>CM073543.1:20000000-21313750 GCA_037074615.1 Leucaena leucocephala | reverse complement strand
CAGATTGCCCGAGTTCATAAAATGTTGCAAAAGAATATTTTGAACAGAGCTAATAGTTTTTTGGGAGACATGAGCATCAGTATGCAGGCAAAATATGACAAGTATTGGGGTCAAGCAGATAATATGAATCCATTATTATTTGTGGCTGTAATTTTGGACCCTCGTTATAAACTAGCCTATGTCAATCATATGTTTGACGTCCTTTACATTGACCCTGAAGTATGTTCACTTATGAAGGAGAGGGTAAAAGATTGTTTGTATCGGTTGTTTGATGAGTACTCTTCAAGGGTTTCTATTGAATTAGGGACTGTTTCAGCAGGTGCAACTCCATTGCCTTCTTTTGCTGATGATGATGATGATGATGATGATGATACTGAGGATCCAGGTCATAAGTGGTTAAAATCTATGAAAATAAGAACTTCTACAGATCCTCAAACTGAGTTAGATAGATATATTGTAACTGACTCAAGAGATGAAATCCCTTCTGCATCTGAGTTTGATATACTATTATGGTGGAAAGCTAATTCTCAAAAATATAAAATTCTCTCCCATATGGCACGAGATGTTTTAGCTATTCCAGTTTCTACAGTTGCTTCTGAGTCCGCCTTTAGCACTGGGGGACGTATAGTTGATCATTACAGAAGCTCTTTGTCTTATAAAATGACAGAAGCACTAATTTGTAGCCAAAATTGGCTACAAGCTGGCCAATCTATCAATGATTTAGCTGACAAGCTTCGGGAGTTCGATAATTTTGATGAAACGGAAAATGTCATTCAGCTTGCAGGTAATTTTTTATTTTCAAACTCATAAATTCCATTTTCTATTTTACTTCATAATATGTAATATTTTTTTTCCTATAGATGCTACGCTTGGAAGGGAGAATATGATGACTACTGATGACTGAAGATCATTTTAATTGTAATAGATTTTAAAACTTTAATTATTATCTTATTGTCGCCTACTTTTAAGTTGATTGTTGCTATTTTTTAAGTTTTTAAGACATAAATATGGTATTATTTATAAATTTATGATTGTAGATTTTTTTCCTATAATATGAGCAGGACATCAATATTTGGGCATGCCCAGCCCGCCCATGCCCAGCCCGAATTAGTTAGGGCTTTTACCGGGCAGGGCCGGGCACCGGGCTGCAAAATGCAGCCCATAGTTTTTTCGGGCAGGGCACCGGGCAGGGGGGTTGCCCTGCCCAGCCCTGCCCATGTACACCCCTAATCTTGACGGTGCCCTGCATCCGTGCTAGAGGGCGAATGGTTTTAATAATATCTATGCATTTAGTAATACTTTTAACAATTTATCTATTTTTTTTAATTATCATCATTGATATTCTCCCACTAACAATTAAATAAGAGAGATAGAAAGAGTTAAAAAAGATAATTATTTTTTTAAAAAAAGATTATGTTATATTAATAAATTTAATTAATTTTTTTAATTTAATTAATTTAATTAAATATATTATATATTAATAAACACATCAGTATATCAGAGCATATATCATAATGCAAACTTGATAATTAACTGAACAGAAAAGCAACCAAAGAGGAGAAATTATATTACATCAACCAAGTGAACCCTATGAACTTAATATATCATATTGCTCTGGTCTCACTAACATTTACCTTTTCTCCCAATTTCTAAGGTTCAAATGCTATCCTTTTTTTGCGTTTTGCTTTGATGAGTGTGTTTTGTGCGTGCGTTTTGTATTTAAGGTCAGTATAACCTATTTTTTATAGTCAGTTCTTCAAACTAATATCTTTAACGGTTGATAAATAAATTTAACACCTTTAAAGTAAAAGGGATTGACTGCTTTAAATTTTGTAAACATAAGGGACGAAAATATCATGTATGAAAATTAATGGATCAAAACTTAAATAAATATATAGTTAAAGATAAAAAATTATATTAATTTTTTTAAATCAGTGGTGGGAGCGGGTGGCGACAGCCCCCATGGACATATTCCGCCGCTGATCAATGATCATCACCATTTTCCGCTTTAAAGTAACTATAGAAAAAATAATGTGAACACAGCATTTTTGGTCAGATTTTGTGTTTTTTTTTAAGAAAATGTTTCAACAAACAACGGCGAGATAATAATTTGACTCAGAAATAATGTTCTCCAGCTGTACCAGAGATTGCTTTATTATAATGGGTTAATAAAGAATTAATAAAATATAATTGCCGCATCAACTCAATACTGTTTCTCACCGCACGGGAGTCTTGGATCGTCCGCCATGCTTCAATCCAGAACTTGAAATACCATTAAGTCATTCTCTCTCTTTGATCTCTTCAATTTGATTATGTGAACCGATTTTCACCTTCGTTAACTTGTTACTCGTGCTTCCATCCCCTACTTTTTCAGTTAGAGAGATTCAAGATCCAATCTCTCAAGCTGCGTACAATAATCTTCACTCCTAAATTACTTTGTTGGATATTGAGCAAAGGTTGATGATTTTGTATGTGCAGGAAATTAAAGTAGATAATTATTACTTGGGGTTCATCACCATATTGCATATATGTGCATGCAGGAAAAGTAATAAATAATGGGAAAGGGAGGGGGAAGGCCAGGGAGTCCCGGAGTATGGGAACACTTTACGAAATTGGAGGGAGGAAAAGTGAAGTGTAACTACTGTGGACATAGCTTCTCAGCAGGAGGTGGTACCACCAGAATGCAAGCTCATATCAATAAA
This sequence comes from Leucaena leucocephala, assembly GCA_037074615.1. Lineage (NCBI taxonomy): Eukaryota > Viridiplantae > Streptophyta > Magnoliopsida > Fabales > Fabaceae > Leucaena > Leucaena leucocephala. The sequence goes on along the minus strand of CM073543.1, from coordinate 21,311,048 downwards.
CAAAAAGGCCAAGGCGTTGGACCATGTTCTGCCATTATTCCACAACCTAACAATGAAGCTAAGGATCAGGAAAGGAACCAAGGTGGCTCATCTTTTGTTTCCAATAGCGAGAATGAAGACTTGCAGGTGCTGAAATATGTGTTTCAACATTCAAGGTTAGATTCATATATACTTCCAACTATATATATGCTTCTAAATATGTGTCTGTGTGTTTTAAGTTTTGTTTTTTAAATCACTCTAATTCTTCAGACCTGAAGACAATATTTTTATTTCCCCACTTTCGCATTTGACTCAAGCAGAATTTCTTACACTTATAGAACCAGAGGCTTTTTTGGATTCATTGGTGAGTATTTATGCATTACGTTATTATATTCTATTTTAATATTAGTGAGCAAGGTTTTGTTAATAGTGAATTTCATGCATTCTTAGGTTATAGATACTTTTGCTGAGATATTAACCCATATTGAGCGAAACAAGAAAACTACGCCTTTCAATTGGTATCTTCCGGTGACATTTTCGGTGATATTTCATATTCCCTTCTCAATTATGTGATATACGTTAATAGTTTTTGAATCTAAAACTAGAAATTATAGACAGTAGCACTCAGAAGTGATGAGGCTAACTTCAAGCACATTGTCCGTGACCAAAAAATGATAGAAAATTATATGTCTGAGGACCTAAATTCATATGAGAAGGTATGTCTTTATCAACTCTTTATAGAAAAGTTTCTTTATATATCAACATGATTACCCTTTTTTGCTACATATCAATTTGATTTGTGTTATCACAAATAATAGATGTTTATTCCTGTTCACTTTGGAGAAACACATGGTGGGCATTTTTATCTATACATTATCCATTTGAAGAATAAAGAGATTGAGATATGGGATCCTCTACCCAATACATCTCTGGCTCACCGTCATGAGACAACAGAAAAATTGGTAAGTGTTAGATAATTGCAATATTCATACCATTAATTGTTTAATTATTCTTTTGATTATATATAGAATTTTTGCTTTTTTATGCCTAGTTGCTTGCCATGGAAAAACTATTCGAAAAAGTAGCATTTACAAAATTTCGTTCAAAGATTGCAGACGACATCCTCTTTCAGGCCAATGGGTGAGTGAAGGATTATTATGTAACTTAATAAGATTTATTAGAAAAAATATTTATCACGCATGATCTTATCACATTTTCTTCAATTTACAGATTTGATTGCGGTGTCTTTGTTATTAACTTCATGGAACAATCAGATAATTATGTGAAGAGAAATCCTAAATTTCAGGTATGACCTCTTGCAAATATATATAGTCGTAGTCTCATAGGTAAGCACTCACGCATTCCCACAGAGTCCTACACAAGCACGTGCAGGCACTTTCTTTCAATCATATAAATGATATGGACAACAATAATGTAGTATGACAGTAAGAAAGAAAGGGAGGATTTGGCTTTGAAGTTGTTCAAGAGTGACCTGAACCAAGAAAATCTATATAAGGAAGCGAGACGGCACTGTACACAAGTTGAAAAGAAAGATGGCAATAAAAGATTACGAGTTGATACTTCAGATGACGAAAGAGGGAATAGAAATGATGATTTACCAAAAGGTTTGACCATCACCATAAACTATACATCCAACTCATTTTATATGTCATTTATAAAATTTTATTCAAATTAGTTGAAATTTTTAAACTTTTAAAAGTTGTCAGTCGTATATAACTTTACTTGATTATTTATTTATTAGTACCATTCTTGTTGCTAGGATCTTCAAAAGGTTATCTGTTGCTAACAACAGACTTAATAGGGAAGGGGTTTCAAAGATGTATTCAACAAATATGGAAATGGATAATGGATCACAAGGTGTCAGCAGTTGGAGTTTGGGGAATGGGAGGGTCAAGAAAAACATCTTTGGCAACCCATATACATAACAAGCTTTTAGAAGATGAAGCTAGCAGGGACATGAAAGTGATTTGGGTAACTGTATCACAAAATAGCATCTCTCACTTACAAAAAGTCATAGCTAGATCAATTGAGCTGGATATATCTGATGAGTTTGAGGTTAAAAGGATTGCAGGAAAACTATTACAAGCATTCAAAGAGATGAAAAAATGTGTCATTATTTTAGATGATGTTTGGGATCATTTCTTTCTAAAGGATGTTGGATTTCCTATGTCTGATAATCGAATTAAATTAATTTTGACGACTCGTATATGGGAAGTGTGTCAAGGTATGGATTGCGAGAAGAATGCAGTAAGAGTGGAACCTCTAGATGAAGGAGAGAGTTGGGACTTGGTTGAAAATATTACAGGACTGGATTTGGAAGAGGGGGGCATGTATGACATTGTAGATGGTATGGCAAATGTATGCGAGGGTTTGCCCCTTGCAATTGTTAGAATTGCGACAAGCATGAAGGGGAAATACCAGGCTAGTGAATGGAGACGTATGTCGGAATGTCTTCAAAACTTCAGCAGTTGGCAATATGAAATGGGCAAATGGGTACTTCCAGTTTTGAGATCTAGCTATGATTTCTTAAATGAGAAATCGCAAAGATTCTTCTTGTATTGTGCCTTAAGTACCGGGGGACCTTTTCATGGTAGTGATGCTGATCGTTTGACAAGAAGATTTGCTTATGGAAGCATAGATGAGACAAAGATGTTGATGGTGCAGTATGATGAATGTTACAACATGTTGGATAAATTACAGAATCATGGTATGTTGAAACGAGGTGATATTTCTAGTGTATGGTGGGGGATAAACAAATTTTTTAGAGTCCTGGCTATTGGTATTGCAGAAGGCGCCGCTAAAATTATGGCATATGCATATGAGAAATTGACAGATATACCAAGTGATGACCAATGGAAGGAAGATCTACAAGAAGTTTTTCTGACGGGAAACGAGATACAAACAATTCCAGATGGCATGTGTCCTAGGTGTTCTCAACTTTCCACATTGCTTTTAGACCATAATAGAAATCTCGACTACATCTCAGATGGTTTTTTCAACAACATGCCCGCTCTCAAAACTCTTGATTTGTCTGAGACTAGTATCAATCGTTTGCCGGAATCCGTGTCCAACTTGAAATGTCTCATTGCATTATTACTTTCACGATGTAGAGAATTGAGTTACATTCCTTCGTTAAGGAAATTGACACGGTTAATATCATTGGATCTATCTTTTACCGCAATCACTGAAGCACCTATGGGCTTGGATTCATTGGTCAATCTTAGATGGTTGAATCTTCTTGGTACAGATAAGTTGATAATGTCAGCATCACTCATATACAAATTGATAAAGTTAGAGCGTCTTGAGGTGGGTTGTGCCCTATACTTACCAGATGATGTGACAGCACAAGTAGGCTTAAATGGTTTAACGGAGTTGGAAGTAATAGTAGCCTGCTTTCGTGACATTAGCATCTTCAATGAATTTGCGAGCTTGGTGGCCCAACATCGCGCGCTTAGGAGCTATCATTTGACTTTAGGGGAAGCAAGTGATGATTCTTATGTTAAGGGAATAAATAGGGAATATTCCATGAGAAGGATAACTTTGGAGGGTATGGAGTTGGGAAATAGAGAAATAGTACTTCCAGGAGACCTGGAGGAGTTGTATATAAGGAATTGTCGCCAAGTGACAGGTGCTAGATATCCATGCGGTTTTTCATTATACAACTTTTATAATCCACGCCGAATTGAACGGTTGGATATAAGCTCCTGTACCGGTATGGAGTGCTTGTGTTGTTTCTGTCGTTATTGCTCCTTTGGCTCCTCTTCCGAACTTGTTGGATCTCTATCACTCTTTGATTTGAATGACTTGAAATATTTAGTGTCACCAGATGCTCATTCCTTGGATGACTGGCCCTTACCATTTTCTGACCTCACAGACCTCTCTATAAGTAAATGCGACAGCATGGAGACTCTGATGACGCCATGGTTATTAGCACTCCTCCAAAGCCTTCGCACCATTTCCGTTAGTTCTTGCAACAAGATGAAAGAAATAGTTGGAGAGGATCATTCTGAAATGGAACTTCCCAATCTGACATCCCTTGTATTAGATTTCATGCCAGAATTAAATTCCGTATATAGAGGCGTCATGATCTGCCCTTCTCTCCAAACATTCTCTGCTCAATATTGCTGGCGACTAAATCTCCCTCGGATAGAGATCTCACGTGGAAGGGAGCTTCAGATGGAGAAGATAAAATATGGATACAGTTGGGAAAATTGACTAGTGAGGTCCATATCAGCAGCACGGATACTATAACTACACTTCCTTTTATATTATATAATGTATACTGTTTGAACTAAAGACTAATCTTCCTAACGAAGTTTTACGTTTCTGAACAAATCCTTTTCCATGCATAGTTGAATCCATTTTGCTTGGCGCCTGTGGATCTCATCTACCATTCTAATAAAGCACTCTGAGATACAGCTGGAGAACGTTGTATGATATATATATATATGCCCTACACTCACATGACTACCAAGTATACAATTTTCATTTCGTTTGTTGAGTGTGTTTGTTTATCTCATACGATAAAATATAAAAACACTTAATGCTATTCCATTAATTTACAAACAACTATTAGTATATCCCTTCATCCTTATTTATAAGCTCTATTATATCCGTTCATCAATATAATTTTGTCCGTTTTCTCCTAAAATCAGTGGCCCTATTAAATTAACTTAGGAAACTAATCTCAAAACAGCTTCTTCTTCCTTTTCAGATTTTGATTTTTTTTAATCAAATAATTAAGGTTTTTGAAAATTGATTTTTTTTAGAAGAGATAAAAGTTCCTCCAAAATAATAAACTAACTTCTCCTTAGACAAACTAACCCTTAATCTCTGTTTGGGAGCACTTAAAATAAATATTTTTATGTTTTATACACAATCACTTAATCACATATTATTTAGTTAATCCAAAATTTGTAGAAACACCAAATCTATATATATATATATATATATATATATATATTACCTTTTACTAAATTACAATTTTAGTTAAATGGTAGGAAAGAAATTGATGTATTTCTCCCATCTTATTTATAAGGTTCATAAGGCGGATTGAAGGTTATTTTTTATTCTAATTATAAATGATTTTGTTAATTTTTTATTTGAATTTAAAATTTTATATTTCATTTATTATAGTTTAGAATTTATATTACTAGGATGAAGTATATATTAAATATAGATAAAATTAAAAGTTATTAAATTTTAAAATAGAGATAATGAGATATAATATTTTTGTTTATTCTATAGAACTTAATCTCATATGTATTCATCATTTGAAAGTGAGAAACATGGTACTATACCCAGAAACATAGGAGTGTATAATTATTCACAAAAGATTTTATTAAACAAATTCATAATGTGGTTTTCTTGTTTGAAATTCATGTCCCAAATATTAACGTTCAGACAAAGAAACAGAGTATTAAAAGAGAAAAGAGAGAAATCAGTTTACAGGATATAACGATAATATATCTCTGTCTCTCATGGTGCCGGGCCCTACGAAAATAGGAAATATTGCTTTTCATGTCTGATTAAATTGTCGTCTTCAACATGTTGCCATTTGTTGAATTAAATTTTTTGGTTTGATATATACAAAATTAACTCTCTCGAATTAGAATTAATATACAAAATTACATATAATCCCTAAATAAGGGACTTATTTATAAATAAATCTTGGGAGTTTGCTAAATTATTTTCAAGTCCCATAAGATTAGTTTGCTAAATTGCTAACTTAGAATATGTAAAAATCATGCATATAATGGATGCAATTCAAAATATTTTCAAAACTTAATTATAAATTATTAATAATTAATTGATAATATAATGCTTTGAAAATTTAGAAATGGTAAGTATCTCAAAGATATATTTAAAAAAATATAAATAAATATATGTTCTTTAGGACTTTCATAAACATGTATGAAATTGAATTTCAAAATTTTAAAATAAATAATTTTTAATATATATATTAAGTATATGAAATAAAATTTATCAAATAAATTAAAATACGAACTATTTCAGATTTATTTTTTTATTTAAAATTAATTTTAGTATAAAATATTTTTTATATAAGATAAATAAGATGCCATTGTCGATATATGGCATGGCGGGGATGTGGCATAAGAGGCCAGAAAGGGGTGTGGTGGTAGTGCCCAACAGCTGACTTGGTATGGGGCTTATTGTCGCCATATAATATATATTTTCTGGGTCACGTTAGCAAGAAATTTGGTAGGGATAATGCCTCACTAATTTTATAAGGTACACATTCCCTTACTAATTCATCACTAAAATGATCAATCCTTAGACAAGATTCTTGAGAAAATGGTGAGGAATAATCTCTCAGCAATAACCCCTCCATCGATAAACTTAGTACTTACCCGTGAAATTGGCGAGGTACTTTGCTAATTTCAATTTAGTAGTTAGAGATTTATGGGGGAAAAAACAGTTAGAGATTTTGGGCTTTTTGCTAAATTTCTTTTTCAAGTAGTGAAGCGTAAAAATGTGTACGAATATAATAAAATATTTTATGAATAATTTTTTATGTTTTTACTTATACAAAATTAAATGAAATTACCAATTAAAATTCTACTTAAAAGTTAAAATTCACTAATATGACATTTTCTTATTGAAAAATATTATTGCAAAAACGATTTCTGTACCAAATATTAACATTAAAATATATAAAATTCCTTTAAATTTTGCGCCTTATTTAAACAACCTTTTTTACCTTTAAAATTTAATAGATAATTTCCTCAAACTTTAAAATTTGTACTGATCATAACCCTTTTATCATTTATTAGTCCGTCCTTTCAACAATGAAACATAATACATAATTAATCATATAATAACTCAAATTTATTTTTATGGATAATTTTTGTAAATTTTTAATGATGTAAAAATAATTCCCTTAAAACTTTAAATCATATACATATAAATATTTTATTTTTTATATATTCAAATAAAGAAAAAGAAGAAAATAACCGCGAGCTAAATGCATGTAAATAAATTTAAAATTTAAGAATATATTTGTATCAAATTTTAAAAATTTAATAAAGTTGTGTATACATTAAGTTTCAAGGAGCTTAGGTAGAATTTATCCAAAATTTTATATAAATTATTCATTAAAGTCCTTTTCAAACTTAATGTTACAAAAAATCATTATTTTACTATTATTTATTTCTTTCATCGCTTTCCATCCTCGCGTTACCAAAAAAGAAGATCAACACAGAACAAAAAAATGCAAATATTTTTTTAAAAGATAAAAGAGAGAGAGAGAGAGAGAGAATTAGGAGAATTCGATGGTGTCGCACCTGAAAATGCCCCCACCGGCACCAGTGCAGATTTGGACGGCATCCTCGTTACCTCATGTCTATTTAGATAAAATTTTAGAAAATAACTTATAATAAAAATAGCTTTTAAGTAGTTTTTATACAAGGGTTTATGAAGAAGATCTTATGAAAAATAGGAGGTAAGAAAAAGTACAGGTAATATAGTAATTGGTTAGTCCATAAGTTCTTTTATTCTTCCATAAGTTATTCTTACTAACTTAATTGAAATTTTGATTTTAAATTATAATTTAATCTAAAAGTCCTTTTGAATAAATATAACTGTTTGTTTTAAAATTTTTTAAAACTTACATTTTATCTAAACCTAAGTTTAAAACCTAGGTTTAGAGAGTTTCTAAACATCCACAATTTCACCATAGAAACGCAGACCAAACAAACCCTAAAACCATTATGTTCCCCATTTTCTTCTTCATTCTTCTTCTAACCCTTCTTTCCCTCTCCCTTCACAGATTGCCAACAAAACCCTAAAAACCTCTTCCTTGTATATACATGTGTGTGTGTATACAATAACTCCTTCACTGCCTTCCCTTTTGTTTTGGAATCTTAGCATATATGTCTGCCATATATTGCTTTCACTATCTGGGAATAATTTTTTATTTAAAAATTAATTGAAAAAATTAAATTTGGACTGTCTAAATCAAGTCTAAATGGCTCAAATCTAATGAGCCAATGGTGCTCAACAAAATGATGGGTATTGAGATGCGTCCCATAAAAGAGGGAGTAGGGAGAAAGAAAAGAGACTAATTCTAGGTAGACTACAATTTGTTGAGTTGGAATATGTTCATTGGTTAAAATAAAGATGAGTTGGCGATGGAATTGACGGTCAAAGTTAGCCTCCTATTAGAATGTTTTTGATAAAAGGAATTTATACAAAGTTGTTAAAATTAAAATTATTTTTTTTGAAATTAAAAACCTTAAAGCTAAAATTTTAGGGAAAGAATTAAGAAAATGAGTATTAAAAATATTTTAGAACTCATAAGAATTAAAAAAAATTATGAAATGAGTATTTTATAGATTTAAAAAATTATGAAAGAGTTTATTTTCTCAAATGAGACATAAATAAATTACATGCTATTTTTTGGATTTTTAAAATTTATTTTCTTAAAAAATTTACAAAAAATAGCTAGAAGTTAATTAATTAGGGCATTGATCACCAAAATGTGCTAGCCTCAAATGCCTCATTTTCTTTTCTTTTCTTTTTTTCCCCATTTTTATTCTTGAAAGATTAAAACATCCCACGTGATGACAACATCGTCAAACACGCTCCAGGAATATATTTATTTTTTGTTTAAAAAAATCAACTGCGAATTAGTATAGTGACGCGCTATGTTGATAAATGCCTTGTATACTAACGAGCTATCGACAGAATTTCGGTCGTAATATATTTCAAAGTACTTTTTTTATTTTATATAATATTTTTTAGGGCCAACAGAATATATTGATATCTGGGATCTCTATTTTATATAATAATGGACGCCGGCATCCACTCGTATTAAAACAAGCGTTGTCGTCGGGTTCCCACGACATAAATATGTTTATATATTCTGGCATCCACCTGCTTCCTTAATGGAAATGGATACATATATATATATTCAGACAATTTTGATGTCTTATATTTAAATTTGTATAAATTTTCTTAAGTAGTATCATTGTTAGAAATAAGTTTTTCAAAAAAAAGAAAAAGAATGTTAAAACCATACATATATGTTCCCGCTGATATATTTTGACTCAACAAATAATTATATGATTGGCAAAAGCGGGGAAATTCTTTCTCCATTTTGCGAACCCATTACATTTTCTTCTGTTTCTCAACGGAGTCTTCCGCCATGCTCCTTCAATCCAGAGCTTGAAATAGCATTCAGTAGTAATTTTCTCTCTTTCATTCCTTCTTTTCAATGTGATTATGTGAACTGATTTTAATTATCTGATCCTTTGTTACTTCTGCTTCCACCTTTGCACAAATATACGTTCATTCTCTACTTTTAAGTTAGACAAATTCAAGATTCATTCTCTGATCCTCTGGTTCCACATGTTGCTTTTGTGTGTGTGTGTGTGTGCAGGTAAAGTAATAATTAATGGGAAAGGGAGGGGGAAGGCCAAGGGATGAACAAGTAAGGGAACACTTTAAGCAATTGGAGGGAGGAAGAGGGAAGTGTAATTACTGTGAGCATAGCTTTGCAGCAGGTGGTGGTTCCAGCAGAATGAAAGCCCATATTCATAAACTCAAAGGACAAGGCGTTCGACCATGTTCTGCCATTGTTCCACAATCTAACAATGAAGCTAAGGATCAGGAAAAGATTCAAGGTGGCTCATCTTTTGTTACCAATAGCGAGAATGAAGACTTGCAGGTCATACAATATGTGTTTGAACATTTAAGGTTAGATTCATATATACTTCCAACTATATATATGCTTCTAAATATGTGTCTGTGTGTTTTATTTAAGTTTTGTTTTTAAATCACTCTAATTCTTCAGACCTGAAGACAATATTTTTATTTCCCCACTTTCGCATTTGACTCGAGGAATTTCTCACACTTATTGAACCAGAGGCTTTTTTGGATTCATTGGTGAGTATTTATTTATTACGTTCTTATATTATATTTTAATATTAGTGAGCAAGGTTTTGTTAATATTGAATTTCATGCATTCTTAGGTTATAGATGCTTTTGCGGAGATATTAACCCATATTGAGCGAAACAAGAAAACTACGCCTTCCAATTGGTATCTTCCGGTGACATTTCATGTTCCCTTCTCAGTTATGTGATGTTTGTTCATAGTTTTTGAATCTAAAAGTAGTAATTATAGACAGCAGCACTCGGAAGTGACGAGGATAACTTCAAGCACCTTGTCCGTGTACTAAGATTGAGAGAAAATTACATGTCTAAAGACCTAAATTCATGTGAGAATGTATGGTCTTTATCAACTCTTTATAGAAATAAAGTTTCTTTATATATCAATATGGTTACCTTTTCTTCGCTATATATCAATTTCATTTGTGTTATCACAAATAGTAGATGTTTATTCCTGTTCACTTTGGAGAAACACATGGTGGACATTTTTATCTATACATTATCCATTTGAAGAATAAAGAGATTGAGATATGGGATCCTCTACCCAATACATCTCTGGTTCACCGTCATAAGACAACAGAAAACTTGGTGAGTGTTAGATAATTGCAATATTCATAGCATTAATTGTTTAATTATTGTTTTGATTATATATAGAATTTTTGCTTTATTATGCCTAGTTGCTTGCCATGGAAAAACTATTCGAAAAAGTAGCATTTACAAAATTTCGTTGGAAGATTGCAGACGACATCCTCTTTCAAGCCAATGGGTGAGTGGAGGATTATTATGTAACTTTATAAGCTTTACTAGAAAAAATATTTATAAAGCATGATCTTATCATATTTTTTTCAATTTGCAGATTTGATTGCGGTGTCTTTGTTATTAACTTCATGGAACAATCAAATAATTACGTGAAGAGAAATCCTAAATTTCAGGTATGACCTCTTGTAAATATATGTAGTCGTAGTCTCATAAGTAAGCGCTCACACATCCCCACAGAGTCCTACACAAGCACATGTAGGAACTTTCTTTCAATCATATAAATGATATGGACAACAATAATGTAGTATGACAGTAAGAAAGGAAGGAAGGATTTGGCTTTGAAGTTGCTCAAGAGTGACCTGAACCAAGAGAAACAAAATCTATATAAGGAAGCGAGACGGCGCTGTGCACACATTGAAAAGAAAGATGGCAATAAAAGATTACGAGTGGATACTTCAGATGAGGAAAGAGGGAATACACATTATAATTCACAAAAAGGTCTAAGCATCAACATAAACTATACATCCAGCTCATTTATAAAAATTTATTCAAATTAGTTAAAGTTTTTGAACTTTTAAAGTCGTATATAACTTGATTATTTATTAGTACCATTCTTGTTGCTAGGGTCTTCTAAGGGTTATCTACTGCCTACAACATATTTAATAGGGGACAAGTTTCAGAGTTATATTGAACGAATATGGAAATGGATAATGGAGGATGAGGAGGTGTCAGGAATTGGAGTTTGGGGAATGGGAGGGTCAGGAAAAACAGCTTTGGCAACCCATATACATAACAAGCTTTTAGAAGATGAAGCTAGCGTGGACATGAAAGTGATTTGGGTAACTGTATCACAAAATAGCATCTCTCACTTACAAAAAGTCATAGCTAGATCAATTGAGCTGGATATATCTGGTGAGTTTGAGGTTAAAAGGATTGCAGGAAAACTATTGCAAGCATTCAAAGAGATGAAAAAATGTGTCATTATTTTAGATGATGTTTGGGATCATTTCTTTCTAAAGGACATTGGATTTCCTATGTCTGATAATCGAATTAAATTAATTTTGACAACTCGTATATGGGAAGTGTGTCAAGGTATGGATTGTGAGAAGAATACAGTAAGAGTGGAACCTCTACATGAAGAAGAGAGTTTGGACTTGTTTGGAAATATTATAGGACTGGATTTGCCAGGGGAGGCCATGGATGGCATTGTACATGGTATGCCAAAAGTATGCGAGGGTTTGCCCCTTGCAATTGTTAGAATTGCGACAAGCATGAAGGGGAAATACCAGGCTAGTGAATGGAGACGTATGTTGGAATGTCTTGAAAACTTGGGCAGTGGGCAATATGAAATAGGCAAATGGGTACTTCCAGTTTTGAGATCTAGCTATGATTTCTTAAATGAGAAATCGCAAAGATTCTTCTTGTATTGTGTTTTAAGTACTGGTAAACTTCTCGGTGATAATTATGCTGATCGTTTGACAAGAAGATTTGCCGATGAAAGCATGGATGAGACAGAGAACTTGAGGGAGCAGTATAATGAATGTTACAACATGTTGGATAAATTACAGATCATGGTATGTTGGAACGAGATGATATTTATAATGGGTGGAGGATACACGAATATTTTAGAGTCCTGGCCATTGGTATTGCAGTAGGCACCGGTAAAATTATGGCACATGCATATAAGGAATTGACAGAAATACCAAGTGATGATGACCAATGGAAGGAAGATCTGGAAAAAGTTTTTCTGACAGGAAACAAGATTTAAACAATTCCAGATGGCATGTGTCCTAGGTGTTCTCAACTTTCCACATTGCTTTTAGACGGTAATAGCAATCTCAACTACATCCCAGATAACTTTTTTATGAACATGCCCGCTCTCAAAACACTTGATTTGTCTAGGACTAGTATCAAGCGTTTGCCGAAATCCGTGTCCAACTTGAAATGTCTCATTGCATTATTACTTTCAGGATGTAGAGAATTGAGTTACATTCCTTCATTGAGAGAATTGGCACGGTTAAGATCGTTGGATCTATATTTTACTGCCATGAAAGAAGCACCTGATGGCTTGGAATCATTGGTCAAGCTGAGATGCCTGGATCTTCTTGGTATAGGTAAGTGGGTAATTTCAGCATCGCTCATATCCAAATTGATGAATTTAGAGTGTCTTAAGTTGCATGTGACAGCACGAGTAGGCATACAAGGTTTGAAGAAGTTGGAAGTTTTAGTAGCCTACTTTTGTGACATTAGCGTCTTCAATAACTTTGCGAGCTTCGTGGCAAAAGATTGGACACTTAGGAGCTATCATTTGACTTTAGGGGAAGCAAGTGATGATTCTTATGGTAAGGGAATAAATAGGGAATATTCCATGAAAAGGATAACTTTTGAGCGTATGGAGTTGGGAAATAGAAAAATAGTACTCCCAGGAGACATCTGGGAGTTGTATATGAGGTATTGCCGCCAAGGGACAGGTGCTAGATATATTTGCCCCGTTTTATCATGTGACGATGGAGATCTACTCGAAATTGAACGGTTGGATATAAGCCACTGTGCCAGTGTGGAGTACTTGTGTTGTGTGTCTCTTAGTTGCTCCTTTTGCTTCTCTTCCCGACTTGTTGGATCTCTATCACTCTTGTATTTGAGGGACTTGAAATCTTTAGTGCCACCACGTGCTCATTCCTTGGATGAATCCCTATTTTTTACTCTCACAGATCTCTCTATTAGGGAATGCCACAGCATGAAGACTCTGATGACGCCAAGGTTATTAGCAAGCCTCCAAAACCTACGCACCATTTCCGTTGAAGATTGTTGGAGGATGGAAGAAATAGTTGGAGAGGATCATTCTGAAATGAAACTTCCCAATCTGACATCCCTCAAATTAAAGAAGATGACAGAATTAAATTCCGTATACAGAGGCGTCATGCTCTGCCCTTCTCTCCGAACATTCTCTGCTGTTTGGTGCGAGCGACTAAATCCCCCTCCTCGGATAGAGATCTCACGTGGAAGGGCTCTTCAGATGGAGAAGATAAAATATGGATACCGTTGGGGAAATTGACAAGTGAGGTCCATATCAGCAGCACTGATACTATAACTTCACTTCCTTTTATGTTATATAATGTATACTGTTGGAACTAAAGACTAATCTTCCTAACGAAGTTTCGCCTTTTTAAACAAATCCTTTTCCATGCACAGTTGAATCCATTTTGCATGGCGCCTGTGGATCTCATCTACCATTCTAATAAAGCAGTCTGAGATACAGCTGGAGAACGTTGTATGATATATATATATATACCCTACACTCACATGACTACAAGTATACAATAGTCATTCAAAATATGTAAGGAAAATTGTCTATGATGTTTCATTTGTTGAGGGGGTTTGTTTATCTGATACGATAAAATATAAACACACTTAATGCTATTCCGTTAATTTACAAACAACTATTATATCCCTTCATCCTTATTTATTTATTTATGTTCTGCTTATTAAATGTAATGTTGTCGGTTTTCTCTTAAAATCAGGCGCCCAGTGCATACTGGTTCCATTCTATTATATCCCCATTCTCTTCTTTTTACCCTTCTTCTCTCTCATCTACCATAGAAATTATTTGGAGAAACTGATTAAATTAACTTAGGAAACTAATCTCAAAACAGATTTTGATTTTTTTACACAAACAACTATAGTTTTTAAAAATTGATTTTTTTAGAAGAGATAAAAGTTCCTCCAAAATAATAAACTGACATCTCCTTAGACAAACTAACACTTAATCTCTGTTTGGGAGCACTTAAAATAAATATTTTTATGTTTTCGACACAAAATCACTTAATCACATATTATTTAGTTAATCCAAAATTTTTAGAAACACTAAATCTATATCTATATATATTTCTTTTTTCCTTTTGCTAAATTACAATTTTAGTTTAAATGGTAGGGAACAAATTTTAGTTCAAGGCGGATTAAAGATTATTTTTTATTCTAACTATAGATCATATCATTAATTTTTTTTATTTGAATATAGAATTTTATTCTTTATTTATTATAGTTTAGAATTTGTAGATAAAGTGTATATCAAATAAAAATAAAATTAAAAATTATTAAATTTTAAAGCAAAATTAATAAAATTTAATATTTTTTTTATTATATAACCTCATCTCATACACGTGTTCATCATCTGAAAGTGAGAAACAGGGTACTACATACTCAAATAGAGGAGCGTACAATTTGTAATTCATGCCATTTTTATCTGTTTGTTTCAACTAAATAATTATTCACAAAATATTTTAGTAAGCAAATTCATAATGTGGTTATCTTGTTTGAAATTCATGTCCCAAATATTAATGTTCAGATAAAGAAACAGAGTATTTAAAGAGAAAAGAGAGGAGCATATACGCCATTAGAAGTTAGAAACAGAGTACCAAATACAGACATTGAAAGTGAGAACAACTTTGATGGAAATCTGGTGAAAGAAACATAGAAACAAAGCAATTCCATTACGACCCAGTTGATGAACACGTATGAGTTTCCTCAGAACGTATACGAGTCCTTCTCACTTCCCCACTACATTTGCTTACTTCCATCTCTTCTTTCTATTCTGCAATGTCAATATATATATATATATATATATATATATTGTGAAATGTAGAAATCAGTTTACACGAGATAACGAGAAGATATCTGTCTCTCATGGTGCCGGGCCCTACGAAAATTGGAAATATTGCTTTTCATGTCTGATTAAATTGTCGTCTTCAGCATGTTGACATTTGTTGAATTAAATTATTTGGTTTGCTATATACAAAATTAACTCACTCGAATTAATATACAAAATTACATATAATCCCTAAATAAGGGACTTATTAATAAATAAATCTTGTGAGTTTGCTAAATTATTTTCAAGTCCCATGAGATTAGTTCTACTCCTTTCTTCCCTTTTGTAAAATGCCTACAACGGTCCTATGCAGCGGATGTCTAAGAGCGCCCATAAAAAAGTGCTTATATACAAAAATGTTTTAAGATGCAAAAAAAAAAAAAGAAAAAAAATTTCATGTAATCATTAACTTTGTAAATGAATTTCGTTTTAATTATAATTAAAAATATGAGCAAAATTGATTGTATTGTTTTCATTTCCATCTTAATTTAAATTATATTTTTGGGACCTGAATTCCCCCACGTACTGTTCCAAGTTGAAACCAGTTTCGTTCTCATAGCTGCAATGGAATTTATACTGTCCAAGCAGAATTTCAGCAATGCATATTTAAAATTTTAATTTTTAAATAAAAAAATTAAAATTTTCAACAGCTGCAATGGCCGCCATTTGGCTCATGGGCTCATTCAGATTGGCGTCACCGACATCTTCTCGGTTCCCCACGACTTCATCCTCTCCCTTCTCAACCATCTGATCGCTAACTTTTGTTATTAAAGAAGTGATTGTTTATCAGCGATGGCGGCACTAATGAAGGATCCGACACAGAACAACTACTGAAACCAAAATCAGCAGGGACAAGTAAAGAGGGATATGCATATCTTAATCAATGGAGTGAAATGTGAAGAGCTTAATCCGCACGTCTCTAAGAGCATAAGAACCCAACCATCGCGGCTCCACAATCTCTGACCCCATATACTACGCAGAAACCCCTTCGTACCCTACCCCCATATCCATTACCGTATTACTCTCTGCAGTATCGTTCCTAAGTCCTACACTATCATTCCCTTGAAGATTCATCCCTGGTTTGGGGTAAAACGCATGGCCATGAAGTGAAGAATACACAACAGGTTTGGTCCCGTTCTTGAACTCAAGATCAAAGGAATCGACCAAGATACCTCCACTGTGTTCTGAGAAAAAAAACACTTTTTAGTTCTCCATTGAAATTGCTCACTCTTAGCGTCACGTGTTCGCCGATTTGCCCCAATGAAATGGTGATGAACTCTACTTGAAGATTCATCCCTGGTTTGGGGTAAAACACATGGCCATGATGTGAAGAATACACAGCAGGTTTGGTCCCGTTCTTGAACTCAAGATCAAAGGAATCGACCCAGATACCTCCACTGTGTTCTGAGAAAAAAACACTTTTTAGTTCTCCATTGAAATTGCTCACTATTAGCGTCACGTGTTCATAGTCCCCCACGTGTTCGCCGATTTGCCCCAATGAAATGGTGATGAACTCTACTTTTGCTCTTGCAGGTCCATTGAATGGGTAATATACCCAACAGGCTATGTCTGCGAATGTTCCACCAAACATGGGTTTTACGTGCAGATACGCTTGAGCTTTGTAAGTCACCCCTTTTAACTGTTTCCTTGTTGGCTTCATCTGCTGGAAGATCCAGCCAATAGGAACCATCATTATTAGGATCCTGAGGAAGATTTGTCCCATTTGGTTGTATTGGGGTGGGATGTGATTGTCTCCTTTCTTATAGAGCAATCCTCCATTCACGAAAAACCAGTTTGCAGAGGAAGGGAGGTATTCTTCATCAGGATGTAGGTACATTATTGGAGAGTAAGCTTGCACTATTGCTTGAATTTGTTGTAGATTTGGCATAGAGATGAAGTTTAAATTGGCGTTTTCAAACAGGATATAGCCAGAGCACTAGTGTTTCCACCATTTTGGACGTTTCTTCTCCCCATATCCGTGTATATGTCTCAATCTGATCAGTAAGATCTGACCGGACACATCGAATTTTATCGAGCGAATGCTTGTCGGGTGTAGTGGTCACAACATATCCTACTGCTTTATAGCCATCAGGAGGGTTTGGTTGCCAGAAATAGGCAGAGCTATTTTGATTGATGTCCAGGGACTTTGTGCTCTATATCAGAGTATAGTCAATTGGTTCCTTTAGAGCTGGGTTACTGGGGGATGAAGAGTTATCTTTAGCCACAAGGACCCATCCAAAAAAGGGCTTCTTGTTAGGTTGGCTACAACAACCCAATATTGTCTGGACCACTTTTATAGGATATCCCACTTGCAAGTCCATCACCTACGTGCAAAAGAGTAATCCTTTGTTGAGTTTCATATCTTTGGTTTATGAAAAGTAAGAATATGAACAAGCAGAAAGGAGAGAAAACTATATGAAGATTATTGTTTTTTTATCACCTGCTGGCCAGACTGGGGTTGGAGCAGGAAGCTTGAAAGCGGTATTTTGATGCTTGTTGGAGTTGCCATTACCACAGGGGAGAGTAAGACAATTGCCCATCTCTGTTTTTTGATGAAAAAGAAAATTGAATCCAAAGGTAAAGTGAGTAATGGTGTTATACAATACATACAGATTTTGCAAGCAGCATATTCATATGATGATACATGTGCAGCTATAGAAGAAAGTTTGAGTGGAAACAAAAGATACGGATTTTGCAAGAAGCGTATTCATTGTATCCATGTTGTCTCTAATTAATATGTTAATATTTATGAATAAATATATATTCTATAGGACTTTCATAAAAATGTACGAAATTGAACTTAAAAATTTCAAAATAAATAATTTTTAATATATATATTAAGTATATGTAATAAAATTTATCAAATAAATTTAAATATGAACTATTTCAGATTTAATTTTTTTATTTTAAATTAATGTTTATATAAAATATTTTTTATCTAAAATAAATAAGAGGCCCTTGTCAATATATGACATGGCGGTGATGTGGCATAAAAGGCCAGAAGGGGGTGTCGTGGTGGAGCCAAAACAGCTGAGTAGGCATGGGGCCCATTGTCTATATAATATATATTTTCTGGGGTCACATTAGCAAGAAATTAGGTAGGGATAATGCCTCACTAAGGTTATAAGGAACACATTCCCTCATTAATTCATCACTAAAATGATCAATCCTTGGACAAGATTAGTGAGAGAATGGTGAGGAATTATCTCAGCCGACGGAATAACCCCTCCATCGCTAAATTTAGCACTTACCCGTGAAATTGGCGAGGGACTTTTCCAATTTAGTGACAGATAATTGACATTTAGTTAGAGATTTATGGCAAAAAAATAGTTAGAGATTTTGGGCTTTTTGCTAAATTTCTTTTTCAAGTAGTGAAGCGTAAAAATGGGTACAAAAACAATAAAATATTTTATGAATAATTTTGTATATTTTTACTTATAAAAAATTAAATGAAATTACCAATTAAAATTCAACTTAAAAGTTAAAATTCAATAATATGACATTTTTTATTGAAAAGTATTATTGCAAAAACCATTTCTGTACCAAATATTAACATTAAAATATATTAAAATTCCTTTAAATTTTGAGCCTTATGTAAATAACCTGTTTCACCTTTAAAATTTAATAGATAATTTCCTCAAACTTTAAAATTTGTACTGTCCATCCTTTCAACAATGGAACATAATACATAATTAATCATATAATAACTCAAATTTATTTTTATGGATAATTTTTGTAAAATTTAAATAATTAATGTAAAACTAATTCCCTTAAACTTTAAATCATATACATATAAATGTTTTATTTTTGTATATATTCAATTAAAAAGATGAAGAAAATATCGGCGAGCTAAATGCATGTACATAAATTTAAGAATTTAGAAATTTATTTTTATCAAGTTTTAAAAATTTAGTAAAGTTGTCTATACATCAAGTTTCAAAGAGCTTAGGTAGAATTTATCCAAAATTTTATATAAATTCTTCATTAAAGTCCTTTTCAAACTTAATGTTACCAAACATCGTTATTTTCCTATTATTTATTTCTTTCGTCGGTTTCCATCCTCGCATTACCAATAAATAATCGCAATCAAAAGTAGATCAACACAGAAAAAAAATGTAAATAATTTTTTCATATCCAAAGAAAGGAAAGGAAAAAAAAAAAAAAAGTGAGACACAGTAGCAGAATCAATGGAATCTCACCTGAAAATGCCTCCACCGGCGCGAGTGCAGCTTTGTTTTCGCCATAGAAACGCAGACCAAACAAACCCTAAAACCATTATAGTCACCATTTTCTTCTTCATTCTTCTTTCCCTTCTTTCTCTCTCTCCCTTCACAGATTGCCAGCAAAACCCTAAAACCTCCTCCTTGTATATATATGTGTGTGTGTATACAAGACCTCCTTCACTGGCTTCCCTTTTGTTTTGGAATCTTAGCATATATGTCTGCCATATATTGCTTTCACTATCTGGGAATATTTTTTTTATTTAAAAATTAATTTTAGACCGTCTAAATCAAGTCTGAATGACTCAAATTTAATGAGTTAATAGAGCTCAACAAAATGATAGGTATCAGGATGCGTTCCATAAAAAAGAGGGAGTGGGGAGAAAGAAAAGAGATTAATTCTAGGTACCCTACAATTTGTTGAGTTGGAACATGGACAATGGTTAAAAAATAAAGATGAGTTGGCATTTTGGATAAAATTGACAGTCAAAGTTAACCCGTTATTAGAATGTTTTTGATAAAAGGAATTTATAAGTTGTTAAAGTTAAAATTATTTTTTCAAATTAAAAAACTTCAAAGCTAAAATTTTAGGAAAAGAATAAAAAAGGTTAACTACTAAAAATATTTTGGGACTCATAAGATCATTTATTATTACAAACATTTATAAAATAAACTTATTTCAACAAATTTATTGTTCACCAAATAGTCAATGGGCCAGTTAGAAAAAACTGTCCTTGTCAATTCTAATCTTATCATATTATGTACAGCTGAAGAACACTATATATACCGTACACTTACATGATTGCAACTACACTGAGACACTTCAAATTTGCAGGCCCAACACGCGTTTCTCAGAATTCGATTTTTATCCTCTATCTCCTGTTCCTCTCCGTCTTTTCTGATCCATAGCATCTGGTTGGATTTCTCCTTGTTGATGAGCCATTGCACAATCCCACATTGGTTTATCGTCCAAAAACATTATCTGTTTTATTTTTATTTTTTTTACAGCACAACCAGTACATTAATTAAGAAAATCACCGCGCAATGTAAACTACTTAATTAACAATCAATAACAACGTATTTTTCAAATTTTTAGTTGGGACCTATTTATCAGTTTTCTGGTGTTACTTTTTGCTTAGAGCACATGGTATTTATCTTTCACTTGATATGGTCGCATTCCCAGATATAGTAACGACAAAAGAATAGCAGAATCCGCACTTACCAGAATACATTGGAGCTTCTTTGATCTCCATGATTCTTCGTAAGGTACCAGTGCTGGCAGATTGAGCAGGGCCTTTAATTCGATGAATATGAGATTTCTATTAGAACTTTAAAGGATATGAAACTGTTGGATATGATTTCCAACAGGATAAAGTCGTATGAGAGGATTAACAAAATGTAGATTGATTATTCGTTGTTTAAACTTATAATGATATGTACTCCATGCGATCTTTCTTATAAGACACTTCCAGCGTTATCATCAGAATTAAGGAACACCTTAAAAGTCTTTGCCTCCTTCTGGAAATCAAAGAAGTTTCTAATTTTGATGACTAGTAAATAATCAAGCAAAGTTATACATGACTGAAAATTTTAAAAATTTCAAAAACTTCCACCAATTTGAATAAATTTTTATAAATGACATATAAAATGAGCTGGATGTATAGTTTATGGTGATGCTCAAACCTTTTTGAAAATCACCATTCCCACTTTCTGCATCTGAAGTATCAACTCATAATCTTTTATTGCCATCTTTCTTTTTAACTTGTGCACAGCGCAATCTCACTTCCTTATATAGATTTTGTTTCTTTTGGTTCAGGTCACTCTTGAGCAACTTCAAAGCCAAATCCTTCCTTTCTCTATTACTGTCATACTTTATTATTGTTGTTCATATCATTTATATGACTGAAAGAAAGTGCCTGCGTGCTTGTGTACGCCTCTGTCTGGGCATGTGTGAGTGCTTACCTATGAGACGACTATATATATATATATTTGCAAGAGGTCATACCTTAAATGAATCATCTCCCTTCACATAATTATCTGACTGTTCCATGAAGTTAATAACAATGACACCGCAATCAAAGCTGTAAATTGAAAAAAATATGATAAGGTCATGCGTGATAAGTTATTTTTTTTTCTACATAATAATCCTCCACTCACGCATTGGGCTGTAAGAGGATGCCGTCGGCCATCTTCAGATCAAATTTTGTAAATGCTACTTTCTCGAATAGTTTTCCCATGGCAAGCAACTAGGCATAATAAAGCAAAAATTCTATATATAATCAAAAGAATAATTAAACAATTAATGTTATGAATATTGCAATTATCTAACACTCACCAATTTTGTTGTTGTCTCACGACGGTGATCCAGAGATGTATTGGGTAGAGGATCCCATATCTCAATCTCTTTATTCTTCAAATGGATAATGTATAGATAAAAATGTCCACCATGTGTTTCTCCAAAGTGAACAGGAATAAACACCTATTATTTGTGATAACATAAGTCAAATTGATATGTAGCAAAAAATGGTAATCATGATGTATAAAGAAACTTTTCTATAAAGAGCTGATAAAGGCATACCTTCTTACATAAATTCAGGTCCTCAGACATATAATTTTCTATCATTTTTTGGTCAAGGACAAAGCGCTTGAAGTTATCATCGTCACTTTGGAGTGCTGCTGTCTATAATTACTAGTTTTAGATTCAAAAACTATGAACAAACATCACATAACTGAGAAGGGAATATGAAATCACCGAAAATGTCACCGGAAGATACCAATTGGAAGGCGTAGTTTTCTTGTTTCGCTCAATATGGGTTAATATCTCGGCAAAAATATCTATAACCTAAGAACGCATGAAATTCAATATTAAGAAAACCTTAGTCATTAATATCAAATTAGAATATAAGAACGTAATAAATAAATACTCACACATGGATCCAAATAAGTCTTTGGTTTCAGTGACATAATTTTTTCTTGAGTAAACTGTAATTGTGAGGATTGGAAAATCAAATCTTCAGGACTGAAAAAGAAATAGAGTGACTTAAAAAAATTCAATAAAACAGACACATATTTAGAAGCATATATATAGTTGGAAGTATATATGAATCTAACCTTAAATGTTCAAACACATATTTTAGCACCCGAGAGTCTTCATTCTCGCTATTGGAAACAAAAGATGAGGCAACTTGAATGCTTTCCGGATAATTAGGACATGGTCGAACGCCTTTGCCTGTTTCTTTATTGATATGAGCATCCGGTCTGGTGGCACCGCCTTGTGCTGAGAAGATAAATCCACAGTAATTACACTTCACCTGTACTCCGTCTAATTTCGTAAAGTGTTCCCATGCTTTTTCATTCCTTGGCCTTCCCCCTCTCTTTCCCATTATTTATTACTTTTCCTGCATGCATATATTTGCAATATGGTGATGAACCCCAAGTAATAAGTAAATCTAATCTAATTTTTCTTACATGCAATTATCTACTTTAATTTCCTGCACATACAAAATCATCCACCTTTGCTCACTATCCAACTAAGTAATTTAGGAGTGAAGATTATTGTACGCAGCTTGAGAGATTGGATCTTGGATCTTTAATGATATATCTTATAAATAGGAATAGAAAAATATATTATATGCTACAAAATATAAGTCATACTAATGAATTTTTTCTATTTTATCTTTATTTTTAATTATGAATTTAATGCAATTAATAAGAATATAGGTAAAAAGGAATGTAATTTTTATTCAACTTTTTTTTATATGTGTGAAAGTTTTTTTCTCAAAGATTTGAATTATAGAGAGAGTAATTATTATTATCATATACACGCACCTTTCATATGTCTACATGTCCTTTTACAGAAAATAAAATTGTAATTTACATCAAAACCAATATTGGAGAGTATATATGTCCATTCATAAGAGTTAAGGTTTTTTGTTAAATAAAATTTTAAAAAATAGACTTAAGAGTGTCAATACGTATTTTTATAAAGTTTTGCAATGAATCACACTACTCATAATGCCATCAATATATTTGTTTTCTATAAAATTTATATATTATATCAGAAGAATATTTACACCCACAAGTTGAAATTGAATAATACACACACACACACACACATATTCCCTAGTGGTGTGAACAAAAACGAAAGCCAATCATTTTTCCTTACAAAAATTCCTTTTCAATACTTTGATGTCTACTTGCACACCTTTCACCCATGACATTTAAACTAATCTATTTTTCATTCATATATCTAGTATACTCTACTTAATTATAATATTAGATTAACTAAAATGGCCTTCCTAAATTTTTAATTATCATATTATTATTATTAATTTTTTTTAATAACTACGAGCTCCAATTAACAGGCATGGTTATTTGAAATAAATTTTAATTTTGGCTGAAAAAAAAAACTAATTTTTTAGTATGCGGGATTCGCAACCTATAGGATAGGTAGAAATTAATCTTTTAAAATATAAAAATTATAATTTTTTTTTTATTTTTTTAGTAAATTTTTTTATACTTATAATCTGATTTAAATTTAAAATATTATGTTTAAAAGATTCAATCCCTTGATCGTATAATGCTAATTCTTTTTATTGTGTTTTCCTGAAAAATTTTAGTATATATTGAAGCACAACCAAGTCCACACAATTGTACCAACGCAACAATAATGGCTTTCAGTGCACCTTCTCCATGCTGCAATCTGCTGCGACCACCAGCACTAGCATTACCGTGTGGCCGCAACCGACAATTTTCCACTGGTCTTCACCTCAACAAGCCCCTCTTCTCTCCCCTTCCTTCACCATCAACAACAACGCCGCCTATCACGTACACCTCGCCGCCGCCGTCAACCGCTACCTCCGCCTCATCCTCACTGAGCACCACCGTCCTCTTGTCCCTCCCTCCGCCGTCAATTTCTCCACCAACACCCCTCCCTTACAATCCCTCACTATCACCGTTGCTCAACCCGCCGCTCCGCTTCACCACGGCGTCGATGAGTCCTATTCTCTCACAATTCCCACAACTGGACCCGCCAATCTCACTGCCGCGACGCCGTGGGGCGCCATCCGAGGCCTGGAAACGTTCTCGCAGCTCTTATGGGGAAATCCGGCGCGCGTGGCGGTTGGAGTGTACGTCTGGGCCGCGCCGATATTTGCTCACAGAGGGGTTATGCTTGATACGTCGAGGAATTACTTTCCGGTGGGGGACATTCTGACGATGATTTCGGCGATTAGTATGAACAAGATGAACGTGTTTCACTGGCACATTACAGACTCGCATTCTTTTCCGTTGGTGGTTCCGTCGGAACCAGATTTGGCCGATAAGGGGTCGTATGGCTCCGATATGCAGTATTCTCCCGCCCATGTTAGCAGGATTGTTCGATTGGCTTGATCATGGTGTCAGAGTCTTGCCTGAAATTGACTCACCTGGTTAGTATATCTACTTTGGCTCGGTCCACTCTATTTTTTTTTTCTAAAAAAAAAAGAACTTGAGATTATTTATACATGCTCAAAAACTTCAAAAAAAAAAAATAATAAATCAAGAATAATTGTCTGTGAAATTGAATTTTTTACATCCCAGTAAGACGGAGCAACATAAAAGACAGGCAATGAGATTATATACTGAGTCAACTTATTCCATTTTATTTTTAAATACGTAATCATCCTTTGTTCAAATCTGTTCGCTGGAATTAAAAAGTAGAAGAATTTGATTTTATCTGTATATAAATATATCGCATTATTATATTTTAATTGGAACTCTAAAGCTTTATTGTGGGAATGTGGGGAGAGGATTCTCTCCTCTCCCCGACAAATAAATTATTTGGTCTGGGGAACTCCATAGATTTATGGAGTCGATTAATTGGCTAATCTCTCCTAAACCTTTGGGTTGGTCAAATTATTTATCGTTAAAGTTTGAAACTTCGCTCTGTAAGAACAAAAAATGGATTGACATCCCCAACAACAACGAAAAGAAGAGGCTGATTGATATAATTAGTTGTTTTATACTTTTCGTATGACTTGAATGTTTAGAACTTCAATGGTTTCCGTTAGCATTGGCATATTATTACAGTTCAGAGGATTATGAGACCAGCCATATTTTGTGTTTGATGAGTTTAACATTCGTATCTTACACTTCGAATTATACTACTGAGTTGATGTGTTTTTGTAAGTAGCTTTACAGGAAAGTTAGGGATTGCCCAATTTATTAAGTTTGAAAGTGCGCACAGAAGGATTAGGACTGGTTATTATTCTACTCATAAGGTCTTCTGATTATTTTAATATAAAAGCAACTTTGGGCTACTAATACTTTACTATAACCTTTATTCTAATACAAAAGCATGCCCTTTTCACTATACTAGGTATCTGTCATGAATGGGCCAGGGAATAGTGATGAGATGGCCCATGATGTAGCCCATAATACAGAAGACTTAAATGACAAAATGAATATTCTGGAAGAGGGGACTGCACAGCCACGTAGGAGCAACCGTATGCGCAGGACCACATGGAAAATGCAGAAGCATAAGGCGGAGTCGAGGGGAGCGTGAAAGGGCAAGCATGATTTCAGAAAGAATCTTCTCCCTGCTGATTTTCATTTCTCTCTGATCTTTATTCTGCAATTCTGTTAGTAGCTGAAATATCAGCATTTCCATTTCAAGTATTTTACTTCTATATGCAATTAAGAATTCTCAGAAATCGGGTTATCTTTTGATTTCATAATATTCAGAGATAGATTGCATTTACAATCTAATAGCATATCAGTATCATGATACATAAAGCTCGTATACTTTAAAAACCAAAGCCGAATACATTTGATATTTTGTTTTATCTCTTACATGTATCACATTTGGGTCAGTATTTATTTAGACAATGGTGATTGATGTTCAAAAGAAAGTGTGAATTGGCAAGCTGAACAGGATTTATGTCCATATGTCATTACATGTTGTTTAAAAGTTTGATTATTGATAGAGTACAATAGCGTAATACAATTTATGTAATTGACCCCAATTAGGGATAAGACTTGTTTCTGTTGTTTATAATTTTCAGATTTCCATGATTACTGATGAAAAGGGACTGTAAATTGACAGGGCACACGGGTTCTTGGGCATTGGCATACCCAGAGATTGTAACATGTGCCAACATGTTTTGGCTGCCGCCAGGAAGGGATCCACTTGTCGCGGAACCTGGAACAGGACATTTGAATCCCTTAAATCCTAAGACCTACACTGGGCTTAAGAATGTCATAAAGGATGTTACCTCATTATTTCCATAACCATTCTACCATGGTGGTGCTGATGAGGTCATCCCAGCTTGCTGGAAAACCAACCTGAAAATTCAAACCTTCCTAGCCAACAACGGAACCCATAACGAACTTCTCGAGACATTCATCAATTCGACTCTCCATTATATCTTATCCCTCAACAAAACTGTGGTCTATTGGGAAGATGTTTTCCTATCCGACCAAGTTCATATTCCATCCTCAATTCTTCCTAAAGAAAATGTGATTCTACAGGCATGGAACAATGGGCATAACAACACGAAGCGCCTTGTTTCTTCAGGATACCGAACCATTGTTTCGTCTGCGGATTTCTATTATCTGGACTGTGGACATGGGGATTTTACTGGGAATAATTCCCAGTATGATATTCAAAGTGGAGACCAAGGGAATGGAGGGTCCTGGTGTGGACCATTCAAGACCTGGCAACTTATCTTTAACTATGATATCACATATGGTTTAAATGAAGATAAGGCAAAGTTGGTTCTTGGTGGGGAAGTGGCATTGTGGACTGAGCAAGCAGAACAAACTGTTTTGGATTCGAGACTTTGGCCAAGAACATCAGCGATGGCCGAGTCACTGTGGTCCGGGAACAGAGACGAGAAGGGTGTGAAGGGATATGCAGAGGCCACAGATAGATTGAATGAGTGGAGGAACAGAATGGTAAGAAAAGGTATTGGAGCTGAGCCAATTCAACCACTGTGGTGCGTTAGAAACCCTGGCATGTGTAACACTGCATAATGCACTGATAAACGCTCAGAAATAGGTGTCACCTGATTCACAGATTCAAATTCTTATGTTGATAATTTATTGCTTCCTTGCCCAGCCAATGGGGTAATCTACATCTCTTGCTAATTCATTCCTTTATGAGAATGATCCATGTTGTCAGTTATACTTGTTTTTCAAGTCATTGTTAATGTTCTTCTTTCAAGAATTATTTTAAGCGATTGTTTTGTATTAGGACAAAAACTCTGTTTCAGATATTGAAAGATGGGGTTAATGTGTCATTATCGATTTGATAGTTCTTAAGTTTTTTCCTGTGTTGTTTGGGTATAATAAAGTATGAATTTATTTCATTGCCCCCAAAACAAGTATGAGTTAGTTTCAGCAACATAAATATTTGATTCTCCAAAAAACCGGACATGACATTATTGAGCATTACACCATCACAACATCTACTGTTTATGCAATTTTATCTATTAAATTATATTCTTTTATAATTAATATAAAATCTATTTAACTAATTTAATTAAATTAAAAAAATATAATTAATATAATGTCTTTTTTCTAAAATACCACAATCTTTTTTATTAATTTATTTTCTCTTCTATCTTTTACTTGATTATTATTGAGGAAGTTTTAATAAAAGTAATTTAAAAAAAAGTTAATAAATATATAAAATAAATATTATATTTATAAATATTATTAACGTTTTAATTATGTTATATATTAAGAGCCGAATAGAAATAATAATTTTTATAATTCTTTTTAGGCTAGAGAGTTTTTCGGTCAATAATTCATTAATAATTTTATAGTTTAGTAGCATAAAAATTCTATTATAAATGAGAGGTTACAGGTTATTCTATTTGTAATCTGAAACCATTGATACTTATCCCTTTAGATTAAATAGAAAACTCCTGTCTAAGGGGTATGGGATTCTTGTTTTTTTTTTCTTTTATATAAAAGAAAGCCAAACACCCAAAATAAACTATTAAATTAAGAGAGGATCAAATCCCAAACACTTATTTATTACAAGATTCCTCACATATGGAAAACACATATAATCCTATCATATTATTCAACATATACTTCACGAACATATCTGCCAGTCCTATTGCAAGTGAAAGGTAACGAATTCAATGTGACTATGAATAAAAAAAATGTCACTAGGCGTCAGAGAGAAAAAACTTAGACGAGAGAACATAGAAAGGAGGAAGATGAAACTAGATCCAATTGAACTTGTCTTGGACATCGATCCTTATTTTTATAGACATCTGGTCATAAAATGGGCCTTGTGGCCCAGAAAGATATGAAATGGGCCTCCTAATCCGACCCATTAACATCTTTTCTATTTTTTTGTTACAAATTAACATCTTTTATTGATATGTCATATGTGCTTTCTAAAAGTATACAAAAAAAAAAAAAAATTGTGCTTTCTAAAATATTTACCTCACATGAGTTAGACGAATAAAATATACATTGCGTTCATATAAAAAAAATATTTTAATAAAAAATATAATTTTTAAACTTAAAGGATTAAAATAAAATTTTATATAAATATAAATGACCAAACATATATTTTAACCTAAAATAAATACATGAGGTTATAAAATTTTAATGAAAATGGTGTAAAATAAAAGAGTAAAAAAATAATTAAAAGTTTTTAATCATGTTTTTCTAATTTTTCTAAATCCAACTTATTAAAAATTTCCCTCTTCCCCCCACTGTTTCCCCTACCTAAAAGATCCTTAATCCCTATTATCTATAATCTACATATCACCGTCACCGCTTACACCTCTCAAGATAGTCAAGATACATTTGATGGAATAAAATATAATATAATGAAAAATTTACTTGAAGATATACAAGAAAACTTTTGTGATAGAATATGAGACAATAATTAATTAATATTTATTTAATATTTAGATTTATCTGATTTGGATTTTTAAATAAAAATATTTATCTTTAGAATTATGATTTTAAGCGATTATTTATTATTATTATTACTATTATTATTATCTTTCCTAAATTATTTTAAATTTATTTACTTTCAATATAATAAGATGTATCTAAACAACTAGATCATTTTATCATTATCTTAATGTTTTAATAAGAATTTAAATTTGAATTATTATTATTGTTATTTTAGTATCCCATCTCTCTATAAATGTAGCTTTCTTTTCTTAGTTATTGACATTTGACAAGGTATTCCTATTTCTTCCACCTCCATCCGAACCAAACAAGGAGGCTTCACTATTCCAAAACTATTTCGAGAGAGATAGAAACTATGGAGAGAGTATTATCTGTGAACTATCAACAGATCATGATCTCGTCGTTCTTGGAGATTGCCGAGCAGCAAACAGTAAAAACTGCCAGACAGTTCTTACAAGCTACAAGCTGGAGACTTGAAGAAGCTATCCAGGTATTTTTTGTTAGTAATGAAAGTGGTAGGGCTAGGCCACGATATCGGAACATGTTTGCGATGAAGTACGCTCTTCATTACCTGTTAGGAGGGAGACTCTTTATGATGATTCAATGCTAAGTAATGCATTCTATAATTTTGAAGAGGAAATGAGACGTCAATTAAAGATTTGGGAGTCTACAATGACAGAAAGTTATGGGGACAATCTTGCTTCTCTATTCCCATAAAGTTAAGCATCCTCTCAGATTTGGGAAATAATAGCAGATCAAAATACAGCAAGGAGGATGCCTTCCTTCTTCTTGTGGTCACTGGTGGTGATAATTATGACTCAGGCAGGGGCGATGAGGAGTAGAAACGCAGAAAACCATATTTATACTGGCGGGACAGAGTAACATGGCCGGAAGGGAAGGCGTATCGACTGAGACCCTGACGTCGGACGGGGTGGTGCCGGCGGAGTGCCGGCGGAATCCGTCCATCCTGCGGCTGAGCGCGGGATGGGAGTGGGTGGTAGCGGAGGAGCCGCTGCATAAGGACATAGATGCGATGAAGACGAACGGGATCGGGCCGGGAATGTGGTTTGCGAATCCGATCTTGAAGAAGAAGCCGGGACTGGGCGTGGTGGGACTGGTGCCGTGTGCCATAGGAGGGACGAACATAAGCGAGTGGGAACGGGGAAGAGAGCTGTACAGTCATATGATGTGGAGAGCTAAGGCGTCGGTGAGGGACGGCGGAAGCATCACGGCGTTACTGTGGTATCAAGGCGAATCTGACACAATCACCCTCACAGACGCTTCCAGATTCGGCAAGTTTTTCTCGGACGTTCGTGCTGACCTCCAGCCTCCGTTGTTTCCTATCATCCAGGTCTTCTTTTTTATTTTATTTTATTTCCGTTGTTCTACCCAACAATTACATTTATTTATTCATCCTCTTAGTATGTTTAGCGATGAAGTCTTCGGCGTCGTGCATTGGATTTAATTATGGAATTTATAGATCCACTGAGGACAAATGGCTTTTAGTTAATATACAATCCACAAAGGAATTTAGTTCACACATGCTTAATCGAGATACTTGAGCCCACGAATCTGCCTCTGAGACCGTTAGCACAAATTTTATATTCTTCCATGTTTATGATGATACAACTGAAGGTAGAAAAGTATGCACTTATTACAAACTCGACTCAGTTCCTGTGGTGCTTGTAATTGATCCCATCACTGGCCAAAAGATGCACAACTGGTGAATGGTTCAACCTGAAAGCTTATTGGAGGGTCTACTACCTTGATGCAGGCCCTAAAAATCATCATCTCAATACTTCCTCTCATAAAACTTCAAGAGGAAGCTGTTCTAGCCCACCTAAAGTCAAAGACTGTGAGCGTAATGAAGAAGATGGAATTGTGTTGCCTTCAAGTTCAAGGTACCCTCCATTGCTGGAAGAACCCAATAATACATACATATATACAACAGATTTTGCAAGGAAGCCGTGTTGTCTCTATCAATGTTTGCTTCTAAGTAACCCTTTCATTTCCTATGACCCTTTCTTGTTAACCTTCAATTCTTGTTCATGATGCCTGATTTTTAATTTGAATATGTATGATTAGCTTGGAATATTTCTGATCTAAAATGAGATATTAGCCATGGATTAGCATGGGACAAAATCCTTCTCTAACATCAGCGAGGGATTAGCCAGGAAGTTTTGTCCCTTGCAAATCATAAATAAATTATTTTTTATCCTATATCACTATTACTCCTAAATTATTTTAATATGATAAAAAAATTGAGAAAGAGAATTTATACAGTATGAAGTTTATTTAAGTTTACCAGGATTAGTAATTTTAGAAAATAATAGTAAAATTAAAGTTATGCAATTCATATACATAAAATTTTGGAATATTTGAAAAGCATGCATATAATGGATGCAAATCGAAATATTTTCAAAATTAATTATAAATTATTTATAATTAATTGATAATAAAAATATTTAAACTTAGAAACTTAGAAACGGTTAATATCATTGGATCTATCTTTTACCGCCGTCTTAGAAGCACCTGAGGGCTTGGGATCATTGGTCAATCTGAGATGCCTGAATCTTCTTGGCGCAGGTAAGTTGGTAATGCCAGCATCGCTTATATTCGAATTGATCCAGTTAGTGAGTCTTGATGTGGGTTGTATCCTATCCTTACCGGATGTTGAAATAGAAGGTTTGCAGAAGTTGAAAGTTATAGTAGCCTACTTTCGTGACATTGGAGTATTCAATACCTTTGCGACCTTTGTGGCCGAACATTATCCACTTAGGAGCTATCATTTGACTTTATGGGAACCAAGTAATGATTCTTATGATGAGGGAATAAATAGGGAATATTCCATGAAAAGGATAACTGTTGAGAGAATGGATTTGAGAAATAGAGTAGAACTTCCTGGAGACATGAAGGAGTTATATATAGATAAAGTATCACTCTCAGCGATGTCACATAATCATCAATGGACAGGTTATATAAATCAAGGGACAGGTGCTAGATCCCTATGCAGTGTGTTATCATATGGCCGCAACAAGAACAATAATAATCCACACCAAATTGAACGGTTGGAAATTAGATCCTCCAAAGTTGTGGAGTACTTGTGTTGTTTGTCTCCTAGTTGCTCCTTTTGCTCCTCTTCCCAACTTGTTGGATCTTTATCCCTTGAGGGTTTGAGTGAGTTGAAATATTTAGTGTCACTAGATGCTCATTCCTTGGATGAATCCTCCCTATTTTCTTACCTCACAGACCTCTCTATTAGAGGATGCCGCGGCATGAAGTCTCTAATGACGCCAAGGTTATTAACACGCCTCCAAAACCTACGCACCATTTCTGTTGAAAATTGTGGGATGATGAAAGAAATAGTTGGAGAGGATCATTCTGAAATGGAGCTTCCCAATCTGACATCTTCGAAAGGCATGGGGACTCTAATGACGCCAAGGTTAGTAGCACGCCTCCAAAACCTACGCCCCATTTCTGTTGAAAATTGTGGGATGAAGAAAGAAAAAGTTGAAGAGGATCATTCTGAAATGGAGCTTCCCAATCTGACATCTCTGAAAGTAGATAAAATGCCAAAATTAAATTCCGTATACAGAGGCGTCATGCTCTGCCCTTCTCTCCGATCATTCTCTGCTCAATCTTGCGAGCAATTAGATCACCCTCGGATACAGATCATCCCAAATGGACGTGCGCTTCAGATGGAGAAGACCTCATCTGGATACTGTTGGAAAAAATGAATAATGAGGTCCATATCTGCACCACAATCATTTGACTTCATTTTATGTTATATAATGATGATTCTGATTGAATCTCAACAAATAGTTGAAAAGTTGTTTGTAGCATGGGTCTGAATTCTAATTCTTATTGGTATGGTAACTATGCAGGACACGTTGCTGCTGTGTGTGACATGGGAGCTGACATATCATCCTCTAAATCATCATTCAAGAACTGCTTGTGATTCCTCTATATTTGTGCAATTGCTTTTTTCATCAGTACATTTTATGATGATGCTAGGTTTGTAACACAACTACTTGCTTATAGCGTATGACATTTACAAGCCTTTGCCCAATAACAAGTTGGTGTTCAACACAATATTTTATTGGAAGAATGACAAGATTCCCTATGAGGCACATATTTACATTTAACTCCCTCGAATTAGAATTAATATAAAGAATTACGTAAATGAGGAAGTTATTTCTAAATAAATCTTGTGAGTTTGCTAAAATATTTTCAAGTCCCATAAGATTTGTTCTGTTTTTTTTTCCTTTTCGTAAAATGCCTACAACGGTGCCGCGGACCTAGTTTGAAGCCCAGCGACCAGTGGTAAGTCACAGCGTCGTGGTCGGTGCTGCGGGATGCACCTAAAATGGGGTTACCACACTCATTAAACTCACTGGAATTCGAATTAATATACAAAATTACATATAATCCCGAGCAGGGAAAAGTAAAGAGGGATATGCGTCTCTTAATAAATGGAGTGAAATGTGAAGAGCTTAATCTGCCACGTCTCTAAGAGCATAAGAACCCAATCATGGAGTAGAATTCGGCGTGGTTAAAATTCGAAGCCCGCAGTATCGCTCCTAATTCCAACACTATCAGTCCCTTGAAGATTCATCCCTGGTTTGGATTACAACGCATGGCCATGGAGTGAAGAATACACAACAGGTTTGGTCCCGTTCTTGAACTCAAGATCGAAGGAATCGACCCACATGCCTCCACTATGTTCTGAGGAAAAAACACTTTATTTCTCCATTGAAATTGCTCACTCTTAGCGTCACATGTTCCCAGACCCCCACATGTTCGCCGATTTGCCCCAATGACATGGTGAACTCAACTTTTGCTCTTGCAGGTCCATTGAATGGGTAATATATCCAACATGCTATGTCTGTGAATGTTCTACCAAACATGGATTTTACATGCAAATAACTTGTGAGCTTTGTAAATCACCCCTTTTAACTCTTTCCTTGTTGGCTTCGTCTACTGGACGATCCAACCAATAGGAACCATCATTATTAGGATCCTGAGGAAGATTTGTGCCATTTGATTGTATTGGGGTGGGATTTGATTCGTCTCCTTTCTTACAGAGCAATCCTGCATTCAAGAAAAGCCAGTTTACAGAGGAAGGGAGGTATTCTTCATCAGGATGTAGGTACATTATTGGAGAGTAAGCTTGTACTATTGCTTGAATTTGTTGTAGATTTGGCATAGAGGTGAAGTTTAAATTGGCATTTTTCAAACAGGATATAGCCAGAGCACTAGTGTTTCCACCATTTTGAACTAGAAATGTACCTACAAGAAGTCCTTGAGCTTGAGTCACTCTGTTACTTGGTCTTGTTTCATAGAAATTGAACCCATTGAGGTCAATGGATGTTCCTTCTCCCCACATCCATGTATATGTCTCAATTTGATCAGTAAGATCAGACTGGACACATCGAATTTTATCAAGCGAAGGCTTGTTGGGTATTGTGGTCACAACATGTCCTACTGCTTAATAGCCATCAGGAGGATTTGGTTGCCAGAAATAGGCAGAGCTATTTTGATTGATCTCCGGGGGCTTGGTGCTCCATATCAGAGTATAGTAAATTGGTTCTTTTAGAGCTGTGTTACTAGTGGTTGAAGAGTTATCTTTAGCCACAAGAACCCATCCAAAAAAGAGCTTGTTGTTAGGTTGGCTATAACAACCCAACATTGAGAATCTTTCTGGTAACCTGTTAGTTCAAAGATTGTAGTCTCAAGATTGTCTGGACGACCTTTATAGGATATCCACACTCTGTTGAATGTTGAAATCTGCCACTTTTATCTCTCCCAGATTGATGATCCCACTTGCAAAGCTATCACCTACATGCAAAAGAGTAATCCTTTGTTGAGGGACAAGCAGAAAGGAGAGAGAACTATATGCAGATGATGGTTTTTTTATCACCTGATGGCCAGACTGGGGTTGGAGCAGGAATCTTGAAAGCGGTATTTTGATACTTGTTGGCGATACCATTACCACAGGGGGAGAGTAAGACAATTGCCCATCTCTGTTTTTTGATGAAAATGAACATTGAATCCAAAGGAGTAATGGTCTTATATAATACATACATATTTTGCAAGGAGCATATTCATTTGATGATACATATATACAACAGATTTTGCAAGGAAGCCGTGTTGTCTCTATCAATGTTTGCTTCTAAGTAACCCTTTCATTTCCTATGACCCTTTCTTGTTAACCTTCAATTCTTGTTCATGATGTCTGATTTTTAATTTGAATATGTATGATTAGCTTGGAATATTTCTTATCTAAAATGAGATATTAGCCCATGGATTAGCATGGGACAAAATCCTTCTCTAACATCAGCGAGGGATTAGCCAGGAAGTTTTGTCCCTTGCTAATCATAAATAAATTATTTTTTATCCTATATCACTATTACTCCTAAATTATTTTAATATGATAAAAAAATTGAGAAAGAGAATTTATACAGTATGAAGTTTATTTAAGTTTACCAGGATTAATAATTTTAGAAAATAATAGTAAAATTAAAGTTATGCAATTCATATACATAAAATTTTGGAATATTTGAAAAGCATGCATATAATGGATGCAAATCGAAATATTTTCAAAATTAATTATAAATTAATTATAATTAATTGATAATAAAAATATTTAAACTTAGAAATGGTAACTCAAAGATGTATTTAAATAAAAATTAATATTATATTTATGAATAAATATAATTTTATGTACGACTTTCATAAAAATGTACTATGAAATTTAATTAAACAATTTAGACATAAATAATTATCATATAAATATATATAATCTTATATTTTATAAATAATTTAAAATAAAATATAGGGCACAAGGGCCAGAAGTGTGGGCCATGACGCCAACCTAGCAGGCCACATGGTGAATGTGGAGCCTAGTAGGTGGTGACATGGTAGAGTCACTATTACCCCTAAATTATTTTAATATGATAAAAAAATGAGATAGAGAAGTTATACAGTATTAAATTTATTTAAGTTTACTATGATTAATAATTTTAGCAAATAATAGTAAAATAATAAAATAATTTATTATTTTATAAATAATTGCATTGATATCAGCAAAGGAAAATTCTAAAAAAAGAATACAACTTAAATTTTAAAACTTTTTATATTTTATTAATAAAAAATTCAATGAAATTACCTAGCAAAATTCTACTTAAAACTCAATCATATGACGTTTTTTTTATTGAAAAGTATTAATGTGAAAACCATTTTTGTACCAAATAAATTTTTCAGATCCAAAGAAAGTGAAAAAAAAAAAAAGACACAGTAGCAGAATCAATTGAATCTGACCCGAAAATGCCTCCACCGGCGCCAGTGCAGCTTTGGGCGACATCCTCGTGGCTTCATGATTTCGCCATAGAAAGGCAGACCAAACAAACCCTAAAACCGTTATATTCACCATTTTCTTCTTCGTTCTTCTTCTAATCCTTCTTTCTCTCTCCCTTCACAGATTGCCAGCAAAACCCTAAAATGTAATATATATGTGTGTGCATATAGAAGACCTATATATAAAGAAGATGGTAAGAAAGATGGAGAAAATATGTTGATTGGGGAATGATATGTCGTTTGGATTCAACAAGCTAATTATCCAGTAGATCAGTCGATGCACCTAACACATTAACTTTGCAAATATAATGAAATAGGTCTTGACAAGCTCAGGGTAGTCCCTTGCCTGGTACCCTATCTAAAAAATACATAGGTTATATTTTACAGCCTGATGTTCGGCCCTATCCGGTAAAAGCCCTAATAATTTTGGGCAGGGCATGAGCGGGTTGGGCATGGGCGGGCTGGGCATGCCCAAGTCATGATGTCATGCTCATATTGTGAAAAAAATTTATAATTATGAATTTTTAAAATAATATCATATTCATGTGTCTTTAAGAATTAAATAATATCTATAATTCACTAAGAATAAGAGAACAAAGATAATAATTAAAATCTTGAGATCCATTGCATATAAAAAATAAGCGTTGAAATCTAAGTAGTTTGTAATTATAACTTTATATCAATCTCCCTAATATTGACAAAGATAAAGCATTTAAAAAAATAAAATAAATAATTATAATTTGCAATGTAATCATATGATAATTAACAAAGTTAAAAAAAAAAATTAATATAGTTATAAATATTAAAAGATACAACTTACCTACTTATATTTCTAAAATTACCTTATAGTCACCAGTAGCTATCATATTCTCCCTTTTAAGATAGAGAAAAAATAAAAAAAATAAAAGAAGAGGTACTCATGGGCAGAGCAGGGCAGGGCAGCCCCTATGCCAAGTGCCCAGCTTAAAAAATGCATGGGTTATATTTTGTAGCCCGATGCCCGGTCTTGCCCGGTAAAAATCGGGTTGGGCAAGGTATTTTTCTTGCGAGTTGAGTAGGGCATAGCGGCCATGGGCATTATGGACAGCATATAAGGATGAACGGATGTAACAATTGAAGTAAATGAATTGAACGGTATTGAGTGCTTATATTTATAATTTCAGATAAACACCCTCAAAAATAAAAATAAAAAGAAAACCTAGACAATTTATCTTATCTGTTTACTTAATAAAACGCAAGTTCATTTCCAAAAATTAGACCGGACGAGCCGATTCAGATTAGAAATCGGTAAACGACACCACTTTTTCGGCTTGGACAAAGGGAGAAGCAACCGGGACGGCCTCTTTTAACCGTTGCAACCCCACGGTAACCGTCGGATTAGGTAGGTTATCTAATTTTTATTTATTTTATAAAAAAGAGATAATATAAACAAATAATTAAATAATAATTAAATAGTTAATAAATTCTATTTTTTTATTTTCAAAATTTTATTTATTTATTCAAAGTTTTAATTTTAAATTATAATTTGATTAAATTTTTTAAATAAATATAATTATTTATTTTAAATTTTTTTAAAATTTAACTAATATTAAGATTAATTTTTTTTTAAAACTTTATTTTAATTTCCCAACTAGCCACGAAGCTCCACACAAAAATAACCGGGGAAGAAGAGTACTGTATAAGAAGTAAAACGGGAACAAAAGAAAGACGGAGAGGAACCGGAGATAGAGGATGAAAATGGAAGATAAGCCTACGGGGCCGTCCTTTTACTTTGCGTGTGTTGTCAAATCGAATTCTGAAAAACGCGTTTTAGGCTTGAAAAATTTGCAGTGCTCCGTGTAGTTGCAGTCATGTAAGTGTACGGTACTATAGTGTTCTCCAGCTGTATCACAATATGGTAAGATTAGAATAGAAATCACAATATGGTAAGATTAGAATAGAAAAGGGCAGATGTTTTTTACTGGCGCATTGACAATTTTATGCACAATAAATGTGTTGAAAAAAATTTATTTTATGAATCTATTTTAAATAAATTATAAAAAAAAAAAGTCAAAATGGATCATGATTAGTTTGTTGTTTGTTCTCCCAAACCCAACGACTCAGATGTGAAATTGAACTAAAATTACTTTTTTTTTCTTTAATTTTAAACAAATTGGCGTTAACTCTCTCAATAACAAAAAAGACACAGACGCTAAATCCCCATAAGAAAACAAGAAGGAAGAAGCAACGGAAAGAGGAGTAGAATAATGAGAGGGAAAGCGGAGAAAAATAAAATATACAGAGAGAGGGGACCACGTCCGGAGGGAGAGATTTCACACAAATCTTCCACATCCTCTTTAGAATTTTTCTCCTTCTCTATGTCTTCAATTCTTCCCTTTCAAATAAGAACCTTACTTAAGATCGGAAAGGAAAGATTTTTCTTCTTTGTGGAGGCATCAAGTCAACGTCGTTCTGCTTCTCACCGGAGTCGTGGATCATCCGCCAGGCTTCATTCCAGAACTTGCAGTAGTACCATTCAGTAATTCTCTCTCCTTGATCTCTTCAATTTGATTATGTGAACCGATTTTCACCTTCGTTAACTTGTTACTCGTGCTTCCATCCTCCGCTTTTTAAGCTAGAGAGATTCAAGATCCAATCTCTCAAGCTGCGTACAATAATCTTCACTCCTAAATTACTTAGTTGGATAGTGAGCAAAGGTGGATGATTTTGTATGTGCAGGAAATTAAAGTAGATAATTGCATGTAAGAAAAATTAGATTAGATTTACTTATTACTTGGGGTTCATCACCATATTGCAAATATATGCATGCAGGAAAAGTAATAAATAATGGGAAAGAGAGGGGGAAGGCCAAGGAATGAAAAAGCATGGGAACACTTTACGAAATTAGACGGAGTACAGGTGAAGTGTAATTACTGTGGATTTATCTTCTCAGCACAAGGCGGTGCCACCAGACCGGATGCTTTTTTGGTCAGATTTTGTGTTTTTTTTAAGAAAATGTTTCAACAAACAACGGCGAGATAATAATTTGACTCAGAAATAATGTTCTCCAGCTGTACCAGAGATTGGTTTATTAGAATGGCTTAATAAAGGATTAATAAAATATAATTGCCCCATCAACTCAATACTGTTTCTCACCGCACGGGAGTCTTGGATCGTCCGCCATGCTTCAATCCAGAACTTGAAATACCATTAAGTCATTCTCTCTCTTTGATCTCTTCAATTTGATTATATGAACCGATTTTCACCTTCGTTAACTTGTTACTCGTGCTTCCATCCCCTACTTTTAAAGTTAGAGAGATTCAAGATCCAATCTCTCAGGCTGCGTACAATAATCTTCACTCCTAAATTACTTAGTTGGATAGTGAGCAAAGGTGGATGATTTTGTATGTGCAGGAAATTAAAGTAGATAATTGCATGTAAGAAAAATTAGATTAGATTTAATTGTTACTTGGGGTTCATCACCTTATTGCATATATATGCGTGCAGGAAAAGTAATAAATAATATGGGAAAGGGAGGGGGAAGGCCAGGGAATCCCGGAGTATGGGAACACTTTACGAAATTCGAGGGAGGAAGAGTGAAGTGTAACTACTGTGGACATAGCTTCTCAGCAGGAGGTGGTACCGCCAGAATGAAAGCTCATATCAATAAACAAAAAGGCCAAGGCGTTCGACCATGTTCTGCCATTATTCCACAATCTAACAATGAAGCTATTATTCCACAATCTAACAATGAAGCTAAGGATCAGGAAATGATTCAAGTTGGCTCATCTTTTGTTTCCAATAGCGAGAATGAAGACTTGCAGGTGCTGAAATATGTGTTCGAACATTTAAGGTTAGATTCATATATACTTCCAACTATATATATGCTTCTAAATATATGTCTGTGTTTTATTTAAGTTTTGTTTTTTAAATCGCTCTAATTCTTCAGACCTGAAGACAATGTTTTTATTTCCCCACTTTCGCATTTGACTCAAGCAGAATTTCTCACACTTATAGAACCAGAGGTTCTTTTGGATTTATTGGTGAGAATTTATTTATTACGTTCTTATATTCTATTTTAATATTAGTGAGCAAGGTTTTGTTAATATTGAATTTCATGCGTTCTTAGGTTGTAGATACTTTTGCTGAGATATTAACCCATATTGAGCGAAACAAGAAAACTACGCCTTCCCATTGGTATCTTCCTGTCACATTTTCGGTGATATTTCATGTTCCCTTCTCAGTTATGTGATGTTTGTTCATAGTTTTTGAATCTAAAACTAGTAATTATAGACAACAGCACTCAAAAGTGATGAGGATAAATTCGAGTACCTTGTCCGCGCACTAAGATTGAGAGAAAATTTCATGTCTAAGGACCTGAATTCATGTGAGAAGGTATGTCTTTATCAACTCCTTATAGAAAGTTTCTTTATATATCAATATCATTACCTTTTCTTGGCTACATATCAATTTGATTTGTGTTATCACAAATAATAGGTGTTTATTCCTGTTCACTTTGGAGAAACACATGGTGGACATTTTTATCTATACATTGTCCATTTGAAGAATAAAGAGATTGAGATATGGGATCCTCTACCCAATACATTTGTGGCTGAAACAGAACGTGATGAGATAACAGGAAAATTGGTGAGTCTTAGATAATTGCAATATTAATGACATTAATTATATAGAATATAACTTCTGCTTTATGCCTAGTTGCTTGCCATGGAAAAACTCTTCAACGAAGTAACATTTAAAAAATTTTGTTCGAGGAAGGCAGACGACTTTCTATTACAGCCCAATGAGTGAGTGGAGGATTATTATGTAACATCATAAGTTTTACTAGAAAAAATATTTATTACGGATGATCTTATCATATTTTCTTCAATTTGCAGATTTGATTGCGGTGTCTTTGTTATTAACTTCATGGAACAATCAGATAATTATGTGAAGAGAAATCCTAAATTTCAGGTATGACCTCTTGCAAATATATATAGTCATAGTCCCATAGGTAAGCACTCACGCATTCCGACAGAGTCCTACACAAGCACGTGCAGGCGCTTTCTTTGAGTCATATAAATGATATGGACAACAATAATGTAGTATGACAGTAAGAAAGAAAGGGAGGATTTGGCTTTGAAGTTGCTTAAGAGTGACCTGAACCAAGAGAAACAAAATCTATATAAGGAAGCGAGACGGCACTGTGCACAAGTTGAAAAGAAAGACGAAAATAAAAGATTACGAGTTGATACTTCAGATGACGAAAGGGAGAATAGGCATGATGATTTACAAAAAGGTTTGAGCATCAACATAAACTATACGTCCAACTCATTTTATATATCATTTATAAAAATTTATTCAAATTAGTTGAAGTTTTTGAACTTTTAAAACTTGTCAGTCATACAACTTTACTTGATTATTTACTAGTACTATTCTTGTTACTAGGATCTTCAAAGGGTTATCTACTACCAACAACAGACTTAATAGGGTGGAAGTTTCAAAGATGTACTCAACAAATATGGAAATGGATAATGGATGACAAGGTGTCAGCAATTGGAGTTTGGGGAATGGGAGGGTCAGGAAAAACAACTTTGGCAACCCATATACATAACAAGCTTTTAGAAGATGAAGCTAGCGGGGACATGAAAGTGATTTGGGTAACTGTATCACAAAATAGCATCTCTCACTTACAAAAAGTCATAGCTAGATCAATTGAGTTGGATATATCTGATGAGTTTGAGGTTAAAAGGATTGCAGGAAAACTATTGCAAGCATTCAAAGAGATGAAAAAATGTGCCATCATTTTAGATGATGTTTGGGATCATTTCTTTCTAAACGACGTTGGATTTCCTATGTCTGATAATCGAATTAAATTAATTTTGACAACTCGTATATGGGAAGTGTGTCAAGGTATGGATTGCGAGAAGAATACAGTAAGAGTGGAACCTCTAGATGAAGAAGAGAGTTGGGACTTGTTTGGAAATATTACAGGACTGGATTTGCGAGAGGAGGTTATGTATGACATTGTAGATGATATGCCAAAAGTATGCGAGGGTTTGCCCCTTGCAATTGTTAGAATTGCGACAAACATGAAGGGGAAATACCAGGCTAGTGAATGGAGACGAATGTTGGAATGTCTTGAAAACTTGGGCAGTGGGCAAGATGAAATAGGCAAATGGGTACTTCCAGTTTTGAGATCTAGCTATGATTTCTTAAATGAGAAATCGCAAAGATTCTTCTTGTATTGTGTTTTAAGTACCGATGGACTTTTCGATGATAATGATGCTGATCGTTTGACAAGAAGATTTGCTTATGAAAGCATGGATGAGACAGAGTTGAGGGTGCGGTATAATGAATATTACAACATGTTGGATAACTTACAGAATCATGGTATGTTGGAACGAGAGGATATTGATAATGACTGGAGTATACACAAATATTTTAGAGTCCTGGCTATGGGTATTGCAGTAGGCACCGGTAAAATTATGGCACATGCATATAAGAAATTGATAGAAATACCAAGTGATGACCAATGGAAGGAAGATCTGCAAAAAGTTTTTCTGACAGGAAACAAGATACGAACAATTCCAGATGGCACGTGTTTTAGGTGTTCTCAACTTTCCACGTTGCTTTTAGACGGTAATAGAAATCTCGATTACATCTCAGATGAGTTTTTCAACGACATGCTATCTCTTAAAACTCTTGATCTGTCCGAGACAGGGATCAAGCGTTTGCCAGAATCCGTGTCCAACTTAAAATTTCTCATTGCATTATTACTTTCAAGATGTAGTGAATTGTGTTACATTCCTTCGTTAAGGAAATTGACACGGTTAATATCATTGGATCTATCTTTTACCGCAATCACTGAAGCACCTATGGGCTTGGATTCACTGGTCAATCTTAGATGCTTGAATCTTCTTGGTATAAACGAGTTGGTAATGTCAGCGTGGCTCATATCCAAATTGACGTATTTAAATTGTCTTAAGCTGGATGTGACAGCACAATTAGGCATACAGGTTTTAGGGAAGTTGGAAGTTATAGTAGCCTGCTTTCGTGACATTAGCGTCTTCAATGAATTTGGGAGCTTCGTGGCCCAACATCGTGCACTTAGGAGCTATCATTTGACTTTACGGGAAGCAAGGGGTAATTCTTATGATGAGGGAATAAATAGGGAATATTCCATGAAAAGGATAAGTTTGGAGGGTATGGAGCTGGGAAATAGAGAAATAGTACTCCCAGGAGACATGAAGGAGTTGTATATAAGGAATTGCCGCCAAGGGACAGGTGGTAGAAATCTATGCAGTGTTTTATCATACAAATTATTTAATCTACGACACCGAATTGAAGGGTTGTATATAGGCTACTGTACCGGTGTGGAGTGCTTGTGTTGTTTCTCTCGT
Source organism: Leucaena leucocephala (assembly GCA_037074615.1). Classification (NCBI taxonomy): domain Eukaryota; kingdom Viridiplantae; phylum Streptophyta; class Magnoliopsida; order Fabales; family Fabaceae; genus Leucaena; species Leucaena leucocephala. The sequence continues at coordinate 21,266,856 of CM073543.1, read as the reverse complement.
AATTGCTGCTTTTGCTCCTCTTCCCAACTTGTTGGATCTCTATCCCTCTCGTCTTTGAAGGAGTTGGAATATTTAGTGTCACCAGACGCTCATTCCTTGGATGAATCCGCCATCCTATTTTCTCATCTCACAGGCCTCTCTATTACGAGATGCGACAGCATTGAGACTCTGATGACGCCAAGGTTATTAGCACATCTCCAAAACCTACGCACCATTTCCGTTAGTTGTTGCCAAAAGATGAAAGAAATAGTTGGAGAGGATCATTCTGAAATGGAACTTCCCAATCTGACATCCCTCAAATTACATTTCATGCCAGAATTAAATTCCGTATACAGAGGCGTCATGATCTGCCCTTCTCTCCAAACATTCTCTGCTGATTGGTGCGAGCAACTAAATCCCCCTCAGATAGAGATCTCATGTGGAAGTGCGCTTCAGCTGGAGAAGACCTTAGAAGATGGATACCGTTGGGAAAATTGACAAGTGAGGTCCATGTCTGCACCACATATGCTATAATTTCACTTCCTTTTATATTATATAATGTGTACTGTTTGAACTAAAGACTAATCTTCGTAAGTTTTACCTTTCTGAACAAATCCTTTAACATGCACAGTTGAATCCATTTTGGTTGGCGCCTGTGGGATCTCATCTACCATTCTAATAAAGCACTCTGCGATACAGCTGCAGAACGTTATATAATATATATACATCCTACGCTCACATGACTACAAGTATACAATTGTCACTTCAAATATGTAAGGAGAATTGTCTTTGATGTTTCATTTGTTGAGTGTGTTTGTTTATCTGATACAATCAACACTTAATACTATGCCATTAATTTACAAACAACTATTAGACCCCTTCATCCTTATTTATAAGCTCTATTATATCCGTTCATGAATATAATTTTGTCCGCCTTCTCCTAAAATCAGCGGCCCTATTAAATTAACTTAGGAAACTAATCTCAAAACAGCTTCTTCTTTTTTTCAGATTTTGATTTTTTTAATCAAATAATTAAGGCTTTTGAAAATTGATTTTTTTTATTAGAAGAGATAAAAGTTCCTCCAAAATAATAAACTATCATCTCAGACAAACTAACCCTTAATCTCCATTTAGGAGCACTTAAAATAAATATTTTTATGTTTTATACACAATCACTTAATCACATATTATTTAGTTAATGAAAAATTTGTAGAAACACCAAAATATATATGTTTCTTTTTTTCATTTTGCTAAATTACAATTTTAGTTAAATGGCAAGAAAGAAATTGATGTATTTCTCCCATCCTATTTATAAGGTTTATAAGACGGATTGAAGGTTATTTTTTATTCTAATTATAAATTATTTTGTTAATTTTTTATCTGAATTTAAAATTTTATATTTCATTTATTATAGTTTAGAATTTGTATTATTAGGATAAAGTGTATACTAAATATAGATAAAATTAAAAAATTATTAAATTTTAAGGGTTAACTAATGAGGTATAATGTTTTTGTTTATTCTATAGAATCTCATCTCATACACGTGTTCATCATGGGAAAGTGAGAAACAGGGTACTACACACTGAAACACAAGAGTGTACAATTTGTAATTCATGCCATTTGTATCTGTTTGTTTCAACTAAATCATGATTCACAAAAGATGTTATTAAACAAATTCATAATGTGGTTTTGTTGTTTGAAATTCATGTCCCAAAATATTAATGTTCAGACAAAGAAACAGAGTATTAAAAGAGAAAAGAGAGAAATCAGTTTACAGGATATTACGAGAATATATCGGTGCCTCTCATGGTGCCGGTCCTACGAAAATAGGAACTATTGCTGTCTAATTAAATTGTCGTCTTCAGCATGTTGGCATTTGTTGCATTAAATTTTTTTGGTTTGCTATATACAAAATTAACTCTCTCGAATTAGAATTAATATACAAAAGTACATATAATCCCTAAATAAGGGACTTATTTATAAATAAATCTTGGGAGTTTGCTAAATTATTTTCAAGTCCCATAAGATTAGTTTGCTAAATTGCTAACTTAGAATATGTAAAAAGCATAATATGTAAAAAGCATGCTTATAATGGATGCAATTCAAAATATTTTCAAAAATTAATTATAAAGTATTAATAATTAATTGATAATATTATGCTTTGAAATTTAGAAATGGTAAGTATCTCAAAGATATATTTAGAAAAAAATTAACATAACATTTATAAATAAATATATATTCTATAGGACTTTCATAAAAATGTATGAAATTGAATTTCAAAATTTCAAAATAAATAAGTTTTAATATATATATTAAGTATATGTAATAAAATTTATCAAATAAATTCAAATACGAACTATTTCAGATTTTTTTTATTTTAAATTAATTTTTATATAAAATACTTTTTTTATATAAGATAAATAAGAGGATATGACATGGCGGTGATGTGGCATAAGAGGCCAGAAGGGTGTGGTAGAGCCCAATAGCCGACTTGCCATGGGCCCATTGTCGCCATATAATATATATTTTCTGGGGGTCACATTAGCAAGAAATTAGATAGGGATTATGCCTCACTAATTTTATAAGGAGCACATTCCCTTATTGATTCATCACCAAAATGATCAATCCTTAGACAAGATTAGTGAGAAAATGGTGAGGGATTTTCTAATTTCAATTTAGTGACAGATAATTTCCATGCACATAAATTTAAAATTTAAGAATATATTTGTATCAAATTTTAAAAAATTTAATAAAGTTGTCTATACATTAAGTTTTAAAGAGCTTAGGTAGAATTTATATAAAATTTTATATAAATTTTTCATTAAAGTCCTTTTTAAACTTAAGGTTACAAAACATCATTATTTTACTATTATTTATTTCTTTCGCGGCTTTCAATCCTCGCATTACCAAAAAATCACAACCAAAAGAAAATCAACACAGAACAAAAAAATGTAATTAATTTTTTAAAAGATAAAAAAACAAAGAGAGAGAGAGAGTAGTAGAAGAATTCGATGGTATCGCCCTGAAAATGCCCCCATTGACGCCAGTGCAGCTTTGGGCGGCATCCTTGTTGCCTTAAAATGGGCCGTTTGAATAAAATTTTATAAAATGACTTACAATAAGAAGGCTTTTTAGATAGTTTATGAAAAAGAGTTTAAGAAAAAAATAATTTTGAATAAATGAATGTTTAGATAGTTATTTCTAGAAGTACTTTTATTATTGGTAAATTACAAAAAAAAATGTATGATTATTAAATATAAAAGAGATGAGAGAGAGTATAGAAGAGAGAGGAGAGATAGTGTAGAAAAGAAATGAGAGAGGAAAGAGGATGTAGAAGATAGAGGAAAGAGGAAAGAGGAAAGAGGAAAGAGGGTATAAGAAAATGTAGGGTTAATATAGTAATTGGTTAGTCCATAAGCTCTTTTACTGTTCTATAAGTTATTCTAACCAACTTATCTGAAAATTTGATTTTAAATCATAATTTAGTCTAAAAATCCTTTTGAACAAATATAACTGTTTGTTTTAAAATTTCTTAAAATCTAGATTTGACCTGAACCTAGGTTTTGAAAGTTTCCAAATACCCACGATTTTGCCATAGAAACGCAGACCAAACAAACCCTAAAACCATTATGTTCACCATTTTCTTCTTCATTCTTCTTCTAACCATTCTTTCTCTCTCCCTTCACAAATTGCCAGCAAAACCCTAAAAACCTCCTCCTTGTATATATATATGTGTGTATACAAGAGCTCCTTCACTGCCTTCCCTTTTGTTTTGGAATCTTAGCATATATGTCTGCCATATATTGCTTTCACCTGGGAATAATTTTTTTTATTTAAAAATTAATTGAAAAAATTAAATTTAGACTGTCTAAATCAAGTCTAAATGGCTCAAATCTAATTAGCTAATGGTGCTCAACAAAATGATGGGTATTGAGATGCGTCCCATAAAAGAGGGAGTAGGGAGAAAGAAAGGAGACTAATTCTAAGTAGACTACAATTTGTTGAGTTAGAATATGGTCATTGGTTAAAATAAAGATGAGTTGACATTTTAGATGGAATTGACGGTCAAAATTAGCCTCCTGTTAGAATGTTTTTGATAAAAGGAATTTATAAAAAGTTGTTAAAATTAAAATTTTTTTTTTTTGAAATTAAAAACCTTAAAGCTAAAATTTTAGGGAAAGAATTAAGAAAATGAGTATTAAAAATATTTTATAACTCATAAGAATTTAAAAAAATATGAAATGAGTATTTTATAGATTTAAAAAATTATGAAATAGTTTATTTTTTCAAATGAGACATAAATAAATTACATGCTATTTTTTGGATTTTTGAAATTTATTTTCTTAAAAAAATTACAAAAAAATAGCTAGAAATTAATTAATTAGGGCATTGATCATCAAAATGTGCTGGCCTCAAATGTCTCATTTTCTTTTCTTTTCTTTTTTTTTCCCATTTTTATTCTTGAAAGATTCAAACATCCCACGTGATGACAACATCGTCAAACACGCTCCAGGAATATTTATTTTTTGTTTAAAAAAATCAACTGCAAATTAGGGCCCTTTAAATTAGCTTTTGGAGAATAGATTTTGTGAAGAATAGATTCTGAAGAATAGATTTTAGGAAGAATAGATTTTGGAAAGAATATATTATGGAGAATAGATTTTGGGAAGAATAGATTTTGAAAATAGAGATGTTTGAATGATTAGTGGTAGAATCACTTTTTATATTAATAAATTACTAAAAATGATATGATTTGATTAAAGTATGAGAGAGGAGAGAGGGTAGAGAATAAATATAAAAGATGAGAGAGAATAAGTAGGAGAGATGAGAGAGTATAGAGAAGAGAGAGGAAAGAGGAGATACTATGAAGGAGAGAGATGAGAGAGTATAAGAAAAAAGTAAGGGTAAAATAGTAATTGGATAATCTATAAACTCTTTTATAGTTTCAAAATATATTTTCAGTAGCTTATTCAAAACTATGGTTTTAAACTAAGGTTTTACCTAAAATCAATTCTGAATTGGTTCAAATTTTTTCAAACTGAAGTTTTAGCCAAAATCAATTCTAGACAAAAATTAATATTTGTTTTAAATTTTTTTAAACTGAGTCAAACATGCACTTAGTATAGTGATTTCTTTCCAGCCATTCCAATATTTTGTACTTTATCAAAAGGAAGGAAAACAAGAAAATCATCAAGGTCATTTACAACAACTTTTTACAATGTCAACACTTGATAAAAAATACAAATAACGCGCTATGTTGATAAATGCCTTGTATACTAACGAGCTATCGACAGAATTTCAGTCTTAATATATTTCAAAGTACTTTTTGAATTTTTTATTTTATATAATATTTTTTAGGGCCAACAGAATATATTGATATATGGGATCTCTATTTTATATTTTCATAATGGACGCCGGCATCCACTCGTATAGAAACAAACGTTGTCGTCGGGTTCCGACGAAATAAATATGTTTATATACACTGGCATCCACCTGCGTCCTTAATGGAAATAAATTTGATGTCTTATATTTAAATTTGTATAAATTTTCTTAAGTTGTATCGTTGTTAGAAATAAGTTTTTCAAAAAAAGAAAAAGAATGCTAAAACCATACATATATGTTCCCGCTGATATATTTTGACTCAACAAATAATTATATGATCGGCAAAAGCGGGGAAATTCTTTCTCCATTTTGCGAACACATTACATTTTCTTCCTTTTCTCAACGGAGTCTTCCGCCATGCTTCTTCAATCCAGAGCTTGAAATAGCATTCAGTAGTCATTTTCTCTCTTTCATTTCTTCTTTTCAATGTGATTATGTGAACTGATTTTAATTATCTGATCGTTTGTTACTTCTGCTTCCACCTTTGCCCAAATATACGTTCATTCTCTACTTTTAAGTTAGACACATTCAAGATTCATTCTCTGATCCTCTGGTTCCACATGTTGCTTTTTTTTTTTTGTGTGTGTGTGTGTGCAGGTAAAGTAATAATTATGGGAAAGGGAGGGGGAAGGCCAAGGGATGAACAAGTAAGGGAACACTTTAAGCAATTGGAGGGAGGAAGAGTGAAGTGTAATTACTGTGAGCATAGCTTTGCAGCAGGTGGTGGTTCCAGCAGAATGAAAGCCCATATTCATAAACTCAAAGGACAAGGCGTTCGACCATGTTCTGCAATTATTCCACAATCTGACTATGAAGCTAAGGATCAGGAAAGGATTCAAGTTGGCTCATCTTTTGTTTCCAATAAAGAGACTGAAGACTTGCAGGTGCTGAAATATGTGTTCGAACATTTAAGGTTAGATTCATATATACTTCCAACTATATATATGCTTCTAAATATGTGTCTGTGTTTTATTTAAGTTTTGTTTTTTAAATCACTCCAATTCTTCAGACCTGAAGACACTATTTTTATTTCCCCACTTTCGCATTTGACTCAAGCAGAATTTCGCACACTTGAACCAGAGGCTTTTTTGGATTCATTGGTGAGTATTTATTTATTACGTTCTTATATTCTATTTTAATATTAGTGAGTAAGGTTTTATTAATATTGGATTTCATGCATTCTTAGGTTATAGATACTTTTGCTGAGATATTAACCCATATTGAGCGAAACAAGAAAACTACGCCATCCAATTGGTATCTTCCGGTGACATTTTCGGTGACATTTCAAGTTCCCTTCTCAGTCATGTGATGTTTGTTCATAGTTTTTGAATCTAAAACTAGTAATTATAGGCAGCAACACTCGGAAGTGACGAGGATAACTTCAAACACCTTGTTCGTGTACTAAGATTGAGAGAAAATTACATGTCTGAAGACCTGAATTCATGTGAGAAGGTATGGTCTTTATCAACTCTTTATAGAAATAAAGTTTCTTTATATATCAATATGGTTACCTTTTCTTCGCTATATCAATTTGATTTGTGTTATCACAAATAGTAGATGTTTATTCCTGTTCACTTTGGAGAAACATATGGTGGACATTTTTATCTATACATTATCTATTTGAAGAATAAAGAGATTGAGATATGGGATCCTCTACCCAATACATCTCTGGCTCAATGTCATGAGACAACAGAAAAATTGGTGAGTGTTAGATAATTGCAATATTCATAGCATTAATTGTTTAATTATTCTTTTGATTATATATAGAATTTTTGCTTTATTATGCCTAGCTGCTTGCCATGGAAAAACTATTCGAGAAAGTAGCATTTACAAAATTTCGTTCGAAGATTGCAGACGACATACTCTTTCAGGCCAATGGGTGAGTGAAGGATTATTATGTAACTTAATAAGCTTTACTAGAAAAAATATTTATCATGCATGATCTTATCGCATTTTCTTCAATTTGCAAATTTGATTGCGGTGTCTTTGTTATTAACTTCATGGAACAATCAGATAATTATGTGAAGAGAAATCCTAAATTTCAGGTATGACCTCTTGCAAATATATGTAGTCGTAGTCTCATAGGTTCTTTAAAGTACACATGCCCACACAGTCCTACACAAGCACGTGCAGGCACTTTCTTTCAATCATATAAATGATATAGACAACAATAATGTAGTATGACAGTAAGAAAGAAAGGGAGGATTTGGCTTTAAAGTTGATCAAGAGTGATCTGAACCAAGAGAAACAAAAACTATATGAGGAAACGAGACGGCGCTGTGCACAAGTTGAAAAGAAAGACGGAAATAAAAGATTACGAGTTTATACTTCAGATGACGAAAGAGGGAATAGGCATGATGATTTACAAAAAGGTTTGAGCATCAACATAAACTATACCTCTAACTCATTTTATATATCATTTATAAAAATTTATTCAAATTGGTTGAAGTTTTTGAACTTTTAAATCTTGTCAGTTATATATAACTTTACTTGATTATTTACTAGTACTATTCTTGTTACTAGGATCTTCAAAAGGTTATCTGTTGCCAACAACAGACTTAATAGGGAAGGGGTTTCAAAGATGTACTCAACAAATATGGAAATGGATAATGGATGACAAGGTGTCAGCAATTGGAGTTTGGGGAATGGGAGGGTCAGGAAAAACAACTTTGGCAACCCATATACATAACAAGCTTTTAGAAGATGAAGCTAGTAGGGACATGAAAGTAATTTGAGTAACTGTATCACAAAATAGCATCTCTCACTTACAAAAAGTCATAGCTAGATCAATTGAGCTGGATATATCTGATGAGTTTGAGGTTAAAAGGATTGCAGGAAAACTATTACAAGCATTCAAAGAGTTTAAAAAATGTGTCATTATTTTAGATGATGTTTGGGATCATTTCTTTCTAAAGGATGTTGGATTTCCTATGTCTGAGAATCGAATTAAATTAATTTTGACAACTCGTATATGGGAAGTGTGTCAAGGTATGGATTGTGAGAAGAATACAATAAGAGTGGAACCTCTAGATGAAAAAGAGAGTTTGGACTTGTTTGGAAATATTACAGGACTGGATTTTGTGTATGACATTGTATATCCTATGCCAAAAGTATGCGAGGGTTTGCCCCTTGCAATTGTTAGAATTGCGACAGGCATGAAGGGGAAATACTAGGCTAGTGAATGGAGACGTATGTTGGAATATCTTAAAAACTTGGGCAATTGGCAATATGAGATGGACAAATGGGTACTTCCAGTTTTGAGATCTAGCTATGATTTCTTAAATGAGAAATTGCAAAGATTCTTCTTGTATTGCGCCTTAAGTACCGGAGGACTTCTCTATGGTAATGATGCTGATCGTTTGAGAAGAAGATTTGCTTATGAAAGCATGGATGAGACAGAGAAGTTGAGGGTGCAGTATAATGAATGTTACAACATGTTGGATAAATTACAGAATCATGGTATGTTGGAACGAGATGATATTGATAATGGTGGAGGATACACAAATATTTTAGAGTCCTGGTCATTGGTATTGCAGTAGGAACCGGTAAAATTATGGCATATGCAGATAAGGAATTGACAGATATACCAAGTGATGACCAATGGAAGGAAGATCTACAAGAAGTTTTTCTGACGGGAAACGAGATACAAACAATTCCAGATGGCATGTGTCCTAGGTGTTCTCAACTTTCCACATTGCTTTTAGACCGTAATAGAAATCTCGACTACATCTTAGATGAGTTTTTCAACGGTATGCTTTCTCTCAAAACACTTGATCTGTCTCATACTAGGATCAAGCGTTTGCCCAAATCCGTGTCCAACTTGAAATGTCTCATTACATTATTGCTTTCAAGATGTGAACGAATGATTTACATTCCTTCATTAAGGACATTGACACGGTTAATGTTATTGGATCTATCTTTTACGGCCATCAAAGAAGCACCGGTGGGCTTGGAATCATTGGTCAATCTGAGATGGCTGAATCTTCTTGGTACAGATAAGTTGGTAATGTCAACATCGCTGATATCCAAAATGATCAAATTAGAGTGTCTTGAGGTGGGTTGTGCCCTATACTTACCGGACGATGTGACAGCACAAGTAGGCATACAAGGTTTAACGAAGTTGGAAGTAATAGTAGCCTACTTTCGTGACATTAGCGTCTTCCATGCCTTTGCGAGCTTCGTGGCCCAACATCATAGGACACTTAGAAGCTATCATTTGACTTTAGGGGAAGCAAGTGATGATTATTTTGATGATTCTGATGATGAGGGAATAAACAGGGAATATTCCATGGAAAGGATAACTTTTGAGGGTATGGATTTGGGAAATAGAGAATTAGTACTCCCAAAAGTCATGGAGGAGTTGTATATAAAGGATTGCCGCCAAGGGACAGGTGCTAGAAACCTATGCAGTGCTTTATCATATAGCCACAACGATTATTATCTATGCAAAATTAAACGGTTGGATATTAACTCCATTGAAAATGTGGAGTACTTGTGTTGTTTATCTGACAGTTGCTCCTTTTGCTCCTCTTCCCGACTTGTTGGATCTCTATCCCTTTGTTATTTGGAGGACTTGAAATATTTGGTGTCACCAGATGCTCATTCCTTGGATGAATCCTTCCTATTTTTTTATCTCACAGATCTCTCTATTTGGAGATGCCACAGCATAGAAACTCTGATGACTCCAGAGTTATTACCACAACTCCAAAACCTACGCACCATTAAAGTTTTACATAGTGGGATGATGAAAGAAATAGTTGGAGAAATGGAACTTACTGCTACTGCCCTCCTTTCTGACCATACTATCACTCTTCCCAAGTTGACATCTCTGAGATTATTTAACATGCCAGAATTAAATTCCGTATACAGAGGCGGCATGCTCTGCCCTTCTCTGCAAACATTCTCTGCTCAATCTTGCAGGCAACTAAACCTCCCTCGCATACAGATCATCCCAAATGGATGTGCGCTTGAGATGGAGAATACCTCAGAAGATGGATACCGTTGGGAAAATTGATAAGTCAGTTCCATATATGCACCACTGATACTATAATTTCACTTCCTTATATATTATATAATGTTTATGATTCTGATTGAATCTCAACACTTACAGAATATTGTTGTTACTGTTTTTATTTGTTTCTCCTCATGCTTCCAATATACTTCATGAGTTCTTCCTCTCTAATGACAGAAAGGGAAAACACTTTTTAGTTCTCCATTGAAATTGCTCACTCTTAGCGTCACATGTTCTCATTTCCCCACGTCTTAACCGATTTGCCCCATTGAAATGGTGATGAACTCTACTTTTGCTCTTACAGGTCCATTGAATGGCTAATATACCCAACAGGCTATGTCTGTGAATGTTCCACCAAACATGGGTTTTACGTGCAGATAAGCTTGTGAGCTTTGTAAGTCACCCCTTTGAACTCTTTCCTTGTTGGCTTCATCTGCTGGAAGATCCAGCCAATAGGAACCATCAGTGTTAAGATCCTGAGGAAGAATTGTGCCATTTGGTTGTATTGGTGTGGGATGTGATTCGTCTCCTTTCTTATAGAGCAATCCTCCATTTACAAAAAACCAGTTTGCAGAGGAAGGGAGGTATTCTTCATCAGGATGTAGTTACATTATTGGAGAGTAAGTTTGCACCATTGCTTGAATTTGTTGTAGATTTGGCATAGAGATGAAGTTTAAATTGGCGTTTTCAAACAGGATATAGCCAGAGCACTAGTGTTTCCACCATTTTGGACGTTTCTTCTCCCCAGATCCGTGTATATGTCTCAATCTGATCCGTAAGATCTGACCGGACACATCGAATTTTATCTAGCGAAGGCTTGTCGGGTGTTGTGGTCACAACATGTCCTACTGCTTTATAGCCATGAGGAGGGTTAGGTTGCCAGAAATAGGCAGAACTATTTTGATTGATTCCCAGGGACTTGGTTCTCCATATCAGAGCGTAGTCAAGTGGTTCCTTTAGAGCTAGGTTACTGGATGAAGAGTTATCTTTAGCCACAAGAACCCATCCAAAGAAGGGCTTGTTGTTAGGTTGGCTATAACACTCAACATTGAGAATCTTTCTGGTAATCCTGTTGGTTCAAGGATTGTAACCCCAAGATTGTCTGGACCACCTTCATAGGATATCCACACTTTGTTGAATGTTGAAATCTGCGCCACTTGTATCTCTCCCAGTTTGATGATCCCACTTGCAAATCCATCACCTAATGCAAAGCAGATGGATTTTGCAAGGAGCATATTCATGTTGTCTCTATAAATGTTTGGTTCTAATTAACTCTCTCATTTTCGATGACACTTTCTTGTGACTTCTTGTTCATGATGCCTGATTTTTAATTTGAATATGTATGATTAGCTGGGAATAGTTCTCATCTAAAATGAAATATTAGCCCATGGATTAGCATGGGACAAAATCCTTCTCTAACATCAGCGAGGGATTAGCCAGGAAGTTTTGTCCCTTACTAATCATAAAAAAAAGTATTTTTTATTTATTTTAATATGATAAAAAATGAGAAAAAGAATTTATACAGTATTAAGTTTATTTAAGTTTACCAAGATTAGTAATTTTAGCAAATAATAGTAAAATTAAAGTTATGCAATTCATATACATAAAATTTTGGAATATGTGAAAAGCATGCATATAATGGATGCAAATCGAAATATTTTCAAAATTGATTATAAATTATTAATAATTAATTGATAATAAAAATATTTAAACTTAGAAATGGTAACTCAAAGATGTATTTAAATAAAAATTAATATTACATTTATGACTAAATATAATTTTCTGTACGACTTTCATAAAAATGTACTATGAAATTTAATTAAACAGTTTAGACATAAATAATTATCATATAAATATATATAATCTTGTATTTTATAAATAATTTAAAATAAAATATAGGGCACAAGGGCCAGAAGTGTGTGACATGACGCCAACCTAGCAGGCCCCATGGTGAATGTGGAGCCTAGTAGGTGGTGACATGGCAGAGTCCAACAGCTGACTTGGCATGGGGTTTAGCTAGTGATGTGGTGGGTCTTCGCAATGTAATATACTCCCTTTAATCTTTTTATTGCCGGTTTAGAATCACGGAAACCGTAATTTTATAAGTTATTTTGGATAAAATTTAAGTTTTAAAAATTTTTGACACGAACAGCCATATTTATTCAAATAAATTTTTGGATCAAATTATGGTTTAAAATTAAAGTTTCAGATAAACTGATCAGAGTAACTTATGAAACAATAAAAGAGCTTATGAACTAATCAATTACTATATTATCCTTATTTTTTCTTATATCATCTCTCTTCTCTCTTACTTTTTCTTACGCCCTCTTTCATCTCTCTTACTTTTTCTTACACTATCTCACATCTCTCCTACTTTTTCTTATACTCTCTATCATCTCTTATACTTTTTTTTACACTATCTCTCATCTCTTTTCTTACACCCTCTCTCTTTCTCCTATCTCCTCTCCTCATTTAATACTAATACATTTTTTTATAATTTACCAATAATAAAAATATTTTTAGAAATAACTATCCAAACACTCATTTATTTAAAACCATTTTTTTTATAAATTTTTTTCTAAAATTTTTTTTCTATAAGTTACCCAAAAATTATTTTTTTACATAAATATATTTCTAAAATTCTATCCAAATATGCCCTTAATATAAGAGATAACTGCCATTTAGTTAGAGATTTCTGGCTTTTTGCTAAATTGCTACTAGTAGTGATTAGTGAAGTTTAAAAATGTGTGAAAAAATAATAAAATAATTTATTACTAGTTTTTTAATATTTTACTTATAAAAAATTCAATGAAATTACCAATTAAAATTTTACTTAAAATTAAATAATGTGACGTTGTTTTATTGAAAAGTATTAATGTGAAAACCATTTTTTTACCAAATATTAACACTCAAATACATAAAAATTCTCCAAATTTTGAGCCTTGCTTAAATTTATAAGATAATCTCTTATAATTTGTATTAATCATAACCATTTATCACTTATTAGTCCATCCTTTCAACAATGAAACATAATACATAATTAATCATATGCTAACTTAAATTTATTTTTATGGATAATTTTCTTAAATTTTTAATAATGTAAAAATAACTCCCTTAAAAATTCAAATCATATACAAATAAATATTTTATTTTGATATATTTTCAATTTAAGAAGAAGAAGAAAATATCGGCTAGTTAAATGCTTTTACATAAATTTAAAAATCTAGAAATTTATTTTTATTAAGTTATAAAAAGTTAACAAAGTTGTCTATACATAAAGTTCCAAAGAGCTTAGGTAGAATTTATCCAACATTTTATATAAATTATTTTCCAAACTTAATGTTACAAAATATGATTGTTTCACTATTATTTAATTCTTTTGTGACTTTCCATCCTCGCATTACCAAGAAATCACAATCAAAGAAGATCAACACATGAAAAAAAAAACAAATAAAATTTTCAAATCCAAAGAAAGCAAAAAAAAAAAACAATAAAAAAGAAAAAAGAAAAGATAGAGTAGCATAATCAATTGAATCTCACCTGAAAATGCCTCCACAGGCGCCAGTGTAACTTTGGGCGGCATCCCCGTTGTTTCATGATTTCGCCATAAAAATACAGACCAAATAAACCCTAAAACTATCCATTTTCTTCTTCATTCTTCTTCTAACCCTCCTTTCTTCACTATTCATGCAGAAAGAAGCGTAACAGAGTCTGCCACGTTATGAATCCAAACGCGCCTGCATTTATTTATATGAACAGTAACTTCCTTTTTTTTAATTAGTCAAAATATATATAATTTTCCTTAAATTTTGTAGGAGAAGAATAGTGCATTTGCAGGCTTTCCATTAATTGTATTTCCTTCTAAACTTTGATCTTTCGAAGAGAGAGAGAGAGAGAGAGTGATGTTTGTAGCACATTTTTATTATTTTATTTAAAATTAAAAATTAATTTTTTAATTAAATTATATATTAAGAACTGATAAATATAATTAATTTTAGATTTTACTTTCTGTCATTTGAGAGGAGGAACTCATGAAGTGTATTGGAAGTATGAGGAGAAATAAATACAAACAATAACAACCACTTGTACAAAATATATTTTTTAAAGCCCATGTTTAAATTGATTTTTGTGAAGACAGTTTAAAAAAATGATCGATAATATTTTTATAAATAAAATGAAATAGTTATATCGGATATAGATATAATTAGTGTAAACTATAATTACTATGCCAAATACTAATATCTACATGTGTAGATTAACTGTGTCATATTCTAATTATTCAGTTTTTTATATATGCTTTTCCACTTCTTTTCTTTATAACTTCTTAAGTTATGGAGAAACTTTAGAACAATGACCAATGGTATTTTTGTGAATAAAATAAAATATTTACACTAAATTTAAATTGAACTGGTGTAAAAGATATATAATCGATGTTAAATATACTTTATAATCTGACTCTTCAGTTTCTTATCTATATTTTTCTGTTTTTTTTCTATGTACCTTCTAAAGCTATTCATTTTACTTTTTTAATTCTTAATATTTATACTCATTATGATAGAAGGCTAATTGTATTCTTTTTTTTAATCATAAATATTATATAATATAAAAGGAAGTGAAATTATAGTATCGGTGCTGCAGATCAAGCGCCCTTCCATTTGGGATGATCTGTATCCGAGGGAGGTTAGTTACATTTGCTTCTAATCTTTCATCTTTTGAAGGGACCTGCGTGAGAGAGAGAGAGAGAGAGAGAGAGAGAGAGAGAGAGAGAGAGTAAGACTTTGTAGCACATATTTATTATATTATTTTTTATATCTGTTATATATAGCAATTGTTATATTTTTCAGTAAAATTTATTTATTTTCATTTAATTTTGATAATTTTAAATAGGATAATTTCCGTTTTGTGTGTATTTTATGTTATTTTTATATTATGTACTATTTTTGTATTTGCAGTGACCATTTATAGTTTTCAACATTTTCTTAACATTTATATGCATTTGATTGTCAATAATTTCCAATATATAAAAAATAATTATTCAGATTAGAAATAAAAATTGATTGTAAAATTTAGAATTTTCTTTTTGTCATCTTAAACTTTAGAATTTTTATGTCATAAATTGAAGAAAAACCACATGGCATATCTACTCTTCAAGGTATATATATTAAATATGAATGCCAGCCATACCGTAAAAATAAGAATTTCGTCACCATGAATTAAAAAGCTGGCTTTGTGGTGGAAATTCATACTGTATTGTTAGTTGTGTTATTTTCAAAATTAGAGTTTACATTTTGTAGCAAATTCATAGTCAAACTTAAAAAAAAAGAAAAAAGAAGAAAGATGCCATATAAAAAAGGGAACAGAGAGAGAAACAGAAATGAGCTTATTTGACAAAAATGATGTGACAAGAACTGAGTATTAATTATAATTACAAATGAAGAAATAAACAGTGTTTTATATAAATAATATGTTAATTATATAAAATTGGAAATCATTTCAAGTTATTTAAAGAAAACAGGCACACAATAGCACCCCACGACCACGTATTGCTCTGTTTTCCACATGGCCTGCATTATCTTCACCTTATATAGCAAACCAAATAATTTAACTCAACAAATATCAACATGTTGAAGACGACAATTTAATCAGACATGAAAAGCAATATTTCCTATTTTAGTAGCGGCCGGCACCATGAGAGACAGAGATATCTTCTTGTTATATATACATATATATATTGTCATTGCTTGCGTGTGAAGTAGCAGAGATATGAGATTGCAGAACAGAGAAAAGAGATGGAAGTAAGTGAAGGTGGTGGTGAAGTGAGAAGGATTCATATAGTTTACTTCCTCAGTTTGATGGGTCGTTCTGAAGAACCTCATCTCATTCGTGTTCATCATCTGGCTCCTAATGGAGTCTATCTTCGAGGTGAATGAATTCATTTCTCTGTTTGTTTCACCACATTTCCATGAGACATCCCTGGAACGAGGTGCATTGTTACGAATCCCACGTTAAAAAGTTTTACAAATGAAGTGGAGTTTACAAGTTAAAAAATTCTTCCACTCAGCAACTAATCTTTTGGGTTGAGTTGTCTCTTTAAACTCGTGTACGTAACAAAAAGTGTGATTTGTTGATTCAAATTATAAGCAGGAGGTACGAGATGGTACGAGTGGCAAGACTTGTTGGATGATGATCTCGTTATCTCAAATGCACCCTCCATCTTTTGGTAAATGTTCCCCGTTTATCCTTTAGTAACAATTCCCATAATAAATCACCCCATATAAAAATTAATTAATTAATTTAATTAAATTAAAAAAATATATAATATAAATTCATCTTTGATTTAATCATAATTAACTGATTTATTTAGTATATGAAATTTACTCAAAAAAATTAACTAATTAAAGTATATAAGTGTAGAAGACACTATATAAGTATTTGTTGAGAACCTTCTTTGATCATGCAGAAACTTTTATGTTTGGTGAAAGGAAAGCTTCCACAATGGAGGAGATTCCTCTTCAAGTACATGATAAGGTGGCCAAACAGCAGAAGCAGAAGCAACCATTGATAACAGAAGAACTTCAACTTGAAGGATTCCCATATTTCAAATCAAATTCTCTGTATCAGCTATCATTATCAGATGAAACTGGATCTTTTAAAGTTGAACAAGACAAACACAACCCAAATGAACAGAGCAAGAATCAGAGCAACGCAAACAGCAAAACTGCAACAGCAGACTCATCATTTTCAATATCATTATCATCTTCTTCTTCTTCTTCCTCCTTATCACTATCTCCTTTGAAAGGAAGAGATTTTCAACTGGAGCTTCTGGTTTGTTTCGCGATCCCCTGTAGGGCCTTTGATACAAACGACGACATCATGATCGTGCTGAATAACCAAACTTACAAAACTGTCTCAAAGAACTCCGACATCCTCGATGATAATAACGCAAAGATTCGCAAACATGATAGATTCGGAGGATCAGCCAGGAATCTCTGAAGTTGTTGGAATCCGCAGCAGCATGACGAAGCCAGGTAAGAATATTTCAAGTTAGAGATTACGTGATCTTAATATAAAACCTATTTTATTATGTAGGTTAATTAGTCCTACAAAATATAGGTCTTATATTAACAACAAGAGGAGTATACATATTTTTTTGTAGGAGACGTTTTGGTATGCGTTTTTCTTAATAGCATGAACTTTCATATTTGCAGAAAAAGCTGTGTTATGGGAAGAGCACAAACAAGAACAAGAAGAAGCTGGGCGAGTTTCTGAATCAGATTTCTCACAAACCATTTGGAGGGTCAATTTTCTCGAGATAATGAGAGGACCTAGAAAATACAAGAAAATACGTTGCTGGGAAGAAAAAATGAGGACAACTTTCTAACAAGAAGGCCATTAGAGTACTGAAACTTTGAAAGATTCACTTTTTTCTTGAAGTTATTGAAAGATTCATGTAGTTGGACCATTATAGAGAAAGAGGCGCCAAGTACCAGATTTCAAGTTCCATCTAGTCATAGAAGTTCCCAAAAAACAAACACGTTGAAATGAAAATTCCTGTTGACTCCAGTAGATTCCATTAATTCTTTGATGAGTCTTTTGTATTGGTATTTATGTTAAATCACTATAGACAGGTGCGCCAGCTTCTTGTGTTTGGTTTCATTTGGTAACTGCTATGGTTTTATATTCCATGTTTTTAAATTTTAATAAATAATAAGATGTGAAAAACATTTTATTTTTTTATCAAATGAAATTTTTTATTCAAATTTATCATATTTGATACTAATATTAAATTTTAAAAAGTTCCTTTTGTTTTATCCTATGAAAGGATAAGGGTGAAAAGAAGAAGACATTTATTTAAGAAAAAATAATAAGAATTCTATAGTAGGATGACCTGCCAGTCCACAAATGAACAGGCTAGGCTGGCATAAATGAACCCGTTTACAATGGGTTGGCCCGTATTTTATGGGCCGGCCCATATTCTTTGTGGTACATTCCCGAATAAGTATTTAGTTGCAATGAAAGGAATATGAAGTTTTGGTTTTCAATTTGTGCGAATGCAAAGACATTTTGAAAGAGCTACCTCTATTTGGATCTTACTATACTTTAATCTAACTTATAATAACTGTATTAAAGGAATACACAAATGATTTGTGTGGGTTATGATATTATGCCATGAATTTTATAATTAACCTCTTAATTGTTTTTTTTTTGAAAATATTAACATGCATTTACTAATTAAATTTATGTGAAGCCAAAATAATAAAAAATTGGAGATTTCCCCTATATCTCTTGTTTGTGAAACTTTCAATATGAAACATAGGGTTGGAGATGCCAGTCAACTAGCCAAAAATTGGTTAGCCCACAGCAAGTTGGGATAGGCAAGTTGAGTTGAAAAAACCTACCTTTTAGAGGGTTGATGTTTAACTATCTCAAGCCCGCCTTGCCACTTTTTATTTTTTTAATTCTTTCTTTTGAACGTGAAATTTAAAATAATAACTAGTCAATGAGAAGAGGGGTTAGACTGGGAGGCTTTAGAGTTATACTGAAAAAGATAAAAAAAATAATAATAATAAAATTAAAAAAAGGAGTTAATATGAGAGATTAACCCACTTTTTTAGCGAGTTAACAGGAGAGGGTACTAAAATGGGCTACTTTTTTTAACCCAACCCGTTATTTTTTTGACAAGTAGACTCAACCTATTTTACTAATTATATTTTTTCCATTCACTATTTTTTAAGTTTTGTCTTATTAACTTGCTATTATAATAAAATAATATTCCCTCCAATCCAATATATAAGAAGTCTTATAGAAAGGGATGTTGGTCCTAAATACAGGAAGTAGACATAGTCATTAATGATTTTGTTTTTCATTTTATCAAATGATTAAAAACTAATTATTTTTCCCAAGTATTAGTTCAAATGATTTTTTACCACTTATTATTATTTTAAAAACTAATACACTTAATAATTAATATGTTAACATTTGATAATATTTTGTGAACACATAAAATTTCAAGGGTCATATAGCATTCAATATCCTGATTTTATTTATCATATGTGTCTAACATCTTAATATTATTTGTAGTACAATTTTACGCATAATCTTTTTAATTTAGTATAATTTTACCTATAATCTTTTAAATTTGACACAATTTTACAGATAATATTATTTTTTAAATACTAAGAATTGTACCAAATTAAAAATATTATAGGTAAAATTGTACTAAATTAAAAAAATTATGGGTAAAATTGTACTACAAATAAGATTATGATATTAGACGTATATAAAAAATAATATCAATATATTTTGTGCTATATAATCTAAATTTCAACGTAGGCATTTTTTTTACTTGTGTTAAGATTAAAAGATTAAAAAAACATCTTATAAAATTAAGAGTTTAAAATAAAATCTTGTGCAAAAATAAATGACTAAATATTCACTTTGGCTGAAGATTAATTAATAATTAATGTTTATCACTTTATTGTGAAGAAAAACTTCAATGCACATTACCAAAAGCAGGCAAGCCACTACTGAACTGAAACTGATAGCACAAGCTGGCGATAACTTTTATTACTTTAAATTTTAATATTACTTTCCTCATCCAATTTAACATTAAATACTGATGAAAAATGTATGGGTATGCAGAATAGGATAATGTAAAAAAAAAAAAACAGAGTAAATTTACTACTTGAAAGTATTCTTTGCGTCTTGAAATAAAACTAGAGTATAGTACTGGATCCATGTTTATAAGATCATTTTTCAGAAAGTGTTTGTCCCGTTTTATAAGGTTTTATTTGATTTTGTTTGAATAATAAATAATCTTTACCTATTTTACCCTTCATTAATTTTTGTGTATATTTTTCTCATCTTTTACACACTGATAAATAAAGCCATATTTTAAAAGAAATATATTTTTACATATTTACTGCACAACCTAAACTTTCTACGATTTGACATGTAATTCTTTCTTTCTTTTTTTGCATACAACTCAACCAATTCTTTTGACTGAATTGAGTACGTTAAATTGATGAAAATAAATGAAAAGTATTTAAAACTAAAATTTGTTATTTATTTATTTATTTATTTATTTATTTTTCTTTCAACTGCTATCAGTTTTGATATTATTATTTTCTCAAGTGTATTTATGTTTATAACGAGATAATATAAAATATTAATTAATTTAATTCAAAATATTGTCATCATTAAAATATAAAATATATGAGAATTCCAAAAATAGTAAGGGTTTTTCTGACGAACTCATTGTCATGGGCGTACCAAGTGGCCGTTGCCTGTCATTATTGTCATATCCCCATTTTTATAAAGTTCGAACTGCTCCCTCACTGATACTAATGTTAAATTATGACCATAAATAGTATAGTGTCTTAACTCTTACCTTTACTCATCAACTAAATTTTTGTCCTTTGTATTTAGATACATTTAAATCTTATAATTGGAGATAAGGGCATTTATAAAGAGAAATAATTACTTATACACCACAAGTTATGATATAAACTCTATCTAATTAAAATATAACAACTTAACATATTATAATTTAAATTGATTGATGACTCATGTGAAACTATTCATATTTTATTTTTTTAAAAAAATAAACTTTTTAATTTGAAAAATAAAAATTTATATGAAATATAATAAAAGGTCTATTTTTCTTAAAAAATAAAATGTGAATTATTTTAAATAAAACATTAGTCAATTAGGATCAAAGTGTGTGCTGAGTTATTGTATTTTATTAAGGTAAAGTTAAGATAATATAATATTCTTAGAATGTGTAAGTGTTTCTTCATATATGAATTACTCCTTGGGTCTTATTATAAGGCAGAGAAAGAAGATTTTATGTATATTATTTATGTCATATTATTATATTTTTTTTTACATGAATGTGCAATTTTAACTTTTATTCATTATTGTGTGGACTTTATACTTTTATAGTAGAGTGGTTTATACTTTATATGAAATAAGAATAAAGTTAAAAAGTTATCATAATTTATTATAGAACTAATGAAATTTAAGATTTTTTTTTATAGATATGGTCATACTAAAATTTTACTTCAACATCCTCTCATCATACTGCTTTTTTAAGACCCCGATAATCAAATTATTCATGTAGAAGTTTAATCCCTTAGATCATAGAGGTAATGATAAACAAGTAAAGGTTCAATAGCTATATTAACACAGGCAAATATGGTCGTAAATATCTAATCTGTCAAGTTTAATTAGATTTAATTTTGTTACTTTTATATTTTCTTAACAAAATTATTTTAATGTGTACAGAATATAAGGTAAAGACAATTTTGTAACCGTTAATTTTTTATTTAAAAATCATAAGTTGTAAATATAGACCATTCATTAGAACTGTAATTAGACCTTAGTAAAAATGCTGATACCTTGTATAAAATATTAATTTGTATGTGTGTATATACGCATGCTCATATGAGCCATGTACTCAACCTTTCTCTTTTGTACAAAAAAATTTAAATATGTTTGACATTAAACCCCCACCAAGACTAAGGCACAATTTTAATGCTCATAGAGTTTTTACATAGGACTATTAAAAGAACTTTCATAATAATAGCGAGAATTGAACTCGTATTTTTATAAAATATAAGCATATTTTTTACCATATGGACAAGCGAGAATCAAACTCATTTATATGTATTGAACCTATATATGCTGAAAGAAACCAAAGAGTTTTAATTTGATATCCCTGCGACACGCTTACAATGAATACTTACTTGATGAGGTCCTTCTTAGCTTCTTCACCTCAAAACTCTTATTATTGCTCTTGCAACACTCTTAACTTTGAATATCGAAGGCAAATTCAGATTGAAAGGTTCAAGAAGAAGATCAGTCGTGGAGTTGTTTGTAGCCAGAAGAGTGGAAGTGAAAGCTATGGCGGAAACCTCAGTACTGGTGTTCTTGAGAAGCCAAAGAGAGAGAGCAACAACACAACGACGTCGTTCATTATGCCTTCAGAAATCAAACCCTTTGAAGTTTCCATTGGCATCGTCAACTTTTTTAAGGGGAAGAACTTACTTATCACTGGTGTAACAGGGTTTGTGGCCAAAGGTAACACTTTTTTACTTTATTTTCCTTTTGCATGAAATTTTCCAGAAATATTCAGGTGCGTCTTCTTGAAATTATATATTTTTAGTTATATGATGCATCACTCCTCATATATATATATATATATATATATATACTCCTCTAGTACCTAATAATATAAGATATATTTAACTAAATTGATTAGATTAAAAAATTAGATAATATGATATATTATTTTTTTAAAATATCTTAATCATTTTTTATTAACTAGCCCTCCCATTTTTAATTAGTCTAGAATAAGTATTTGGAAAAAAATTGATAAACGTAAAAAAATATGACTTATGTTTAAAATTAAAATTAATTTTATAATTAAATTCTATATTAAATAATAGAGAAGATTAAACCTATTTTCTTATATGTTATCAAACTCAAGTTGATATTACTTTATATATGAAGAATACTGAAATGGTATATTAATTTACATATATAGCGACTAATTAACACACACACACAGAAGCATTCCAAATTTGCAGTTATTGTGGAGAAGATCTTGAGGATGGTTCCAGAAACTGGGAAAATTTTTGTGTTGATAAAGGCTAAAGACAAGGAAGCAGCTATGGAAAGACTCAAAGCAGAAGTAATGAGTATTACCTTTTTTATTTTGGGAGAATTATTATGCAGTTTTGATAATCAATTTAATTATTAAAAAAAATTATAATAAACAAATAACATGCAATTTTTTGTTATTTCTTACACTAGATCTCATCATTACATATTGTTCTTATTGTGAGATTTTTTAATAATTAAATTATTTATGGAGGACTGAACTTTAATTTTTCCTATTTAACTTTTCTGATATACTTAAGCTTGCTGTAACTAACATATTGTGATGAACATACAGATAATTGAAAGTGAAGTGTTCAAGAAAATAAAAGAAGGTCATGGAAAAAGGTACAAGGAGTTCATGATGAGGAAGCTGATCCCAGTGGCTGGGACGGTGTGTGAATCTGATCTGGGCATGGATTCTCACACTGCAAATGATATTGCAAAGCAAGTTCATGTGGTCCTCAACTCTGCAGACACTACTTCCTTTGATGAGAGGTTAGTCACATATATCCATCATAGTTTAGTTACATAGTACTCCTTCAATCTTTAATATAACATCTAATTAAGAAACTGATCTTAATCATAAATATAAGATATATTTATTATATTTATCAATTTTTTTAAATTAGTTATATTGATATTTTTTCGACAATAATCAAATAGGATATGACCGAGGAAATTAAAGAAAATTATTAGGATATTTTAGAAAAAATATATCGTATTAAATAACTTAACTTACTTCTTTGATTTAATCAAATTAATAAAAAAGATCTTAATTTAATACGAGAGGAGGATTATATGAATTTATGACATGATGCTCATGCCATAAAATTAGTGGGGATTTTAATGTCAAAAGCTTATTTAAAGCTGGTTTAGTTAACTTGGATACCAATTCTATCCAAGCGACATTTGATAAAAGAAGCGAATAAAATTTTTACCTCACCATCTATTTAGACAATTATTGATTTTGGATAGTTTAGGAAAAATAGAGAAAAATCTCTCATTGAAAATTTGATAGATAAGAAAGATTTATATATTTTTATATATACAGAGTACCGGTATTTTATAAATTTTATATAAATAGAGTACTAGTACTGTAATTTAGTTCCTTAATTATTAGTAATAAAATTTTTAATGATACTTTTTCCTTTTTTATCCTAAAGTAAATTTAAATGATCTGAATTTCATGATAATACCATGCACTAAGTGCTTGGATTGATTGGTTGTAGCTAATAATCTCGTGTACATGCAGCTGGTAATTATTTAGAGGCAAGGATAAAAATCTCATGAAAATGACTCCCTAATGAGTACTGATCAATGTCAATAATATCAGGAAAAGAATCTGCAATTGATCTGTATACAAGCTATATTGATTGAGCAATATTTATTACGCTATGTACCTTTGTCCCAATCTATCACCCAACCCTTAACAAAAAGGGAAAATAACACTTTGGACCAAATAATTAAATTTTAAAATAGCACTGTGGACCAAATAAGGAAAATACCACTTTGGAAGAAAAGCCAATTGACAAACATACCCCTACTTACCTGTGAGTTGGAAATTCTCAGAGACATGGGCGCACACGACTATGGGAATTTTTCAAATAAATTCTTTTAAATGGTACTCCTACCATTTATATAAGTCTAATTTAACTATCATAAGTAGACTGAAAATAATAGTTAAAATGAAGTTATATTAGTAAATATATAAGAACATTTGTAAAAAAGTTTAAATATATCCTTGTCAATGCTATATTAATTACAATGAATTAATTGCTTATAAAGTTAAATTGTATGAAAAGTTAAAATTAAAAGCAATAATATTAAGTTGGATTTATATTTTGTGAACCAGAACAATAATAAATAACTAATTAAATGATTAATTGGTATTTTAAGATTATATTTCAAGGTCTTAAACTCTCGTTATTTTTTTATTTGATTAAAAGATGTTTTTATTTTTTTAAATAATAAACAACTAATGCGGCGAAGATTATTGTTAATAAAAAAAGAAAAAATTAAGAGCTCAAATATATGCAAAATATACAACCAACCAATGGCCATTTAAATTTCTGTTTTGAATTCCACTTTCAGGTACGATGTGGCCCTGAACACAAATACCAAAGGACCTCTTCATCTTCTAAACTTTGCGAAGAAATGCAAAAATCTTTGTCTTTTCTTTCATATATCAACAGGTATAAGAGTACTAGAACACACTGTAGCGATATTTAATTATTTATTTGATATAAATAAATGAAATTTATGCTATATATGTGATATATATTCAGCTTATGTTGGTGATGGAGAAAGACAAGGGATAATAATGGAGAAGCCACTTTACACTGGACAAGGAAGAGTTAGGGCAATTACAGAACAAGACATAGATTTTGAACTCAAGTTGGCCTCAGAAATGCTGAATTCAGTCAAACACAATCAAGCTACTCAGAAGATGAAAGAGTTGGGAATTAACAGGTACATAAGGATATGTTTTTCATTCACTTTTTTTTTTTAAAAAAATATTTATATAATAATCTCTCCTATTTAAAATACAAGTGTTTTTTAAATAAAATACCCTGATTACCTTTCTGTAATATATGAACGAACAGGGCAAATATGTATGGATGGCCAAACACGTACTTGTTCACAAAGGCGATGGGAGAAATGTTAATAAATAGCTTCAGAGATGGCATACCAATGGTCATTCTTCGTCCCTCTGTGGTTGAAAGCTCTTACACTGAACCTTTCCCTGGTTGGATTCAAGGATACAGGTCCTGTCCTATCATACCACCCTTTTGATTTAAATTAATCATATATATATATATATATATATATATATATATGCTTGCCCAAACAAACCTTACAATGGTATACTCTTTCAAAGGCTTCGGTTTTATGTGAATTATTTTTTCTACGTTAGGGCTTGGATATGCTTTTATTTTGTTTTATGTAGTGTCCATATATTGAACTTTTTTACGGTTGTGATGATCATTGCTAAATCAAACCATATGACAACTGAATTAAAAGCTTAATTTCAAGTAAAACCACAAAGAATAAAGTGTAACTCGTCATAATTATTTTTTAATCATTGCATTTTTATGTGCTATTTTTCATCACATTATTATTATTATTTTTCTTTCATCATAAAACAGAGTTATTGAGCCGCTTATATTTAATTATGGGAAGGGACAACTTCCAGGGTTTGTTGGAGACCCTAAAGCAGTTATAGACGTGGTAAGGCTTCATTTACAAATAATAAAGGTTTAGATTAATTTTTCATTTAAAAATCAGTATGTATATCCGAATGTATGTATGCATATGCATGATATTTTATGTTAATTTTCCTTTTTTATTTTTTGAATTTTTGTACTAGTATCCGGTACTACTAACAATCCATTAGTCCAATTGTGGAAACGTAGCCTCACATGCATGCATGCATGATAATTTTACTAACCTTATATTTAGATGGAAATAAATAATATTAAGAGAAAAAACTCATAAAAATAGTAAATTTTTGTATCATTTTAAGAAAATTTCCATCATAGTATTTTCTCCCTCATAGTTTCCTCTCACTTTTCTCTTCATACAAATATAGCCTAACAAATGTCGGCCCAAGTAGAAGAGAATAGGCTAGGTTTTGCTTAAGCATAATATTGAATCAAGTTTCAAGTATGTATATAGATGACATGTTTGGATGATCTACATTCATTTGCACCCAATATGATTCTCTTTATATTACTCATCCTGTCCTAAATAAACATATACACTAGATAAGTGATTTATTTTAATTATAAATATAATATATTAATTATATTATCTTTTCTAAATTTATACTTTTTGCTCTAAAATATTCCTAGTGATTACACATATTAAGAGAGTTTTCATCAAATGGTATACATTTCTAATGCTCATGATTATATAGCATATTTTATGGAAACAAATACCTATACATTACTAATAACTAATTTAACTAATTTTTTTATATCTATAAATTAGTTATCTAATTTTTATATTAAAGAACAAATGTAGTATTAAATATGACTTTGAATATAGGGTGAGACATACACATATGTTTACTTAATTTTTTAGCCAAAAGATTAATGATACAATGGAATGCATGCATGCAGATTCCAGTAGATATGGTTGCAAATGCCTCAATGGCAGCAATTGCAAAACATGGGGCTGCGACCACACCAGAAGAATTAAGTGTATACCACATTGGATCTTCTGTGGCAAACCCTATTTCAATAGGATCTGTGTTTGATTATGCTCGTAGCCATTTCAAGGCCTTTCCATTGGCACAATCCTCCTCAAATGGGAACCAAAGTCTGATTCAAAAGATGAACTTCTTCAACTCTTTGGATGACTTCTCGTCTTACATTTCAATGGAGATGGCAAGGCAAAGTGGATTGTTGCATGCAACATCAAAACTTGAACCTAATCTCCATAAAACCCTCCAAAAGAAGTCGGCAATGAAAGCTCAGCTTTTTATTCATTTGGCTAAGCTCTACGAGCCATACGGGCTTTATAAAGCAAGGTAAGCAAAATTTTCATATACGTTTATTTTCTATATACACTACTGTAGAGAGGCTTTTTAACACCGGTTAAAAAAGTCTTTTAACATCGGTTCTCCAACTAGCGTAAAACGTGTAAGATTTTCTACATCCGTTATTAAACCGGTAAAGAAAAAAGCTAATTAGTATTCTACATCCGTTTTGTTCACAACCAATATAGGAAGGTGAAAAAAGAATTGTTTTTGAAAATTAATTATTTTAATTGATACGCCAGTTGTTATTATAACTGGTGTAAAAAGTCTTTTCTATATTATTTTCTTTTGCAACCAGTGTAAAAAATCACCAACCTCCTTTTCCATTTACAAAAATGCTATCCTTCACATTTTCTACACTATCTGCACAGCAATCAGTCGTGTAGAAAGGCCGCTATATATATATATATATATATATATATATATATATATATATATATATATAAGTGCGCTATACATTGCTCGCTTTGATTCCATGCCACTACGTACTATATATATTATAAGGAAGAATGATAATTTAGGACCAAATTAGATTAGATGTTAATGTCATAGAAAAACCTTATCCCTAGAGACGTGAAGCTAAGTACTATGATTTCATAGGTTTGATAATGGAAATACCCAGAGGCTATATGGAGAAATGTCAACTGAAGAGATGGAGAACTTTGGATTTGATGTGGAAAGCATAAATTGGGAACAATACATATGCAACATTCATATTCCAGGTGTGAGAAAACACCTTTTGAAGTGTTGAATTCTTGAAGGAAGGGCTATGTATTATAATAGCAATTTCATGACTTGGTAATTGACTTTTATTAATTAGTATTATTAAGTGTGTAATTATATGCTTATTTCGGTGTTCTTCTTGTCAATCAGTGTGTATGATGTAGAAGAAACAATATGTGAGCTTTTGATTTTGTTAATTACTATTAATTGATTTCTCATGTCTCTTGCTTCGTTACCTGATAATGGGATTTCTTTCTACGGTTGTAATCAACATCTTACCAGTATGAAATATTACTACTAGTCCCAATCTACTAGTTTCTTTCAAATACTCTCTTATTTGAACTACTATTGATATTAAACCCCGTGCAATCATTATATAAGGATATTTTAGAGATAAAATTATAATTTTAGGAAATAAAATAGATTGAGATCTTATAATTATAATCAAATTAAACTATCTATCTAGGTCTTATATATGGGATGGAGGGAATATTAAGAATTCCTTCTCAAGTTTGTGTTGAAATTTCTTTTTACTAAAATATTACAATTAAAAATTCAAGAAAAATTGGGACCACCCTAATTTGAGGTTATACATTAAATTATACAAACATTAGTAGAAACATCCCTATAACATTAAATTATACAAATATTGTACTTGTTGTTAACTATTACTTTCAGTTTTTAATATAAGAGTTAGTAAATTTTTTATATAGATTAAAGAAATCTAATAAATTAGTTACTTTTAACCAAATCTAACCGCGCAGGATAAATTCATATTATATATTTATTAATCTATCAAAATTAATCAATTAATTATTGTATTAGTTATAATTAACTAATTTATTTATATTATATCTAAATCCAAATTTTTTTATCTAAAAGTGGAAACGGATTCTAAAAAGGGAAAGGAGAGAGAGGATTAGAGGGAAGAAAAGTAACTTTTGATTCCTAAATTTTGTATATGTTCTGACGCTTTAGTACACTAATCTTAAAACCAAATAATTTATGAGTAATTTATTAGTGTGCTATCCATTTGCACATGGGAGAATGGCAGTTGAAGACCATATAACAAAAACATAATAAAATGAGGACACGTGTATTATTTGAATTGTCAAAATTATATCTAAAAGCCCTTATTTTACATATTTTATTATATATCGTCTTCAATTTTCCCTTATATTATATTTTTACAAATCCACGGAAGTAGACAATATTAAGCATTAACTGCTTGCATGTCATAAACATTACATACACGATAGTCCCTTTATTGTGTGAGACTTTGTAAAAAATAATATTATAAATATATGATATAATTAAGGACTTGATCTTAATTTTAGATATAAGGCATAGTTAATATATTTATCAACTTTTTTTTTTAAATTATCCCTATTAATACTTTCTTAATAATAATCAAGTAAAAAAGAAATGAATGGAGTTAAAGTAAATCATTTAAGTGTTTTAAAAAAAATATATCATATTAAATAATTTAATTAATTCTTTAATTTAATCAAATTAGTTAAATAAGTCTTGTATTAAGGATTTGAGGAGTACAACAATAAATCTTATCCTTATACTATCTAGGTTGGGTAGGATGCATTAATCACATATTGGTTTAGGCAAATAATGTGTTACAAATGTTTAAAGTCAAGTCTCGTTTAAAAACATTTCCTTCTCTGTCAAGCCTACAAATATATCTAACCATCAAAGAAATTATCTAAGTTCAAGAAATATTTAATTCTTTTTTCTGTATTTTTAATTGTAGCATTTCAGATAAAAAAATCATGGAAAGTGATTATTAAGGAATAAACAACATGGAAAGAGATACCCTTATCAAGAGCACACAATGTTTCTTCTACATCATACACTAACAAGCATAACATCCAAATATGCATAATTAAAGACTTAATAATATTTGTAAAAAACAACAATAATAATAATAATAAACATCAAATATCAAGTGATAAAATTACTATTCCAGGGCCCTTCCTTCAAGAATTCAACACTTCAACTTTATTAGTTATTTTTAATATAATCACTGTTATGTCCCAAAATTAACTTTTAGATGTGTGACTATTTAGAACATGTTCGATCCCTAACGAATACTATTTTATTGTGATTTCAGTCGTTGCGTTTAGGGAGGTATTATAGTTTCTGAGTACCTAGAACGCCTGAGAGTAATTAACAGCTTGTCCTACCCGACATTGGTATCACCTAGGAGGAAGGGAGATTTCGCTCTGCCCTTAGATCGTGGGTGAGCCCATCCCTTTTCTAAAAATTTTTGTAACAAAAAACAAAACTTTGGCAAATATGTGGAGCGTGTTGGATCTTATAAAGTATACTTTGTTATAATTCTAGTTATAACGCTTGGAGAGGCATCCTAACTCTTAAGTGCATAGGTTAATGCTTGAGAGTAATTAACGGCTTGCCCTGCCTGATATTGGTATCACCTAGGAGGAAATGAGATTTCGCTCTACCCTTATATCGTAAGTGAGCTCAACCCCTTTTTCAAAAATTTTTGTAACAAAAAAAATAAAACTTTGGGAAATATTTGGATCGTGTTAGATCCCTGGGAAGTACCACTTTATTATGATTCTAATCGCAGCGCTTGGAGAAGCATCTTAACTCCTAGATATTTAGATTTATGCCTGAGGATAATTGACGGCTTGCCCTACTCGACATTAGTATCGTCTATATGAAAAGAAGATTTCATCCCGCCCTTAGATCGTATGTGAGTCTAACCCCTTTCTAAAAATTCTTGTACAGAAAATAACTTTGGTAAAACATTGATTGCCTTACTATATGAAATCTTAAAATTAACTAATAAGGTTGAGTCTAAGAGAAATGATAGTATTTCATAACATGACAATTCAATATTTAAATTCTTTTAGTAGAAATCCTTATATTTAATATCCAACAATACTTTGAATAAGATTATCTTTAATAGAAGGATATATATGCTTAGCAAAAAAGAAAATAAATCTAAAAAATAAGTTGTATTATTTATAAATAAAAATGTGTATATATATTTTTCTGTGTCACAAAATTTTCAAATTTAAAGAATAATCCACATTGCTCACTAATGTAAAGAATAATCCATCTAAATAGAAATTGGGGTTAGCCTAAAAATTAGGCCCTATAATATAGTAAACTAATATTTAAATTATAGTTAGGAAATTTATTCACATTAATATCTGCATAATAAGATTATCTTAAATATGAAGATATTTGTGTTTAAGAGAAAAATACAAATACGCGAGGCAAATTTTAGTTTTTCTGTTATAGGCTAATATATTAATAATATCTAAATATTGATGGAAAGCAAAGAACATTCTAGATAATACTTCCAAATTACAATGAATCAGAGTGGTTGAAACAACCACAGTCCACAAAGACTGAACGTGGTGAATGTAATCTAATTTTTCTCTTTATTTTCTTTAGATATACCTCCAATCTTTAATACAACAGTTAATTAACTAATTTAGTTAAGTTAAATAAATAATTTAATTAAAATAAATATGATATTAGATAAGTACTTTCTACCAACTTAGAGTACTTATATATAAAATAAATTAAGATATTATATTTAAGACTAAATTTAATTCTAACTAACTTTTATATTAATGATTAATAGTGATATTACTGTTATAATAGTATGTGTATATACATATAATATTTTACCAATAAAATGTTAGTTAAGGTGGTAAGATACTTCACTTCTATAAGAAACATAACACAAGTTTAAATCTTAAGAAAAATATTTATTGAGAGATATAAAAAATTTTTGCACTCTAAATCTTGAAAGAATTATACCCTTCATCAAATAAAATATATTGTAATAGCAAAGAATTCATCACATTAGTTTATTTTTCTCTTGAACTATACTTATACCGAGTGCTTGACTGTTATTAACAATTAAGATTCCTCCATTAACAATTAATAAATATATATATATATATGTGTGTGTGTGTGCGCGCGCTTTTCTGAATTAGATTCATATTAACTTCACTTTTCGATTGTTGGTATAATGATAGGAAGAAAAGATGAAGGGTGAGACCATCTTCGTTAACGGAGGGTGTGCATGAAAAAGTTACTTAAACACTAAGAATGTGCATGAATTTGTACACTACTTTTTCTTCAGGGAGAATGAATAACAAAAATAATAAAAAAACATACTCTAAAAAAATAGTATAAATAATAAAAATAATACATAGCAAAAAGCAGATATGATCTCCGCCCACATGCATGCAGATCATCTCTGTTTTATGACAAAATAATAATACTGGAAAAAGTGCCACAATCCCAAGAACTTTCAGTGGTTTGTGTGTATCCATTTGTAAAGGAGAGCAAGTGTGAGGAAATAAAATAAAATATAGTTAGTGGGGTGCCCCTCAATGAAAACATCTCTTTTATTTTTTTAAAAAAAAATTAAAATTTTGTTCTGTATATATCAATTTTTTGGCCTACGATGTTCATACTACCGTTTAATTCTTCATGTATGTGTTTCATACTTGATTACAATTTTTTTGGTTTATACATAATATAACAGTAAAACTATATCTTTAGTATCCTAACTTTATACAAATCTTCAGTTGGTCCCTTGTTTTTATTAAACTATTTTTCAATCTTTTAGACCTACAGTTAATCTTAAATGATAATTTTTATGCCAATTATTATTATTTTTTAAAAAATTAAATTTAATATATTGACATATGATAATATTTTGTCAAAATTTACAATTTCAATGTTGAACATTTTTTTAACTCATTAATGTACCTGTTTGGATAAGAGTTTAGAAAATGGCTTATGAAAAAAAGGGTTTTTGAACATCTTTTAAAAAAAGGCTTTTGAACAAGAGCCTTTAGAAAAAAATAATTTTGAATAAATAAATATTTGGATAGTTATTACAAAAAAAAATTGTAATTGAAAAATTACTAGAAAGTATATAATTTTATTAAAAATATGAGATATGAGAGAGGAGAGAGGGTGTTGAAGAGAGATGAGAGAGAGAGTGGAGAATAATGAAGAGAGAGGAGAGAGAGCCTAAGAAAAATTAAAGGTCAAATAGAAATTGGGTAGTCTATAAGTTCTTTTACTATTCTAGAAGATAGTCTCAGTAGATTATTCAAAACTTTAGTTTTAAACCATAGTTTGGTGGTTTAGTCCAAAAACCCTTTTGAACAAATATGACTATTTTTTTTTTTTAAAATTCAAACTAAGATTTAGGCCAAAAGTTATTTTAAAATCTTGGTTTGGATTTCCCAAATAGACACATTAGCTTGGGTTAGAAAATTGAAAAATACACTTCATAAAATTAAGATATCAAAATAAAATATTGTGAAGTTAAAAAAATAACTTTTGATGCCTAATATAATTTGTGCAAATACTATCTCTATATCACTAATTTTTTATCATCTTCTTTAAAAAAAAATTTGCCCGAATCATCTTGAAATATACTATATAAATTTATTTTTGGTGGATATAAAGAAATTTAAATTATTTTTTATCTAAATTCCTTTCTTTCCTAGTCTTGCCTTTATGATGGATTGAACGAGCACTTTCTTAGTTTCTTTAATTTCCTTGTAATAAATTTTTGCCCATTTTTTATAATGTTGCTTTACCCAAATTAAACAAAAAAAAATTGATAAGTTTATATGTAATTTAATTATCTTTCAATCTGTGAGACTCAATATTCTCAAGGAAGGTAATAGATTGAGATTAATACATATAGCCCAAAATAATGGTCGTCAATTTAATTAATTATGCCACGGTCTCAAACTTTACCCTAAAAAAGACAAACCATCATGACTCATTAGTTCATTGATTGAACTTAAATAATAAAGCCAGACTCTATCAGAGTTAACTAACCCTATTCTATTTCCAATAATTGTTGAAAACAGTCCTACTTTGTTCATTTTTATATTCATTATCTTCATCCATTAGGATCATCACCAATTGGCATGAACTGGTGTGAGTCCACACAAGTGATAATAATTAATTAAATTAATCACATACATAAGCACATTCAAGATATTTTGAAGTTCAAAAATCATTCTCATGAAAGAATAAATTTTTCACCAGAAAAAAATAGAAAAAAATATTTTTTTAAATACTTATGATCAAAATTTTATCGCATAACACTATAAACTCAGAAGGAGACTATGAATTTACAACGGACTCATCAGTTAAATTTATATCATAAAATTAATTATTATTTTTTTTAAAAAAAAGGCTTGTCATCAATTATATATATATAAGGAAAAATTAGGCAAAAATCTCTCACATTTAAAATTTTATTAAAGAGAAGAATTTGATAATTTATATATATATATATATATTTAATACTGATACTTTATAAATTTTGTGTATACAATTACAAAGTATTAGTACTTTAATTTTAGTCTTTCTTATTATAAACTTTTTTTAATAGGAGACTTTTTTTCTAAATTTCTCCAGTGTTTGTACAAATTAAACAGAATCTATGTAAGAATATTTTTAATTAAACAGAATCTATCTAAGAATATTTTTAATTTCAAAATACCAATTATGAGTGCCTACCTAGCTAGCAGAATATGGTCTGAGTCTGATTTGTTTCAATTATTCTGATCATCTTTTTGAAAAAAGTTAATAAAAAATAAAAAAGGAAGGATGATAGATATGTGGTCCCTGGTCGGTGGCATGTGGCAGCTTCTTACATGTAAGTATTGGTCCAAGAAGAACCTCTGCCATATATATAAAATTCTCACCGACCCTTGCATTTTTTAATAAATGAGATGAGTTAGCCCTTAAAAAATACTAATAAAAATATTTATAAATTATTTATTAATAAAATCATTATAATTCAAAGTAAAACTTGAACTCATGTAATTATAAATACATATTATGTCATTGCCAATTAGATCAACATCTTTTTCTTTCTTAGTCACCCTTACAACATTATATTAATTATTGTTCAAATAGCATTCATCTCTTTCCTTGTGGCTGAGAAAGCACATACCTTTAATTGCCCATAAATAAAGCTAGCCCCTTTGCTTTTTTCATCTATAGTATTAAGCCTAAAAGCTGAACCATTTTCTTATTTCGAATAAACTCTAATTTTCTTAATATTTAATTAAAAGGGTTTGAATTTCTTGATCCTATTTACATCTCAAACAAACTCTCATATTTTTATTTAATATTATTTCATCTTTTATTAAAAATGTAAAATTTAAAAATTAAGGGTAAATAAGAATGTTCCTCTTCCCCACCCTAATTTAATTGAATGGATTGAAAATTTAAAACATTTTAAAAATGAAAAGAAGAAGATGAAATTTTAATTAATCTGTGATCTAACTTGTATCCACACATCATCACCCCATTATTCTTTAAATTAATTGATATTTTGAAGGGGTGTGTGTGTGTGTGTGTTTGTATATATATATAAGATTTAGCTGTTTTTGATAATGTTTTAAATCTTTTAAGAAAATGAGTTCTGTGAAAGGAACAAGATAGTGGTTAAAGTGATCACTACCATGGGTGTTGATTTAATTTCTCTCCAAAAATAGGGTACTTTACCAATAATAGTGCGGTGTCTAGTCATCATCTGACTCAACAATATTTCTTTTCAACCAAACTGGCCCAATTAATAATATATTCCCCACCCAAATATATAGTAAGGATCAATCCTTTTCTTGTATCTATTTGAAAGTCAGTAACCAGTTTTTTTTTAAGCCCGAGTGGTGTTAGATAGGTTGAAATAAGAATACTTCTTTTAGAGTTTTTTAATTTCCCAATTGATAACACTCCATAGTATCTTGAGCGTTATTATGGTGAAAGGGGCTACTACTGCTTAAACATGATATTTTTCTTTTTATTTAAATTTATGTTAACATATAAAAACGTCTTTGAAGAGCTATAACCTCAATTAAACTCAATAATATTCTAATCTTATTTATTAATATTAAAAAAATTGATAAAAAGTCTTTATTTAATATTTTGTTAACCTAAAAGATATGAATTCAAGGATCATCATAATACTTTTTGTATATAAAATCCCTTTAAATACTAATCTTTTTTATATATATAAAAATATATCATATTCTTATAAGTAATAAAATTTTTAAACTAGTGCTATTAACTAAGTTTTCCCTTAATACTATATATATATATCTCATAATTATATATAGATAAATAATATAGCAAAGTTTTTATTCCGGCCCCCCCATAATTAGTTAGCACCAATCTTCTTAAACAGGCGATTGACACTAAGAAAACCTTATCACATTAAATCCAGAGTAAATCAAACCTAACAAAAAGGGAAAAAAAAATTGATCTCATGAAAATTTCCATGTGGGGTCCACATAAAAAGGCGAAAAGAAAATAGATGCAATACAACTAACCCTGGCCTGGAGACCTTTGCATGCATGACAGAAATTTTCGTTTTTTCTTTATATTCTTTATGATCCTCCCAATGATGTGACCTGTGTTAGGCGTGCTTGCTTAGCTTTCTACATTTTCTCTTCTTTTATAATTAAAACCTCTTCTCTCCACAATTCTCAACCACAATAAACAAGTTTTCATCATCAGTTTCATCTGCAAATTTTTTCTGCAATTTCAATCAAATTATCAAATGGCTTCATCATCATATTCAAGCTCTCAGCAACCTGCGTTTCCTCTTCATCTTTGTTTCTTCCTTCTAACACTGTCCATGTTTCTGGGTTTCTCATGGTACATAAACTACGAGCCAATCATGGAGAGCTTGCTGGATCAAGTGAAGATGGTTCTAATGGTTTCGCCTCTCTTGCTTCTTCTTGTTCTTCACTTTCTCTCTAATGGCGGATTCTTCTCTTCTCTGATTCCTTTTCCTGAGAAAGATTCTCTTCATAGAGCTGGAGGCACTCCTTGGGGTGTTGGATTCCTTCTGGTTTTTCTCTTCTTCATGATCTCTTACCAGTCTTCTTTACAAGAACGATGGTTTCCTCTCTTGGCCAGGTGAAAAATTTTCATGAAGAAGCTTCTTCTTTTTGTATTTATATGATTACTGTGTTGTAAGCCTGTGACTACTGTGAGCTCTTTCCATTTTTTCCATGAAAGATCTTTGATTTCTCTTTGTTTACATGACTTAATGACTTAGCTTTTGAGGTTTTTCTTCTTTTCTTTGTATGAAAAAGTAAAGGGGATCGATGTGGCTACTCTGATAGTTGACAGACAAGTATATATCTATATCTATATCTATATATATATATATATGAAGTTACATGTTTTCAGATTTTGATGTATAAATTTACATGTTAGCATGTTTGAAATAGTCTTTCGTGTAGATGAAAGTATTATAGCTAATGGCGTTGAACATATTGGAATTGAATTGAATTGATTACATGTTAACAAACAAACGCTTCTTTACCAAGAAAATAATAATAATTGAAATTTTCTTATGATCCTTTTCAAATGATTTCTGGCTATTGTTCCGACCTGTGCTAATTGCTAATTAAGTTTTTAAATTTATATTTTCTATATATAGCTTCATGACCATTAATTCCTGTTATAAAGTCTCTCTTCCAAATATTAAAATATCATCACTCTTCTCCATAAAATCCCTTACCCTTCCCCTCTATTAAGCCAAACACTGTGAAACTTTATTACCAAGGGCCCTTTAAAATTTGCATTATATAAATAACTCTTTTACCATTACTTTATCTAATATTTTGCCAAAATAATATAATAAGATAGGGGTTATGTGATCATAAATTAAGGTTTAGAATGATTATCCTCACATATTATGTAGATTAGCGATGAAGAAATAGATTTGGTATGAAATTGATTTTCTTTATTTAATTTGTAAAATTGAATCATAGCAATTGATTATTAAAAGTTCTTGCAATAACTTAGGCTAAACAAAGGTTTTAGCTTAAACACAGATTATAATTTAACAAAAATAAAAATTTTGCCATATATAATTTAATATAAATTCAATCCAGACAGCCATTAAGAAATTTATGTTAAAAAAATCTAAGAAATTGTTAGGTCAGCACCATATTATGAATCAAAGTAAAAATAGGATTTCAAATAAAAATAAATTAAGAAATATTTCATTTAATAGAATAAAAAATCAGTACTATGAAGGATATTGGTATTTGGAGGTTTTTGTCGTCTCAAAAAATATATTAATCAATGATATAATAATTTTAAAAAGTCAGTCTTTCCCCTGAAAAGCAGAGTTCTTTAGATTTAGAAGTATATTTTGAGGAATATAATTGATATATTTTACATTTATTCACATAATCACATGATGGCCATTAAGGTGTTCTCATCCTAAACATAAAGCCTATAATAGTTATGCAAACAAATTCTCACTGTTTAGTGTTGGTTTTAGTAGGAAGGAGCTTTAGTTGCTAAAATATAAGGGCTTAATTTCGAATCAATACGAATATAAAATATTAATATAACATGTTAATATGTTAGGTCGATTACCATTAGAATATAATATAATAATAAGATAAATGAAATGACAAAGTAACTACGTAAATTAAATTGATTTTATGTTCTAAAATGAAAGATAATAATAAGGAGGAATAATTATTATTAAATAATAATAAAATGGTTTCACCCATCTCTACCTTACCAACTTTTGACTTATTGATCAGATAATTTTTTTCTTCCCCATGAAGTTGGCCTTGTCTAGCTAGCTTGCCAAATCAATATCTATATATATATATATATATATATATATATATATATATTCAAAGATGATATAGGCATAGTTAACAATTCTACTCTAAATATTGGAACTTCAGCATCGGTCTAAAATTCAATTATCACCATGAGAAGTTTGAATTGACTTTTAAAGTTACAGTTCATGTCCTTTTTTAATCAAGCCTATAAATATATTTAACCATCAAAGAAATTATCTAAAGTCCAAGAAATATTTAGTTCTGTTTTCTATATTTTTAATCATAGTATTTCATATAAAAAAATCAATACAGATATAATAGAAAATTCTTAATACTCTTCCGGTCCTTATAGGATCTAATTAGAGAGTTGATATTAGTGGTCCTAATTATAAGATATACTTCATATATTTATCAATCTTTTCTTAAGTTACTGTTATTGATATTCATCAACATTAATTAAGAGATGTAGGGAGCATGTTAAAGAATATAATAAGAGTGTTTTTAAAAGAAATATATTGTATGAATTAACTAAGCTAATTTTTTTAATTTAATTAAATTAGTTAATTAGATTCTATATTAAGTACTGGATGAGTAATATTTTATATTTATCAAGAGCGCACAATGTTTCTTCTACACCAAACAAACAACAAGAACACCAAAATATGCATACATAATTAAAAACTTAATAATAATTACCATTACAGAGCCCTTCCTTCAAGAATTCAACACTTCAAAAGGTGCTTTCTCACACCTGGGACGTGAATGTTGCATATGTATTATTGTTCCCATTGAATTCCATTGAATCTTTTAGCTAAAATTGAGAGAGAGAGAGAGAGAGAATATGTGTTACTTTGATGGCATGCCCCCTAATATTCAAAGTCATAATTAACACTAACTAAGAGTGTATTTGGATACTTCTTAAAATTATGATTTTAGAGAGAAAACTACAGTTTTAAAAAAAATCTATCTAAACACTTCATAAAATTCAATAATTAATTATTTATACTAGAACCACAGTTTCAAGGCAAAAATTATGGTTTTGAATGAAGTTAATAATTTTTTATTATTAGTGAATGAGGCCTTACCACATTATAATAACTGCTTTAGGATCTCCAAGAAATCCTGGAATTTGACCCTTCCCTTAGCTAAATATAAGTGGATCAAGAACTCTGTTTTATGATTAAAGAAAAATAATAATTATGTGATGAAAAATAGATCACAAAAATGCAAATGATGATCACAACCGTAAGAAAAGTTGAATGAACGTACTACGCACATAAAATTTCATTGCATAGAACAAATATATTAACTTATCCAAATAGTGATACACCACATTAAAGTATAACCCAAAATAAAAGCATACTCAAGCCCTAACCTAAAAAAATTTCACATGGAACCGAAGCCTTTGAAAGAGTATTGTAAAGTTTGTTTGGGCAAGCTTATATATATAGCACATATATACATGAAGTTCAAAAGGACTTGTATCCTTGAATCTAACCAGGGAAAGGTTCAGTGTAAGAGCTTTCAAACGCAGAGGGACGAAGAATGACCATTGGTATGCCATCTCTGAAGATGTTTATTAACATCTCTCCCATCGCCTTTGTGAACGAGACGTGTTTGGAAATCCATACATATTTGCCCTGTTCGTTCATATATTACACTACTTTTAACAAGAAATGATAAGCCAAATAACGATCTCCAATTTTCAAGTGAAAATATACCGGACAAAATTAGGGTCTTTTTTATTAGGCACACATCTTCAGAAGAATTCAAACATCGGTTCACCATATATTGGTGGACAAATTGGAGAGCTACAAATATATAACACATGTGTAATATTAAAGAAAAAGCAATAAAAACCTGGGGCTATCATTGAGTATATGTAAAGAAATAATTTTTCTAAATAATTAGTTGTAGTGTTAAACTATACAAGAAATTATCTATATACTCCTTCCAATCTAAAATATAGTAATTCCTATTTAACTTATAATTATTTCACATGGACTAATTAAATTTGTAAAAAAAAAACATACTTCGATGAATATTATCCTTATTAAAAAGTAAGCTCCACAATTCCCTTAATATCAATTAATTCTCTCATGTTTAATGACAAATATGAGCTATATTTTGCATCGGAAAACACTTGTAAAAAGACTTATATTTTAAATAAGAGAAGGGTATATAATGTAAAAATATATTTTTTTTTTGAAAAAAAAAGTCAATGAAAAATATCCCTACGCACCTATTCATACCCAACTCTTTCATCTTCTCAGTAGCTTGATTGTGTTTGACAGGATTCAACATTTCTGACGCTAACTTTAGTTCAAAATCCATATCATGTTCTGTGATGGCCTAACTCTTTCTTGTCCGAAGTAAAGTGGCTTTTCGACTAGTATCTCTTGGCTTTTACCATCACCACCATAAGCTGAATATCGCATATAGAGGATAAAGTTACTTATTTATATAAAATAAAATAATTAAATATTATTGTATTACCTCTCTAGTCCTTAATATAATATATACTCATGTAATCTTATTTATAAGTCACTTTCAACATATTTCACACATACCAAAGCCTTAAAATTCAATAACTTTTTAATTTATCCTTATTTAATAATTATACTCCATGAGAACAAAGTCAATATAATAATAAATAAAGAGTCAAATTGTATACATTCATATAAAAATTTAATAATATGATTTATAAATAAGAACACAATTTTTTCTATCTGTCTTATAAATAGGACAAGAGGAGTACTTAACTAATTTGGATAGATTAAAAAAATTAGTTAAGTTAGTTATTTATAATGATTGTATGTTAATTTTCCTAAAATAACCCTTTAATTATGTGTACTTGAACTACCTTTAATAAAAACTACCTTAATATGTACAATCATATAGGAATATTAAGAAAAATTTATAATTTTGGGAAGATAAAGTAGAGTAAGATTTTATATTAAGAACTAAAATAAATTTTGTATTTAGCTTTTATATTTATGACTCTTTATTTAACTTTTATATTTAGAATCGGAGGGAGATCATTCTAATCTCATATATGTTTTTTTTAACGTAAAAAGTTTAGGTAAATTTTATACTAGTCTCCTACCAAATTTAGAGTATAGTCCCATGGCTCAGAGAGTATCTACAAAAGACTTATATCATTATAAAATATAAATATGTTCCTTATCATCTTTATCAATTAATTTTATACCTATTGATATATGAAGGAAAACACAAAGATTCTTGCATTTCTCAAAGATTCTTGCATTTCTTTGCAAAGTTTAGAAGACGAGAAGGTCCTTTGGTACTTGTGTTTAGTGCCACATCGTACCTGTAAGTGAATTAATTCTTAAAAGAAATTTACTAATTTAATTCTATTTATAAATTATTTTTAATATATTTTATCAAAAAAATCTTAAATTT
Organism: Leucaena leucocephala; assembly: GCA_037074615.1. Lineage (NCBI taxonomy): Eukaryota > Viridiplantae > Streptophyta > Magnoliopsida > Fabales > Fabaceae > Leucaena > Leucaena leucocephala. Next base: position 21,224,489 of record CM073543.1, on the reverse strand, counting down.
TATTAATTTAATTTTAAAATTTAATAATTTTTTAACTTTATTGTTATTTAATATACACTCTATTTTAAATTAAGGTTACTAAGTTTACATAATAATAAAATAAAGATAAAATTATATATTCATATAAAAATTTAATGATACAATTTATAAATAAGACTAAAATATAATATTATTTATCTATTTTATAAATAGAACAAAAAAAAATAACATTTTGACTAAAGATGACAAGAAGAGGTGGAGTGGTGGATTGGGAGAGGATCCTCTCCTTTCCCCTTCCCCTCTTTTTTCCCTTAATTAGTATTGGATTAATATGTTAATGATTCAAATTTAATATTTTCTTAAAAAAATATTATTATTATTATAATTTTACATAAAACTACATAAAAATTTTAAATGGTTAAAATTTGATCTTAACATTCTGTAAAACTTTGTCTCACTCCTCTCTCTCGTCATTCCCTTAGTCTCTCCTCCCTCTTTCTTTTCTTTCTCACTCTCCCCTCTCTCAACTTTTTCTATCCAATTTTATTTACATAAGAAATATGCATGATTTTAGGAAGGGTGTTTTGGTTTTATATTTTGTATTTTAAATACTCTTACCAAATAAAAATTATACAAAACTTCTACCTACATACCAAACACACTTTTATGATTTAATTCAAATGATTTTTTGTTCTACTTATATTTCATTTTTTTGTTCAATTTTCTTTAAAAAACTCTCCCATCATACAAAACAAAGGCTTGAGAGACTGGAGATTATTGCAACAAGACTAATGCATCAAGGATATAGTTTTAGTGCACATTCTTTATTAGGAGATATTGATATATTAGTCTATATGAGAGTTGGATAGTACAAATATTGTTCTGTTGTTTTTGGTATTTATAATTGTTAAATTAAATTATTATTTTTCTGTAAATGGATAGTTAAGTAACTAATTGCATGTATATTTAAGATGAAAATATCATAATTTAATTTAAAAATTCAAATTAAATTTCTATGGAAATACAAACTATTAGGAGATATAGTCATAGGTAATTAATGACAACTCATGTGACCTGATTTGAAAATTAATGTCAAATAAAGACATTTTAGTTAAAGAAGATGATTAAAATATTTTAAAAAAATATTATATTAATTAATTTAATTAACTTTTTTAATCTAATTAAATTAGTCAAATATGTTATATATATTAAGGATTGGAGGGGTATAATATTTTTAATTACAAAACTTCTTTAAAAATACTTTTCTAGTCCTTAATATAAGACCTGATTGAAAATTTGATAATATTAAATATAATATATATTTTTTATATTTGTCAATTTTTTTTTAAATTACTCAATTAATATTCTTTCAACAATAATTAAGTAAGAGAGAGAAGGAGGAAATTAAGAAAGATGATTAGTGTGTTTAAAAAAAATATTTCATATCGACTAACTTCTTTAATCTAATCAAATTAATTAAATATGTCATATATTAATAATTGGATGATTAACAAATTGTATAACCACCTTTCATCAAATGTGGTACTGGCTGCTGAATTTACAATGACATTCACTTTCATTGCAATTTCATGTGCTGTGGAAGGTCGATTCCAAGATCAGATTCACAAACAGTCCCAGGCGCTACCACCAGCTTGTTTATTAGGTAGGCTTTGTAGTTATTCCGTACACTTCTTATAGCCTCTTCAACAGTTCAGATTCTATGATCTGTGTAATAAAAGTGATGGGTGATGTCAATATAATATATATATATATATATATATATATATATATAATATTTATACTGAGATCAATTAATATTATAGAAACATATTTTTCAAACTCCACAAAATTCATAGACTCCTCAATATAAATTTCTGTAGTCTAAAGGGTACTCTACAAAAAAAAAATGAAAGTGAATAACTCAAGTTCACTCAATCATATAAAATATAAATTATGTTGTTCATAAAATGTAACAATATTGTTTTTTTCTCAAATTTAATTTCATGATATGTATATATAGATAAAAATAATTTGGATATACTTAATTAATTTGAATAAATTAAAATAATTAACTAAATTAGTTATTTATATTAATTCTGTATTGATTTTCTTAAAATATTATATTATCATGTGTATTAAAATTACCTCTTCATCAAAACTCTTTAATCCTCGTAATCAATTTTGTTTGTTGCCTTTCTCCTCCTCCTTTATCCATAAAAAAAAGTGTTTTAAAAAACTTTTTTTTAAAAAAAAAACACTTCGTTAATTTTTTTAAAAATCACGTTAAAAAGGGTTTTTTAAAAAAAATTAAAAAATACAATTTAAAACAAATTAGAAACACTTTTTTTTAAAAAAAATGTTTAAAAGTGGGGCCATCGATAGATAAGGTTTTTTTTTTTTTTTTTATGGATAAAGGGGGGGGGGGGGGAGACAAGGCAATAGGCGAAGGATGAATGATGATTTTGAGGGAAGAGGAGAGAAGTGGATTATGAGAAGATTCACATCCCACTTAAATATAACTTTTGGCTAAGATGGGTCACATTAAAGAGAAAGTTGGGTGAGATCTTATGAAATACTCGCCCTTCTTTAATATATTAATATATGATATATTTAAATAATTTAATTAAATTAAAAAATAGTTAAATTAATTAATTTGATATATTTTTTTAAAACATCCCTAATATGCATTTTCTTTAATTCATTCCTTCTCTTTTTTATTTGATTATTATTAAAAGAGTATCCATAGGATAATTTAAAAAAATTAATAAATATAAAAAATATATTTTATATTTAAAACTAATATCAACTCCTCAATTATATTATATATTAAAGATTAAAGAAGTAATATCATTTTTATATATTAAGGACTCAATTATAATAATATCAACTTCTAATCTTATTTATAAGGTGAAAAAGACGGCTTTTTAGTCATATTATTATATTTTTTTTATGAAATATAGTTTTACTTTTTATTTATCATTCTGTAGACTTTGTTTTTATAAAATAAAATTAAAATGTTATTAGATATTAATACAGAATAAATGAAGTCTAAATTTTTTTTAGTTCCGGTGACATATATTAGTAATACCAAATACTAAATTATTTGAAATCTCTAAATACCAATATTCACTACAAGCTTTTATTTATTTATTTTTTAACGAGTCTTTCTCAAAATCCATGTAAGACCGACATAATACACATATGGCTACTGGAGACGTTCATTTGGAGCACTTTGAAGAAATTACCGTTGGCACATTAAAATGATAATTTAAGCCACCATTAGTGGAAAATTAATAGGATGTTACTACCAATTATTAAAACTAAATTGGTATATTTATTAACCAACCACCGCAAATAACTTATAGTAATATGTGAGAGTGAGGAAAACGTTTCCACGTTAATTGTCATCAACAATAATACAACTTATTCAATTCAATACTTTATTTTATCAACTATTAGATGTTTAGATATATTAACAAAAATTTTCCCGTTCAATCTATAATTAAAAAATTCATGAGCTTTGGTAGCTTGTTGGACTATAGCTGCAACTTCATTCACCAACCCATAAACTATTGCAGTGAGGGAGTGGAAATATAATCCTCCACTACTAGTGGGTTGATTAATTTAAAAAAATTAAATATATTAAATAAATAAATTATAAATAAATCTAATTAACTAGTTATTATATTAGTTATAATTAATTAATTTATTTAACTTCCTCAATCTACTTAAATTAATCAATTAACTTTTATATTAAAGACTAAAGGAAGTAAAATATAAGTCTTTTCTCAACTATACAAATATTTTTATGTATGAGCTAGTTAAGAGTTGATTTTAGTTCTAAATATCAAATTTTAATATAATGTATCTCTTATTTATTATTTTATTTTTAAACTAATTTATCAAATTTATAAATTGATTTACTCCCTTCTATTGAAAATATAAATCACCTTTTAGTTAAATTTTTTGGTCCATGATATAAGTAATTTGGAGACTAAATAATGCTTATTTATCAATTTTAATAAAAAAAAATCAATTCCAGATATATTTAATTTGTCAACCACTCTTTCGTGATTCCAATGAGATAGTTGAGAGTGAATTTATATTTCAAATTGGATGGATTATAATATAATATACTAATTTAGTCTTTGTTATAAGTCTATTATGAAAGAAATTTTTATACTAAATATAAATTTACCTAGAGGATATTAATTATTGCTTTCTAATTTTACTTTTACTAAATGAAAAAAGGAGATGAAAGAAAATATATAATATATTTTTTTAATACATATTCTTTAATAAGTTCACGCTTAAAAATTTATAAATTTAAGATATATTTAATGACTTAACTATCATTCATTAATATATATATATATAAATTATTTAAAATAAATTTATAATAAGAATCGGAGTAGTGTTACATAAGAATATTTCAAAAAAATTATATTATATTTATTATAATTAAATATTTTTTATTTAATTTTTTAATTGACATAAATTAGTTATGTTGTTAAGTTAAGGACGGAGGAGTATTAATAACAAACTAAATGGAATTATAAATGGACCTGACCAATAATACAATGTGAAATGAAAAATCAACTTGGAGAATCCATGTTGCTATCCATCACCTAAATTTAGATGACCGACATCACACCTTAAAAATATGGGCATTGAATTCACTAAGCTATATTATTTTCAACTCCATTAACACTTCCATGGATTTATTCAAGGGCTAATAGTATTACCGGATCAAAACTGATAGGAGCTAACGGTATTAATAGAATACAATTAAAAAAATAATAAAGAGAAAAAATTATATATATATTAAATTAAAAATTGAAGGAAAATCCAGCTCAATAATAGTTTTCTCAAAAATAATTAGATTATTTATATTTTATTTCAGTGATAAACGTACATTCCGAACACCTATGAGAATGTCAAACGGATTTGGGCTATCAACCCTTTGAGGGTGATTTTTCTCCAACGTCAAGTTGAAGCAGCTTGCCAAGTCAATATTGTGCAGAGATGTAAGGGACTATTTTGACTAGTCCTAATGCCAAAAACATCATGAAAATTTTCTATCATTTTTTTCTTCAATACACGTTGGATGAGCTCATTTTTATACATGTTCATTATATATCTTTTTCTTTTTATATGAACATACATCTATTTTAATATTATTATATTAACTACCCCTATTTTCTGCTCTTACTATCTATTAAAACTTAAAATTTACTATTGTATAGTATTTCTAGTTTTATAGCAATTTAATAAACTATTTTTTATTTTATTAGATATTTTTTAATTATAAATATTTCTAATAGCCTTTCTCTATTTTAACTACTTAACTTAAATTCTGTGAGTAATATATTCATCAATTTTATTATTATTTTGTATGATTGATTTTAAATATCTAAACTCTCACTTGTGAAATTATTTGATCCCCATTTTAACATTCAAGTCACTTTTATCTTGTCACTAATCAAAATTTGCAGTTCATAAACACTTGAATTAGATTGAGATCGTTCCATATCTTCAACACTCACGTCATTGAAATTTCTTCTTTCCATAAGGTCGAATTGATTAAAGCGAAGACTTCTAGAGCTCATTGCGCTGTCAAGAGTAGAATAGGCATAGAGAAGTGGTTGAGAAGTTGAGCCCACTTGGAGGATTGCATTAACACTATAAACACACATCTGAATTAGTGGATATCAAAAACCTCCATGCTCTCTATACAAACCAAAACACCAAGTATGGGCTTCTTTTCTCACAAGTATGTTCCTTTAGTTATCCACATCCTCTTACTCTGTATATCATCATCTCCCGCTCTAGACATCACCACAGATACAGAAGCTTTGATCTCGCTTAAGTCTCAATTGAGTAATATCGATTCTCTTCACCCTTTATCTTCTTGGAATCACAGTTCATCATCACCCTGCAACTGGTATGGTGTAACCTGCAACAGACTTCAACAAAGAGTTATAGACTTGAATCTTTCAGGCTTAAGACTCTCAGGTCAGTTAAGTCCTAGTATAGGTAATCTCTCATTTCTTGAGTCCCTCCAGTTGCAGGGAAACCAATTCACAGGAGTGATTCCTGACCAAATTGGCCATCTGCTGCGGTTAAGAGTTCTAGACTTGAGCTATAACAGAATAGAGGGCTTGATTCCTTCAAACATCACTCGCTTGGCGAACCTCGAGACACTTAACCTATCCTTCAACTATATAGTCAGCCAAATTCCTCAAGATATTGACAGCTTGACAGAGCTTCGAGTCTTGAGATTGGGAAGCAATAGATTGTATGGTGTAGTTCCACCAACTCTTGGCAACATTTCATTTCTCACAAATATCAGTTTTGGCACAAACGGTCTTAGAGGAGGGATTCCCAATGAACTGGGCAGGCTCAAGAACTTAATTGAGCTTGATCTCACTATTAACAATCTCAATGGGACTATTCCTTCTTCTATATATAACTTATCTTCCCTACTTAACTTGGCTGTCGCTGCCAATGATTTTTGGGGTGACATTCCTCAGGATGTTGGTCACAGACTGCCAAAACTTCTAGTCTTCAACATCTGCATTAATAGATTCACTGGTAGAATTCCTTGGTCTTTGCACAATCTCACCAACATTCGAGTTATTCGCATGGCTTCCAACCTTTTGGAAGGAACTGTGCCACCAGGTCTTGGAAATCTCCCCTACCTTCGTATGTACAATATAGGGTATAATAGGATAGTTAGCTCAGAAGATAGAGGCCTGGACTTCATTACTTCATTGGCAAACAGCACCTTCTTGAACTTTCTTGCAATTGATGGCAATAGGTTCGAAGGTGTAATTCCAGACACCATTGGAAATCTCTCCAAGGTTCTCTCAAAATTATACATGGGAGGGAATCGTTTCCATGGAAACATACCCCCCTCCATTGGAAATCTTAGAGGCTTGAGTTTATTAAACTTGAGTCACAACGCAATCTCAGGAGAAATTCCTTTCGAGTTAAGCCAACTGGAGGAACTGCAAGAGCTCAGTCTGGCCGGGAATAAGATATCTGGAAGCATTCCAAACTCCCTTGGCCGTCTCCAAAAGCTGAACAGACTTTATTTGTCAAGCAATCAGCTTGTCGGTGAAATACCTTCAAGTTTTGGGAATTTTCAGAACATTGCCTTCATGGACTTATCCCACAACAAGCTCAATGGAAGCATACCTAGAGAAGTACTCAGTCTCTCGTCTCTGAGCGATGTTTTAAACGTGTCTCACAACCTTTTAAGTGGTTCTTTGCCTCAAGAAGTAGGGAGTTTGATCAGAGTTTCTACCTTAGACTTCTCTGACAACCTTTTAGTTGGTGAAGTCCCCAGCTCAATCAGCAATTGTCTAAGCCTAGAAAAGCTATTTTTGGCACGTAATATGCTTTCAGGTCACATTCCAAAAGCTCTTGGGGGAATTAAAAGCTTGGAAATTCTAGACCTTTCCACCAACCAAATCTCTGGATCCATTCCTGTTGAACTTCAAAATCTAAATGCCCTTCAGTTATTGAACCTTTCGTATAATGACTTAGAAGGAGTCATTCCCAGTGGTGGAGTTTTCACAAATCTCTCTTCTTTCCATTTTGAAGGGAATAAGAAACTATGTTTACTTTCCTCATGTGCTAATCAAAGACATGGGAGAAAGATGCTCATAATTTATATCGCCATAGCTATTGTGGCAACATTGAAACTATGTTTCGCTATTGGCTTGCTGTTGTATGTGAGGAGCAGAAAAACAAAGGCAATAACACCACTTGAAGTGGCAAAGCCATCTCATCCAATGGTCTCTTATGATGAGCTTCAACGAGCAACTGGAAACTTCAGCCAAGAAAATTTACTAGGAATTGGAAGCTTTGGTTCGATCTATAGAGGCTATCTTAGTGAAGGGAATGCTGTTGCAGTAAAAGTCCTAGATACTTCAAGATCAGCCTCCTTGAAGAGTTTCTTTGCAGAATGTGAGGCTTTAAGGAATGTAAGGCATCGAAATCTGGTTAAGCTAATCACATCATGTTCTAGTATAGACTTTAAGAACAAGGAATTTCTTGCTTTGGTTTATGAATTCATGTCTAACGGCAACTTGGAAGATTGGATCAAGGGAAAGATAAAGCACGCAAATGGGAATGGGTTGAATCTTTCGGAGAGACTGAACATTGCCATTGATGTTGCTTGTGCAATGGAATATCTGCACGATGACAGTGAAACTCCTATTGTGCATTGTGATTTGAAGCCAAGCAATATTCTGTTGTGTGAAGATATGACTGCAAAGTTAGGAGATTTTGGATTGGCTAGGCTTATAATTGAAAGACCAACTAATCATGTCTCAATAAGCTTCACTCATGTCCTAAGGGGTTCAATCGGTTACATACCTCCAGGTATAGCAACTTCATATTTCTATATGGGTATCTTGAATGAAATCCTTATCCTTAATCACAACCTCTTCATAAATCTCATATATACATTGCAGAAGCTATTATTATAGTTTAGTGAAAATCAACCTAGAAGTTTAAGGGAAACTCTACAGACAAATAAAGTAACTATTTATCCTTTTGTAATTGTTGATCTCATGCTTTACTGATATAAATGCAGAGTATGGATGGGGAGAAAAACCATCAATAGCAGGAGATGCGTACAGTTTTGGAATTATGTTGCTTGAGCTCTTTACAGGGAGGAGCCCAACAGATGATAGCTTCACGGGTGGCCTGAACTTAACAAGATGGGTGCAGTCAGCATTCTCAGATAAGACTGTGCAAGTCATAGACCCTCAGCTTCTGTCACACATTTTTCACAATGAGCTTGCTGATAAAGATCCCAATCTACAACTTGATTGTGTGAATGGAGTTCTGGGAGTTGGCTTATCCTGCACTGCAGAATCTCCAGATGGACGCCTAAAGATGAAAGATGCTGTTGCCAAATTACAAGTTGTCGGAGATAATCTTTCAAAACTCAAGCAAAACAAGGGCCCTTCAAGCAATAGTTTTGTTTAGCTGATCGTATCTAGAGTGAAATAATGCTCATTATTGAAGCACACAGTTGAATACGCATTTCCATTCCATGCTTCCTTTGTTTCTATTTCCTCTTTGAATCCACAAGCAAGTAGTTGAATAAACATCTTGGAAACTGATAAAAGCATATATTTAGTTCTGTAGCTCATAGTTTTGAAATATAATATATCAATAAATGCAATGCCATAATTAAAATTTGAATAATGCTCATAATTAGAAGCCACCTCTCCCAGTGCAGCTAAACATCTTCAACCCTCATACCCTTTTAAATCTTACAATATGATAGAGTTAAATCATATAATTAAATCTTATATTATAATTTTTTTCAGGTAATGATATTATAAATGCGAGACTTATTATACTGCTATTACAATATATTTCATTGAGTCTATTTTATAATTACATCGTATTTTATATTTTATATTGAATATTTTGTTTTGTATAAGAATTTTTAGAAAGGGGTTAGGCTCACCTATTATCTAATAGTAGAACAAAATCTTCCTTTTTCATAAGCAATGCCAATATCAGGTAGGATAAATTGTCTATTATCGTCTATTTTTTATTGAGTATTATATAAATGAAGCAGTACATTAATAGGTTTTTGTTCCTTGAAATGAGATTTATCATAAAACGATAAAATAATATTTTTTAAACAAAACATTTTCATGCTGTTGAATTTAATATATATATATATTACTATAGTATATATAATAAAGGTATTTCTATAAAATAATAATAATAGAAATATAATAAACTATACTCGCATGGCGTCCAAATATAAGCTTCAAATTTTGTAAAGGGTGTGATTTTTTATAAGCTTTAATTTGGATTTGTCAAATTATTTAATAATTTTTATATTTATTTCTAATTAATTATATGTTTTTCTCATATTTTTTTCTCACTAATTCTCTCTTATTTCTATTTTCACTCACTATCTCTATAAATAACAGTGTTTTAAGGAAACAACTTATATTTTTTGCATATTTATTGTTTTAACTAATTTTTTAAATTGCGTAAATTAGTTATTTAAAGTTTATATTTCTAACACTAGGGAATAATAATCTTTCTCGACAGACAAATAATACTAATGCAATGCGAAATGGGAGAACCTGTCAAAGCGAAGACTTGAATAATTGCCCAGTCAATGGATTTTATCCTATGGACATTGAATTCACAAAGGGCTACTATTTTCAACAGCTTCCATGGATTTGTTCCGCGGGCGTCATTACATACATTGTTCATATTTTATTGAGTAAAATAGAATCCAGTGGCTTGATGTTCTTAGAAGTACTCTAATATTATTTATAACGCATCTATTACTTTGATATAATTTTTTTGCTGTATCCATCGAGCCATGATATTATTTTTCAAAGCAAACATTTTTATTAACTCTTACATTTAAAATTGAAGTAACAATAAATAAGAATAAATATTATAAAATAATAATAACATAGTAAATATTATTCCTTTTGTCTTTAATATATGATCTAATTGGGGAGTTGATATTGATCATAAATATAAAATATATTTTTTACATTTAACAATTTTTTTTTCTATATTACTCTTATTGATACTCCCTCAACAATAATTAAGTAGGAGAAAGAATGAGTGAGTTAAAGAAGATGATTATAGTAGTTTATAAAAAAAAATATAATACTAACCCACAATTTAAGGGTAGAGCAAAGTCTCCATTCCTCCTAGGCGATACCAATGTTAGGTAGGGCGAGCCGTTTATTACTCTCAGGCGTAAACCTAGGCACTCAAGAGTTAAAATACCTCTCCAAGTGTCGCGACTAGAACCACAATAAAGTGGTAGTCCCCAAGAATCGAATACACTCCAAATAGTCATATGTCTCACTCTTTCATCAGTTAAACCCGCGGACGATAGATAAATAAGTCTCATATATTAAAAGTACATATCTTAGTTTTCGTAAATAAAATGACCTCCCTCCATCCTTACCTTGCTAAGTTTTGACTTATTGATCAGATAGAGAGACATTTTTGTCCCCTATGAAGTTAATGGGCCTTTGCCAAGTCAAGAAATGAAACCGAATATGATATAAATAACAAGAGACTTTTTCCCCTAAAGCTACACCGCCATAATGCTCACAACTGTGCGAAGCGGAGACTTGGCTGATCGCCCAGTCAAGAGGCAATAGGCAGAGAAGAAGATTATGGATTTGAGTGGATATTGGGCATAGAGATTGTTGGTGGGAAACTGGGAATGATTTTCAAAGGAGTAGGCAGGAGATGAAGAAAAAAGATGAGAATAATTGCCCAGAACTTGAATAATTGCCCAGTCAATGGACATTGAATTCACTGAGAACTACTTCCTCCGTCCTATATAAGCAACTAAAAGCAACAAATTTATCATAAAATTCAAGTACTTTTCAATTATATTTCTATTAACTATAATACACTCCATTGTATTAATTTATACTCTCTTTCATTACTCTTATTAAATATGAGCGTAACGGGAAAAAATATTTAATACTTTTTGAAATTAACAAATGCTTTATGAAAAGGATCAAGGCTTCCGTAGGTAAAAATCTGGAAATATATTTGAGTTGGACTTCGGGATTTCTTGAAAATATATTCTAGTGGCTAACACACTTGAATGGTCAGTCAGTAGCAGAAAATCTGAATTGTTATCAAACACAGAGGAGAGGGATTAGTATTTTTTTTTCCAACTTGATCCCATATATTCAACACATCCGGTGATTTTGGAGCTTGCCAGGTTAATTGGTAAAGACAATCACTGTGGAAACCACCACTTGTTTACTGCAAATAACACCCAAGGCAAAGGAAGACATAGGAAGGTAGAACCCAGAACATGTTTGTGTAACATCCTAGTTGCTCACTTTAAAATTCAAATACTGTTTATTTAATATATTAAACACAATAATATTATTGATTCGGTAATTGAATTTTAATTCGAAACCGCTCGATTTCTGTAGTTTCTTGTCTCAAAACAAGTTAATCCGTGTATTTTTTTTTTATTTGGAATAACTAATACCTATGCTTTCTTAACTCACTACAAAGAATAAATTGTTTTTAGTGAAAATTTAGTGATTGAATCATAATTGAGAGAAAATTTAAGAAATAATCCCAGAATTTTTTATTTACCTGTGTATTATTTGAACTGTCAAATTTACTACTCAAACTTCATATTTACAACCTAAACCTGCTTATTATACATTAATTTTCTTATATATAGTCTTTCAGTTGTCATTATCCCTTAGTACACAATATTAACCGCTTGCTTGTCATATGCGTAAACAATACTCCCTTTGAAAATTTCAGAAGTTGAGTATTCCACACGAATAATTGCATTAACACTATAAATACCCACGTAGGGGCAGTGAAGTGAACACCACCAAAAACCTGCACGCTATCTATACAACCAAACAAAAAATGAGCATGGGCTCCTTTTCTCAACCATCGCATTATTTTGCATTATATATTATTCCTTTAGCTATCCTTTGCCTTTTCATCAGCATATCATCATCAACTGCTCTAGACATCACCACAGATACTGAAGCTTTGATCTCATTTAAGTCTCAGTTGAGTAATATCGACACTCCTCACCCTTTATCTTCTTGGAACCAGAGTTCATCATCACCATGCAACTGGTATGGTGTAACCTGTAATAGGTTTGGCCACAGAGTGATAGGCTTGAATCTCTCGAGCTTAAGACTCTCAGGTCAGTTAAGCCCTCATGTAGGTAACCTCACTTTTCTTAAGTCCCTCCAGTTGCAGGATAACCAGTTTGAAGGGGTGATTCCTGAGCAAATTGGCCATCTCATTCGGTTAAGAGCTCTAGACTTGAGCTCTAACAGAATAGAGGGTATGCTTCCTTCAAACATCACTCGCTTGGCCAACCTTGTGACACTCAACTTATCCTTCAACTATATAGTCAGCCAAATTCCTCAAGATATTGACAGCTTGACAGAGCTTCGAGTCTTGAGATTGGGAAGCAATAGATTGTATAGTGCTATTCCACCAACTCTTGGGAACGTTTCATCTCTCACAAATATTAGTTTCGGCACAAACAGTCTAAGTGGTGGGATTCCCAGTGAATTAGGAAGGCTCAAGAACTTAATTGAGCTTGATCTCACTATTAACAATCTCACGGGGACTATTCCTTCTTCTATATATAACTTATCTTCCCTAGTTAACTTGGCTGTTGCTGCCAACGATTTTTGGGGTGACATTCCTCAGGATGTTGGTCACAGACTTCCAAAACTTCTAGTCTTCAATTTCTGCTTTAATAGATTCACTGGTAGAATTCCTTGGTCTTTGCACAATCTCACCAACATTCGAGTTATTCGCATGGCTTCCAACCTTTTGGAAGGAACTGTGCCACCAGGTCTTGGAAATCTCCCCTACCTTCGTATGTACAATATAGGGTATAATAGGATAGTTAGCTCAGAAGATAGAGGCCTGGACTTCATTACTTCATTGGCAAACAGCACCTTCTTGAACTTTCTTGCAATTGATGGCAATAGGTTCGAAGGTGTAATTCCAGACACCATTGGAAATCTCTCCAAGGTTCTCTCAAAATTATACATGGGAGGGAATCGTTTCCATGGAAACATACCCTCCTCAATTGGAAATCTTAGAGGCTTGAGTTTACTAAACTTGAGTCACAACGCAATCTCAGGAGAAATTCCTTTCGAGTTAAGCCAACTGGAGGAACTGCAAGAGCTCAGTCTCGCCGGGAATCAGATATCTGGAAGTATTCCAAACTCCCTTGACCGACTCCAAAAGCTGAACAGACTTTATTTGTCAAGCAATCAGCTTGTGGGTGAAATACCTTCAAGTTTTGGGAATTTTCAGAGCATTCTCTCAATGGACTTATCTCACAACAAGCTTAATGGAAGCATACCTGGAGCAGTTCTAAGTCTCTCATCTCTCACCACTGTTTTAAACGTGTCTAAGAACTTTTTAAGTGGATCTTTGCCTCAACAAGTAGGGAGTTTGATCAGAGTTTCTACCTTAGACTTCTCTGACAACATTTTAGTTGGTGAAATTCCCACCTCAATGGGCAGTTGTCTAAGCCTAGAAAAGCTATTTTTGGCACGAAATATGCTTTCAGGTCCTATTCCAAAAGCTCTTGGGGTCATTAGAGGCTTGGAAATTCTAGACCTTTCCACCAACCAACTCTCTGGATCCATTCCTGGCGAACTTCAAAATCTAAAAGCCCTTCAGTTACTGAACCTTTCTTATAATGACCTAGAAGGAGTCATCCCCAGTGGTGGAGTTTTCACAAATCTCTCTTCTTTCCATTTTGAAGGCAATAAGAAACTATGTTTACTTTCCACATGTGCTAATCAAAGAAATGGGAGAAAGATGCTCATAATTTATATCACCATAGCTATTGTGGCTACATTGATAGTATGTTTCACAATTGGCTTGCTGTTGTATAAGAGGAACAGAAAATCGAAGTCAACAACACCATTTGAAATGGCAAAGCCAAATCATCCGATGGTCTCGTATGATGAGCTTCGACGAGCCACTGGGGACTTCAGCCTAGAAAATTTACTTGGAACTGGAAGCTTTGGTTCGGTCTACAGAGGCTATCTCGGTGAAGGGGGTACTAGTACTAGTGTTGCAGTAAAAGTACTAGATACTTTAAGGACAGGCTCCTTGAAGAGTTTCTTTGCAGAATGTGAGGCTTTGAAGAATGTAAGGCATCGAAATCTGGTTAAGCTAATCACATCATGTTCAAGCATAGACTTCAAGAACAATCAATTTCTGGCTTTGGTTTATGAGTTCATATGTAATGCCAACTTGGATAATTGGATTAAGGGAACGAGAAAGCATGCAAATGGAAATGGGTTGAATCTTGTGGAGAGATTGAACATTGCTATTGATGTTGCTTGTGCATTGGATTATCTGCACAATGACACTGAAACTCCTATTGTCCATTGTGATTTGAAGCCTAGCAATATTCTTCTGTGTGAAGATATGACTGCAAAGGTGGGAGACTTTGGGTTGGCTAGAGTGTTGATTGAAAGACCAACTAATCAAGTCTCAATAAGCTCCACCCATGTTCTCAAAGGGTCAATCGGTTACATACCTCCAGGTACTTTGTATTTTATTATGAGTATCTTGAGTCAAATCAAGCAAATATGTTTGATCTTTACTTTTTTCCCCTTCATAAACCTAATAAATATAGTTTTGTAATTATTTAACCTAATGTTTTTGTTGCTCTTATGCTTAACTGACAAAAATGCAGAATATGGATGGGGAGAAAAGCCATCAGTAGCAGGAGATACATACAGTTTTGGGATTGTGTTGTTAGAGCTCTTTACTGGGAGGAGCCCAAGAGATGATAGCTTCACAGGTGGCCTGAGCTTAACAAGATGGGTTCAATCAGCATTCCCAGACAAGACTGTGCAAATCATAGATCCTCAGCATCTGTCACACATTTTTCCCAATGAGCTTGCTGATAAATATCCCAATCTACAACTTGATTGTGTGAATGGAGTTCTGGGAGTTGGCTTATCCTGCACTGCAGAATCTCCAGATGGACGCCTAAAGATGAAAGATGCTGTTGCCAAATTACAAGTTGTCAGAGATAATCTTTCAAAACTCAAGCAAAAGAAGGGCCCTTCAAGCATTAGTTTTGTTTAGCTAATCGTATCTAGAGTGAAATAATGCTCATTATTGTAGCACACAGTTGAATACGCATTTCCATTCCATGCTTCCTTTGTTTCTATTTCCTCTTTGAATCCACAAGCAAGTAGTTGAATAAACATCTTGGAAACTGATAAAAGCATATATTTAGTTCTGTAGCCCATAATTTTGAAATATAATATATTAATAAACGCCATAATGAAAATTTGAATAATGCTCATAATTAGAAGCCACCTCTCCCAGTGCAGCTAAACATCTTCAACCCTCATACCCTTTTAATGGCCCGTTTGGATAGAATTTTAAAAATGAGCTTATAAAAAAAGGGAGTTTTGGGTAGTTTATAAAAAAGAGTTTTTAGAGAAAAGTTTATGAAAAAAAATGGTTTTGAATAAATGAGTGTTTGGATAGTTATTTTTAAAAGTACTTTTATTATTGGTAAATTACAAAAAAGGGTATGAGTATTAAATGAGGAGAGATAATATATAAGAAGATAAAGAAGAGGGGGTGTAAGAAAGAATAGATAGAGGGTATAAGAAAAAGTAGGAGAGAAGAGAGATAGTATAAGAAAAAGTAAGAAATAGGTTGTAAGAAAAAGTAGGGTAATATAGTAATTGGTTAGTTCATAAGCTCTTTTACTGTTTCATAAGCTACTACGACTAGCTTATCTGAAACCTTAGCTTATCTGTTTGTTTTAAATTTTTTTTAAATTAAAATTTTATCTCAAAAGCCCTTTTGAAATCACGTTTCTGTAGTTTTCAAACAGGCCATAAATCTTACAATATGATAGAGTTAAATCATATAATTAAATCTTATATGATAAATTTTTTCAAGTAATTATATTATAAATGCGAGACTTATTATAATGATATTACGATATATTTTATTGAATCTATTTTATAATTACATCATATTTTATATTTTATATTGAGTATTATATAAATGAAGCAGGGTATTAATAGGTTTTTGTTCCTTGAAATGAGATTTAACAGAAAAAGATAAAATAATATTTTTTTAAACAAAACATTTTCTTGCTTTGTAATTTAATATATATATATATTACTATAAAATAATATATATATATATATATATATATATATATAAATTAAAGGTATTACTATAAAATAATAGTAATGGAAATATAACAAACTATACTCCTTCGGATTCGTAATATAAGTTTCAAAATTTGAAAAGGGTGTGATTTTTTTCATAAGTTTTTGTCATATCATTGCAGTTTTTTTATATTTTCTCTTAATTAATTATATATCTTTCTTATATCTTTTTTTCACTAATTCTCTCTCATTGCTATTTTCACTCTCTCTCTCTTCCACTTGTTTGCAACTACTATAATAGTTTTAACAATTTTTCTTAAGACATTTATAATTATAAAATTATAATTAATTGCTTTTAGATTTATAACTCTTTTAATATCATTTACAACTTCAGTAATAATTTTGATAATTTTTTCTAAGATATTTATAACTATAAAATTATAACTAATTGCTCTCGGGTTTATAACTCCTGCAATAGGATTTATAAGATGAGTAATGATTTGGACAAAACTGATAATGGTTAGGGACGAGAAGAGCAAAGAACAAGGTTAAGGCTTATATGGAAGATTTCAAAACTATTGCTCAAGTGGTAAATCATAATGTAGGAGTTATAAACTCAAAAACAATTACAGAAAGTTGTAAATATTTTAGGAGAAGTTGTCAACTATTGCTCATGTTGTAAATCTCATTTTAAGAGTTACAAACCCATAAGCAATTAGTTGCTCAAAAGGTAAATCTCATTGCAAGAGTTACAAATTTGAAAATAATTATTTGCAAATACATTATTAAAGAGAGTTATAAATGTTTTAGGGGGAGTTGTCAAAACTATTACTCATGTTGTAAATTTTATTACAGAAGTTACAAACCCGAAAGTAATTAGTTACAATTTTAAAGTTGTAAATATCTTAGGAGAAATTGTTAAAACTATTACTGATGTTACAAATCTCATTACAAGAGTTATAAACTGGAAAAATAATTAGTTGTAATTTCAGAGTTGTAAATATATTAAGAAAATTTATCAAAACTATTATTAAAATTATAAATCTAATTGTTGATATTATAAATCTGAAAGTAATTAGTTGTAATTTTAAAATTGTAAATATCTTAAAGAAAGTTGACAAAATTATTACTAATATTATAAATTTTATTATAGTATTTATAAACCTAAAAATAATTAATTGTAATTTAAAGTTATAAATACTTTTAAAAAATTATTATTAAAATTATAAATTTTATTGTATGAATAATAAATAATTAAAGAAAAAATTTATATTTTATCCTAAATTTATAAAAAACATTTTGACGACGGGAGTCAATCTGTTATATTTAAAATTTAGAACGTTCTTTTTATCTTTTTAAACTTCAAAAGTTGTTTGCCTTTTTATCTATAATAATAATAATAACAACAATAACAATAACGCCATGTGAAATGGAAGAATCTGTCAAAGCGAAGCCTTGAATAATTGCCCAGTCAATGGATTTTATGACTTGCGTTTAGATGACCCTCATCTCACCTAAAAATATGGGCACTGAATTCACTGAGAGCCACTATTTTCATCAGCTTCCATGGATTTGTTCCGCCCGCGTCATTTTCATATTTTATTGACAGTGTGTGGTTTCTAAAGAGTTTTTTGGACAAAATTTTAATTTAAAGAAATTTTAAAATAAATAATTATATTTATTTAAATAAATTTTTGGATTAAACCATAATTTAAAATTAAAATTTTAGATAAGTTGGTCAGAGTAACTTATGGAACAGTAAAAGAATTTATGAACTAACCAATTATAATATTACTCATACTTTTTCTTATACCTTCTCTCCTATTTTTTCTTACACACTCTCTCCTCTCTCCTACTTTTTCTCTCTTTTCTTTTTTACACCTTATCTCCTCTCTCCTTTCATCTCTTATCTCTCCTCATTTAATACTCATATTCTTTTTTATAATTTACCAATAATAAAAATACTTCTGGAAATAACTATCTAAACACTCATTTATTCAAAACCACTTTTTTTTAATAAGCTCTTCTCCAAAAGTTATTTTCTATAAGCTACCCAAAAACCCTTTTTTTTATAAGCTCGTTTCTAAAATTCTATCCAAACGGGCCCTGAGTAAAATAGAATCCAGTGGCTTGATGTTATTATAAAGCACTATAATATTATTTATAGCTCATCTACTACTTTGATATAATTTTTCTGCTGTATTCATCACCCAATAATATTATTTTTCAATTAAACCTAATACTCTATTTTTATTTATGGTTTAGAATGCAAAATAAAATTGGGAAATAATAGGAAAGTATTAGGTGCTACTTTATTTAGTTTTATTTTAGTGATGTACATTCCATACACCTTTAAAAATGTGAGAGATTGAAGTCTTAGGGTCAAAATAAATTTTTATATTAACTCTTATATTTAAAATAAAAAAATAATAATCAAGAATAATTATTATCAAATAATAACAATATAATAAATATTATTCTTTAGATTTTTAACATAAAACTTAAATATAAAGTTGATATTAATTTTAAATATAAAAAATATTTCCTTTATTTATAATTTTTTTTAGATTACCTTTATTTATACTCCCTTAGTAATAAATCAAGTAGAAGAGAAATGAGATATATTAAGAAAGATGATTATGATATTTTAAAAAAATATATGTCATACTAACTAATTTTTTTTAATGTAATCAAATTAAATAAATATATTTTATATTAAAAATTAATTTTCGTAAATAAAATGATTTCCCCCATCCTTACCTTGCTAAGTTTGGACTTATTGATCAGATAGAGGCATTTTTGTCCCCCCATGAAGTTAATGGGCTTTTGCCAAGTCAATAAATGTAGCCGAATATGATATAAATCTGTCCTGCTGATCTTAGGTGAACCTGAATCCTTTTCAGAAAAAAAAAGAAAAAAGAAAAAAAAAAAGAGGCTTTTACCCCAAAAGCTACACTGCCATAATGCTCACAACTGTGTGAAGCGGAGACTTGACTGATCGGCTGATCGCCCAGTCAATAGGCAAGAGGTAGAGAAGAAGATTATGGATTTGAGTGGGATATTGGGCATCGAGATTGTT
This sequence comes from Leucaena leucocephala, assembly GCA_037074615.1. NCBI lineage: Eukaryota > Viridiplantae > Streptophyta > Magnoliopsida > Fabales > Fabaceae > Leucaena > Leucaena leucocephala. The sequence continues at coordinate 21,204,719 of CM073543.1, read as the reverse complement.
GGCAGGAAACTGGGAATGATTTTCAAAGGAGTAGAAAAAGCAAGAGATGAAGAAAAATGTTGAGCATGATGTGTTTAAGATATAAGCAACACTTAATTGTCATCACATATTCCAAATCCAGTTGGAGTGATTACCGCCCAGAACTTGAAGAATTGCCCCGTCAATGGACATTGAATTCACTGAGAGCTACTCCCTCCGTCCTATGTACGCAACTAAAAACATCAACTTTATCATAAAATTCAAGTCCTTTTCAATATTATTTCTATTAACTATAATACACTCCATCATATTAATTTATAATCTCTTTCACTACTCTTATTAAATATGAGCATATATAGGAAAAAAATATTATACTTCTTGAACTAATGAGCATATATGAAAAAAATATTTAATACTTCTTGCTTTATGAAAAGGACCAAGGCTTCCATGGGTAAAATCTGGAAGTATATTTGAGTTGGACTTTGGGATTTCTTGAAAATACATTCTAGTGGCTAATGCACTTGAATGGTCATTCAGTATTAGAAAATCTGAATTGTGATCAACACTTCAGATTTTCTACTACTTATTTACTGCAAATAACACATCCCCGTGATGTTGGAGCTTGCCAGGTTAATTGGTAAAGACAATCACTGTGGAAACCACCGCTTGTTTACTGCAAATAACACCCAAGGCAAAGAAAGATAATAGGAAGGCACCAAAAACTGTTTCAGTTTTCCATCAATTTAAAATTCAAATACTGTTTATTTAATATATTTAACACAATAATATTATTGATTTAGGGATTGAATTTTAATTCAAAACAACTCAATTTCTATAGTTTCTTCAGAATAAACAATCCGTATACTTTCTTCACTCATTACAAAGACAATCGTTTTTAGTAAAAATTTAGTGATTGAATCAAAATTGAGAGAAAATTTTAGAAATAATCAGAGAATTTTTTAGTTAACTGTGTATGATTTGAATTGTCAAATTTACTACTCAAACTTCATATTTACAACCTAAAACTGCTTATTATACATTAATTTTCTTATATATAGTCTTCAATTGTCATTATCCCTTAGTACACAATATTATCTGCTTGCTTGTCATATACCTAAACAATACTCCCTCTGAAAATTTCAGAGTTGGATATTCCACACGGAGAATTGCACTATCACTATAAATACCCATATAGGGGCAGTGAAGTGAACACCACCAAAAACATGCACGCTATCTATACAACCAAACAAAAACTGAGCATGAGCTCCTTTTCTCAACCATCGCATTATTTTGCATTATATATTATTCCTTTAGCTATCCATTGCCTTTTTCTCAGAATATCATCATCAACTGCTCTAGACATCACCACAGATACCGAAGCTTTGATCTCATTTAAGTCTCAGTTGAGTAATATTGACACTCCTCACCCTTTATCTTCTTGGAACCAGAGTTCATCATCACCATGCAACTGGTATGGCGTAACCTGTAATAGGTTTGGCCACAGAGTGATAGGTTTGAATCTCTCGAGCTTAAGACTCTCAGGTCAGTTAAGCCCTTATATAGGTAACCTCACTTTTCTTAAGACCCTTCAGTTGCGGGATAACAAGTTTGAAGGGGTGATTCCTGAGCAAATTGGCCATCTCATTCGGTTAAGAGCTCTAGACTTGAGCTCTAACAGAATAGAGGGTATGCTTCCTTCAAACATCACTCGCTTGGCGAACCTTGTGACACTCAACTTATCCTTCAACTATATAGTCAGCCAAATTCCTCAAGATATTGACAGCTTGACAGAGCTTCGAGTCTTGAGATTGGGAAGCAATAGATTGTATGGTGCTATTCCACCAACTCTTGGGAACGTTTCATCTCTCACAAATATCAGTTTCGGCACAAACAGTCCTAGAGGAGGGATTCCGAGTGAATTAGGAAGGCTCAAGGACCTGATTGAGCTTGATATCACCATTAACAATCTCACTGGGACTATTCCTTCTGCTATATATAACTTATCTTCCATGGTAAACTTGGCTGTTGCTGCCAACGATTTTTGGGGTGATATTCCTCAGGATGTTGGCCATAAACTTCCAAAACTTATAGTGTTCAATTTCTGCGTTAATAGATTCACAGGTAGAATTCCTTGGTCTTTGCACAATCTCACCAACATTCAAGTTATTCGGATGCGTTCAAACCTTTTGGAAGGAACTGTGCCATCAGGTCTTGGAAATCTCCCCTTCCTTCGTATGTATAGTATAGCATATAATAGGATAGTGAGCTCAGAAGATAGAGGCCTAGACTTCATTACGTCATTGGCAAATAGCACCCACTTGAACTTTCTTGCAATTAATGGCAATAGGTTACAAGGTGTTATTCCAGAGACCATTGGAAATCTCTCTAAGGTTCTCTCAATGTTATTCATGGGAGAGAATCGTTTCCACGGTAACATACCCCCCTCGATAGCAAATCTTAGAGGCTTGAGTTTATTAGACTTGAGTAACAACGCAATCTCAGGAGAAATTCCTTTCGAGTTAAGCCAACTGGAGGAACTGCAAGAGCTCAGTCTGGCCGGGAATCAGATATCTGGAAGTATTCCAAACTCCCTTGGCCGACTCCAAAAGCTGAACAGACTTTATTTGTCAAGCAATCAGCTTGTGGGTGAAATACCTTCAAGTTTTGGGAATTTTCAGAGCATTCTCTCAATGGACTTATCTCACAACAAGCTTAATGGAAGCATACCTGGAGCAATTCTAAGTCTCTCATCTCTTACCACTGTTTTAAACGTGTCTAAGAACTTTTTAAGTGGATCTTTGCCTCAACAAGTAGGGAGTTTGATCAGGGTTTCTACCTTAGACTTCTCTGACAACATTTTAGTTGGTGAAATCCCCAGCTCAATAGGCAGTTGTCTAAGCCTGGAAAAGCTATTTTTGGCACGAAATATGCTTTCAGGTCCTATTCCAAAAGCTCTTGGGGTCATTAGAGGCTTGGAAGTTCTAGACCTTTCCACCAACCAACTCTCAAGATCCATTCCTGTCGAACTTCAAAATCTAAAAGGCCTTCAGTTATTGAACCTTTCTTAGAATGACTTAGAAGGAGTCATCCCCAGTGGTGGAGTTTTCGCAAATCTCTCTTCTTTCCATTTTGAAGGCAATAAGAAACTATGTTTACTTTCCACATGTGCTAATCAAAGACATGGGACGAAGATGCTCATAATTTATATCACCATAGATATTGAGGCGACATTGATAGTATGTTTCACAATTGGCTTGCTGTTGTATATGAGGAGCAGAAAATCGAAGACAACAACACCATTTGAAATGGCAAAGCCAAATCATCCGATGGTCTCGTATGATAAGCTTCGACGAGCCACTGGGGACTTCAGCCTAGAAAATTTACTTGGAACTGGAAGCTTTGGTTCGGTCTACAGAGGCTATCTTGGTGAAGGGGGTACTAGTACTAGTGTTGCAGTAAAAGTAGTCGATACTTTAAGGACAGGCTCCTTGAAGAGTTTCTTTGCGGAATGTGAGGCTTTGAAGAATGCAAGGCATCGAAATCTGGTTAAGCTAATCACATCATGTTCAAGTATAGACTCCAAGAACAATCAATTTCTGGCTTTGGTTTATGAGTTCATATGTAATGCCAACTTGGATAATTGGATTAAGGGAACGAGAAAGCATGCAAATGGAAATGGGTTGAATCTTGTGGAGAGATTGAACATTGCTATTGATGTTGCTTGTGCATTGGATTATCTGCACAATGACACTGAAAATCCTATTGTCCATTGTGATTTGAAGCCTAGCAATATTCTTCTGTGTGAAGATATGACTGCAAAGGTGGGAGATTTTGGGTTGGCCAGAGTGTTGATTGAAAGACAAACTAATCAAGACTCAATAAGCTCCACCCAGCTTCTCAAAGGTTCAATCGGTTACATACCTTCAGGTACTTTGTATTTTATTGAGTATCTTGAGTCAAATCAGCAAATATGTTTGATATTTACTTTTTTCCCCTTCATAAACCTAATAAATATAGTTTTGTAATTATTTAACCTAATGTTTTTGTTTCTCTTATATGCTTAACTGACAAAAATGCAGAATATGGATTGGGAGAAAAGCCATCAGTAGAAGGAGATACATACAGTTTTGGGATTGTGTTGCTAGAGCTCTTTACTGGGAGGAGCCCAACAAATGATAGCTTCACAGGTGGCTCAAGCTTAACAAGATGGGTTCAATCAGCATTCCCAGACAAGACTGTGCAAGTCATAGACCCTCAGCTTCTGTCACACATTTTTCACAATGAGCTTGCTGATAAAGATCCCAATCTACAACTTGATTGTGTGATTGCAATTTTGGGAGTTGGCTTATCTTGCACTGCAGATTCTCCGAATGGACGCCTAAATATGAAAGATGCTGTTGCAAAATTACAAGTTGTCAGAGATAATCTTTCAAAACTCAAGCAAAACGAGGGCCCGTCAAGCATTAGTTTTGTTTAGCTGATCGTATCAAGAGCGAAATAATGCTCATTATTGAAGCACAGTTGAATATGCATTTGTATTACATGCTTCCTTTGTTTCTATTTCCTCTGTGAACCCACAAGCAAGTAGTTAAATAAACATCTTGGAAACTGATAAATCATATATTTGGTTCAGTAGCTCATATTCTTGAATAAACTAGAAAATTTACTTAGAACCGGAAGCTTTGGTCGGGTCTCTAGAAGCCATCATTAGTAGGAGATACATATTGGGATTGTGTTGCTGGAGCTCTTTCGTGGGAGAAGACCAACAGATGATAGCTTCACACGTGGCTCAAGCTTAACAAGATGGGTCAATCAGCATTCCCATAAAAGACTAGCCCTCAGCTTCTGTCACACATTTTTCACAATGACCTTTCTGATAGAGGTCCCAATCTACAACTTGATTGTGTGAATGGAATACATGAAGTTGGGTTATCCTGCACTGCAGATTCTCCAGATGAACGCCTTAAGATGAAAGATGCTGTTACGAAATTAAAAGTTGTCAGAGATAATCTTTCGAAACTCAATCAAAACAAGGGACCTTCAGAACATTAGTTTTATTTAGCTGAATTGTACTGTGAGTGAAATAAGGCTTATTGTTGAAGCAAGCAATTGAATATGCATTTCTATTTGAATGATTTCATCCTTTGTTTCTATTTCTTCAAATAAACCCAGAAGGAAGCAGTCAAATAAACATCTTGGAAACTACTGAAAGCATTCTGTTTTTATCTCTCTAAATATTTAGATGAGACCAGGCAATCTTCCCACACTCCCCCACCAAGAAAAACAGAAAGGAGCAATGCATAAAACCTAAATATTACATGCAAGATTAATTGAAATCTGGCCGTCAGATTAATGGAGTTCAAGTAATAAATTACGAATAAAAGAAAATTAAGTTTTCAATCGAGGTGAAAAACTGAAGTGACTCATGTTATTTTGTAGAGTCATTAAACAAGACATTTGAATTTGAACAGATTTTTCAATCTTCTGGCCACATCAAAGAGTAATCACATCTCTTCATTAGATTATTTTATTAAAACTTAACAGAATAGGCCATGTTGCGATGTTTTCTGCATATTGCCACAGCAGAAAGATAAATAAACCTGAAGGTGTTCAACGATTGAAGCAAGCAGTCGTCCGTGACTCAGCTTCGTGGTCTGGTCTGGACTCTGGAGTGTGTACAGCCGGAGGATGAAGATGAGAATTCATTTTTAATAAGAAAATTAAAGGTTAGATTATGTGTAAATTTTAATCAATATATCATTAAGTAATCTTCCGCGAAGCCAGGAGCTTAAATGGCTAACTTTCAGCGTAACACCCATAGTACTGTTCATAAACCGGATTAGTGTTTGACAATGTCCACAATGCATGCATCGGCCTTTGGATCATGCCTTGTGAACTGGGTTTGCATCAGATATAAGTGGTTTCATTTGACCACCTTTGCAGCTGAAGAGACCCACATCAGCAAGCCCTCAAAAAAGTTTTTTGTCTTCATCTTCAGACTAGCAGCCATATCACGTATGGCAGCAGAGGAAAGAAAACTACAAAGCATATACTTCCCATAAATAAGCTGGCTCCTTCAATGCTCCTCGATTCAAAATTCAAAGAGAACATATAGGGGCATTCTCAAACCCAAATTCGGTTTTTCTCTCCGCCATTCCATTCTTCCATTTTCTAGTCCATCCTCTGCTGGGTCCACTCTTCATCCTCTCCAATGTCGCGATTCCGTCATCTCCGTCCGCGATGATGTGGGTATCTTTAAACCAGATCTGGACGGCAAAACTGTCTTCCTCCACGATCGCAAATCTCTTCAAATCTAGCTTTAAAGATTTGCTTCGAACCTGGACTATATTTTCAAATCAAAATGATTGGGAACCAGATAGAACAATCCTTCATCTTTTTCCACTTCTTATCACTGATACACAACCTTTTTTTTCAGGTTGGAAAAGCTGGAAGGGTGCGAAGACAGGAAGAACTACTTTGAGAAGAGCAAAAGGATGGCTGTTGGTCCCTTTTGCTTTCCCTTTATTAGAAGCTGGTGTCTGGGAGTATGTTGTAGGGAGATTCCTTTTTTGGTCATCGCTTCAAAACGTCAGCCGATTAGCAAAACGGGGAGAAGGCAAGTGGAAAAATTAATGTTCTCCGTTTTCTTCTTCTTTTTCATAATTTATTCATCTACCTATTTATTTTTTCTCGGTTTCTTACTGCTATTGAAGAGGCATTGGTGAATCTTGTCTCTTTGAAAGTTATTGGGAAGGTCATGGACGAGACTTGCTCTTGCTTCTTGTGCTTCTTATTCGTGACGCAGAAGCTGGGTTTTGTTAGAATGCAACTTTTCCCGGTTTTACGTTTGCAACTTACTTTGTTTCAATTTCTTTTTTGATATTGAAATCCTCTTCCTCTGGTTTAAATCTGACAAATCTGAATGGAATGCTTTCAATAGTAGGTGCCAGATAGCTTGATATGCCGTCGACAGTGCGTTCTCTTTTTTTGGGTGGATCTAGGTTTAAGGCTTCAAAGGGATTTTACTAGAAATTCCCGATTGTTATTGTTTTTATAAATAATAATTGAGAACACATGTATTACTTTCCCTTCCTCAGAATTTCTTCTGCAGCATGCCTATTTTCATCCTTGCTCGATGTAGACAAAAAACTTCTATAGAAATCTGAAAAAGCTCTATCTCTAGCTACAGCAGGCTCATCAAAGTAAGTAGGACTTGAAGCATAGTCATTTGGGATCTGAATAATCAGAAAAGCAAGGAGATGAATCCTACAAGATTGGGGATGATGATTTGTGATCTCAAATGTACTGTACACAATAAGGACCGGGTGGAAAACAGGGAAAACAGCTGGAGGGAATCAATATCTTAAGATGGTTCTTTTTTTTTTTTGTTTAATAAAAATTTAAATATTAGTAATTGTATGAATAATGGAGCATTGATGTGACCGATAGAATATTACTATTGTTTCTCAATAATTAAATTTTTAATTGGGACTTTTTTCCTAATTTTTCCTTTTAAACTTCATAATCACACCCCTTCAACATCCAAAACGAAGCCTAAATAAAAGAGTATCAATATTTTGTATTCAACATCTAAGAGGTCATATCTCATATTAACGAATTATTAAATTCTTCCATTCCTCATCTAATGGATATATATATATATATGATATCATTTGTTGATTAAGTGTAGTCATTGGGTATAAAAGTGTAAGGGAAATGGTTTTAGATTTTTAAGTTGAAGTAGCATTTTTGTGAAATTTTCTCTGTAAGTAATAAATTTAAAGCTTTAAATAAAATTTTATTAAAATGTATGAAAAAAGATACTCCATATTTACATGCTCCCCGTGCAACCAACAGGAAGCACATGCTAGTTTTAATAACAGAAGAGAACCGAAGAAGTATCAGAAGAGTTTTAGAATATCATATTGAAAGTAAAATAGCGGGTTTTATTAAAAATAACAAAAAACAAAGAAAGCAAAAAAACTTGGGCAAAAAATATAACAAGGTAGACACACTCCTCAGTCCCTAACCACTCGGCAAAAACAATTGTTCAATTGAAATGAAAAGTTTAACTTGATAACTCAAATAGCCAGTTTTCTTTTATTTTTCCCTTTTGCATAACAAATTAATGGGTTAAGGTATTTCAGAAGTGCAATTAATATCTTTAGCAGTACAATTTTGCAAACAAAAATTGGATTATTATACTATTCAACATCTTAAACTAAAGACTGATACCTTAGTTGTGTCTCTGGTCATGATAAACAGTAAATATAATAGAGTTTGACTACTTGAAATTGTACTAATTTTAGTATATTAGAGGCAAAATTGTACCTCTAAATATTTAAAGATATTGATTGTACCTCTAAAAATATATTCGGTAGCTTTACACTATGACACTTCACTTAACCTCTTACTTGTTAGTCTTTTTAATTAGAACCTCTAGTTAGAAACCTCCACAATACTAAAGGAAGAGCCTAATCATAAAAGATTAGCTTATCAGGAGGAAGAATCCTTAAATTTATAAAGAACCCTTAAATTTATAAACACTACTCTAATCCTAAGACTCCGAATCATAACAGTCAAATTCAAACATGATCAAGCAAAGCCCATTCTACTAAGATTGACCCCCGGTTGGTGGAAACATAAATTTAACACGTTGGTGGAAACTTCTGAAAAGACCAATTGACTGAAGTGATTGCCCAGTCAATAGGAAATAGGCTAAAAGAACAAGATTATGGATTTGAGCGGATGTTGGGCAAAGAGATTATTGGTGGGAATGTTTTCTAAAGAGTAGAAAAAGGCGTAGAAGAAGAAGAAGAAAGTTCACCATGATGTGTTTAAGACGTAAGCAACACTTACTCATCATCGCATATTCCAAATCCAGTTGGAGTGATTACTGCCCAGACTTGAATAATTGCCCAGTCAACGGATTTTATGACGTTCAAATATGGGCATTGCATTCACTGAGAGCTACTCCTCCCTCCGTCCTAGGGGCTAATGCACTTGGGTCGTCGGCCTGCAGAAAATCTGAAATTCTGATCAAACCCAGAGAAGAGGGAGTATTTTTTTCCATTCAACACTTCCCTGCCCAAAGAAAATAAAAATGGGAAAAGGTTTAAATCTTTCAACGCTACGAGGGGAAAATTCAGTCGCATGATGTTGGAGCTTTGCCAGGTAATTGGTAAAGACAATCCTGTGGAAAAAGCCACCACTTGTTTACTGCAAATAACACCCAAGGCAAAGAAAGATATAGGCAGGCACCAAAAACTGTTTCAGTTTTCCATGATTGTGTAACATCCTAATTGCTTAATTTAAAATTCAAATACCGTTTATTTAATATATTCAACAATATAATATTATTGATTCAGTGAGTGATTGAATTCTAATTCGAAAAAACTTAATTTCTATAGTTTCCTGACTTAAAACAAGTTAATCTTTCTATTTTCTTTATTTGGAATAAGTAATCCATATACTTTCTTAACTCACTACAAAGGCTGAATTGTTTTTAACCAAAATTTAGCGATTGAATCAATAAATGAGAGAAAATTAAGAAATATTCCCAGAATTTTGTAGTTTCCTGATATTTGGTTATCTAATGTTTTTTTTTTACTCTATCAACCACTGTCAAATTTGTTTAATTGGTGATTCAGGTAAACAATGCTAAGTTATACCTAATTAAAGAAAACTCAAGCACAAAATTATGGGGTGAATCATTGTCCCTCATAAGTGATTAAAAATTCGTTCACAATACTGACAATGATCGCATGTTATGAAACAAGGTACCAAGAAGGAGGAAAATTAACCTTTGATTTCTAAATTATGTATGTCCTAACGATTTAGTCTACATTACTTCTAAATAAATAATCTATGAGTAATTGTTGGTGTAGTTTCAAATCCATCAGCAAATATTTTGGGAGAATGATAATTGAAGATCATATAACAAAATCAAAATAACATGAGGACCTGTGTATTATTTGAATTGTCAAACTTTCACATTAACAATCTAATAAAAGTTCTTATTTTATATTAATTTTCTCATATATAGTCTTCAATTGTTATTATCCCTTAGTACACAATATTAACGGCTTGCATCCCTTTGAAAATTTCAGAGTTGGATATTCCACACCGAGAATTGCATTATCACTATAAATACCCATATAGGGGCAGTAAAGTGAAAACCGCCAAAAACCTTCACGCTATCTATACAACCAAACAAAACTGAGCATGGGCTCTTTTTCTCAACCATCGCATTATTTTGCATTACATATTATTCCATTAGCTATCCATTGCCTTTTTCTCAGCATACCATCATCAACTGCTCTAGACATCACCACAGATACTGAAGCTTTGATCTCATTTAAGTCTCAGTTGGGTAATATTGACACTCCTCACCCTTTATCTTCTTGGAACCAGAGTTCATCATCACCATGCAACTGGTATGGTGTAACCTGTAATAGGTTTGGCCACAGAGTGACAGCCTTGAATCTCTCGAGCTTAAGACTCTCAGGTCAGTTAAGCCCTTATATAGGTAACCTCACTTTTCTTAAGTACCTCCAGTTGCAGGATAACCAGTTTGAAGGGGTAATTCCTTCGCAAATTGGCCATCTCATTCGGTTAAGAGCTCTAGACTTGAGCTCTAACAGAATAGAGGGTATGCTTCCTTCAAACATCACTCGCTTGCCAAACCTTGTGACACTCAACTTATCCTTCAACTATATAGTCAGCCAAATTCCTCAAGATATTGACAGCTTGACAGAGCTTCGAGTCTTGAGATTGGGAAGCAATAGATTGTATGGTGCTATTCCACCAACTCTTGGGAACGTTTCATCTCTCACAAATATCAGCTTCCGCACAAACAGTCTTACAGGAGGGATTCCGAGTGAATTAGGAAGGCTCAAGGACCTGATTGAGCTTGATATCGCCATTAACAATCTCACTGGGACCATTCCTTCTTCTATATATAACTTCTCTTCCCTAGTTAACTTCGCTGTTGCTGTTAACGATTTTTGGGGTGACATTCCTCAGGATGTTGGTCACAGACTTCCAAAACTTCTAGTCTTCAATTTCTGCTTTAATAGATTCACTGGTAGAATTCCTTGGTCTTTGCACAATCTCACCAACATTCGAGTTATTCGCATGGCTTTCAACCTTTTGGAAGGAACTGTGCCACCAGGTCTTGGAAATCTCCCCTACCTTCGTATGTACAATATAGGGTATAATAGAATAGTTAGCTCAGAAGATAGAGGCCTGGATTTCATTACTTCATTGGCAAACAGCACCTTCTTGAACTTTCTTGGAATTGATGGCAATAGGTTCGAAGGTGTAATTCCAGACACCATTGGAAATCTCTCCAAGGTTCTCTCAAAATTGTACATGGGAGGGAATCGTTTCCATGGAAACATACCCCCCTCGATAGCAAATCTTAGAGACTTGAGTTTATTAGACTTGAGTAACAACGCAATCTCAGGAGAAATTCCTTTCCAGTTAAGCCAACTGGAGGAACTGCAAGAGCTCAGTCTGGCTGGGAATCAGATATCTGGAAGTATTCCAACTTCCTTGGCCGACTCCAAAAGCTGAACAGACTTCATTTGTCAAGCAATCAGCTTGTGGGTGAAATACCTTCAAGTTGTGGGAATTTTCAGAGCATTCTCTCAATGGACTTATCTCACAACAAGCTTAATGGAAGCATACCTGGAGCAATTCTACGTCTCTCATCTCTTACCACTGTTTTAAACGTGTCTAAGAACTTTTTAAGTGGATCTTTGCCTCAACAAGTAGGGAGTTTGATCAGAGTTTCTACCTTAGACTTCTCTGACAACATTTTAGTTGGTGAAATCCCCAGCTCAATAGGCAGTTGTCTAAGCCTGGAAAAGCTATTTTTGGCACGAAATATGCTTTCAGGTCCTATTCCAAAAGCTCTTGGGGTCATTAGAGGCTTGGAAGTTCTAGACCTTTCCACCAACCAACTCTCAAGATCCATTCCTGTCGAACTTCAAAATCTAAAAGGCCTTCAGTTATTGAACCTTTCTTAGAATGACTTAGAAGGAGTCATTCCCAGTGGTGGAGTTTTCGCAAATCTCTCTTCTTTCCATTTTGAAGGCAATAAGAAACTATGTTTACTTTCCACATGTGCTAATCAAAGACATGGGACGAAGATGCTCATAATTTATATCACCATAGCTATTGAGGCGACATTGATAGTATGTTTCACAATTGGCTTGCTGTTGTATATGAGGAGCAGAAAATCGAAGACAACAACACCATTTGAAATGGCAAAGCCAAATCATCCGATGGTCTCGTATGATAAGCTTCGACGAGCCACTGGGGACTTCAGCCTAGAAAATTTACTTGGAACTGGAAGCTTTGGTTCGGTCTACAGAGGCTATCTTGGTGAAGGGGGTACTAGTACTAGTGTTGCAGTAAAAGTAGTCGATACTTTAAGGACAGGCTCCTTGAAGAGTTTCTTTGCAGAATGTGAGGCTTTGAAGAATGTAAGGCATCGAAATCTGGTTAAGATAATCACATCATGTTCAAGTATAGACTTCAAGAACAATCAATTTCTGGCTTTGGTTTATGAGTTCTTGTGTAATGCCAACTTGGATAATTGGATTAAGGGAACGAGAAAGCATGCAAATGGAAATTGGTTGAATCTTGTGGAGAGATTGAACATTGCTATTGATGTTGCTTGTGCATTGGATTATCTGCACAATGACACTGAAAATCCTATTGTCCATTGTGATTTGAAGCCTAGCAATATTCTTCTGTGTGAAGATATGACTGCAAAGGTGGGAGACTTTGGGTTGGCTAGAGTGTTGATTTTGAGACCAACCAATCAAGTCTCAATAAGCTCCACCCAAGTTCTCAATGGTTCAATCGGTTACATACCTACAGGTACTTTGTATTTTATTATGAGCATCTTGAGTCAAATCAAGCAAATATGTTTGATCTTTACTTTCTCCCATTCATAAACCCAATAAATATAGTTTAGTAATTATTTAACCTAATGTTTTTGTTTCTCTTATGCTTAACTGACAAAAATGCAGAATATGGATTGGGAGAAAAGCCATCAGTAGAAGGAGATACATACAGTTTTGGGATTGTGTTGCTAGAGCTCTTTACTGGGAGGAGCCCAACAGATGATAGCTTCACAGGTGGCTCAAGCTTAACAAGATGGGTTCAATCAGCATTCCCAGACAAGACTGTGCAAGTCATAGAACCTCAGCTTCTTTCACACATTTTTCACAATGAGCTTGCTGATAAAGATCCCAATCTACAACTTGATTGTGTGATTGCAATTTTGGGAGTTGGCTTATCCTGCACTGCAGATTCTCCGGATGGACGCCTAAAGATGAAAGATGCTGTTGCCAAATTACAAGTTGTCAGAGATAATCTTTCAAAACTCAAGCAAAACAACGGCCCATCAAGCATTAGTTTTGTTTAGCTGATCGTATCAAGAGCGAAATTATGCTCATTATTGAAGCACAGTTGAATATGCATTTGTATTACATGCTTCCTTTGTTTCTATTTCCTCTGTGAACCGTTGAATAAACATCTTTGAATTTGAACAGATTTTTCAATCTTCGGGCCACATCAAAGAGTAATCACGTCTCTTCATTAGATTACTTTATTAAAACTTAACAGAATAGGCCATGTTGCGATGTTCTCTGCATATTGCCACAACAGAAAGATAAATAAACCTGAAGGTGTTCAACGATTGAAGCAAGCAGTCGTCCGTGACTCAGCTTCGTGGTCTGGTCTGGACTCTGGAGCGTGTACAGCCGGAGGATGAAGACGAGGATTCATTTTTAATAAGAAAATTAAAGGTTAGATTGGGTGTAAATTTTAATCAATATATCATTAAGTAATCTTCCGCGAAGCCAGGAGCTTAATTAAATGGCTAACTTTTGGCGTAACACCCATACCACTGTTCATAAACCGGATTAGTGTTTGACAATGTCCACAATGCATGCATCGGCTTGGGATCATGCCTTGTGAACTGGGTTTGCATCAGATATAAGTGGTTTCATTTGACCACCTTTTGCTTTCCCTTTATTAGAAGCTGGTGTCTGGGAGTATGTTGTAGGAAGATTCCTTTTTTGGTCATCGCTTCAAAACGTCAGCCGATTAGCAAAACGCGGAGAAGGCGAGTGGAAAAATTAATGTTGTCCGTTTTCTTCTTCTTTTTCATTATTTATTCATCTACCTATTTATTTTTTCTTGGTTTCTTACTGCTATTGAACAGGCATTGGTGAATCTTTTCTTGGTTTCCCTTAACGCTCCCCATGCTAAAATAATTTTAGAAATTGCAATTAATATATTTAGTAGGTCAATTTTTCCTTTTACAAAAATAACTTCACATTATAACACTTAACTTTACCTTTTACTAGTCAGATTTATGAGTAAAACTATCTATAGACCTCTACAGTTAGTCATAAACTCTTAATAAAAATATGAACATAAATTTAAACAAATAGCCTAATCACAAAAGACTAACATATTGAAAGAGAAAAATTTTTAAATTTATAAATTACACTACTCACGAGACTACCCATTGTGTGGGACTCATAATAGTCAAATTCCAGCATCATCATACCAATCCCATTCTACTAAGATTGACACCCGGTTGGTGAAAACATAAATGTAACACATTGGTGTAAACTTCTGAAAAGACCAATTGACTGAAGTGATTTCCCAGTCAATAGGAAATAGGCTAAAGAGAAGATTATGGATTTGAGTGGATGTTGGGCAAAGAGATTATTGGTGGGAATGTTTTCTGAAGAGTAGAAAAAGGCGGATAAGAAGAAGAAGAAAGTTGACCATGATGTGTTTAAGACGTAAGCAACACTTATTCGTCATCACATATTCCAAATCCAGTTGGAGTGATTACTGCGCAGACTTGAATAATTGCCCAGTCGAGGGATTTTATGACTTTCAAATATGGGGATTGAATTCACTAAGAGATACTCCTCCCTCCGTCCCATATAAGTGACTTCTAATAAAAGCAACTAAAAACATCAAATTTATGGTAAAATTTAAAGTAATTTTCAATATTATTTTTATTAATTATAATAAACTCCATCATATTAATTTGTCCTCTTATTAAACATGAGCTTATATGGAAAAAGAATATTTAATACTTCTTGAAACTAACATATGCTTTATGAAAAAGGACCAAAAACACCTTATAGAAGGCGTCATGTAGTAGGAACTCAATCCTATTCAACAGCTTCCGTGGGTAAAAATCTGGAAATATATTTGGTTTAGACTTTGGGATTTCTTGAAAATATATTCTGGTGGTTAATGCACTTGAGTGGTCGGCCAGCAGGAAATCTGAATAGCGATCAAACCCAGAGAAGAGGAAGTATTTTTTCCATTCAACGCTTCCCATGCCCAAAGAAAATGAAAATGGGAAAGGGTTTCAATCTTTCAACGCTACAAGGGGGAAAATTCAGTCGCATGATGTTGGAGCTTTGCCACGTAATTTGTAAAGACGATCCCTGTGGAAAAAGCCACCACTTGTTTACTGCAAATAACACCCAAGGCAAAGAAAGATATAGGAAGGCACCAAAAACTGTTTCAGTTTCCCAAGATCGTGTAACATCCTAGTTGCTCAATTTAAAATTCAAATACTGTTAATTTAATATATTCAACACAATAATATTATTGCTTCAGTGATTGAATTTTAATTCAAAATAACTCAATTTCTATAGTTTGTTAGACTCAAAATAAGTTAATCTTTGTATTTTTTTTTTTACTGGGAATAAGTAATCCATATTCTTTATTTACTCACTATAAAGACTAAATTATTTTTAGTCAAAATTTAGGGATTGAATCAATAAAGAAAATTTAAGAAATATACCTAAAATTTTTTAGTTTCATGATATTTGGTAACACTGATGTCAAAGGGGTGGGCATCTACCTTTTTTTTACTCTATCAACCACCGTCTAATTTGTTTAATTGAAGCACATAATTATGGGGTGAATCATTGTCCCTCATAAGTGATTAAAAATTCATTCCCAATACTGACAATGATTGCTGTTATGAAGCATGGTACCAGGAAGGAGGAAAAGTAACTTTTGATTCCTAAATTATGTGTTCTAACGATTTAGTCTACATTACTTCTAAATAAATAATCTATGAGTAATTTGTTGGTGTACTTTCTCATATCCATCAGCACGTATTTTGGGAGAATGACAATTGAAGACCATATAACAAAATCAAAATAAAATGAGGACCTGTGTATTATTTGAATTGTCAAACTTTCATATTTGACAATCTGATAAAAGTCCTTATTTTTCATTAATTTTCTCATATATAGTCTTCAATTGTTATTATCCCTTAGTGCACAATATTAACGGCTAGCATCCCTTTGAAAATTTCAGAAGTTGAGTACTCCACAAGGCGAATTCCATTAGCACTATAAATACAAATATAGGGGCAGTGAAGTGAACAACACCAAAAACCTGCATGATAACTATACAACCAAACAAAAACTGCGCATGGGCTCCTTTTCTCAACCATCGCATTATTTTGCATTATATATTATTCCTTTAGCTATCCATTGCCTTTTTCTCAGCATATCATCATCAGCTGCTCTAGACATCACCACAGATACTGAAGCTTTGGTCTCATTTAAGTCTCAGTTGAGTAATATTGACACTCCTCACCCTTTATCTTCTTGGAACCAGAGTTCATCATCACCATGCAACTGGTATGGTGTAAACTGTAATAGGTTTGGCCACAGAGTGATAGGCTTGAATCTCTCGAGCTTAAGACTCTCAGGTCAGTTAAGCCCTTATATAGGTAACCTCACTTTTCTTAAGTCCCTCCAGTTGCAGGATAACCAGTTTGAAGGGGTGATTCCTGAGCAAATTGGCCGTCTCATTCGGTTAAGAGCTCTAGACTTGAGCTCTAACAGAATAGAGGGTATGCTTCCTTCCAACATCACACGCTTGGTCAACCTCGTTACACTCAACTTATCCTCAAACTATATAGTCAGCCAAATTCCTCGAGATATTGACAGTATGAGAAAGCTTCAAGTCTTGAGATTGGGAAGCAATAGATTGTATGGTGCTATTCCACCAACTCTTGGGAACATTTCATCTCTCACAAATATCAGTTTCGGCACAAACAGTCTAAGCGGTGGGATTCCCAGTGAATTAGGTAGTCTCAAGAACTTAATTGAGCTTGATCTCACTGTTAACAATCTCACTGGGACTATTCCTTCTTCTATATATAACTTATCTTCCCTAGTTAAATTGGCTGTCGCTACCAACGATTTTTGGGGTGATATTCCTCAAGATGTTGGTCACAGACTTCCAAAACTTCTAATGTTCAATTTCTGCTTTAATAGATTCACAGGTAGAATTCCTCCGTCTTTGCACAATCTCACCAACATTCAAGCTATTCGCATGCATTCCAACCTTTTGGAAGGGACAGTGCCACCAGGTCTTGGGAATCTCCCCTACCTTCGTACGTACAGTATAGGGTATAATAGGATAGTAAGTTCAGAAGATAGAGGCCTAGACTTCATAACTTCATTGGCAAACAGCACTCTCTTGAACTTTCTTTCAATCGATGGCAATAGGTTTGAAGGTGTAATTCCAGAGACCATTGGAAATCTCTCCAACGTTCTCTCAAAATTATACATGGGAGAGAATCGTTTACATGGAAACATACCCCCTCCATTGGAAATCTTAGGGGCTTGAGTTTATTAAACTTGAGTCACAATGCAATCTCAGGAGAAATTCCTTTCGAGTTAAGCCAACTGGAGGAGCTGCAAGAGCTCAGTCTGGCTGGGAATCAGATATCTGGAAGTATTCCAAATTCCCTTGGCCGTCTCCAAAAGCTGAACAGACTTTATTTGTCAAGCAATCAGCTTGTGGGTGAAATACCTTCAAGTTTTGGGAATTTTCAGAGCATTCTCTTCATGGACTTATCTCATAATAAGCTTAATGGAAGCATACCTGGAGCAGTTCTAAGTCTCTCATCTCTTACCATTGTTTTAAACGTGTCTAAGAACTTTTTAAGTGGACCTTTGCCTCAAGAAGTAGGGAGTTTGATCAGAGTTTCTACCTTAGACTTCTCTGATAACATTTTAGTTGGTGAAATCCCCAGCTCAATAGGCAGTTGTCTAAGCCTAGAAAAGCTATTTTTGGCACGAAATATGCTTTCAGGTCCTATTCCAAAAGCTCTTGGGGCCATTAGAGGCTTGGAAATTCTAGACCTTTCAACCAACCAACTCTCTAGATCCATTCCTGTCGAACTGCAAAATCTAAAAGCCCTTCAGTTATTGAACCTTTCTTATAATGACTTAGAAGGAGTCATCCCCAGTGGTGGAGTTTTCACAAATCTCTCTTCTTTCCATTTTGAAGGCAATAAGAAACTATGTTTACTTTCCACAGGTGCTAATCAAAGACATGGGACAAAGAGGCTCATAATTTATATCACCATAGCTATTGTGGCGACATTGATAGTATGTTTCACAATTGGCTTGCTGTTGTATATGAGAAGCAGAAAATCAAAGGCAACGACACCATTTGAAATCGCAAAGCCAAATCATCCAACGGTCTCTTATGATGCGCTTCAACGAGCCACTGGGGACTTCAGCCTAGAAAATTTACTTGGAGCTGGAAGCTTTGGTTCGGTCTACAGAGGCTATCTTTGTGAAGTGGGTACTACTACTAGTGTTGCAGTAAAAGTACTAGAAACTTTAAGCACAGGCTCCTTGAAGAGTTTCTTTGCAGAATGTGAGGCTTTGAAGAATGTGAGGCATCGAAATCTGGTTAAGCTATTCACATCATGTTCAAGTATAGACTCCAAGAACAATGAATTTTTGGCTTTGGTTTATGAGTTCATATGTAATGGAAACTTGGATGATTGGATTAAGGGAAAGAAACAGCATGCAAATGGAAATGGGTTGAATCTTATGGAGAGACTGAACATTGCTATTGATGTTTCTTGTGCATTGGATTATCTGCACAATGACACTGAAACTCCTATTGTGCATTGTGATTTGAAGCCTAGCAATATTCTTCTGTGTGAAGATATGACGGCAAAGGTGGGAGATTTTGGATTGGCTAGAGTGTCGATTGAAAGACCAACTAATCAAGTCTCAATAAGCTCCACCCATTCTCTCAAAGGTTCAATCGGTTACATACCTCCAGGTACTTTATATTTTATTCTGAGTATCTTGAATCAAATCAAGCAAATTTGTTTGATCTTTCCTTTTTCCCCTTCATAAACCTAATAAACACAGTTGCTTGTAATTATTTAACCTAATGTTTTTGTTTCTCTTATGCTTAACTGACAAAAATGCAGAATATGGATGGGGAGAAAAGCCATCAGTAGAAGGAGATACATACAGTTTTGGTATTGTGTTGCTTGAGCTCTTTTGTGGGAGAAGCCCAACAGATGATAGCTTCACAGCTGGCTCAAGCTTAACAAGATGGGTTCAATCAGCATTCCCAGACAAGACTGTGCAAGTCATAGACCCTCAGCTTCTTTCACACATTTTTCACAATGAGCTTTCTGATAGTGGTCCCAATCTACAACTTGATTGTGTGAATGGAATCCTGGGAGTTGGGTTATCCTGCAATGCAGATTCTCCAGATGAACGCCTTAAGATGAAAGATGCTGTTACGAAATTAAAAGTTGTCAGAGACAATCTTTCGAAACACAATCAAAACATGGGCCCTTCAGAACATTAGTTTCATTTATCTGAATTGTACTGAGAGTGAAATATTGCTCATTGTTGAAGCAAGTAATTGAATATGCATTTCTAGTTTAATGATGTCATGTGTCCTTTGTTTCTTTTCTTCTATAAACCCAGAAGCAAGCGGTTAAAATAAACATCTTGGAAACTACTGAAAGCATTCTGTTTTTATCTCTATAAATATTTAGACTAGACGAGGCAATCTTCCCACACACCCCACCCAAGAAAAACAGAAGCGAAGGAGGAACGCACAATGAAGTTTTCAGTCGAGGGAAAAAAATGGAGAGATTCATGTTATCTTGCGAGCAGCACGAAACAACACATTTGATTTTGAACAGATTTTTCAATCTTCAGGCCAAATCGAAGAGTGATCACATCTCTTTATTAGATTATTTTATTAAAAATTAACAGAATAGGCCATGTTACTGCATATTGCCACAACAGAAAGATAAATAAACCTAAAGCTGTTCAGCTATTGAAGCAAGCAGTCATCCGTGGCTCAGCTTCGTGGTCTGTTCTGTGTTCAACTAGTTGAGGATGAAGATGACAATTCATTTTTAATTTTTTTTAATAATAAAATTAAAGTGTCGACTGAGGTGTAAATTTTAATTTTAATAACATAAGGGAACTTCTGTAATTGAGAAAAAAGTATAGGACCATTTCTAGAATTTAAGCATTTTTTTAAGTAAAGGCCAAAAATAGGTGGGAAAAGCTATAATAACGTCGCTTGAGAGATTCAAACTCTCGCGTGTAGAACCCACGTGCTTAGCAGGCACACGCCTTAACCACTCTGCCAAAGCGACCATTTGAGAATTATACAAAAAGCTTTAATTACATAATGAAATATATTTTTTATCTTGACATTTATTCTGTATGGAAGCATATAATGAAACAAAAGTTTGTGGTATATACTGAACGGAAAATTCCCTTGAGGATATAATTAATATGTTTTTCGTTTTCAATTAATAATAATAATAAAAAGATGGGAGTAATTGGTTGATTAAAACTGAAGGGCCAGAACATCCTCCATTATTATTATGGCTTTTGTCAGTCTTATAAATGTTAGAAAATGTTAAAAAATATGTTTTGATAACAATAAATAAAAAAAATTTACAATAATATTAAAATATTAAATAAAGTCTTTAATAATTTTATAATATTTTTTAAAAAAATAATTTTAACAAATAGGGAGGAAATAAAGATTATTATAATAGCTTTTAAGTTCAGTTATTACATTTATACTTGATTTATTTAGAGTAAATCTCGATCAATTTCTTGTACAAATTAATTTTAATATAAAATTAATTAATTATATGGTTTAATAATGTAAAAGTTGTTAAATATATGCCTAGTTTGTTTTAAATATACTAAAATATGTTTTAGTTTGATAATATCAATATTGTCTATGACAAGTTTAATTGATGGTATTCTGATTAATATTGTGTTTTGATAAATAATAATTTGAAGATTGATTGATAATATTATTTGATAATGTTTTAGAAATCATTTTTGTTAAAATCTATGTTTTGATTATGCCAAACTAAGTAGTCTTTATTTGAAGTTGTTTAAATTAATCAATTAACTGTTAGATTAATTTGTTTAGATTTGTGTCTTTTTAGTGAATTAATCGATTAGTTAATTAATTAATATAAATTAATTTATTAACTGTTAGATTAATTTATCAAATTAATAAATTAATTTGTTAAATTAATACATTAATATGTTCAGATTTGTGTCTCGTAAATGAAGTAATCAATTAATTAATTTAAATTAATATATTAATTGTTAGATTAATTTGTCAAATTAATCTATTAATCTATTCAGATTTGTGTCTCTTGAGTTAATTAATCGGTTAGTTAATTGATTAATCTATACTAATAGATTAATTATACAATTAATGTCATAAAGTTATTCTCTAGAAATGAAAGAAAGTCAATTAATCGATTAGTTGTTTAATTAATGAGTGACCATTAATCAATTGACTGTTCGATTAATGTATTGAAGTTGCTTTTTAAAATTGAAAAGATAACTCAATTAATTAATTAATTATAATTAAGAGATTGTCTATTCGATTAATCTGTTAAGAACAAATTTTCCTTTGAATAAAGATAACTCTATTAAACGATTAATTTATATTAATCTATTAATTGTTCGATTAATCAATGCAGAATTACTTTGTGAAATTTAAATCTGAATCTATTAATCGATTGATTTACATTAATAGATTAATTGTTCGATTAATATGTATTAAAAATATTTATGTATCAATTTCTCTAGAGATATTAATTGATTAGGTATTCGATTAATTTTTATTAATTGATTAGTTGTTCAATTAATTTTATATATTTCAAAAATATTTCTCTATTTGCATTGAAACTGATAGTATCTCTCTCTAGGCTATATATATTTGATTCAAATTGAAAATATGCTTATGTTCCTCATAATTCTTCATTATAAATTTTTTGAGAAACTTATCTTATTAATTTGTGTTAAATATGATTGAATATTATGGTCAACATGATGCTTTATTTTTGGTTCTTCTTATTAATTGAAATATTGATCGAATTAATGATAATTAATCGATTAATACAATATAATTTTAGAAAGCCATCTAAACTTGATTAGAATATAATATGTTTAATATGAGTTGATTATTAATTGTTCATACACTTAATTATGCTTAAACTACTAATAAACTTTTTGAGATTCAGTGTGTTTAGAAAAAGGCTAAAAAATTAAAATGATGAAGGCTACGTCAATAAAAATTTACTATATTCGATAAAGTATTAAATGCTCTCCTACATACTAACAATACCTTCACCTTACCATTATAAGAGTTACAATATAAGTCTAACAGCTACTAAATGAATAAATCTAAAAGAAACAGATTTATCCAAATGCATATGTCAGTAACAATGATTATATTCATAATGATTATTTTAACGGCTACCTAATGAAGTTATGAAGAACCTATCTATAAAAAAAGCTGAAAAAGAAAAGCTGAACGGGATGCGAGAAAAAGGGAAAATATTAAGCTACAATTTGACTATATTTATTACACAATCAGTTCTTTGAATCTCTAAGTTGTTACGTAAGCGTCAGTATTTATTATTTATTCATTATGTAAGAGAGATATTTAAAGATTTACAAATCTTTTATAAGTAAGATACTCTTGAGTGGGTTATATTCTTACATGAAATAAGGGATAGTGTTATCTTAGGAGAGCATAAATATCTTATGTTGAGGTGATTTCCAATTAGTATGAAGAAATTAGTGGTTCTCAATCAACCATAAAAATTGAGGTTGTAATGGTGTCAAGACCCCATTAAAATTTTAAAAATAGTATATTATAAATCTTAATGAAGAGTTGAAGATTAGAAATAGGTCAAAGAAAGACTAATTAGAATAATTATTGGATGAGATTGTCTGATCAAAGTATCTAAATTTATTTATTTCACTGATCAATTTGTAAAAGAATTTTCAAAAAATTCTGACAAAATTTCTAAAATTCTGTAAACACCTAATTCACCCTTAAATGATCAAACATATCCTAACAATAAAAACTACATAATCGCATGCATACTTTTCGGTACGTAGTAGAACAAAGAACTAAAAAGGAGAAAAGTGTGATATTCATTATTGATTGTTCCTCTCTTAATCCGATAATTATAGAGTATAATTTGATAAATTAGACTCTATAGAGCTAGCGGCATCAAGGATGCACCCATTATTGTCTTCATATGGCTAAGCAAATTAAAGGAACTTTCGTTACATCAAAGACCAATTAATATATTGCAACTAAATAATTAATTAATAATAATTAGGCCACCAATCAGCCCAATATATGTAGATGATGACTTCAAATATAATTCACCAAATCCCACAGCATTGTAATACCCTAATTTTGTCAACCATTTTTGCACATTTGTTTGGACTCTATAGAAAAATACTACTATTTTCTCTCTCATTCTTAATATAATTATTAGTTGAACAATTTTTATATATTAAAGATATCAAATAAATAAATTAATTAAATTCATATAATAGATAGTTGACTAATTTAGACTAAGGAGTACTCCTTTTATCCTATCTATAAGTCAGTATATTTCACAAAAATGAAGAAAAACCTTAAACCCCATTAACTATATTATAAAATTTAGCAACTTTTTAACTTGATATTTAATATACATTATACCCAATAGAAATAAAATCAACTTAAATAAATTAAGGATAAAATTATGCATTCAAATAAAAAAAATCTCTCTACCCTATAAATAAAATAAAAATAAATATTCTCTTCCTACCTTATAAATAAAACTAGAGGAGTATATAATATAAATTTATTTTGAGAGCTAATTTATTTAATTTTTTTAATCTATTTAAATTAGTTAACTAATTTTTATATTAAGATAGGATGGATATTTAATATCCCAACTACACCCTTAAACACGATCTTTTATGTATATTATATATAATGATAACAACGAAATATCCACGTCAGTTTCCTTCATTCAATGTGAACAAGGAATAATAGGTCAAGGTTGTTGCTTTTCTTTATTTCCTTGTTTTTTCAACGGCTGGTCAAATACGACAATCTTCTTGTCATATACAATCTCCCAAACTATAAAAGCTTGCGCTAATTAGCGTATATGTAATTGCCTCATATCAGAAAACTCGAATAGTATCTGATCTTCTATTAGTTCAATCGTAAGAGAAACAAAGAAATTATATTAAGATGGAGATTATCGTAATGAGCAGCTTATTATTAGGTGATGAGATGTTGGTGAAGGGGTTCTTGTTCGTGGTTGTTCAAGCTTTGGTGTATGTTATCCTTTCCAGCTCTTCACAATCTTCTCCGGCCCCAAGCACAAGAGATCCAACAGCTTCAAGCTTGCCCGGAGTGCGAGCATTCGCCGGATTCTTGCCGTGTTTGCCAATTTGCCGTGGGAAGGAGAACCCTCTCCTAGGTCTAATGCGAAGTACTGCAGCACTTAATTAGTCATCAATATCTACTGGATGATTGAATGAATGAAAATATGTTTCATAGCGTTTGATATCATCCCAGCAGCAGCAACATATATATCAGTGGGATTCATTAATTCGTTGATTCTTTTTTTTCTCTTTTCTGCCTCGTTGATTGATGTTGTAATATACTACTATGAATTATGAAATGCTAAGATTCTGTCATTCTTTGCTAACTTAGCGTACAAAATATATCTGTCAAGTTTGATCACTATTATATTCTTTGATCCTAAGCATTTTCATAATATGCAAAAAATAAAATAAAATTCATATACAATCTTAAAAAAATTAAGAATTAATTGTTTTGCTATGTGAAAAAAATTAATTAATGAATACGTTCATAAATAATAACTAATAATTTGTTTAATAATCACCTAAGGAATTTGGTAAAACCTTTTATCCAATTTTCTTGTGCGTCTTGGATAACCCCACTGCAACCGAACCCCAATATGCAATATGCTAGACGTAGTGTGTGTTTGTTTCCCCCTAACTTAAGTTTTAAATATAGGTTTGGGTAAAATTTAGATTTAGAGAAATTTTAAAATAAATAGATATATTTGTTTAAAAAAGTTTTTGGATCAAATCATAGTTTAAAACTAAAATTTCAGATAAGTTGGTCAGAATAACTTATAGAATAGTAAAAGAGTTTATGGACTAACCAATTACTATATTACCCCTACTTTTTCTTATACCCTTTCTTATTTCTCTTTTACACCATCTCTCCTCTCTTCTCTCTTTTCTATACCCTCTCTCCTCTTTCCTTTCTTTTCTACACACTTTTTCCTCTATCTTTTACACCATCTATCATCTCTCATATCTCATCTCTCCTATATTTAATAATCATATCATTTTTCGTAATTTACTAATAATAAAAGTACTTTTGGAAATAACTATCCAAACATTCATTTATTCAAAACCACTTTTTTTTTTCATAAACTCTTCTCCATAAACCGTTTTCTAAAAGCTACTCAAAAACTATTTTTTTCATAAGCCATTTTCTAAACTCTTATCCAAGCGAGCATGTATATGTTTCATTTATTTGCATTGTTTTTATGAAATTTAGATGCTTTACATGTTATTGTTTTTAATTATTTAATTGAAATTCCTATTAATTAAATAGGTTTTATTAATTGAAATTTTTTTATTTCATATGATATTTGTTCAGTAAAGTAAAAACTTGAAATAATCTAAGTTTTATTTAAATGATTCAAATGAAATGTGCATCTTCTATAAACTTTTTTGTAAAAAAAAACAGAGATGTGCAAGGCATTCAAAATTATAGGTAGGTGGCTGTTCAAACCAGATCAAGCAATCATTTAATATATATATATATATATATATATATGTATGTATGATGCACTACACATGCATTTATACAAATATTACTCATTATAAATATAAAAATAATTAATTTGATTAGATAAAAAAAATTAGTTATATTAATTATTTATAATAAATATAGTTTAGTTTTTCTAAATTATCATGACTATTATTAAATAAAAACCCCTTAATTATATAATTAGTTGGCCTTGTGAAGTGCAAGTTAAAAATTAGAGACATACGTCTATAATAATTTTATACTGCGTCCAGTACTTGAGATATGCTTGTACTTTCTCTGATTTTAAGATATGAAATATACTTTTATCCTATATATAAGATATCAATATACTTTATCTTCTATAATTAATTTTTTTTATTAAAGTATCCCTATATAATTGTCTATATTAAATAGGTTTCTATCATTAGTAGTTCAAATGTACTTTTAAAGAGGGGTATTATAGGAAAATCAATATGTAATTATTATAAATAATTAGTTTAACTAATTTTCTTAATCTATTCATGAGATATTAATTTATATGACCCTTCATTATTTTGATGCATTCAATATGATATTTCTTAATTTTTTAGTGATATACTTACAACATAAAATAAGACTTAAGAAACCAAAATTAATTTATAAATTAATATGTACATTAATATTGCATCTTTCGAAAGTCTTTTCTTTTTGTTGCCAGTGAAACTTTCAAAAGTCAAGCCAATGAAAAACTTGAAATTGATTATTTTGGTATCTTTGTTTAGTTTGGTGGCTAATACTTCAAAATTAGGGGATTAGAATAACAAAATCTAATTAAAATAAAAAAATTGTGGACAATTGCTGAGAGAGACTTGCAAACGATGATTTGGGGTTTTAACCTTTAATTTATTATATTAAAATTTTGATTAGTTGATAAGAGAAAATAATATATATTAATAATACTATTTGTCCATGTTCAAGCATTACAAATCGAGTTGTTCTCTCACCATGATTATTTTCTTTTGATGTAAATCATTCAGTATCATCTAGCTGATAACTTAAAGATTATCTGAAGGCATTTATCATGATTATTTTTACTTATAATGTTCGAATTAATTTTACCTAACGAATATTCAATCCAATTATTTTTATCCTAATTAAACTGTTCTTATCCTTTTTCACCCGCTTTCTATACGAGAATGACCTCATTAAAAAAGTCAATATTAAGAGTTTGACTTTTGATATAATATTCATTAATTTATTAACATGGGTCTTTTATTAAATTTAACAAGAATTAAAAACAATTTCTCTTCTCAAATCGTTAATGCTTGCGTACGTTATTACCTTTCTCTTATTAACTCTAGCTTTAAGAACAAGCTAGGTGACCTCATGAAATACACCATTAATAAGGACTAGTTTCTTGGTGCATTCTTTGTTTTTTCAAATAAAATTTAAGATAGGTTATCCTGTTTGTGGCTTGTAGATAGTGTTACTTTCTATAATTTTTATAGAAAAAAATTAATTAGTAAGTACTTATAATTTCATCTAACATTTAATTAAGTCATTATAGTTTTTTCCCTTTTATTAATTACTCATAGTTTTCTCAGTCATTAATCTATATTTTCATAATATGATAATTTGTGAATTCAAGTTTATGTGAATCCTAACTAAGTGACATGTAAATTAAAAAAAATAAAAGAGATTTTTTTAAGAATAGAATGATAGATTCAGATGTAATTTATCATCAAAATAAAATTAAAAAATTACTCTAATTTTTTTATAATATTAATCTAATCCTTTTATCAGTTTTAAGATTTGTAGATATCCCTCTCAATATAAGTGTTTCTTTTATGAATCAAACTCACACTTAGAGGAATTTAATAGGGTCTTACACCACTAGACCAATTATATATTGGTAAATTAAAAAAGTATTATATATACATATTTAACTAATTTGATTATATTAATAAAGGTAGTTAAATTAGTTAATATGATATATTTTTCTAAAATATCCTAATAATCTTCTTTAACTCATTATCTTTCTCTTTTATTTGATTATTGTTGCATAGTATCCATGGATAATTTAAAAAAATTAATAAATATGAGAAATATATCTGATATTTATTATTAAGATTAACTGTCAAATTAACTCATATATATTAAGGATGACATGACTCTCATTTAGAATATACTTTGATTAATTTTGTCACAAAGATCCAAATAAAATCAAAAAAGCAAATTACAAAGTAAGTATGCAAGTAAACGATTGAGTATAAGAATTAATGATACCTATAATTGAGGAAATATAATGACCTAATAAAAATTAAAAAAACCTACAATGAAAAAGTATATGAAACTAGTGGAAATTAATTTTCTCAAAGTTATTATATTGATAAAATATATTAATATTAATATCATATGGATGGTAATAAGGTACTCCTCCTCCGATCCTTAATATAAGACATATTTAACTAATTTGATTAGATTAAAAAAGTTAATAAATTTATCGTTAATAAATTTATCATACTATCTCTAAAATACCCTAATTGTCTTCTATAATTCCTTTCATTTCTCTTTTATTTTATTATTGTTGAGAGAATATAAATATAAAAAATATATATTATATTTAAAATTAAGATCAAATTTTTATTTAAGTGCTAAGTACTGGAGGAATATATTGATATTGGTTGGTATGACATGAGCAGAAACGTAGTTTACTGGTTTAAAAAATGGCCTAGCAAATTGGGGCTTGTTGATTTTATCTTAATTTTTTAGTTTGTTTTCTAAAATGAAAAGCCGCCATTACTTAATTAGGTTCATGATTTTGAATATTCTGAATTACTACGTACCACTCTTCTTGGTCAATGATAATCTATATATGAAAAATTAATTTAATAACAAAGGGAGACTATTCACGCTAGCTAACTACAGATATTATAGAGTATATTTGACATGCCACTTCCAAATATACAAAACTATGGCTCTTTGCTTTTGTATTTTTTTTAATAAAATGCAAATTAGGGACTTAAGCTTCATCAATAAATAAGCATGTATAGCAAAATGATGATGTTCACCAAAAATTAAAACAAATAAAATAGCATGGAAAAAAAGAAATATTACTAACTTTTTATTATTGTCACATTAAATACAGTTCATCCATGTGACCATGTCTAGGTTAAAAGATTCATAAAAACATTATTTTTCATCTATATATATCCTAAGAGATAAGAGATAGGACTAGTTAGAATTGGAATATTTTAATGAAATCTCACATTGCATGTTTTTTCCTTTAGGCGTAATGGTATCATGGCATGTTCATTTAGGGTTTTCACAAATTGGGTCAGGTTAGATTTGATTTCACCCTCATGCCCTAATCTCGATGGAGTATGATCAGGACATACAAAAGTAATTTAATTCTAATATAGAATTAAAGAGTAATTTATTTTTTTGAAAATTTTTGGATAATAAGTATGGGTATATTAATTTTTTTTATAAATCAATATCACTTTAAAAATATTAAAAAAGAGCAATAAAGCCTCTAACGGTAAAAAAAAATGTTAATAAACTTTTTAATAGTCCGTGCATTTTTTGAATGATTATGAACATTTTAATTTTTTTAATATTTATTAAACGATATTGATTTATAAAAAAAATAAATATTTACAGCTTCTACAAAAAAAAAATCGAGATAACTCACTAGTATATATTTGTTAATATAAAATTAAATATTTTGGATATATTTACGAGAAGATACCTGATTTTTGCTCTATTGTACAAAATTGAGGTTTCTAAGATATGATATATTATTACTAATAATAATTTTTTAATTACTTATAGCTACAAATGAAAGTTCTTATATAAAAGATAACCTCTTATTTTCTTTTCTTTTTCGTATGTATATGTACTGCCAAATTATATATTATTTTACAATCAGTTCGTTGACAGTGAAGTTTGTGAGATATATTATCCTGCCCTAGTTTTCAAAGCTTGGCCGGTTGCCTAAGCTTAGGGGTTAACCTCTTGTGTTATCTTCTTCAGGATAAACCTGTACACAGACACAAACATATTATTTCTTTTAAAAAATATTGCCTTGTTTAATATTCTCAATCAACAAGTAATCCCTTCATTGGAATAAAAATCAACTTGTAAAAAAGCACCTTTCTCTTAGGTAGCTAGAGCTTCTTCCATAGAAGATATACAGATCATAAAGATGACAAAGCCACGAGAGCTTTTCCCAAGTTCTTCTTCGCCGTCGCCGTCGAATTTATTAGGAATCGGTCATCAGTCTCAGGTGATCACAAAACTGAAGCCAAAGATCAGAGTGATTCACGTAGATGCACCGAAAATAATACAAACTGATGCTGCAAATTTCAGAGACCTTGTTCAGAGATTGACCGGAAATAAGCCAGAGGATAAAAATAGGAGGACTATGGAAAACCAAGAAGAACAGGATTTTCTGGGTCTGCGAAATGGGAAGAAGAAGAGGATCAAGAACGAAGAAGACGAAGAAGATCATGATGATGATGAGATATTGAGGAGAAGGTCAAAGTCAAATAAGGAGAGCTTCAGCGGTTTCTTTGATCATCATCATCACCATGGCTTCTCAGAATTCGATGGTTTCATGGAACAGTTAAGTACCATAAATTAATTAAGCCCTTCTTTTACTGTATATCATCAATTATCATCTTTCTCTGATGATCATCTCCTTGGTTTGTAAATATATATATATATATATATATATATATATAAATCCTATATTACTTAGCTTGTATATATGTGGCTTTTTTATTTAATCAACGTTACAATCACTTTCGAAACTTAGGCCATGATTAAAAAAATTTCACCTTTCCAAATAAATGTGTTTTCTAAAGTTTGAACTTTTGTTCTTCTCTTCATGATATTTATCACTTCAATCAACAATTTATAGATGTTTTGATTTAGTTAATTTATTGTGTGTTGACTTTGATAGGATTCTTTTGATGAAGATGATTTAATTTGTTATAAGTATATAGACAGCAACCCATAAAATCTTGATTTTTATTATAAGTATAAACCCTACTGTCAACTTTATAATATACTCTTTAGAATATGACTTATGACCTAATTAAAAAGTTAATCATTATCCTAAAATAAGATTTATCTCCTATACTTATCATTTTTTTAAATTACTTCTATTTATACTCCCTCAATAATAATTAAATGAGACATTGAGGTAGGGAGTTAAGAAGATTATTATAGAGTTTTAAAAATAGCATATCATATTAATTAATTTAATTAATTAATTATTTTAATTTAATTAAATTAATTAAATATATTATATATTAATAACAAGAGGAGTACTTCTAAATACAGACATGTAATTTTTTTTTTTCAATCCTTTTCGGCCAAAATCATGCACGCTTGAACAAAAGAGGATAGAAGAAGCTCATTTTGCAGCACTAGTCGGTCCCAATCAAAAGCTTAATTGAATGAATTTATCATCTATAAATTTAATTATTCAATCGCACGCCATAATCACGCATGTATCAACAAATTATATTACAATTGCAAATAATGTATTACGAGTATTTCTTAAAGCAGCATATATATATACACACACACACACACACACACCAACATTCACATCATACGTGAAGGAAGAGGAAATTATTTTCAAAGAGCTAGGAGTCTATAGAACCAGCAGGTTACTTAGTATTAGCATTAATTATTTTAATTTGTTTTTATTTTGCATTTAATGAAACAAAATAAATGTATATAATGGAGAAATATCTGATGATGATGATTTATAACACAAAATATTGTTAATATTCTGCTGTATGCACGCATTTGAGATTTCATTCAGTAATTGCAACATTAGTTATGAATAATGCGATGTGCTAAAACAATCTAGATTTCAAAATATACATGGCAACTCTTTTAGAATTATTATGCAAAGGCACTAATTGTTTGAGTACGTCAATCTCATTATAACTGTTTTAGCACTAATTGTTTGGATTAGCTTTTTTAACCAAAATTGCCCTCCAAAATCCAATTTGAGTCTAAACATTGGGCATGCTTCGAACCACGGAAACTGTAATTTTATGAGCATAGATAAATTTTAAAACAAACAATTATATTTGTTCAAATAAGTTTTTAGACTAAACTATAGTTTGAAACTAATATTTTAGATATACTAATCAAAGTAACTTATAGAATAATAAAATATCTTATGAACTAACCAATTACTATATTACCCCTATTTTTTCTTATAACATCTCTTATATCTCCTACTTTTTCTTACACCCTCTCTTATATCTCCTACTTTTTCTTACACCCTCTCTCATATCTCATACTTTTTCTTATATTCTCGCTTCTCTCTTTTTTACACTCTCTCTCCCTCATCTCTTGTCTCTCCTAATTTAATACTCATACCCTTTTTCGTAATTTACTAGTAATAAAAGTACTTCTGGAAATAACTATCCAAACACTCATTTATTAAAAATTATTTTTTTTCTCCAAAAACCCTTTTCTATAAGCTGCCTAAAAATCCTTTTTTTTTCATAAGCCTATTTTAAAAATCCTATCTAAACAGGCCCATTATGTTTAAATTGATATTGGAGTCAAATGAATCATTTTTCAAAAGCCAAATTAGACCTAAATTCATATTTTAAATGTTTTAGGGTTACAAAAGTCAAATGAATCTTTAAACTAACCTTTTTCTTATATTAATTAACTTTTATCCCAATTTTAATTTACAAAATTCAATTGAGATATCAAATTAGCTTATTTTTAATGGTTCCAATGTCATATTTATATTTTTTAAAATTTTTAATTTATAACTATTTTATTTTTTATTAAATTCTTTAATTTTATTCTGTCAATATAATTAATTTTTATAATAAGGTTAACAGTGTTAATAGAATAAAATTATAGATATTAATAGTGATAATAGAGTAAAATTAAGATATTTAATAAAAAATAATATATATATCAAATTAAAAATTGAAAAAAAATATAAATATTAGCAAAATGGTTTTACATTTACATTAACCTTTTCAACATTCCCAGTTCCCACATATTTTATACATGGTTCTGGAATGGTGAGATCCATGGTAATGAAGGAAAACACAAATTGCAAATTCAATTTACAAAGAAATATTATCAACCAACAAATTATAAAGAAAGCATCAGATGCGAGTGCCCCATAAGAATAGCTACCTTTTGCTTTTTTACTTTCCCATTCCTTTAATAAAATCCAATTAGAAATTACATATTTATGAATAACAAAAGTGTTTTTTTTTAATTTACCCAATATTTCATACAAAACACAATCTCCTTATTTAGTTTTTGCTTATAAATATCTTAAAATGATTTAAATTCCAAAACTTCTCACTTCTTAATATAAGCGACATATGAACGAGGGCGAGCAAGCATGATGACTTAATGATAAATTTAATCTTTATAATTGTAATTATAATTTTTCAAAAAAAATTAATGTAATAAATATAATTTAATTAGTACTCCATTCCAGCCACGTGTGGTTGTAATTTTGAATTATTTTTTTTTGGGGGATTTGACCCACCGATCGTGGGCAGGTCAGGAATTGGATGCGTTGCTTAGGTGTGCCTTGCCTCCACCAACCAAACCTTGTTTTCTTTATTGCAGACATTTTAGAAAGTTAAATTACTAAAATGAATTACAACATGATTTTTGTTTACTTAAAATTCTTTACTATAACTAAGTTATTTATCTAGGACAATATTCTTTTTTCTTTTATAATATTTTTAATTATTATTATTATCATAATTTTATTATAAAATATAATTAAACTAATAATTAGAATTTAATCGTCTTTATAAATATTTTTTAAATTTAAAAATATACCCTATTAATAAAATATAATTTTAATAATAATCTTTAGCGATTGACCTCTTACATTTTAATCAAGGGGTTGTTGGGTTGGGATTTGAATATTCTATAATGTTTATACACGTGTAACAAATTTTCCTACTTATTATTGTCTTAAAAAGTTAACTAGTTTTCCTTCAAGCCAAATATAAAAAAAAAAATACAAAAATTAAAATTGAAAATAGACCCAGTTTGTTTATTCCTCAGCAACGAATAAATAATCACAGGCACCATCGCAGTCGCATCACGCTCTCTTCTCATTCTCTTCATTTCTGGAGAGACGTAGCTCATCCCACGTCTTTCGCACTTTGTTACTTCTCTGACTTTTACTCTGTACGTTTCTCTTTTCTATTTTTCTTCCACTTTGAATTCTAATTTTCGTTCAAACCCCCTATTTTTCATTCCCAGTATCCTGGTTTGTGATGCTTATTTTTCGCTCTGATTTCTCATCTTTCGTTCTCATTTATCAGTCTTCTATCACTTTTCTCTATTGTATTTCCCTCCTTTTCTTTGCGGTTCGGTATTTGATCTGATCTCGTGCTTATTGAAGTTTCGCTTCTAAAGAAATAATGAAGTTTTTTGTTGAATTCATGATCTGTTCTCGTTTTTTGTTGAGCTGAACTTCTTGTTATATATGCTTTGTTAATGCTCGAAGAGTTGTTGTAGGTTGCGCTTGCGGTTGTAGATGGCTTTCTTCAGAAGCGTTTCTGCACTTTCTAAGCTTCGCTCTCGCGTGGTGAGTGTGAAGCCGAAGATCCTTGAAATCCGATTTAATTGAAGTTCATTAATTATTTATGAGCAGTATGGATTTTCTTTTTTCTGGGTTCATTTGGTGTATTATTTGCGTATGAGACTAATTTCTGTGGAAAAAATATTCTTGTAATTTCAGGGCCAACAATCTAGTATCGCCAATTCAGTTAGATTGCTTCAAACTCAGAGCTCCAGTAATCTTGTAATCTCTCTCTCTCTCTCTGGTGTCTTTGGCGCTTGAAGTTGATGACATGTACTGAGATAGATTTATTAGGAACATCATGTATATTCTTGGAACGATATTTTGGAATTGGCTTTAGACTAGTTAAATACCATTTTCTGACTTGATATTTTCTATGGTAATTGTGAGGTTCTCCGAGACTTGTTGCTTAATGTTGTGCCTTTTAGCCATAGCTATTTGTTATTGACTTGTGAAAACTCGAAGTATATTCTTGTTTTCTGTTGAACGTGTTTATGTATTGCCTTATCTAATGAGTGTTGTTAGTTCAACATTCCTGATGTAAGCTAGTTCTAGAACTCCGTCTACATCCACTCCTGCTCATACTAGTTATTTTCTATCATGCAGGATCTGTATTCTGAGTTGAAGGAGCTAATTCCTGAGCAACAGGTTTGTGGCATTTCATATCTTTGATTCTGTGTTGGACAGGTTAATGCATAACTAATGCTTCTTTCTTCTTTCCTTTCTGTTTACTTTTAGACCTGATTTTTGTGTGCCTTTTAGGTGTGACCTATCTTTCTGACTTATGATGCTTATACATATCAAGCAGGGGATTTGCATATTTTTTTTGGTTGAGTTATTTAATCGAAAGCTAGTATTAGTTGCTGGTACATTATATTCTTGCTTGTGCTCTTACGAACATGTAGCTATTTCTGCAATGTCCATTCTATTCTAAGTTAGTTGGTAAGTATTGTACCCATTTGTAATCCCATGTGATGATTAATTTTTGAATAAGATTTGCATATGTGCTTTGACTCTTCACGCTTAACTTGTTAAACTTTAATTGACGTTTTGAATTTGAAATATGTTGGAACTCGGTTCTGATCTATATCAATATATGTTTATATTTTTATTCTGGTTTCAGGAACGTGTTAAGAAGCTGAAAAAAGATTATGGACAGGTTGAATTGGGCAAGACCACCGTTGATATGGTAAAAAATTATTTTTTGTCAAAGATATAAAGTTCCAAATTGATAGCAGTATTGCATTATTCCTCCCTCCTTCTCCCTGTTTGTGAATAAGTAGATTGTTTCGAGAAAAAGATCTAATTTGTTTGTGCCCATTGTCACCATTGAAAGGTAATTGGTGGAATGAGAGGGATGACAGCTTTGTTGTGGCTAGGATCATCCGTTGATCCAGAGGAGGTATGTGTCTAATAATATCCAGCTTTTTCGTGACTTGTTTAATTTAACTTCCTAATGCTAGTTGATAAAATCCTGGACTTGCTATATTTTATTAAATGGACCTTTGAGGTCAGGTTGCTTCTGTTTTATAGGGAATTCGCTTCAGGGGCATGTCAATCCCTGAGTGCCAGAAAGCACTTCCAGCTGCTTTTCCGGGCGGGGAGCCATTGCCTGAGGCTGTTCTCTGGCTTCTACTGACAGGAAAGGTATTCAACAGTTCTAATTAAACTAATTGGAGTGATTAGTTCAGATTGTCTTACATAAAATACCATAGCCTCGTGTGGGGTTTTTATATCATATTTGGGCTTGATTTGGAACTTGACAATGATCTTTATTTCTTCATTTTGTCCCAGATACCAAGCAAAGCACAAGTAGATTCATTATCCCAGGAATTGCGAAGTCGTGCAACCATCCCAGGTTCACTTCCCTCCTTCTTGAAACAATATTTAATGATTACCTCTAACTAGTTTGTTATGGATTTTTTGAAGTTGTTTATCTGCAACCTTCAGACTTAAGTGAATTGCTTTAGTTGTTTTCTAAATCTTTTAATTGATTTTTTATCCGGTTTCTAAATATAGATTTAACAACACATAACATATTGTTTGGATGTGAACCCAAGATTTCTGTTATAATTGCCCCCAAGCAAATTGTCATGGATGCAAACTATGCAGTTCTTAAAAAATATATCTCTGCTTTCTCTTTTTTCAATTATCTATTGGATTGACTGGAATATATTTTGAAAAATTAGATATAATGATGCATTAGCATGCTTTTTGGGTCTCTTTTTTGTCGTCTTCATCGTTGTATTCTGCCTCAATGTACCATGCATTTGTAAACTTAAATATTATGGTATTCATGTTTTGTGAGCATTAGAGATCCAAAAATGCTTGTATATTATGGATAGGATGAAATCAAAATATACACACAGTATGCGTTAATCACATAGATGC
Source organism: Leucaena leucocephala (assembly GCA_037074615.1). Classification (NCBI taxonomy): domain Eukaryota; kingdom Viridiplantae; phylum Streptophyta; class Magnoliopsida; order Fabales; family Fabaceae; genus Leucaena; species Leucaena leucocephala. Next base: position 21,167,701 of record CM073543.1, on the reverse strand, counting down.
AATCTAGGCTAGAAAACCGGGGGGGGGGGATCCTAGGTTTGACTATTTACAAAATAAAGGCCATAAAATAAAAGGAAATAAATAAAGGCAAATCTCTCCTAATTAATGCATTGATTTCCACATGTTTTATCATGTCTGCTGTTGAGATTTGCTCTTTGCTTATGTGTCACTTATATGGTTCTCATGTGCCTAATTCTCCTCTCCACCCCCACCCCCAATGGTCTTGGGTTACTCTAAAGTTTTTCTGCCAGTTTATTACTAAGAATGTTCATAATCCTTTGACTTCAATCTTGACGTGGCAAAAAGGCATTTAATGTGGATTTGTATTTGTCCTTGCAGATTATGCTTTTAAGGCTATCGATGCCCTGCCTGCTGAAGCTCATGCAATGACTCAGTTTGCTACTGGTGTCATGGCTCTTCAGGTTGAATAGCGTATTTCATTTTGAGTTATGTGAAAACTGAATTGCTTTTTCTTTCTGTGGTTGAGATAATACATGTGTTGTCATACACCTGTATCATAATATGACCTGCTGGATGGAAAATTTTCAGTGTGCTTGAAAATAGTTTATGTGTGACAAATAGACCTCTTGAGTATTGAATTTTATGATGTTGTTTCTGTTCAGGAAAATGGTGTATGCTTCTTCTTGTTTTAATTTGTAACTTAATATTTTTATAATAGTAATGAACTAGAAGTTCCATATCAAAATATCTTCCTTTGCTGAAAATGTTTTTGAGCAAGAAGATAGTGTATTAGTTCATTAACTGATAGGGTTGATCATCATAATAAGCCAAACTATTCTGCTTATTTGTTGATGGCATTGTTAACTTTTATGTAATAGCTGAGAAGTGACTTGCAATCATTCATTTCATGTTCCAGGTTCAGAGTGAATTTCAGAAGGCATATGAGAGTGGGATTCACAAATCAAAGTGAGCTTCTGAATTTCCTTTTCTTTTTCAAAACTTATGGCGCCTTAAAAGTTGCTGTAGAAGATATCTCATTTTGATATAGGTATTGGGAGCCAACTTATGAGGATTGCATGAATTTGATTGCTCGTGTGCCAGCAGTTGCTGCTTATGTTTATAGAAGGTATGTAAATAATATCATCATCATGATTGCTACTTAATCAAATTGTTGTGGGCAAGTTGTGAGGTGATATTGATCAATGTGTTTACTGCGCTTCTGCTAGATTTCTTGTGATTGGATTAATTAATGTGTTCTTGTACTTCTTAAAGGAAATATAAGGATGGAAAATTCATACCAATGGATGATTCTTTGGATTATGGTGCCAACTACTCCCACATGTTGGGATTTGATGATCCAAAAATGCTAGACTTTATGAGGCTGTACATCACCATCCATAGGTTTGTTTCTCCATTGGCATATACTATGCTTATGATGAATTATAAAATTTCCTCTAAATTAACACCAAATGTTTTGCTGCTTAACATTTTGGTTGAAACTGGATTGCAGTGATCATGAAGGTGGGAATGTTAGTGCTCACGCTGCCCACCTAGTAAGTGATCTTTGTTATTTTTGTTTTCATTCTATTCTAATTCTGAAACTTATGCAATAATATAATTTTTTAATAATTAATGAAGACCTATTTTGTTGATGACTCAGTTTCTTTCATTTAATTAACCTTTATGTTCAATCCAGGTTGGTAGCCCACTTTCAGATCCTTATCTGGCATTTGTAGCTGCTCTGAATGGTTTAGCTGGCCCACTGCATGGCTTGGCCAATCAGGTTGCTTTATTTATTTATTTTTAACTCTCCCTTACACACACATGGGCGCGTGCACTTTTTTATTTTTAATTTTTTTCATCTTTGGCTGTTTTGAAATGCCCTTACGTTGTGTTTGGTTTACATAAAAATATGGAAGGGAAGGGAAGGGAAGGGAAGGGAAAGGAGAAACATTGGAGCAATCCTTGGTTGGGAATGGAATTCCCAAAGCTGTTTCATGGAATGCTTTTGAGCCAAAATTTATTCCTTCATTAGATCTAAGGAATGGCACTGTACATAAGGGAATAAAGTTGAAAAAGACCATTTTGCCCTTAACCCATGCATCCCACAAGTTTCCTACTGCTCCTATCCTCACAAGTAATTTAATTTCAGCATGCTGTATGATTGGCTCGTGCTTTATCCATGTTCAAGCCCGACAATATTTTTCACAATGGGACATGTTAAATATGTGAGCGTGTGTGTGGTAATCATTCCTCAGCCTTTACTTAATAACTTGAGTTTTTGAGATAAAATGTACGTTTGGCTAGCTAGAAATCCAAATCATATTGTACTTTGAGGAGAAAGTTACTTGGAATTTGAAAAGCTTTAGCACTATTGCAGGCAGAAGTTAAGTTTAGTAGGGTTTGCCCATCAGTTATTATGTGTGTGGCTTAGATCCATTAATAATCGAAGTATTTTGGGATAGGATTTCTTTTTTCTTTCAAAAAGTTTTTTGTTTTTAATCTGTAGCTAGATCCTAACAGGTGTATTTACTCTAGAAGGAGCACGATGCTTGAACTTCATGATCTTTGCTTTCCCAACTATAGAAGTAAACTAGTGCTTGAACGTCATAATTTTTGCTTTCCCAACTATAGAAGTCTTGACTTATCATATCAAGTTGAAAAAGTATCATGATCATGGCTCATCTCTTCCTCTGCTTATATGTTATTGATTTTGGTTCCCTTATTCTTCACTTTTTGGGTTTCAGGAGGTTTTGCGTTGGATCAGACATGTTGTTGAGGAGTTTGGAACTCCGCACATAAGTATAGAACAATTGAAAGACTATGTTCATAAAACATTGAATAGCGGTCAGGTAATGTAGTGAGCCATATTCAACGAAGAATTTTAAGTCTTTTTATTATTCTGCAAATCAATCTAGGATGCATGCTTTTCTGTGTGAACATACACTGTCCATGGCTGCACACAAAAAATCAGAAAGGAATTTCATTCAGCCCTTCGACTTCTCTAATTGAAGGATTTGTTAGTTGATGGGCATTAAAGCTCTTTGTGATATGCATCTGGAGCTATAAATTTTGATAATTTGATGTGTATCTGTCACTACCAATAAGAATTTCTCAAATGATGATATGTATCTGTTTGCACTCAGATTTTTGCTAAACTAAGATTTACTGTCTCATAATATTTTTTTCTGTAGAGAACGCGTGGCAACTTGATAGGGTTGGCTGTTTTGCTTTTTGAATTTGCAGGTTATACCTGGATATGGGCATGGAGTCTTACGCAAAACAGACCCAAGATACACATGTCAGAGGGAATTTGGATTGAAGCATCTGCCTGATGATCCACTGTTCCTGCTGGTTATATCACTTATGTCCTAATTTGATTGTGTTAATTAGGGAGTGCCTTCTTACCGCAAAACCAAGTTTATTTGCTATTAATCTGATTGATTTAATTTTTCTTTGTGATCACTGCAGGTATCCAAGCTGAAAGAGGTTGTGCCCCCCATTCTTACTCAGTTAGGCAAGGTAATGTTATGTCTTTATTTTTGAAAGAATCTAAAAAAGAATATCCTGGGGGAAGATATCATCTTATTTTTCATTGAATGCAAAATCATTTGTGCATATTATGCATCTAGCCATCTACTTCCAATTATGATAATTTATTAATTGAATACATGCTTGGCTGCTCAACATTGACAGAACAATCTTGTTTGTAAGGGTAATTGAAAATAGAATAGGCTTTGGACAATGCCTGAGGAGAAGAAAAGATTCCTGATTTAATCCGAGATTTTATTGCATGCTGTATTATGGGATTTTAGGTCTTTATTGAGCTTCTTATAATTGTTGGTAAAGTCCCATCAACTCAAAATCATGGTAAATTTTTCTTGTACATTGTTTTTTAAGAACCAAAATAAAAAAGCACCAAAAGAACTGTCATCTTGTGTCCTTGCTTGTGTTGAGTACATGTCCATTTTATATTTAGGATGATCTGAATTCTACTTCTTGGTCCTGTCCTGTGTAGTCAGTCACTCTGTCTATTTCTCATCCCAGATAGACTGAATTTCAGTCCAGTCTGGTTCTTGTGGTTCTTTTCACCCTTAAAAGCTTCAACTTTGTAGAACATGCTGCTTTCACTTGTATTTTTCTTTTCTGTTCTTTATTTTGTCATCAGATATCAAAACTCTACTTAGTAGTGCCTGGCTACCAAGCATAGTATGTTCTTCCGATTGTTGACTTTATGGTTTTCAATGGTGCAGGTTAAAAATCCATGGCCTAATGTTGATGCTCACAGTGGTGTACTATTGAACTACTTTGGCTTAACTGAGGAGAGGTATGGTGTCACTAATATAAGCTGTTCAGCTTGAGATATTTGTTTATGATACAATTAAGGTTTGATTATAATTCCCTTTCATAATTTTGGACAGCTATTACACTGTTCTCTTTGGTGTCTCAAGGAGTTTCGGAATTGGTCCTCAGGTTCGTCATACTCTTCATTCAACTATCAAATTGTTTTAGCCCTTAAACTAATTTCCAAAGATTAGAGATTGCAATAGTTAATCTCTACAAGTACATTACATGATTACATGTCGAATGTCAGAGATACCAAAAGGGTTAACATGTGATGATTTTGTTATTTTTGGAGATTTAATCATGCACTCGATAATCTTTTAGGAAAATTGAAGAAATATATACTCCTTCAGTCCTAAATATAATATCTAAATAATTAATTTGTAAAAATTAAAAAATAGTTAGTTATTTATAAAAATGTGTATAATATGTACAATTAATAGAGTTTAAAAAAATTAATAAAGTGAATTGAAGTTTTATATTTAAGATAAAAACAAATTCCTCTAGTAGCTCTTACATTTAAGACTTTTAAGAACCTAATTATCAATGTTTATTCTTTATTGGTGCCTTAAGTTTCTAAAAAAAAAAAACATGTTGTTTCCGTGTATTTCAGCTGATATGGGACCGTGCCCTTGGGATGCCACTTGAAAGGCCCAAGAGTGTTACATTGGAGAAACTTGAGGAATTATCTGCCAAAGCTTCATCATCCTGAAATATTAAACATTTTTTCTGACGATGGAATTTTTCATGGGAGATGGAAAGTGGTGTAAAATTGAAAATTTGCTACAAATTCATTGAGGGATTTTTTTCTCTGTTTAGGAGAGGTATCCAGAAGGTTTTGGATTTAGGTAAAATGGGGATTTTCTACCCCCAACAGATTGATTGAGGTAACATCAAATAAAGGAAATATTCCTCTTCTGAGTTGATTCACTTGTGTTATTGATCAATGAAACTTCCCAGTTTTGTTGGGTAATGTTTAAGACACCATATTTCATTTGTAGTTTACTATTAACGGATAAATAAATGAAAGTTAATAATAAATTATAAAAAAAATCATATAATCCAATTATTTGGTCACTTAATTATTTTGTGGGAAAAAAAGGAAATAAGAATTTATTTGTTCTAACAATGGAAACGAATTTAAAATTTAATTGTGTTATTTAATTTTTAAAATCCAATTATACAGGAATTACTATTGAAAAAGTGATTTAATTGGCATTCTATTTTAGTGGGTTATACTTACTTTTTCGTTTACATATGTCCTCTTTAAATGTGAGTTTTAAATTTTAATTTATTATAATACCAGGATTAATCTTCTATTGATTGTACTGGATTGTACTTAAATTTTTATTTTAAAGAATGCAAAATAATTAGTATAATTTCCATACCAGTATAAATTAATATCAATATTATTATATAAAAATTGTATGAAATTACACTATTCCCAAAGTGAGGAGTATAGCGATTTAAATCTTCTCATATGTAAAAAAAAATGTAAAGCACATATTTAGAGAAAGTAAAAAATAGAAATAAATAATAAATGACTCAAGAAATTAGGTTAAATTTGATAATTTGATGGTGTATCAGTAGTTAGAACTTAGAACCTACTGTAATGAAATTACAGAAACGTGATTTCAAAAAAAATTTTGGGACAAAATTTTAGTTTAGGAAAATTTTAAAACAAACAATCATATTTGTTCAAACAGATTTTTGAACTAAACTATAGTTTAAAACTAAAATTTTAAATAAGTTGGTTAGAATAATTTATACAACAGTAAAAGAGTTTATGAACTAACTAATTATTATATTACTCATATTTTTTTCTTATATCATCTCTCATACTTTTTCTTACACCATCTCTTATACTTTTTCTTACACCATCTCTCCTCTCTCATACTTTTTCTTAGGGCCCGTTTGGATAGGATTTTAAAAACGGGCTTATGAAAAAAAAGGGCTTTTAAACAGATTATAGAAAAGGGCTTTTGGAGAAGAGATTATGAAAAAAAAGTGGTTTTGAATAAATGAGTGTTTGGATAGTTATTTATAGAAGGGATTTTATTATTGGTAAATTACGAAAAAGGGTATGAGTATTAAATGAGGAGAGATAAGAGATAAGAGGAGAGAGGAGAGAGGGTGTAAGAAAGAAAATAGAGAAAAAGTAGGAGAGAGGAGAGAGGGTGTAAGAAAAAGTAGGAGAGAGGGTGTAAGAAAAAGTAGGGGTAATATAGTAATTGGTTAGTTCAAACGTGGTTTACTGTTCCAGAAGCTGCTCTGACCAGCTTATCTGAAACCTTGGTTTTAAACCATAGTTTAGTCCAAAAGCCCGTTTGAACAAATATGACTGTTTGTTTTAAAATTTCTCCAAACCTAGGTTTTGAGCCAAACCTTGGTTTAAAACCAAGGTTTGTGACTTTCCAAACAGGCACTTACACCCATTATCTTTTCTTTCTTATACACTCTCTCCTCTTATATCTTATCTCTCTTTATTTAATACTTATATTATTTTTTATAATTTACCGATAATAAAAGTATTTTTAAAAATAACTATTTAAATACTCATTTATTTAAAATTATTTTTTTTCATAAACTCTTCTCTAAAAGTCTTTTTTTTATAAGCTGCTTAATTTTTTTTTATAAACTCATTTTTAAAATTTTATTTAAATGAGAATGGCGTCTAAACTGTTTTTTTTTAATATCAACAATGGCCTGTAATCTATCACTTTAAATATGTATATGCATATACGTGAGAATGAGGAGACATGTATAAATAAAAAGATAAATTTTGCTAATATTTGGTCGTCGTGTACCTATTAGGGCTGTGCACAATGCCCATAGCCTACTATGCTCTGCCCAGCCCGCAAGAAATATGCCCTGCCCAGCCCAATTTTTAACGGGCAGGGCCAGGCATCGGGCTGCAAAATACAGCCCATGCATTTTTCGGGCTGGGCACCGGGCATAGGGGCTGCCCTGCCCTGCCCTGCCCATGGGCACCTCTTCTTTTATTTTTTTTATTTTTTCTCTATCTTAAAAGGGAGAATATGATAGCTACTGGTAACTATAAGGTAATTTCAGAAATATAAGTAGGTGAGTTGTATCTTTTAATATCTATAAATATACTAATTTTTTCTTTTTTTTTTAACTTTGTTAATTATCATATGATTACATTACAAATTATAATTATTTATTTTATTTTTTTAGATGCTTTATCTTTGTCAATATTAGGGAGATTGATACAAAGTTATAATTATAAACTACTTAGATTTCAACATTTATTTTTTATATGCAATAGATCTCAAGATTTTAATTATTATCTTTGTTCTTTTATTCTTAGTGAATTATAGATATTATTTAACTCTTAAAGACATATGAATATGATATTATTTTAGAAGTTTATAATTACAAATTTTTTTCACAACATGAGCATGACATCACGACTTGGGCATGCCTAGCCCGCCCATGCCCAGCCCGTTCATGCCCTGCCCAAAATTGTTAAGGCTTTTACCGGACAGGGCCGGGCACCGGGCTACAAAATACAGCCCATACATTTTTTGGGTAGGGCACCGGGCAGGGGGACTGCCCTGCCCAATCCTACCCATACATAAAGTGTGATTTTAAATTTAAATTTTAATATATATAAAAAAATTTATTAAAACATTTATCTATTATAATTAGTACAATTGTAGGTTGAATTTGAATATAATTACGATACAACTCCGTTAAAGATAAAAACAAAATGGCAGTTAAGAGGCTTTCTATATAAATTTTGATGAATGGCTTGTGAGGTGTTCTTCGGACGTCAAAAGAATCAGAACATTGAAGAGAAAACTGAAACTGAAAACAAACACTTGCAGTGAAATGGAATTGGCTTCACTATCGGCTGCAAGACCGGCTAATGTGATGTTAGGGTTTCCTCCGAGAGCTTCAATCCCCACGATTGACGCTATTAAGCTCTGTACTAGGGCTTCTTCTTCAGTATCTTCCAAGCTCAGGTTCATGCATTTCTTAGTTGTCTTTTTTTGTTTTTGCCTCTCTTGCTTGCTCGTGTAGATCTGTCTTCTAATTTCTCCATCTTCGTCTCGGATTTTAATTTCGGCACCCCATTACGTTTTTTCCTCAATGGTTTTGTTTCGAAATCTGAATTTCCAATTCATCCGCTAATGCATGTTACAGCTACACTGTTATCACTTGTCCGTTTAAATTTGCAATCTTAATTATGACTACTGTAACTGATATTGTTGTTCTTCATACTTGGATAGTTGAGGATATAATAATTAGGAGACTGATGTTTTTGCAATTTACCTCATTGAAGCTTGAGGTCATTACCCCCACTGGCCTAGCCAGATTGGGACTTGAGCTACTGTTTGGTGCAAGGCGTCCTTATGACCAAGAACTTTTGATTTAAGGAACTCTATGGCCTGTTTGATTTTTAACAGCCTAAATCTCGGTTTAAATTTTTTTTTAAAATAAATAGTCATATTTATTTAAACAGATTTTTGGACTAAAATATAGTTTAAAATTAAGGTTTCAGATAAGCTAGTTAGAGCAGTTTATGGAACAGTAAAAGTGCTTATGAATTAACTAATTACTATATTACTCCTATTTTTTTTACACCCTCTCTCCTATTTTTTCTTACCCCCTCTCTCATTTCTCCTATTTTTTCTCTATTTTCTTTCTTACACCATCTCTCCTCTCTCCTCTCATCTCTTATCTTTCCTCATTTAATACTCATACCATTTTTCGTAATTTACCAATAACAAAATTACTTTTGAAAATAATTATCCAAATACTCATTTATTTAAAACTATTTTTTTTTTATAAACTCTTGTTCAAAGGCTCTTTTCTATAAGTTGCCCATAAATCCTTTTTTCTCATAAGTCCGTTTTTAAAATCCTATCCAAACACACACTATATCTAAATGGTCAAGCTACAAACTACTGTTATATATATATATATATCGATGCTAAGCACTAGTGAGAGGCTATAGGTTATATAATACATATCCAGTTAGTTAATGAATTTATTTTAATCTTAAGATAATTTTTATATTTATCAATTTTTTTTCAATTTATTTCTATTGATATTCCCTCCATATTAATTAAGTAATAAAAAGAATAAAGAGGTTAAAGAAAATGATTAGAGTATTTTAATAAAAATATGTCATGTTAAATAACTTATCTAATTTCTTTAATATAATTAAATTAGTTAAATATGTACTATATTAAAATTAGTTAAATAAGTTTTATATTAAGGACAAAAGGAGTATTTGTTTTGCTTTTTAATTGATGGCAGCAATACTGTCTTGTTTCTCAATTCTCAAGAATTACTTGAAGAACACAATCAGGTGCTTGTTCAGTAAGGTATGATCTTCACCCTTGTGTTCAAAACAAGATTCTTTAGCGAGTGTGATGTCGGTGCATGTTACAGAAGTGAACAGTTTGTTTCTATGAGGAATTTTTCATTGCGGTTCTGCTAAAAGTGAGCACAGAATCTTGGATTAATCTTGCTGTCTTTAGTATTTGAGTGTTTATACATGCCTGAGAATGCTTTTCGCCAACATGATTCCTGTCAGTGAGATTTAATTTAAATGAACTCTCTGAATTGCTAAATTACATAGGCCTCTCTTTTGTTTTAAAATTTACATGAACTTCCTTTGAAAACAAAGTGTAAATTATGCAGAATTCTATTTGAGTTTTGTTGAGATTATATTAAATCTTCCTCTATTTTCAAAACATCCACCGAACTACCTCCCTTAAAAATAAAAAAGGTCTGTGATCCTTGCAAATTTAGGGTAAGTCTATATACTATTCCTTTCGTTTCTTAATATAAAAGCTAGTTTGTATTATAAATTGTACTATAGACTAGCTCTTATATTAAGAAATGGAGAGAGAATTGTTTTGAAATAAAGTTTGTGTAAGTTTTGATAATAAAAGAGATGTTTATATGTCAATTATTTTATAACTTGGTGGCATGAAAGCTTATCATCCTAAGTAAATGGGAGGTGACAAATTCAATTTTGTTTGTATTCCCGAGCTGTTAGGATCTGCTCCTTCAATCCAAGAAGAGATGTTTGCATAAAATTTTGTTTCCAGAAATTTAGTTTTACATGTATTCATTTTGGCCTTGCTTTTGACGCAGGTTTGATGGTTTCACAAGATCACAAAGGAGTCAGAGACATGTGAGAGTTTCTGCAACGAACTCTGCATCTGGTTCTGGCAATGGGAATACGCCTAATGAAGAAGGTGAAAAAACAAGTTACAGTTCAGAGGGACCACCTTTGCTTACAATTCTGGCTGGAGCCTTTGTCTTTCTCTTCTTCTGTTGGCTTATTGGATCCTTTGTGATGTGGCTCATCAGTCTCATTGTGAATATAGCTTCACCCAAATAGGGTTTCGTGTGTATCAAGCTTTTCTTTGTAATTAATTGTCATTTTCGTTAAAATTGTTGGACATGACATCAAATGTCTCAGATCCAATATGTTTAACGCTTACTCTAAGTATGTTTGGCTCAATAGAGGGGAGCCGAATGATTTTAATAGAGGAAAAATGAAGGAAGGGAAAGAGATGAATTTTATTATTACCTTGTTTGGATTAAGATTAGGGGAGGGGAGGGATTTTTATATTATTTTGTTTAGTTCAGGAAGGAAAAGGAGGAAAAATATTTTTATATAAATAAATTTATCTTATATTATTTTATAGAATATTTTAATAAAATATAATATAGGGATAATATTGAGATATTAAAAAAATTATAGGTATATTAATATTATAAAATAATAATTTTATATTTTCTCTCCAAATTCTCCCAAATTTAGAGGTGAGGCAAAGTTGGAGAGGGGACCTAAATATTTTATAGAGACAAACAAGGGTAGGGGAGCAAAATCTCTCCCTTCTTCTTTTCTCCCCTCTAAATTTCTCATACCAAATAAGCCCTAAAACTCTTAGGGAAACTCATCATGGAAGATTATAGTACTACAAATATATAAACTAGAAAACTTTTCCACTTCATACAATCATAGGATTTTGTTTGGAAAAGTTTTTAGCTGAATAAATTGAAGATTATGTGGATGGTAATAAAAATTATGAGTATCATGCAAATTTGAAATTTGGAGGAATTCTAATAGGGAGAGAACTCGAGGTACCTATGTGAATTTACAGCATCACATCATATTTATGAAAGTAATTAATATTCAAATTAAAACTGTCGAACCTCCTTAATCCCCGTGAAAAGCAAAGTATGAGAGTCAGCATAGCCAAATTATAAATTTTGATGTAAAAAGTGGTAGCCCCTTTTGATTTTGATTTGATCAGTGAGTTAGTCTCAAGTATAATCTCAAGTATCCATGGCAAAAATATGCTTTAATTAAATAATTATGCACTTGTCATCCAAAAGTAAACATATATTTAATTAATTAAATATAAAATCCAATTAATTCACCTAAGTTAACAAATTAAATAACTTCATATTTAGACCCCAGGGACTAAATAGTGTTGCCTTCCACATGTGCACTGAAACAAAACTATACTGCTCACCTTCGGCAAAACCCTGAGGCCACGTTTGGTATGTAGTATTGAGAAGGTTGGGATTAACATTGGCATTAGGATTGAACATTTTAATATGTTTGGTATGATGGACTAAACAATACTTGGGATTGTCCAATGCCACTTAGATGGGATTATCCAATACCACCATCTCTCCTAGTATTGTCTAATCCCACTCTCAATCCCAAGCCCATTCCCTATCCCAAGCCCATTTCCTATCCATCAAAATAAAAGTCAGTGTACCAAACATGACCTGAGGCCACATTTGGTACGTAGCATTGAGAAGGTTGGGATTAGCATTGGCATTGGGATTGGATATTTTAATATGTTTGGTATAATGGACTAAACAATACTTGGGATTGCCCAATGCCACTTAGATGGGATTGTCCAATATCACCATCCCCCTAGTATTCTCCAATCCCACTCTCAATCCCAAGCCCATTCCCTATCCATCAAAATGAAAGTCTGTGTACCAAACATGACCTGAATCTCTTGCTTGAACCTCATTCTCCTATCTTAAATAAGGCCCGAACAGTGGCATAAAAGCCTTGGAACGCTGCCACGCCTACATATAACTTGTTTGTTGTTAGATTTTCAACACGAAATTTCGATCTTAGTCTTCCCAAAACGATTCCATATCAATTGTCTATCTCTCTCTCTATTGTTTACAACGCTACATAAAGACCAGGTTGAACTGGGTTAGGCATCAACCTGAAGTCTGATCTGAAAAAGAGACCAAGTTAAAAAGTTTTGTCTAAAAACCGACCTAGTCTTGCTAGCCCTATGACTAAGACCGGGTTGAATTTGGTCTATGTTGTCCAGTTGATTTTTTTTTTATGACAATTGATTTATTATTATCTTTTTTAAGTGAAGTCTGTGTGTATATTTTTTACACATGTATGCATTATTGATACTTTTTTCTCTAGCACAATTTTATAATATTGGGAGGGAAATAAAGAGGAAAAGGAAATTAAAAAATATTAAATTATCAATATAATAAAAATCAAAATATATAATTATCACTGGGTCGGCTAGACCATGTAGTTTGAATATCCAACCCGAAGTCCAGTTCAACCCTGTATTCGGGTTGAACCCTGTCCTATCAAGTGTTGCTTCGTTTTTTGTATTTTAGACTGGGTTGTCTTCAAGTTGGCGGGTTTTCGAGTTACTTGTGCAGCCTGATTCCTAGCTTCGCGTCATGCATGTTGGTATTTAAAAGTGTAATTTTGTTTCAACTTCATCATTTCAAAATATAAAATAATAATACACAATCTTTTCCAAGATGAAAACTTGAATTCTGAGCGTTAGATGATCCCAAAGTCAGGGGTAGTCCATTGATATACTAGAATCATCCCTGAATCAAAATATAGAACTGAACGATAAAGAACACTATGAGATTGAGACAGACCATAACCAAAAAAGCATTATTATTTCATTCAAATGTCATATATAAAAGAAATTATTTATATATATAATTTTAAAAAACTACTTGGGAGCTTCAGAAATTACGTCTTTCCTCGGAGGTAGCAGTTATAACTGGAATCAACACATCAGCTGCACCACTCGAGTGATTGCACTTGTGGATCTGCAGCCTTGGCTGATGATCTCATCCACATCATCTACTTTTGCCGATAATTTATCCAACTGATCAGCTATTGCCAACTACATATAGACAACAATTCAAAATACAAACCTAAAATGTTAGTTAATCCAAAAGGAGAAATCACATCAATCAAATGAAGATTAGAACAGCCTTATATAAAAGTTCTTTGTGCATCCGTTTGCTATCATTTTCATATAAACAGTTATAAAGCACTTCATTTAGGTTTCTTCCAACAAGTAACTATGAAAGTATAGAGTCAAAATTACCCTTCATGACTCCAAAAATATCTCACTGCAGAAGTTTGGCATCTGACTGTACGTGTAATCGAAATGCAATCACTTTTCAAGCAGACATGACAAATGGCAAGCTTATTTCTTTTCTGTCTTATATCATAAAATTGCGAGATTTCGAAACATCATTGGCTGATAAACAAGAGGACATGCAGATTCTCCAAGTCATGAACCTAAACCCAACAAAGTGAAAACATGCAGACCCTTGTTATTACTTAACACGTATCAGAGTGTTATTACTTAACATGCAGACCCTTGTTATTACTTCCCCATGCTCAGAAGGTAAATCTTAATCCGTATATAACGGAATCGAATTTCACCATAAAGAACATAAAATAGCAATGTAAACACAAATCTGGAAATTCACTGAACAATAAAAAAAAAAGGCTTTACCACTTATTGTTTGGTTCAACTGGTAGGAAAAGTTGTACCAACTTAAGTAAAACTCCACTAATTTATTTCATCAGACTCAATTCATGTTGGTTGCATCTTATTTGTTTTCATATAAATATAATGATTATGTAACTTTTTATGATTATAGCTCATACTAACTTTTGAAAAGCAAAATTGGTCCAAAATTGAAATGAACATCCATATGGAGTGAATTTAAAGTTAGTGAAACAAGACACTCAATTAGAACACATGACATAAAATATTTTGAATTCTATTAAAATTACTTACCTGCTTATAAATATAAAATCTAATTTATAGTATAAATTAAACTATAAATTAAATTTTATATTAAAGACTGAGTATAACTTCTTAGAGCAAAGTTGGTGAAATTGAAATTCAATTAAAGTGAGCTCCCAATTTTTTGAAGCAAGATACGAATAATAGTTAGGGTAAATTACAAAGAGTCTTTTCCATAAATTTCATTAATATTACAAAAAAAATTCTTTATTCTTAAAATTAATATATATTGTTCTTCACACAAACTAAAAAAACTAGTTCAAATTTGTTGATATTTTTTAAATTGCCCCATCTTTCTAAAAATACCCTCAAGTAAGTACAATAAATCTTAACCTACTTTTATTCATCTCTCTCAATGCTTGTTCCATCATAATTACCCAGTAATATTCATAATAATGGTATTATTAGGAAAAAGTTAATTGCTTCATTTTAAGAAATAACTTATAAATAAAAGAGGATAGAGTAATATTACCTATTATATGGCTATGTATAAATGTTAATGATCCATGTATAGTATTAAAAATAGCAATATATCATATATGTACTATAATAATTTTATTTTGTTGAACTATTTATTATTTATATATAAATATTTTATTTAGCCGTGAATTGATACTTTTTTTATTTAAATATTACTCTTTAAAAATTGTAATAAATATTTTTATATATTTTAATTAAATTATATTATTTTAGTTATGATTAAATCGATCCCACTCAACTCAACCACTAACTCTTGAATAAGTTGAATGATCGATCTAGTTCTTAGTATTATTCATGACTAAATGTAATATATATATATATATATATATATATAGGCACCTGGTGACGTTATGTTTTCACAAGTGATGAATGATGAAAAATAATACAATGAAAGATGAAAGAAATATAATAAGATGATGGAAAGGGATGTATGCTTATCCTCTTGCGTAGATGTTTTTTTTGTCGTTACAAGGCAATAAAGAAAAAGGCCAGTAGGCAGCTTGCATGTGGAACCCTCTCTAGAATTAATAATACATACCCAACAAATATCACTTTCACTCTATTCATAATTGCCAACTCTTACCTTCTCTCTTTCTCCTCTTTTCTCCTTCTGTTACATTGCTTTTTCCTATGTTGATCCTCTTTTTCTGGTTTATGTCTTTCTATCGTTTTCTTCTTTCCTTAACGCTTAATCTTACCACTTTTTTTTGTTTTGCTTATAGATCACCATGATGTTACCCTTTTCAATTTGGTCTCGTCAGACATTCACTGAGAGTGCTTTCTTTTGGTAGGAGTAGGACCGACCATTTTCTTTTGATATAATATTTGGGGTATTTCAAGTACTAGTGAATGAGTATTGTTAACTCTAATAAATATGGGTAAATTTTAATTCTATAAAGATATCTTTTGAGTATATTATAACTATATCTAAGATAGGAATTAAGTTTGCTCTATATGTAAATGATGAAAAAAATTGAATTTTCAATCACTTCTTTATTTAAGAGAAGAAAGCAGAAAGCCTACCACTCACTTCAACTGATAAAAATTTATTAGATTTTAGAATAATACATGTTTAATATGGAAATAATTCTTGCTTAACTACCAATCAACACAGCATTTGAGTACCTCTTATATCTATGTGACTTTATATTTAATTAGATGAACTTGTTGAACCTGAACCTTTGAGTAATTTTACTGCATGTTCTCAAATTGGTTTCATCATATATATATATATATATATATATATATATATATATATTATCAATTATATCTGAATCAAAATTTAACAAGTTTATAGTAAATAAGTTGATAAATTTTGTGTGTGTGTTCATAGCTCTTACTTAAATACTAAATGATTTGATAATAAGTATAACATAGGGTGTGTTTGGAAACACCCAAAATCTAGGTTTTAAAAAATTTTAAAACAAATAGCCATATTTATGTAAACGGGTTTTTAGACTAAACTATAGTTTAAAACTAAGGTTTCAGATAAACTGGTCAAAGTAGCTTATAGAACAGTAAAAGAGCTTATGAACTAACCAATTATTATATTACCCCTACTTTTTCTTACACAATCTCTCTTGATTTTTCTTATACCCTCTCTTTTTTCTTTTCTTACACTCTCTCTCCTCTCTCCTCTTTCCTCATATATCTTATCTCTCCTCATTTAATACCCATATTATCTTTCGTAATTTACTAATAACAAAAATATTTCTAAAAATAACTATCTAAACACTCATTTATTCAAAACTATTTTTTTTATAAATTTTTCTCTAAAAACCTTTTTTATAAGTTGACTAAAAGCCTACTTTTTTTATAAGTCTATTTCTAAAATCTTATCTAAATACATACATAATATATTAACAATTAATAAGTAAGAGGAAAAAGGCAGGAACTGAAAAGGAAGATTGAAAGGAAAGAAGCTGCTACCCACTCCCGCTTTAGATTTTGGGTAGTTTCTTGGAATCTTCCTTTCTATATACCATATAAAGTCTTTGTACAGTCAACCCTTTAACCTAGATGTGTGTTAAAAGTTTGGAAATTTTGTGGAAAAGTCCCATTAAAAATTTTGTTAGTTAGAAAGATATGATAAAATTTTATATATATAAAATATTAATATTTTATAAATTTTATATATCAGTGCTCTAATTTAAATTTTTTTCAAAAACATTAATGGGGGACTTTCCCCAATTTTCCATAAAAATTGTTATCATTATATTTTTATTATTTTTATAGTACCTATTGATATAAATTCTAATATTGTTAGGTCTATTTAAATAATTTTGGATATGATTTTTTTTTCTAATCACAAAATTTAAACTCACCTTATTTTATTATCATAGACTAAAGTGTAAATTTACCTATGAGGTATTTTTCTACATGCACTAAACTCCATAAAATATTATTAGGTACAAATTAAAAGTACTCAAAGTTTACAAAATAGTGTGAACATCCCATAATCATTAAGTCAGTAATATTGATTGTTAAGTTTTTTTTAATATAAAAGTAAAAATAATGGATATTAAGTTATTTTATCAGTAGTAATATTTTTATACTATTTTAAAAATTTTATATGTACTTTTATACTTAAAAAAACTTTATGATATTTGATACACATAAAATAATACTTTATAGATAAATTTGTACTTTAACACTATTATCGTACTAGATTACTCTAATAAAATGTGCTAAAAATTATTTTTTTCTTCTTATAACTATTTGATATTTAGTATTACTGAATTATCTAAATTTAAGTATTGTTGATTTTAAATATAAATAATTAAAATTAAATTATTTTTACTTATGACGACCTGGGTTCTCTTTCCCATGCCACTTGACTCTTTAAATAAGGTAAGTCATGTCAATAAAACTTAATATATTGGGTAGGTAGAGATAACAAATCGATAATAGATAAGACTATTGGGACCTCTGGATCTTTCTTCGAAACTGCAATTTATTTAATTAATCTTTTTTTTGTGTATCATTCTCATGAATAGCTATCTTCTCAAAGACTTCCAACAATTAAAAAAGCAAGTCCATAGGAAATATATAACCATTAATTTTAGTTTACCATACCGTTGATTATAATCTTTGATGTGTTAGTTAATCAAATTTTAACTTATATTTGGGGAAAAGCTCGTTTTTAATTTTATTATTCAGTTAGAGACTGGTTTCAACATGTTTTGGGGTCATTTTAATTATTTCCCGACTTTGATAAATTTGCTTTGTGTAAGCATTCATTTATTTCATATTTTATACTCTTTTCATCCTTAATAATATATTTAATTAATTTAATTAAATTTAAAAAATTAGTTAAATTAATTAATATAATACGTTTTTTTAAATACTTTAATCATCTTCTTTAACTCTTTTCCCCTTTTATTTGATTATTGTTTAGAGAGTATCGATAGAGATAATTTAAAAAAATTAATAATAGAAAATATATCTTCTATTTATAATTAAGATCAAATATATAATTAGGTCATATATTAATGATTAAATGGGTAATATATTTTAGTTCTTTTATTTTAATATTTGTTTAGAAGGTAGTATTTCTTTGTTTGTTAGAATTAATTGTGTGGGTGTGTGTTAGTCACTCTTTTTAGGTTTCATATTAATATCATATTTATTAATTATAAATGGGTTAATTAATGAGTTTTATTTTACTATTCAATTTTTCATAGCAAGATAAAAATATACATTTGATCCTTTAAATTTATATAAAATTGATTTTGATTTCTTAATTTTATAAAATATATTTTATGTCCTTTAATCTTAATTTTATTAACAAAAAAATCTTAGATTAGAATTTTAAATATAGACGAAATATTTTCTAATACTAACATATTAAGTTTAATTTTTTAATTAAATAACCAAATTGAAATGGAAAAATTGCCTATGAATACATGTTTGAAGAATTAATTGGCAAATAATATCTAAATTCTAATACATGTACTTTTTGTATATATATATATATGTTATTATTGGACAATTTATGGGCAAAAAATATTGTATAAAGTTAGAAAATTATATTGACAGAAAAAGAAATTACCCAAAAAAACACAAGAAGTAAAAAAGGGGACAAAAATAAGTTCAACAAGTTTGCTCAACTTCTTGTTGAAGACTTGAGATAGGGACTTTAAATTAAATCTGTTTATTTAAAAAAAAAAAACAAGAAGAAGCCTGAGGCAACTATTCGAACAAGAGAAATCAGAATTGAAAAGGATGATCACTCATAAAACTAAAAAGTCTCCAAAAGTGGCAGAAAGTGGAGAGTCTACAAATTAATAAAAGCTAATAACCCTAAAAAGGAAAAGAAAATATATATTAATTAAAAAAAACAAAAACAAAAACAAAACAAAAGCAACTTTCAAATAATTTGAGCTGAGATGCTTTATTTCAAAAAAGTTATTCAAGAAATAACTTTACACAATAAAAGCACATACTTTTTTTATTATTAAAAAAGGTTAATTATTTCTAAAAATTAATAATAGCTAAGTGGCTTAACCCCATTAACACCTAACATGTCTATTACTTCATCTTTCTTTTGGTTTTACTTGAAAAAAGTCATGAAACAAAACAAAACAATGAGGCAATAACCTTCAGTTTTCCCGTTTACTTTCTCTAAATTTAAGTCATTATTTTCAAGATGAAAACAAAATATTCTAATTATCTTTTGATAGAAACGTGAATTTAATTTATAATAGTTTTTATTTGATATTAAAATATTTATATTATTCCTTTTATTCTATTTCATTTAAAAATTAAGATGAAAACTGATAAATGTACACATTTCATTGTTTTTTATTTATTAAATACTATTAATTCTTATTATCTTAATTAAATTTGGTGTCACAGTGATGGGATTGCTCAATCGAAAATTAAATGTTCTGTACGGTACAAACAATAAGACAACCTTGAACCTTGTATTTAGTCAATGCCATGTTACTAATATTCTCATTGTATAAAAATTAAATAATCTAAATTATTTCTTGCCCTTCCTTTTTTTATTTTATATAAGAAAATAATTACTTCTCTTATATTTAATATAAAATTTAATTTATAATATAAATTAGATATTAGATATTATATTAAAAATAAAAAAAATATATCTATTATGATTTAATTTATGTCGATTAATTATAATAATAATTCAATAAATCACACTCTTAATTAATTTGATTAAGAGTTTTAATTGAATTGATGGAGTTAAATTTTATTTTTTTTCTCTAGATTGAAAAGCGATTAATGTGTTTTAGGAAAGTTATGATTAGAATCTTTAGTAATAAATGTAGTAATAAGTAATAAGTTTTTTGTAGCTTTATATTAAATGTTTAAAATTTGATAATACTTTTGGACCTTAAGAATAATTATACTTTTTAAATATTTCATAACAAGGCGAAGTTGAAATTTTTAGATATAATTTTATTAAAAATATTTAATCTAGAAAAATACCATATTAAACAAATTCATCTATTTATCATACCCCATAGTAAAATATTGCCTTCCAATTTCCAGGTATTTCTTGGGTGGCAGTACAGGACTGCAGTGTAGCGGAAACTAAACATGAACTCACCCGAACCTTCAAGCATGACGTGGCATCTTCGCATTGGACAGGCTTTTTGCCCGCTAATAAACATAACAACATTGACTTGAAACAGCCAAGTATGTGAGTCAGCGCATTCCCGGTTCATCATTGCCATCTTTCTTCTCGTCTAGGATGTTACTTGTCATTCGGTCTCATCTTACAGTACTCTAACAACAACAACAACAACAACAACAATTACTACTACTCTTTCTTCCATCCTCTTTCTTTCACTATCTCATCCTCCATGTAAGTTTCTTCACCTTCTTCTTTCACTATTTCATAAAAAAGTTATCATCTTTTAATCGTTGTTTGGATTCTCAGACCTTCTTCTACTCTCAATCAACAGATTAAGAGGTTAACTTGATCACCCTTTTTCTCTTCTCTGATTTCCATATCATTGGTCTGATTAATGTCAGAAGTGAACCTTTTGCTTCCTGGTTTACTCTGAATTGTGGGAGCTGAAGAGAAAGTTCTTGATTTATTTTATGCCTTCTAGGTGTTTACCAAAACGTAACTATCCCCGTCTATACTTACAGAGTTGTTGAATGGATTTTCGAGGTGTCATTGCCGGGGGTTCCTTTCGATTTTGAAATCGGATTTAATTTTTTTTTCGTTTTAATTCTAAAGCTTGTTTTTGCTAATCTGTTTTCCTACCGGTTGGGTGTTTGAGGAATTATCTCCGTACCAATATTGATGGTCCAATTTTATTATTTTACTGATTCATTGTTTATAGGGGGTTTCAAGAATATTCGGTTTTTCATGTCCAATTATTTAGAATTCTCTTCTAAGTGAGTCACTGGGATAGTATCAGAACATGCAAGGCCCCCTGATTGTTCACAGTTTAGCGTCTTGGCAATAGAAAGAAAAATAGGATGAGCAAGCGCAGTGTGCTGAACAGCCAAATAATCAAGCTAAAGTGTTACTTTTTTCATTAAATAGTGAAGATTCAGTTTACTGATTTGCCATAATCAGATATTCTGATATCATTTTGTCATCTGGTATGCATAACTATATCTATATCTGGTCACTGATACCCTCCGTGTCATTGTTACAGTAACGATAACAGCTGAAAAAAATCATATGAATTGATCTATTGAAGTCTCAAGATGTCATATCGAAGGGGCTCTGATCATCAACCGCCTAGGCGGATATTACGGACTCAGACGGCTGGAAATTTGGGACTAGACCCGATATTGGACAGTGAAGTGGTGCCTTCATCATTGGTTGAGATAGCTCCCATCCTCCGTGTGGCTAATGAAATAGAAAGCAGCAACCCAAGAGTTGCATATCTATGTGAGTTACTATTGTAGTGATATGTCTAAATGCAACCATGCTGGTTTTAATAGATAAACTGGCATTAGTTTATAGTTCATTTAAACTCCCCAAGAAGTAAAACGATGTGTCTTTGTAAGTTTCACTAATTTTTCTTTTACTGGTTTCTATAAATTTCATATTCTGTTAGTTGTATTCTATGTTTGTGTGTTTAATTTCATTTGTAAATAGAACCCATTGCCAAGTTCTTTTAATTTTTTTTCTTGTTACTGTTGCATAGTTGGGAAATTGCTGCTGCTATTTTTCCTAAATGGGAAGTTGATATCTATCTTTGATTACGACTTTGCAATAGATTATATATAAGCTTTACTAAATTTTGGGAGCTCATAAATGTACTTTTATGATTAGGTCGGTTTTATGCTTTTGAAAAAGCTCACAGACTAGATCCCTCATCCAATGGACGTGGTGTTCGCCAATTCAAAACTGCTCTTCTTCAGCGTCTAGAAAGGGTAAGTCTTAATTTTATTTGCAAAGATAATCATTTCATGATTCTTTCCTTCCACAACTCTAGGGAGTAAATTTTGCATTTGAAGAGATAGAGTTGGTAGCTTTAGTTCTAGTTGTCAATGCTTTAAGTAGAACAATTAGCAGTAGTTCCTTTGAAGTTGCATTAGAACCACATTAAGAATTAATGTTGGAGGATCAGCCAAAAAAATCACGAAGAAGCACACTTTCCAACTGCCCAAGACAAAGACAATGCTTATAGACTGGAAACACTGCGATTCCAATATCAACACATTAGATTATATAAGGCTAAACTAGCTGAAAAGAAAGAAAAAGGTTTCCTACAGATTCAAGGGATATTTCTGGATGTCAGTAGTTAATCTGTAGGGTGTTTCTTTAAACCTCTGCCATTATGGAGCTAAAGTTCTTGTTCTTTTCAGGAAAATGAAACAACATTGGCTGGAAGGGCAAAGAGTGATGCTCGTGAAATACAGAGTTTTTATCGGCATTACTACCAAAAATATATACAAGCTCTGCTCAATGCTGCTGATAAAGACCGGTATGTTTAAATTCTAAGTCAATCAATAATTTGATCATTAACTTGCTTTTAGCTGCCTTACATTTCATAGATATCAAAAATTCTCCTCAACTGTCTAAATATAATATTATTCCTTCCATTAAAAACAATAATGTTGAAATTAACTTCATATCTTTTTCCAGTGCCCAGCTCACAAAAGCATATCAGACTGCTGCTGTTTTATTTGAGGTTTTGAAAGCAGTTAATCAAACACAGGGTGAACAAGTGTCTGATGAGGTAAAATTATCGTTTTCTTGCTTGAGATTTTCTGGGTTGTACTAGTTTATCAGTCATTGACTGAAATCTGCAAGTGAAGAGAGTAAAACAACTTATCTGTTTAATTTTTTCGTTAATTATATTTTTTTGTTTTATTTGTAGATCTTGGAAACTCAAAAAAAGGTTGAGGAAAAGAAGCAATTATATGCCCCCTATAATATTCTGCCCCTTGATCCAGAGGGTGGGAAAGAAGCTATAATGAGATATCCTGAGGTTTGTTCACATGTATTATTTCTTAATATTCATAACTTGTGTTGCCAAATATCCAAAAGCTAAGGTGCCACAAGACAACAGGAATAGGAAAATGAAGCCTTAGATGATTTACAATTTTCTAATCCCTTTCACACATCCAAGAACTTGCTCCTCCAAGCAATGTTCCTTTAGCTCAGGAATTTCTTTACTTAGAATCTTCGTAGAAGTAGTGATGAATTTATTTGCTATTTACAGATTAATGCTGCTGCCTCTGCTCTCCGTAATATCAGGGGTCTGCCATGGCCAAATGGTCACCCAAAGAAAGCAAATATAGACATTCTGGATTGGCTTCAGATCATGTTTGGTTTCCAGGTAGTGGTCTAATGGATTGGTGTTCATTAGCTGATTTTTGTATTTAATACAAAGGTTATGCTCCTTATATTATTGTGCAGAAGGACAATGTGGAAAATCAAAGGGAGCACTTGATTCTTTTGCTTGCAAATGTACATATACGACAAAATTCGAAGCTTGATCAGCACACCAAGGTTTCTTCTTAATTATTATATATATTCTGGTTTATAATTTATTTAGGCTTTATTTTTCTTCTGACTATGCTATGTTTTTTTTCTGTTTAGTTGGATGATCGTGCTCTAACAGACGTGATGAAGAAGCTCTTTAAAAACTACAAAAGGTGGTGCAAGTATTTGGGTCGCAAAAGTAGCCTTTGGTGAGTTTCCAAAATCTAAATCTAGTAATTATTTCAAACGTCATTGGATGTTAATTAGCAAGTTGAATTTGGTCTTATATGTACCTAGTTATGGCTAAAGTTAGACTACTAATAAACTCACTTTAACTCAGCATGGCTAAACTGTTGGCCTTTACGAACTGAACAGCTGTAGAGCGAGTTAATTCTGTCTTGGTGTAGTTATATGGTTTAAAGGCATAAGGTGCCTTTAACATTAGAATTACAAAGACAATAATTTTAGATTTTTATTTATAATGAAAATTATAGGTGTGTGTGTTCCTATAAAGTTATTGAAGAAGCTAGTGAAGGATGGGATTGGCTTAGCTCAAGTACAACCTTACATTTAAGTTGTTGCTTGTTGGTAAAATTTCTGTTGAGATTTTATTCTATTTTAGTTACAATGGGCGTTAGCTGAAATCCTATTACACTGTACTCATCATTGATCTTCAAACCACTTGTTTTAAGTCTTGTATTGTTTTGTACGATTTTTTTTATGTATCTTGACCTCATTGATTGTCAGGTTGCCAACTATTCAACAGGAAGTTCAACAACGCAAGTTGTTGTACATGGGTCTCTATCTTCTTATATGGGGTGAAGCTGCAAATTTAAGATTCATGCCAGAATGTCTTTGTTATATCTATCATCATGTAAGTACAACTCAGGATAGAAGATTTCAAAATCTTTTTGCAATAGGGGAAAGGAAATGAAAAGTTCATTGCCTTTCTGGTGGAATGATCCACTTCTAAATTTATCCAAGGCTTGCTATTGAGTGCTGTATCTATTATTTTTTATTCCTTTTCCATATAGGGGAATCCACAGTGCCCCACTAACCAGGGGATTAACTTGCCTTGCTAACCTTTGACTAGTCAACACATGGCAAGAAATTCATGAAGTAATAGGAATCCTAGAGACCTTTATGGACATGCCTGATAAGAAGAAAGAGAACTTTGACCCAACCTAATATTTTTGGAATTTTCTGGTTGCAGTGCATGAGCTATATGGAGAAAGAAGACTAATTTAGTGTTTTCTAGCTTTGGATATGGAGACATTAATTTAAACTAGTAAATTTCTTAATGTGAAATGTTTTTTAAATGATTCATTTATTTTGTAATAAATAAACATTATAATAACAGTTGTTTTTATACTGCACTGCCAGATTGATGAGATATGATAGGTGGTTTGGAATTTCTAGATTTGGTTGCCCCCATACATCATTTGTTTAAGGAAATGTGCGCTCCTGTTTTCAGACCCCCAAAAAGAAGGTTTATATTCCTGTTGGTCCAGACATCATGTTTGTGCTAGAATCTCAACATATAATTGAAAAGCGTTCATGAGCTTGCTCCTAACATAACAACCTAAGCTTTGAAATAAGTGTTTATTCTTTGCTTGGTTCATGGGCAACTTCATTATGGAGAAAGTGAGAGTAATGAAAATTGGCAGTCCAAAACAGTTTTTAAGTGGCCATATGCTTGTTGGTTTTAAGTTCATCTGCGTTCAAGTTTTATGATTACTTAGAGAAAGGGTAGAAATAAAAAGTATATAATTTGAATAAGGATTAGTTTTCAATGAAGCTTCATTGACAATTTTGATCATTTTATCTTTTTGATCTGCTCAGATGGCGTTTGAGTTGTATGGGATGTTGGCTGGCAATGTTAGTCCACTAACAGGTGAACCTGTAAAGCCAGCTTATGGAGGCAATAATGAAGCTTTTTTGACTAAAGTAGTCAAGCCAATTTATGATACTATAGCCAAGGTTTGCTTCTCCGTTGTTTTTTCGTTGCTAAAGAACTTCTTTTGGTCAATTACAATATCGATTACCTTGTATCACTTAATGTCACTTTTTTTCTGCATTACAGGAAGCCAAGAGGAGTAAGGATGGAACATCAAAGCATTCTCAGTGGAGAAACTATGATGACTTAAATGAATATTTTTGGTATTACACTTATTTAATAAAATTCTTTATTATGATGAGTTATGTTATAAGGGATTACCAATCTCAAATTGTAGGTCAGCTGCTTGTTTCCACCTTGGCTGGCCTATGCGTAACATTTGTGACTTCTTCTCAGTGCCTCATGAACGAAATCCACATGATAAAGATGAGGTATAAAATATTTCGTGTGTTACTTATTCCCCTTACAAATCAACAATTGGGTTGAAAACGTAGAATTATTTACTTATTTTCTCAAAAGAAGCTTGAATGTAACGGGTATTGTTCATTACATTGTTATTGTTTATAGGGGATTTAAGGTCACTTATCTGGACCACTGGTCTGGTTTTGGATCTTGTGACTATGTTTTGCTCCAAGTCATGCTTGCTATTTGTGTGTATGCAATTATGCATAATTTGCGGTACTGCCTTTTGCATGTCAAGTCGTCATGATCTGTAGTGGTATTAATTAAATATAAAATCACGCAGCAGTAAATATTGTGTACTTCTTGCAATTTTCTGTTTTCCCTTATTTAAAAGGATATTTTTATATTTATGAATATATCTCCCTGAATTTATTTTGAATTTTGAACAATCCAGTGATGTCCTTCTATATTGGCAAAAAAGTTATGCTCTCTTTTGGTTTTATTCTAAATTAATTTTTTTCATTTTTTAAAACAGGCAAAGGGAGTTCCATGGATGGGAAAAGTTAATTTTGTTGAGATACGCACATTTTGGCATGTATTTAGAAGTTTTGATAGAATGTGGAGCTTCTATATACTATGTTTACAGGTAAAAATTTCAGAGATGGCATTTTGCTTTAGTCACGTGACTCTAGCTCCATTCATTCTTATGAAATATGCTGATTATGCTGTCTACTTAAGGCAATGATCATCATAGCTTGGAACGGTTCAGGCCATTTAAGCTCCATATTTGATGGTGATGTTTTCAAGAAAGTTTTGAGCATCTTTATAACTGCTGCAATATTGAAGCTTGCACAAGGTAGAGGCAAAATATGATTTCCTTTATTCTTTCATATATATTTCTGGTCACATTCATGTTCTATCTCCTATTTCCATAAATTTATTCTGTCTCGAAATTTAAAAAAAATAGAGTAAAAAACACGGACCTTTTGGGATGACTGTCAATACAGATTTCATAGTTTTGATTTTCAATTTTTTTTAGCTGAAATACATAAGCTACTGTTCACGACAGTTCAGTAATCATGCAAAAAGTAAACTTCATTTTGAAAACTGAAGCTACGGTGACAGATAGGCATTCCAATTTTATGTTGATCTTGACATATAATCAATAACAATAACCCACTAGGTTGGGAATATTTTCTGAAAAGCGAAGTTAATTGAATTTTTTAATGTTGAACTTTTCATTAGAATAAACATGACATAGTGATGCATCCTGTGTGCGTTTTGTTAACAGAACATTATGAACAATCAGAAGTCAGTGTTTTAAAGATATCTGAATTACACATATACAGAAAGTGATAGCAAATTTAATTTCTGATCTTTCTGTCAGAATCCAGTCAAAATATGTCCACTTAAATGCTTACCCTGACTTGGCAAAACATGTCTTACTTTTAACTGTGATGTACAGTATTTAGTCGAAAATGTTCATTATGAAATTCTTCAAGTGACTACTGAATGTGTACATGAACCTTCATTGAATGATGAACAAAATTGTTCTTTTTTATGAAGCTGTTGGGTAATTGATGTATTATTTTATTTTCTAGCCATCCTAGATATAATCCTCTGCTGGAAAGCAAGGAGGTGCATGTCAATTCATGTCAAGCTGCGATACATATTCAAAGCCCTTTCGGCTGCAGCATGGGTCATAATTTTACCCATCACTTATGCATATAGCTGGAACAATCCATCTGGTTTGGCACAAACCATCAAGAATTGGTTTGGCAATAGTGCAAGTTCGCCTTCTATGTTCATTTTGGCTATCTTCATCTACTTGGCTCCAAATATGCTTTCTGCAGTGTTATTTCTGTTCCCTTTCATACGGCGGATTCTTGAAAGGTCTAACAATAACATTGTGAAGTTCATGATGTGGTGGTCCCAGGTATTTAAATGCATCTGTTATGGGTATCTCTTATTTATGCATTTTGGAATCTGTTCTTTTCCTAAAATAACAATTTTTTCTGCTGGAAAATGCTACATGTTTGTCTTGGTCAGTATCTTTTCTATTTTTTCTTCTTTAATTTTATTAAAATATTTTTTCAGCCTCGGCTCTTTGTTGGAAGAGGAATGCATGAGAGCTCAATTTCACTTTTAAAGTAAGATAGTGGATTTCATTTATTGAGTTGCTATGAACTGCTTCACAGCTCTGGCTGATCCAATCGTGACTATCTTAATTTCTAGGTACACTATATTCTGGGTTCTCTTAATTCTATCAAAATTAGCATTCAGTTACTATGTGGAGGTAAGGTCACAGTTTTTCAGAACTATGTCATCTTTTTTATACCAGCACTTTGAATGTTTTCAAATAATGTAATTGGCTGATCCAGATACTAGTTTATGAGATAGAGGAGTGTGTTGTTGTAGTTTTTGTTTTTAATTCACTCATGCAGAGGATGATTTTAATTGACTGCCTACTGCCAAGAAATATGCATATCATTTCATCAATTTCATATTTTTCCTTTCTCATATTTGTATGTATAAGGAATATAGATCCATTCCTGTATCTATGAACCTCTCAATGATCTATGGAGTTATTATAGTTATAATTCATCATCTGCAAAGGTGCCTAATCTTCTTGTCATAGCATCCTCCATTCTTGTCTTGATTTAATTCATCTCGTGTATTTCTTTATGCTAGAGTAAATATCTTGTAGTTGGTATTAGCTAGATTTTAGGAATTAGTTATAATGATAGCATTATACTTTAGTTAATAGGCATATTTATATGAATAAAAGAAATTCAATTTCTCTCCCAACTCTATATCTTATCATGGTATTAGAGCTAAAGACACGGCACAGAATATGATTCACTTGTATATTATTCATAGGGTAATTGCTGCATATATAGATTACAAGGGAGATCCGAATCATAAAGATTATGATTCTGATAGGATATGTTAACTAATATATCCGATAATCTCTCTAAGTTATATCTCTAACTTGAATTCAAAATATTAACTATTGATTTACATAAATATCCTATTTACATAATTACCACAAGAGCATTAGGGGAATTTCTTCCCATTTGTTTTAGTCCATTTTTCTACCCATTACCCTATGGTTTAGTTGGTGGAGTTAGGTCACCAACATGAGCTTATCAATGGCTGAAACTGCCTACCCCGGGCCTAGTGTGATAAGTTAGTGTTCTATAAACGAACAGCTACTGACATAATTATACTTGTTGTGTATGTTTATGATACTGTGATTACTGAGAGTGACACATTTGGAACTCCATCTCTTAAAAGCTTTCTTCATTGTCAGTTTCAAACAAAATATGTCATTGACTTGTTGACAAAAATATGAAGTTGGGAGCTTTTGTAATAATAATGGTAACCATGGGCACACTAATAATGGATGCTTTTCTAATGCTAATTGGGCTGGATCCAAGGTTAATAGAAGGTCCTACTATGGGATATTGTGTTTTTGTGGGACGGAACCTTGTATTATTGAAAAGTAGGAAGCAGAATGTAGTGTCCTAATCAAGCATAGAATCAAAATATAGAGCTCGAAATTGATTGTCATTTTGTTTGACAAAAATTTCAATTCAGATATGCCAAGACTGGAGATCAACCGGGGGAAATTCTTACTAGAGCATTGAGTGGACCTCGAGTTGATTATATTTGTAACAAGTTGGGTACAATTAACATTTATGCTGTAACTGGAGGGGAAATGTTAGAGAATGTTTGAAGTTTAATATAAATATCTTGTAATTAATATTAGCTTGATTATAGAAATTAGTCATTATGGAAGAATTATTCTGTAGTTAATGCTAGAGGCTTCCAATTTATATAAATAGGCATATTCATATCAATGAAAACAAATCAATTTTTCTCCCAACTCTATATCTTATCACTTTAACATTGCAGATTAAGCCTCTGGTAGGCCCAACAAAAGCCATCATGCGTGTTCATGTAAACGTTTATAAGTGGCACGAATTCTTCCCTCAAGGTAATTGCTTGATTAAATGAAATTAACAGACTAGTTCCTAGTGGAATTGCTTGTAATCTCGTCCTTTTTTCTTGGTACAGCGAGAAACAATATTGGTGTGGTGATCGTTCTATGGGCTCCTATCATTCTTGTATGTAGCCATATAATGTGATACATTTGTGTCAAACCTCTATTCTACACAATTAATAATCAGCCAAGTTGGTTCTTTGCAGGTCTACTTTATGGATACGCAGATTTGGTATGCTATCTACTCCACACTTGTAGGTGGTATATATGGTGCATTTCGTCGTTTGGGAGAGGTTTGTCAATTTATTTTAAATGATCATTTGTTATTCTCCTATTTTGTTTTCCTATTTTTTCCAAGTAATGTGTAGTTCGTATAAGATGTATGTGTTAATCATCCCTCAAAACTTAACCTAGAAGCATATAAGAAATGAATGAGGGAATGGAGGAAATACTTGTTTATTGGCCTGTATCCCCTTTCTCAATCATTTAATTTCTTCCCTTAACACCCCACTTTGGTCATCAACCCATCACCTTCTTGATTCATTGATTGAGAACATATGGATCCTCAAATAATTAATGTTTCATTTTAATTTCAGATTCGCACCCTGGAATTGCTTAGGTCTCGGTTTGATTCACTTCCAGGTGCTTTTAATGCTCGCTTGATTCCATTGGATAAGGCCGAGACAACTAAGAAGAAGGGACTGAAAGCCACTTTTTCACGGAAATTTGATAAGGTCGACCCAACAGATACTGTTGCTAACCGTGACTGATTCTGAAAACCAACCATTATTTGTGGATCATTAGAATATAAACCTGACAAAGCTGAATGTTTTAGGTCCCTAGTAATAAAGAGAAGGCGGCTGCAAGGTTTGCACAGCTATGGAACAAAATAATTACTAGTTTGAGGGAGGAGGACCTAATTGATAACAGGTAATAAAATAACTGCGTTGTTAAACTTAACTAACTCTGTCCACGGTGAATTTTAAGTATTGATGTTTTTATGTGATCTCACCAACAATGCTGACAATAATAAATTTTATAGGGAAATGGATCTCTTGCTTGTACCATATGGGGCTGACCCTGATCTGAACCTTATCCAATGGCCTCCTTTCTTACTTGCTAGCAAGGTCCATGCACACCTTGGTTCAATTCTTTTAGGTTTCATAATCATTATCCTGCTTTAATTTACCTGTAACACGGTACTTGTTAGCAGATTCCTATAGCTGTGTCTATGGCCAAAGACAGTATTGGAAAAGGCTATGAGCTGGAAAAGAGGTTGTC
Source organism: Leucaena leucocephala (assembly GCA_037074615.1). Taxonomy (NCBI): domain Eukaryota; kingdom Viridiplantae; phylum Streptophyta; class Magnoliopsida; order Fabales; family Fabaceae; genus Leucaena; species Leucaena leucocephala. The sequence continues at coordinate 21,136,283 of CM073543.1, read as the reverse complement.
CAAGGACGACTATATGCGATCTGCTGTTCTTGAATGCTATGCTTCATTTAGAAGCATTATTAACTTCTTGGTTTCAGGAGAGAATGAGAAAGAGTAAGTTTAGGGTGTCTGAAATTTACATTAAAAGAAAATATCGGCATAATTTCATCTTTTGACATTCGTAACCAATGGTTTACTAATGCAGGTATATCAATGGTCTTTTTGGAAAGGTTGACATTCTCATAGAAAAGAAAGAGATGCTGACTGAACTGAATATGAGTGCCCTCCCTAATTTATATAATCAATTTGTTAAACTAATTGAATATCTGGTAATTGTTTTGAAGATTTTTCTTTTCTTTTTTTTTTTCTACTGTGTCAAGAATGTAATATTTAACCAGATTTGATTTTATATCAACAGATGAAAAATGAAAAAGAAGACAAGGACCAAATTGTAATTCTCTTGCTTGACATGCTAGAGGTTGTGACCAGAGACATAATGGAAGGAGAGGTTGAAAAGTAAGTAATTTCAGATCATCCATATACCTAAATAATTTGATTAGTTGTGATTATTTTGGATTCACTATCTTCCACATATAGCTTGCAAGAGTCATCCCATGGTGGTTCTCATGGAAAAGAAGAGAGGTTAACTCCCCTTGATCAACAACATCAGTTTTTTGGTTCGCTTAACTTCCCGGTCACAGAAGATACTGAAGCTTGGAAAGAGAAAGTAAGTCTTAAGCTACTCCATATGGTCTTTAATATTAGAGTTAGTTGACTAATTTGGATAGATTAAGGAAGTCAGATAAATCAGTTAATTATGAATAAATCTAACCCGTCAATATGAGTTCATATTATATACTCCTTAATCTATCTAAATTAGTCAAGTAGCTCTTATATTAGTTATATTTAACCGATTTATTTGGCTTCTTCAATCCATTCAAATTAGTGAACTAGCTTTTATATTAAGGACTCGAGGAGTATTGTTCTTTTAGCATGTCACATAATGAGTTTTCTATATCAGTCAATTTACTTCAAAATAGATTGTCTCTGATAAATGGACTAGCCCTAGCCAGTTCTTATAGTAAATGTAGCTCTAGTATCAGTGTATCACCATCTCCTTATCTGCTGCTCCAACATGTTATTATATTTGACTTCTATGTTGTTGTCTGCAGATAAAAAGACTTCATTTATTGCTTACAGTCAAGGAATCTGCTATGGACGTACCTTCCAACTTGGATGCTAGGAGACGCATATCTTTCTTCTCCAATTCATTGTTTATGGATATGCCAACTGCTCCTAAAGTTCGAAATATGCTTTCCTTTTCGTAAGCTCAATTCATCTTGAACTTGCTTCACATATTGCAGAAACATATTATGGCTTATGAAGTCTTAAATATGACATAAATGTGCTGAGTGTAGTCTGTCCGTTATATATCTACTGAAAAAAATATACAACTTTGTTCTGTAGAGTCCTGACACCATACTACGAAGAACCTGTTCTTTTCTCTGTGGAACATCTTGAAGAGGAGAATGAAGATGGAGTTTCTATCCTTTTTTACTTGCAAAAGATATTTCCAGGTCAATCCTTTCTCATCTAAATATCAATGTCAAAAAATTCTAGAACAAAAAAGCTTAAGGATGAGTTTGGTACCCTATTATCTCATACCCTATGATCCTTTGGATGCCAAAATATATGTTACCAAAGTATAAGGCTCACATTTGATATGACAGTTGCAAATTATCATAGAAACAACACAAGTGGTGTTTTGTGAAAATCAATGAAATGCTTGACCCAAAAGCTTAATCTCTTTAGCCAGGGTCAAAGAATTTTACGACTCGAATGATCTACTGTTTTCTTCTCTCTCCGTACTCAATGGAGTGATATGCTCTAACATAAAATCGCATTTCACAACAGATGATTGGAAAAACTTTCTTCAACGTGTCAATTATCCTAGTGAAGAAAGACTCAGAGGAGATGAAAATTTGGAAGAAGAACTCCGTTTATGGGCATCATACAGAGGCCAGACATTGACCAAAACTGGTACAAATTGCTTCTCCTCCCTCCTTACAAGTGTGTCTCTGTGCGTTTGTGTTAGATATGTAATTTAGCATTCTATTTTGTGCTTACATAATTAATGTCCTTTGTTCATTTCTACTCCTCTCATTGAGTAAAGTACGAGGAATGATGTACTACCGACAAGCATTGGAGCTGCAAGCTTTTCTAGATATGGCAAAGGATGAAGGTACTTGGAAGAATTCATTGCACAAAAAAAAAAGGAGAAAAACGAGTCACTTTCTTTTCTATTCTACAACTGAACTTAACCTTGTAATTTCAATTCCTTGAACAGAACTAAACAGAGGTTACAAGGCAGCTGAACTGGAAAGTATGAAAAATCCAAAGAGTGAGCGGTCATTGTGGACACAATGTCAAGCGGTAGCTGATTTGAAGTACACATATGTTGTTTCATGTCAGAAATATGGCATTCACAAGCGATCTGGTGATCCTAGGGCCAAAGACATTTTAAAACTCATGACCAAGTATGCCTCTCAAATTAAGCTTTTGGATTGTTACAGCTTCTGCAAGCATTCTTCTGTTACATTCCCTGATAACCTTACTGCAGATATCCCTCTCTTCGAGTAGCCTACGTCGATGAGGTTGAAGAGACTAGCAGAGACAAAACCAGAAAAACAACTTATTATTCTGCTCTAGCAAAGGCTGCTTTACCAGGAAAATCAGTTGATTCAAATGAAACTGTTCCAAATTTAGACCAGGTACTGTTCTTTGACCATTCTTGGGATTATGATAACTTCATCAATAAATGAGCTTGATATTTATTCTGCACAAGATTATATATTAAATTCATAACCTTGTTATTGAAACTCAAGCTGACTAACAAACTAATGGAAGCCATGATATTATGGTGTGGCTAGTTCCACATTAGATAATATAGGCTGCTCTCTGGAGGATTGAAAGATTAAAATATCCTTTTCTTTTAGTTCTGAAATGAGGTGCTACGCAACTAGTGAATGAAATTTTAGATGAACAGATTTTTCCTTTGTATGTTATGTGGCACCACATAAAGACAAGATTTCTAGGTACTATGATGTTTCTTTACAGTAGTCATGATTTTTTCAAACTTAAGGTTTAGTTATGTTGTTGTAGGTAATTTACAGGATAAAGCTTCCAGGACCTCCAATATTGGGTGAGGGTAAGCCAGAAAATCAAAACCATGCCATCATTTTTACTCGTGGTGAAGGCTTGCAGACAATAGATATGAATCAGGTCTTACATCATTATTTTATAATGAAGAAAAAATTGGGAAAGAGATGCGTTTAAAATTTCAAATATCTCAAGTATTTATTTTGCAGGATAATTATATGGAAGAAGCTTTCAAAATGAGGAATTTGCTGCAAGAATTTCTCAAAAAACATGATGGTGTAAGATATCCTTCAATACTTGGAGTTAGGGAGCACATATTTACTGGCAGGTATTGATTGGTGCCATCAATTTCTCCAGAGTTTTGGTAAAATTACTTTGATATACTAAAATGAATAAATGCCTGTCATTTAATCTTTTTTCTCATATGTCTGTTACAGTGTTTCATCCCTCGCATGGTTTATGTCAAATCAGGAGACTAGTTTTGTGACAATTGGACAAAGAGTGTTGGCTAACCCCTTGAGGTAAGATTTCTAAGTTTTTCTCATTAATCTGGGTGGATTGTTCTTTGTGGAACCAAATGGAAATGGAGCTATCAGCTTCTTCAGGTTTCACTGCAGAATGTTTCTCTGAACTCTTAGAGTAGGATTTCATTTGCACCCTTATAGTAATCAATTTCTCAGTGAACTCTATTTCTGCCAAGTTGTTGTCATGATCTGCCTCAGCTTGTAATAAGAATAAATGCTGAGATTGTTCTTGATGATCTGCTATATAATGTCTGGTAAGAATAAAAGAAGATATTGTTTAGAATATATGGCTCACATTTAGGTATCTGCAGACCTTTCAGTCAAAAGGAAAAAGGCCCATAATTCCTTCAAGCATTATTCTCAATATCTGTAGTATTTTGATCATATAAAGCTGAGACTTGATATATATAATTGCCTCTGTTAGCAGTAGAAATTCTATGCCCCAATATCACAATCACGATTAAAGTATTTCAAATTGATAATGGACCAGTGTCTGCCTTTATTTTTCATGCTTTATTTCTCTTCTTATCTAAGGTAGTGAATGGTCTATGTCATGGTTTATATGTTTCGTTTTTGTTGATGTTTCTATTAGTCGGTATGCTCTATTGCCATTGTTTGTATTGCTTGAAGTGCTGAGTGGTGTTTGTTTCTGTGCTTTTCATTCAGAGTTCGGTTCCATTATGGCCATCCAGATGTATTTGACAGACTTTTCCACCTGACAAGAGGGGGAGTAAGCAAGGCTTCTAAAATCATCAACTTGAGTGAGGATATATTTGCAGGTATGAATGGTGAATAATTTTCTCCATTCGGATTACTAATTTCCATTTCATTCACATTTTTTCTTCATTTTTGAGATATCAATAATATGGCTTGTCTTGCCATTTATCCTTCTTTATCTCTTCCGTTTCCAGGTTTTAATTCTACATTACGTGACGGAAATGTCACTCATCATGAATACATACAAGTTGGCAAAGGAAGAGATGTGGGTCTTAATCAAATCTCAATGTTTGAGGCAAAGATAGCTAATGGGAATGGTGAGCAGACTATGAGTAGGGACATATACAGGCTAGGGCACCGCTTTGATTTCTTCCGAATGTTGTCAGTTTATTTCACCACCATCGGCTTCTATTTCAGTACCTTGGTATGCTTGAAACCTAATTTATTTTGTGTTATATCATACATGAACCACTACAATTACTGATTCAACTCTTGACAGCTGACTGTCCTCACAGTTTATATATTCCTTTATGGCCGCCTCTATCTTGTCCTCAGTGGGCTTGAAGAAGGTCTGAACAAACAGCGTGCTATTCGAGACAACAAGCCTCTCCAAGTGGCCCTTGCTTCTCAGTCTGTGGTGCAAATTGGACTTTTGTTGGCTTTGCCTATGATTATGGAAATTGGTTTAGAGAGAGGCTTTCGAGAGGCATTCAGCGAATTCGTGTTAATGCAACTTCAGCTGGCTCCTGTATTTTTCACATTTACTCTTGGAACAAAAACCCACTATTATGGAAGGACATTGCTTCATGGGGGTGCGCAGTACAGAGGCACAGGTCGTGGTTTCGTGGTGTTCCATGCCAAGTTTGCTGATAACTACAGGCTCTATTCGCGCAGCCATTTCGTTAAAGGAATTGAATTGATGATTCTGCTTATAGTCTACCACATATTTGGTCATTCATATACAAATATGGTTGTCTATGTTTTGATTACCCTATCAATATGGTTCATGGTAGCAACATGGCTTTTTGCTCCCTTCCTTTTCAATCCATCAGGCTTTGAGTGGCAAAAGATCATTGATGACTGGACAGATTGGAATAAATGGATACACAACCGTGGAGGTATCGGTGTACCTCCTGAAAAAAGTTGGGAATCTTGGTGGGAGAAGGAGCAAGAGCATCTTCGCCACTCTGGAAAGCGTGGTCTTGCCGTTGAGATAATAATGGCCCTTCGCTTTTTCCTCTATCAGTACGGTCTTGTGTATCACCTCTCATTCACTGACACCAATCAAAATTTTCTGGTAAGTGTGTTCTTCATATATTTCTCCTTGGGAGAATTCATTTTACTAATGGTGTGTGTTACTTGGAAGCAATTTAATTTAACTGCTTTTGGCTTTCAGGTTTATGGTCTTTCCTGGATTGTAATCTTTCTAATATTGGGCTTAATGAAGGTAAGCATTAATTCAATTCTTCTTTTCATTTCATATTATCAATATTGTTGAAGTTCTTGGATCAATGAATCATGTTGGCACTTGTATGTTAATATTTTCTTGTTGACACTGATTGTTAATGAACTGCTGTTAAGTTTACAAGTGAAAAGCAAAATAGTGAGAGCGAGAAAGCATTGTCTTCTAACGATTACGTTGCGTTTTACTTGCAGACCGTGTCGGTTGGCAGGCGACGCCTTAGCGCAGATTTCCAGCTTCTATTTAGACTGATTGAGGGTTCTATTTTCATCACATTCCTTGCCATTTTCATCACATTATTAGCACTTGCTCATATGACTCTCAAGGACATTATAGTCTGCATTCTTGCACTCTCACCTACTGGCTGGGGCTTGCTACTGGTAAGTCAATGCTTATTTCTAACTTCTAAGGATAATATTTAGGTTCTTTGGTATATTGAATGAAATGAGATTGATGGGAATTTTATGGATGAAAAATGACACATGTTTTAGGATTAAAAATAGGTGTAACAAACCTAGTACTTTAATCTTTTAACAAGTTCTTCAACATGTGGAATTTAATAGGTTTAATAAAAGTTTAAGGTGCACATCTACCCATTGAGTATTTCCTCATACGCATCTGACACCGTAAAGTTCTGTTAGGTGCAAACAGTTGACCTGAACATTTTCAAATGGAGCAAAAATGTTATGTCCGTTAAGTGTAATTAACATCTGTTGGCCCCACTATATGACAACACTAAAGTAACAGAGTTTAGATATAAGTAATAGACATAGTATTTTTGCTCCATTTGGGAATATTTACATATACGGTTGCACCTAAAGAAACTTTATGGTTTCACTGACCTCAGACTTGCACGTTCACTTGAATTTTAGCTCCTAATGTTGTTTACTTGTGTTCATTTTGTTGTGCCCAAAAGATTGCACAAGCCTTGAAGCCTCTCATTGTAAAAGCTCAACTCTGGGGATCGGTGAGAGCGCTCGCTCGCGGGTACGAGATAATCATGGGGCTGCTTCTCTTCACGCCGGTGGCTTTCCTTGCGTGGTTCCCTTTTGTTTCAGAGTTCCAAACAAGAATGCTCTTCAACCAAGCATTCAGTAGGGGTTTACAGATTTCTCGTATTCTTGGTGGACCCAGAAAGGAACGCTCCTCCAACCACAAAGAGTGAATACAACTATATATATATATATATAGACAGAAGTCAATGTAAATGTGAGTTCAGGGCATATATATCTACAGGTTTTAGTTGTATATATATAGCATAAGAATTGTGTACTAGAGTCATGTTAGGTGATGAAGCTGCAGATAAGTTTAAGCATGGAGTAATTATTTGGGTGGAACTTTGCTGCAGCAGAGCAGGGCCGCAATCTTTAGTCTCTCTGCTAGCTTCAGTAAAATGAAGTGACCTCGTGACATGATGGGACTCTGTATGCGTTGTGATAGTCAACTGGATTGCAATTTTTAATTTAGTACTTGTTTCTTTTTCATTAATTTTTTTAATTCTACTCTGTTAACAATGTTAATATCTGTAACTGTTTTATTACTACTGTTAGTTTTATGCATATGATACTAATATAGTAAAATTAAAGAATTTAAACAGAAAAAAATATAGATACTAAATTAAAAATTGAGATGAACCTATCAATGGATTTCTTTTTTTTTTTTCTTCCTTTGTTTTTTCTCAATTTTTCAATATCTATATATGGGTAAACTAATTCGTCGGCTCTCTTTTTTTCTTTTTTCTTGTATATTTTTAGTTAACAAGTAAAATAATTTGTGATTTTCTTTTTATATTATTTAAAATTTTAGAATAAAAATTAACATATCTCTTTTTTCATATTGTTCATCGGAGTCTAATAAAAAAAAATAAAAAGTTCAAGGAAAAAAGGAGAGTATGAGATGGAATAAAGGGATAAAGGAGAGATAATAGAAAAGAGGGAAGTATATATAGTAAAGGAATTTAGTGGAGTTAACTATTCTTATATGATTTTAAATATTTTGAGGATAAAATTGTATCATAAAATTCTTAATAAACTTAAAAAATATTTTAAGACAATAGCTCAACTTAACCCTATATATAATTAACTTATTGAGTTTTAATCTATGTGAATTTAACTAGCTACTAAGTGAAAATATTGTAAAATAAAATTAAAAAAATAAATATCTTTAATTAATTTTCTTACACTGCATCTCAAACATTGAAACTAAGCACCCATCCATACATACATATTATAACCTATTTCGTTTGGTTGACCAAATTTGATGAGCATCAGCATTTGATATTTACTACCAATTTAGATAAGATTTTGAAAAATAATTTATAATAAAAAAAGATTTTTTAGTAGCTTTGAGAAAATAACTTTTGGAGAAAATTTTATAAAAAAATAATTTTAAATAAATAAATATTTAGATAGTTATTTTCAGAAATATTTTTGTTATTAGTAAATTAAAAAAAATAGTATGATTATTAAATATATGAGAGATGAGAGATAAAAAAGGAGAGAGAGTGTAGATGAAAAATGAGAGAGGAGAGATAGTGTAGAAAAGAAATGAGAGAGGGTATAAAAAAAGTAGAGGTAATATAATAATTGGTTAGTCCATAAGCTTTTTTACTATTCTATAAACTACTCTGATCAACTTATATAAAACCTTGATTTTAAATCATAATTTAGTCTAAAAATTTATTTAAATAAATATAGTTATTTATTTTAAAATTTTTTAAAACTTAAATTTTTTTTAGGTTTAGAAAGAAACCAAATAGGCCCTTAATTAGAATCATTGCAGCTATTAAAAGTGAGTTTGGGTTTTTTCCCCTCCTTGATATCTATTGACATTTGCATGAAGCTCAAAATATAATACTTAATTAAAAGATTTGTATAATCTAGTATTCTTTGTCTCACTCATTTATTTTTTTTTTAAATTATCCTAATTAATTTAACGATTTTTCTGACCTTTTTGTCTCGTGCTCTCTATTTAGCCATTTAGGAATATTCTAAAAAAATGACACAATAATAACAAATAATTAATTTAATTAATTTTTTTAATCTTCATAAATTAGTTAACTTGATATTATAATTAGATTTAAATATAAAAAAATCTCTTGAACTTGGTATCAGTTATACATAAACTCCTTAACTTTTAAAGTTTTAAATTTAAAACTCTAATATCTCATATTTTAATTAACAAGTGCTTGCTGTTAAAATTAACAGTTTTTGTCATATTATAATTTTTATATTTTTTATTATATACCATGCCATTTAAAAAATAACATTTAGTAATTTATATATATAATTTTAAATAGTTTATATTTTTTATTTAAACATGATCAAATAAATATTTTAAATATTTTTTAAGTATTTTATATTTTTTATTATTTAAAAAATATTTTAATTTTTCAAGTATTATTTAAATATTAAAAAAAATTAAAATTATATGTCAATTCCTAAATGTTATTTTTTTTAAATGAAGTGACATATAATGTTAATTTTAAAGATAAGGTCTTAATTATCAAAACATGAAATATTGGGATCTTTAATTTAAAATTTTAAAATTTAGAGAAATTATATACAACTTATCTAAAATTTAAGAGAGATTTTATGTGTTTTAGCCTTATATTTAATATAGGAGGGTTATAGCAAAAAATAAAGGAATGAATATTTTCTCTTACGTGAGTTTTATATATTGCATGAAATTTAAAAATAAGCATTATTCACAATTTATGAATATCTATTTATTAACAATAATCCAGTTTATTTGACATTTGGGGCAAATTTATTTAAGTAAAAAAAATCCATTCAAACTTGTGTCTTTATTTTCTTATATTATATCAAAATAATCTAAATCTTTCATTTTCACCAGCATCTCAATTTAAAATTTTTACTTGCCTTTACCAAGGATAACAAATCTACTCCCGTTAAATTGGATTAGCTATATAAATAATGATTTTAATTTCAATATTAGTTCTATATGATTATGGAATTATGGCAAAAAGACAAGCAAAAAGAAAAAGGAAAATGATAGTATATTTAGTAAGATATAAGAATTTTTTATAAAAATATAAGAGAAAATAGAAGTATAAGTGAAAATAAAAGTAAAAATAAAAATATAATTATGTTATAAATTAATTTTAAAAATTTAATTGATAAGTTATAAATAAGTATAAAATTGATAAATATTTTTTTATAAATTAGAGTAAAATTATCTATAATATTTTTTTATAATTTAAGAAGGGTTAAAATTGTTTAAAAATTTTATAATTTAAAGTTTTTTAATATAATTAAAATATCCAAAATATTAAAAATAAAAATAAAAATAATTTTTATTATATTAAATAAAAAAATATTTAATTTTATTTCTATTTTTACTACTCCACCTCGCTACCCAACATGCCCCTGAACGAAGAGTGGTAGGAAAAAAAATTAGTTGCTCTTCTCATTGATGCCAGAGTGTCATCTTATCCGTCCATTATAACAGCACTCAAATCCCTCCGTTGATCTTCTCTGCCCCCTCCCTCTCTTCTATATAATCTTCCCAACGTTGCCGTCTATGTAAATCCAAATTATCTCTTTTCACTCTCAATTTCTCAGCCGCCCTCTTCAATTCTAAATCCAAAAGCAAAAACTCGAGGTTTCTTTTCTCTCTGTTTTTTTTAATATAAAACATAAATCTTCGTTTCCTGGGTTTTTAAGTTTTCGAATTTATTACCTCTGAAATTATTTTAACGGCCTGCTTTCTCGGTGCCATTGCAGATCGCTTGATTACTTCTCACCATTCTGAGACCTCAAATTTCATTTCTCGATTCTGGATTTTCATGAACGATCTGTCGCTTAATATGGGCCAATCTCAGATCTTGCAGATTCACCAAAATAACGTCCTTTGGCCTCACCATCCGCTTCCGTTCCCGCCGGGAAACCATACCGTCATGTATCACGGAGCTCATTCTCACCGGCAAATCTTTAACGCTCCCACCCCAGCAAACCCTACGCCTCCGGTTCGGGTTGCTTGGAAGAGGAAGGATTTCAAACCAGATAATCGAAATGAGTTTGGGCGTAAAAACTCGCTTCCGGGTCCCGGGTACAAACCTCCGGGTCAGATCGATTCGCAAGCTCAGAACCGATTCAAAACTCGCCGGTTTCACAGGAAGAACAAGTTCGAATCCAGATATGCTCCGTTCGCTCCCCGTAATACCACATCGTTCCTAATTCACTCCAAAAGATCTCGAGGTAACGCTACGCCGTGTCCAGTTACACCGGCGGTCCTACCAACGCCAATCTTGTCACCGTTGAGTGAGTTTTGGATCGACATGGCGAAGGAAGAGTGGGGAGTTGATGGCTACGGTTCGATGAAGGGACTGATAAGGCTTCGATCTGGGTCACCCAGAGGCGACGACGCAGAGGAGGAAGAGGAAGATGAAGACGACGACAATAATGGTGGCAGTGGCGGTGGCGGGTCTAGTGACAGTGATGTAGAAGAACGAGTCGAAGTTGAGAAGAGGTTAGATCATGATCTGAGTAGATTCGAAATGATATACCCAAATTTCGGAACCGATGATCAGACCAGTGTTTTGCAGACTCGTGTAGATGAACAGGACTCCCATATTGCACGATTGGAAGAAGAGAACATGACACTGAAAGAGAAGCTGTTCCTGATGGGGAGAGAATTGGACGAACTGAGGAGGAGGGTTCAATGTTTAGAGACTGATGGTGTGTGGGGAGCTTGCAGGGGCCAAATCGGAAAGAAGGAAGCATTCTCTGAGCAGAGTGTGGGAAATGTTAATGGTGAGGGTGAGGGTGAGGGTGAGGGGGAGGGGGAGGAGGAGGAGGAGGAGGAGAATGGGGGTGCCACGATGACATATTCTGGGAAATTATCAGTTCATTGAACTGTTAGATATCTGTAAATATTTCTGTATATATATAACTAGGCTAGTAGATATAGATTGAAGTTTAATTTTCATCATTAAATTTCATCCTTCTTTCGTAATCTAACTCTAGGCCCTGGGAATGAAGAATGAAACTCCCTGAATAAATTCTGCCCAGATAGAAGCAAATAATTTCTGGACTAACTGATGAAAATTTTCACGGTTTCTTCTTTACTGTTCATTCCCATATGTATTATGGGATCTGCATGGAATTGTGTTTTAATGTTTTACAACAGTACAATGAAAAGCATGTCCTGTACAGCAGCAGAAGAAGAAGATGGTGAAGATGGAGGCTATGGGACTGATGTAATGAAAGTTAGGCATGCTTAATAACTTTTTTTCCTTCTCAGATTAATTATCCTAATTAATAAATAGTTTAAGATAAGGAGAAAGCTTTGGAATAACAATAAAATGACTTAAAGGTTATAGGTTTAATTTTTAAAAATAGTCTATTTATTTATATAGATAAAACTTCGTACAACTATTTCTTCTTGTATCTCATATGGCTAGAGGCTTGGACTCGGTCCTTTTAACCAATGGTTCAATATGTGATTAAGGTTTGGGACAGGGAGGGTACTGGAGCATTTAGATGTGTGTACTATTGGGGTGTCCTCGATCTCATGAGGCTAAATTAGTAATCAATGATTGGGGCATCCCTACAAGTGGACTTTGTGTGGGAAAGGTGCTCTTATGTTGTCTTTGGCAGGCAGTTGAATGTTGCTGTTGGTTGGTCCTGACCTCACTGGCTTTTTTTTTTTAACAACCTTCTTTAGGAAAGGTATATTGATGGATTTTCCTACTTTATGCCAAAGTTCACCTGCAACTGTTAGTTTTTTTGAAATTATTACAATTTTCCCCCTCCAAAAATAGTTTCCTTTTTCCTAAAACAATATTCTTTAATTATTCATTATTTTGATGACATTTTTAAAAACATAAAGCATGATTTTTTTTTCTAAGATTCAGAAGGACATGCACTAATAATTTGAGATTATAAGTAAAATTAAACTTATAACTTCTCATCTACGTGGAAGCTTTTACAAGGTCATTAGAGTAAACTTTAAACTTTAGTTTATATTAAAATTGAGAAATCTCTCTCTTACACACAATGTGAGAATAAATACCCTAAATTATCAAACTTTATTTTACCACATGCAAATTTATGTAAGTTGATAAAAAATGAAGTAACTAATTGCATGAAGTATGTAGAGGGTGGTAAGGGGCATATTGATTTTAAGTATTGTGCTTATAAATACTCTTTTCTATTTTAAAATTTTTAAAAATATAAAAGTTAATTAAGAAATTTATTTTATTTATATGTAAAAGACCTCAATCATTTTATTTCTCAAATTTATAATTTTTTTAAATTATTTTTATTGCTTGTATATATTAAAAATAATTTTGTGAATGAGGATAATGATGTTGATTGTTGTGTTGACAAACTTAAGATGAGAAAATTAGAGGCGTTTTATTGGATGAGAATGGACAAAATTGAGACAGTAGGACAAGATGAGGTTGCTTGTGCAGATGAATTAATTTACAATCTTAAAAATCGCTTTCGAATAATTAATTAATTAATTTTGTTTATATATATAATAAAAAATTAGGAAAAAAATAAAGAAGGGTTCCTTTCCCTGGGTTTTAATGGGCTGAGAATGAAACCATGTGGTTTGGTTCAATCATCCGTAGACGTGGGAGGCATTTGTCCTTGTAATAAATTATTCGTTTGGTATGGTTCATATGATTCAATACCTATAAAAATGTTCGGTAAGAAAATTACATAAAAAGATGGTATCATTAAATAAGGGGAAAAGACAAATAAAATAAATTTTATTATTTTCAAATTTTCTTTGATTCATCCCACGCTTTGCACGGTGAATAAAACAACATAAGTCCATGATTATCATAAATTTTTATCATGGTTAAAAATTTATATAAGTTTAAAATTTTATTTTTAAAAATTTTGAGCCTGATAATTAATTAATAATATCAATAAATGTGACTCAAAATCTTTTAAAAATTAAAATAAAATTGTTGATTGTGACTTATAAACAAATGAATTGAAAGTATAATTAGGTAGACTATAATCTTTTTTTAACTAAAGTAAGTGTTACAATATTTTAAGAGTATAATTGTGACTTGTAAATAAATAAATTGAAAGTATTAAAAAGTTAGATCAACTAAGATCCATTTTTAACTTAATTGTATATTATAAAATTTTAAGAATATAGTTTATTTAAATCAACATTTTAAATTTACAAATAAATTAATATGTATTTTTGCACAGATTTTTTAAATTCTATAGATAGATTTGCAACTGTTTTCCCCATTTTTGCAGTTTGTTTCTTAAAATTTAGAAGCCAAATTTCAGGATTTGTAGACATCAGAGATTGACTAAAAAATTTGGGTTATAGCACCTAATATCTTGATCTTATTTCTCATATGTGTATAGTTTCTTAATATCATTTATGGTATAATTTTACTCATAATATTTTTAATTTCATATAATTTTACCCATAATCTTTTTAATTTGATACAATTTTATATATAATTTAATTTCTTAAGTACTAAGAATTATACCAAATTAAAAAGATTATAGATAAAATTACACCAAATTAAAAAAATTATTGGTAAAATTGACTCATAAATAAGATTAAGATATTGGATATATATGAGAAATAAGATTAAAATGTTAGATGGTATATGACCCTAAAAATTTCTAAGGAAGACTTGTAAATAATAATATTTAAATGATTAAATATTCTTAAAATAAAACTATTATTATTTTAATGATTGTTTGGCGCCATATTGCTGAAGCTAGTTTGGGTGGTTCAGTCATGAAAATAATTATGTGGTTTTTCATATTAATGATGAGAAATTTATTATTAAAAAAGGAAAAATTAGAGAAAAATGCCAATTAAAAATTTTGTTGGATCAAATGACTTATATTAGAGTATCATTACTCTGTATGTAAAAAGTTTACAAATAACTAATACTTTATATATATAAATTTATTAAGTTTTTACCAATAAAATTTTTAAAGGAAAATATACATATAACACTCTAAACTAATTTTAAATGAGTAATTAGCACTTTAAACTAATTTTGAATGTACAACTAGAACTATAAGATATTTAAAGGTACAATTAGCATCCTAAACTAATTTTAGAAATACGACTAGTACCCTAAAGTATTTAAATTGATACAATTCCTCCTTTTCACTGATAAAAACATAAATTTATGTCTGATTCATGTCACGTAAGCTTTTTATTTTGATACATTATTATTTAAAATGTCACATATGATATATTATTTAAACAAGAGTACTGAATACATTTTAAAATTGATATTATATAGAACTCATGCGTAAAATTTGTAAAATTTTATGGTTTATTTAGTGAAATTTATAAAAACAATATTCATATATAGAATAATATGTTAAAATAAAAAGTTTAAGTGACATGTATCAATTTGAAATAAAAAGTTAGTGTTTTTGTTAGTAAAGGGTAAAATTGTACTAATTTAAATATTTTAGGGTATTAATTGCCCTATAAAATTAGCTTGAGGTACTCATTTTATCTTTAAATATTTTAGGATACTAATTATACATCTAAAATTAATTCGTAATACTAATTATACATTTAAATACTTTAGAGTACTAATTGCTCCTCCAAAATTAACAATTCAGCTTTACTCAATTTTTAATAAGATGCTTTTCTTTAATTTTCCTTTAAAAAGTTCGGCGTGGGCTCATGCAATGTAATCTAAGTATTATCAATTTATAAATAATATAATTTTTTATACATTTTTATATTATAGTGATGTGAACTTTCTTCTATGTAAGAATATAAATTGTGATAGCATTACAGTATTGATCTAGGGATTAAAGTTTAGTCACAATGGAAAGAATCTTGTTTGTTTAAATATAATGTCTTGAGATTGAATTCATATGAATACAAAAAATATTTTTAAAAGAGTTATTTAAGTCTAAAAATATTTAAATATGATTACATCAAACATTTATATATGACTAATTTTAAATTTTGTATAAAAGTATTAAGAGTAATGTCTCTCTGTTTTTTTTTTATACAAATAATGTCTCTCTTATATCATTGTCAACATGCACTAAACAAAAGAGGAGCGTAGATTTGGGTAAAGCATATCATTTAAAGAGGAAGCTTCATAGAGTGAGGTGGTGGCCACCAAAGTCCATGAATTGTAAGCAAATGGCCATTGAAAGCACATGAACTAGGTATTGGTAAGTCACACTATCATTAAACTTTCATCCCCCATATCTTCCCACCCATTCCATTTATTTTAATTTATTTAATTAACATTTTTTAACGAGTTAAATCATGCAAACGTATAAGTTACTCCTCAAATCTTTAATATGAGAATTAACTAATTTAGATATATTAAAAGAACTAAATATATCAATTAATTATGATTAAATTTAAGTCTTTAAGAATAATTTATATTATATACTATTTCGGTCATTAATTTAGATAGTTTAAGTGGTATATGATATGAATATGACTTGAGAGTTTAGAGTTGATCAAATTAACTGATTTATTTATCTTTCTCAATATAATTAAATTAATTAATTAATTTTTATATTAAATATTGGAATTTTATTTATACGTATTTATGAGTTGAGTCACCTTGACTTAATATTCAAATTAAAACCCTCTTGATTAAATTTTTCATATTGTTTGAAATGGTTGGGATATTTTCTCAAGCTCACTCAAATCAAGATAATCAAATCAAACCAAACTTATTAGGTTGATTAGGCCTATAAACACATGTGATTAGGCCTATTTTCTCAAGATAATATTTAATTAAATTCCATTTTACCAAAGGTTGAACCGTCTAGCAATGATGATGATGATAGCCTGCGGTACATCACACTATATCCTATTTCAAAGAAGACATTGATTTGGGGCCGAAAAAGAGAGAGGAAGGCATCAATTGTTGTGGTTATGACTCATATTCCTATAATTTATTGAAATCATTTTTATTTATTATTTTTGGTTAAAATCTATCATATCCCCGCCATATTTATAATTGATATTTTAGGAGCTATTAGTAATTAGCCAATTTAGTATTTTATAGGGACGAAATGATAATTGTAAACTCTATTTTTCATAGTGGAATTTCTCGGTCTCTCTTGTGAGAAAATGACATATAATTGAAAACCCGTAATTGCACATACGCTTACGTTTGCGAAGAAGGGATTTGGTATTTGTAGTGTCTTCAATATGGGAGAGATAATGGATTCACACTTAAGAACAGATTGCTAGGATGTTCAAGTATGAGTCAACTTGAGTGTAGGCAAGAAACCTCTCACCTCATATAAATAAAATAAAATGAAATGATTTATAATCTTAAGTAAATCTTGAGTTAAGAGGTGTCATCTTCTTATCCATTTGTTCTCTCCCCTCATTTTTAGACTTCGCTATTAATACTTAACACATTTGTTTTATAAACTATATATGTACCGTTCCATACGATGCACGGGATGGTATATACACATGAATGTAATATTCCAATTATACATTTACAATATTTTCCTATATAAATTGTCAAGTGTATTACATATTTTTGGGAATATAAAAAAGAAAGTTATTAATTGAGATATTAATGTCCAATGTTTTATATTGTGTATATTAATAAAATTATATTTTCAAACATAACTATTTGAAAAGAATTATGACATTAATTGGGGCATTAATACCTCCCATTAACTTATATTTTAAGGCATATTTGAATAAGAATTTAAAAAATTACTTATGAAAAAAAGAATTTTTCACAGCTTTTAAAAAAAAGGCTTTTGGAAAAAAATTTATGAGAAAAAAATGATTTTGAATAAATGAGTGTTTAGATAGTTAGTACGAAAATTATTTTTATAATTGAAAAATTATCAGAAAATATGATTTTATTAAAAATATGAGAGAGAAGAGAGAATATATATGAAAAAGGAGAAATGGTGTAAAAGAGAGAAGATAGGAGAGGGGTGGATAAGAGAGAGGAGAGAGGAGATATGTGTGTAAGAAAAAGTAAGTGTAACATAGTAATTAGGTAGTCCATAAACTCTTTTATTATTCTAGAAGGTAGTCTCAATAACTTATCAAAAATTTTAATTTTAAACTATAGTTTGATGTAAAAATTCTTTTGGATAAATGTGTCTGTTTGTTTTAAATTTTTCTCAAACTAAAGTTTAAGTTAAAAGCGCTTTTAAAATCTTAATTTAGGGATTTTTCAAACATGTGTTTAGAAAGATCTAAATATAATTATAAAATTCAAACTGAATAATTTATAATTGAATTGAGTATTATAAGATTTTATATATAGAGTTAGATTGATGATTGATTTTTTTTTTCTCTTCAAACTCATAATAAAGGGGTGGATAATGACACAATGCTAGCAAAATTGAGATTGGGCTAAGTTGGAAGATGTGGCCCAAATAGAAGAGCCGATCATCACAATACTTTAAGGTTTATCCCCTTAAAAGCAACACTTAAGCTTAATTACTCTCTCCATGGTGATATTAATTCTTTATGTAACTTGGATTCTGTTTTTCTATGTATCGTTTCAATTTTATCAGATGTCCTACAGGGACTAACTTGGATTTTTTTTTTTTTTAACATATCTCTAAAGATGGAAAAAGTTCATATTCTATATGGACAACCTAGATTTTACTTGGATTATTCAAATTTTATTACCTTTTTCCTTCTTAAGCTTTTTTTTTTAATTAAGAAAACAACTTCCAAAATAAAATTATTTTTCACTAAACATGTGAGCTTATGTTTGACTTTTAGATGTCTATCTTATTTAAATATATGAAATATTAAAAAAATTTGCCCCCAAGATTTCCAGCATTTAAATAAATCATTGGTCAAAAGGCATGATTAACTGTTGGTTCAATATTGTTAACCATTCGGAGAAACCCAGGCTTGTAAATGATTTTGTCTCTAAAATCACGCTCTCATGGATTAGATGCAACATATATATATTGAGATTTTTTTTTTTAAAAAAAAGAAATTAAGGAATAAGCTAATAAGACAAAAACAATCACATAATTGATTCACTAAACAATTAATCGATTGGTTTGTCTGCTAATTAATGGTTATGCTTTCACGAAGAGACATGCATAGCTTTACATGTTCTATGCATTAATTGATTTACACTATCAATAAAATCCATCTAATTCTAGAAAATATTTTCAAAGTGAAAGATCCATTAATTAATTAATTATTGATCAGTGTGTTTCTCTCTAGGGTGTTTTGAATAACTTTTTTCATTATCATTTAGTTTTCATATATAGGACAAAATATTGGTTCATGAATCATATATATATATAATTAGTGTTTTAAGACCTTTATTATCTGATCTATTTACTTTATTGAATAGACTTTTTTTCTTCTTCTTATACTTTCTTACTTTAATTAAATTTATCTGAATAATTATCCAAAAATTGATAATTTCTCATAATTAATACTAGTTTATATCAATTAATAGCCAATGAAATGAGAGCCAATCCATATATCTATTTTGACTCAGCTCACATGTTATCTATTATTTAAACCCTATATGATATTAGTTATAGGTGAATTATGTAAAAACCCTAAAAGATTGAAGGTGGATATGTAATTGATTTTTTATAGTGAAAAAATATTTAAAAAGTTTCAGGAGAACTGAATATAGGTCAAGAGATCGAATCATGATAAAATAAGTTTATCCATCTCCTTATTTTTATTTACTTTTATATTTACACAAACACAAACTCTCAAGTAGAATTTCAGAGATAAAATTGAATGATATGATGAATCAAAATAGACTATAAAAATTTTGTGAACATGATTTTAACTTTTTCTTCCCCTCTTAATTTTTATCCAACAGCAACTAGATTTAAATGAAAACTCACAAATTACACTGAATTTGAGTGAAAAAGAAATACAAAATTATTAAACTAGCAACCCCTATTATATATCATCACTCTTGAAGTTGAAGAAGCTTACAAGTGCGTTAAGAAATACTAAGGATGTTTGAGAACATGTAGCAGAGCTTGAATAATGGTGGTGGATCCATAATAAGGACATAAAGATGGATGTGTGAGAGATAATAATGATGATGGGATAAGAGATATAATTGAGCTCATAATAAGTGCTTTTGTTATTTTCTTTCTGTCTTTTTTTTGATAAAGCATGATTATATTGCTGCAGACACAAGTTCATTATGATTGATCCCTGTCCTTTAATTCTTCTCCACACGAGTCTTTGGAAGAAAACCTCATTATTTACATATGGCACGAGCATATGCAACAATATCTCTCTCTATTGTCCATCTCTCTTCACTTAATCATGCTTTAATTTAGATGGAGGGAATGAAAGAACAAAGTAAAGAATTTTTTTAAAAAAAATAATGAAAAGCTTCTATTTAAAAATTTATTAATCATCAAGCAAATCTGATATATTTTCATACAGAAAAGGTATTGGTACATTAAAAGATTTTATATATATATATATAAAGTACCATTATTTGAACTTATGTCTTTTTTTACTAATAAGATTTCTAAAGAAAGACTTTTTACTGATTTTATCAAAAAATTTCTTTAGATAAAAAGGCCAAAACACGAAAGGTAAAAAATGGTTAGTTCTGTGATGGCAATAATATTTATACAAAAAATATTTAAGTCATAGGTCTCTTTTTCTCTCTTTTCAATAATTTTAAAAAGAATGTTTTCTCTTCAAAATCTCTCTACTTTTAAAGAGATTGAAAACATTGAAAGAAAATATAGGGACTTTGTCTATTTTTCTTTTCTTTCATTTTTCTCTTCTATTAATTTTTCTTGCTATTAAAACAGGAAAGAATATATTTTTCCTCCTACTTTCTTGTCTTTTCTTTTTTTTTCCTCTAATTTTTTCTTTATCCAAAAATGGGTGTTAATTAATTGCATATCCTAATCTCTGGAGCTTTTATGATGAGGAATATATCAATCAAATTTGAGGTGATGAATTAAACAATGAAAACATTCAAATGAATTAGACTTAATTTTATTAGGCATAAAATAATTAAAAAGTTTGGCAAACGCATTACTGTAGCCTGTAATTAAAAATACTATATATTTTATTCAAACAAAAAAATAATGGAATTATTAAACAAATCAATGAAGCAAAAAAATCTCAATACCACCCTTTAAGTGAAATTTTGATGTTTAAGTCTTCTTACAGAAAGACCACGTAATTGAAGAAATATTCGAATCTCAATGCTCAAATATGGATTATTAAATTAGTAGAATTGAATATTAGATAATTATAAAAAAAATCCTTATTTAGATTCGAAATTGATAATTGTGACATGACCTTTATGGCTCAGCTTATATATCCTATCTCTTCTTCTATCTTATTCGTAACTCTTCCTATTCCCATGTGGCCTTTCCTTTTCAACAAATATTTTGGTTACATCTAATTAATATATTTTATATAATTTTAATGATATTAATTCATTCAATTTCAAGACTTTTTTCTTTTTCCACACTAACAATTTTGATACACATTTTTATAAAACCAGTTTTTTTTCATAATATTAAATAAATAAATAATTTTGAGTGTGTTTTTGATGGTACTGTTGAAGTTTACTCTCATCTCGTGAATGCAACATATTGCCCCATCGCTCTCACCTTTTCTTAGGTCTTCTCTCCTAATAATTTAAATCTTAAAGTTTATTTTCTTAAGAAAATCACAAAAGCAAATTATTTTAATGATGTTTTTAAGGTAGTAATCTGATAGTGCTGTCAATATTATACATGTTTAAAAAGCAAGCTATAAATTTAACAAAGCAAAAGTACTAATTTTAAGAAGAGGTAACGATAATTTTTTATAATCTTTAGAATTTATAATTGTCTTTTTAATATAAATTAAATCATGGGTGTCTAAGTATATTTTTCTGGTTGTTTAACATTCTTATCTTGATAAAAACACTTGAAGTTTCGTCAATGCAAAGATTAAGTAATTTCAAAGAGATCCAAGGAATTATATATATGTATATATATATATTACCTCGATGGATCAAGCTACTAATTAATTAAGTGAAATAATGACCTTGTTAATTAATCAACTGGACTAAAATAATCAGATATAATTAAACTTGATTCAAGTTGCACAGCAAAATTAAGTATTAATTAAATATAAGAACTTGGATGCTTAATCAATTAATATTGCAGTTTTAATTTGTTATGACTAAGGAAAAGGGAGTGGCATCTGATTGTCAAATCTGTTCCATTTTCAGTCAATTCAAATTCATTTTGTTTCCTGTGTGATCATGGATTAACATCTATTAACTCTTCTCTAAAACGTTAGATAACCTAATTAATTTGGGCCCCTCCTCTTGATTTGTATTCATAATAGTTTCCGAGTTTTCTATTTAGCTTTTGTGGGCTAAGAACATCTTCATCATCCATCTTAATTTTTGTTGTATCATTTAATTACTACTATGTTAATTATCCTTATTTACTACTTATACTTACTAATTAGTGAAATAAGTAATAGGTATTGAAAATCAAACCGATTATTAAATCAGTTAAGACAATAAGTAATTCAAGGTTCGGTGGTCAAATTATGATTAAACTAGAGTCAACCTTATCATAATTAAAATAATTTAACTTAATTAAAATATACAAAAATATTCATATGTAATCCTAAAAACAATAATATTTAAATAAAAATATATTAATATACATAAAAATAAATAGAAGATTTATATATAAACTACATATTATCTAATTAATAAAATAGAGTTATTGAAGTATAAATATAGCTTATTGTTATATTTTTATTTTTACTCAAAATAATATTGTTTTAAGCTTATTATACGATTAACCCGTCTAAAACTTTTGACCAAACTGATTAATGGACTAGTTTGAACTCTAAACAATTGAATTGGATTGAGTTTTAATACCATAATAAAGAGAAATTAAGTAATTAAAGAGAAGTAAGATAAAGGAAAACATGCACTTGATGTTTTTTAAGACTTTTCATGTAGAACAATCAAAGAAACTTAATTAAGTACCCAAGAAACAAATTAAAGTTGCTTATTTTCATTAAGGATATTAATTATTGGACCAAGATGAATTAATAACCATGCATGCATGCATGATATTGAAGGACAGATTATGATTTTGGACATAAATTAACAAAAGCATGACAGTTATATTATGTGTTGGGGTGGGTCATGGAAAATGAAGTGATAATCATGATTCATGAATCATGATGATCAATAGACTAATAATTATATAAATCTTTTTGGTCAAGATTGACCCAAGACACAAGCATGAAGGGTGTCGGAGGAACCAAATGTTCTTCCAATAATATACCTCACTATAATTCATTTGCTTTGTTTCTCTATGTGAAAATTCTTTAAAGTGTGGGCACTTTCAATGTATGAAATACATCATATTCTTCTTATCTATAAAATTTTTAAATAAGGACTTTTCACATATTTTTCATAATAAATGTAAAGATCTTATAGCACTTGAAATTGAAATCATAATTATTGTCAAAGTTACAAAAAAGAAAGTTATGAAATGTTTTGGAGAATTTTCAAGAACCTTACTTAAACGTTGTTGAAAATACAAAATTTCATAATTTAGCAATATTTTTATTAAAAATATAATAGCAATCTATGTTATTTGTTTTATTTACTAAAAATACAATAGCAAGTCAATTAAAATTTCGCATTTAAAACTAATGAAGAATTTAAAGATCTATAAACCTAGCTAGATGTTTTAAGATTTGGGTGATTTGGTACAACCTTAATCCTATGTTATTTTATTTTGCAGCATTTGGTATATAGTTGGTAGGATTTTATGAAGTTTAAGACGCAAAAAATCATTTATTTGCAATTTAAAATGAGGCAGCATCAAGTGGTCCATGTCCATATATAATAATTACTATAACAAAAAAAGAAAGGATATTTGTAGCATCATATTATAATTGTGTTTGCCATTATTCCAATTAATTTAGTGGATATTGGACCGCTTCCTCATCACGATATATTTTTCTGGATCTTGTTCTTCCAAAATAAATGCTTAAATAATTACTACTCACTATCAATTCAGAGCAATTTTTTCCAACAATTCGTTGAAAAATCCTCTCCTCTTTATAGTATTGACCAGAATGTTTGCAATAATATCTTGTGTCTCAAACCCATTTATTTTACTCAAACATAATATATATATATATATATATATATATATGTTCACCCAAAAAAAGTTATACATACATAAAACTAATATCAATATAAAATATACTCCTCCAAAGGTAAATGTAAGAGTTACTTAAGGAATTTAATTTAGCTTTAAATATAACACCGCAATATATTGCCTTCTAAATTTTTATTTTTTTAAAAGAATTACTATATATAATCTCACATAAGCAATTTAATTATAAATACATCTTACAACAAGTAAGTGATAGGAAATATGTTATCATTTTCTATACTAAATTTTATTATTACATATTACTTATTTGTTATAAGATTTTTTAGTGATTGGAAGTAAGGGATTTGCAACCCTAATTTTTTCTTAAATTATTCCCCATCAATTATACATATTAAAAAGATTTTTGGCAAATTACATATTCAATACAAAAGATGACTAATAAGTATAGTTTTTATAAATAACTAAATTAATTTTTTATTTTTATAAATTAGTTATATAGCTTCTTCCGTAAAAACTGGTGGAAGGAATAAAATTTATAGTAAGCCACGCTACCCATAAGTCATTTGTAAGTAATGTATGATGCAGCTTAATTATATCAGATTAAACTTAATACGATAAATGAGAAATACATCGTATCTAGTTCAAAAAGAAAAGAGAAAGAAAGATATAGGGATCATCATGAAGGGAAAAATGAAATGATGTCGTTTTCTATCATTTTCCGGGGAAAAATTTGTTTGTACATTAATAACCCATCACATGGGGTTCGATTCCAAGCAGAAGTTACGAATATCTTCTCAATCCCTTGCAAGATTGAAGGCGGTGGGCTCTCCACCATTGCCACTGAATTTGGGTGGTGGTGGGGTTTTGCCTTATTTCCCCCATTTCATTCATTTCATTGCCCTCTTCTCTGCCAACACAACTCTTCTACACATTTTGGTTTCCAAGAATGGACTATGTTTCATAATCATACATAATGTTATAATTAAGAAAGTACGCGGAAATACTCGTACGTAAATGTATAAAACTCAAGATAAGTCACATATATCTCATTTATTTTTATTATTTTAGGAAAAACTATTTCGTCGGTCCTTTTATTTTCACCTAAATTTTAATCATGTCTCTATATTTTTTTCTCTTAGGTCTTTATAGTTCCCTCAGTTATAGGTACTAATCCTCATCCTCACAATCTGTTAATTAAGGTTGATGTGGATAATGACTAAATAATATATGAGTTGTCACAAAATATAAAATAAAAAGATTTTTAAAAAAATAAAATTAATAATAGAATAAAATTTATTTATTGTCAACATAAAAAAGTTATTATGTTAATAACCATATCATTGCATCTAAGTGTACACTGTGTGTATAAGTATAGGAGACAATATGGAGGAAACTATAATGATACAATAAAGAGAAAAGAGAATTATTATAACCTAATTAAGAATAAAATGAAATTACATGGACTTTCATATTAATTTTTTTTCTTTTGAATAGTTTTGTTGTTAGGATTGTTTTTAGGTATGTTGGACTAAACTCATGAAGTAATTATGTATAGAATTATGAAACTCAAATTAATACAAAAAAGGAATAATAATGATCTACCTAGAATTACCTAATAGAAGTAAAATGTTGTAAACCTAAATTTGATAAATATAAATGATAACTAATTAATATATTTCTTTATAAAAATAAGAACATATAAATATATGTTTGATGATAATTAGTTAGAGCCCTTGCCCACAGAAACAGGGTCAATCACGTGTGTGTCAACCTTGGTGAGAGATTTGTGTCGGTCAAACTCAAAACTCCTTTTCTTGCATATCAAAGAAGATGGAAGATTTTTCCTTTTCATTTCTTTTAATTATATATATAAATTTACCCACTCATGATCAGATTAAAAAAAGAAAAAAGAATTTACTTGAAAGAGAAGAAAAAGTCAGACTCTCTCTCTCTCTAAGTCTATAATAACAAAGTCTTTCACCCAAGCCTTTTGTCGTCAATCTGTTCTTCTTCTTCTTCTTCCTTCTTCATCTTCGAGTTCTGTAATTCTAAGTGTGCGTTGAATTCCTATATATGCTCACAAGTAAAGCAGATGATGGAGCTTGGCTTGAGCTTAGGAGCTTCGAAGCCTTTCACTTTCATGGAAAAGCCTTCTGAATTACCAGCTGATCTGAACACTACCTTATCGATTGGTCCAATCACTACCACCATCAGCAAAAGCCGTGAAGAAGAGGACGAAGAAGATCATCATCAAGAAGAAGCAGCCAACAAGAAGGAAAATAACACTACTACTGTGAAAGAAGATCATGAAGCTTCAACTTATAAACACTCTTCTGCTTCTCTTTCCTCTTCTTCCAAATCCAACAACAACAACTCCTTACAGCTTCATCTTCTTCCTCATCACTCCAATCCTGTACCTCTCTCTTCCTTCTCATGGCATCCTCCTTCTGACAACTGTAAGTATTCCATCTCTCTTTTCTTTTGTTCATATTTTGGGTTTAATTTGCTTGAGCTATCTATATATATATATGGTGGCAGGTGATGAGGTGGGAGGTAATTCAGGGAGGGCTTTGAAGGTGAAGACGAAGGCAGAGGAGGAAGAGTCGGAGGAGAGGACGGTGGTGTCGTCGTCTCCGATGAGCGGGGCGTCGTCGTTTCCGGTGGATCTGTGTATATACAGTAGTAATAATACTAATAATAAAGGATCATCAGGGAATAATTACAATAGCAGAAAGAGGCTGCAGAATAATAATGAATCAGAAGGTGAAGCAGGTAATTATAATTACTACGATCAAAGAGGTTGTTCATCAAGAGCAAGCGATGAAGACGACAACAACAACAACGTTGGTGGTGTTAGTGGTTGTGGTACCAGAAAGAAGCTCAGGCTCTCTAAAGAACAATCTGCTTTTCTTGAAGAAAGCTTCAAGGAACACAGTACTCTTAATCCTGTAAGAAATCAAGCTCATTCATTCGTTCTCTCTCTCTCTCTCTCTCTATATATATATATATCCAGTTAAGACTTTGTTTGTTTTCTTCTGAACCAATAATTCTGTATTTTGTGTATTAGAAACAAAAAGTTGCTCTTGCCAAACAACTCAATCTTCGTCCTCGCCAAGTCGAAGTCTGGTTTCAAAACCGAAGAGCAAGGTACGATATTCAATATACATGTATATATATACGTATATACTTACCTATACATATACTCACACACACGTATGTGTGTGTATAAGGTAATTATAATATTAATCTACTTTTCTGCTCATAATTGGGAAAAGTTAAAATTGGATGGGAGGCCGGTTTAACTAGAATTGTCTCAGTACAAATAGCCTTGTAGTAATTCAATTTTATTTTTGTAAATTTAGATTGTCAGGGTCTGGCCCCACTACAATACTTTACAACTAATGATTTAATGGTTTGAGAAACTTTCAAAGGACATATGAAAGTGACGATCATGAATTATTGAGAACTCAAAGCTTGATTTCATGTTGTACAAAGTGAAATGCATTACATATATATATAGGACGAAGCTGAAGCAGACGGAGGTGGATTGTGAGTACTTGAAGAGATGCTGTGAGACGCTATCAGAAGAGAATAGGAGGCTGCAGAAGGAGCTTCAAGAACTGAGAGCTTTGAAGGCTTCAAACTCGAACCCTTTCTTCATGAAATTACCTGCCACCACCTTAACCATGTGCCGTTCCTGTGAGCGCGTTGCACCCAATAATTCCTCCTCCAATAATAATAATAATTCTGCTTCTTCTTCTAAGCCCACAATTTCCTTCCCCTTCGCCAAACCCAAGTTCTATCCTTTTCCTCACTCCAAACCACACCAGTCTTGAGCAATCAAACCATATTGCTACGTACAGAAGGTAGAGGAAACAACATATGTACGCATGATGATACTGATCGAACACACAAACACACACACACACATATATGTATTAGTTTTTCATTTCAAGTGTTTGTATTATTTAATTTCATACACACGTATATGATCTTTAGATACGAAGAAACAATTTTGTTTTCTTTATAGTGTCCTAGCTTGTATCTTGAGTGAATGGTCGTGGGATTTAGATCGTGCTGAGAGATGGGTTTTGTACATATTTGAGCAAAGATTCTGAGCTGCTGCTGCTGCTGATGATGATAGGTTTTGATTTTTGCTTTTGTGGATTTGATTACTGGATATTATGTTCTTTTCATTTATATTGATTTCTGATTATTATTTATTCCTTATATATTTCTGACTCATATCTTGATAAGAGAATTGAGTTTTAGATACAGTGAGGAAGAAAGAAAATAAGTTGTCCAGAAATTACCACTATTTAAAAAATTTCTCTACTCCCTAATGTCCTAAATTTAAGAGCTAGATATAGATTATACTTTGATTTTAAATAGATTCCTATCAATTTTGTCTCCTAAAATTATAATATTCCCCTAAAAAACCCTATATAATTGTATATATTAAGGTAATTTTTATTAAGGGTAGTTCAAATATACATTATTAAATAGGAAATTTTAGAAAAACTAATATACAATTAGTATAAATAATCAACTTAACTACTTTTAGTGTGCTTGGAAGGTTCCTAAACCTAAGTTTTAAATTTAGGTTTTGAGAAATTTTAAAATAAACAGCTATATTTGTTCAAAAAGACTTTTAGACTAAACTATGGTTTAAAGCGAAGGTTTCAAATAAGCTAGTTAGAGTAACTTATAGAATAGTAAAAAAGTTTATGGACTAACTAATTACAATATTACCCGTATTTTTTCTTACACTCTATCTCCTCTCTTTTACACCCTCTCTCATCTCTTCTTTATTTTTTACACTCTCTCTCATCTCTCTTTTATTTACTACACCCTCTCTCCTCTCTCCTCTATACTATCTCTCCTCTCTCCTCTCTCTTATATTTAATAATCATACTCTGTTTTATAATTTACCAATAATAAAAATACTTCTGAAAATAACTATTTAAATACTCATTTATTTAAAACTATTTTTTTCATAAACTCTTCTCCAAAAAATCTTTTTTCTAGAAGCTAAGCCATTTTTCAAAATCTTATCCAAACTGGCCCCTTTTTTATTTATTTAAATTAGTTAAATAGATATTATATTAAAGAATAGAAATAATATAATGAAACGGGGTCCAATCCTTGAGAATATGATTCATTTTCCATGAAACCATGGATTTGAATTCGACTTATAATTATCTTGTTTTTGCGTAATTTTTAAGTATTTATGTTGTTTCTACGTCGTGAGCCCACCTACTTTTAATTTAAACTGTAAAATCTAATTCACCTAAAATTTTTCAATTTTTGATAAAAGAGTAACCAGGTTTTGTTTTGGCCAAAATTTAAGAAGGTACTATCTCAATCGTTGATGTAAAGGCTCGTTAGGATTTAAGGGGTCTACTTTATTATAAATATAATAAAATTTTAATATATTTTATCTCTTAAATTTATAATTTTTTTTAAATATTATTATTATTTGTACATATTAAATAGGTTTTTCTATTAAGGGAGTGATTCCAATACAAATAATTAAAAAGAGTATTTAAAAAAAATAATACATATTTTTTATAAATAATTAACTTAATTAATTTTATTAATTCCTATAAATTAATTATCAAACTCCTAACATTAAGGACCAGAGAGAATATATACTATAAAAGTTAAAATATATATCACTCTATTCCTATATATAAATTACTTGTATCTCATTCTAACATGTTAAGAAATGCATTAAACTAATAAAATTTTTCACATTTGCCCTTATTAGAGAAAAAAATTTCTGTAAATGACTTACATATAGAAACATATATATCGTGAGTGGGTAATGATTAATGATAATTATGAATGTAATGGTGAAAAATTAATTGAGTAGAGAGGATTAATCGTAGCATGGTGGGTAAGTGGGGATAGTCTAAAGTCAACAAGGTTGAAGGGCTATTTTCATAAAGCCGATCGATGGAAGACTTTAAATTTATGAATTTGTTTACTTTCCAATGATTTCATGCATAGCCGTAATTCAACTAATTATTCTATATTTACTATTTGTTAAAGAGTAAATAGGAGTCTATGTGTTGGAGATTTTATATCATACCCTGTAAAATTAATGAGAATTAATATGTATAAAATATATTTATTTATTTATTTCTCATATATATTTATATTATTTTATATAATCATTGATCATATATAAAAAATTGAAACTAATTAAACTTAGGTGCACGTCCTTTTGCTTCCTGTGAGTAAGAGACGCCAAAAGGGACAGAAAAGCCATTATAGATAAACATGTCTCCTAAAGTGACCTTTCCCTTTTACAACCCTAATTATGAGTCTTCACGAGAGGCAACTTAATTTATACACTTTCCATTCTATTTATTTATTTATTTCTATAATATAATAATCACCTTCTTTATTTATTCATCTTTTTTTTTTTTAGCAATACTACTCGTGTTCTCCTTCTCCCCACACACATTTATATATAACATTATTAATATTAATTTTATGTGTATAGATAGACAAATCTGGAAGCAACTGATAACAATTATATATACACAAGCATGAAAGCAAGAGTTTTATAAAAAAAAATAATATTATGAAATAAATTATTAAATTATATATTAGTTAATAATCATACCTTTATGTATAAATATATATATATATGATGGTAATGACACCTTAAAGCTACGGTTACTCTTTCCTCTCATTGTCATGTTTGAGAATATGGTGTGCGTCATACTTATTTTTTTAAAAAAAAATGGTTAGCCAGAAAAACCATTAATAATATGATGTCAAGATCTATCCAACATATATACAAGCAGACTATTATTTTATTATATTAATATGATGTTATTATAAATATGATGATGATTAAATATTTTATATATATTTGGTATCAAGGAATTTTTAAAAAATATGATAAGAAAATATTAATTTTTATATATATAAATATATATATTATATCATATCATTCTAGCTAATAAAATCTTAATTTTTTATCGATTTCTTATTTTTTTTCCAAATTCTATGTATTATTTTGTCACAAAAAATAAACTTCACATATTACACCAAACCGAGTAAAGCATGCATACAAACACACACACACACACACACACCCACACCCACACACACACACAAACCAATCATGAAGACGCACGTAGTAGAAAATATAATTATGAGATGATTAAAATGGTGAGTAGATAATTACATGAAGCAGTGATTGTCATTAGTTGCTTCTAATAGTAAAATTCCATAATAATTTATGTCCACACAACACAACTAACAAGCTAAGTTCGTTCTCTTTTCCTTTTATCAAAACTAATTAACATTGCTTGTGTTGTGTCATCTATTTTGATAGTTTAATGGAAAACCCAAAGAGAAAGGAAAATTGAATATGCATAATAGAAGCAATAAAAAGAGAAAAAAAAAGAAAGAAATGACAGTACTGGAAGATACTATTCTTAGGTCTCAATTGTAGAAGTTAAATAATTAATTTATAAAATTAAGAAAAATAGTTTAATTAATTAATTGTGTTCATTTTTTTAAATTTTTTTTTTAATTTTTACATTAAGACTATCAATTAATAAAAACTTCCCTAATATGCATAATCAATAGAAATTATTTGAGAAAAAATATTACTTAAAAGAAAATAGATTAAGTTATTATATTTATGATTAAAATAAATTCTTTAATTATCTCCTATATTTAAAATTAAAAAGAGTATTTAATATATATATATTAAGAGGAAGCAAAAGGCGAAAGGAATAATTGAAGTTGATAAATCATGCAAGGAATAAGAAGGGCATGCGTTGGCTCTCAATGGTGAGATCAGTACAAGCGCACCATGCAAAAGCAAAATTTCCAGTAATCATTAAAATATAGAACCGACCATGGACCCATTATTCTGGACCCATCACTTTCTTCTCATTTATTAATATATATATATATATATATATATATATATATATATCTTAATTAACCCTAAAAGAAAAATACATATATTCATGACGTGGCCTAATCCCCAAAATTAACTGCTATTATTTGGATGTCACCCAATGATTTGTGGTTCGTTTTTGTGTCTTATGTCACCCATCGTTTCGTAACCCTAATTTCTTTATCCTCCAAATATTTGTCACCACACTTAATTAACTTATTCATAATAATTAATCAGTAGCGTAAATTACTTGACTATATATATATTTATATTTTTTTAATTAAAATACTAGTACTTTTCCTTGTCCATGTGAAGTCTTTTCTCGCCCTCATAAATTGCATTAAACTCCTACAATTCAAACTAATTAAGTTGGATATAATTGACAAAAAAGGAGATTTTTTTTCCAATATTCAAATTTATGATATTATATTTAAAAATAAATATTATCTCAATCATTTCCTTGTAACACTATAACTCCGTAAGAATATAATGATCGATCTAAAGACTCTTATTATATTTCTGTTGTCCTTTACTGAAAAATTCAAAGACGTAGTAATCTGAAACTAAAATACCAGTAAGCATTATATAAGGTTGATATCCTTGATCCTCCACCACCCCAGTGGCTGTATGGATGCCAATATACATATACATATATATATATATATATATATATTATTTATTAGTTATTTTAAATGAGAAAATGTAAGGGAATAAAGATATTCATTATATTTACGGATTAAAAGTAAATGTTATAATCCATATTTATTGTGGGTGCTTAATTATTTTAACTTTTTTATGACATAAACGATTAATGTTCAAAGATATATATATACTATATTAATAGACATAAAGCCATATGCCATATTACAATTAATTAATTAATTAATTAAATTAATTATATTGAAGAAGCAATTAATGGTGGAGGTGATATATAATTAATTACTTAATGTGATTGTGAAGTGGAAGAATTCAACATTCCGAGGTATTCAAGTGGGAGGACCGAAAGACCCCACAAGAAGTGAAGAGGAGGAGTGGATGAAGGAACCATCTTTTTTTTAAAAAAATATTTCTTTTAGGGGACAAATAATTTTTAAAAAAAAATATTCAAAGATTGTGATTTTTGCGAATTGATGGCTTCATCACTGCCTTTACATATAATAATGAAAACAAACAGACTTATTTGATTTTGCATGTGGGAAACAAACAGGCTCCATTGGTCAAGTGGCACATTCCTCTACTGAAAACCAATCTTACTAAGAAAAAGAAAAATAAAACTTGTAGAGTAAGTAAAGTATTTCCCTTTTTAATTTCCATCTAGAATTATGTACTCCTTTTCCTTTATTTTAAAATTATTATTCATAAACTATATAATTTTTATTTTTAAAAGAAATGAAACAAATACAAAATAAAAAGAGTCATATTTAATGATGGTTTTCAAAATAAAACGATGATTTAAATAAAACATAGTATGACATATTCATTCATTACCCTAGTTTTGCATATATAGAAACCAAACTCTCGTGATTTAGATCTATCAACGTGATAGAGATTAAAGCGAAATAAATGAATATATTCTCTTTTCTTTGGTAATTAATTAATTAATTAATTTGTATATTTATGTATTTTATCAATTAATCAAAATGTTGCACACATATATGATCAAAAATTTAATTTTGTTCGTGTAACAAAAAATATATAATTCTTACAAGCTTTTAATTAAAGTGGTAAGTGACATTATTTTAAAAATAGAAAACCCTTTTGTATGAAATTTTAAAAGAGATTATATTTTTAATCAAATAAAAAATATATGTGTATGCATTTATATATATATATATATATAATGATGGAAAAGTTCAAAAAGTATATTGGAATTTCCTTTATGTGGAATTCGTCAAAAGAAAGGAGTAGCAATTTTAGGTTTAATTGATGGAAAAGCTTGTTTACCAAAGTCCAAGAGACATAATGTACATACCTTTGTGTGCTTTGTCTTCTTTCAAATGATACCTTATTGTATTTCCTTCAAATTAATTCTAATTTTTTTTATTTACATCATTTAACAATGCATGCGTTTGTTAAAAATAAAAAAATAAAAGTATAAAAATAAATTATAAATATGACGTGATTGTAGGCAATATGTCACTGTTCCTTTTAAAATACTTGAAAGAATCTATTTCCTCCCAATACCTCTTTCCATACACAATCAACATCTATCTATTTAATTGTTGTTTCATATTTAATAGATATACCTATATATTTTAGTATTTTAACTTTTTTTTTTACCTGGAATCATTACGGCTTAAATGCTTCTGAAAATATGATCATCATGTTTTCTTGATGCAGGTCATTAGTTGAATATTCCATGTTTTTTCTTTTTTTTGCCAATTAGTTGAATATTTAATCTAATAAAATAATTTAGTTTAATGCCACACAATCAATAATCTTTTTCAAAGTTACATTATATTAAATAGACAACTAAATGAACACAATAAATTAAGTATAGATAGAAATTATTAAGGTAATGCATATCTTAAGAAAATGACTTAATCAGCCAAAAATTCTGATGATGAATGAGCAGTATAAATTTAGTTAATTAATCACTTGGCTTGATTCAAAATTTTCTCTCAAGATAAGAGAATAATGACAGTTGCTGTAGAAGAGAAATGATGTTATAAAGTTATATATATATATATATATATATATATGATCTAATTAACTAACTCAAGTCTAATTGGATGGAATTGTAAATTGTGAACTGCTTTTAGGCACTCATGAATGTAATGATGTATACATGTCATAGCCTTATAGGTCCAATATCTTACGTCTTTTTTTGGATGACTTGAAATTTAAACGATTATATTCCTATCATTTTTAATATAAAATTTAATTAAAAATTAATATTAATTATAAATATAAGATATATTTTTATATTTACCAATTTTTTTCTTAAACTACCTTTATTGATATTCTATCAACTATAATCAATTAAGAAAATAATATAAAAAATTAAGAAAAATTGTTAGAGTGTTTTAAAAAACTGCGTCATATTAACTAATTTTTTTAATTTAATTAAATTAGTTAAATTATCTTATATTAAGGATAGGAAGAATATATTGTATAGAGATTTATTAGGCAATAACTGCCCACGTTTGTTTCTTATTCAATGTTGTTTGAGTTGTGGCTCCGTTATATACCAAAAAGAAAAAAATCAAAACACAAACATGCACTTTGACCCAATTTGAAGGACGAAATTAGAAAGAAAATTATGAGGGTGGAGCAAAAGTCTAATAAAGATGAAATTAATTAAAAGTTTAAGGGGAAAATTAGAAGTTTTCTCAAGAAAACAACAATAATATTTGTATATATCATATATCATAAAAATATATAAAGGAAACAAGACCCCTATTTCCCATAAGATAAGTCTGTCCCTACATGTATCATGTATGTAGTGACAAAGAGTCCCATTTCATTTTTTTTAAAATTTATTTCATTGTTTTTAGTCACAGCCAAAGAATACAAAAAATATTTATAATTTGTATTTTCTTCAATTTTTTCACTTTATGTGTCCGTGTTTCCATGTAATTATTTATTATATTGATCTTCCTTTAAGAATACGATAGGATTAAAAAAGAATATCTAATAAATCAGAACAATAACAATACCAATCATGAGACAATAAATTAGTAGTAACTTAGTGTTGACCTTCCACATATTAAAATTGTTTTTCATTTAAAACATCAAATATTGCGTAAATTAATAAAAGTCTAACAAGTTGATAGAGTTTTAATTAATTTACAATTATTGTCGACGAAAAAAAAAACATAGATTTAGTTTACATCATTAGGACAGTCCAAAAAAATTGGATCATCAAAATAAAAATCGCCACGTGTTAGTTATGAGGATTATAAAATTTTGTCTTTCTTGAAGATTTAATTAACATCTAGTATTGTATATCTCTCAAAACATGATTTTTCTATATATATGTAATTAGTTTCCTTTTATTTATTTTATTTGGTGAATAATTAGAATATAAGATTCCTTCATACAAGTGTTCTTAATTATTTGTATATTGCTTAATTTTTAAATCAATTAGTCTTTATAAAAATTAATATTAGCTGTATCATATTCATTTATATATATTACATCACATTAAGATATGGATGTACTAATTAAACAAACTTCAAGGTAGAATTACTTTTTGCTAATTAAATTTCATTTATATTAAATAATACACACCCACATGTAATACATAATACTGCTCCAATCTAATATATAATATATGACTTATTTAATTAATTTGATTAGATTAAGAAAGTTAGTTAAATTAATTGATATGATATATTTTTATTTAAAATACCATAACTATGATCTTTAACTCATTCCCTCCCTCTTTCACTCGATTATTATCGAGGGAGTATCAATAAGAATAATTTAAAAAATTATACATATAAAAAATAGATATTATATTTTAGATAAAAATTAACTATCTAATTAATTCTTAGACTTATTGACTTAGTGATAGTTTGTTTAGAATTGAACTCCAACTAAAATAATCATATTACACTATTTTTACCAACTACTTACCCAGTTAACCAATAATTTTCTTCTGTATGTGGCAAAGTCAGAATCAATCTCTCTCTCAGTATAACATATTTTAACTCTCTCGTTGCATGAAGCCATGAAATATGGTAGGAGTAACAAACTAACAATGAATTAAATAAACCCACATTATCTCGTAGATATTGTAAATAAATAACTAAATATATTTAGAGATATGCACAAATCCACCAACTTGTTGTGCCAAGATTAGGTTTTGAACATTCTCTACATGAGATATCCATCGTACGTCAAGATTGTGAAGGTAGAGAATGAAAGGACAAATTAATACATATTAAGAACCTAACTATAGGATTGTGCTCAATTATATTTAATAATGGATAATGTATTCTAATCAATTTATTTTAATAAATAAATAAAACTAAAGTATGTAGCCGTTATATTAACCCAACTTGTACCTTGTCATTTATGTGTGTGTGTGTGTGTGTATTCAATCTGATATTGAATTTTGATTGCTTTGAGAGCATTGAAGTTGTCCTATCCATGATAGTGGGATTAATGACAAAATTTATCCAAGAACATGGTTTAAGATTCAATTATTAACTTTTATATATGAAATTACGTGGAAGAGAGTCTACCATTTACCCTTAATATTTTAAAAGAAATTGGTCACCGGTATCCATGGAGGATACTCTTTATCCATACCAAAAAAAAAAAGGTGAAAACAAAAATATTTCTTTTAATAAGAATTAGGTAAAAGATTTGATTTTTAGTTTAAAATATAATATCTCAATTCGCTTTGTTTTCTTAATTTATTATTTACTAAGGTGTAAGTCAAATGTAAATAATTAAAAAATATTTTTAAAAAAATAACATATATTTTTTATATAGTTAACTTAACTAATTTTTTTTAATTTTTATATTAAAAATTGAAGAAAAATTTTCTAAAAAATATAAGGAAATTTTATTAAATATAATAATCAAATCTTGATAATACTAAAATATGACCTAATTATAATACCATATAAAAACAGAAACTCAAAAAAACGTACAGAAATGAAGACAATTATAACTCAATGATACCGGATATCATATATACATATATATATATATATATATATATATATATAATATAATTTGAAGAAAAACACAGAACATGAGAATAGAAACAAGGAAATGACGTGATGGAAGGATTGAAGGGTGAGGTAGCGATCTTGAACACGCAATTAGCAATGATAATGAATTTGAAAGGTAATGCAAAAAAAACTAATTAAACATAAAGCCAAGCGTTGAGATGTGCAAATTAAAATTGATAAACCTTTTTTGACTTGAAATCTCAATCTTATCCCTTGAGTATCTTACAAACAACAAATTAAAAAGAAAAAAGGCAATGATTCAGAGTGGAATTTAGGATATTGCATCACATACCCCAAACAAATATTATAATTATTAATTAAGATTTCAAATTGTAGTGGTTGGATGGTGACGGTGTCATTATGTTCATGATTAGCATAAATAATATTTAATCTATCTGATGACCCTAACTTGAAAATGCTGTTTTAATATTTTGGAACCTAATTAATTTGGTCTATGTGGTATCTTAATCACACTTGGGGAAACTTCTTAAGATTAGTTATGCCTCTTTGGATATCCTACAACATTATTTAATGTTTGATGAAAAATATAACTCATTGAAGATTTTTCTTATTTTACTCCTCTTGTCTTTAATATAAGAATTAGATAACTAATTTAGGTAGATTACAAAAAATAATTATATTAGTTATTTATAACAAATATGATTTTAATTTTTCTAAAATGTCATCTTTTATCATAACTACCACAAGATTCAAATCCACGTTTCTATGAGAAAGCAGTTGAATTACAGCCTTCCTTGGCTATAAAATTCATTATTTTAGGGAAAACAAAAAAAACTGCTTACATTTATGAAAAACATAGTTTTAGTAGTTTTCAACATAAACCAAAATTTAAGCTTTAGAAAACATGTTTTCAGGTTCATGAGAAAACAAATAAAATGTTAAACACCATAGTGATATCCCACTAAAAAAAACTACTGATTTTTAAAAATTTGGTAGCTATCTCAAAAATATTTTAATATATCTTTTTTTTCCTTTGAGAAACTTCTTTTCTACTTTCTTAGCACCTTCCCATGGAAGATATTCGTTTAAGGTTTCTTGGTGTGAAACCAGCAATCAGAATTGGTCTTACACGTTTTGGGTTTGTTGACAAACTCACCAAAAACCCCAACAAATTCTGACGGCAGCAAGGGACAGCGGTGAAAAGGTCCTTACATTCAAACTTAATCTAAGATTACTTACAAAATTACACTAAATCATTTTGTCCATTTGCAGTTAATGACCACAAGTTGTAATACAAGTTATCCCAGTTTTGATAACATTAATCTTTTATAATTACAAAAATAACTGAATAATATATTTATTTAGATAGCACTAGGAGCTAATTGTAATAATAAAAAAGAAAAATTGCTGTATAGTTTTCCATAAGTAATGAATCACAATAAGTTAGTAACATATAACCTATTATTATTTTTTATACTGGATCTTATTATTATATGCTACTAACTTATTAGATTTTTTAGTGATTAGATTGTTTGTGGATGTATAGATTTTGATGTCATTAAAAATTGAATACTTGCACACGCGAAGAGATTGGAGAGCCTATGCAGTCAAAGGAGATTGTGACTGTGTGTGGGGAAAAAGAAAATGGCCTCAAACTCAATTTCCATATCTTCTTTTTTAGAGTCGCCGAAAGGGAATCGATTGACCAATGAATTATTGGGGTTTAAGAGTTAGAACTATCTACACCCGAGTCAATTTCTTTTTTACCAACTTTTAAGTCAAAAAAGAGATCCCAGAAGGATTACACATTTGCTCTCATATTTGATCTATAGGTAAAATGTACACCTCTAAACTTCTCGAGCTCCTTACTAATCCAAGTCTTTTTTTTTTATTTGGTAGTTCAGAGGCAAAAGGTCACCAACTTCATTTGAACAATCACCAGAAGTCACTTTATGCCAAGTAACAAACAAATTTACACTGGACCATGTGATTACCAAATCAAAAAACCTGGTTTTGTAAGGGAGCTGAAGAAGAGGAATTCTAAGATGTAAGATTTACAGTTGGGTAACAGTCTAAGATATATTAGAGGCAAAAATCAACAATGTACCAGCTGTGATTTGCCAAAGGGAATCTTGCCTCTGACGGTTCAGTCGCCACCACCAAAGTTGGTAAGGTCAGTTCCCAGCAGCCGCGTCATTCCTGAGCTGATCAACAGATGGAGGAAGCAAAAGCCTAAGCCTACTTCTGTACCTTGTGATTCTTTGTAATCGTTCCTCCCTTAATCTACAAGCAGGACAATACAGTATGTCAGTAAGCACATGATATGACTTCCTTCTAGGATACAATGAAGACTTAAATCACAAAATATTAAAAATGTCTGTCTTAAATTACATTAATCATGTCATAAAACCTAAAAACTCATAAACCGTCAGTTAATGGGTTAATTGTTGCATCTAATTAAGATCTTTTGTGTAGGCTCGACTTTCCCTTTGCACCTAGCTTAAAGGGGAGCACTAAGGATTTTAAGTATCTGGATCACCAATAGGAAGAAAGATTTGTTTTTTTTTCAGTCCAACCCATGTAAAGGGCAACAGTCCATAAGTAGTTGATATCAGCATAGATATAAGTTAAACAATCATCGTTATGTCCATATATCCAGACGAGTAAAAATTTACAAACATAAATATAAAAAAAAGTTTATATGTTGGTAAATATGTAAAAGCGCACAAAATCCATAATAGAATGATACTCTGAATGATTGATTTACAATGTACAAAGAGAAACACAAACATGCTGCATTAATGGTGTTGTAAACACTGATTTGATGAGCAGTTTTTTGTTCTAATTATATGGGAAATATTGCAGAGGAAATTCAATGCCATGTACTATAGAATCACTTAGCATGCACCAGGACCGCAAAATCATCGCAAAACATAAGAATTTGGTGGTTAACAATTTACGCACTTTATAAGATTCAGCTGCAATTTCGCGTGTGTGTCAACTCCAAGTATTGAGCCAAACTGAGGACATATTTTGCTGATCAATAAATAAACTAGAAGTTAAAAAGGCAAAAACTTACCGTGCCCGAACCTTTTTAGCACGTTGGATATGTCCCTTCAATAGATGTTGTGTAGATGACTGTTCATTAATCTTCTCGTCCTTAAAATAGAAATATGTACACCTCAGATGTTCAGAATGATAAAGATAAATTTCCATATAAAATATAAGTAGAAGTTTTATTTTTGACAGAAGCATAACCAAAATCTTCACAAGAACAACAGTATCCTGTAACACATTACTGAAGAAACAGTAATTTTCCTTGTAAAAACAAGTTAACCACATAAACCAACCTCTTCCTGCTTATCTCCATCTTCATCTTCTTTGCTGTTTGCCATATAACCAGCCACCACCGATGCAGGCAATGGCTTGGGAAGTACCTTCATAACATCCTCTTGTTGTAGCTGCCCAGTATAGATAAATATAACGTAAGAACACATTGACATTATATGCCGCATCAGATTAATGAAAAAGTCTTGTCCAACATTTATAACTTTGATTGAACAAGAATTCAGTGAAGTTAATTGCCACTAGTTCTTTCCATTATTGTATTCTGTCAAAGAATAAATGATGTCTCACATATGGAGAACCACTAACATGTTTTAACAATAGGGCATTTATTTTGATTGAACAAGAATTCAGTGAAGTTAATTGGCACTAGTTCATAACATTTTTGTATACTGTCAAAGAATAAATAATGTGTCACATATGGAGAACCCCTAACATTTACTGTAATTTGTTCATGAAGCTCATCAACAGCCTTTGTTTGGTCCTCTGCTTATTTAAGTCCGCTGAATGTGTCTGTTGTTGGTTGAAGTTTCTTCAAGTCGAATAACAATGGTGGGCAAAAGGGAATTTCTTTTCAAAGGCTTGGCATTGTCTTCTGATATGAAGGTTTTAGACTATTATGTATGGCAGTTTCTGTTCTTCCTTATTTATCAAACCAGCTTCAGCTGGTAGGTGACTTAGCTACCTTATGCAGGTCTAGCATCAAAGTACGATTGTTCTCACGGAGCTGATGTCAATTTGAACATCATGGAGACACTAATACGAGGAAGATCTGCTCATGCATGAAGTGGCATCCTTTGGTTCCTGTGTGGCAGTTTATTGTTATCCATGTGCTTATTTTATGGTTATCTTTTATGGGTGTTCATGTAGTAGTCTTGCTCTTTATGCTTTACGCTTGTTTTGGACTTCTATCTTTTGTTTAATGTATAATTTGATACTTTTATCCAAAAAAATAAAAAAAGAAATAACAGATAAAACCTGATGAATCTTGACTTATAAAGGCATACCCAGTTAGTCAACATCACATGGTTGAGCTCTCAAACAAGAGAAATACTTACATACTCCAAGAGTGCCATATTATCTGAACTCTATCTAATTAAAATACAAAAACTTAGATATTTTAATCCTAGTTGGTTGATAACTCATCTGAAACAATTCACAATTAATTTTGTTTTAAGAAAAAATAAATATCTTAATTTGATTGAGTTTTTATTTTTTCAAATTAAAATATTCATTTCTCTTAAAAATAAAATAAATTGTGAATTTTTTTAGATGATTCATCAGCTGAATTGTTGTATTTTGATTGGACAGAATTCAAATGATGTGACACTCCTGGAATATGTAAGTATTTCTCCTTAAGCAGATGCCAAATCAATATTGGAGAAAAAAATAAAAAAAAAATCCAAGGCATAAATCAAACCTGGGTTTCTTCATTCACACCATTCTTCAACCATGATCTACAAAGTGCATAGAGAGATGAATCCTCTGTAATTCTCACCTGAGTGAATCATTATTCAATTAGCACAATTTTGACAAACAACATGATAGAAAGCCAACATATTATCCCGTGCTATCAATTCATGTGTTCAAAACTAACAGTACAGAACTATTTTATTGTCCTAACATAATGAGTTATGACAAAGAAATTAATGAAATATAATTAAGTATAAAATAATTTCTAATCATCCTTATATTCTGATGCACAAAGCAGGCAAGTAGCATCTCCTGTTGAGCTACATATATCTAATAAAGACAAGAACCAAACCAGGAAAAAACAAGGTGAAAATATTATAGAGGTTAATGAAAGATCATTAAAAAACAGATTCCGTTGAAATTTGACGAGATTTCCAACAAGCAGTCACAATCTATTGAGATTCATTACAGAATTTCCTATTATCACAAATCAAATATCAATGAATTTATTAGGATTCTTGTTCTAATTTTTTAAACTTAAGGACTTTATAATGCACAGCTTCTAAGATAAGATACTAAAAGATGAGTTCTCACTTTTCTATCTCTGATGATGGTAAAAGCATCTTCCCTGCTTCTCTCCCTAAGTAACACAACAAAATGCCATCAGTTTTACAGCATTACATGAAGAAAAGATGACAGAAGGAAATTGTACACATGACATCATTTGCATATCACCTGTTATCCTTATAGCCATTGGTAGACCGAGGAGCAACCTAAATCAAAACAGAGGAAACGTTTTAAAATTCACTAAATTTTGGTACAGTAAAACAAAATGTCAGCTTCATTGAAGCCTCTGAAGAAGATATACATTCCAAGCATAATATTTTGATTGTCCTCACCCTCAACCTCATGCCAGTTTGCAATTCTTAAGAAGACTTATACACTTTATCATTAGACTGAACCGGTATCATATAACAAACAGTAAAGTATAATTTTTTTTTTTTTGCATCTTCCAGTGGGCACTGCTTTGCAGCCATTCCACGAAATTAAAAATTCTAAGACATTAAGAAGCCACAGAAACTATAGTCCATTAAACTAAAAACCGGAATATCTCCAAACCTTCGGGTGTGCAGAAATCGGAACGCCCTGAATGGGGCAAGAGCCAGCTCCTCCAGCCACACCCAGATGAGCATACTGCATATTGGTAGGCCTCGGCATATGCAAGGGGTAATTCAGATGATAATCTAAATGAGGCGCACCCATGGGCCGAACACCAGGGGGAAACACCAGAGAATGAGGCGGCGGGTAAACACCGGGGTTCGCCACGGTGACCATATGATCAGTGGATAAAGGTCGAGCACCTTTGGGAATAAATCCACGGCCGGAAGAGGCCACAGG
Source organism: Leucaena leucocephala (assembly GCA_037074615.1). Classification (NCBI taxonomy): domain Eukaryota; kingdom Viridiplantae; phylum Streptophyta; class Magnoliopsida; order Fabales; family Fabaceae; genus Leucaena; species Leucaena leucocephala. The sequence continues at coordinate 21,092,577 of CM073543.1, read as the reverse complement.
GTAAAGAACCCCATGAGGCACGGGATCATGGGCTTTCGGCAACTGAGAATTGGAATGAGGGTTTTGTGCCCTGATGGGAAGCGATTGTGCTGCGTAGAAGGGCTGAGACGAGTAAAGATGAGAGTTATGGAGTTGTATGGGAGGAGGTTGAGAAAGCTGAGACATAGGTCTTGATAATGGCGGTGAACTCGTCAAAGGACGAGCTGGCGCCATTGATGTCGCCGCTGCAACGGCGGGTACAGTCGTTACGGCCGCGGCGGCGGAGGAACTGGGATCTACGGCCATGGCGGGGGATATTTGAAGAGGGGTATGGAATTATTTTAAAAAAGTTCAAAATTGTCTTGTGAGTTACGTCAAGTTTGCAGTAAGAGAGAGACTAGCGAGGAAGAAGCAGAGGACTAAAGCTTCACACTAAAACCCTAAAATAACAAAAAGGAGGGAACGCAAATTGAAAAAATGGAAAAGGTAGCGACGATAATGGAAGGAAACTTGAAATTTGGCATTTTTCTGATCAAAATCGGCGGTTAAATTTGTAACCGACGTTTGAATCTGGAATTGGAATCTGTGATTCAGGCATGTAATTATGGCGTAATAATCAATATCAAAAAATTCAGAGGACCGGGCCCGTTCACTTCTTATTTTTCATTCGGCCACTGATGACTGATTTTTTTGTAAAATTTTACAATATTATTTCCTCTTACATTTTTGGCATTTTCATTTGAATAAAAAAGGAGCTGAAGACGTATTAACTTTATCTAACACTTACCAGAATTTGTTAAGCTAAATAAGATCCCATTTTTTGAGTTGTTCGAGTCCTTTTTATAAGATTATCGTTAAGTTTGTCTGAATAATGGATACATTTTAATATATTTTATTCTTAATTAATATATTCTCTTTTTTTTTTTTACCAAAAGTTGGTCAATTGTTTTTTTATTGTATTTCGTGTGATCTAATTATTTGTTTGTATGGAAAGAGTATAAAGAGTAATTAATGTTTTGACTATGAAAATATCCCTAAATTTGTTAGAAACAATACATTTGACCAAGAGGCACATTAATGATTTAATGCATGATTATCCCACAAGAGCTAGAGATTAATTATCTTGAAATATAAATATTATTAAAATATATTTTATCTCTCAACAAAACTTTATCTATACATATAACCTAATTTAAATCTAAAACATCATGGTACTTGAGTAATTTTTAATAATTTTTTATATAAAAATTTTAGGAAATATATTGAGTTCACCCACGATCTAAAAGTATAACGAAATATCTTTTCCTCCTATGCGATATCAATGTCAGACAGAACGAGCTGTCTATTACCTTTAGGTGTAAATCTAGGCATTTAAGAGTTAAGATGTCTCCCTAAATTCTACAATTAAAACCACAATAAAATAATATTTTTAAAAAATTAAATATATTTTAAATAGTAATATATTTCAAATCTTCGTGAGATGGGTAATAGATTTGGTTGGAAAAAATATTGGTCATAAGATAATGGGCCGTGTTTTTGGAACGAATTAGTTAAGCTGCTTTGTGATATAAATGGGCCTCTCGTTGGTTCAAGTTTGTATTGTGCGCTTAATTGGGCTTCGCTATATCAAGTCCATACGACCCTATGAATATGTTTTTAAACCCCAAATTCGTCTTTCCTCAATAATATTTTTTCTAAAAGAAGAAAGAAGAAAGAAAGAAAAAGATAACAAGACAAGAAAACATATTATTACTTGCAATCCTATAGTAAATAAGTTTTTTGAAATGCTAGGATCCAAAATATGCATTTGCTTGTGTTTTACAAAGAAGAAAACTTATATTATGTTGCTTAGTTAAATTTTTCAATAATATTTTATCAAATATCTTATTTGTTTTAATATTTTTATTTAATTTAAACTTGCATAAAAAATAGTACATATGATATAGTGTAATTGAAAAATTCGATATAAGGGATACAAATAATTTGAAGAAAATATGATAATTGCATAAATATCTATTTTTATTGTTAAATGATTGTTTTAAGATTGATAAATAAATATAAAGAAATATTAATTATCAAAGATAAACTTTAAAAAAATTAATTTAGAACACAGAAAAACCAACTTTAACCAATTTTTTTAATACGTTTGAATTAAATAATTATGAATATGACTTACTCTGGCAGAAAGCAAAGATTATGACTTATACTTAAAAAATAGTATTTATAGATAATAACGTCAACTTGTAGTCAAATATATGACCTTTCAACACGTTTCGTTACCTTCCATGCGGCTTGACTGCTTTACATAACGAATTCTATGGTCAATATTTATTTAATTCATTTTCACTTTGGGTGCTATAAAGTCACATCATGTTTAATAATATCCCCTAATTCGTCGCTAAACTTTATTAAAGTATAATTACATCGATTAAACATCTAACAATCTTTGAAGGCAACACGCCCCTCATAGGCTTCCCTTTGGGTACCTTTGCTAGAATAAAATTGGGATATGAGAAATGGAAATAGGAGTAGACAAAATTATTAAAAGTATAAAAACTTATTATCTTTTATATTTTTTTAGTATTATCTCTCCTATTGTTGTCAAACTTTTCTCTCCATCCCCATATAACCTAAGTGCATATTTGGATAAAGGTAAAATATTAATTTTAAAAAATATTTAATCTAAATTTTAGTTTAAAAAAATTAAAACAAACAATTATATTTATTTAAAAATATTTTAGATAAAACTATATTTTAAAATCAATATTTTATATAAACTATTGAGAATAATTTTTAGAATAGTAAAAAAATTTATAGGCTATTTAATTACTATTTTACTATTAGTTTGTTCATATTCTATCTCTTATCTCTTTTATACCTTCTCTCATCTCTCTCTTTCACATTTTCTTCTCTCTTATCTCTCATATTTTTAATAAAATCATACATTTTTTAATAATTTGCTAATAATAAAAATTATTTTTGATAATAACTATTTATACACTAATTTATTTACAACTATTTTTTTCAATAAGTCATTTTTTAAAAGTTGTCTAAAAATTTTTTTTATAAGTTATTTTTTTAAAAATTATCCAAACATGCCTTAAAACTTGAATTTAGTTAAACTATGGCTTATGAAATTCTAACTTTTGGAGTAATAATAACTATTAAAAATGCATACGGGACCAAAATATAACCATTTGTTTGCAGCTTATATGTAAATATCGCATGAATTTATATCTTTTTAGTAATTTAAACATGAAAAGTGATTTTGATTAGAATCATCTAAATATTCTTAATTCTATCAATATCACTTTTTAAAATTTTTAGGATCATATAGTACACAATATTCTGATCTTATTTATCATATGTGTCCAGTATCATAATATTATTTGTGGTACAATTTTACCCATAATCTTTTTAATTTAGTACAATTTTACACATAAATTTATTTATCAAGTACCAAAAATTGCGCTAAATGAAAAATATTATGAGTAAAATTATATAAAATTAAAAAGATTATGAGTAAAATTGCATAATAAATAAGATTATAATAATGAACGCATATGAGAAATAAGATCAGGATGTTAATTCCTATATAACTCAAATTTATTCAAATCAAAATCTATTTTTTAATTATTTTTTAAAAAATATATACTCTAAGCTAATCTAAACATAAAATAAATCACGGTTTTGTGGATTTAGAAGTATTTTAGAATAATAAGTCCCTAATAAGCCATGATCAATTCTTATTGCTATGAGGAATATGAACATGGAAGTTTCACAACCTTATTACCTGCACTGGAAAAAGGGTCCAAGATATCGTATTTATAATTAACTTTCCTTCAGCATTTATGTATCCAATTAATACATTCATTTAATGAAACACTTTTCATATATATTAATTTTGAATTTTACTATATAACTGACCAAGTTAATACCAATCATTTAATGAATGTAATGTATCTGTATTAAATATTAATTAATATAATCATGACCTTTCACGACTTAGTCATAAAAAGTCATGTTGAGTTTATTGTTTTATACTTTGAATATTACTCTATTTAATCTTAACTATAAAATCCAATTAATTTTGTAGATAAATTTAAAAAATTAAATTAACCAAATTTCTGTATGACTTCTAATGTAGAGTCTTATTAATTAGTTGCATTGGGCTTTCATACCTTTTTTCCTTCAACCACAACATGAGATTATTGTTATAATGTGTTCAAGTGTATTTATTTATTAATAAACATTCAGACAAAATGATTAATATTCCAATCTCAATATCAAATTATTATTATTATTATTATTATTATTATTATTATTATTATTATTATTTTATTTGGCCAACAATGTCAAATTGTTATTTAACATGGCATGTCATAAAGCTCGAGAATTGAGATGTTGAGATTTTGGGTAGCGGGTGAATGGCGGCCATTTGGCTTCTTTTTTTTTTCCTTTTTTTTCACAATATATCTATGGAGAGTTGGAGATTTTAAAAAATGATAAATCAATATTTTTTTTACAAGGGTATTAAATATTAGTATCTTTTTAAATATATTTTAAAATTTATGTAATTATAATAAAGCTTAATAAAATTAAGAAGAATAATGTAAAATAAAATACTTTTAATTGTAAATTTTCAAATTTTAATCATATGCAAATTCTTATTTGACATAATTTCCTTATCAGATTCTTATTATCATTATATATATTATCCTTAAACTAAAGGATTGAAAAAAATATTTAAATAATTAAAAGTATATTTTGCTTGTCTCTCTTTATATAATATTTTTAACTAATATACTTCTTTTATTTTTAATATAAATCAATTAATTATTATTAAATATAAATTTATAAAATAAATTTATATTATATATTTTTTAATTTATTTAAATTAATTAATTATCTCTTATATTAGTTATATTAATATATTTATGTTCTTTAATTTATTTAAATTAATTAAATATATATAACTTTTAATTACCAATAATAACCATGTTTTGGAGAGATATCTGTTCTCTAACTACCTGATATATATATTCCATAATTTTCATACTTGATAATTAAATCTTTTCTTTTTCCTTTTAGGCCTGGCATCTAAATTGTTATTACCTGAAATACCCTCTTATTTATAATCTTTTTCTAAACATAATTTTTTCCCTCTTAAGGGACCTTTTGCAAGTGTAACAAAAACAAATACAGTTAAGTAAGAAGCTTGATATACGTCCATTTAAACAAGAAGCAAACAAAGGTGATGAATCAAATATGAGCTTGAGGAGGCAAGAGTCTAATATCCTAATTTTTTTTATATTTAAATAAAATAAAAAATATTATTTATTAATAATTTAAAAATATTATCTAATTAAATTATTATAATTTAGTATTTTTATTATTTTTAATAAAATATCATATTTATATTTTCTTAACTTAAATTTTTTTATTTAATTGTTATTATTAGTCAAGAAAATATTAGAATTTGAATTCAGATTTAGATATGGATTTGAATTTAAATTATTATAACAACTTTATAAATAGAGCTAAGACCTTGAATTATTCTTCAGACTTAATTATTGAAGTGACTCTTCTCTTTTTAGTCATTTATCTCATTCCATTTCTTATGCTCAAAGAAGATAACCAAATTCTACTCGTTATCTGTGCTAATATGATATTTGTGAATGATTTGATATATATATATATATATATTGATATTGATATAATTATATCAAAAAAAACTTGTTTGATCATTTTTATTGAAAATAGTCTTGTGAGATTTAAAATTTAATTTAGAAAGTTTGAATTGAGATTATAAATTTATTATATCTTGGTATTAGAATTTGAAAAAATTTATTATATTAAGAAAAACCCTTTCGTGATATTTATCAAACTATTCAGATTTTGATTAATATGATTATTTTAAAAATTATGTACTGGAGATTAGTGATGATAGACTTATATTTCTATCATATGATATAACCTCTATTAGAGCTCGATGGTTGGCTTTTGTCCTACTAGTTTATCGAGGGATGTGCTTCACATGTTTATCGAGGGGCTGTAACACCCACACCTATTTATTGAGGGGGAATAAATCTATAGTTTGGTCATGTGCTATGTGAATCTTAACCTATCGATACCACTTGATTGGTTAGCTTTTAAGTAGGTAATTATCAATAGCCCATGGGTTCAGTCAACTGGAATAAAGCGATTCGGTTGGATTAATGAGAGGAACTTGTGTGGGTTATTCATTTGATTTTATTATAATAATATATTATTTTGTGTATATTGTGCTTTGTGAAGTCTTACCTGATACCTCATAAGTACATATTATTATACATAATAAGTATGATTGATGTTACTGATACGTTTATCTCATCCTATCTTTATTAATATTTTTTAGGGTACATTCTCATCTTAAGACTCTAAGAAAAACTTCAGAGGATTGATTAACGCTATATTAATCGTATATCATTTTCCTTTGAAGGTATATGTAGAATATTTGTATATTGCCACAATATATTTTATTTTGCTTACTTATATATCCTATCATTTTTTTTATATTTTAAGAAAAGTCTTTTTATAAAATGGTATTTTTTTTAAATCTTAGTTAAACTCTTTTCTACCATAGTTAACCCTATTGAAATAAATAAAATTTATTTATAATATTATTTTTAAATTATAATGGGTATAAAATAAACTTAAATAATTAATAATAGTTATATTTTATTAGAATTTGATAGAGAGTCCTCAACATTACATCCTTTATTAAAAAAATATTATTTAACATATTATATGAGCTTTTACCTACAATTTCCACAATTTTTAGACCATATACGTGTTTATATAAATAGAGCTTTTGATTGAGCCATGTGATTTTTTTTTTTGTTAAACCATGTGGTGTCCTTCCCCTTGATATAATAGTTTTTTTTTATATAATAGAGAATTTAGTAATAACTATATAAAATGATACATATAAAAAAAATTAAATTATACTTTTAGTCTCTTAAATTTATATAAAATTTCACTTTAATCTTTTAAATTTATAAAGTTTACTTTTAGTCCTTTAATTTTAACATTATTAATTTCATTTAATAAAACAGGCTGATTTAATAAATTTAAGTTATATGTAATTAAATACTAATTAATCTTAAATTAAAAATATGCATAAACTAAAAATTATCAAAAAAAAACTAATGAACTGTCTATTTTCTGTCAATATTGAAACTTTCAATTGTTCTAAAATTTCTAAAAAAAAAACATAAAACGAATATTTAACCGCTCTCATCTATAAATTGTTTTTTCCTTTTTATTTATTTTATTTTTATTTTATAATATAAATATATTAAAGAATTAAAGTATAAACATATTTTATCATAATTTAATTATACAGTCATTATTTAAATCTGTTAAATTAACATATTCTATTAAATAAGATTAATAATATTAAAATTAAATGACTAAAAGTACATTCTATAAAACGATTAAAGTGAAATACATCATGACCATAAACTGGAGATGGAAAACCAACGCCTTCTGTTTATTATTGCGAACTCATAATATTGCACAGATTCACACAAATGCACCCCTTATATGGCTTGCTACGTACTCCTCGATACAAGAACATTTTTGTATGATTTGCAGAGGTGCCAAGGGTGAGACAAGATAAGTTTGTCAGAAAGAAACATATTAAGCTTAATTTTTTAAATATTTAATAATTATTAAAAAAAATACTCATTTGAAATTAATGTTGTCTAGGGGCAGAGGAGAGAAAAAATATTTTATAAAATTAATATACTAAACTAAAATATTGCATAAAATTAGAGGATCGTATTTATACTCTTCCCCTCTACTTTTATAGACATTGTGTCTAGATTATTGCATAAAATACCTTATTTTTATAATTGTAGAATTTATTTACTACTATTTATTTTCTATCCATGTAACCCTTTTCAAATGTAAGAAAAAACTGCATAAACAATATAGAAAGTCCTAGCTTGATAGATCCTTAGTTTTTTTTTTTTTACAAAAATTTTTTAGAAAAAAATTAATCTCAAATATAATCTAAATTAAGATGAAATCTTTATTTTTTTTAAATAATATTAATATTAGATATGATAAGTAATTAATTATAGATATACAAGTGAGAGGAGAGGGATGAATCAAATTCTTGGTTTAGGCATATTGGGCCTTAATGGGCTGTGTCAAACAAACAAACAAACAAAAAAGTCTATGGCTGTTGGGGAAAAAATCACTTTACTATAAGAAACGAGAATTGATATGAGTAGTAAATAGTTTGATATCACTTAAATGAGGTTTTAAGTTTAAACTTTGGTGTATACAAAAAATTCCTGTTTGGAGACTCACCAACTATAACTAGGTATGTGACACAGGTCAAATTCAGATATAATTAAGACAAAACTCCAATAAACTAATGGACAACAATAAAAAAAGAACTCAAGCATGTACCAAATAAAAAACTCAATATTTTTCTAAAAATTTCAGTATATAAAAAAAAGACTTAGATAAAAAGTAATTCCTCCCATTATCAGATTATAATAAACTATATTATTTATAACTAAAAATTAATAATAAATGAAATCTTATATTTAGAATATTTAATTTTCAAAATCCATGCGATATATAGGATACTTTGTTATTATAAACCCAAACAAACCCTTGCAATAATATCCAGAAGATTGGAAACTTTTTATAATGACATAATAGAAACATAGAAAAGGACAAAAAATTAGATAATTCAATGTGTACCATAAATAACAGTATAATGAATTCTTATTTTTTTTATTATATTCATAGATGATTATAAATAAATTAAATGTGATAAATGTCCCTTTATAATGCTTCAGTCTCTCCTTTTAAATGCCATATTCCAAATTTACATGTTTATTATTTATATCTAACTAAAAAAATAAAATTTAAATGGTAATAAAAACATCAAAATATGAATAATTTGATAATAACATGAAATATATATAAGCATTATATGAACAAAAATTCTAATTTTCAAGAATTATAATTTTTATCACTTTTATTTAACCAACCCAATATAATTCTTGAGATTACGTTAATGTGCCTCCCCACCCCAATCTAGCGTAAACTAGAAATCATTTATTGAAAACCAATATCTAACAAATATTTCTATCTTTAAACTTTCTTTTAGGCGCCATTTGGTACGCACAAAAGGAACGTATCGTTTAGAAAGACATGAAAACCAAAATACTTAATATTTTTATGTAATTATTTATTTATATTTTACTTATTTTATTATTAAATTTTTATTTAAAAGGATAAATAACTCTTAAAACAAAATAAAAAATAAAAAAAAATCATCAAGTGAAATAGTGAAGCCATGATATAAAATATTTATTATCCTTATTTATTGTTGGTTCATTTTCCAATATCACACCCTAGTATGAGTTTAAAATTTAAATAATGAGGGTGGCAAAAAATTTAAATAATTCTAAAATTAAAACTCTTAAATTTTAAATACAATTAATTGCTCTTAAATATTTTTTTAGTGTATAATTTTTTTTTCTTATTAACTTCCATAATTAAAAATATCCAAACGTGTGTTCTCAATAATTTTTTATTCTTTCAATTATACATAACGTGTAAAATCTGTATTATTTATAAAAACTACGATTTACTTCATTTAATAAATAATCTCTCATGCCAATATGAATAATAAAAATATACATATTATTAAAAAAAGTCATAAATAAAATTGTATGCTTATTTTGTGCTTCGTGCATATACATAGCACCCACCTAATTATTTTTCATATATATATATATTTACATACTCCTTCCTATGTTTTTGGGTTAATTGTGTATGGGGTGTTTTGGTACGTGCCAAAAAACAGTTCGCATCTTGAAAGCATAAGAGAAAGGAATAGGATTTTTGAAGCGCAAATTTTTTTTTTTGGTCAAAGGATTTTGAAGAGGGATGGAGGGTCGAGAAAAATGAGCAAGGGCAACAAAGTTGCAGTTAGTCTTAAACCTTCTCATGGAAAAGCAGCGAAACCAAAATCACCACCACCGTAGCCCCGACAACAAGAACAACCACCGCCACCACCGTCAAACTTGGGGCACGTGGGAGGAGCTTCTCCTCGCCTCCGCCGTCAAACGCCATGGCTCCGACGACTGGGACACCGTCGCCATGGAGATCCAGAACCGCACCAACATCCCTCACCTCCTCACCACCGCACGCAACTGCGAGCAGAAATTCCTCGATCTCGAACGCCGATTCACCGCCCAATGCAACGACGCCGTTCTGGAGCCTTCGGAGAATGGCGTTCCCGCCGGCGAAGTCGTCGATCACGTTCCCTGGCTCGACGAATTGCGTAAGCTCCGGGTATCTGAGCTCCGGCGAGAGGTCCAACGTCACGACGTCTCCATTCTGTATCTCCCTCTCCCTTCATTTCCGGATTTTTAATATTCCTTTTATTCACAATTTTCGTTTTAGATCTATTTATATTTTTCCTTATTGTTATTTATTTTTTAATTTGGAGAATAGGTCGTTGCAGCATAAGGTGAGGAGATTGAAGGAAGAGAGAGAAAAAAGCTTGAAGGAGAATGACGCGGAACGAGATGAGAAACCAGATCTGGAAGACTCCGGGACACCGGAAATCGACGAAAAGAACGGAGGAGGAGGAGAACCTGAACCGGCGAATTCTGAACCGGGGAGGCGGGTCGAGGACGATGGAAATGACAATAGTAACGATAATAATAATAACAATAACAGCAGTACTAATAAGCTTCCAACGGGCGACGACTCCGACCGGGACAACCAATCCGTTAATGAGTCTAATTCGACCGGTTCAAGATCCGCGGGAGAGAAAACCGGGGTGGATGATGTGAAGCCTGAACCGCCTGCGGCTCAAGCCGGTCCGAAACAACCGGATCCGAGTGGGGATAAAAAAGTGGAGGACTCGTCCGAGTTGAGAGACTCGGTGGCCCACTCGGAAGGGGGAGGGACGAGGGAAAGCGGCGAGGTGCAGAGCTCGGCGAGCTTGACGAGGAAGAGGAAGACGCGAAAGAGGAAGAAGGTCTCCGGCGGCGGAGGTAACGGGGAGGAGGAGGCGCCGGAGAACGATACGGTGGCGGCAAAATCACAACCGTTGGTTGGCCTCTTGGAGCTGATCAAAGGACATGAAAACAGCTCGTTGTTCGAGCGCCGTCTTGAAAGCCAGGTATTTCCCCCCATCGAAAATTCCCGTCCTTTTTTTTTACTTTCTTTTGCGTGTGGACAAAACCGGTATTTCACGCTTTTCAAAAATTCAAAAATTTCTAAAATTGTTCTGTTTTTCCTTAAATTACGTTTTATTGCAACGCCCAAGATAACATGCATGCAAACTTGCAAAGGCCTCAAATCAAAACTGCTATAAAAACAATTTTCATTTTCAAATTTTAATTAATTTCAGGAAAACAATTCATAAAAATTTGTTTTGTTAGGGTATTATAGGATATAATAGGAGTAAGGTATGAACAATAACGAAAACGTTTGTATACTTAAACTTTATAATAAAAAGGGCACCGTGGTGCTTACGTTCATAAATTATGACTGTGAACCAAAGAGGGACCACTTTTGAAATGGATTGGTTTTACATGGGGCAATAAGTTTGTGAACATCCCCCATCACAAACTAGAATTAGTATCCATATTAATATTACTTAAATAAAAGAAAGATTTTGTTATAATCTTAGATTATGAGTGATACTTTTAGATTATGAGTGAGTATAATCTCTTTTTAAAAATTTTTATATAAAAAAAAATAGAATTAGCGTCCATGTTAAGTTGACTAATAAACAATAATTTAGATGGTTTAGGTTAATTATTTTAATTTCATTTTTGAAATTTTTTTATTGCGTCTAAAATATAAAATAAAAATAATATCTTAATTATTATTTTTCAAAAATATTAGTTAAAATTCTTAATTTCAAACTATTAAAACTATATTTGATTGATGCATATATTATTGTAGCTATAAACATCATGGTGCTCATCATTGCGATGAGCATCCAAACTAGCTGGATCCTCAAAAACTCCATAAATGAGCAAACAAATCTACCCATGTTAAAAAAATAAATAAATTGTCAAACTTTATAAAGCAAATTAAATAAAACTAAAAACTTCTTAGAGGGATTGATTTTGAAGAAAAATAGTGAGGCAGAGTGAGTTCTGATATTTGGATAAGAGGCAGTTGGATATGATGAATAACCTTTTCTTTGTCCGTCCTTTATACAGAAGGTCAGATATATAATTTTGTACAAAATTATTTGACATTATTGTTTTCCAAATTTGTCTTAACATGTCAAAATTTATCTTGAAAGGATTTTTTTTCCTCATTTAAAATTTTCCCGGTTCTTTTTTAGGTGAATTCCACATACTTTATATTTTTGTTTGCCAGAATATTTTTCTCTTGATTTAGGTTAAAAAAACTAAGAAATATCATATAAAAATGTAATATTTTTAATGAGCACGTGCGAGGGAGGACCTCTTCTCTATGCAACGTGCTTATCATGCCATGAAATTATTTCCTTACGGCCCATTAATAGTTAGTTCTCATTTTGGGCTATATCCTATGTGGATCAGCCAATAATATTGGACCCAGAAAAGGGATCAGTTTATCCAATAATTGTATAATAAGAATAATTCTTTTGACAAAAAAATTAATAATGAGAATACTCAATATGATAAAAAATTCAACTATTTTAGTTGAATACGTAACTAAAATAAGAAGAATATTTAAGTTTATCCATGACACACAATTTTTAGCATTCAGAATATTATATTGCTAAGAAATATTTATTATATTTTTATAAAACAAAAGATCTTGTATTGTCCAAATTTATTGTATCCTTAAATGAAAGTAAAATTGTTTTGTGGTATATCTTTAAGGTATATCCTATTTAACTAATTAAATTATATTAAAGAAATTAATTAATATAGTATAATAATCTTATTTAATTTTTTATCTCTTTTAGTTAATTATTATTGAAAGAACCATCAATAAAAGTAATTTTAAAAAAATAATAAATAAAAAAATAAATATTATATTTAGGATAAGTTGAATTTATAAATTATGTTATACAAACATAAACCTTTGAGGGGGACAATTTCAGTCAAGAGATTGACTTTTTATTTTTTGATACAACGGAATAAAGAGATTGACTTTTTTTGTTCTTACTAAATTAATTCTTAGATGTTTACTTTATTTTAATGTTTTTGCGGGATTTATTATGTTGTTATTTGTTTTTTTGACAATTAAATAAGGAATAAATAGCTTATGATATGATCAGACTTTCGATGATTAATTTGTTTTGTGCCATTTTCTTGCGCCACTGCTCTGGGGCTAGGATCACGGGGTTGGATCTAATCATCCAACCATGTCTTGTTTTATTTATTCTCTGAACTTTTTTTTAACATGATACAATTGACTATTTTATAAAAAAAAATATTCTTTGAACTATATTAATAATGGTTTTTTATTGGAATTATTTTTCATTTTTTTATTTGTTATATATGGATCATCAATATACTAATCCAAATCATAGAAATTGTCGCCTTGAGCTGCCTGTCATTTTTCAAAATAGTTGTGGATTTCAAATTTTAATGAAACATTAATTTTTTCCCACTATTTCCCCCTTTAATTAGTAATATAATAAATAGGATTTAAGTAAATACTAGTAAAATGTCTCTTAATTTTACTACAATCTTATAAGTTATTCAACTTTTGTTATTTCTTTAAAAACTCTCAAGACAATTTTTATTAATTTAAAAGAGAATCTATACAAATTATAATAAAGATGCAAATACAACTATAATAATAATATATGTATTATAAATTATAACATTTATTTTTCAAATTTTATAATATATGCATTATATATGAGACTCACCTAATTAATTATATATATGTATATTAATTTTTTGGTGAAATATAATATATTTTACTTGAAACAGATATACTACTATGATTTTAAATTATAATGATTTTTAGAATTTAGAAATTATATATATATGTATATATTATCTTTATATTTTTAAAATAAAAAAATTATTATATTTTACCTATTATGAGTGATTCATGTGGCCCATCCACGGATAAGAATTACTGTTGTAGGATTTTTCATGTTATACTATTTTATATATCAATAAATGTAATCTACTAAATTTTGTGGGTCGTTTTTGGGTGCAGGAGGAATGGGAAAAATACAAAAGCATGGTACGTGAGCACGTGGACTTAGAAATCATACAAACGCGGCTTCGAAACGGCTACTACTCCTCGGGCACTACCGCCTTCTTCCGTGACCTCTTCCTCCTCTTCACCAACTCCATCGTCTTCTTCCCCTCCTACTCCCTCCACTCACGCGCCGCCACCCACCTCTGCAACCTCCTTTCCGATGAGATGAAGAACTTCTCCCAACCCCACAATAACAACACCCCTCCTTCACTCCCACCTCCGCCGCCCCCATCGTCGTCAGCCTCGGTCAAGCCTGATTCTTCTAATAATAATTTGCTTTCCAAGGACAAAGCTGCTGCTTCCATACTGGTTTGCCGGAAACGCAGTTCCATGTCCAGTAAACCTTCATCTGCCTCTACCTTTAGTAAGGGTAGTGACCGGTTAAGCAGTGAGAAGAAACCACCACCTCCCCAGAAGAGGCCACCGTCGTCGGTTTCTGATGATTCAGATGAAGAACCACTTTCTCCTCCTCCTGCTCCTCCTTCTCTGCCGCTTAAGTCGAAGGAAAAACCGGTGACCGGAGTAAGAAGCATGAGAAGAGGCAACAAAAACCTCGGTGGCAGCAGCGGGGCCGGAGCCACCCAGAACAAGAAGCTTCAGTCCAGTAGTAAAGCAAGCCCTCCCAAACCAGATCACAAAAGCAAAGCAGCGGCGGCGGCGGCGGCAGCAGAAGCAGAAGAACAAGCAGCCTCAGCGTCGGACAAAAAGAGGAGCGCGGCGGCAGATTTCTTGAAAAGGATAAAGAAAAACAGCCCGGGTGAGGCAATGAAGAGCGCCGGGGGCGGCCGAGGAGGCGGTGGCGGAAGAGATCAGAAGAAGTTGGTGGGAAGTGGTGGGAAGGGTGAACAGAAAGGTGGGAGGGAGAGAACATTGAGGAATGGTGGTAGAACAGGGGAGAGGAATACAACAACAGAGAATAATAGCAATCAGAAGTCAAAGAGAAGCGTAGGAAGGCCACCAAAGAAAGTAGCAGAAAGTAATATCAATAACAATAATGCTTCTGGTTCTACTAAACGTGGAAGGGAAAGTGGTGGTGGTGGTGGTGGTGGAGGGAAGGATAAAAGGCCCAAGAAACGAAGCAGGAAGTAATAGAAATATATAGAGAGAGAGAATGTGTACTGTTGCAGTTTTTAGCATCATTTTGTCCCTCTCATTCACTATTTATTTGGCAGAAATTGCAGGTCTCGATCCCAGTCCTTTATCTTGGGGGGGAAAAAATGCACACATGCTTTTCATTTCTACCCAAAAAAAAGGAGAAGAAAGTGGATTAATGAGGAGGAGGATAATAATAATAATAATATACCATAGTTAAAAAAAGCTGGACCCCATTGGTTAGTTGGTCACATTTTTTTAAAAATTTAATATATGTTTCTTATGATATAATTTATGAATGTTTATATTTAATAAGCAAAGCATAAAAAATGAAAAAAAGAAGAAGATAAAAACTATGCATTGATGTATGCATATTCGAAAAGTGTAAATTATACACGTAAACACATCTAGGCGCTCTAAACCTAAAAATAGATTATAGGACTAAATAAAAAATAAAAGTATAAATTATAAACAATTATTTATACTTTAAAATATATTAATTTATTTATGAGCAATATTTAATCACTTGGACTACTGGCAACCATCTGTTAAACTATGAATTAATTAGTTCAATAGTTGGTCTGATTTTATTAATATCAATATACACATATGCTATTTTTTTCTATTTAACAATGTTGATCTTAGAATATTTAATAAAATTATTAAGCGAGACCTCTTAATTAATAATATATTTAAAAATTTATTTTTTTATAAAACATAATAATATCATATAATCTATATAATTGATTTTATCTAGTGAGATAAAATTTATTATTCATGTTGTTATATTAATATATGTATGGACTAAGCTTGTAAACATTATTTTTGGAGGATTTTGGATTTATGGGCATATTTGTTTATATTATCTATTTTTTATTCTTAAAATAGTTTTATAAAATAGTTTTTAAAAATAAAATTTGAAAACAAGAAACAAATCAATTTAGATAATTATTCTAAAAAATATATTTTAAAATAAAAAAATAAAAACTTATTTAGAATAATTATTTTTATAACTAACTCTAGAAATTAAAAAAATGTGAAAGATATAGTGGAAAGTGATTGTCAACTGTGGTGGTCAATGGTAGCGATCATTAGTGGGCATGAACAGAAGTGGCAATCGATGACGATGGCCATAGTCGCCAATAGTCGTTGGCAAAAGTTATACATTTTTATAAATAAAATTAAAATAAATATTTTTTTCTATTTTATAAATAGGATCAGAAAAATATCTGTCATTTTCTTTTATAACTGTCTTTTTCATCAATTAAAAAAAGGGAAAATAATACAACTTTAACAAATTAACAACGAATCTTTATGAACTTTATTAGTCATTTATAAATGAACATGAAACTTTTTGTTCACAACTTTTCTATCAAGCTTAATAACTTCAAATTTAATTGACCGTTAATTCTAATGAAAGTAGTTGTCAACTAAACAACTATCCAGTTGAAATTTGCCGATCTCAACAATATGGTAAATTTACAACTATATATTGTAATAAATTTGATAATTATATTCATAATTACTTTTTTTTTTATGTTGACCACTCCATTAACAACTATTTACTAGGAATTGAAAATTTCTATTCAAAAGACAATAACATAAGTTTATTATATTTATAATAATGCATTACATAATTAAGTATATATATTCAATAGCTCAATTATAATAAGTTCTTTAGGTAATCAAGAGGTCCAAAATTCAAATTTCACCAAATTCACTTTGTTATTAGGCGTTCATAAAAAGCGGGGATTTTTTAAGGACATTTTGGTAAATATATATTAAATTTATTTACAATTAAAAACATGATACTTTAGAGTAATTTGGTAATTTCACAAGAATTTTTATATAGTAAAAGGAGAGAGAAATGCGACAGTCACCCAATACTTGATTCTGCTTTAAGCAATCTCAGATTTTTGTTAGAAAAATAAATTTGGGGGCAAATTTTTTATTTTTCATAGAAAAGTAGTTTTAACAATAAAAGGAAAAAGACTAAAAAAGAGTGCCTTTCAAGGAGGAAAAAACATGGTTGGTACCGAAATCACTTTTGGAATTTTAACAAGGAAAGCCAACCTAAAGGATATTTGTCCATATATGTCACAAAATGAAATAACCCCTCAATTCTAAAATGAAAAAAAAAATAAAGAAATTGAGAGATCATGCTACAGAATTTACATGTATTAAATTAAATATAAGAATTTTAATTAAAAAATCATAAATCAATTATATTATTCATAACATGTATTATAGATTATATACATGTAGGTGTGAACTAATACAAACTTCTCATAAAATAAAAAAATAAATTACCTACTTTTCCTTAGTTAATTTTGGTAAAATTATTCATGTTTACCTTATATTTTAAAACATACAAAAACTTTGGTTGAAAATAAAATGATTTTTTTTATAAATGTATTAAAAATATAAAATTCATTCTTTATTTTTCATACAAGACTTATGCATGTTTTGGGAAAAAGAGAGAGACTGTTTTGTGCTGTCTTAATTTTTTTGGGGAGAATTTTGTGTAATTCATCTTTCATTGAAAACAATATGTATATACTTTTTTTTTAAAAAAAAATTATATAAAGACAACAAAAAATAAAATTAATTTAATATAATTTTCATGAGGAAATTTAGCTCGCGAGGCCCTCCATTTGTTTGGGTATGTGGATAAGAGGATAAGGAATATGTTCTTTTTATTGTGACTTCGATCTTTGGTGCTTTCTCCATTTCTCACATCTTAATTAAGTCACCCATGGTATATAGATTCAGATAATTAAAAAAATAAGATATATAGTCACTTAGATATTTTTAATATATGAGAAGTAATATTTTATTATAGTTCTAATCTCACTGCTTAAAGAGACATCTTAATTTTTAAGTGTTTAAATTTACGTTTAAAGGTATTTAACGGTTTACTCTATCTAATATTAATATTATCTAAAAGAGAAGAGATTTTATTCAACTATTAGATCGTGGGTGAGCTTAACTCATTTTTAAAAACTTTGGTACCAAAAAAATCACATCTTAATTAAGTCAAATAAAAATAAATAAATCTTCTTTACTTATATTGTACCCAAAATTCACATATGGTTTTCAAATACTGGTCTTCTAAATTTCAAGTTAATGTGTGTTGGAAAACTACATCATCAACTATTAACTTTATTATAATACCTAATTTAGTTAAAAATATATTTCTATTAACTCAACTTAATATTTTTAATATTATTATCTATAAAATACAATAAATAATTTTAACTAGTAATTCACTTTAATCCTATTACTATCATCAAATTTTTATTATATATCAAATTTTTAACTATAATAAAAATTTATAATAATTATAAATAATTAATCAATTATAGTCATCACTTTCAAATTTCTAGTTACAATACAAAAGTTGTTTTGTGGTTTTAATATTCTAAATACCCAAAATAGCCTTTAATATTCTTTTAAATTAGGTTAGGTCCCATACAAACAAACAAAAGACGTAATAGTAAAATCAACATGAACTGTATGCTAAGGTTTATATTTTAGTTTTATATTCGGGTTAAATTGGAATTATTTCTATATATTTTTTTCATATTTCTATATGAAAAAGATCCATTCGGTTTAAAGAATATAAACTTCAATTAATGGGTGCTTATTGACATGGCTTAACAATATCGGATGCATGTATGCAGATTAATTAAGAAAGAATTAACACATAATATTTTGTTCCCTATCATGAACTAATATATGCTTTTTTTTTTTTTACCAAGCATAAGTATCATCTCATCCAAGATAATCCTATCTGATACATTAACGGGCATTAAATTTGGGAATTTCTACTAATAAGAATTTAAATATTAATTTATTATATTATAAGAGATTAGCTATTTTTACTAGAATTAACCCCGTTGATGACATTCACACTTCTTTTATTTTAAATACTTGAATGAGAAATCAGTAGGCTCAATAAATATTGGTTGAAGGCATTTGATTCAGACGTTTGTGTTCAAAATACCAGACAAACATGTTTTGAGATATAGTTGTTGGAATTTTCTTATAGTGGGGACTCATCTTAATTACTTTTCTTATCTTTAATATAGAAAATAATTAGAGAGTTAATTTTAGTTTTAAATATAAGACTTATTCCTATATTTATTAATTTTTTTTAAATTACCCCTATTGATATTCTCTTGACAATAGTTAAGTAAGAGAGGGAGGAAAGAGTTAAGAAAGATGATTAGGGTATTTTAGAAAAATTATATCATATTAATTAATTTAATTAACTTATTTAATATAATAAAATTAGTTAAATATATTATATATTAAGAACTAGAATAGTATTATTATGGGGGGACTCATTAATTACTCCTCCATCCCTAACATGTGAGATAATGAGAGAGTTAATTTTAGTCATAAATATAATAATTATATTTTATATTTATTAACCTTTTCCCAAATTACTCCTATTGATACTCTATTGAAAATAGTCAAGTAATAGAATGAGGAGGGAGTTAAGAAAGATGATTATGATATTTTAGAAAAATATGTCATATTAACTAATTTTTTTAATTTAATAAAAAATAATTAAATATGTTTTATATTAAGGAATTGAGAAGTATTATATGAGAAATAATTAAATATGTTCTATATTAAGGAATGGAGAAGTATTATATAAGAAAAATATGGGATCTCAGCTCACACTGCTAAATCTCAAGCTGTTAATAGCAGTTATGTTCTTTCTTTCAATAACTTATAATTATCAGCCAAGATCCTCAGTATCCTGCTAGTTTACGCTCATTAAGATTCCTAGACACGCGCGCGCGCATGCACACAGTTCATATCCATTTTCCTTCAAGGGAACAAAACAAAAAACAAGATACCTTCTGAGGGCTGAGACAACTTCATAAGGCTTTCCATCATCAAAACCATGTTTAGCAACTTTATCAAGCTCGAGTATAAGTAACAGTCCTGAAAATGTGATTGCAAACAACAGAAGATTTAATATACATGTTTTCCAAATTCTATTGCAGCTTCGTTGATATATGCAATTAAAGATGTAATCTGTATAAGAATAGGGTTACTGCTTATGCTAAGTGAATCATAAGTAGACTGTGGTAGGTGAATTGAAATGTATTGTCTCAAGTAAGTAGTTAAGGATTCACATAAAGTTCCCAAATAAATGGAGATAATATTAAAGGGAAGAAGCATTGAACTTGATAAAGGCTTAAGTAGAATGAGAAACTCTACCCTAAAAACTAACTATTCAGATGGGAGAACTAACCCGGTTAAATATTTTATTGAACATCCCATACTACTCAATACAGGACTTAGTATCATATACAATCAAGTCTCTATCACTATCAGGGATATTCAAGAAAATATTTTAGAGCTGAAAATTAAAGATAACAAACCTCTATTGCCATGCATCACTAAGCATCTCATACTAATCAATGGAGGACTTAGTATCACATACAACCAAGTCTTTATCATTATCATATTTTACAGCTAAAAATTAAAGATAACAAACCTCTATTGCCATGCATCCCCCTTGACCAAGATTT
This sequence comes from Leucaena leucocephala, assembly GCA_037074615.1. Lineage (NCBI taxonomy): Eukaryota > Viridiplantae > Streptophyta > Magnoliopsida > Fabales > Fabaceae > Leucaena > Leucaena leucocephala. The sequence continues at coordinate 21,071,695 of CM073543.1, read as the reverse complement.
GGTTGCATGGGATGAATTGCATCACCTAATAGGGTAACTCTACCAATTCACCAGTGTTGATAATGTCTCTGTCATAAATATCCCTTTGTAGAATCATATGTTCTGGTGTTTCTGATATGAATGTGATCACTTCATTACAACACTTCCCAAATAAATCCAGAAGCCTCTTCATTTTACCTACACCCACTTAGGCAAATCAATTTCAACATGAAATTGGTTAAAAAATACAGCCATGTTAAGATATGTTATCAACTTTTTGCCTACCAAGAAGTTCAAATTTACCAGCACTTGATTGAGAGTTTTAAGTTACCTCCTGGGAAACTGGTACATGAAGGAGGCTCTCCATGGAAAGCATACCACTACATCTTTCCATTGCCAACATATGATGCAACAAAATACTGGTTAAAGCCCAAGAATACCCCATACCTTCAAATCAAAATAAACTCCAAATTAGAAAAACTAAGAATTTCAGAAATGGATATTTGTTGAAGGAAAAAGCTGCTCTTGGATTTTAAGCTTCAAATTTTTGGATATGTTTGTTTATTTCACTACTATTATAGCCCATCTTGACTAAATAATAACCATGCTTTTGTAGTTAATTTTTTGTTCATGAATTTCAACCTGATGACAGTTCTTTCTGAATTTTGGAGGAGGATCATACATTTATACAATGGGTTTGGTAGGATATAATCTTATATTATGTGATAGGGATAAATTATTTGAGATAACACAAGAATCTGTAAAGGGGCTAATTTTCAACATTAATGTTCTTTCCAAATATATTTATTTTAATATAGGGTTTGCTATCAAATTTTATTTTAATGAAACTAAGACACACATGGACAAGTGTTTATTGAAAGAAAATCACTGATGTGGTACAAAGAACTGCAATTACATGCCCTGTAGTACCAGGAACTTTTTTTTTTTTATACACTGGAAACAAACAGATTTTTTGTAGTACCAGGAACTTATAGCATACAGATTGTTTCTTTATTTAACTTTAGCAGCTGCTATAAGTTCCAACCCAGAAATTTCTCACTTTTTTTCACTGTCTTTAAAACTGCTGTTGGAGTGAATTACGTACCCTATCTATATAATGTGGCACATAACTTGTTAATCCACTGTAGCATGTGAAGCCAGAGTAGTTTGCTTCTTGCTTTCCAAAGATCTTTGAATGCACCTAAGAAGATGAACAAAACAGAGATTGAATTCCAAAACCAGTGTCACAAGCAAACTTATTTGTAAACAAATTAAAAGCAAAGGAATCAAGGATACTGAAAATTACTTCTGCCCCTATTCCATCTGCCCCTATTAAAATAACACCATCAAAGTGCTGTCCATTTTCAAGGAATACTCTAACCTGATGATGAATAAAAAATTATCAATGTATTTCTGTGTTTAGTAAACAGAAAATAGTTGAGAAAATCATTATGAGATCCCAAGGAAAGAATGTAATAACAAAAATTGCCTAAATAAGAGAGCAACTATATACCTGTTGTCATTTTTTCCACCAGAATTTGTCATTGCATGTTGTTCATTTATTATGGGATTTTTTGGTAATTACATTTTTCCTTAGACATAATGATTTTCCCAAACTATTTTTTATTTTTTTTTGGAAAAATCTCTAACCTTGTTTTGTTCTTGCATAAAGTCCACAACTTTGGATTTATTTCTAAGTATGCTTGGCCCAATGTGTTCACTAATATATCTTGTAGTGTCATGCTACATATGACTGTGGTTAGAGGAAGCCCCTTCTTTAATGCAGGAGTCAAACGAACAAACTTAGTAAACCTGAAATGGAAAGAACAACTTATCAAGGACTATAATCTTCGGATGCAATAGGCTAAATATAGAACATTCCATAAAATGGTGAGAACCCAGTACTTCAAAAACTAAGAAGTATGGACAATGACACAGACAGTTTATATAGCTATAATGTTCAAGTGATAATTTAAATTATTGAAAGCTCAACAAGATGCTAGTGACAAGAATAACCAGTATAAAAGATTAAGGAAAGAAAAGATTCATTCAATATGACAAGCCCCGAAGCCTTGCATGCGGCTGTTTCCTCCTCCAATCATATCCACACCCACTGATCTCTTTCAAAGAAATGAAACTTTCATGATCAGGTTAATGTCCAAAGGTAAAATAGACAGATTTGAGAGTAGAAAGAAGCATACCATTCCCCAGTTAAACCATCAGCGAGACCATTAGTTCTATTTCCTGTGACACAACCAGCTTCTATGATCTGGTTTGCAACCTTCTCATCTATGGCTTTCACCACAGCTAAAGCATTACTCAGAAGTTGAATCGGGCCACGATGCATTCCTTCACCTCTCACAGCACTCAAATCTTTCTCAAAAACCTTCACATCATATCTTCTCTGCTTCGCTGCAAGAGCCAAAACCAGCCCTCCAATCCCCCCACCCCCACCAGCAATTAACATCCTCAGCTTCATAATCTGAAATCTTCCCACTTTGGCATTTTATAAAAAAGCTTCTGCTCCTGATCCTGCATGGCTTCCTCCAAGTTTCTCTAGTTCTGATACAACTCAGCCCGCATGAACAGAAGCTCTTTACAGAGGCCATTGATTAGTAACTGGAAGTGGCAAGTGAAGAAGAAGCCAACAACAAAAAGTGCTTGATTGAAGATCTGTCTTTTGTAATTGGGTATCCGAAGAAGCTGCGCTCATCCTTAAGAATTTAATCGATCAAAGGAAGGACTAACAGTAAGCGGATGTGATGTGAGGGGAAAAATCCAACAAAAGACACTGACAATGGAAGAAACTAATACACTGTAACCATGTGGGAAATGAACCTAACTAGGTATTAAAATCAAAGTGATATGGAGAAACGTGAGGTTTAATTATGTAAGAATGCTCTAAGAAGACACATGGAAATGTTTTTTTTTCCAAACTTGGCTTTGTGAGAGACAATTGAAATTGAACTCCACCTTCAACGGTGGGGAAGGACCAATTTACAAACAAGGGCAAATTGCTTTACATACATACGTCCACACACACACACACGAAGTGGAGTCCATGTCAAGAGTTATGTCCTTGTGTATTGCACAAATTTTGTTTGATTGTTGTGTTGACAAAGATGAATTATTTACGTGCATGTATCTAATATTTGAAAAAATTGTACATATATTTTTGGAAATAAAGTAAAAAAAAAAATGTGTGCAAGGAAAATGACACTAACCCGTAAGAAAGCAAAAAATCTCTGCACCCTTGACCTGGTTTGAAAAGTTGTATACATGTACCAACAAGGCTAAGCCTAACATAAGTATAGTTTCTTATAATACGGTGAATTAAGGTTTAAATCCTCATTAAAAAAGGTACTCACATTTAATGCCTAATAATACCTCGAATGTGATTACTTTCAATAGGAGAATACCTATAATTAATAGAAAAAAATTATATAAAGACGAGCTTTTAAGAATTTAAGAGAATTATTATGTAACTCCACATAAATAACTTAACCACTAAAAAATGGATAATAAGTGAAAAGTATAGAACTTATTGTTTTTGGGATTTTATGGTGATTAAATTGCTTATGTGGGGGACTGCATAATAATTGTTCCTCAAAAATTGAGAGAATGAAATGAATAAACTAATTAAAAAGATCAAAATGATAAAACATGTGTCAATGTAAAGTTTAGAATTACTTTTTGATAAAGTATTATCTTTATAATTAGAATGTGATCTAACAAGCTTTTAGTCAAATAAAATATAATTAGTTATAATTACAGCACTAGATTGTCCATTCATTCCTAAACCCTCCAATTTGAAAGGACTACAAGATTTTAGGTTCTAGATAGTTGGGATGGACATTGAAGATTGAAACTTTTCTTTTGTCATGTTATTTATATAAGAAACTATGAAACAAATATTCAATCCATATATAATATTGTGATTCATTTTAATGGATAAATAAAACAAGATTGGCTGAACCAACTATGATTAAATCATGTACTTTTATTATAAGATTTCTACATTTTCTCATAAGAAATACTTTATAATAATTTAGAAAAATAAAAAATGGATATAAAAAATTATATTAAACTTCCAAAATACAAGCCTAATCCTTATTGGTTGTTTATGGGGAGTGGGACAAATAATGCATGTTACATTATTGTAAGGCATAGACATAATGGTTCTTTTAAAAATCCTAGTTTTGGAGTCAAAGAACTTGACTTTAAAATGATATATATATATATATATATATATATATATATATATATATATATATATATATATATATAAAGCACACGTACAGAAAGAATTGGACTTATTGATGCATCAACCTTATAAGGTGGGGCCTATGAACCAATAAGATTGAGGTTTACAGATTAAAGAAGCTGCAAGTGAAACCCAACATTTATCCAAATCTCCAGTATATTTACTTCTCTGTATCATTTCACAAACTTACTATGGATTCTGAGCGTTTCAGATTATATTTTCTATTAGTGGAAACTATTTTGAATGGATTATAGCCCCCACTATTTATAAAAAAAAAAATATTTCCCCACAAAAATCCATTCAATTCATTATCTATATATTAATAGTAATATTTATAAATTATTTCTAACATATTTTATATATAAAAAATAAATTTTATTAACTCTGTATTAAAATTTAACTTTTTAACTTTACCCTTATTTAATATAAAGAGTAAAATTATATATTCATATAAAAAATTTTAATAAAATAACTTATAAATATGACTAAAAAGCTACGTTTTCTCTCTATTAAATGTCTCATTTATATTTCTTTCAATATTTAATATAAGACGTAGTTGATTATTTTAAAAAGATCAAGTAAACTAAATAAATTACTTAATTATAGCATATATTAAATGATATTTCAAATACTTATATATATCATTATATTATATATGAGTTTATAAGTAAAATAAATTAGTTTGAAAAAAAATATAAATAATTTAAAGTAATTTATTTCATTCTTTAATCTCTCTAAATTAATCAACTATATCTTTTATTAAGGAGGGGAGGGAGTATACATAATCTAAAGTTAGCACAGATGATAATAAATTGGTTCATATCCTATAAGAACGTAAATTGGATTTCTGCTATCATTATAAGTGTTTTTTTAGTATGTGATCTCGTAAGTCTTCTGTAAACGTTCTCTGAATCCTAGAACAGTGCTCTGGCCTTGATAGGAAATCGATATTAAACTTACTTAAACTTTTTTATAAAAAAAAAGACTTTTTATCATTTTTTTTCGTACAATTTTAATATGATAATATATAATTTTTTTATATTTAATATATTGATTGAAATTATCATAAACAACTGACACGTAAATTAACAAAACTTATAATCCAAAAAGTATAAAATTATTCTTATTTCTTCTCGATAATGAAATTTCGTCCTTCCACAGAATTGTAATTCTTATCCTTTTAAGTGTGGCCTCTCCTGTCGCTCTCTAACAAGATCATGAAATGGATTTGCTAAGTGTTACCATATTATGCTCTTTTTTTTTTTAAGTATTATTGTGTCTTGCCTCTAGCTTTATTTTTGCTTTTCTAGTGTTGTGGACTTGTGGGTTGGCATTTTCAGGTTTATTTTTCTGTTATTATTATGATTTTTTAAATTTGAACTTGTTTTAACGATATAGTTCGTTGATTCAATTCAATGAAATATTTTGTTTGATGGCAAAAAAAGTATAATAATAATCAACTTTACTATTTATCACTCATAAATCATATTACCTATTACTCGTTATTATAAACACCTAATAACTTTATATAAATTAATACAGCTATTTAAAATTATTTATCTATTATAAAATATCAATTAAAAGCCATTTGTTAAAAGAATTTGGTTCATTAGTTACAAAATTATATAGTTAATTAGAGATATTCGGTGAAAAAAAAACACCATCTTAAACAAAATATATTATAATACATGCTGAAAGTACTTGAGGGAGTAGCATTTACGATCATCTGCTCATTCTTATAGGCCTCCATATTCACACTATCATGGATTAAAGTGCACTTAGTGCTTTAAGCATTTTATTAAGTGTATTCAGTATGTGTTTGGATGTAAGATTTTAAAAACTCTATGTAAAATTTTAATTTAGAAAAATTTTAAATAAATAGCTATATTTATTTATAAATAATTTTGATCAAAACTATAGTTTTAAATAAACTATTGAAACTAGCTTTTAGAATAGTAAAATAATTTATATACTATCCAATTACTATTTTACTCATATTTTTTCTTATTCCCTCTCTACCCTCTCTCTTCTCTCATCTCTTATCTCTCATATCTCTTTTTCACCTTATCTCATCTCTCCTACTTTTAATCAAATCATACTTTTTTAGTAATTTATTAACATAAAAAGTGATTTTATTACTAATCATCGAAACATCTCCATTTTTAAAATATATTCTTCCCAAAATTTATTCTATAAAATATATTCTTCTCAATATCTATTATCTAAAAGCTAATATAAACAGGCCCTTAGTGTCCTAAAATTATTTATGGTATAATTTCATTATGAAGTCATTAAAATGGTCCAAGGCTTGAGATTGCACTATTTTATTAACTTTAAGAGTAACATTATATCACAAGTAATTTTATAATACTAAGTACACCTGGAAAAAAAAAAGTCAAGACTAATTAGATACACCTTAACCCTAATATCATACTCCTTATTTAATCTTACTTATAAGTCTATTTTAATATATTTTATATGAACTAAAATAGTATTAAACTTCATTTAACTCTATCTTAAAATTTAACAATTTTTTAATTTTATCCCTATTTAATAAACATTACATCACATAAAAGCAAAATAACTAATAAATAGGACCAAAAAATTCCTTCTCTCTTCCATAAATAGGACCAAGCACTTTTATTAATAACTACACAATAATAAAAAATCATGGGACAACTTGTTAACTTCCGCAAAAGGGGGGAAAACGTGCCAAACATGAGAATCTCTCACAAAAAAATGTACAACATGATAAACAACTATCTAGAAGTATATACTTGCTGTCTATCATAGAAATCCAAATTTTACAGTCATAAAAGTGATCAAAAGAATCCAATTTGATGACCAAGACTCAATCATTGGGTAACCAAAACAAACGATTTAATCATTTCGGCCGCCATGATAAGTTCCAGTAGTGCCAGGCCCAATACATCAGTTTAAGAAAAAAAAACAATGAATGATAGAAAGGGAGAGGGAAGTAAACAGATTGAAGTTGACAAAGATATAAATGCAACAAATTATACAGAACATCACTAATGAGATAATATTATACAAGCATCAGATCACCTGGTCCTAAGTAAAATTTTAACATGAAATAACTATAACATAACTTTGATCCTACACAATTGACTAATCCACAAGATGTCAAGATCCCAACAGCCTACGAGTTATCATCATCATATGTTAGAACGAACATAATACAAAGACGACAAAGTTCACTCTTTTTTCCATTTTGAGTCTGTCCCATCATAGCTCTGCCCTTCTGTTAATCTCGATCCATTGTTTGAGCATGTCGGAAATGTCGGCCACCTTCATCTGCTCAAACAATAAGAACACAGAAGTATTAAAATAATAACAAATTACACGCCATAAAAGCCAGAGGTAAATTTTGCAAGTTTTGATGACATCTTTTTTTCTGAAGAATGCTGTCGCCAAAATCCCTGTTATATCCACTGGTTCATACTAATCCTTAGTGGAATCTGAGTTATTTAACTTGTTTTATGAACATTTCCTGTTCATGAAAATGAACTTCACACTGTATATGGTCCAGAAATATTGTTCGGGACAAACAAAAAGTCACCTTTTATTTGATTCGGTAGACATTTTCTTTTTCTTTGGAAAATTAAGCCCATTCAATAACCAATGTCTACACTATTCTATGGTCTTACCACTTTCACCATCAGAGAGATCTGTAAGTCTTGCAATTGCATCAATGAGAGATTGTTCATGATCCTGCATTTATTTACATGCTGATCAGTCACAAAAAATTAAACATCCAAAATTAAAGCTGAGGAATTGAGAGATGAGATATGGCTGTCCAGCCCTTTACCTTCAATGCTTTCTTGGCTTTCTCAATTTCTGAAGGGTCAGGATGATTTGCAGTGAATACCCTCTCCACCTATCCAAGTTGACCAGAAATTTAAATACTTGTCAAAATGATAAACCAATCTCATTCAAAGAATCTTCCAATCTAAGTATCTTGTTTTCAGTTACCTCCTTGATTAGTGTGTCTGTATGACGTATTTGTATATCATCTGGAGCCCTTTTTCCTATGCCATTCTGTGATGGCAAAAAATCTTTTTTAGATTGTCCTTTTGCATTTCCCCTACCTCTTCCAGCTCCTGGAACATTGTCACGGCCTATAGGCCTATTCATACCACGAGCAGGCCCACTGTAAGCCCTACGACGATTGATTCCAGGATCCTCACCGACCCATTGTATATCTTCAGGAGAGATCTGCAGTTAAAAATACTGTATCTGCATCAACAACAACATAGTAGTAAAGAGAATCTAAAACTCTGCCAGATGTCACTTAACATGCTAATAAAATTGAACATCAATGGTGTTCAATTTCATAAAAGGCAAAAGTTTTCAAAACATCATTCTCTCAGTTTTTTTAGCATGCTAATATATATACTCGTACTCAATGGCACAACATTTTATCCAGAAGTCTAGTCAATAAATGAGATTAAAAATTGGCTCAATACTTTAATAATTAGAAAAATAAATAATAAAACCTCTAATATGAATTGATGATGCATTATGTCCTAACTATTCTGAAAGAAAATGACTGGATTAGCATTATCAAGTACCATGTTTCTTTAGTTACGAAATCTTCATCCATGTCATATGTTAATCTGTTAGAAATACCATGGACATTTAGCTGCTCTATACATGTAATATACATTCAGGATTCACGACATCAAACAAAAATCCTAATAGTTAAGACTAGACTGTCAAGAATCTTTTTGTTTACTATGTTGGAGAAGTCAAAAGATAGTCTGCTAGTTCTCTTCCTGCATCATAGCCATTTCATGTTCAAAAGACCGGTTCCAAACATATTTGTGAACATAGCTTTGTAATTATAGATTGGTGTCAAAATGTGCAAGCACTAGAAAGCAAGATGTTCAATAGCACAGGTGGGACAAAGCGTAGATATACCTCTGACAGATTAACCCATTCCCATGTTTCATTTGCAGTCCCCATGTCATAGACCAAAGCATGTCGGCCCTGAAAATTTTAAAGCAAAACAAAAACATGTCAGCAATTACATATTAATTGAGAAACAAATTCCTGATAAATAGCAGGCGTGAAGCACAGATATAGGAATGTGTCATATTCAAGATACATAACATAGAGATAAATATTTTTTTAAAGAAAAAACTAGGACACACATCTGAAGGGTGATATTAATGAAATAATGTAACATAATATGTTGTGGACTATGGTTAATATAATATACTTGATATTATAGATGTCATAGATACATTTTCATTATTTTAAAAGAGTTATAAATGAATATGCTTGACATAAATGTCATTTCGTGGTGTTTCAGTGAATTTCAAGAATGTTTAATCCTCAACGTTTTTTAACCACGTCTTGTCACGTTTTTAAAATTTAAAAATTGAGTTGAGGATTAAAAAGCATTTTGTCATGTTGGCATACAAGATGCATATAGGAATAGAGTATGTGTCCAACTCCAATGTAGATATGGCTGCAAAAAGCATGTGTATGCTTCTTCCTTAAGGACTGTAAATACCTCAGCTGCATTGTAGTCAGTGATAACAGCTTCATAGAAGTTATTGTCATCGGGCCACCTTGTTCGCACTCTTCTACCAATCAATGAATCAAATGTTGTTCCCTCAGCAGGCTCTCCCATAATGGCACCAGAGGAAACTCTATTGGTTACTTGGTTCCTTCCACCTGGGCCTGAGGAAGGATACTGCTTCATTGAAGATGCACCAGGCAATATTTGACCCTGAATAAAGATTAAAATAAGTATAAAAATGTTGCTAAGATAATATACAACTCAGTAAATATTCCACTTTATTTATGTTAATAACTTTTGTTATGACTAAAAGAGACTTTATTCAGATACTGTCCATGGGCTAATAGCAAAGCACACTATATTCCAATATAGATTTTACAATTTACTCACCGGTTTATTCTTTTTGCCCTTGGATCCAGGACCTGCTCCTCGTTTCACTGAAGATGATGGCTGGTGGGGCATAGCCGCTGGTTGGGGGTGAAATGGAGGAGAAGGCCCACCGAAAGATTGTGATGGTACAGATGGTGTTATCTTCTGCTTCTTTCGAGATGCAGATACTGTAGGACTTGGAATTGAATCATGAATTGTTTGACCAGTGCTCAACGCACCAGGTTGATGGCCCCCTCCTTGTCTCCACTCCCTAATGCAAAAAAGTGTCAATTAACACAATACAAGAGCGTGCTTTGGAAAAGTTAAAGAGAATAACAATTATGCACAGAGCAAGATCCCTTGTTTCCAAATTTATTCAAACCTTATTCTTCGAATGACATCATCTGCATTGACCCGACCTAGAAGTTCTCTGTGTTCCTCATTTGATAATCTCAGTTCTTTTCTGAGTTCTGTAATCAAACTTTCCTTCTCCTGAAGAAGATGCATGACACATAGCAATCAATGGAACCTGATCAAACAAATTTTTAATGGATAGAATTTTTAAAACAGAATAACCAAATGTACCCAAGTAATGGCATCAGCTTGAGCTTTAAAGGCCCGTAGAACTGCACTGTATGCCTCTTGTTCAAGTTGGTGAACTTGAGTCTCCATATCAGTTTCACCATACATCCTGGGATATGGAATTGAACCTACAGCGGATCTTCCATTTCCAGCTAGACGTCCCCCTCTAGGGATTCTATTTTGATGTGTAGGTGGAAGATCATCATCAGTTCCTGCAATCATCCCAATTATGAAAAGGGATAAAACAAATTAGATTGGATCATCAGAAGAGAATAGGCAAGAGTCAAAATTATGCATAAGAAAAACATTCAATAAAGTTCCAACTCGAGCACTAAAAATATCATATATATGCCATATCAAGGATAAATCGGATATTTCCGACCATCAAACTATGGCCGCAATGCAAACCTTTCTACCAACTAAAAGATGTACTTTGGACAGCCTACCTTTCTGAAACTGAAAGCAAGTTACATTAACTAATTATAGTATAGAGAACATCTTAGACGATATTAGCTCAAAAAAGAGAAGGGAAAAAATGTATTTGGGCACCTTCAACCTGTACCCATACAGCATAAATATTGGGTACCCTCAATATAAACCAGGTAGCAATATGATTATTACAAATTCAATGTTGGTTTGGATACATATTGCGTGTAGCATGGGTATTCCAATTCCCCACATCCATACAATGAAATAAAATCTACATCTGGATCCCGAATATCTGAAATTATAGTTTACTAACTCAACAATTTCTTCTTTCATACAGACACAGAGTTGCATGCACACCTTTAATACCATGGGGTAATTTTAAATCAGAATACTGGTCAAGGCACAAGTATAGAACCTCTGCTGTACAATAAGATGCACAGTGAGTCTATGAGTCTATGTTAATGACCGTAAACATCGATAGAGATCACTGAAAGCAACAAAAACCTAGATTCCTCAACAACACTTCAAATATAAAATTGGGTTGTAATTAAAGTTCGTTCTCTTCCCTTCAGTAGCCCTGAGAATATCAAGAAAGTTCGAAAGCACCAGCCAATGTGCAGCCAAAGAAACTCAAGCAAACATTTCAAACAAAACTTAACCCTAAAATACAGACAAAAATAGCTCAATGTTAATAATATGCGCAAAAGAAGCAACTTTTAAGTAAACTCACCGCTACTATCGTACGGTTCGTAGTCCATAGCCAGCTTGCTCCGAAATTGAACTACCCAGGTACAGAAAACCGTGAAAACCCTCAAAATTCACAGGGAATTTTGAGCTAGAACTTAGCCAAAGCCCAAATCAGCTCAGAGCTAGGCAGCAATCAAGGGTTTCGATGCGAGTAGGGCTTGCTATGGAATTGAACAGGAATGAAGTAAACTCTGAAGAGTAGAACGAACAGTGATAAAAAGTCGTTGACGGAGGAATCACGACGGGAAGAATCCAAGAACGATGGAAAGAAGCAGGGGTCGGAGGCGGGCACTCAGTCTACGTGCAGGTTCTTGTCTCTCTCTCTCTCCCTCCCTCTTCTCTCTCTCCCCAGTTTTTTTCAAAAAAATACTTATGTTGAATTGATGTAAAATGAAAATATTTATTTATTTGTAAAACTTTTTTTATATTCAACATTGAATGGTTGAGATCCAGAAATAAATCAAATGACCTGGACATTTAAAGGTTGAGATCTTCTAATCATCAAATATTCCTATTTTGAACCAAATTTAATTATTTATGTGCGTGTGACTAGGAGAGCCTGTAGGATGCATGCATTTTTTATTTTTCACCATACATAAATATTCCAGTTTATTGTAAATTTTATATTTTATATTGATTATATTAATCTCTTTTTTTTTAACTCGATTGATGATATTAATACACACAACATGTAATAATTGTTGTAAACAGACGAGATTTGGATTGTCAGTAAGGTAATTTTTTTTGAAAAAAAATCATCTTTATATAATATTATTGATTATTGACTAGTGTGGATTTAAGTTTGGATGGGTCTCAAGTGAAAGAAAAAATTTTAATATGATTTTTTCAACAATAATCAAATTCAAAACTTCTCTATTTTTTATTCTAAATTATAGGTATTTAGATTTAGCATAAAACTTGAGCCAACCCGTAATCCCCAGTTCCCACGTCATTTTTGTTCTTGTGATGCATTTGATCACCTAAGTGATAAAACAATTTGAACTTTTAAATGTAAATGCTATTAATGATTAACGATTCCAAAATATTACAATCATAGGTACCAAACAACTTTTTTCGTAACATGAACATGATCTACCAAAAAGAAACACAAGCACTCAAACGGCACAAAAACGAGCTGGATGTGTATAGAATTAAACAAAGTTCCCACCCATTTTACCTCTTCAAACATATGGGGGCAAGGATTAAAAATGTTTCTCTTGTACAACTTCCCAGATAATTAGAAACCAGCCCAGCCAGCAGGTTGGGAAGTTGACTTGCTCTTATATGTCTTGGCATTACCAAAAGCCCGAGGATTACTCCCTCCTGTGCCAGGGGGTCTAGGCATCTGTGAGCTGCCTGCAGCAGATACAGCAGTGAAACTATCTGTTCCAAAACCCCATGTATCACAATCTGAATTTGGTTCAACTGGTTGCTCGTTTTGATTCATTTTTCTAGTCCTAACAGATTTGGCTCTAATATTGTCCGCAGAAGCAGACTTTTGTTCCTGGGGTTCCTCTGGAAAAGCTTGCCATGACTTCGGTTCTGAACTGGGACTTCTCGTTTCGATTTTGTTTTGCTGGAGTTCCCATATCGTCCCACCAACCTTCTCCCTCTGTGGTGGTAAAGGCAATAATTATAGCAGTGTGTCAAAAAGAACCTAAAAACGATGTGAGAAGTTAATAAGTAATATGGGAAATTAGATAGTTACGATTACCATAGCCGCAGATGATGGAACCGCAGGAGAGGCTATCAGACCCTCTTTCTTTGGAGATGGAGTTCTTGCTGCAAGGGTTTGCTTGAGATCCTGAATCTCTTGCCTTTGAGATCGGCAAATCGCAGAAAGCTTTTCATATTTTGAAGTTATTTCAGTTTTCTCGAGCTGAGCTTCCTTCAGCTGCCCTCTGAGTTTCTCCAGCTCAGCCTCTAATGCTTCTTCCTTTTCAGATTTTTTATCACTGAATCCAGAGCTAAGCTTACTGGTATCAAATTCAGCAACAAATGTGTCAAAATTCTTGTCTTGAAAGGAAGCTACGTTCTCCTTACTTGAAGAAGCTCGCCTCTCACCAGCAGGATGTGTGTCCTGGTAAAATTTTATTTCAAAGTCCTTGGAAGATCCAGTATCAGGTTTGTATGATTTTCCATGTTCACTGTTTCTCACATTTTGCGGTTGCCCAATATCCACTTTTTTACCACTAACAGTGTTGGGTAATTGGTTATTGTCTGGACGAATTCTATCCTGTTTTGCTGAGACATGATGACTAGATGGCTCTTCATCAAATATTGGTCTGCTCTTAACCTCCGAGGCAGGCAAGTCCTTTGCATGCATGGTAGACCAGAAAGCGCCAAGCTGCCCTCCACTTCCCCCTCTAGAAGAATGGGATGACTGTGATGAATTTTTAATTTCTCCAGATGAAGGTGGAGGAGGTGGACTCCGACGAGGCATTGGAGATGATAGAGTTGCAGGCTTTGCAGAACCTACCAAAATTTATACATATTCCTTTCATGTTCGACATTATGTCCACCATGGCACATCTACTAAACTACATTTTTCATAAGACCTCTAATTCGCAAATTAGGTCACATTTAATCATAAAACAACTTACCTTCGTGATTGTTGGAAGATGGCAATTCAGGTGGTCTATCAGGTAATGACTTCCGCAGATCAATAGGTAACTGCTCATTGACACGAAACCAGACCTGCAACACAGTAAAATTTCCGACATGAGCAACAGCATTATTTTCTCATTCCTGTCCTGCACCTAAGAATGCCTTCGGCATGGATGATCTAAGACCAACCTAAATTCATCGAGATGAATGGCCAATCAAGCAAAGCTCTTGCCTGCGTGATATCTGGTCTGTCGTCTGGTCTGGCCTGGAGCATATCTCTGATTAGGTCCATGATGGATGAACTGTATTTTGGCACATCCGGAATGCGATAGTTTCCATTCAAGACTTGCAACTTTGATTCACCATCAAATGCACTTTTGAAGTAGCATATACGGAAGAGGAGACACCCCAATGCCTAAGATGTTTAAAAGTGTATTGTCAGTTACGCTACAAAAATTAAAATTCATCTATCAAGAGAGGAAAGCCAATGCTCTGCTTACCCATATGTCCACTTTCTCATTGATGACTTCTCTCAGGAACAGATCCCACATCTAAAATGCATTACAGGAATGGAATTAATCAAGAACTTGCATCACAAAACCGCAATTCGAGGGGGAAAATCCCTCCACTTACCTCAGGGGCCCTGTAGGCAGGAGTTGTGTGCTTCCTGATATTGTCTTCCTCAATCCCCATTTCTTCTGGTTTCTCAAAACGCTTGTGATTGGTGGAAGTACTCCCAAAATCACATAATTTCCATGAACCATCTGGGCCTAATAAAAGATTCTCAGCTTTCAAGTCCCTGTTAAAATACAAGGAAGGGGGAAAAACTCGTCAATGAGTTAGTAACTGAGTTAGCAAAAGATGAAGCTGAAGCAGATCTGCTAATCTTCTCAATTAGATATACCAACAACAGGGAATTTCTTCTTGTAAATTTAAAAAGCACATAAATATAAGGATGAAAATGCATAAATAAATTGTTTCCAAAAGTTATCCCAAGATATGAAAAATGCATATAAATAGAGAGAGATTTTTAATTTCAACAAACATCAGATAAGTAGTTATCCATGTTACCGGTGAGCAATAGGTGGCGATTGGCAGTGCATAGCAAAAACAGCGTTGCATACATCCCTGAAGATTAGAAGAACCTGCTTCTCATCAAAATAACCAGCTCCTCGGCTCTCCAGCACATTAACTAGAGACTTATCACAAAATTCCATAACAAGGAATGCCTCTTTTGTCCTACCCATATCAAAGATTGCATGAGCATAAAGTGTGACAACATTGGGATGCCCTTTCATTGACTTCATGACTGAGATCTCCTTCTTTACTAATTCAAGTGATTCTTCATCGTTGCATATCATGTGCTTCAAAGCATATTGTTTTGACATATGCACAGAATCACGAGCCAAGTAGACACAAGAGAAACCCCCTTCAGCAATGGCCTTCACGACATTTACTTTAAGATTACCAACATCAATAGAGCGGCCTTCAAGCCCAGCTGGCTCTTTTTGCATGAATGGCTTAAATCTCCACATGTTTTATGCAAAAACAACTAGAACGCTGCACATTTAAATAATATTATGAGCAACACTGCTGCCATAATAAAGAAGAATCATTGAACCATTTCAAAATCCAAGTTACTGACTGTACTTTTGAGTTCATTCTTCGGATCCATTAATATAAATTTAAAAAAGAAAGGACTTGAAAAATAAATTAATATATACACACAAACAAATAATCACAAAAAGGAATTCTATGCCGAAAGCTTTCCATGAACATGACAACTTCCAATTTCCAAGCGCCCTTTCATGAAGTAAAATCAAAAGGTTAATGATGTCCTCAGCTACAGATCAGCAATCTAAAATTTTCTTTGCTAAGAACATACGAAATCATTAGCAACAAACGGGAAAATATATCAAAAAAAATGACAAAGAAACTGGAATACTGGCATTTTCCTAATGATTGGAAACGGATCAAGAGAAAGGCAAGTAAAAATAATTAAGATAACCACATAAAAAGTTACAACGTGATAATGGATATAAGGGCAGAGATCTTACAAGTCGTTCAAGACACAAATAATAACTCCAGAAGATCCAATTAGATAATGGACATCAATAACAAGGGGTAAAAGAAAAAAGTAAATAAAGGGGTGAACTTACCTCAAAATTTTATGGGCTCCTGCTCGAAGCCTTAATCCAAAACTCCACTCACCAACCACAATTAAATCAGCTCGAACCAAATTAAACGCGTACCAGACACCTCCGATCTGCGTCTAAATCAAAATACCAATTCAGCATAAGGATAGCGAAACTCTAATCCCCAGGATACAAACATATAGAAGGCTAATCATATTTAAACAACCATCACCAAAAATAAATCTTCAAACACTTCGAACTACATAGAATTCATTAAACTAATGAAATTCGAGTAGGAAGCTGGTGCTTCCACGGTTTAACCTATCTAGGCGGCATAATTGAAGATCGAAAATATTAAATCCTGACCAGTGAAGCAAACTCTGGCGTCAGTAATACCTTCTCCTTCTTATTGGTCCTCTTCAGATTCAGCACGAGGTGGAATGGAAGCAAAAGTTGCAAGCGAAGTAAAGCAGCAACGGAGCAATATGCAGGTGTGGAACGCGGAAGGTGGTGGTGAGGTATGGAGGATCTGCGATCTCGTGTAGTGGGGATGTGGAAGTGCAAGAGAACCCACACCGTAGAAGGAATGTGGGCCCATGAAGACGGCCGTAGATGAATCAGACGGTAACAGATGAATCGGCTGTGATTGCTCATTGCACAGCCCACGAGGACCTTTCCCTCTTTGGGCGGCAGATCGCGACTTTGCACTGAAGGAATCTGGCGGGACTCGAGAGCGTGGATAAAACAAGGATACTCGCGGATCTCGTCACCACGTGGCGCGTTGTTATTGGACCAGATTTAACTTTTCACAATAGACTGCGTATAAAATTAGCAAGATCTTTTTCACCACTGAATAGTTGTAAATCATTAATTATTAATTACATTATTATACTCTGTTGATATTTACAATGTAAACAATAAGATTTATTTTAATCCTCTTATACTTATAAGATGGATAATTTTTTTATATAAATATACTATTATATTTTTTATTGAGTTTTTTTTGGCAAAATGTTTATTTATTATTATATTAATTTTTTATGAGATATAATATATTCCTCTAATTATTATTATAACGTATTAATTAACAAGTATTTTTGAATTTTTTATAAAATATTTAATTGATTTTAAGAAGTATTAATTATTCTTTTCTATTCATGTCCCTATTTAATATGGGTAGTGAAAAAGAGTAAAAATTAATATGACAATAGAGTTTAATTTAGTTAATAAGAGTAATGTTTAAAATTACTTAAATTTTAGGATAATTTTAATGTTTTTAATTATTTTTTAGTATATAAAAATTAGTTAAAAATTTTATATAATAAGGACTAAATAAAGTATATTAAATAAAGATAAAATTATAAAATTGTTGAATTTGATGATATATTTAATTATTTTTAAGGTTTTTTATTTGTGTAAAATGTGTTAAAAGTTATTTATAAATTAAATAATAGGAGTATAATATTACTGACTCTAATTTATAAGATATTTTTTTGAGTGATTTTATGTTTTACGTATAATATAAAATGTTTTTGAAGAAAACAATAATGTTTTGGCCAAAAAAAAGAAAACAGTAATATATTAATGATTTGTTTAAAATATATTTTATTAATTAAATGTGAGTTAGTGTTGAATGGAGGGTTTATTTTAAAAAGTTTATACCTAAAAAATTAAGATTTATTGATATTCACAATTTATTTTTAAAATGTCTTATAAATAAAATGGAAATAATTTTTTTAAAAAAAAATGTAAGTAGAAATATTTGATAGATACAGATATGACTATCACTTACATCAAGATGAGATGGATGGTCTTTGATCTTAGATGTTTCGAAATGTTTATTAATACTTATACTTTGCCATACATGTTTCTTGTGCCAACCAGTGTATTATTGCATGCTTTAGAAATTAACTTAGAGATTTCTCCCACGGCAAAAATATGTTATAATTAATTATTTATAATTATTATAAATTATTATTATTATAGTTAAAAATTTAAAATATTATAAAATTAATTAGATTACTGATTAATTATTATGATGGAGTATAAAATATTTCAAAAATTAAAATAGTTTATAATTATTATGAATTAATGTTATGGTTAAAAATTTAAAATATCATAAAATTAATTAATAGAATTACTAACTAATAACTATCATGAGATTTAAAATATTTTAAAAATCAAAGTGAGATTATTTATTAGAATTATTGATTGTGGTTTGTAGATAAATAAATTAAAAATATTGGGTTAGATCAACTTAAATTTATTTTTAATTAAATTGAGTATTCTAATATTTTAAGAATATAATTAATAGTTGATGATTGATTGATTAAAGTTCATGATTAAGACTTCGTTCTATTTATAAAAGTACTTCCAACATATTTTACTAGAGTCAAGCAAAAATTTAATTCTCATTGACTGTGTTTTTAAATTTAAGCTAAAGTATATATTTAATTTTTTGCGTTTGTATCAAGTTTTATTTTAATCCTTTGAGTTAAAAAGTGTAATTTTAATTCTTTAACCTTAATACCTTTAAATTCTCTTATAGAAATTGTTGATTCAACCAATTTAAAATAATGACTATATGATTAAACGCAGAGAAAACATGTTTATATTTTAATCTTTTTAATATAATATTTTAATTTTAATTTCACATTGAGTATTTAATTTCATAATTATGATTTTAAATTTATTGAGTTAATATTTTTCATTAATAAAATTAGCAGTATTAAGTTTAAAAGATTAAAAGTATACTTTTTAAATTTAATTGACTAAAATAAAATTTGATGCAAACATAAATGATCAAATATATACTTTAGTCTTAATAACTTTATAACTTTATCTCTATTTAATATATACAATGTATTTGGTTTATCCCCAAATTTAAGTTTAGGCAAAATTTAAATTTTAAGAAATTTTAAAATAAACAGTCATATTTATTCAAAAGGGATTTTGAATCAAACCATGATTTAAAATTAAGGTTTCAGATAAGTTAGTCAGAGTAACTTATGAAATAGCAAAATAATTTATGGACTAACCAATTATTATATTACCCATATTTTTTTTATATTATATCTCATCTCTCTTCTATATCATATATCCTCTCTCATTTCTTTTCTACACTATCTCTCCTCTATCATCTCTCTTTTCTACACCATCTCTCCTCTCTCCTCTCTCTTCTTACACCATATTTCATTTCTCATCTCTCTTTTACAATATCTCTCATATCTCATTTCTCATCTTTCATCTCTACTATATTTAATAATCATATCCTTTTTCATAATTTATTAATAATAAAAGTATTTATAGAAATAACTATCCAAATACTCATTTATTCAAAATTATTTTTTCACAAACTCTTTTCCAAAAACTCTTTTCTAAAATTATTCAAAAATTATTTTTTTCATGAGTTATTTTTCTAAACTTTATCTAAACGGGCTCATATTCTCTTATAAAAGTATAAAGTTAAAATAATAGTAAATAAAAAATAAAATTATATATTTATACTAAAAATATCTTCTTTCCTACCCTAATTATATAAATATAATGTTTGGTATATATAATAAAATAGTTTGATGAGATGTGTTGTTTGGCGAGATGGAAATAAGAAAGGAATGAAAATAAATAAATGCCAATAACAATAGAGAAAACAACAATAATTCAAGGGTAGTTTTGGCTTTTTACCATGGATTCCATGCTCTATAGTAACTCTCCATCCTTGCCACAATGGAACCATTCTGTTGCAAAATCTTTCCATTGTAATTATACGAATGAACTTGACATCCTTCGTACCAAACCACTCCATCTCTCTCTTCTCCTCTTCCTCTATTTTCATTCCCCTCAACCAAACAAGGTCTTTATATTGACCAAAATTTTTATTAATTTTTGAATTTTTAGCCTATACTGCCATCATCCTAAACAAACAAGTTTGGTTAGCTATTATGGTTAGGGAGAATTACTTTAGACTCCTATAGAAGACAAATAATTAACATAAGGTCCCTCAAATTGTTGAAATTAATGATAGATCCCAAAGAATATAAGGTTAATTATCAACAATTGTAAAATTACTCATTTACCCTTATTAATCCT
Organism: Leucaena leucocephala; assembly: GCA_037074615.1. Taxonomy (NCBI): domain Eukaryota; kingdom Viridiplantae; phylum Streptophyta; class Magnoliopsida; order Fabales; family Fabaceae; genus Leucaena; species Leucaena leucocephala. The sequence goes on along the minus strand of CM073543.1, from coordinate 21,050,946 downwards.
ACACAAAAAGCTTTGACAAGTGATGGCTTAATAATTGACAAGTAAAATTTCCATTATTGATAAATGATGGTGCAACAATTGCCAAGTGTGTAAATCTTGCACCATCCATTGACTTATTAATTATTGTACAATCACTTATCAATTGTGGTAATATTACTTGTTAATTTTACCAATCTTATTTGTCAATTGTTGCTATATCTTTTATCAACGCTTTTTATGGGGTATTATTAGGAATAAATGGGTAATTTTATAATTGTAGATAATGAACCTTAGGTCCCTTGGGACTTATCATTTATTTCAACAATATGTAGGACTTTATGTGAAAGGAAAATCTCAAAAAAAATTATCACGTAAAATTTAAAACTTTAAATTAGGAATTACTATAAAAATGTGTTGTTATTATTTTACATTAGTAGTTAATAGCTTATAAAAGTATAGTAAACAAACTTATTTATAATTTTAAAATTAAATTAGTTTTTGTTTTAAATTTTCCTTATATTAATTATTTATCCTTCTTTAGAATCGAGAATAGCACTAAGAAAACAAACCAGCCCAAGGGTTATGGGCTAGTTCGCCACAACTAGCGGGTTGGGAGGGGCATCTCGCCCCAAAATGAGTTAGCATTTTGCTAGACCCCACTAGCCCATAGACTATATAGCGCATTTTTTTTAAATTTTTAATATTTTAAAAAAATATTTTTAAAATTTTAAAATACTAATAAAAAATTTATAATGTTATATTAACATAATAAAAAAATTGTTATTGTTATACTCTTAAAAATTTCTATTTTTTATAAAAAATTTTAAATTTTATATCTATAAATCTAAATAAACATTAACATAATATTAATCAATTATAATATGTAAACACATATCAACAAATAAGTAATAATATTTATTAATATTCGATAATGAGAATATTTAAAGTAATATTTTAGTAAAATAAATAATAATATTAATAATTAAAAAAATGGGTTGACAGGTTGGCATAGTAGTCCCAAAACTGGCTGGAAAAATGCCACCCGAGCCCTTTTTTTTGCTAGTAAAGCTAGCTTATCCTGTGGGTTAAGTCCGTTTTATTAGCTCTACTTGAGAGCAATTCTCCCTTATTTGTCTGGCATGTATTTGTTATAATGTAGTTATCTTTATGTACTCATCTTTTTTCTTTACTAAACATAATTTAAAATAATCATATTTGAGGTATTATCATATACTATATATAAACATCTCTTATAGTGGGAATATAACTTTGGTTCACCACGTGTAAAAGACGAGCCTATATTGCTAGACTCAAACGATCATTTAATATGACATGTTTTTTTAAAATATCATAAATATTTTCTTTAACCTATTCCCTCCCTCTCTCAAGTATTATTAAGAAAGTATTAATAGAGATAATTTAAAAAATTGATAAATATAAAAAATATGTCATATATTTAGAACTTAACTTAATTTCTAATTATGCCTTATATTAAATACTAGAGGAGTATATTTTTTTTGGTGTCAAATATAAGGTTTATTTGAGAGTTTTATTGGATTATGAATATAAAGTCTCATTTTCTGTTATATTTTATATTAAAATTTTCATTCTCATACATAATACTCCCCTTTTATTATATTGTAACATTTTTATTTCTACTTGCTAAATTTTAATAATTAAATTGTCATAAATTTTTGTATACATTAATTATAAATAATTGACTTATCTATTACTAGTATTTTTTAGTTCATACGAATTAGTTAAAGAGATAACTAAGAATCTTGTTGGCTCTTTGGTTTCTTGTTATATTCATGAATCTAGCATTAGCATATACTAGGTAGCAGACATTTCATATGCACTTCAATTCCATTATTAATTATGGATTTTTTTTTCCACCAGTAGCTTTCAATTGTTAAACCCTATAAATATATAGGTTATATATCTAGCTTCGTAATTCGTTTTCTTTGATGATATGTTTGGTTGGAGGGAATTGAGAATCTTCCACCTCTCATTTCATACGATGAACGTAATTTCTATTTCTATTTTTTTAAATTATTTTAGTTCTACTAAAAAAATTAAAAATTAAAATAATATAGAAGTAAAATATTTTAAACAATTTTACTCTTAATTATAAAAATTTTAAATAATTTTAACCATTGTAAAAAATATTTAGATTATTTTACTTTAAGTTATAAAAAGAATATATATCAATTTCATACTCACTTCAACCTAATATCCTATCCAACAAACTTTTAAAATTTATTTTCAACCTAATTTTACTCATATTTTTATAAATAAAAAAAACTCTTTTATCACATCAAACATACCCTTAGTTTTTTAGAATTTAGTCAATATTCCCTAATTGATAATAAGAGACTAATTATTATAAAATATAGAGATAATTGAAGTAAATTTTACTTTTATTAGTAAAATCTTTTCTACACATACGACTTAATTCAAATCCATAAAATTATTATGTTTAAATGATCTAATCATTTATCAATTATTTATATTGGTATTAGCTTCTTTCTCTAGCAAGATTTTCTAATATACCTACAAAATATTTAATTAGTACAATTTTTTACTATATATATATATACACACACAAAATATAAAATAATGCACCCTTTCAAACATGTGTGATACATGGAGAAAAGTGTTCTTTTATTTATTAGGACACGTGTCATCATAAAATCCAATATCCTGGTATCGTCAGATACCCTCTCTCTCTCTATGTGTGTGTGTGTGTATATTTCCTCTGGTTTCACTTTCACTTGAATAGAGTTTGTGGTTGAATCTTTTTTCAGGAAGGATCGTTGATCACAGTGATAGGGACGTTGCTACTGATTCATACCATCGCTAGAAGGTACGCCCATTCACGTTTTCGTAATTTTGCATTTATATGTCTGAGATAATGATTCTCCGTAGCTATTGAACTACGTTTCCTATCAATTTCAGGAAGATGTGGCCATAATGAAGGATATTGTGTTTAATGCTTATAGATTTTCCATCTCTTGGCTCAGAATTTTACCCTTTGAGAAACACTTTCACGTACTTCGGTTGTCTGCCGATTGATTATTTCAATTATCAATTAAACTCATATCTAACATTTTATTTTCTTTAGATGGGACTCTAAAGGGAGGAGTGAACCCAGAAGGCATCAGATATTACAACAATCTCATTGATGAACTCATATCTAAAGGTTTGCTGAAGAATAACTTTCATTCATTAATCATGACATCGGAAAACAAACTAATCAAATCAAACTTTGTTCTTATATATCTTGCACCTACAGGAATACAACCCTTTGTAACTGTTTCACTGGGGCCTCCCTCAAGCTCTTGAAGACGAATATGGTGGTTTACTGAGCCCCAAATTTGTGTAAGCATTAAGCAATAACAGTAAAATTGACTGAATTGACAGTGTGATCCCGACATTATTAGATAAACTAGTTTTAGTTTTTGAGTAAACATCTACGATTACTGTTTAAAAACAAAAACTGAGAGAAGTCCAGTACCATGATGTTGTCCTCTAGAATGAATGGAATGAAATGTATCCTTTGTTCATAGTGTTTTCCAAGTGTTTGAAAAAAAAAACCTGAGTTTGGATTTTGCAAACAGGAAGGATTTTGCAGACTATGCTTCAGAGAATTTGGTGACAGGGTAAAGCATTGGATAACTTGTGAATGAGCCATCATCATATAGCATTGAAGGTTATGCCAATGGTGTGTTCCCACCTGGAAGGTGCTCCAGTTTCTTGGGCCTAAACTGCAGTGGTGGTGACTCTAGCACTGAACCCTACCTTGTTACGCACCCCCTAATTCTTGCTCACGCTAAAGCAGTCAAACTCCACAGGAAGAAGTACCAGGTTACTGCATAATTATCATTCATTATCTAGATTCAAAAGCACAAATAATATGTGTTTTTTCACTAAATTTTCCTGTGAATGATCATTGCGTGCTGTAGATTTCTCAGAAAGGTCAAGTTGGGGGTAACACTAGCTATGATGTGGTATGTTCCCATATCCCAATCAAAAGATGACAAAGGTGAAGCATCTCGAGCGAATGATTTCTCATGTGACTGTTAAGTGTGTTTCCTACATAATGGTACTTTATCAATTTGATCTTTTGAGTTAAAATAGTTATTATTGCCTAATAACTAGGAGATTTATTGTATCATGATTTTCAAGGTTCATGGACCCACTGAACTCTGGGAAATACCCTGAAGTAATGGTTAAACATGTGGGTAAACGTTTGCTAAAGTTCTCCAAAAGGCAATCATTGATGATTCAAGGGTCCTTTGATTTCATAGGGGTGATTATTATACAACATATTATGCATTTAATATTCCTTGCCAAAGTGACAATCAAACTTCACTGACAGACGCTTGTTTCAACTTTACAAGTAATATACAGAAAACGAAGCCTATACATTGTCTCTTCTTCACTTTTTTTAGGTTTATTTTCTTGTACCTTTGCTTACTCATTATCATTTCTTCTAATGTTATCAGCTGAAAGAAATGGAATTCCCATTGGTCCAAAGGTACTTCTTTTCTCATTAAGATACTTAGCTGTGGAAGACAGGAATAGGAACCCTCTATTTTCAGTTTTTATGTGTATTTGTTTTATATGACACACGAATTTATTTTTGCTATTGTATGAACAGAAACTATTTCCATAACAAAAGCAGAAGTTAAAAGAAAAAGAAATTCAGTTTTTTATTATACCGCCATAAAAATCAATTTGAGAAAGGAATAACATTGCAGCCTGGCTCAGATTGGCTATACATCTATCCACGAGGAATTCAAGATGTATTAGAATACACTAAGAAGAAACTGAACAATCCAATAATTTACATAACAGAAAATGGTAAGAAATTTAGCTATACATAATATATAGAATACCATAATCATTGTTTACAGAGTTTGCTTTCTTCTTCAAAAGTCAGATTTCTCCAAACGTTTGCAGGATGTAACGAGGTTGATAATGGAAGAAAGTCACTTAATGACAACATGAGAATAGAATATATCAATCGCCACCTTGTGTATATTCGAATGGCCATGAGGTATGTTTCTGTTTGCAGAAATGAACTATTCTACTTCTGAAGTTTATAATTCAGAAGGATTCAACATGAAGTTTTTTTTTTTAAAATCAATTGTACTTGGTATAGGAACTGAGTGATATGTAGATTTCAAGAATGGACAGAAACGATACCATAAAAGATCAGCTCTGTGGTTCAAAACTTTTCTCCATCAATGGAATGATTCTCATTCTCAGTACTGAACAATATTGATGGATAAGTGAAATGAAATAAGTGCTACCTATTTGAGTGTATTGATGGACTTGCTATATGGATTTTATGTTTTATCTTGATATCAATATGATCAAAATTTTTAATTATTAACATTACGAACCATACAGGTTTTAACATTATTTTTTCCTCAAGTAATTTTTATTGCAATTTCACCCTCAAAATTATTTTCTTAATAGTACTCATTTTAATTATTTACTCTGAACAATTCACAACTTAGTTTATAAATCATATGAGACAAACACCTATATAAATACGCTTGTACGGGAAATTTTATTGGTGTTAATTTCAAAGAGGTCATGTGTCATTATTTATAGTATATTTGTAAGTCATACTTCTCTCATACATATGTTCTCATATTTCTGCATTTAAATAACGGTTAATACCATGATATATTTTTGGGTAATATTTTTTTTAGTACAAAAAATTTTTAGACTAGTTTGGGCTCACCCACTAGTCAAGAGTAGAGTAAGTCTCTATTTTTTTTAGATAATATCAATATCATATAGGATGAATTCTGAATTAGTTTTGGACAATATATATATATAAATGGTTTAGATCAATCATCATCAAGATGACTGAGTTTATTAGGTTGATGGCCGTCTTCATGTTAAAGAAATAGTAAGCCGGCCTTAATCTGTTTCATACTGTTGACAAGTTCCCAATTTCAATCATTATTACTCCTATTTTTTTCCATTTTTAATATAAAATCTGTCAATTATTAATATAAATTTCATTTAATTAATTTAATTATACTAAAAAATTAATTAAATTGGTTAATGATATACTTTTCTAAAACACTTTAATCAATTTCTTTAACTTTATCCTCTCTTATGTAATTATTGTTGATACTACTATGATTCAATACACATGGGTATTGTAATAAAAAAAATATGGGTAAGAATTTTTTAAACTAAGATCTCACCTAACAATTATGAGAATAATTTAAAAAAAATGCTCATAAGTATCATGTACAAAATTTAATATAAATAGATTTCCCAAATTTTATTTAATACTAAATAAGTAATAACTCTCAATAGATTTAATATTTACAAATTTAACTTCTAAATGACACAATTCGATTTGCAAATATAAAAATTTAATTTGTAAATTTGAATATAGATAATATAACTAGTAAATATTAATTTTCTTGGGACCTATATTAGCATTTTATAAAATTTGAGGAACCTATTTTGTATATAATTTACTTACCTGCGACTTGTGAGTGAGTAATTTTCTAAAACTATTATTGAAGTTTCTAATATATATATATATATATAACACTCATACTATCTAAAGTTGTCATTTTATTTTCTAGATAGTATGGGAGTATGCTAATTTTAATTAATACCATCTCTGATGAAAATATTTAATACGATAGAGAAGAATATGTTATAAATCTAGTGAGTATAAGTTTATTAATACTAAATTACAATATATATTCTTAAGAGCTTTGAGAGAATATTTTTTAATTTTAAAATATGTGCTTAATTATTAATATTGTGAACTATGAATCCTTTAATATCACTTTCTCTATATTAACTCCTGATTACAACAGTTTCAGTTAAGTTGTGTAGTCTATTTTTACCATTTTGGAAGCTTTTTAACAAAATTGTAAGTACTGATTAGATAACAGAGAATATACCAACACTAAGGTAACTAAGAATGATCCAAATGAGCCAAAATAAAAATAAGCCTGAAAGGATCAAAGACGGCAATATTCTTAGGTGTAGCCTAAAAATATTATCAGTTAATATATATATATATACACGTCAACAAAGTTGAAGATACAAGTGTTTGTCTTCTTCTCAGATAGCTCTCTAGGCTTATATACATACATACATACATATATATACACATACATACATACATATATATATATATATAAATGAAGGAAGGATGATATATATACAAGTGTTTGAGAGGACATGCATTAGTAGGTTGACATTATTCATATATCGAATTAATTGAATGCAAAGAATGATTCCAATTAAGTACTGTCATCTTCTTCTTCTTCTTCTTCTGCTCATCTGCTGCCAATCTCCATTACTGCATTGTTTCCCTCCAGATTTCATCTTCGGCACTTCCTCTTCTGCTTACCAGGTTAGTTTTTACATCCTTCACTTCACAAACACAACAATTTCTTGCTCATATATATATATACACTTCTTCACTCCTTAATATAATATTTATTTAATTAATTTGATTATATTAGAAAAGTTAGTTAATATCATAATTTTTTTTAAAACATTATAATCATCCTCTTTAATTTTATCCTCCTTTTACTTGATTATTATTAAGAGGTATCAATAGGAGTAATTTAAGAAAAAATAAATAAATATGATAAAGATATATTATATTTAGGATTAAGATTAACTCTTTAATTAAATTCTATATTTAGGATTGAGGAGTATTTGTGTTTTTTAATGAAGTATGTGATTGGGGTTGATGTGTATGAAGTATGAAGGTGCGGCATATGAAGGAGGGAAAGGCCCCAGTGTTTGGGACACTTTCACTCACAAATTCCCAGGTATGTACCTGCATTTATAAGTCTAATCTTGTACTTAAATCTCAATTTTGTATTTTATAAAGTGATTTCAACGGTTAACTGTTTCAGTGATAACATAATACTTATAGAAAGTTCTAAGCTAAAATCTGATATTTTTATGATGGTGTGTTTAATTTGATTGTATGAAGAGTATATGAGAGACATCAATCACTCAGAGACATAGATTTATAATTAGAATTGAAAGATTATATATATATCAAATTCAAGACGATTTCGTTTTGATGTTTAGTAGAGTTTCATATATATATATATATATATATGAAACTCTACTAAACATCAAAACGAAATCGTCTTGAAGTTGAATGGCGTTCACCTGAACGCTAGATAACTTAGCATCTAAGTTTCTGATGAATTCAATTGGACCTAAATCTTTCAGAAAGGATAGCTGATGGCAGTAATGGGGATGTTGCTACTGATCAATACCATCGCTACAAGGTATCATTCTCTTAATTTGCTTTACAAGTGTTTCAGAAAAACGATTCTCACTAGATTTTCAACTTTATTTTTCCATTAACATTTATTACAATGCTCACCCATCGAACACTTTTTTTAGGAAGATTTAGCCATAATGAAGGATATTGGGTTTAATGCCTACAGATTTTCCATCTCTTGGCCCAGAATCCTTCCCTGTGAGAAAAAAACACTTTACATACTCCGATTATTTGTAATTTCAATTATTTGATTCAGCTCATACTTGAAATTTATGTTTCAGATGGGAATCTGAAGGGTGGAGTCAACCCAGAAGGCATCAGATATTACAACGATCTCATTGATGAACTCCTCTCTAACGGTTAGCTGAAGAACAACTTTCATTCATGATATTGAGAATCAAATATATAAATCGAATGTAATTTGATTTTTTTTTTTTTTTTGCCTTACACTTACAGGATTGCAACCCTTTGTCACCTTGTTTCACTGGGACCTTCCTCAAGCTCTTGAAGATGAATATGGTGGTTTTCTGAGCCCCAAAATTGTGTGAGTATCAAGCAAATTAAAACAACAATAACATTTGGAGTTTGGACCGTTCCTTCATATTGCCTTCCAAGTGTTTGAAAATATTCCCCTTTGGATTTTGCAAACAGGAAGGACTTTGCAGATTATGCAGAACTTTGCTTTAGAGAATTTGGTGACAGGGTAAAGCATTGGATCACTTTAAATGAGCCAGATCAATATACCTACTTGAGTTATGCCATTGGTGCATTCCCACCTGCAAGGTGCTCCAGTTTCTTGGGCCTAAATTGCAGTGCTGGTGACTCTAGCACTGAGCCCTACCTCGTTTTACACTTCCAGATCCTTGCTCATGCTGAAGCTGTCAAAATCTACAGGGAGAAGTACCAGGTTTCTGAAAAATCATTTTTCAATATTATCTAAACCCAAAAGCACTTCAATTGTTTTTCTTTTCAAAATTTAACCGGAAATGATCATTGTGTTCAATAGATTTCTCAAAAGGGTCAAATTGGGGTGGCTCTAAATTCCCTCTGGTATATTCCCATGTCCCAATCCAATGCTGACAAAGATGCAGCATCTCGGGCCTTAGCTTTCACGTTTGACTGGTAAATGTGTCTCCTGTATGAAACTGCTTCCTTAGTTTGAACTTCTAAGTTAATATAATTCTTAACTGTTCTTAACAGTTCATATTTAATATTCTTCTAGTCCTTAATATAAAAATTATTTAACTAATGTGATTATATTAAAGAAGTTAGTTGAATTAGTTAATATATTATATTTTTCTAAAACACCCAATAATCTTTCTTAACTTCTTCATTTTCTCTCTTATTTAATTATCTTTAATAGATTATCAGTAGGGGTAATTTTGGAAATGTAGATAAACATAAAAAATATGTCTTATATTTATAACTAAAATTAATTCCTCAATTAAGACTTATATTAACTACTGAAGTAGTTTATTGTCAAAACTTACCACATTTAGCCATCACCCCATAAATTCTCCCTTTTAAAACTCAATCCCTGATGAATTAGATATTTTATAAAAGTTCAAGAACGTTAATGGATTAAGCGGCTGAAACTTGAGGGACTTGGTAAAACGAGTTAAATTTTAGGGATCAGGTGAAAAGTATTGAGACAAAATGATAACTTTTTTCCTGGTGGGTTTTAAATTTGTACTGATATTGATGACGCTTTATCATAGTGAGGCCCTGACTTTAATCCTTTCATGCTTTGCAAGGTTCATGGAACCGCTGAACTCAGGAAAGTACCCTGCCGTAATGGTTAATTATGTGGGCGAACGTTTGCCAAAATTTTCAAACAATCAATCCTTGTTGGTTAAAAGATCCTTTGATTTTATAGGGTTGAATTATTACACAACATATTATGTAGCTAGTACTCCTTGCCAAAGAGAAAATCAAACTTCACAGACAGATGCCTGCGTAAATACTACCCGTAAGCTACACAAATACTCTGATTCTTCATTTTTCCCAAGTTTGTCTTGTACATTTGCTTACTTTTTCATTTTTTTACTCTGGTCTAAATATATATTTGCTTGCTTTTTATATTTTTCTTTGGTCTGAATATGTGCTTTTGCTTACTTATCATTATTTCTTCTGTTCCACCAGCTGAAAGAAATGGAACTCTTATTGGCCCAAAGGTACTTCCTCCTCACGTAGCTGTGAAAAAGAAGAAACTATATATATAAAAGTCATTTTTTTATTTTAAGCTTGTGTGTATTTATTTAAAACAAAATCATTACAGAAATTCTTTTCCTATTGTAAGAGAGAAATAAGAAACCATTTCAGGGATAGAAAGTTGAGAACACTTTTAAAGAAGCCCTTGATGATAATCATTGTCAGGATCAAGTAGGAATAGAGAATAAAAAATCTCACATTGATCGTCAAATGCTTGTTTGGATTGGCCATTGAAAGCTCCAAACTAACTTTTTAGTTGTGATTTTACAGTTTATGAGACAAACATGTAAAAGAAATTTTGTCTCGACTTACATGAACGTGCTTATCATAAGCAAATTCAAACAAGCATTAGTGTCTCAAACTCTCTCCGACCTTGACAATCATCACGTGCACTGAACCTTGGTTTTCTTAGCCCAAATCTGTTTTAAACCGGCAGATATTTGGGTTGGTTTTAAAAATCTGCTTCTTACTATACATCCCTCCATAACATGTTCAATTCAAAAGGGATTTGAGAAGTGGATAACATTGCAGGCTGGTTCCCAATGGCTCTACATCTATCCACCAGGAATTCAATATATATTACAGTACATTAAGGAGAAATTTAACAATCCAGTCATTTACATAACAGAAAATGGTAAGAAATTTAACTATATCTAAGAATCTTTAAAAATGTCAGAATCATATTGCTTTCTTGCTTTCTTCTTCATCATCCACGTTACTTCAAACATTTGCAGGAGTAGATGAACTTAATGATGGTAGAAAGTCACTTGATGATAAGATTAGGATAGATTATATCAGTCACCACCTTCTGTATATCCAGAGGGCCATGAGGTAAGTAGTTCTTGCAGAAATGAACATTTTTTTTTAAGTAAAGGTACCCTTCTATTGGAAATAATTCTATTCCAGGTACTTTCAAGTACTAGCAATAAGTTTGTATGGAGAGAAAAGTGAAGGAAATATTAAGAAAGAAAATTTTCTAAATTAGTAAAAAAATTATTATTTTTAGAAGTTTTCTCTCTTAATATTCTTTCTCCCTAATTTTCTTCTCATCCAAATATAGGGTAAATGTAGGCACCTTTTCTAATGAAGATTTAAACCTAAATTCGTCACATTGTAAAGAACTAACCCTTTCCACTAGACATAATCCTACCCTTTCCACTAGACATAATCCCTTTTCTTAAACTTGCAACTCTATATAAGGATTCAACATACATAAATTCTAACTCTTTCTAAGGATTCAACATACACAAATTCTGAAGATTTTTATTTTGGGGATTTTGCAGGAATGGCGTGAAGGTGAAGGGCTACTTTACGTGGTCACTGTTAGACAATTTTGAGTGGATTAATGGATACACTGTTCGGTTTGGACTAGTTTTTGTGGATTTTAAGGATGGATTGAAAAGATACCATAAAAGATCAGCTTTGTGGTTCAAAACTTTTCTCCATCAATGGAGTGATCACCACTACTGAAGAAAATTGATGGAATAGAGAAGTAACTTGAGTGTTCAATTGCTTGATCCCCGTCTTTTTCACCGCTTGGTCACTGCAAATAAAACCAATGTTGAGTTGACTTTTGTTTGTCAAACATGATTGTTAAATTAAGCATGCTTTGAAGTTTCTATGATTTTCCTGGATCAAAAAAATAGAAAAGAAATTTCTTTGGTCCTGAGTGACTGGATGTATTAGTCTAATGGATGCTTTAAGAGATTACAATGTCATTTCTTTCTTTCTTTTTCTTATAATGTTACTACTTGAGAGTGGATCAAAATTTTGTTTTTTTTTTTTGCCTGAAAAATGTCAGTCTTTCAAATACATAATTTTTAAAACTCAGCATCCTAGAATTTAATTATTTTATTTGAATATATAATATATTCCTCATGTTAAATTCATTGTCAAATAAATTATCAAATAGTCATATATGACGTGGTCTAACCTTAAATTGATGAAACTATATTTTCTTTTTTTCGACACAAATGAAACTATATTTTTTATACATCAAATGAAACTATATTTTTTTCATACAAAAAATTTTAAAAATAAATTAAACTCACCTATCATCTATTAATAGACATGATGAAATCTCTTTACTTCCTTATATTTGAATGTTTTTCCTTAGATTTGAATGTTAGTATTAAATTGCCACTGAAATATGTCATGGGCTTTTGGCCCAAGGAAAAGAAAAACATGAAATAATGCCATGGGTTGATGATCATATAATGTGAAATAGCCCCAACCCACAAGTAGGGTAATTAATATTAAATTATCCATCATCTATAAATTTAATTAATAAAAAAATAAAACATAATTATTTATAGTATATTTAATCTTTAATAAGTATCATTTTATTATAACTTCAATCGTGGCAGTTAAGGAGACATCTTAACTCTTGAATGCCTAAACTTACCCCTAATAATAATTGACGGATAACCCTACTTAATATTGGTATAATCTAAGAGGAAAGGGGACTTCGTCATGCCCTTAGATTATGGGTCAACCCAAACCCTTTCTAAAAATTTATGTAATAAAAAAAATATCAAATTCAGTACCAATGAGAGTTATCACAAATGATAAGGAATGTACTTATATCTCACAAAAACATGAGGTTTATTCCCGATACCATTGTAAGGGTTTTTTTTTATAGGCGATCTCGTAAGTCTCTTATAAGCGATCTCTAAAATCTAGGGCTATACCCTAGCTTTAGTAAGAGACTAGTGCTGAACTCACTTAAATTTTTATGTAATAAAAAAATTAAAAAATTAAATTTAGTTAATTTTTTTAGATATATTAAAAAGGTTAAATAAATCAATTAATTATAACTAAATTTAATTTCTCAAGACGAATTTATATTATATATTCTTTAATTTACTCAAATTAATCAATTAATTTTACATTAATGACTACATTCAATTCTATTATAAGAGTTAATTAATTTTTTAAATAAATTAAAGAAATAAAATAAATTAATAATTAAAATTAATATAAAAGATAACTAGTTAATTTAATTAGATTAAAAAATATATAATAAAAAATTATCTTGTGATAATTTTATCCTCATTAATTGATAATTTTTTATTTTTTAATTTATTTAAAAAAATTAATTAATTATTTTTATATTAAGTACAGAAAGAATATAATTATTTGGTATCTTTAACCGATAAATAAAAAAAGGTTAACTAGTTAACCGGAGGTGTATCGTTTTGCGATTTTGGTATTCAGATACTTTGAAAACATATTTCGCCCTAGCATTTGCATCTTAAATTCTGAATACAATTGTCCCTATTGAGGAAGCTAAAAGCGCTGCAGCTCTCACGGCTCAAATTGAGTAGCCTGAACAGGAGCTAGATGAATTTCAAAGAATGAGTTCTATTCACACGCTCAAACAACTCTCCCTATTAGCACTTGTTGGCAACGCAACTTTTCTTACAAAAGTATCAAAAGCGTCAAAATATGGTATGCTTCAAATTGTTTCTTCAGAGTTCAGACATTGATTTGGCTGCGGCGTTGCCGACTAACATATAGTGATTAATCGGTGAGGTTTGAAGGATGGATTTTTGTCTGTAAATCAAGATTTGGGAGAAAAGTCCACATTAGCGTCTACTTTTTCGACCAAATGCTTGCAAGAACAGCCATTTTGGTGGGAAGAAGAGAGGGGATGTGGTAGAAGGAAACCAGGCAGGCGGCCAGAAAAATGGCGGGGAGGGTTTTAAAATCTTTAGCGCTCAGTAAATCTCACACGTTCAAGAATATCTTTTCAAATTCTTTGCTCTGTGTGCCTCGCTTTTCCCAGTCTGTACTTCGCAGAACCAGGTGATATTCTCTTTCTGGTGTTTTCACTTCACCGTCACGAATGGGAGAGAAATTAATATTAGTGTTGGAATAATTTGATCGACCACTTAGCATTTTCGATGTCCCCCTTTTTTCTAATCTCACGTTGTTTTTTCTTGGAAGAATTTGGCTATATTTGTCTATTTTATGATTCATGATGCTTAGGAAGTACAAAACATGCGATTCTATTTTTTCATACTTGTACAGTTATATTTCAATATGTATAAATAGCAATGGGTGAGAGCCCTGTTAGATATAACTTTTCAAATTCCTGAAGCAAGATGTAACAAGTCTTTTAGAATGCAAATAGTGAAGGTGAATGTTATTGCAGCGACATATTACATTGTTGATTTTATTAGACAATCCGGAAGGTATAAATCAGTCCAAACATGTTTGATATTGTAATGTTGAATCTTCTGCATATTGACAATCATGCTGAAGTTCGTTCATGTTTTAGTTGGGTTAATTTGCAAAAGTCAAGTCAAAATTTGTATAATAATTAGTTCGCCTGAATATTGACTTTGCACTTCAGTAGCTTGAACTCTGCAATAAGCAAGGCTTGTGGTCTGGAGTCTAGTTTTGGCTACCACTATGACATAAAAACGTCTCCTTTCCTGGGACACCTATGCATTCACTCAGGTCCATGCCTGAAGTCTAGTGATAAAGTTGTAGAGCAACTCGAGGATTCTGAAAAGTCCTCAACTGTCACTGATGCTTGTAATGCCAAAATAAAGAGGAAGAAACTAAAGGGGAAAAGAGCAGTTGTAAGGTGGCTAAAGTTCTTTAGATGGAAGAAGAAGAAAGAATACCAGAGAATGACGGCAGAAGAAAAAATACTATACAAATTGAAAAAGGTAAATTCTTGTTTTCTCGCCCAAGCCTCACTTGTAGGTGCATGTTTCTATCTCAATTTAGTTTGCATCATTGACTCTTGCCTACTGTCTCTTCAAATACTTTAAGTCTGTCTCTTTTTCCTTTTTGCCCCTCTGTGTTGTTACGTGGCTACACTTTCCTGTTTGCTACTACGTTCACCATAAAGCAGCTTGTATTTTACCTTTTAGATTGAATTGAACAGAACTCATCTTTTTAATGCACTGATACCCTGCTGCTTGAATAGCCAAATGCAACTAGGCACGAGTTTTAAAATACATTGCAGAGCAATTTTGATTCGTTTACATTAGCATTACTATGCACTAATGTATTGTGTTTGGGAATGGAGGGCAGGGACCACAAACGATTTAGATAACACTGTTTCTTCTAATAGCAGTGTTTTCTTTTTTGCCTCTCAGGTTTGAGAAAACATGTGTTAAGTTATACTTTTGATTGACCGATATGTATTTTATGTCTGTCAGTTACATCAATTAATAAATTTTTATTGCTTTCTTCACTGTTCTAGGCTCAGAAAAAAGAAGAGAGACTTCTTGAAGCTCTGAAGAAGATTGAGCCTGCAGAATCATCAGAAACAACCCATGATCCTGAGATATTGACGCCAGAAGAGCACTTTTTCTTCCTAAAGATGGGCCTCAAATGTAAAAATTATGTGCCTGTTGGAAGACGGGGAATATACCAAGGCGTGATCCTGAACATGCATCTGCACTGGAAGAAACACCAGACTTTGAAAGTGGTAGTGAAGACATTTTCACCAGAGGAGGTCAAGGAGATTGCTGCAGAGCTGGCAAGACTGACGGGTGGGATCGTGCTTGACATCCATGAAGATGACACAATAATAATGTACAGAGGGAAGAACTATTCTCAACCACCAACTGAGATAATGTCTCCTCGAGTTACTCTGTCTAGGAAGAAGGTATGGTGGCTTTGTTCATGACCTCTTTTTTTGGTCCAAGCTTCTGTTCAGTTTTTGGCCCTTCTCTTCTAAAAGTATTAGATTGAAGTTTCCATTGGTTGATGCCTCAAATTATTCCCCTTCTTACCAATCAGAGGTGATCACTGTTTTTTAGTTTTATTTTTTTAGTTGTATTTTTTTTTGGGTCTGACTTCCTCATTAGTGGAAAACTTCAAGGCGATAGAGCTAGAAAATATCCGTTATTTTTCATGACTAAATGACTAGTGTCTTTACTTAGCTAATGGCATTAATGTTGCAACTTATTCTTACCAGTGTTGAAATTGTCATTCAAATTGAGGCTGAAAATATACAATGAACTCTTGCTACCAATTTGCTTTTGCTACTGCATTTCATCTGAAAAATGACCATTTTGTTTGGTGCGTCTTAGTACTTGTTTAGATTAGCTTATTTTAAATGTTTTTGCACTGTATGATATAAGTATGTGAGAGGAATTTTGTCTCAAATTGCGTAAATAAGTGCTTTTGGGATGTCCAATCATGATCCCAAACAAGTACTTAATTACTGAGATATCGTCACAGTATTATAGTAGCAGCTGTTTTGTCAGAAGTAATAATATTTTCTTCGATCTTAATTTCATATGCAGGCATTGGATAAATCCAAGTGTAGGGATGGCCTTCGAGCTGTGAGGAGATATATTCCAAAACTTAAGCAGGAGATTGAGATGCTTCAAGCACAGCTCAAGAGCAAGGCCGATTGCAAGATAGATGCTGCTGAGGAAAACCAGAAAATTGATTACAATGAGAGTATTGAATCCAGTGGCGGTACAAAATTCCAGTTAGGTAATGCAGATAAACTTGATGAAATAATAAAGAAGAAGAACGAATGCTCGGACGAGGAGGATGATATGGACGCAGAGTTGGATTCAGATCCCGAAGATTTTTCAGACATGTTTGAGATTGACTCAGAGGCTGAGAATGAAGTAAAAGAGGAACTACCTCTTTATTTGGACAAGTTCGATAAATTTCCAGATCAGAATGACGGCGAAATCGATGACTTTGAGGAGTATTTACGACAAATGTCTCTCAAGTCCAAAAACTCCAACTCCATGGAAGATGTGAACTTACCCAAGTTTGATGAAGTTGATAGGATTGTGCTGCGTGCAGCGTCCCTCTTAAAGAAAAAGAGAACATGAGATTATTTTTTGGATAATCAGTGTAATCCTTGTAACCAAAAAGGGGGATCAACCAGGAAAAACGGAAATTGCCCAAATTTTTATTAACCAACAATGGTAGTTGTTAGAAGGTTGAATTAAGAATTAGTTAAAGGTTTAGATCATTTTTTTACCAGATGATCTTAAAACTCTATATAAAAAGCTGTAGTCTCTAGGTTAAGATTGTGTGGGATATAATATAAATCATAACCAAAATATATGGAGATTAACTTAGGTCTTTCGAGTGGTTAACTTGGTTCTCTCCCATGAGAGTCTTCAAGATTTTTGGGACTAATCCATTGTGAATTTTTGTACAATGAGTCCAATGCTCAATGGGTAATGAAGATGTTCTTCTCCACTTTATTCTGGTCATTATTATCGAATTAATGTTGTTTGCATGGTATTAGAGTCAGGTTATATATCTTATTAAAATGGGGAAAACGAAATGTTCTCATTTGCTAGTTATAATAGGAAGTGAATGGAGTGCTAATTTCATTTCAAAAGTAGTATAGAATAAAGTAAAATATTGGTAATTATAGGCTTTGTAATAAAGTAAAATATTGGTAATTATAGGCTTTCTCTCATTTTAAATGTAGGAGTTATAAATAATTAATTTATAGATATTAAAAATATTAGTTAAATTAGTTATTTATAAAAGATATGTTGATTTTCTTAAAGTTTTTTCTTTAAATCACGTATATTAAAACTAGTGTCTTGATTAGTTCCCTTGTTATGTCCAATTAATATAAAAAGTTTAGAAAAAAAATTATAAATTTGACAAATAAAATGGTGTTCCATTTAAAAGTAAAGCAAAATCTTGTACATCTCAATCGGATAGAGTATTTTTTAGTTAAAAAAATAATAATATTTTTAATTAAAAAATAAAAAAAAATCTAAACTATTGAAATAAAATCTAAGTAGCTCATACCAAACCGTCTTTAAACCCAAAAGGTTAAGAGATATGAAATCTGGTGGGATCATTCTTCTGCTAGTTTTCTTGTTCTTTGATGTGGTTGATTAAAAAAATATCAAATACTACTTCTCTTAAACGTAGCGATTTCCCTGAGGATTTCTTATTTGGAGCTGCAACTTCAGCTTACCTGCAGGTTTCATTCTTTATTCATTAATTAATTAATTAAAGAGTAATATTATTAAGCTGGTGTAATTAATATTAATTTCTTGTGGGAATTAAAGGTAGAAGGTGCAGCAAAGGAAGGAGGCAGAACCCCTTCGTTCAACAGCCAAGTAATTAATTAATTTAACAAATCAATTATATATAATCACGTTGCCTTTAATTAATTACAATCTATCTTACACTTTCTCATAGTTTTTTTTACTAATTAATTATCTTTAAAACATAAGGTGTTTTTGTTCATTGTAAAGTTTCTTTGATGATCACGCTTATCTTGCTAATGTTTAAATCATGTGATTATTTAATGTAGGAAAGTATTAAACTTTTTCTAAGAATATAATTAGTATGAGAAAAATAGAATTATTTAATTTTTAGATTGAGATTATGGAATTTAAAAAAATTTGGACTGACAAAAAATGTTAAAAATGATTTATATTGTGATTACAGAAAATATTAAAATTGTGATTTATATTTAGGTCCAGTAATTTTTACCTATCACTTTAGAAGATTTTTTTTTTATGTTAAAAATTGTGTATTCTCTCAACTCTCATATTTTCTATGCAATTTTTATTTACTTATAATTACTATTTAATATATTTTAGGACATGATATTGTTTCCTCAAAAACTCATTCAAGCAGAGAAATTTTTTTGTTAATGTTATTTCGTTTTTGTAAATCATTTCCCGACACATCTATTTAGCAAAGGGTATGAAGTCATGAAATATTATATATATATTGAAACGAGAGTTACTTGAATATATAATTCCTGCAAATATTCGTTTAAAATTTGAGTGTATATATATATAACGAATTAAGTTATTAGCACATAATGATTTAATTTGAAAAAATTATATTTAAGTTTCATGAAAGCAATCTAATTATAGAGAGATCTTGAGAAATTATCAAACAATTATGAAGTCCTAAGAGACATAAGATTAATTTTCTCGAATTGTGAAATGACAAAATTACCATTAGAAAAAAAAGGTTTCACTTGTTATTTTTGTGGCCTACAATTATTATTCCTTCTTATATGAGTTATTATTCATATTACTTGAGTTTTTATTTTTTTATTCTTTTTTGAGTTTTTATTTTTTTTATAGAATTGTCATTCATATTATTTGAGTTGTTATTTAATCCAAATTCTAATCAATTGCTAGTAGAGTCGATACTAATAGATGAATAAAAAAATATATTTAATTTAATTAGATAATTCTTTTAAAAATATTTTTTATATTCACACAAACTTAAATTTAAGATATTATATTTAAAGAATAAGTTAAATTGATTGGTGGATATGGAGAGAAAGAAACACATAGCAGAAAAATGAAGGCCCTTTTTGAAGGCACATGGAAGAGGGGACAAATCCTCACATGTTGTGCCCCTCCCTCAGTTACCTCTTCAATCAATGCAATTCCCACTTTTCTTTTCTTGTCATGCAATCTTCTTCTGTTTTCTCCTTATCCCCCATACCTAATTATTTGGCCTTCTCTTCCATTCTCATCCAAATTAGAACCATACACATTGATGATGCAAAGCAAGCAGCCTGCATGTTTTATCTTATGCTTCATCAACATTTCAAATTATATAAGCCTAGTTTGACATTAAAATCTCGGTTGCTTTGTTCCTACCTTATATAAAGATATATCCATAAAATATATTATTTTTATGCAATATAATTTCAATATTATAAAGGGAAAATTGGTGAAAAATGAAGAATTTTCTATTATAAAATTTATTATCTAGAGGTACCTTAAATTTATTTAATAACTCATATGCATATAGTTTCAATTAGCGTAACTATTTTTAAATATATTTAATTATATACAAAAAAAATATTTGTACATAACTAAAAATATGTTATATATAACTAAAAAAAAGTTACTATTATTAAAGATAAGTTGCATCCATTTAAGGACTTCAATCTTTTAGTATCTTTGGGTAAAATTTTGCAAATAAAGGGGATTTTTTCCCAACAATTTTCCCCATTATAAGTTCTAATGTATAAAGATGGCAATATAATATATGGAACTCTCAAGAGTGATGTATCTTTTGAAACAACCTAACCACCCTTCTTCTGCCTCAATTCAACTACTTCCCCTGTAAATGTAGTTGAATTGCTTTTGTACATTTGGTTTAGTCCCATTCCAGTGTATATATTTTGTACATATATATATATATATGTGTGTGTGTGTGTATTTGCTAAGATAATTTTTCTATTAGAGATAATTTTATTTAATACACTATCAGGTATTAAATTTGGATGCCTCTCGTCATAAAGATTCGAATATTAGTTTATTATATTATGAAAAATTAACCCCTCTCGTTAAATCTAACATGTGAGTTATATATATATATATTTTATACAATTACATAGATAGATATATATATTTATATTTGGTATATAATTACATAGATATTTATAGATACAGGTGCATGTTATTACCTGCAAAAGGTGGGCTTGAATTGTGGGAAGGCACATGGGCTAGACAAGAGAATATTGGGGAAGAGGCTATGAGTAGTATGACACAAGTGACCCACTCTTTCTGTTTGTCCTCTCATCCCAATAATACATCTTACTTTTCAGTTTCAAACATGTTCAACCTCCTCTGTTTTTATTATTATCTCCCAAACCAAGGTGTGAAATTTTAAATCCCAGGGGAATTTCAAATTAATTAAATAAATTGTTATAATTATTTGATACCTCTTTACACGTCATTCATATAATATGATAATTATATTTATAGATAATATCACATCCTTGAAATATTTGATATGGTAAATAATAGAGTGATTTCTTAAAATTATTTAAAATAAAAAATTGTATTAACATATCAGCATTTACAATAAAATAATTTTATTTTTACGAGATTTTAATTGTATTTTTATATGATTTAAGGCTGTTCAGAAACGGTCTTAAATGATGAGGGGCCTGAGATCTGTGGGATAGAGGGCCTGTGTAGGCCTAAGTGAGTACAAACCCATTTAGTGAGTTTTGGATAAGAGATTAAATGAGAGTTTAATGTATCCATTTTTTTATGTCAGTTTGTCAGTGCCGTCATATATATATTATTTTTATTAGAATGTGTATAAATTCAACTCTTTTTTATTTTTTTTAAAAATATATGTACAATTAAAAAATTATATATATATATATATATATCTTATTTATAAATTTTTAATATATTTTACACAGATAACAAATTTTAAACATCATGATCTATGCTTAAGATTTAATAACCTTTTAATTTTATCTTTATTTACTATGTATTATATCCTATAAAAATAAAGTCAATATCATAATAAATAAAGAATAAAATAATATATTTATATAAAAAATATTCTTTTTTCCTTATAAATAAAATTAAAATAAATATTTTTTATTTTATAAATAGTACAGTATATCAAGCAGAACAATGGACTCCCATATATTTTTTTTTCTTTTTTCTTTTGCATTAAAAATTAAGTCTGTCATTAGTTGGATCCATATATGTATGACTTAATCTAAGGGTGTGTTTGGATCAGCTTTTGGAGAATAGATTTTGAGAAGAATAGATTTTGGAGAATAGATTTTAGGGAGAATAGATTTTGAGAAAAAAGTGATTTTAAAAATTGGAGGTGTTTAGATGATTAATAGAAAAATCACTTTTCCATAGATAATAAATTTAATTTAATTTTAAATTTTTTATTTAAATAATTAAAAAATAATATATATACATGTGTATTTGAATAAAGTAAAAATTTATAATATTTATCTAAATTTTAATTTTTTTTCTACTGAAAATTTTATTAGAGAATTAATCTAGATGATCATCGAAAAATATGAAAGATTGTAATTTTTATTGACAAATTTATCTTCTTCCCAAAATTTTCAAATAAGAAATTAAATTAGATTTTATTTGTTTTAGCTTTTTTTTAATTAATAGATTTGAGAAGAATAGATTTTGAGAAAAAAGTGATTTTAAAATTTAGAGATGTTTGGATGATTAGTAGTAAAATCACTTTTCTATAGAATATTTACTAAAAATGACATAAACTAATATGATAATTACATAAAGAATAAATTTAATTTTAAATTTTTTCATTTAAGTGATTATAAAATAATATATATATATATATGTATTTGAGTAAGATAAAAATTTACAATATTCACCTAAATTTTAATTTTTTTTTCCATTGAAAATTTTATTAGAATTAACCAATCTAGATAATCATCTAAAATTTTAAAAGATAGTAATTTTAAAATAAAAAATTAAAATTTTAGATTTTAAATAGTATTTATTTTTAATTTTTTAAATAAAATTTAAATTATTATTTAAAATTAAAAAAAAACACGAAAAGTTGGGGCACAAAGTTACCCTCTGGCAAATTTTTCCAAAACCATGGTTTGGATCTTAAAATTGATTTTAAAAAAATAGTATTTGGCACAAATTCTCTCAAATTATAGTTTTATTCTTAATCTATTTTAAAATGTTATGGCCAAACACATATTAAAATTAAAACAAATTTAATTATTTATTTAATCCTGTTTATAACGAATTACAAATTAAGAAGATCCGGATCTCCGGTCATATCTACTCTCGCTCCCTCCCTCACACACACACACAGACAATACCAATATGTATTTCTTATTTTTTTTAATGGACATAACGGTCAAATCATCTTCACTCTCACACACACACACACATATATATATATCGTCACATGCCTGGTTTTCCAGACTTCTTATCCAAATTTCTGCGTTCATATGAATCCTCTCTGAAATGTTCAGAGTTTTGTTTCCATTTATATTGCTACTTGCTTCCCTTGCATGTGATGACGTGACTTTTTTTACTGTTTATTTATTTATTTATATTTACCTTTTTCGGAGAAGGATAAGAAAAATGCCCTCCGATATGCAAATTCAGAGAATAACCTAGTCGCTATGAAGTTCATGAGAACTAGCATGTGATTAAATTTTGAAACAAGAATGACTTAAATACATGTAATTAACTTAATTATTATTATTTAATAAATTAAAATTATTACTTATTAAACTGTTGTGATTAATACTCAATAAACTACCAATGTTTGTCAACCGTTACTAATATAAAATAGATTTTTTAAAATTTTATTTTAAAATTAATTTTTATAAAAATAATTTAAAATATATGATTGATAATATTTTTATAAATAAAAATAAAATATTTATATTTAATATAAATATTATTAATATAAAAAAATAAGTGATAATATTTTTATAAATAAAAATAAAATATTTATATTTAATATATATATGACTGGTATAAAAAAAATTTATGAGAAATTAGTTATATTTTCTTAGTTATTGTTATCATTTGATGTGTTAAAATTGTTATATGTTAAACTGTAATTGTTATCTCATTTTTCAGATTTCAGATTTCTAATTAAGAGAATTTAGGTAATTTTATTATTAAGTTTAATTTTAAAATAGTCTCTAAAGTCTTTGGAGTGATTAGGTCATTTTAGAATCTGAACTTAAAAATTATTATCAGATTTGAAATTATTATTATAGGTTGTTGGAATTTTGGAATTTCTTTCTTCAAAATCTTGACATTTGAATATTTGATAATGACTTTTGATAATTGAGAATAATTATTAATTCCCTTATAAAAAACTATTTATTGGAATAAATATAAATTTGTATAGTAATATATTTTGTGTTCATATATATGCACAAATTAATTAATGGATGGTGGACATACATTATTTTCGTCAGTTGTACTCAAAGTCAAATTCCCAATGCATAGCTATCTTTACGATTAAGCAATTAATTAAACTTCTTTGCCATCCAAAATTATGTCACAAGCAACCAAGTAAGCGTTAAAGAAGTTGGATATAATCATGGAGAGAACTCAGCTTCACTTATTTTACAAAGGCTAATAATAGAATAAATAAGCCTTTTCTTTATTTTATTTTCTTCTTTATTTGACACAATACAAAATCTAACGGTATATTTAATAGGATATAAGAACTTTTGATAAAAATAAAAGTATAATTAAACTAAAAATAAATTTTAAAAATTTATTTAGTATTATAAAAATGAGTATATAATTGATTTATATTTTTTATAACTTAAAATAAAATTATCTAAAATAATTTTTTATAACTTAAGAAAGGTTAAAATTATTTATAAATTTTATAAATAGGATAAAATAATTTAAAAAAATTTTACTTCCGTTTCTATCATCTCAATTTTTAACTTTTATGATTGAACTAAAATGATATAAAATATTAAAAATAAAAATAAAAATAATTTTTATTGTACCAAATGAGATAGTGAAAATTTTCACTCTCACTTCTCACCTACCAAACATGATATAAGTCTAAAATTAATAAAAATAGTAGTTATTTAATAATTGAAATAATAACAATTAATTCCATTCTTAATATATCATATATTAATTCGTTCATATAATTTGAATGTCTTTAATTATAATAATTTCAAGTAATTATTTGGATACAACCTCTACGTACCTACCTAAGCAAATGCGTCATGAAATTATTTACTCACCCAAACCTAATTCTCTTTCCATCATCGTTATTATTACAATTATATTAAAAAGACCATTCATTCATTTCTTTATTAATTAATTAATTAATTAATATTTAACAATCCGCTTACTTACATATTTATTAGCGCATGATGCCTATTAATAATTATTTCCACTTCATATATCATCACTCGTGAATTTGATCAACTAACAACCTCATTATATATATATATAGTGTAAGCATATGTTCCATTGCTACCTAACGATTTTGTGTAAGTCTAGCAAATTAGGTATCCAATAATCTCACAATCTCACCTTTGTTAAGAATGAAGAAATATTCAATAATAAAGACTATTAATTAACAATAATTGGTTATGTCAACTAGCTAGCTTCTTTTATTATTATTATTATTACTATTATTATAATTCCGTACTATTTATTATTTATTAATAATAATTGTTGTTGTTGTCGTCGTCTTGTTGGCATGATATATAATTGAGTAAAGATTAATTTGTGTGGATTTCAACTAATATTTACGTGTGAATATTGGCATGTCATATTTTGCCAAAACAAAAGTTATATATACTAAAAAGGAAAGAAAGTTGTATTTGCAACTTTATCATTATAAAAAAATTCAATAGTCAAATTAATTATAGAGAAAAATATATTTAAGTCCCATACAAGGAATATAATTATAGAAAAATCCCATAAGTTCATCAAACGAATGCAAAGTTTTAATGACTTAAGATTAATTTTTGTAAATTGTAAAATGATAAAATTGCCCCTGGGAAGAAACAACTCAACCAATAAGAATGACAACTCTATTAAAAAAATAATAACTCAAGCAATAAGAATAACAACTAGGGGCAAAAAAATAATTGAGACATTTTTTATCAGGGTAGTTCCGTTATTTTACAATTTAAAATTAATCTCATATCCCGTAAGATTTTATAATTGTTTAATAATTTCTCGAGATTTTTTTACAATTATATTATTTATATGAGATTTAAATATAATTTTCTCTTAATTATATATGTCAGGTCACTTGCCTCCCTTGCTAACTAAACAATTATCTTAAGATTATAATTAGACTTTTCATTTCATTATGCATGTTTATTTTAGTTATAGCATATTCCTAAAGTCAGGTCCCACATACATATATAAACCCTAATGGTCTCCAAACCTACTTATATCATCAAAGAAGAATATGGCGTGTTGTAATTCGCTGGAGAGCAAAATAACTCTATACATAATTAAATTAATTAATTACACCTTTTTATTTATTATATATATAATGCTTTGCCATGCTTGCTAGAATTAGAATCCAAATGCATAAAGTTATATATAAGATATAGCTTAGACAACTAATCAAAGTAGTACAACCACTTTGGCCTAATTAACATATATCTCATGGAGTTTTCAAGGTTTAGTGGTTACGAGAGATTACAAGACCACCTAACTAATATATATTATCAAATAATTAATTAATTATCCAAACCCTAAATGTTCATCATCATTTTCTCTGGCTTCTATATCAATTATCAAACGTTTCAATCCGTTTTGTTAAGATGTGACAATCAGTTGTTGATTTTCCAAGTCATTTTTTGGACCTAAGTTGTTCAATAATTAATGTATTTATATTATTATGTATTCGTGGTTGTTAATTTGTACGTCATTTAATGTAACGCTATCATATGGCTTGTTTGATTAATTTGATCATACTGTCCATGATATAAATTAATAACTTGAATGTGTCAAAGAAGGTATACCAACCAAATGGAAAGAAGAACACTTAAGATCGACCAAATAAAGAAATAATTATGATCTTATGAGAAAAGAGGGCAAAGACATGAAAGCTAATCTAAATGATGTTATGTACCAACTAATCTTAACTATATCCTAAAAAGATTAAATTAATGTTTGTTTAGTTGTATCTGTACAATGATTCTTGTGATGACATGGACAGATATTTAAATATTTAAATAATTCTTTTTGGTTAAGATGAGCATTTTTTTTAGCAAATTGGAATCTTTTCTCATGAGTTCTTTTGCAATTCTCTGTAATTAGCCATTTAAATAAAATAATCACTAACATAAAATGACATTTTTATACTGGTTAAAAAACACGTGTATAGAGCTTTTGGAGAACTGATGTAGATCCAGCATGTATAAAAATTCTTGAACTTTTTTTACCAAGCAAAAAAAGAGTCTTGAATTTTCTAAAATGAAAAAAAAAAACTCAAATTCACTTTTTATATCGGTTGTCATATGGAGCTTATGTAAAAAGCCATATTTTTTTTAAAAAAATATGTTTAAATCTCAGATAAAAAATTTAATTATAGAAAAATTATTAGATCACTATAAAGTCTTATAGGACATATAATTATTTTTTTTAATTATGAAATAATAGAACTATTCCTAGAAAAAATATTTCAGTTGTTGTTTTTTGCTTCCAATTGTTATTTATTCCTTTAGGAATTATCATTTCTATTACTTGAGTTGTTATTTTTTTTCTTTTTGCTTGAGTTATATTTTTGCTCCATTGACTTGTTATTCATATTGCTTGATCTATTTTTTTCAGGAGCAATTTTATTATTTTATAATTAAAAAAATAATTATAAATCTTGTAGAATTTTATAGTTATTTGATAATCTCTTAAAAAAATTATAATTAGATTATTTATATAAAATTTAAACACAATTTTTTTTAATTTCTACACCGATTGTTGTTTGAGCCGGTGTGGCAAGTATTTTCTACACTAGTTTTTTAGGAATCTTATAGAAAATTAACAATCTTATATCTTATATATAAAAATGTCGCTAATCAAACATTCTATACCATCTTTGTAACAAGGCTTGTTGTAGAAATATCTTTTTACTAGACATTGAATATAGGTAGTGTGTATGTATATATTATTGAAGTAGCATCCAACGTAGTAGTAGTATATATTATTGAAGTAGCATCCAATGTGGTAATAGTAGCAGTAGCAATAACAATAACAGTAGCAGCAATAACAGTAGTAGCAATAGCAGTAGTAGTAGTTATCGTAATAATAGTAGTAGTAGTCGGTAGTGGTGGTGGTGGTGGTGGTAGTAGTAATAGTAGTAGTAGAGAAGAAGTGTATGTATTTATTATGAGATCTATTGAACACATAAATAATTTTGGAGTTTAACTTAATTAATTAATGGCATGATCTTAACAGGTCAACTGCCTTGCGTTTTAATCAACTAATTCATGCATATTCTTCAATTTGTTTTGTCTTACATCGATGCTTACACATTAATTATTTAATTAAGTAAATTATTTATTTTTAATAATTGATAACAAAAAGTGTGAGAAATTAAACAACATCACGGGTTCAGGTTGCTTGCATCACCCAAATAAAACTACTTATAAAATTGCTTACGGACAATAGACTGAAAAAGTCAACAAAATCACATCAAGTTATAAATATTTAGCTTGTTAGGCAAATTCACTTCACATTTTAATGATTGTTTGCTGTTATTATATAAGCAATGTATTTATTTTTTTAACGATTAAATGACAATATTTTTTTTTAATTAGCTTTGCCATCTCCAATAATTAAAAAGAGGTATCATATTTTAGATAAAAAAAACAAATTAAACATGTACAAAAATATTTATAGACCTTTATTTGAACAATTATTAATATTATCTATTTTTTTAAACATTTATCCATCTCAACTTTATTTTAATACTGCTTCACTTTAACCAGAAAAAAAAAAGTGTCAGCAAAACTGTTTTAATTTTTGCAACTAAACTGTTTTATATATACTTTCATATTAAATTAAATTTAAGACTATTTCAACTATTGATATTTGATGTTGGGTAGAAGAATTGACTTGTCAACCATACGGTCTGATTTGATTTAGTGGTTACTTACCTTTGAGGGTTCAAATATCACTTTTAGATATAAAATATATCTCGTGGCTAACGCATTATAAATTCATAGCTAAATAATTGATATTTTATTGAAAATTAAAGTGAAACTTAATTATCATAAAAACTTTGCAATGGAAATTTGTCTCAAGTGATTCACAAATTTGTCATAGATATTTTCTTTACAATTATCATAAATTTTAAGATATGCGTACATAAATTAATAAAAAAAATATTAATAAAAAGGGCTTCAATTTAAAGTTTCAAAGTTTAAGAAATATAAAATAAAATTCAAAAAAATTATATATACGTTCACATTAAATTAAATGTAAGACTATTTCAACTATTGATATTTGATATTGGGTAGAAGTATTGACTTGTCAACTGTGGCTATGAAATAACGGGAGTTAGTCTGAATAGTAAGTGACTTAGTATCATTTAAATGAGGTCTTAAATTTGAGTTTTAATGTATACAAAAAATCTCTATTAAAATATTCACTCACTATAACTATAACTAGATATGCAACACAAGTCGAATGTAGATATAATTGAGATAAAAATCTAATAAATTAAGTATATAATAAAAAAATTTATGTAAATATGATTCGGTAGTTACTTATTTTTGGGGGTTTGAATCTCACTTTTAGATATAGAAAATATCTTGTGATGACTACTTTATATTTAAATAGATATTGCACGATGAGAAGATTAGTTGCTATTATCAGTAATTAATACCATGATTTGTCTATATAAAAAAATTGACTTCTTTGAGTGCCATGCCAGTGGATACAAGTATTTCATAAAAAAAAAGAAAAGAAAGAGAAAGAGTAGATACAAGTAATATTCATGAATTTTGAAAATGTTAGTATTAAAAGCAGTAATAATGGTGACGGGAGCAACCATCGAATATTTTGACTTTGGGAACGGAGGAATTTTCAAGTTTTGAACAATCGCTTTTTTTTTTTATTATTATTATTATTATTATTGGTTTGGTTTGGTCATAAACCAAACTTCTTTAAAGTAGGTGGGCCCCACTAATGCCGAATCCAACGGCTCACATTAGTCCACACCCATCTTTACAGCTGGAGCTCTATCTTAAGCGTAAATGATACGGTATCATGCAATCCTGATCTCATCATAGAATTTCCAGCTCCTCCACTACTACTACTCGTGGACATTCTCAACAGGCATACTAGTATTATTTATAATTTTCTTAATAATGTAGTCTTTTTTTATAATATATTATTTAAATACATTCTCATATTACATTGAATTTTTGAGCTATAATACTATATTGAATTTTAGAAAATAAGTGAGAAACAAATAGGTCCCAAAATAAAAATAATATTTTGTTAGCTCTTTATAATGTATTTATAATTGTTTTTTAAAAAGAAAAATATTGTCCATATATCATGAATAGTACTTCTCCAATTCTATATATAAAGTATAAAATATAATAAAATTATTTAAAATTAGTTAAAAATAATAAATATAAAAAAAATATATTTTATTTTCTAAGAATGGAAGAAAACCAAATACATCCCAGAAATTCTATTACTAATTAGGTCCTATTTAGATGTTTATCTCTAGTATTTATATGTCATCATCCTAATGCTTTGTTAGAGGAAGGACCTAGTAATGATCAACCTTCTTATTTGGGATCTATTTATGAATTTTTTCAAAAAAAAAAACCCGAAGCAAGCTGTTCATATATCATAAATATTAAAATTATTTAGATGTTCCACATTAAATTTTAGTATTGAATTTAATAACTCAATAATTGTGCCTCTTAGTATTGAATTTAATTAATTAAGGTCTTCAAATTTGATATTGAGATGACCTATACGTAGAAGAGTGTCACGTCCCGAAATTTGGACCGTGACCGGCACAGAATATGAACAATTTCATATTCCGAAAGCCTAAAACCTTAAATACAACGTTTAAAGTTTCCATAACATTTTTCAAAATAACACAATCTTTTCTAATGTCTATGTGGAGCATTTGCCTTTTTATTCAAAATAACACCAGTACTTAATAAAGATAAAAATCAATCTTGTTCAAAAATAACGCTTCGGATCTGCGACGAGGCTCTTTACTGCTCAGCGGGAGGATTAGGGTCACCTGCACTATCTGAAGCCAAATAATCTACTCGTGAATAACGTCCCAAAAAAAAACATGATTTAAAAGAATGCGGAAATAAACAATGCATAATCATGTTGAAAATGTACTTCATAATATTTCGTAATCTGATGCAAGTCTTTCTGTAAATATTTGTATTTCAAGGAAAACAACAATCTGAAATAACCATTTCAAACCAATCGTTGAAATAACCTTTTCAAATCAATCGTTGAAATAACCATTTCTTTCAAAATCATAACTTTTCTGTAGAACTTCAACAGAACGAAAACAGACGTGGACACACAGTCCACGAGGGTAACTAACCAATCTGGCAGCTCGAAGCTGCTAACTGTCGGTGGCTCAAGGCCACTAACCTTCGCGAGTACGAAACCCACGGTGAAATCTGGTAGCTCAACCACTACCCTTCGCGAGTACGAAACCCACGGTGAAATCTGGTAGCTTAGCCACTACCCTTCGCGAGTACGAAACCCACGGTGAAATCTGGTAGCTCAACCACTACCCTTCGCGAGTATGAAACCCACGGTGAAATCTGTCGAGCTCGGGTAACCAAGGTGCACCAAGGGCTAACAGTACTGCTGTTAGCAACCAGCGTTTTGTATTCCATCCTTTCTAAAACATTTCCATCATGCATGGGGTTTATTTCACATATCATAATCTCAACTGTTTCAATGCCATAACTGTTGGTAAAAACCACTTTGAATTTCAAAAACCCCAGCATGTACATTAAAAATCAAGTTACTGTAAAATCATATGAAATTCGCATAAGAATATATTTCATGAATAACATCAGTTCAATGCAACTTTTGCCAAACTCTTTTCAAAAACTTATTCATCAATTTTCGTACATAATCATAATTCTTTGGTAACCCAATCGAAAGAAAATCCTTTCCAACGATTTAAACCATACTTTCGTAAAATTTGCTTTTTAAAATTCATATTTGGAATTCAATATTTGAAATGACAATGCATTTGAAAATGTAAATTTTAGGGAACGTTATTCACTCACCTGTCACGCTCCAAAACCTACACCCGTTTTTGCCAATCACCTCCGATTATAATCACATCTCAATTCCCTGATATCCCAAGACAATATATCAACATTCTAAACAGCATTACCACAGAAATAAATCATCTTTAACCTAATATTCCCTTCCATTACAAGCTAACAATCTATAATATGGAATTCCATATTCTGAGGAGACCAAAATTCCAAAGTACTCTTCCGAGAACTTAGAATCCGTATTAAACAGAACATAGTAAGGGTTTCTCAAACTATACATCCACTGAACAGAACCACCACAGATAGACACAACTCCATTTAATCCATTATACAATCACTGCTTTACCAATCTTAAACTTTCATTTGCAGAACAGTGAGCTCACTACTCACTTTCAGTTTCCATTTTTTGACAATTGGCCTAAACATCTCTAATACTTATTTCATATTAAAATACTTTCAGTGCACCCAAAGCTTTAACTTTTCTTAATCCTTTTGCCAAAACTTAACAATGCATGCATCACACATAATTTCATGCATTTAGCATCAAAATCATTATTCCAACATTCAAATATTAATTCATCATCTAGAACTAGATTCCCAAATATCTCAACACAAAACACAGCAAGCTTTATTCAGGAATTCATCATACATTGACCCAAGTATCTATGTACATTTATACCAACTCATTTTCTTCAAAACAACAGCTGCATATACATGTATACTATACTATTAAAGCCACTTGGTTGCAGTATGTATATATATATATCTCCACCGCGCACACACAAGGCATGTCCTTAGATCATTCCTACAACAACAACAGAAACCTCCACCTAACCACATGTTTTCTTTTATTCCTCTTTCCTTTGGGGGCATTATTACACAAATAAATACATAGGGGACTTCACAGAGCATGTATACAAAGAATATATCATTCAAGCAACATAATGCACAACCTCAACAGCCCATTCAGTTTCAACCAAAAGCCCCAACGCCTAACAACAGCAATATTTACAATACTCAGCGTATGAATCCAGAACAAAACAAGGACATAATATTTAAGCTCCCCTACGGATCATACACCTTCCTAGATCCTACTGCAAGCAGACACAGCAACCCCAAATATAAAACCCACCTCTCCTTAACTGTCTCTTTCTTCTTGTTTTGATTGTGTTGTTTTTTTTTTATAGCGTCATCACCAGCAATTATATACCTCCACGGCTCATACATACACATCCTATATATATATATACACCATTAAAACAGTAGCAACATACTTGCATACCAAGAAGAGACCTCCCTCAACCACAACCCCAGAACTGCCAACTAACCACGCAGCACCCACATGTATTCATCTCGCAGATTTAACCACGTACAACCCAGCAGCCACTCATGAACTCCCATGCCAACATTAGCATAGTGATAGCAATAAGAATATAACGACGACAAACAGATATACATAGCTTCAATTCCAATGGCGACTTCACAGTCTCTACCCCACGGCATTCATCAGTCTTTCCTCTTAAAACAGAGCAATCCAACACACATTGCTCGTGCACACGTAATACACAGGAAACAGAAACTCATACCCATGTAACAACACAAACCGCAGGAGGCAGGTAAAAGGCATCGAGGAAGCTTACCTCGCTTATGGAACCTGCGATCCTCACCATGGCGATAGAGAAGAACTTTAGAGCTTTAAAGCAAATTCACACATAACAGACAGAGAAACATGACTGCCACCGCTTACCGCAGCCACGCCTTGCTCAGCGACAGCGACAAGAAGGAGATTGGGAATCTAGACTTGCTACAGTACCAGAGCACACTTGGCGGCGATGACACACAGCACAACCATGATAGCAATCCATATACAAGGAGTAGCGTCGACAACTTAAAGGCAAATCAAAGACGCGACCCTCACCCCATAAATCCTCCGCTTTCACTTTCTCTGTCACCCCGATCAACTGAACCCAAACTGAAAACTAATAAAGCGTCTGAGAGGAGTGATAGCTGCTGTCGATGATGGAACAACACCGAAAAGGCACAGGTTGAAGCAAAGCTTGCATACACGGCATCAATGGCTTGAGGATTTCTGCTCTGCGCTCTCCTGTCTATGTCGTCGCTGAAGAAAAATCAGAATGGTGGAGGTACGGTTTTCAGCAGGTAAAAGGGGGAGGGCATTCCTGTAATTTCACGGCCTTGAAAAAGAAATAAAACCTTCACTTTTGCAGTCACCAGGGTTCGAACACGGTACCTTAGAGTTGAATCCATGCTGCTTAACCACCCAACTAACCTGTTCATATTGAAATTTCCTACTAAATATATATACATATTCCTTGGCTAAATTAATTTTATCTATTAAATATATTTTTTTTTTCCAGGCCATAACATTCTTCCCCTCTTAAAAAATTCGGTCCTCCGAATTTGAAAATATACTCACCTTAGTCCTCAAATAAATGTGGGTATTGATTCACATCTCACTATCCACTTTCAAATAGCTTCTTCCTCTGAGTGATTACGCCATAACACTTTCACCGAAGGAATCTCTTTTAATGTTAACTTCTTTACTTGCCTATTAGTAATAGCTACTAGATACTCATCATACAAGCCCTCATTCATAAAAACTTCTTGATATCCCACAACATGAAATGGATCTTACAAGTACTTTCATAACATCGATACATGAAACACCAGATGGATTCCCGATAATTCTGGTAGTAGAGCTAAACAATAAGCTACTATGCCGATTTTTATACAAAATCTCAAAAGACCCAACTACCTTGGACTTAACTTGCCCTTCTTCCTAATTCTCATAACACCTTTCACTGGCAACACTCTTAAAAACACTTTATCTTTGACCATAAATTCCAATTCCCTATGACAACGATCCACATAAGACTTCTGTCAACTTTGAGCTGTCAACAACCGTTGTTGAATCATTTTTACCTTTTCTTTAGCATCCTTAACCAAATCGAGTCCCAATATCTCACTGTCTCTATCTCCAAACCATCCAAAGTACTTTCAGGAGAATCCGAAATCATCATAACCAAAACACTAACCATTAACTTGATTCCATCTAATCAAAGCTTCAAAATCCACTTAACAAGTTTATACACCTCTTTTGAATGCCGTCTAACAAAATTTCATAGGTTCCACTCTGTAACAAAAACATGCGAACTTAGGAAAATCCAACTTAATGCATTCTAATAACTTGACTAAAATATTATCCGCTTCAATAAGGCTACGGGTTTCTTCACAAGTTTCATGCCTATATAATATAGAAATAACTAGGGACGGTGGATTTGAAGGTTTAAATTTAAATAAGATTCTTATAGAGGTCTAAGGGGTCAAGTTCCACAACACCTAACTCCCTATGACCCTGACCTTTCCCTCTATGGGACAATTCTCTTTGTTGAGCAGCGCCTTAATCCGAAGT
The DNA here is from genome assembly GCA_037074615.1 of Leucaena leucocephala. Lineage (NCBI taxonomy): Eukaryota > Viridiplantae > Streptophyta > Magnoliopsida > Fabales > Fabaceae > Leucaena > Leucaena leucocephala. Next base: position 21,015,498 of record CM073543.1, on the reverse strand, counting down.
CTTATAACTTCTAGAACTTCTTCCAACATGGTGGACGTCTAGGCGTCATTTAGTTATACGCCAAAAACATAAAAATATTCAATTTTTGAGGAAAATATGATTTCAAAATCACAAAAACCAAAACACTTTTAAATTTCCCATAGAGATCTTCAGAAATGCCTCAACTATGATTATGCCCGGGTTCATAACGATAATTGAGACCCCACCGAAGTATCCCTGCTCCACTTAGCCACAGAAAAACTTTTGGCTCTGATACCAAACTGTCACGTCCCGAAATTTGGACCGTGACCGGCACAGAATATGAACAATTTCATATTCCGAAAGCCTAAAACCTTAAATACAACGTTTAAAGTTTCCATAACATTTTTCAAAATAACACAATCTTTTCTAATGTCTATGTGGAGCATTTGCCTTTTTATTCAAAATAACACCAGTACTTAATAAAGATAAAAATCAATCTTGTTCAAAAATAACGCTTCGGATCTGCGACGAGGCTCTTTACTGCTCAGCGGGAGGATTAGGGTCACCTGCACTATCTGAAGCCAAATAATCTACTCGTGAATAACGTCCCAAAAAAAAACATGATTTAAAAGAATGCGGAAATAAACAATGCATAATCATGTTGAAAATGTACTTCATAATATTTCGTAATCTGATGCAAGTCTTTCTGTAAATATTTGTATTTCAAGGAAAACAACAATCTGAAATAACCATTTCAAACCAATCGTTGAAATAACCTTTTCAAATCAATCGTTGAAATAACCATTTCTTTCAAAATCATAACTTTTTTGTAGAACTTCAACAGAACGAAAACAGACGTGGACACACAGTCCACGAGGGTAACTAACCAATCTGGCAGCTCGAAGCTGCTAACTGTCGGTGGCTCAAGGCCACTAACCTTCGCGAGTACGAAACCCACGGTGAAATCTGGTAGCTCAACCACTACCCTTCGCGAGTACGAAACCCACGGTGAAATCTGGTAGCTTAGCCACTACCCTTCGCGAGTACGAAACCCACGGTGAAATCTGGTAGCTCAACCACTACCCTTCGCGAGTATGAAACCCACGGTGAAATCTGGTAGCTCAACCACTACCCTTCGCGAGTATGAAACCCACGGTGAAATCTGTCGAGCTCGGGTAACCAAGGTGCACCAAGGGCTAACAGTACTGCTGTTAGCAACCAGCGTTCTGTATTCCATCCTTTCTAAAACATTTCCATCATGCATGGGGTTTATTTCACATATCATAATCTCAACTGTTTCAATGCCATAACTGTTGGTAAAAACCACTTTGAATTTCAAAAACCCCAGCATGTACATTAAAAATCAAGTTACTGTAAAATCATATGAAATTCGCATAAGAATATATTTCATGAATAACATCAGTTCAATGCAACTTTTGCCAAACTCTTTTCAAAAACTTATTCATCAATTTTCGTACATAATCATAATTCTTTGGTAACCCAATCGAAAGAAAATCCTTTCCAACGATTTAAACCATACTTTCGTAAAATTTGCTTTTTAAAATTCATATTTGGAATTCAATATTTGAAATGACAATGCATTTGAAAATGTAAATTTTAGGGAACGTTATTCACTCACCTGTCACGCTCCAAAACCTACACCCGTTTTTGCCAATCACCTCCGATTATAATCACATCTCAATTCCCTGATATCCCAAGACAATATATCAACATTCTAAACAGCATTACCACAGAAATAAATCATCTTTAACCTAATATTCCCTTCCATTACAAGCTAACAATCTATAATATGGAATTCCATATTCTGAGGAGACCAAAATTCCAAAGTACTCTTCCGAGAACTTAGAATCCGTATTAAACAGAACATAGTAAGGGTTTCTCAAACTATACATCCACTGAACAGAACCACCACAGATAGACACAACTCCATTTAATCCATTATACAATCACTGCTTTACCAATCTTAAACTTTCATTTGCAGAACAGTGAGCTCACTACTCACTTTCAGTTTCCATTTTTTGACAATTGGCCTAAACATCTCTAATACTTATTTCATATTAAAATACTTTCAGTGCACCCAAAGCTTTAACTTTTCTTAATCCTTTTGCCAAAACTTAACAATGCATGCATCACACATAATTTCATGCATTTAGCATCAAAATCATTATTCCAACATTCAAATATTAATTCATCATCTAGAACTAGATTCCCAAATATCTCAACACAAAACACAGCAAGCTTTATTCAGGAATTCATCATACATTGACCCAAGTATCTATGTACATTTATACCAACTCATTTTCTTCAAAACAACAGCTGCATATACATGTATACTATACTATTAAAGCCACTTGGTTGCAGTATGTATATATATATATCTCCACCGCGCACACACAAGGCATGTCCTTAGATCATTCCTACAACAACAACAGAAACCTCCACCTAACCACATGTTTTCTTTTATTCCTCTTTCCTTTGGGGGCATTATTACACAAATAAATACATAGGGGACTTCACAGAGCATGTATACAAAGAATATATCATTCAAGCAACATAATGCACAACCTCAACAGCCCATTCAGTTTCAACCAAAAGCCCCAACGCCTAACAACAGCAATATTTACAATACTCAGCGTATGAATCCAGAACAAAACAAGGACATAATATTTAAGCTCCCCTACGGATCATACACCTTCCTAGATCCTACTGCAAGCAGACACAGCAACCCCAAATATAAAACCCACCTCTCCTTAACTGTCTCTTTCTTCTTGTTTTGATTGTGTTGTTTTTTTTTTTATAGCGTCATCACCAGCAATTATATACCTCCACGGCTCATACATACACATCCTATATATATATATACACCATTAAAACAGTAGCAACATACTTGCATACCAAGAAGAGACCTCCCTCAACCACAACCCCAGAACTGCCAACTAACCACGCAGCACCCACATGTATTCATCTCGCAGATTTAACCACGTACAACCCAGCAGCCACTCATGAACTCCCATGCCAACATTAGCATAGTGATAGCAATAAGAATATAACGACGACAAACAGATATACATAGCTTCAATTCCAATGGCGACTTCACAGTCTCTACCCCACGGCATTCATCAGTCTTTCCTCTTAAAACAGAGCAATCCAACACACATTGCTCGTGCACACGTAATACACAGGAAACAGAAACTCATACCCATGTAACAACACAAACCGCAGGAGGCAGGTAAAAGGCATCGAGGAAGCTTACCTCGCTTATGGAACCTGCGATCCTCACCATGGCGATAGAGAAGAACTTTAGAGCTTTAAAGCAAATTCACACATAACAGACAGAGAAACATGACTGCCACCGCTTACCGCAGCCACGCCTTGCTCAGCGACAGCGACAAGAAGGAGATTGGGAATCTAGACTTGCTACAGTACCAGAGCACACTTGGCGGCGATGACACACAGCACAACCATGATAGCAATCCATATACAAGGAGTAGCGTCGACAACTTAAAGGCAAATCAAAGACGCGACCCTCACCCCATAAATCCTCCGCTTTCACTTTCTCTGTCACCCCGATCAACTGAACCCAAACTGAAAACTAATAAAGCGTCTGAGAGGAGTGATAGCTGCTGTCGATGATGGAACAACACCGAAAAGGCACAGGTTGAAGCAAAGCTTGCATACACGGCATCAATGGCTTGAGGATTTCTGCTCTGCGCTCTCCTGTCTATGTCGTCGCTGAAGAAAAATCAGAATGGTGGAGGTACGGTTTTCAGCAGGTAAAAGGGGGAGGGCATTCCTGTAATTTCACGGCCTTGAAAAAGAAATAAAACCTTCACTTTTGCAGTCACCAGGGTTCGAACACGGTACCTTAGAGTTGAATCCATGCTGCTTAACCACCCAACTAACCTGTTCATATTGAAATTTCCTACTAAATATATATACATATTCCTTGGCTAAATTAATTTTATCTATTAAATATATTTTTTTTTTCCAGGCCATAACAAAGAGCAAAAGTAAAATAGATAAATATTCGGCACTAGAAATTGTTAATTAGTTCCCATAATTTTACATGATTAATTAATAAATTTTTCCCATAATTTTACATAATTAATTAATAAATTGGCAAGTAGTTCACTATGCTTTATTTGGCCACTTGTTCAATACAATTTAATAACATGATTAAGGATGGCTTAGAAAGATAATTATTTTTTGCCACCGTGTTTTCTTTATTTTTCATCGATAAATGTGTCTTTTTTTTTTTTAGAATTATGATATTTTAGACTTTGGAATGTTTGGATTGATGACTAAGATGTGGGAAAGAAGTGGGGATGTTGTAATGTTATTCTTTAATTGGTTTTTGTTTGGTATTTATAATTTATTTAAATCATCCACTCATCATTTTGCATTTGTGTTTCCTCCCTCATTCTCTTCTCCCACAAGTAACTTCATGTGTAATTTTACAATAATGACCTCAACTTTTTAGTCCAACCATTCATATTTTCACACTTTTTTAATGTTGTGGCTCAAAGTATACGTTGGATTTTTTAAAATTTACATCCAATTTCAGTTTAATTTCTTAAATTTTAAAAAAATATTTTTAGACATTTAATGTTGACACTATTAATTTTATTAATAAAATGTTGAGCCAACAAATTTAAATAGTAATTCAGTAATTAAATATTAATAAAACATGTTTAAAAATAGTTTAACATAATGTTATGTAAGAGAACTACAAATAGGTCCAAATAAAAAATTAATTATTTTTATTTTCTCAATCTTTTTCACACATCAAACTTTTAATATTTACTACATGTCAAACTTATGTATATTATAAGTGGAGAGGGTAATTAATTTTCTATTTGGGGACCTGCATGTAATTATCGTTATTATAATTTTGTTTTCATTTTAATTTGAAGAAAAATACCCCCACACTGTCACACTTGATATATGACTCAATTTTTTTAAAAAGAATTTTAGAGGACTTTTATTGGGAGGAAGTATCCAAGTAAACTGCATCTTTCTTGCCAGTTACACTTGAACTCTAATAGGTTAAGTATATTCACATTATATAATTAAAATAAAAATGATATATATAATTTAGGAAAAAGATTATTTTTTTACCTAAAAATACTTGGTCTAGCTAGTGGCAAACTAGCTATACATTCCAAAGTAGTTGAGTTAAATTTAAATTCTATATTATTAAAGATATATTTTAATCGTAAAACTTTAATTTGAATTACTTGATTGTTTAAATATTTAATAATAAGATTTATAAAATATAACAGTCACCAGGTATCCCAAAAGGAATATAAAAAACAAAAAAATTATTTTTAAAATAGATGAAACTCATATCAAATTACATATATCTATTAAGTCGAATTCTTCCATCATTTTATTCTTTTATTATTAGTAATTATTAAAATATATATTTATCCTATATATTTATATATAAAATATGAATATTTATTATTATTATTAGCTTGGTAGTAACTTGGTTTAAATTTTATTGTTTTAAAATCAAAAGATGAAACAAGGGTTGAAGGAAAATGAGACTCGACGCTCAAGAGTGGTCCTGTTGTGTTGTGTTCGTGGGAGAGGGTAAAAGGCACGTGGGACCCACACGACCTTGCAGTTCAAGCTGCACCTAATGAAACACTGGATAAGACCGGCAGAGGGTCTCTCCCTTTCACTTCCCTACTCTTGTCATTATATTCTTATATTTTCAACACTTAAATTATTAAAATTTGATTTAAATAGTTATTTTAATCATTTTATTTTATTTATTTTATGTAATATTATAATAATTTTTTAAAACGTTTAGGAAGAATTAATTCATAAATTCTTATAGTTTATCTCAATTTTAAATCAAATTTCTATAATTTAATTGGGTCTTTATTATTTAGTCTGTTAGTTTTTATTTAAAACTTTACGAAACTTTATTAATAGAAATGTAGAGACATTAAAATGGCGTGAAATAAAATAAAGAAGATTATGAAGGTCATGAAATTTTATAAATTAAAATTAACAATTTTTATATTTAAAGAGTATGTACCCGTTCCTATAAACACACAATTTAAATAAAATGAATTATAGATATTTAATTTAAAATTTAGGTAAATTATAATGACTTGGAAATTAATTTTCTTTAATTTATAATAAACTAGGTATTATATATTTAAAGGTTGTTAAGGATAAATTGATATAAGGCCTGAATATGTTTTTAGAAAATATTTTATGGAAAAAATATTTTTAGACAATTTTAAAAAAATATAAAAAAATAGTTTATGAAAAAAAATATTTATAAATAAATTAGTGTTTGGATATTTATTATTAGAATAATTTTTTTATTGATAAATTACTATAAAAAGTATATGATAAAAATAAATTATTTATTTCTCAAAAATTCTAGCTATCACTATAGCTTTCTTCCAACTCTCTTGTAGCGACTCTAACGACACAACAACATGAAAAGGTTGTCGACTCCAGCATCAGACAACAATGAAGATGGAAACGAGTATAAGATGATGATAAAGATAAATATAAGCATCAGATAGCGACGAAGATAAATATAAAAGCAAGCAGAAAATGGGTATTATACGGTGATGAGGACAAAGAGAAGAGGGAGAAAAAAAGAGAGAGTGTGAGAAAATATAAAGATAAACTAATATTTAGGTAATTTATAAGTTATTTTATTATTTTAAAAGTTATTTCTAATATTTTATTTAAAATTATAATTTAATTTAAAAATACTTATAAATAAATATAATTATTTATCTTAAAATTTTTATAAACCAAAATTTTGATCTAATAACTTTTTTAAAATTTAAAATTTAAAATTTTTTAAACAGGCACGGAGAGATATATAGTAATAGGAAAGAGGAAGGAATGACGTGGGAAGTGGGGAGTGCCAGGCAGGGTATGAAGAGGCTCCAACTGGCAATGTGGGCCCCCCATGAGAGAGAAACACACACAAAACCAAAAGTGAAAAGCACATCCAAATTCCAAATGGCGACACCTTGCACTACTCTATTAAAATCCACTTTTTTTATTTTATTTTATTTTTTAAAATAAAAATTATAAATTAATCGTTTAATCACAATAATTTTAACTTAATTTTCTAAATTTTTATTCATTTACTAAGTTAATCTTTACATTTTATAAATTCAGTTACAACTCCACGTTTTAAGAGTTTATAATGATGATTAGATAGTTTAAAAAACTTGTTATTATCTTTTTTTTAGCGTCAATTGGAAAATTGTCGAATAAATATGAAATAAAATCAGCCAGCTATTACCATAAAACGACAAGTCGTATACATCATGGAATACGAGATTACAGTGAAGCCTGCTTCATAGCCCCCTCTAGTAGCATGCCCCTAGGGCTCCATGGACAACCGATCTGTCTTTGAATTTAACTCACTGCCCTTTGTATCGTAAAAAACGGCAAGGGTTGATTAAGGCTGTGACCGTACGTGCCACAGATAATTCATAATTCATCATTTAAAAAAATGAAAATAAAAAATTTATTATAATATCCAAGCTTGGATTCTAATAATAATTTTGTTACTCATGACTTGTTAATGTTTTAATTTTATAATTAAAATCCATATTTTATGAAGTGAACAAAAAAATTAGGTTTCGAAAGAATTTTTCTTCATTTAAGGTCAAATTCAGATTAATAGATAATAAAAAAGATTTGGTGATGATATCATAATTCTCATTAATTTTTAATTATAAATGAATAATCAATATATCAATCAAATTAAAATTAAAAATCATTTTGGCTTTTAATGTACGCTTTTTTATGTTCCCTTTACAGTTTACGTACACACCCCATACATCCGTACAGTATGGCTTATTAAAGCCATAATCTTCTAACTGTTTTTTTTAAAAATAATATATAACAAATATTAAAAGAAAAAAATTTACCAATATATTTTGTTTAATCATCTACTTAGTTCATTCAAATTTTATTTTAATTATATCTCTATTTAAATTGCGCCATATATTTAACTATAATAAATGAGTCTTTTAATAAATTTCTTTTATATATATTTAAATTTAAATTTAAAATTTTATTTAAATAATATTAAATTATTTACTATTTAGATAATTTTTATTGATAAAAAAATTTTATTAATATAAAATACTTTAAAATTACTCCTAACTTTTTTGGTAATCCAAAACTGGTGGACTTTTCCAAATCCTTTTCCTAACTTCAAAGTTCAAACTCCCTCTTCAAGGTCAAAAAAAAAAAAAAAATCCAACTCCCTCAATTATTACGAACTGCAAATAAAAAAAAAATCATTTGCCGTAAAAAAGGAAAAAAAAGACCAGAGAGAGAGATATGTTTGCCTTTACTATGAAGATAACGTGATACGTAATTATTAGTTTTCTATAAAAGCAAAATATGTCTTCCTTGGGAATGAATGAATAATCATACTATAATTTTTCAATCCCCATTTAAATAATCAACCCCACTTCATTTAATCTCATTTAAAATTTAAATTTTGAATTTCAGTTATACGATATCCTAATTAAGTTCCTAACTGGTAAAATGCTCGTTATAGGAAGTTACCCAAAAAAAAAAAAAAGGAGTGACTTTAATTATTAATGAATTAGATTGAGTGTGAGTTAAAAAATACTCATGAATGATAAAGAGAAAATAAATTTACTGAATTTAGTTAGCAATTTTTTTATAAAAAAATTATGAACTCATAAATTATAGGATAATAATTAAGATAAAATATTACAAAAAATAACAAATTCCATAGGCATTTTCATCGGATTATGTTATCATCTCCGATTGTACAATTATGTGATCGTTGAAAATCAAAATTTTATTCCATTCATTTAATCTAAATAAAAAAATAAGAAAAAAATGAATAAAATGGTCATTAAAAAGATTAAATGATAGTTTTATATAATTTTATGATTCAATACAATTCAAATGAGTTATATTATAATTCTGTAAGTAAACATATTGACTAATTAAATTAAAAATTATAGTATTTGAGAAGAAAAATTAAAAAAAATAGTATCACTTTAAATTTTTAAATTTTAAATGAATTTATTTACTATATGTTTATAAGCTATTGACTATTTTTATAAAATAAATAATATCATATTTTTATAATAATTTTTTATTTAAAATTTTGAAATTTAACTAACATTTTTTTGAGATTTTTCCTATTTGAAATTAATATAATTTCTTTTTGGAATTTTTTATATTGAAAATAATAACACACATACTTAAAAAAATATAAAGAAGTCTTTTTAATTTAATAAAAATTGTAAGATATATGAATAATTCATACAAAAAGAAATACTACCTACATTTCTTATTGTAAAAATTATTTTTTATATATATTATATAATTTAAATAAATTAATTAATTAAAACTAAATTTAACTTCTTAAAATAAATTTATATTATATATTTATTAATTTATTTAAATTATTCAATTAATTTTTATATTAATTATAATTAATTTATTTAATATATTAAAAAATTAATTAATTCTTATATAAAAATAATAATATTTTAATAATAATAAAATTTATATATTGATTTTTGTACCTTATTCACTAGATAATATTAAATAAATTATTTTTGTTTTGGTGGATAAAAAGGAAAGTAATAAAAAAAGGAGTAAACAAATGCGAGTCAGAAAACGAGGTTCAATCTTTAAACAAAGGTAAGCGAGTTGTCTGAATTTTAACCACAGCTCCTCCTTTTTGATTACGCGTATACAATTCATCTGACTTCGCGTTCCCGCCGCCCCACTCTCTCTACTCACTTTCTCTCTCTACACCACCAACACCAAACCCACCATTTTTACATTTACTTATTCTCACATTTATATTCACACCCCTGACCAATTCCTTCATCTCTCTTCTTCTTCGTCTTCGTCGTTCTGAACGCTCTTTCTCTTCTCTCTCCTGTCTTCTTCTTCAATGGCCAAGTGGAATCACAAGGCTCGCAAGCTCTCTTACATCTCTGTTCCTTCTCAGGTCATCAGCTCCATATCTTCTTCTTCCCTTCAATCACTCCTTGAATCCCCCAAGAAATCTTCCAGAACCTTCAAGTTCTTCTCTTTCAGAAGCTCACGCCTCTGGTTTCTCACTCTCTTCTTCGTTGCTTTCTTTGGTATGCTCAAGTTTGGATTCGACTTCGATGTCCCATTTTCTCCCTACCCATGTGCTACTACTACGCCTCAGCTCAATCTCCCTGTAATCTCAAACCTTCATTCAGAATCTGCCCATCAAAATGTTCAGAAAGATGAAGTTTTGGATGATACGAGGTTGTCTCTGCCCTTGGCGTCCAATGTGGAGGTGAAAGAGGAAACTGATGATGATGATGATGATGGAGAAGTTGACAAGAGCGAGTTCTGGAAGCAACCAGATGGATTGGGTTACAGGCCTTGTTTGGATTTCAGTAGGGATTATAGGAAACAAACCCAAGGGATTGTGAACAACAGGAGGAAATACCTCATGGTTGTCGTCTCTGGTGGCATGAATCAACAGAGGAATCAAATTGTCGATGCTGTAGTCATTGCTAGGATCCTCGGAGCTGCCTTGGTTGTCCCCATTTTGCAAGTCAACCAAATTTGGGGCGACGAAAGGTTAAAAAAAAAAAAATCCTTTCTGGCTTTCTGCAACTACCCAGAAGAGAAAGTTTCCAACTTTCTATGAATTTGGGTTATTTCCGTGTTATTGTTCATAAGTACTTATGTTGTAATGCTTCCATATTTGCAGTGAATTTGCTGATATTTTTGATTTGGAGAACTTCAAGAGTGTCCTTGCGAATGATGTTCGAGTGGTTTCTGCATTGCCTTCGACGCATTTAATGACGAGACCAGTGGAAGGAAGCCCTCCACTTCATGTCACTCCCAGTTGGATTCGTGCTCGCTATCACAGAAGAGTAAGAATCTGTTTCTTTTTTTTCTTGTCCTTTTTATGTTCTTTTAAGCGCACGCTAAGTTATTATGCTTATTGCTTTACTCTTTACTTTTAGCTTCTCTTAAACTTAAAGTGTTGCTGTAATGCTTTACTATTTGTATAATGACACCACCATTCACATAATTGTAGTTTCCTTGTATGATGAGAAACTGCTTTATCATCTTGTCTGTAAGAAAAAGTAGTTAGTTGAAGAAGAAGAGGAGGAGGAGGAATTCTTATGATTCTGTTGCCCTTTTGCAGCTTACCAGAGAAGGTGTTTTGCTTTTACGTGGCTTGGATTCGAGGCTGTCGAAGGATCTTCCTTCTGATCTTCAGAAGCTTCGATGCAAGGTATTGTGTGAGTGAAGGGAAAGAACAAGAGAGAAACTTCATTTCCATGAGAATTGTTGGTCGATAGACAAACTAATTATGATATTAAACCTTAAATTTCTTTTTTCCAGGTTGCTTTTGAGGCCTTAAGGTTTGCGAGGCCGGTTCAGGAACTCGGCGACAAGATTGCTGGGAGGATGAGAAGCAAGGGACCCTACCTCGCCCTTCATCTTCGAATGGAGATGGATGTGTGGGTGAGAACCGGGTGCTCTCCGGGTCTAAGCCCCGAGATCAATGAGATAGTGCAGAAAGAGAGGATAAACCGGCCGGAGCTATTGACTGCAAAATCAAACATGACTTCCCATGAAAGGAAACTTGCTGGCCTATGCCCCTTGAATGCCGTGGATGTAAGCAGGTAAACATGACAAGTCCATGTTAAGTGTAAAATCAATTTGTTTATATGCTACTTAATTTGTAACTGACCCTATCTAGTACTATAAGGCCTGTTGTTGTATAGCATGCTTAATTTGAATCAAAGGAAACGATTTTCTGACATGTGTTTTGGTTTTGTTGTTAGGCTGCTTAAAGGCCTAGGAGCTCCTAAGAATGCAAGAATCTATTGGGCTGGAGGGGAACCATTGGGTGGAAAAGAAGCTTTGCTTCCATTAATCCAAGAGTTTCCACACTTTTACAGTAAGCATGATCTCGCCTTGCCTGGAGAACTTGAACCGTTTTCCAGAAAGGCCTCTCTGATGGCTGCCATAGATTACATAGTTTCCGAGAAGAGCGATGTTTTCATGCCATCTCACGGAGGAAACATGGGCCATATGCTTCAGGTATACTTACAAGTTACAACCTTATTAGTTGAGAAATTCATGTCATAAGTCATAACATAAAAATGCTATGTGCGAATGAGTGTTCCTTTGTAATGTTGCATATGCTCAGATTGTTTATCAGTGTCCCAAGCAATTTTAGTAGTATTGGTTAGAAATTTGAGGTTCCTAATTGGTGAATGTTATTGTGATTGTAGGGTCACCGGGCGTACGCAGGGCACAAGAAATTTATCACACCAAACAAGAGACAGATGCTGCCCCATTTTCTGAACTCTTCGCTTCCGGAAGTAGAGTTTAGAAGGATCATCAAAGAGCTTCATCATGAGTCCGTAGGGCAGCCTGAGCTCCGGAAGCCTGGGAGGGATGTAACCAAGTATCCAGTCCCAGAGTGCATGTGCCAAGACTCGCGAGCGCGATCCCACTTGTAATTTAACACGTGAGCTTATTGGTACGCGAAAAATGCCCTCACAAGAAGGAAGAGAAGGCTAATAAATTCTGTAGCTCCTGCAATTTTCATCTGACAGATGTCAATCCATCGGGCTTTTGATCGGGTTCGCCGCGGTTTGTTGTGAAGCAGGCCACTCTCTTCAGGTGTACAAAGATGAATTATGGCTTAAATTACATAGTTGATGCAAATGGGATCCAATAAGTCAATGATAGAAATACACAACAGAAAACGATCATTCTTTAATTCTTTTATACACACACGAGATTGTATAGGATACCACCATGTTCCCTTGCTTTTGTGTAATTCTTTGAATCATGTTACATATGTATGCACATGTTTGTATAAATTAAAGCTGAGCTTTTCGTGAACCGAGTATTTCCACTTTATAGAATGATTAAAAGCAGTACTATACAAAGATTGCTGGCATTTGGTGGATTCTCATGATCCATCAAGGCATCTATCAACTACCTTTGTTCCTTTCTCTGCTTTTCTCCTAATCTAACTTGAATCTTCTACTTTCACAAAACTTTTGGATTAGAGTTTGCAAAACGTGGGTTTAATTGAAACACGTAATAAACAAACATGATCATAATTGTTTAGGATAAAATGTGGGTTTAGGAAAACTAAACTACCAAGGTCAAAAGTTTAGATATTTTAAACCAGACTTCTCATTTATAGGAGAATTTTTATGTCACTAGACTATATAAGATTAAAAGTTTGGATCTTTCAAACTGCAAAGTAAATATAGCCTTAGTTTTTGAGATACAAAATATGACCTGAAGTTATAAATATGATTGAACCTATAACTTCCTATTTATAAGGGAATTTTTATGTCATTGTGCTATAAGTTAAAAGTTTGGATCTTTCAAAGCAGAAAGCAAATATAGCATTATTTATGAGATATAAAATATGATTATAAATAGAATCGAGCTTGTGACTTTTTATTTATAAGGGAGTTTTTATGTCACTAAACTATATAAGATTAAAAGTTTAGAACTTTTAAATTAGAAAGCAAATATAGCTTTAGTTTTTAAGATACATGACCTTAGGTTATAGATAGGATTGAACCTATAACTTCTTATTTACATAGGATCTTTCATATTATTATGTTATAAGTTAAAAGTTTGGATATTTTAAACTAAAAAACAAATTGTTTATGAAATGCAAAGTATGATTACAAATAGAATCGAGCTTGTGATTTCTTACTTACAGGGAGTTTATATATCACTAGTCTATATAAAGTTAAAAAAGTTTGGATTTTCAAACCAAAAAGTAAATATATCCTTGATTTCTGAGTTGGAAGGCATGGAATGAGCAATAGTCTGTCATCTGATAATTGTATTATCAACTCAACAATTTCCAAAAGAACTATATAATTGCACTGCTAATATTTTGAATGAATTTCATGGTAAAGACCTTTTGGAGAAGGTGACAAAAAAACCAGGAGGAGCAAGACATGTCGACATGCCATGTTTTTAGACATGTCTTGTCAAATGTTTGTGTTCCAGCTCAATTCCATAAACAAGGTAGAGAGATAAATCCCATGTATAAATGGTTGTGGTTGATATGCTTTATATTTACACACACAGACAGCATATCCTGCTGGTCTGGTCTACATTACAACGATAACAACAACGTGAACCAGAAAAGAAAATGACGGTAAAAAAAAGAATTTGAATCTGATGAGCTGGGACAGTGAGCTGAGCTGGTATGGTAACTTTGAATGATCGCTAGGTGGTCCCAGAACCTTATAGGCTTATATGCCTGTCTTTCTCTGGAGGGTAAGCATCTGAGCACTATTAAGCGTATGATTGCTTTGTTGTGGGCCCCTCCTTGGCCAGCAAATTTATACACTTCAGAAAATGGCAAGCAACAGGGTGAGCGAATTCAGTTTTTAAAAAATATTATTTTATTATATTTAAATTTATATTTAAGAATAATTAATTATTTATTATATTTAATATTAGTATTATCTAAAAATAATAGAGATTTTATCCTACTCTTAAATTATAGATAAGTCTAACTCAACCCAACCCAACTTAATCTATTTCTAAAAATTTTTATATAAAAAAAATAAAAAATAGTAAGCAATACTCTACCCATTATCTGATATTTTTGTAAGAGTAGATCAAGTATGGGAAGAGGTCTCAGGTATTATTATCTAAAAAAAATGTTAACTAACTTCGATGTTAAATAAACTTAAAGATTAGATATTTTTGCATTTGATTAGAATAATAATCCTAGATATAACGTAGTTATATTAAAGGAGATATATATTTTGCATAGTTAATGAAATGTTAGCAAGATATTAAAAATTGGATTGATATGTTTGGATTAGTTTTTAAAGAATAGATTTTGGAAAGAATAAATTTTAAAAATTGAGATATTTAGATGACTAGTAGTAGAATCACTTTTTATATTGATAAATTACTAAAAATGATATGATTTGATTAAAAGTATGAGAGATGAGAGATAATAGAGAAGAAATAGGAGAGATGAGAGAGTGTAGAGAAGAGAGAGGAGAGAGAGAGAGTATAAGAAAAAGTAAATATAAGATAGTAATTAGAGAGTCAATAACCTACTCAAAACATGCATTTATATTCAGTAAAAAGAAGAAAAATATATAAAATTTAAACCAATTAACCTCGTCTAAAAACTGCTTAATTAGATTAAGCAGACGATAAGTTAATCAGTTTATTGGTTTAAATGATTGATTTGGAGTGGATTTTAATACAATGAATCTTAAGATATTATAATATTGGTTCAATAAAAAAAAAAAGGATTAAAACAAAGAGAAACAAATATTGAGTGAAAGTGTCTATCCAAAAGAGAAGAATGTGGGTGGGATTAGAGAAAAATATGGCAAGTTTGTATTATTGGTATCTAGTGATAAGCACGTTTAACCCTCTCCACTTAATATTACGTGCAACTTCTAAACTCCATTATTAATTAATTGCTTTTGCCATGTGATACTTAACACACCAAGATCCTGCTCTTTCATTTATTTATTTAAATAATATCATTCTCCAAATAAACAAAAATAATAATAAATCTCAATATCCAAGTTCCAAAAACTGTTCCCAATTCTCTATTATCTTGCCATTCTTAGGCGGCAAAACAACAAAATTAAGTGTCAATAATCAAATATATAATTTCATTTATTTTATTGAATATGATATAAAATGACGTGGCCTACGATACACCACTCATATTATTATTAAAGCTACGGTATTTATTTTTATAAAAAAATTGTACACAATAAACCATGTATTGTTTACGGGACAATTACATTTTAGTCTTCATAGAAGCACTCTAATTACAGGAAAGCTCCATGAAATAGAGAAATGGCCATGAAGTTCTCAAAGTTTTGGCTGTAAACAAGTTGTGCTGATTAAAATAATATTTTTTTTATTTTTAATGTAAAATATAATTAACTAATTTAATAATATTAAAAAATAAAATAAATTATTTTAAAATATTTATAATTATTATTTTTTAATAAACTAATTTGTTTGACTTAAAAACTAATATATAATCTAAAGATATATATATATATATATATATATAAGTATTTTAAAAAGATTATATAACATAAGTTATGTTAAGTAATTTATTTAATTTTTTTAATTTTTTTAAATTAAATAATTAAATTTTATATTAAAGATTAAAGTGCATTAACTAACAATATATTAATAAATATTTTTTATAATCATAATATAATTTTTCACTTTTTGATACAAAATAGTATTTTCTTTTCTTGTTTTTTTACTAAAAAGTTTAGATAGGTTCAACAAATACTCTTACAAAGACTAGGGTACAACCCCATTTTATTTGTTCATTTGTTGGTTTTTTATGCAAAAAAGTTTAGGTGGGTTTGACACCGGTTCTCTACCAAGACTAGGGCACATCCCTATAGCTCAGAGAGTATTTATAAGGGATTTATGATATTGTCTACTAAAAGATCTCTCACAACGGCAGTGGATAAAGGTGGACACATGATGGGTTAGGACAGGGATAATCCCATCGTGTGTCCCATCCCGATCAGTATACGGGACGTAAAATGCATCCAGTGTTCCGTCTTGTCTTGGTCCTATTTTTAGGATAAAACGGGAATTTCCAGATCCCAAATTTCTTTTGAAAAAAAACTATAATAAAATTATTTCAATAAATCATTCTATATAAAATACTAGAGTAATTTTATCTAAATACCAACATAATATGTTGGTTGCTACAATTTTCAGGGCATGCAATAGTTTTTTGGTGGAAACAGCACATCATTAAATTTTTTCAATATCCGAATTGAGAACAAACTGCAAGGCTGTTGTATTGTCACCAACTACCTCTTGTTCCACATGCAATATCTGACAATTAATTGGTATACCATCAATAGCATGCATAGCCATATGCCTGAGGAATGTTGTTTTCCCCGTAACATTTCTTCCAATAAGACCTGCATATTTGAACGGCAAGCAAGTCTTCATAGTCACTCAATCTCATAACAGCGAAAAGTAGTTAGGCATTGGTAATTTGAATAGATCAAGTTAGTTGTGCCTTAGGAATGAAATTATGGCCAAATAATAACATATTTATTTTTCTAAAAAAACATTAATAATGCTCCTCTGGAAGGGACGGGATGTCTTGAGGGTCTCGCCAAATCCCTTCTTGTCTTGATCCCACCCCTATCTTGACTCATTTGTTTCCTGTCCTGATCCTTATCTAGATAAGATAGGCTCATTCCAAAACTCTTGAGACTAGGTCGGGACAGTCAAGATGGGAATGAGTTTAGCACCCCTAACAGTGAAAATTGAACTCGCATCATTGTGAGATATGAGCACATTCCTTACAATTTATGCCAACTTTCATTGACTTGTTCATTTGTTGTTCCCTCCACTTTTATGTTTTTTTTGGTACAAAAAAGTTTATGTGGGTTTAACACAAATCCCTCACTAAGGCTAGGGTACTGCATAAAGTTCAAAAAATACTTATAAATGACTTACGAGATTGCCTACCAAAGGAACCCTCATGACATCAGCTAGAATTGAACTCACATCTTTATGGGATATGAACTCGTTTATTATCATATGTACCCATTCTCATTGGCTATTCACTTTTAACTATTTTTTCTCTTTACTTTTTTTTTATATAAAATTTTTTAGAAAGGAGTTAGGCTCACCCACAATTCAAGAGTAGGGTGAAATCTCCCTTCTTTCTAAGTGATACCACTGTCGGGCAAGACTAACAGTTTATTACCCTCAGGCATAAATCTATGCACCTAAAAGTTATGATGTCTCTCCAAATACTATGACTAGAACCATAAAAAATATTACTCTTTAAAGATTAAATATATTCTAAATAATTATATATTTTAACCTTTTACTAATTGAATCCAGAATAATAAGTTTTTTCTCCTATACTCTTTTTCTCGAGGTAGTGGTTAAGTAATGGGGCTGACGACAAAGCCCACAGCTTCCTATAAACTTAACGGAAATAACTACTCTCAGCAATACGGCCCAAATGAAATTCCTAAATTGGAAACTAGGGTTAGGGTTTAACATTGGGTATGATAGATTAATTCTCATTTCCCCCGCATAGGTCTCCGTTCGCGTCCTGCAAAGCAGAAACCTCAAAAACGTTGTGCTCAAGTCAGAGAATTTAAGCTTCCGATCATGGCAACACCAGCTACGACGGGGACTGCGGCGGCGAAGAGGAAGCCCGTGTTTATCAAGGTGGACCAGTTAAAGCCGGGTACCAGTGGCCACACGCTAACCGTGAAGGTGGTCAGCGCTAAGGAGGTGAAGTCGATCAACAATCACGGTGGTCGGTCGTCAATGCTTTTGGCTCGGCCTTCCCGTTCTACACGCATCGCCGAGTGTCTTGTGGGTGATGAAACCGGAACCATTATTTTCACGGCTCGTAACGAACAGGGTACGATAATAATAGTTTTATTCATTCACTGTTGCAATTTTTTGCCTCCCTTGTATGTGTTTGGTCGGAGAAGATTCTGAATTCATGAACCTGTTTGATTAGGATCATCTACGTCTTATTTTGTTTTCATGATATATTATTCGTCTTATGTGACTGCTTTGTTGGTATTATTTGTGTGTGCCAATTACTTTTTCAAGTTTTGGATAATTTTACTTGTACTATTTTGAAGTCTAATAATTAAGTTCATGTCACTATAATTATTGGATTGTAATAAATTATTGTGTTGATTTTATTTAAAGATAATTGATTATCCATTGATTATGTTACTGAAACAATTACTATTACTAATTACTAATAGCAATATAATAACTTAAAGGCTAAATATACGATAACCAAGATAAGATTTTAAGATTTGCTTTATTGTGAATATGTATATATCTCTTATGTAATCTGCTTATGCTTGTAATTTCATTTCTTAGCCAAGAGATATGCATTTTAATATATTCAACTTAATAAATATACTTTGTCTAAAGGATCTGTGCATTGACTTTGGCAGAGGCAAACATACTCATAGTTACAACTGACAGTGCTGAGGCAAAAAGACCCTTCTTTCACTATGAATCAAAATCGTATATTTCTTTGTTCCTTCTTACGCTTTTTGAATGTTCTTATTTGAAAAGAATGATAATAAGAAGGGTGAAATGGGATTTTTACAACTGGTTTGTGTTGGACTGGACTGCTAAACCACCTAAAATATAATATTTCTGCTATTTAAATTGCTATGTCATGAGATTCATCCTCATAACTGATTCGTGCAGTTCAGCTATTATTCATGTGATTATTCAGTAATCCTCTGGTTCATATTGCTGAGGGTTTGTATCATTGTTAATATGTATGGTTTACTTGGACTATAACTTGTTAAGCAAGTGTGCTGCGTTGAGAAAGATGCTGCAAATAAAGAAGTAAGCTTCTGAAGGGTTTCTGGTGATGACCAGACCTAGGCACAGTCTTTGGATTGTTGTCCACTTGTCGTCAGTTTTTTCAGTGAGAAAAACGTTAGAGAATCTTAAAGCAAGTACTGAAGAAAGTACACCCCAAGTTTTGTCCTTTCTAGAAAATATTATTTGAGTTCTCTTCCCAGTCATTTGCCCTCGGTGCTTGTGCCATAAAGTTGGCAATAGAAAGTGGCTTGCCTTAGGCTGTTCTATCTGTGTAGTATATTGTATGATTAGCCTCATTCATGGAGATACTTGTCTGTTATTATGTTAATAAGTATCCTTCTCAGGTGCATATGTGCTCAGTTTTAGCCTTGATTTATCGTCGTTGTGCTTTTAAGAGGATATCACGTTAATGATTGTATATATGTTGACATGGTTTATATTCTCTTGTACAGTGGATCTCATGAATCAGGGCGCAACTTTAATTCTGCGTAACGCTAAGATCGACATGTTCAAGGGATCTATGAGGCTAGCAGTGGATAAATGGGGGCGGATTGAACCCATAGAACCTGCCAATTTTGAGGTTAAAGAGGATAACAATCTTTCTTTAGTTGAATATGAATTGGTGAATGTTGTTGAAGAGTGAGTGTAGCTTCTGGTGCTCTGAATGTTTTGAAGTTACCAGAGGTTTTAGCATTTACTAGTTGACCATTGGAAAGTCATAATATTTAAAAGATTCCAAATAGATTAGCTTTGGCATGGAAGGTGATGATGGTCCTTGTGCTTAACTTGCAAAAGTACATATTTATCTCTTAATACAATCATTTGGGGGAATTGTAATTCCTAGTTGTGTCTCAAATATTACTATTCCTGTCTGGTTTTAACTGGTCGGTGGCATTTGATATATAAGCCCTTTATGACATGTTGGACACAGATTTTCAAATAAACGAAACATCAGCAATTGCACTGATGGGCACATGCCTTTGTAATTTGTAAATGTTGTGAAATTTTGATTAAATGTTGATTATAGATTAAGGTAGTATTTGTATTAGTTTTTGGAGAATATTTTGTAGAAAAAAGTGAATTTAGCAGATAATAGTTTGTGAAAAAATAAAAAAAAATTGGTTTCACGGAAAACTATAGTTTTAGTCTTGAAAATATAGTATTGGTATAGATAATTAATTATTGAATTTTATGAGGTGTTTGTATAATTTTTCTTGAAACTATGGTTTTATAGAGTATTTTTTTTAGTTATTCACCTAATTTATCGGAATTATACCCTAGTTATATCTAAATTTGACATGTGTTATATATTTGGCTATGATGAGTGAGTATTCTAACGGTAATTTTTTATATACACTAAAGTTTAAACTTAATATTTTATTTAAATGATATTAAATTATTTATTTTTTAGACTAATCCGTCGGTGTTTTATAGAGTATCTAAACACATACTAAGATGTACATGCACGAATTCAACTTCTCTTGGTTTCTGATTCATTTGATTCTGCATTAGCTGAAAGGCACAAGGATTGAAGCTACCAGTGTGGTAAAAGGCCTAAGAAAGAAGGGACAATTAAGTCTATACAATGGAGAAATGACATCAATTTTTGTTTTTTATAAACAAAATGGACTCCAATACAAATATTTGTTATTAGCGTTATTTTGCATAGTGTCCTTGGTATATTCAAGAGCTATATCAATGAAGTAGTATCTATTTCTTTTGGAAATAGTTTTTTTTCTTTATAAAATATTTATAAAAGAGTTAGGCTTACCTACGATTTAAAGGCAATGTGAAGTCTCTCTTATTTCTAAACAATACTAATGTTAGGCAGGGCGAGCCATCTATTACCCTCAAGTATAAACCTAGACACTTAGAAGTTAGGATACCTTCCTAAATGTCGCGATTAGAATCACAATAAAATAATACTTCTCAATCATCTTTTGGAAAGATTTTGCTTAACAATAATGTCAGCAATCAAATAGGGAGAATAATGGTTGAGTTTATGAACAGTTTTGGATTTCATAATTTAGTAACATTCAAAATAGGGAGAATTATGATGAGGGACCATGAATTCTTAAGATTATTTTGAGGGATCTTGGTCAATGGTCATTTTTATTGTACTTCCATTATCATAATCTTATTTTCAATATGTCTATTATTCTAAATCATAAATAAAATTAGAATATTAAATATAATTAATAAATAACACTTTAAACAAATATTAGAGTGCTGGATGTTATTAAGAAATAATATCACAGTTTTGAAAAGTATTTTACCCAATTTTTTTATCACATATGAGGTAAAAGGTTATTTGAGATTCATATATTAAAAAATAATAATTTTAATATAAATATAAATATTATAAGAAGAAGAAGAAATAAATCTAAATAAAGGAATAGAAATATATTTGTCAAATTTAAATTACCTCCCTTCCCTTACCCTTCTTTAACCAAACAAAACCCATAACTATCCCTCCCCTCCCCTACTCTCCTTTAATTAACCTCCTCTAGCCCTCCACTGAACTAAAAGAAGCCTAAGAAAAATTACAAGATGTCTTTCAATATTTCAAAGTATCAAGTGTTATTGGGAAAAAAATTTAAGATACTACATGAGGCAGCTTAACATTTAATTTACCCCCCATATTTTCCTCTTTAGTTTTCTTTGCTTCTGAATTTTTTCTATCCATCCAAAAAGAGCATTCACACACATTAAGGCTTTTTTTTTTGGTAAAGCTGTTTTAAATAAGCCAATTATTTATTTGAGAACTTTTTTCCTCCATTCAAGTAATTGTCTGTTGTGTTTGTATTACGAGAAAACGTAGGTTTAGAATTTATTTGCAGTGTAACATGTTTTTTTTATACAAAAGATAGCTCGTAGCCAACAAAAAATATGTATAAGAAATTACATATAAGATTCAGTGGTTGGAAAATGAAGGAATGAAGAAAAGAGAGCAGCAGAGGTCCTACAATCGGGAAACATAAGAGTTGTGTGGGAAATGATAAACCACAATTGGAGCTCCCTTTGGTTTCGGTTTCGATTTCTTTGAAGATTCTGATTTCATGTTCATATTAGCTTTTCCTTCGGCTTCTGTATGATCAGCTACTCTAGCAGTTGAAGATGAAGAAGACGATGAAGAAGAAGAAGTAAAGCAATTCAGAAACCCTAAAGACAAACCCATGTTTTAAAGATCGAAGCTTTTGAATATTCCTTTTGATTCCTTTGATTTCTGAGAGAGAAGATTGCTTGCTTGGAATGTTGAGAGTGATGAAGAAGATGAAGCGGGGCTATTATATAAGATTGGAGAAGGAAGTTACTGAGTTGGTTCGCGTTTGCAATTGCGTAGGAAGCAAGCAGAGGAGACTTGGGGCCCACATAAAAAAGTCAATTCGAGGTCGTTGTGGCCATCTCTGACCATGTGAGTTATATACACTGAACATGAACATAAATGACAGTTACACATTGGACACGTAATCAAATTTAAAGGGTTCATTCCTCCAAGGTAAGTTCATGATAGAGACAAGCTTTAATTCCACAATGATATATATATATAATATGTATTTTTTGTTCTAGTTTTATTTTAATATTTTAAGTTAAAAATATATTTTTAATATTTTAAACTTAACATCGTTAATTTTATTAACAAAAAATTTCATTTAGCCAATTTAAAATGATCACTTTATAATTAAATAATGATAAAACATCTAAACGTTAATTCTTTAATAATATATATATATATACTTTTTTAATCATTAATATATGATATATTTAAAAAAATTGATTATATTAAAAATGTTAGTAATATCATTCTATTTTTTTAATTTAATTATTATTAAAAGAGTATCAATAGAAAGTAATTTAAAAAAAATTGATCAATATAAAAAATATATATTATATTTAAAATTAATATTAATTTTTTAATTAAATTATATATATATATATATGTATATATATTCCATCGCCTTCTATTTACAATACCATACTCATTAATTTTTAATATATAAGATTAACTTAACCTCCTATATCATTGTACTGGAGAGTTATTATTTTTTGACATTTTGTACCTACTTTTTTAATTTTATAGAAAAGTAAATTAAAAATATGAGATGAGGTCACATCAATGTTTTTGTCTGAAATAGTCATTTTTTTGAAAAATATATATATTATTTCCAACTTGAAAAAGTCACCAAGAATACCTAATATATAATATAGAAGTAGACAAAGTCAGTATATTTTGCTTGGAGAGGAAGGAAGTCATAGAAGACAGAATCTGATGGTCTACGCTCCAATCTCCATGTTTGTTTATGCAATTATTAATCATCACCAAATACTACACATATATGATTTTCAATACAACAAACACAATATATTTTCTTGAAAAAAATTATAATAAAATCTTATAAAAGGGATTTAATTTTTTAAAAAATATTAATAACAAATAGATAGCATAAATAAATTATTATTTTTTATCATATAATTTATCATTACAAACTGTTTAATTATTATTAGACTTTAGGATAATTTAATATTTTTATCTATGAGACTTTATTGAAATTCTCCCTATTTTCTACTTTAATAAGAAAATTAAAAATAAGATCTTTTTTTAAAAGATAATTGTATAAATGTGCGCGTCCATATATATATAATCTTAAAAAATGAAGATATTTATATTATTTATTATATATTTTTTATGAGAATCGTTTAGTATATGATAGTAATGATTAATCCAAATTTTTCGAGCAATTTGTTTTGGTATTGGATACTTTTGCTAAAACATGGTACGTATTTGATGTTATTAAATTTATTCTATATTCTAATATATATTTATTTATGTCTTAAATTAATAATTTCTATATGAATTTATTATCTAAAATTATTTTAGATTTTAGATTTTAAATTTGGGTTAAAGGTACACGCAGTACCTTTCGACAGTACAATTTGGCTGACTGCATTGCCATACTCAATGATCACCCAGTAGTTCGTCAAATCAAAACCTGTGACTTGGCCACCTAAAGACTGCCATGCCTCCCTAGAATGGAACTAGATGGGGGCGTTGGGATACAACGCAAATTCTGGGAACTGGAATTCAGAGATTTCAATTTGGGATTCTTGAGAAATTATTTTATTTGGGATATTTTATTTTTTTATTTTATATTCTACTCCACTTTATAATAATTAAATTAAATTCTTTCAGATTTTATATTATTTTAAACATATAATATAAATAGATTGGTTGTGAAAATTGGTTTTTAAACTCACTTTTAAAATTTACACAAGATTAATTATACTTAGTGTATGTTTGGATACTAGGTTAGAAAATTAATTTTGGAACAAAATCTCAGTTTAAAAAAATTTCACATAAATAATCATTTTTGTCTAGAATTAATTTTGGCTAAAACCATAGTTTTAAATAAGGTACTGAAAATAACTTTTGGAATAGTAAAAGAGCTTATAGACTGTCCAATTACTATTTTACCCCTACTTTTTCTTATATCCTATCTCCTATCTCATTTCTCTTTTTCATCCTATCTCCTCTTTCTTCTCTCTTCTCTACACCCTCTCATCTCTCCTATTTTTTCTCTACCCTCTCTCCTCTCTTATACTTTAATCAAATCATACCATTTTTGATAATTTATTAATATAAAAAGTAATTTTACTACTAATCATCAAAACATCTCTATTCCTAAAATCTATTCTTCCCAAAATCTATTATCAAGAATCTATTCTTCCCATAATCTATTATCTAAAAGTTAATATAAACAGACCCTCAGATATACATAACAATTAACTCACTAAATGTAAAATAAATAAACCATCATTCTTTAAAAGGTTAATATTTTTTTTTGATAATGTAAACAATTATCTCACTATCTTATAAGTGGAGGTGTTGAAGGAGTTGTAGCAATCTCATCATCCATATGATCTTTCCTTAGAGACAACCAGATGGGATTTTGCACTTAATAATCATTATGAGAAATTTCTAAGAGATCATCGCATAGCCATTCATTATGGAACTATAAATTATTGGAAGTAAGTTCATAACACTATAAGGTAACGGGCTCTCTAGTAAAAAAAATCAAGAGATTGCGTATTTAAGATGTTGATTGTCTTTTTTGGTAGCCACTCAAAGTGTCCGTCACTTTTGTGGACTTAGGTATGTGAATACGGCAAACGAATTTAGAGAGAGCAGAGAAAAAAAGTTAAAGAAGAAAAAATCTATCTAATCTGAATCCCATGTCTGTATTCCACTTTCATATTCAAAATCTGAACAAAAAAAAATCACAAATAATATCTTTGATTTTTAATTATGATCATCTGAATGCTATATTATATGGAATTAGGCATAATTTACTAAGATAGATCAAGAGTCTAAATTCTAACAAAAATGTTAAACATCTGCTTAGCGGTTACCAAAGGGGTGATAAAAAATGTGTTCCTTTCATCCAAGATGAAGGCATCAAGGGCAAATGTGTCTGGCAGTGTTATGGAATGAAATGGTGCCTTCCTTCCTTGTATCCGCTAACAAAATAAGTTGAATAGAATTAATTGAGACCAGTCAAAACAGTATCATAGTCTTGAAAAAGATGGTCAACTTTCTTTGAATTTATCCAAACAACGCTTAAAAGAAGGTGGCCTGACAGGAGAAAAGGGGAAAAATCTATATTGAAAGAGTGACTAAAATTGCAGCCGTCCAACCAAAATCCCAATAGAACTTATATTTTAGAAGTGTTTCTAGTATAAATTTTAATTTATTTTTTTAAAATAAATAATTATATTTATTTAATTTTTTTAAATAAAATTATAATTTTAAATAAATTATTGGAATAATTTCTAGAACATTAAAAAATTTATTAATTACCTATTTACTATTTTATTTCTATTTTTTCTTACAACATCTCTTACATATCTTCTTTACCCTCTCTAATCTCTTCTATCTCCTATCTCATCTCTCATATTTTTAATAAAATTATATACTTTCTAATAATTTATCAATCACAAAAGTCGTTTTGATAATAATTATCAAAATACTCATTTATTTAAAACTATTTTTTTCATAAAACTTTTTTTTAGAAATACTTTTCTAAAAGCTGTCTAATTTTTTTTTCGAGAAACTATTTTCTAAAAATCTATCTAAATAGATCTATAATCAATCATCAATAGCTGAAATATATACTCTAGCAAGAATAGCACTGTCAAAACCCAAATAAAATTTGAACCTGTACATCAGAAAATTGACAAAAGAAACATTATTTTGAGAAAAATGTGGATATTAAAAATTTAAATATTCACAAAACATTCTGGAGACAAGGTATCAATACTAAACATTTAAATGCTATTAATGCTAACGAAACATTCTCAAGTATATTAAGTTTTACTTTTTTTTTAAAAAAATAATAATAATAATATATTGACACAAAAAATTATTATTTGAGATTGAGACTAACATACTAGAATTAGAGAACTAAAAAAACCACTAATCCCATAACTTGATATCTAGTAATAGACTCTAATAAATCATATAAAAGAAAAAAATTAAAAAATTATTTTATATATTAATAAATTATTAGTTAATGTGGTAAGTGATATCGTCATTGTAAAGAGGACTAAATGTATATTTGCTTATTATCAATATTATTATTTAATATAATAACTAAATATTTTTTTGCTATGTTTTTATTTAATGTTTTTCATAAAAGCAGCTCCCGCGATTTCCTGCTCCTTCCATATTCCAACAAACTTTTAGTTTAATATCTAAAACTATTATTCATGACTCATAAGTCATAACTCAAACAATATATATTTTATTAGAATTTTAGTTTATATATTAATTTATAATATTTTAGTTTTTAATTTTCTTTGGGGGAAATAATCGGGAGGAAACTGATTACAAGTGAGCCAAGCTGGACTTTGATTGATTATATATATATATATATATATATATATATATATATATATAAAATGGTGCTTTCAATAATTTGCTTAAGGAGCAAGTAGAAGACGACTGAGTCCACTTTAAAAATTCAATATTAGTTATAAGGTCATTTCTCAAGGGTCTATTTGTTATGCGGAAAATAGAAGGGAAAGAAATTTTAACTAATTCAATTTAAAAAAAAATAAAAAATAAAATTAAAAGTTTTTATTTTTTTTTATATCTTCTCTTTATTAAAATTTTATAACCTTATTTATTTCTTTTAAACTGAATTTATTTAAATTCCCCTCGTACCAAACAGACCCAAGTGTTATTTCCTTGAAAGTAGGTCAGAGAAATTTACAATTATTAGAGCTGTGGGTGTATGTCAATGCATATATATCTATCATAAAACAAAAATCAACAGTTTTTAATAAAAGGAGACTTCACTATGCCCTTATATCATAGGTGAATCTAACTAATTTTTAAAAAAATTTATAACAAAAAAAAACAATAGTCTTTAAGAGTAGGATTATTATATAATATAAAAATAAAAAATTATAAAATAGGGATCAAATATAATATTAATCAATTAATGCCATATTTAATCATCCTTGAAGTTTTTTGGACCTTCTATATGGATCTTCATTTCATTATTCACGCTCATAAACATGAATGATTTTGTTAGATTATATGGTTGAATCACAATTTGAAACTCTCATGATGCATTCCACAATGACTTAAAACATTATAATTCTTTTGGACTCCTCCATGTACATATGATTGTATCGGACCTTCAATAATGTGTGAATTGAATTCAAAAGCTCCTTTTAAGCTCTTAAATGGCGCTCTTGTCTTTCTCAACATCAAAGTGTGCATGCCCCAATCATTACATGATTGCCTTAATTCATGTCTTTCTCAACGTAAACATTCACATGAGAATTAATTTACTATCGGGTCTCTACCTGGAAAATCTTGTAACAAAAATCAGTAGGCTTTGCTTTCGGCCAACTACTACTGTCTCCTCAGTCCTAGAGGGATGTAAGAATTGACTGGAAAAATAAGAAACTATGATTTGAATCTGGATTTTCTCTTCACTCTTGTTTCTCTCTAGAAGACAAAGCAGAAGAATTAACAAGCTAATTTTATTATATCATTATTGTAGCTAGATTCAGATGTACAGAGAACAAATGAAACGAAACAAGCTACCGCTTTGAAAATATTTATATATATAGCAAATGGACACGACAGATTGTGGTGCCAGCAGAAAACATCTATAAGTTACCTCAATTGAGCCCGACAATTCTTCAATCTAATCCGGTCAGATACTCATAAAAAGAAGAAGAAATTAGGGTTTGTTTAAATGATAAGTATGAGTAGTAGTGACTCGATTGGATTGGGTGTATCCAGAGCCAGAATTGAGCGCAGATATACATATGAACACACAGCAGACACAAAGCAACTCAACAACCCTAACACCAAACCCATCTTCAATAATCCTTTGCTTTTTTCCTCTATCAAAAGAAACTATGTATTGGGGGAATATATAATATTATACGTAGTTGCTTAAGGGGCAAGCAGCGTAATACGAGCGTGTCCACTTTGAGAATTCAATAGTTGAACAAGTCTACAAGCTCAATGTTTGATGAAATTTGTCAAACTATTCCCTAATACTTTCATCCGAGTTTTTAAATACCAAATGCTATATAATATACTGTTGCCATTAATATAATAAATATTTAACTAATTTGATTAGATTAAGAAAATTAATTAAATTAGTTCGTATGAGATGTTTTTTCTAAAACACCTTAATCATCTCCTTTAACTTCATCGTTGAATAATTTAAAAAAATTGATAAATATAAGAAAAAGATATATATGTAGGATAAAGATCAACTTCTTAATTAAGTCCTATATTAAAGACCGGAGGAGTTTTATGAGATGATAAGATCAGAGAATCACATATCGACGATAGTATTTTAAATGCCTTAATAAGCAAGTCATTATTTTAAATTAAATTATTCATCAGTTGTTCTTAATATATGGAGAAATAATAATTTACTTTATCGATATCAAGTCATATTTGATTTCTCTGCTTGATGAGCACAATTAAACTTGAAAGTAACTCTCATCACTAATCTTTCACTATTCCATTAATTTTGTAACTCATGAGTTTTATTACCCATTATTTACTATTTGAGACCGATTTGTGACGGATTTCAGCATGAGAGGCAAGCTGGACTTTGAATAATTTGTTATTAGTAATAGACCGGCTTGAGTACAATATTTCGAAAAAAATCAGCATAATTAAGAGAAGTGGAAGAACCAAAACTTAATTAGCATTGATGAAGGACATAGGAGCAACTTTGCAGGCTACAATCGGGAAGGATAAGGTGCCTTTGATTTTGATTTTGTTTCTGTTTGATGTTGTGAGGATTGAGATCTAATGTAATTAGTCTTCCCTTTGGCTTCTGTGCCATCAGCCACACAAGCAGATGATTTTGGAGAAGAAGAAGAACCGCAACGACAACAAAAACAAAAAGTCAACTCCAAAACCCTTGTTCTTGATACTGAAGAAGAACAACAACAACGACAACAAAAATAAGAAGTCAACTCAAAAAACCTTGTCCTTGACACTGAAATGGATAAACACGTGTGTCTATATTCTATATATATAGGAGAAAATGCCCAATAATAATTTTTGTGCCACTGCCAGCGTGGAAAAAAATGATTTACCCCCACAGATCCTTATTATAAGGTTAGACGATCTTTATTATAAGTTATTAATTAAAATCACTAATTATGAGATAGAATATAATATAAATTTAGAAAAATTTCATTTAAATATAGGTCAATTTTCAAAAATATTAAAATAATAAAACAATATCGCTCTGCCTTAATTAATTTAGTGTTCAGGATCGGATGATTGCATATTCACATTCCAAAGGCTGCAGGACTGTTTGTCACACGTGGTTTCCTGTACAAGAAAATAAATCATTGTAGCGGTAAAAAAATGAAATTAATATGAGTTTAAATTAATTTGATTCTATATATAAAAAATAGAAATCGTTGTACCCACTTATTTAAAGGATGGAAGCTTCAATTGCTTATTTTAATTCTTAATATTTTCATAAAATATTCATTCCGTTTGGGAAAATATATTTACATA
Organism: Leucaena leucocephala; assembly: GCA_037074615.1. Classification (NCBI taxonomy): domain Eukaryota; kingdom Viridiplantae; phylum Streptophyta; class Magnoliopsida; order Fabales; family Fabaceae; genus Leucaena; species Leucaena leucocephala. Next base: position 20,985,029 of record CM073543.1, on the reverse strand, counting down.
TTTGACACTTGATTATAACTAAACTAAATATAAACTGATATCCATTTGCTCATAACGAGAACAATAAAAAAACACAACAGAACAAGAGTCTACCTTCCTCAATTTCCACCCACCTGATAGCTAAAACTAGGTGGTTCAGGCTCTTATTTGGTTCCAGATTTGGCTAATTTAATCTTGCAATTCCTAATTAATTTTTTTTTTAAAAAAAATTGGCATTTAAATTCTTTTTCTTAAAATTGCCAAACTCTCAAAAATAAATAAAATGAAATAAAGGAAGACATTTGGTTTTCTTCACATCAAAGTAAATTGAGCTTGACATCTTCCCTTTTGTCGTTGCTTGAAAATTCCAAGAGTTCAAAACAACATAAGTTATACACATACATCCCTTTTGGCCAGATATATAGATATAGATAATAATAATAGAAAGCAGGACAAAATAAAGGATAAAACCATCCTTAATGTAAACCAAAATCTGCTTTCTCACTCTTCCTAATCCCAATGCATTTCCTTTCCTTGCATGTGTTAGAATCCAACTGCAAGACATTCAAACAAAATGTCTCAGAATCAGAGCAAATAACAAGTTTTCTAACAGAGGTTTTCTATACAACAAAGAAACTAACATAAAAAGCTTAGGGCTTAGGGACTCATTTTGTATCTTCTGGGAAGAACAAAGGCATTTTTCCCCCCTAATTTTCTTTTTCTACATCTCAAGCTTGTACTGAGAAGTATAGAACTCTTCTTACCCATATGTACATCATGGCCTCTGAAAACCACGAATAACTTAAACCATGACTTTATATTTCAGCCTTCGAAAGTGCAGTGGTCAACTTCAAGCTAACATCCCCGTAGGGTTCTTCTTGGTGTACATCAACAAGGTCATAACTCTTTAAAACCTGTGATACAACAAACAATTTTCACATAATCATACAAATTTTATGTTTCAGTAAGGTACAAAACTTGCATATTAAAGAAAATTTGTTAAACTTGAACCAAAGGACAAAAGAACAATGTGTATCCCTAATAGAGTGTTTCAGAACTCACCAATGTTTCAAAGAACATTCGAGAAGAGATCCTTCTTGTCTTTCCTTCTAAGATCTTGTTCAAGCTGAGATCTTCAGCAGGGTCCTCCGCGATTGGGGTAATTGGAGAAAGATTTTTTAAATAGCGAGCTACAGCCCTGCAATCAATCAAAGAACATTGACAAATTAGCAGTCCAAAAATCCTTGTGGAGTATGAACTTTGAAAAGAACCCAAGTAAAAGAAATAAACTAACTGGTCATAGCATGCAAAAATAATCTCATGGTGTAATTGTCATATGGCAATATGAGAGCAAGCGACGCATTGGTTGAACAAGAAACAATCTTCTATAGACACCAAGAAAAAAACTACAAAATTGTAATTAAAAATGAAGAAAACAGATCAAAACAGCATGCATCTTAAAAAGACATGCATTCATTATATGTGAAGTAAAAACAGTTGCCAGTCAAAATCATTTTTCTTTCAGATTTACATATTTCTGGCTATCTATTTGGCAATATAAGCCTTCCAAAGATTCGTAGTCTAAGTCTTCAAAACAAGATGGTATTAGAATGAGTACCTAGTCCTCACAGACAAAGAGTTTACGCCTTCGCTTCCTTGAGAACCTGCAAGTAGAAAAGGCAATAAATGAAACTGGTCGTCTAGTATTGTCTGAGAAAGCACAATTCAGATTTACCAAAAGGAACTTACTCGCTGGCGTATTGTCTGCTTCCAGAAAGTTAAGCTCCTAAAATGAACAAGTCCAACTACTTAGAGTCTATTATACATAATTCTTTAACTCAACATATTCATGAGTACCTACAATTAGTAAGGTGACCAGAAGCGAGTTTGTTGCTTATTACATATATGCAAACTAAAGGTGGAAGAAAATGTTATGGAATTGTATGCACCTTCACTATAACATGGGCAAGATCCTTAAATTGTGAAATTTATAGCACCTTAATAAGGAAAGGACTCACCATCAATATCCTAACTAGCCCCAAGTTAGAAATATAATTGGGTATATAAACTTCACTCCTAGCAAAAAAAAAAATGATCTTTCTGTTACTAGAGCCAACCTATTCTCTCAAATTCCTCAGGCTAAAACAACAAAAATAGTGTACTATGACCTTGAAAGAAAATGTGATTTGGCTAATGGAGTATAATATAATGCATGATTTACAAGATTTCCTGAAAAAGAAGACACAAGAACTTAACAACTCACTTCTTCAGCAGAAATTGGTGAATGATGAGTATCCGAGAGACCAAAGTTCTGAAAGGTTCCTTCATCTTGAAAAGTTGTAGGGGTTTCCATTTGGAGTCCATGATCTCTAGGGGATGATGCTAAATCAGGTGTTCGAATTGTCCCAACCATATCATTTGTCCTCAATGGGGAAACCGATACAGACCTTAACTTTTGAGCTGAGGCAGGAGTCGTGTCATTCTGTCTAAGAGGACTATTATGAGCACCCTCAATATTAATGACTTCAGTTTCCCCATCAGGAGCAGGTATAACAGGAGGTGGAGTAGCAGCAACACTACGAAGGCGTTCAATTTCCATATCTTGACCACAACCTGTAGCAGGTGGTGTAGCCGCTCTAGGCTCTTCGGCAGTTTGACTACTTGAAGGAGTTCTAGCAATATCATCATCCATATTATCTTCCTCAGTGACAACCTGATTGGATTTTGCACATATATAACCCCTTTGACAAATTTCTGAGAGATCCTTGCATAGCCCTGCATTATGGAACCATAAATTATAGGAAATAAGTTCATAAAACTAGAAGGTAACAGGCTCTACAGTAAAAAAAATAACATCTACTCACCCGTTACCAAGGGGTTGTCAAAAATTTGTTCCTTCCTTCGACTGATGTTCATTTTCCATGTTTCCAACGAACAGGAAGGCATAAAACGTCTATTTCGTAGTAAATCACGTGTACTATTAGGATCAAGAGTCTTCTTCATAAATCTACAAACCCACATCACTATGAGTAACTAAGATGTAAAACAACACGAGCTTATAGCTAAATTAGTTAAATAGGCAAATGAAAGAAAAAGCAAAGATTCAGTAAAACAAAGCTTTATAGCATACTTATTAGTCAAAACTGTTGCTGTATCAAAGAACTGTTTTCTCTTTCTTCCTCTGTTCTGTGGTTGCTGGACAGGTGGAGTTGATCGAAGCACCAAGTTAGGAGATTCATGGCCTGAAATAGTATGAAGGATAAAAATTCAAGTGTTATAATTTTATGATCCAGGTAAATGCAACCAAGAGAGTTATACACCTACCAAGAGAAACTTGTATCTCAGGGGCCCCTTGAGAAGTATTCGGAGTTGGCAATCGAGAATGTTGCTGAGATGGCACAGATAGGCTTCCAAGATCCAAATCATCAACCATTGGAAGAATATGATCCTTGTCATTCATAGTTTGGTCAAAAATCCTACTTGGTTCAGTATCATCCCCGAGATTAGGGACTACTAAAGGAGGAATTTCTAGATTTGAATCATTATTGGCGTCACGAAGAACTTCAATTTCAGGCAGAACTTGAGTACTGTTGGTCTCAGGACTCGAATTGAGCATATCCACCTGATTTATTGGACCAGCATCTTGAGAACCCAAATCTCTAGTAAATTCAGGATCTTGAATATTATGCACGTGGTAGCCCTCAGCATGCTGAGTAGCAGGTGATTCTCTTTGAACATCACCAACATTTGTCAATGGAGATTGTGGGACAACACTGCACGCATAAACGAATAACAGGTTATTCCATTGGCTAATATCTTAAGAAATATCAAAATAGAATAGAACTTTCAAAAGTCCCAAATACTTACCCCTCCTCCATTGGTCTGGCCCCTGAATCTGGCAACACCTCTGTGTGTGAAGAGTCCATCATTATATCCTAAAATATAGAAAAATTCAGTAGATGAAAAAGAGTTGCAACTCAATCTCAAAATAAGAAACAAAAAATATATAAACAGTTTGGGAAAAAATAAGGGTGAACCTCGTCAAAAGTGATTGCTACATAATAATCCATATTAACTGGAATTTGATCTGCACAGTAAATAGAATTATAGACAAAAGTTCAATACTTAAACATACAAACATTAAGAATAAAGATAAATAAAATAACCATCCCATTTTTGTTACCTGGTAGAGTGATATCTTCTTGACTCTTCATGTGGATATCCTCAACCCTGGGACAAAACCCATGTGTCATGTACTGATTTTATAAGTAAAAATAAATTGGAAGCAGCTGAACAAAAACTTACTCGTTATCTATGCCATCCAAGATGACGGCATCAAGGTCAAATGTCTCTGGCAGTGTTATAGAATGAAATGGTGCCTTCCTTGCATCCTCTGGCAATGTAAGTTGAATAGAAGCAAATGCCTTGCTTAGACCAGTCAAAACAGCATTACAGTCTTGGAAAAGATAATCAACTTTCTTTGAATATATCCGAACAACACCTAAAAGAAGGTGGCCCGACATTCTCAAGGCGATGGGAACTTCAGGTTCCATAATACGTCCTAAAAGAGACATTCAAGGAAAAGGAATATTTAGCCAAATTCAGGAACAGGACCATTCTGAATCAAAATTTACATATTATTTCAATCCAAGAAACACAACTTGTGAAAGCCAATGCCACAATTTTAACATTCATTAAACTATATTATGCAAATGTCCACAGTATCCACTCACACAGTGAATAACAATCAAAATGGCTACAAAATGACAAAGCAAATTACAACCCATTACCTCAAGTTATACTAGCAAAAATAGTAAATTATCAGGACATCCAAAAATAATCACCAGGAGAAAGGGGGTGGAGGGAAATCTAAATTGAGAGAGTAATTAAGATAGCAACCGTCCAGCCAAAATCCAAATAGAACTAGGAAAGTTTTATTCATAAAGGAACGAACTGATGAAGATTATAACCAATTATCAAGATTCGTATCTCCCATTAAGAAGGATGGTAAAACAGCTAACTTGAAAGATAGACTACAGCAAGAAGCCAAGTAAAAAAGATGGAAACTTTATCCAAAAAGGAATAAAATTTGCGCATCTAAGCCAGAAAATTGACAAGAGAAACATTCTTTTGAGAAAAATGAAGATGATTTCACTTACTGACAGTGGAGGGTATATCAGTTGAAGTGTAATGAGATTTCCTGAGCCTGTGTTGCAAATGCGCAGCAATCCACACATTGGCCAGTGGCCCCTTTCGCGCCAGAAAGGTATGCGAATAAAACATGCTTCTCTTTTCCGTTCACGGCAGCCTAAGATACCGAGAAACACATGCAAAAAGAAGAACCTTGAACGGAAAATTCACAATTATTGACGACTTCCCTGTTTGGTCCCTAAAAGAAAAAAAAATAAGATATTTATATTTCTTCCAGCAATGTAATCGGAAATCGATTGAAATACAAGCTACCCCAAAGAGTTATATGGCTCAGAACACCAAAGAGAAAAAAAATTTAGCCCTTCTTTCAAGCTGAAAATCAAGGCTTTTCCAAGCCAAGACGCGGGTCTATTGAGGACAGCATTTGTGCCTAAGACTTTTAAAAGAAGTGATTGTTGCCATGGTTGGTAAATGCATTTTTCTCTTCTAAGATGATTGATGAACGTTGTCAGTTTCAGCTTCCATGTCCTTACTAAACTATGTGCTCACCCCTCTGACTAAACCAAGCTAACTGTGGCGGTTTTCAAGCTAGCACCCATTTCAGACTTAAATGCGGGGTCACGTGAACTATTGAAATCGGATTCCCCCCCCCCCCCATTTCGTGCTGGGGAGCATACTTGACAGGAGATAGACACAGGCTTCTATACCCGGGTGAACCAGTCGCATATGCAGTAGCTCCAGATCGATGCCCCAATGCACCCCAACCACGTGATCGGGAAGGAAGACAGAAACGAAATAAGAGAGGGACTTTGTCTTGTCGTCATAGGCAGATCTATTAGTTAACAGGAGGCTGCTGCACAACAGGAAAATCACAAACAACAAATATCTTACCTTTGATGAAATTTGTGGGGTGGTCCGAGGAAGAGAGGTGACCGGAGCGAGCCGATGAGGCAGAGAAGTGCATAGAAGAAGAGATTATTAACGGCAGCAACTAGGTTGAGGGCTTTGCTAAGTCCTAAGAGGTTTGAAGGTTCATAAAAATGAGATTTTTGGCGCGGAAAATTAGAAACTGGCGCCTGATGAGTACTGAGGAAGCCGGATGTTCTGGTCACGTTTCGCACGTACGAATATTAATCATTAATAGTATCACCTCGTTTAGTCCGAGATTTACGAAACTGCCATTGTCTTCGCTGGACTTCATTGTTTTGCTTTTTTATTTTTCTGATATTAATGGTTGGCGCTGGCTTGAAATTTATGTTTATAGTTAATTATATTGTTCAAAAGACGGACTTTATAATTTTTTTATTTTTCACTTTAAATCATAATAAATACAATAAATATTACATATCTCAAATTTGACACGATTAAAAGGAAATTCCTAAACAAATCAGACTAAACTTCTTAAAAGTTAAAAAATATGAGTCCTCCCAAAAGTGCTCCGAAATTCCCCGCTGAGTCCTAAATTATCGTGGAGTGATCTGTGCAGAAATAATTACAATAAAAAAATTAAAACAAATAATTCAATAATTATCAGTCTTTAAAACCATCGCCTATGATATAGTTTTGAATGTTTTATTATTGCTGAAATATTTTATTTTCAATTATAAAATTAATAGATAAATTTTAGCATGAAACGAAAAATCATAACATTTTTTCTAGTCAATTTAAATACCAGACATTAACGACTACATTTTTTTTCCTCTGGAGTGTTTTGTTAGATTTTTTCTATTCAAAATGGAAAAACAGTTTTTTTTTGTTAGATTTTTAACTTCATATATACAAGAAAAAAACGTTCCCTCATTTACACAGATGGATTTGACTTCTTTACCATTTGCTCTCTATATCTCTTCCACTCCCCTTCTTCAATAGGCTAGGGAACAATGAAGCTTTTTAAAAAAATTAAATAATTCTATATCTTTATTTTATTTTATTTTTTTTAGTTGTTCACCCAATTCACTAAAACTTTACCTAACTACATTCAGATCTGACCTGCGTTGCGCATTTAGTTATAGTGAGTGAGTCTCCTAACAGAGATTTTCTGCATTAGCCAAAATTCGAACTCGAACTTCACTTAAACAATATGAAGCCAGGTGAGTCTCCATATCTTTATTTTTAGTTTTCTTAATACCAGCTCTTGTTTATTTCACTTCATTGTTGTACTTCTCCATTACAAGATCTGAGCTGGGATTTCAAATTCAAACTTACCTTTAAAACTTGTGAGGTCTTGTCCCATTTCAACAATACATGTAAAAATCACGTCAAATGCTGCGTAAAACACCATCTCAAAAGATCAGAAAAATGTGATAAATTGTTTAAATACAGGCTCCAAAACTTCCAGGTCAATCAAGGGGTCAAGTTCAAGCCGAAAAGAGGAACTAAATACATACGTAACTCAACAAGACCTGTCTATATTACACGGAACACAATACAGATGAAAAGGAGCAACACAATTACAGGTTATTAGTGAGGTCCCAAAAACCTAAACTACATAATATCTTCCAACAGAAGCATTCAACTCTCATTGTTTTTTTTTTCTCGAGGAACTTGGCCCCTGAAAATGATGGGGTTTAAGGTAGACAAGAAATAGAACTGATTTATGGCTTCTATTTCATGCAAAGTCTGTACTGGTCACAACTAGAGGTTATGAAGTCAAGCAAGCTTCCAAGTTATTGCTTTTGGCTGTTTACGCCTTGTTCACTCGAATTCGTTGCCCTTCTAACAACTGCAGTCAACAGGTTTTTAGACATGTTAGTATCCTTATCAGAGTCAGCATGTAACTCAGAAAGCAAACTAACCACTCATAGAAGTTCCCATCATACTCAAAGTGTACACTCGAATTTCAATGAATAGCCAAATCTAACATTCATAGGTTCTCTGTTTGGTATGAGGGAAATGGCGGAGAGAGGAGGGGAAATATTAATGAATTCGATTTGAAAAAAATTAGAGAAGTGGATGTTATATCTAAGGACCCCAAATGTTAAAATTCTTGAGTTAAAAGACCTTGAAAATTCCTGAAATTGTTGCTTCTTCACAGATATTGCTTTGGAAAGCATGATAACTATTACCTAAGCACACTATTGGTAGTAACTTCCTTAAAACCTCCTGTAAAACCTCATAGTAACTTTAGTTTATGAAAATAGTTAAGATTTTTAAGGTCTTTAATCCAAATATTTTATATTTGGGTCCTCAGATGTAATTTTCTCATTGAGCAATGTGAGGAAAAGAGTCAAAACATGCACAATCAAGCTGTGTTCAGCGCCTGTCTGAGCCAAAAGCACAAGTTTTTTTTAATCTCACATGGACAAAGGTGGTGCCCCTATTGATGACAGCAGTATGTAATGATATGCTAATAGGCCTGGAAATAGGTGTGTCCAGATTCATAGTTCAGAAAAATTTATAAACCACACATAAAATCAAATTCGATGAAATTTATAGACCAGGTGTGATATTTTCTTCTAAAGATATCTGATTAAAAACTACCATGGCAAGTTTGTAAATATTTTGCATCACTATAAGCAAGAAAAGGGGGAGGACTTCATTCTGTATATATAATCTAGGATTTCACTTTTTCAGCATATATGGATTTGCAAACTTGCAAATGGACAACTTACAGAATTGTTGAAAGATGAGATTGCAGCTTCAACATCCTCAGCTGAAGAAAATGAGACGAAACCAAAACCAGTGGATTTTGAGGTCCCAGGAACACGCGAAACCTTGGCACTAAGAACATTTCCACTTGAAGAGAAGAAGTCTTTAAGTACATCTGTTGTTACTGTTTTGGCAAGATTTCCTACATATACTTTGTGGGGACTGTCAACGAATGCAGATTCGTCTGCCTGGAGAACAGATACATCAACTGTTTGCAAAGGTTTTTCTGTTATATTTACTTTGATTTCACGCCCTCCAATTTCCTATCACCAAAACATGAAGTACATGAGTCCTCAATTGTTAGATGATCATTAGGAATCATTTGATCTAATTTTATAAATGCAATCAACATAAATGTTACTTACAGTGCCATTTAGCTTCTCAATTACTGCATTTGCATCCGCAACCGTCTTCATTATAACAAATGCAAAGCGACGACTCCTTCCAGAGTATTTGTCATACATAACCTATACATCAGATCATTATAAAAATAAAAAAGTTAATATCATGTTATAAATGCAGATTCCATACAAGTTGGCAAGGATACGAATAATTCATCTATTGGTATGTTATAAATAAAAACACAATATTCATAGCACCCATGTTTATATCTGCACTTATAAGAGTAATGATCCTGCCTTACATTATCACACAGACATGAAGCCACAAACAAGTTTGATAATAAAGGAGGAGAAATATGAACCATTACCAAGGGGAAAAACTATAGAGAAAATGAGTTATTGCATTTAGGTTAACAGTCAAATTCTAATCACACTCCTGACAAAAAACTTGGGCCTCGTTTGATTGCATCACAGAAAAGAAAAATCCTTTCTATTGGACAAAAAAAGGATATGTAATGTCTACCATACTCATATTACCATTACTCAAAAGTCATTGTCATTTTAACAACATTTTTTATCAAAGGATACAAAGGATATTTCTCATCTCAAAAATCATTTATTTCATTCTATTTTTCTTTCTCTCTCATTGCATTTTACACACTAGATTGCCCCTTTGAAAGTACAATGTTATTAATGATGCCTCACAGACTAGTAGTATCAGAATACCACAGTGTAGAGCTGTATGTTATTGGTCATGGTTGAAAGACCACTCTGCTTACAAGTCACATGCCCTTTTTTTATCCTGTAATTCTAGAACAGTTTCTGGAGTGATTTAAAAAAAGTGCCACAAGGCAAGACTGATTCAATAAGGATGTAGAAAGATGCAGTTTACAAGAAGAACAAGGCAGCAGACAGCTAACAGGAAGAAACCACTTTTCTCATAATGCTTATAAGATTGTATCCTGTGGCATTTTTCAAAATCCTAATATCATTCCAAGTCCAGCATGTTTGTTAGTATCATGATAAGATATCAATTATAAACAATAATCTGTATCTAAAACAGTGAACACGCCTCATGTTTTAAAAACCACTGGTGGTAAATTAGGGAGTCACAATGTATGCCCAGAAGCTCACGCAATCAAAATTCTGTGAAATCTTCGTATTAATAATGTGAAAATTACCAAGGAAGGAGAAACAAGATGTGCTCATGTGCTAAGGTTTCAGAAATTTTCCTCTATATGGCTCTTGAAAACTTGAAATAGTCAGCCTTCCTGAGTTTGAAACAAATGGCATTTTTATCAACGAAATCACTTATTCAATTATATTTTACATCCTATTTCATTTCATTTTAATAGATGCCTGAACTTCTACACAAGTAGCGACACACTATATACAGCTTATATCCACCTCGGTCTTCAATTCAACCAAAATTCAATTTAAAGACCACCATTTTCCAAACTCTAAATCACAATTCAGCGGCAAAATTGGATATGCAAACGAAAAGAAGTTAAAAATTTATCTACCTCTGCTCTCTCAACAGCACCATGCTCTTCAACAATCTGGGTGAGCTCATTGTTATCGATATTGCGCGGAATGTTCCCAATATAGAGCTTCCTGGCGGCGTCGGATTTCGGGTCCGGGGAAGTAGTGACAACAGTTTCTTCTGCAACAGCAAAGGGTCTCCGGTAGTGTCTGGGTGTTGTAACTACCAGAGAAGGCGTCGATTTGACAAAGGGTTGTGTAAAGACAGATTTCAGAAGGTGATTAGAGAATCTTGAAGAAGTTGAAATGGATTTTGTAGTGTGATTGGAAAGAAGATGGGGTGGTGAGAAAAGGGAAGAGGATAAAGCCATTGCTTCGACCGAAGAGTGGAAATGGATGATTAAGGAGCGAGAGGCTTTTGAAGCAACAGAGGAAATGGGTTTATCTCGTTATCTTCTTTTGGGAAATACTCTGGATTTGGTCGTAAGTATTACAAATTTTGCAAGATTTTGTATTTTTCTAATATTTCTCATAATTTGATAATAAAAAATTTAAAACTACTCTTTAAAATATTTTTAAGTTTTTAAAGTGTATTTTAGATTTTTTAAATCAGCCCATATTATTTATAAAAAATAAAAGGGAAAATTAATTTTACAATCCTTATAATTTTATTAAATTTTGAATCATATTCTTATAATTTTTTTATTTTTATTAAATCCTTATTGTTTGTTTTTAATTTTAGTGGGGTCCTTTCGTCAACGACGCCGTCAGTTTCACGTTTTCTTCCTCATCTTCACTGCCTCCACTCTCCTTCCTCGCCCCTTCCATTCTCATTCTCTCTCTCTACTGCCTTCACCACCATGAGAAACTCTTCCAAGAACAACAGGTTCTTCCTCCGTTTCTTAGCCCACAAGCCATTCTCTTCTTAACCCATCTTCACTTCCTTCTTCTTCCTCTACCATGGCTGAAAGGTAATACCCTCTTCTTCGTCTTCTGTGTAGTTTCTGAACATGATTTATATTTCCTCACTCTCACTCTCCAGGTCACTCTCATGAGGCTCAAGGTTGACCTTTAGTGCTCCAAATGCTATAAGAAGGTCTCCCTGTCCCTCTCGTTTCTCCAATATTTCAATTTCACCACTCCAATTCTTTTCCTTTTCTCTTCCTTCTAAACTGCCATAAGTTTGAGCCCACAGGTGTTCGACGATAAGCAGAAAATTGTGGAAGTCACTGTCGTGTGTTTTGACCCAGAGAAGATCGGAGACAAAATCTGCTACAAAGTCGGAGGTGCAATTAAAAGCGTTAAAATCGTCGAACCACCCCAAAAGCCTGATGGCAAGAAGAAAGACGGCAGCGACAAGCCTGACTCCGATGGCGACAAACCCATGGGCAGCAAGCAAGACGATGTTAATGATCTGAAGAGAGAGAGAGACGCTGGAGAAGGGAGAGGGAGAGAAGCTGAGGAAGACGTGAAATTGACGGCGTCACTAACAGAAGGACCACCGCTAAAACTAAGTAAATAATAAGAACTTGATAAAAAAAATTATAAAAAATTAATTAAAAGTTAGATAAAATTATAAGAATTGAAAAATTAATTTTCCTAAAATAAAATATATAAAATATTATGACTTTTATAAGGATAGATATATTTTGATATGACTGTTTAGATTCAAATATTGTATCTCTCCCAATATATTTGTTGATATTTTTATAAATATATGTTGATAAATATATTTTCTCACTATAAAACATGCTATTAGACCATGTGCAGTTAACTTTTCTTTTACTGAAAGTCAATTCTTTTTAAAAAAAATAACATAGTATTCATGGTAGAAAGTAAAAGTAGAAAGGAGTCCACTTTTCGTATTAATATTTAATATGGTAAAAATTATTTTTATTTTTATTTTTAATATTTTAAAATATTTTAATTTTATTAAAAAAAATTAAAATTTGAGATGATAGGAGTAGAAGTAAAAAATTTTAAACTATTTTATATAAATTATAAAATTTTTAAATAATTTTAATATTTTTTAAGTTATAAAAAAATATTTTAGATAATTTTATCTAAAATTATAAAAAATATACATTAATTTTATATTTATTTTTATTCTATAAAATAAATTTTTAAAATTTAATTTTACTCTTATTTCTATTTTTATTTTTATCAAAATAAATCTTCTATCCTATTAAATTTGCTGTAAAAGTTCAGGCGAGTTATTGCATTAGGTCTCTTGGTGTGCCAGTACTGTCTTATTTGGGGGGGAAAAAAAAGACAATATCAATCTGACAAAAAAAATTGACTTTTAACAAGGGACCTAATTTGAACATTAATTACGTGGCTCGACTTTTATTAACTTTTCTATTTAAGTAGGACGTCTTCAATTTTATAGAAGGAAGTTCTATGTGTTTTGTTTTTTTTTTATAAAACTATGTTTAATTATTAATGTCATTTTATCTTTTTATTAAAAAAATTCTAATAAATTTAAATGAGGCTTTACGAAGGAAAAAAACACAAAACCACATTAACAATAACAACTGCTAGGATAATCCAGATTAGCAACTCTAATCTCGCATGATGAAGTTGGAGGTTGCTGTTTAAAAATGATGAGTGTCCTCAATGCAACCAAACTTGAACATCCCGGTTTGTCCAACCTTTCTAATTCCCTTTGCTATATACTTAATGGTATTTTAAGCTTTTTTTTTTAGTTGAAATGCATTTCTAATTTCTTAGATCCTATCATATATACTTTGCTTAATGCAATCATGCCTGCATGCATGCAGATGAATTTTATTTTTAGGTTCATAAATGACAAATTTTATAGCAATCTCTATTTTTTTTAATTGAAATTCTAGCATTTTTTATTTGTCGGGTTGTTTTTCATATGCTAAAATTTTAATTTAATTAATCTGTTTCTTTGCCAGTGAAAAAAAAATGCTAGCAAAATTGGGTCCCACCCAAAGACGTAATTTTATGAGCTTGACTTAATATAAATAATGAGATTTGAAATAATTTTTACATTTTTTATGAACTAATAATATAAGCATGGTTTGTCATACAAATTTTGAGAAATGAGTTATATGTACACTGTTCATGTTGGAATATCTGGCTTAATAGTTAAAAATATGATTTATTATTTTTTTGTTATATAAAAATTATAGATACTTCTCAAACCCTTAATATAAAACCTACTCTTTATTTAGTGCAAAATATAAAAGTCATGAAAAGTCTAATTATTTTTATAAGGTATAATTTTGGTTTGTCTTATCATTTAATATTTTTTTCCTATTTTGCCACAACATTTCTCATTATCTTTTCCCCATTTTTATTTGTTGACTCTTTCACTATTCTTCATTAATAAATATATATTTAAAAAATATTTTATATTTAACATATTTATTATTTTTAATTATTTTTAATTAATTTATTGAAATACTTAAAACTATTATTTGCACCTTATATTTTAAAATAAAAAAATTATTTAACTAATTTAATAATATTAAAAAAATTAAATAATATAATATATTCTTTAAAAATATTGTAATATTTTTTTTAATTTTTTAATTTTTTATATAATTATTATTGAGAGAGTATCAATAAAAAAATTTAAAAAAATAATAAATATAAAAAATATTTTATATTTAAAATTAAAATTAATTATTTAATTAAATTTTATATTAAAAAATAATGAGATAATCATTAACAGTGATTAAAATTAAATTAAATAAAATTGATTATTATTTCACATAGGCATAAGCGGCTCCGATAGAATTACCTATATATATATATATATATAATAAACAGCAGGTTTGATCTCCCGGCGCTGAAAGATTAGGGTTTAGCCGCAGAAGGAAGAAGAAAACGATGGCGCCGAAACATGCTAGGATCACCAGAAATCCTGAATTGATAAGGGGGGTCGGAAAGTTTTCGAGGTCGAAAATGTACCACAAGAGAGGTTTGTGGGCCATCAAGGCTAAGAACGGCGGCGTTTTCCCTCATCACGATCCCAAACCTAACCCTGAAGCTCCTGCCGAGAAGCCTCCGAAGTTCTACCCTGCTGATGACGTTAAGAAGCCCCTTGTCAATAAGCACAATCCAAAACCTACCAAGCTCAGGTGCCTATCGCTGTTCAGCTCTTAATTTTTCTTTCGATGTTTATTGCTAGTTTTTTATATGGAGGCTAAACTGGTTTTGTTTATAAGATTTCGTTTTGTTGTTTGATCTGATTGGGTAGAGTCAATTTGTTATATATGCTGGAGCACTCTTAATTTATGAGTCTTTTTTATTCGATAATGTAGTGAGTATAGGCAATGTCAATTTGAATTTAATTTTGGATCTGAAGAAAGTTGTAGCTAGAGACGATCCTTTTTATAGAAGATTGTAAATTTTGCGTTTTTGTTAATACGTTTCCGGTGAAATGATTTTATATTTGCTGTTTCTGTCTTCAGGGCCAGCATTACTCCTGGAACAGTATTGATACTTCTTGCTGGGAGATTCATGGGAAAGAGAGTAGTGTTCCTGAAGCAGCTTCCTTCTGGATTGCTTCTTGTTACCGGTAAGTAACGTGTTTCTTTCTTTTAGTTTAATGATTTTGTTGGTGGATGATATTTCTCACATGCTCTGAGCACAAATTGGTTTTGTGACATTATTTTGCTTAATCTGTATATGTTTCAACCTCAAACTCAATTCTGCCTTGCCTTTATGAAAATGCTAATGTCTATGAGTATATGTGATAGTGTGTAGCAGTTCTAGTTCTAATCACTTGTAGCTAATTGTTCCTCTTTGGTTTTTATGTTTGCCCTGCCCTTAAAGTCAGCTTATCGTTTTTTTTTTTTACATTTCAGGTCCATTTAAGGTAAATGGAGTTCCTTTGAGGCGTGTTAGTCAATCTTATGTCATCGGAACATCCACCAAGGTAGATATCTCCGGAGTTAATCTGGGGAAGTTCGACGACAAATACTTCGCCAAGAAAGCTGAGAAGAAGAAGCAAAAGGTAGAGGAAGAGTTCTTTGAGGCGGAGAAGGAGGTCTGATGACAATTTTGCTTTCTTTGTACTAGTTGTTCTCTCTCTGATTTCAAGTGTCTCTGTTCTTATTATATCTGTTTCATGTCACTAATGTAGGAGAAAAATGTGATCCCACAAGAGAAAAAAGATGATCAGAAAGTAGTGGACGCAGCATTGATAAAAGCCATTGAGATCATTCCTGATTTGAAGGCTTATTTGGCTGCAAGGTTTTCTCTCAAGGCAGGCATGAAACCTCATGAGCTTATCTTCTAAGCAGAGTCTTAAACTTCTAATTTTTCTCGTTCTGCTTTTGTTGAGCTAGTTCCGAGTAGCTTTTACTCTCCGGCCATGCTTCACTGTGGGACGACTAAAGAATATGATTTTTTTATACTAGTCAAGGGATTTATTTTCTTCAATTTTGCTCTTTTGAACTGATTAATTTTATTATAAAAAATATGTATTTGGTTAGCATGAGTATTAGGGTATCAAGACAGTTTTGGGTTTTCCGGGAGATGTCAAAAAGAACTCATTTTTGAGTAATTTTTGGTCGTCGTTCAAAATGAACTAGTTTCACTGAAGATTAGAAAGAAACTATTCTGTACGAAGTTTGCAGCTGCATAAAAGAAGTGATATTCTTCGTCAGAAAGATGCGTGCTTACTTGATTTGCAATTGTTTTTTCATTTGAATGAGAGTGGAATTGATGAATCTGTTTAGATGGAATAAAATACTTATTTCTGATATATCATAGAAGTCAATGAACATTCTTTCCAATGAAATACGACCATTTCTGATGTATCATGGAAAAGAAGAACGGATAAATTATTAATATATTTTCAATTTGAAAATGAGTTAAAACATTATTCCTTTTGGAGTTGCGAAATGGTTACTTTTTATTTTAATTAAATTCAGGATTTTAATATTTTTAATTCTTTCAATTAAAAATATTAAAATCCTGAACTTCTCCACGGCGAATAATATCTTGGACGGACTTTGACCCATGGAACTTATGGCTGAACAATGATTTCATTCTCGTTGCTGGGGATCCTTAAAAAAGCTTTGACAACTTGATTCGCTTTGCTCCTCTTGCTTTGCTTCATCCTCAATTGCAAGATTATTTCGAGAAAAATTTCATCTAGATCAAATTACCTTTTATATTATTTTAATATTTTAATTATATTCTCATGAACTAATTTTTTTTATTATTATTCTTATTTATAATTTTTGCTTTGATTAATAAAACTTAATAAACATGATCAATAATTTATATATTATATTAATATATATAATAATTAATATAATATATAAATTATTTAGAGATAATATTAAAATTTTATCAGATTTTTTATTTTTTTAATTTTATCATATATATATATATATATGAGATAAAAAAATTATGATTCATAAATTAAGAAATAATAATTTTAATATGAATATTATAAATAAAGAGTAAATAAATTTAAATAAAGAGATAATAGTATATTTGTCAATTTTTAATTAACTACTCTCTTTTTTCCTTCTGAACTAAACAAAATACATTATCTTTCATCCCCTACCTTTACACCTATAACATTCCCTACCCTTCCCTTACATTAACCTAACTTACTCTCCTCTAAGTTGAACCAAACAAAGGCTAAAGCCTTTCCTGTATTGGTTGGTATTCCAAAAAATAATACTCAAACTAATTTGATTGGATTGAATAAGTTATATTTTATCAAAACAAAATTAAAGAAGTGAGTTAAGTTAATTAATATAACATGTTATTTTTAAAACACTATACTCATTATCTTTAACTATTTTCTTCTTTTATTTGATTATTATTGAGAGAATATCAAAAAGATATAATTTAAGAAATAGTTGATAGATATAATAAATAGTTTATATATTTAGGATTAAGTTTAACTCTCCAATTATGTCTTATATTAAAGACTGGAGGAGTAGTGAAATGAATTTCATACTTCAATATTTAATATAAGAAATAACTGACTAATATAGATAGATTAAAGAAGTCATCGATAAATTAATTATAACTAATATAAGAGTTAATTTATTAATTTTAGTAGATTAAGAAATATTCTCTTCAGTCCTTAATATAAGAGTTAAATTTAATTCTAAATATAATACATCAATCTACTTTATCCCTAAATTTATAATTTTTTTCTTAAAGTATCCTTATTAATTATACACATTAAATAATTTCTACCTAATAGTAGTCATGATGAAATATGATATTTTAGGAAAATTAAACCATATTTGTTATAAATAACTAATATAATTAAGCTTTTTAATCTACCCAAATTAGTTATTTAACTCTTATACTAAAAATTGGAGGTAGTATATTAGATGAACTCATTTTGAGAATTTAAATTTAGTTATAATTCACTGATTTATTTAATTTGTTTTTTTTAACTAAATTAGTAATTAATTTTTATATTAAACTGATATATTATAAATATGAGTGAGATATAAACTATTTTACCTTATTATCTAACTTGATCAGGTAAACGACAATAGTTCACTTCAATTTCAACTACAGAACTCACTATTCTGGCTACATAATCATTTATAATAGAAAGTTAGAAACGAAATCAATAAAAGCACATTCATTTTAGTTACAATAAACTATCAGTTCTAGCTGGGAGCCTCTTGAAGAAATTACTTGGAACACAAGGCATCTTACTCCTAAACCTCGGATGGCGCAAACAGTGCAAACCAGTCACCAAAGCCACAACTCTGAACGGAGTAGCATAGAGGACCAATGCAGCACCAAGACTGAACACAACAAACAGGCTCGTCGCCCGTGGGTCGCGCCAACTCAATAGAGACTGAAACCTCTCACCCTGAGTAGCTATGTCACCAACGACGGTTTGAATCCTCGCTGCAACACTTCTGAGCCTATCATACCTCATTCTCACCACATCAAGTGACCTTGAAGTTGGAAAAGTATCAAACTCTTCATCTAGTTCATCCGGGTTCACAGAATCCGCCCAGGAAATCTTCGTATCCATATGACGCGGGTGCCTTGGCCTGAACCGGTAGTTCCAAAGACCGATCAAGAACATGTACAGAAACAGAGTTGGTAGGATCAATTCCGGGTACCAAATCAGTATCAGAAACAGTATATGAACCAAGATTGTTGTTATTGGATTCTTCCAATGGCAAACATCAGAAAACCATCTTCCCATTGAGACCAAACCAGAGAAAAGTGACATTATTCTGAAGAAATTTGCTTTGCTTCTTCTCATACTCCACATATGAGAATCAACATCAAGCATGTATTCTACCACTTCCTTTCTTAAAGACGGTTCAGCTCGGCCGAGTCTCATTGCAACTATGTTCATTGCTTGGTATCTTAAATTCTCTATTTGATTCACTGTGAAAGGGTGCAGGTAATGCATCTTGGGAAGCAAAGGGTGGCCATAGATGTAAATCATGTTGGCCAATGAGACAGTTGTGAATCTTACTGCTAATTGAAGTTCTCCCATTTTCTTCACTCCATGTGGGTGAAGAACAAGAAGAGGGTATGAATGAGTGTAGATTCTATGAGCTTCAAGAGTTGAAAGCCGAATTCTGACCTTACCGATTTGCGAATCTCGCCCTCCTTTCTCGATGTTGTTACCTAAATGGCAGTTATCAAAAACTCCAAGTGTGATCACGGTGCAAGGATCATAAACTTCCCAAGTGTATTGTTCGTTCCATTTGGGACTAAAAGTGTCCAGAATTGTTCTTGTTCTGACCCATTTCTGCCCATATTTTGCAACACAATATGAATCTGTGCTTCCTCTACCATCCTTCATCTTCATTGGGAGAAGTCCTTGAGCTCCTAAAATTCCCACTTCGAGTATCCCAATGGGTTGCTTCCATAGCTGTCTTGAAGTTGGTCTTTGATCACTGATATACATAGTGGATTCATCAAGAACATGGTATCCACCTTCAAGACAAACTCTTAAGTGAATCCTACTTGCAAATTTCAGCTCCATTCTTCTATCCCCTTCAATTGCTCCGAAACCAAACTTCTCGAGATTGAACCAGCGAGAATGAACCGGTCTGTGGTCTAGCCTCTTCTCGAAGGTTGTCAATGGCATGCTTATCTTCCCAAGAACCTCGTCTCTCGAAGGATGAACACGGTCCTCCACGGTGATCGTTAATTGTTCCTCAAATGGTTCAGCAACAACAAAAACCAGATCTTCATTCCAAAGTGGAGTTGTTGTTCTTGTTGGGCATATCTTTGTTTTTAGCACTTGGTTTCCCACTTGAGCTTTCACAAACACTTCCGGTAGGCGATTTCTGTCACCGGGAATCACATCTTGAGCTTCTATAACATTCACTCTCAGATACCAAAGTTTTGGTGAGACATAAACCTTTGATCTGATATTGAAAACACCTTCCCCTGATACAGAAGCTGCATCAGAATGCCAAGCTTCAGGGAATGCTTCATCAGCTTGAGTTCCCATCCACACAGCGAGCATGATTTCGCCTCTTACTTTGCCTTCGCCTCGCCGGTCCTCGAGCCTATACCATTGAGGAGCTAATGGACTGTCTGGTGGAACTCTGGTTGGGACCTCATTGAGATCAAAAGCAACCCTTCCAAGATAATCATCTCTGCCAATCATGCTTTTATCTTTCACAAAGACCTCAAGAACAGATGATTGAATCCTGTCTTTAGAGAAAGCAAAGACTTGGTTCCATTCTGGATTCATCTTCTTCTCAAAATGCCTTGTCCTTCCTTTATAGTTCCCAAGCTTCACTTCCACATAAGGATCACAGCTTCCAGTGATGGCACCAGAAGGAAGATCTTTGCCCTTCACGACTCTAACATAGAGATAGAACATTTGTTCAACAAGGTCATATGTACTTGTGTATCTGTCTCCACCACCTCCAACACCACTCATCATCATCCACCCTCTTCCTCCTCCTCCTCCATTAGGCCACCGCTCTCCGAGTTGTGGGTTCGTGTCCCTCAAGTTGTAGTCTTCATGATCTTCACGGCCAGAAATGTTGCCTTGAGGATGAGGATGAGGATTAGGACTAGGATGAGGATGACCTTGGGGCATTGTTGTTTGAGTACGAGGTTGTCGTTTCATAATTGAAATCCGAGGTTGTTGCATGATGGCTTGATGTTTTTGAAGTTGTTGGGTCAGGTTTGGTTGGATTGGAAAAAGGAATGATAGGTTTTGATTTGGATTGATCTGGTTTTAATCAGCAACTGGTTTTCAACTTCTAGTTCTACAGATGAACTTGTTGTCGATCTTTCACCATGTTTTGGTCTAAGATCATGAGTATCTATAAACTCCAGTACGAGATTCATGTGATGAAGAACCTGCTGCTAAGGTGGATACCTACAAGTAACCAGAAATTTGATTCCCAAGTAAGGAAGATCTACTTAAGAAGGCAAAAGATATATAAAAGAAACAACAACACATTATGACTCTCTCTCTCTCTCTGTGAGCTTCTTGAACACTAGAAGTGTTTGCTTAATAGTATTAAGATTTTGGTTAAGCAAAGAATAATTAGATTTTGATGAACTTAATTTTACTGCTTTGTTTAATGATCTTTAAGGTGGAAAACAAGATATAATAAAATGTGGGAAAGCTTCAGATTGATCTGACGTAAAGATTGGCCAATTCTGTGTTTGCCTTTGAAAGGGTGTGGTAATTAAGTAAAATTATGTTATTAAACGTAACAAGACATTGCAAACTTGGTTATACTTGTCAGAACTCGTCTCGGTTTTTATATAGTTAGAGGTTTCTTTATATAGACAAAATGTAACTTTACATTTGAATAAAATGAGAAAAAGCAAAGCATAATGATTCTCAGCTTTTTGTTAATGTAATAACAGTAAAGTTAAAGGGGAATAATAAAATGGGATTGAAAGCAAGAAGGGTTAAGATGCACTTCTTAATAGTATTCAGTATTTTAAATTAATTTATTGTTCATATTTAATATTTTAAAATAATTTTTTAGTAATACCATGTTTTCTAAAATATTTTTGGTATAATTTTGCTCTTAAAATAATTTTCTCAATAGTAATAAATATCTTAAATTTAAAATACTAAATACTATTAAAAAAATATTTTAGAGGGTTAGATGAACTATAAATTAATTAATTAATTAATTTATGATATTAAGTGCTATTAGAAAAATATATTAAGGTGTTAGATGAATTACAAATTAATTTAGAATATTGAGTACTATTGAAAAATATTTTAGGGTAATAGATGAACTACAAATTAATTAATTTAGAATACTAAGAAAATATTTAGCCCAAAAAAAAAAGAAATAAAGTGAAAAATAACAATTGTGCCACTGGTTAGAAAACAATAACTAAGATATATATAGATGATGATGATTACAAAAATACACATTTGCTTATAAAAAAATATATATTTGATTTTGAATGTTACCAAATCAGAATCGCTTTGAGGATTAAATAGAATTAAAGCAAACGGTGAGATATTGCATGTGCATTTTTAGGATGATTTCTTTCTTCGTAATGCAGCAAAGGTAAAGTGCAGAAAAAGTGAGCAGACAGAGCTTGAAAGGCAGAGTTGAAGCTGCATGAAAAGCTAAGGACACCTCAAGGCAAGGGCTTGTGTATCATATATTTTTTTTTAATTTATTGTTATAATATAATGATGGGCTTTAGAGAAAACAATTAAATATATAAATTTTACTATATAACAAGGTTTTACAGATTCACGTGATTCTCTGTATTTTTTCTTTTTTTGCTAAGTTTTTTATTTTGAGAAAATTGAAACCTTTTTTTTCACGTTGTATTTATTTCTAGTTACAGGTATTTCTGAAAAATTATATTGCTTTTTGCGTTGGAAAAAACAATATGCAACAAGTACTTATAGTTTGATCCGATTTTTATTCAGTCCCCATATTTTTTTCTTTTTATCATATCTTTATAATTTTACTTAAATACCGGTAGTATTTTTATAATTTTACCTTATTTTTAATCAAATTTTTATAGTTCTTTTTTTTATTAGTAACTTAAAACTATAGGGATCTTATAAAAAATAAAGAAAAAAATTATAAAAATCTTATTAAAAAACAGATAAAAATATAATGAGCTGTAGATCAATTTTCTTTTTTGTATTTATTTCTTGCACCTAAATTTGTTTGACTAGTGAGCGTTTGGATTTGGTGTTCAACCAAAGAGAATGGACATTTTGCTTATTCTTATTGAATTGATTATATATTTAATTTGAACTGTAAAATAAATATGAAAGGTGAAAATGATTACCAAATTAAATTTATATGTATTGATGCTGTTGAAGAACATACATAAAGGGGTTGGGGGAATGAATTTTCAGCCAAAACAAAAGGGAACATTTCTATAGGAAGACAAGAAAGATCATATAGCTCATACTACATGTTCTTGTAAGAACTTAGAATGATATAGCGTAAGATTAATCCTAATATATAAAAAAGTTGATTTAAATAAGCTTTGTAGCTCTTTCAAGCTCCAACTTCACTTCATTTCATGAAATCACCTGCAGACAACACATATTTAGCGTTAATGCATCATCATATATGTTTAATGAGATACTCCCTCCTCCCTCCGTGTACTTTTCATAAGCTACAACTATCCAAATCACTCAGAACAAACTGCAAAGGATGTAATTTTAAGAGAGAGAGAGAGAGAGAGATCACATGGTTCAAAGTTGGCAGCGCATTTCACCGGAAGCTGCAGAGCCATGTCGCGATCTATGCCGGAAATTGGAGTTCCGTTGACAAGTAAGCATAAACACGGCTGTCCTAGAGCTCTAACGGCACTGCAGCAAGTTTCACCAGGTGGAATGGGACTAAAAGGAAGAACTGCAGCCCTACAAGGTATGAGCTGAACCAATGAAGAGAAGAAGGTTCTTGTGCAAGGACCACCTTGCCCTTCTGCAACCAAACCTGTCATTAAGATCAACAAAACCAGTAACAATGGCAGAACCTGCTGAATCCCTGACCTAAACACCTTCATATTTGTTCTTTGATTTTCCTGTTACTACTCAAAAATCACTGAACAAGGTTTTTGTATTTATACACAGAAGATATGACTCATGTCATTCAGCATGCCCGTCCTAACATTGTCATGCATTTAGAGACCTTAACTAACTGTGGTTTCAGTCTGGTCTTCACAAGTGAGGTGCTGCGTAACAAACAGTTACAAGATTCAAACTACATGAATCCTACCAAATGTGAAGTGTATTGTGATACTGTAGCCAATCCGCCTTGAGGCTCTATGGGGCACTAACCTATGTTTGGCTAGGAAAAAAAGAATACTACGAGTAAAAACTTTTAAAAATAGTAAATTTTTTTGACTATTTTAGAAAACTTTCCTTCCTAGTATTCCTTTTTCCCTATGTTTCTCTCACTTTTCTCTCCATGCAAACATAGCCTAAATAATCATCCCCCCATTGTTCACATGATCATAAACTATTTTACTCAAGAGAGAATGACATAAAATAGTGAAGGTATTATGAGACCAATGTTTTATTTTCTCTCTGTTTCTATAAATCCAAATCTTGCACTTAATAGTTAATAGCAGAAAATTCATATCCAACTAAAGCTGCTTTGCATCATCTTTTTTCCCGGCATAAAGGATTTTGCATTGTTGGCTATATGCAATACACACGTACACAAATACCTATTTCCTTAAAGATTTCTTTATGTTTCATGATGACTTGACCTAGAGGAAAATAAAAATTAAAAAGATACAGATGCACAGTGGTATCAGTAAGGAAATAGGGAGCCTTGAATATGCGCATGAGAAAATACGCATCTAATTCATTGAAATTAATTAGAGCTCAATTGGAAGTTTCATTGTTCCTTTTCTTGAGACTGGAAAATAAAGCCACGACTTCACTTTCTAGCCCCAACAATTAAGCGCCCACTATCAGTAAAACAATGTATATAACTTCTTATTACAATTTTTTGTCACAAAGGTCCTCACTTCTTCCATTTGAGATTGATTACTACAAGCTCTTGTTCAACCACTCTGTCTGCACTCAGAATAAATTCCATTGTAAACCACAAGATCATATGAATGATGTCAATAATGGATTACAGTTACTCCCTCTAGTTCATAATATAAGTCACTTCAACTAATTCACTAGAATAAAAAAATAATAGTTAACTCATGAAATTTATATTGTGGTCTGGAGGGACTATCGAAACAAACCATAAGAATGAAATCACAGCATATTTAGATATCAGGTTGAGATTCCAGAACTCTATTGCTAACAATTAATAACTAACCCTACCTGTTACCTAAATGAAACTGATAGAAATGAGCTCCAATATAATGGAATTGATTCTTTTTAGATAAGTGCTTTTGCGCTTAGATGGAATGTTAGCAAATTTGGGAGTTTCAATACCTGCTTCCCTGTCTGAATAAGAAGACACCCAATTGGAACCTTCAACATTCTGTCCATTTCTTAACCAGATGTTTCAACCAGGAAATCTACTTCTACCATGAATTGTTAGGAAATTCAGGTCGTAGTGATATCCAGCAAAGGCAGTGCCCTCCTAGCCATATTTTTGAAGGTCACTCCCTGTTGGAGCCAACAGATGTGGGCCCTGGTATTTGACAGAATCATAAGACAAGATGGATAGAAACTTCAAACCAAAGATAATTACAAAAGGAAACATGGAAACAGGAAAAACATGATCGAGGCTGTAACTAATTTTAGAAGGAATTAATACTGCCCAGTGCCACAGATGATGACCAGTAAATAATAGCAATACATGATAAGGTCACATAATTCATTATCACTTCTTAGTTAACTATGACATGAATATGCATGTTCATTCCAAAGTAAACTGCATCGTTAAATGACTGAGGTATAGCCCATTAGGTAGCTATATGTTCAAAACATTTTTCTACCTAAAAGAGTCACCCCTTTCAATTTATTTTAGAACGTCAAATTTGCATAATCAATAGCAAGCCTGTTTTATCAAAGAGCACATGTTTTTCTTTTCAACAGTATAATTATGACCACAAATAAATTCTCCAGTTCTTGAAGCTACAGAATCTGTTATGAAAAAGTTAGTTACTGGTAGTTATTAACAGCTAGTCTATAGTAGTTATTGACAGCTGTCTCTTCTATCAGTTTTCCTCTCGCCTAATTCTTGAAGCCTATAAATAATTGGCAAGGATTAATGTACTGTAGGATATATGACAATGCAGTAATTCGGTTTCATTTCTCCTTTGAGAGCTACCCTTCGTTATCCCTCATTCTCTCTCTGTTTCCCTCATTTCCTTCTTGTTCTTTCCTTTTCTCCTTGATTCTTTATCATTCTTGATCAAATATCTTAACAAGTGGTATCAGAGCTAAGCTTTCCTTGGATGGCCGAATGCATGCGGTGGAACAATGGTTGAGACACGGTCACATATGGATGGCCGAATGCAGGCGGCGGAACAATGGTTGCTGGCAGTCGACGAGTTGCAAGAAACGGACGAGCTTCAGAATGTGGGACGTGCCTTCTGACAAGAACTGCAACACATTATGCAAGAGGTGCGGAATCTTGGCCACGGCACGCCCAATAGGAATGGAACCCATCGGAATCATGACAATCCCAATGACCATCGACGGCCTCGACTGCCGAGAATGGATTGCCCAAGGTATGACGGCAATAATATCTATTCGTGGATAGTCAAATGTGAGCGGTATTTCCAGCTTGAAAATATCGCAGAGGAAGTAAGGGTGGATATGGCCGCCGTGAACTTGGACAGTGACTCCTTCGAATGGCAACTGGCAATGGAACGGCATTGGGGGAATAACCGACCGACGTGGGAAGAATATACAGACCTTCTACAGAAAACTTTCAAGCCGTCCCATGAAAGACCCATGACAGAGTTGACTCATCTGCTGCAGACGGGGACGTTGGCAGAATTCAACGTAAAATTTGACACATTGGCGGCACGATTGGACTTATCGGAAGAATACCTCGTGGATGCATATGTTGGAGCCTTGAAGGATGAAATCGCAGATTCAGTGCTTACGTTTGATCCCCGAACTCTAGTGGAAGCTCGTAGGTTAGCGAGGGTGCAGGAGATTGCGGTTAATCATCACTTGAACAAGAATGCTGGGGATAGAACAGGGAAGGCGTCGGCACCGGGAACCTCCTACAAGAATGCCCTCTTGAATGGGAGTGTTGTTCCGCGTGGTAATGCAACGCCCTTGGCCGTTAAAGATTCAGCGATGATACCCAAGAACCCCGCCAGGTGGGTACGTCCTCTCAAGGTCTTGACGGCGGAAGAGGAGGCCGAGCACCGATCGAAGAATTTGTGTTTCTACTGTCATGAGCCATTCTCGCGTGATCACCGTTGTTCTCAGAAGCAGAAGATGCAGCTACATTTCATAACCTTTGACGAAGAGGGTGAAGGCATTGGAGTGGAAGTTAAGGATAGTGGTAAGTCAACCCCTCTAATATCGTTGCACGCTATCAATGGCGAAGAGTCGAATAAGACAATGAAAGTGGTGGGGAATGTGGGAAAACGCTGTATCTACATTCTTATAGACACTGGCAGCACGCATAACTTCCTTGATGTCAGTATGGCAAGGAAGCTAGGCTGGCGAGACCAGGGGGTTCGTCTATCATCAGTACGGATTGCTGGGGGACAGAGTTTGGGCATCCATGGCACGTGGGAGAAGCTTAAATGGCGGATGCAGGGCCAAGAATTTGAGGGTACGTTCCAGATTATTAACTTGTGTACACATGATATGGTGTTGGGGCTTGAATGGCTAAGGATTCTTAAGAATGTGTACTGGGATTATAGTTGCATGACTATGCACTTCTGGTATAAGGGGGGATTGTGTAAATTGCAAGCAGTGGGTCTCGGAAAGTTAGAGGTACTGCCAACCACTAAGCTCAGTCTCCACTGTAATGGTGACCAACAAAAGTTTCTGATTCAGCTCTTAAGGCCTCCAGAAGAAGCAGAATCTCAGTGCCTTGCGATTCAGGATGAAGTAACTGACATCCCTGAAGAGGTGCAGGGGGTCTTGACTGAATTTGGGGACGTGTTTAAGGAGTCCCAAGGGTTGCCACCATTAAGGGTTGGTCATAAACATTCTATTGTCCTCCAAAAGGGGACCATTCCTATCAACCTCAAGCCATACCGTTATCCTGCTATGCAGAAGGATATCATTGAGCAACAAATCAGGGAACTCTTACAAAATGGAGTACTCCAGGAGAGTTCTTCGCCTTTCTCTCCCCCTATTGTGCTAGTAAAGAAGAAAGATGGGTCTTGGAGGATGTGTATTGATTATAGGGAATTAAACAAGTATACAATTAAGAATCAATACCCAATTCCCTTAGTAGAAGATTTGTTAGATGAGTTACATTGGGCCAGGTGGTTTACTAAGCTGGATTTACGGGCTAGGTATCATCAAATCAGAATGATGCCAGCAGATTGCCATAAGACTGCATTTAAAACTCATTCAGGCCACTATGAGTGGTTGGTAATGCCTTTTGGCTTGACTAATGCTCCAGCTACATTTCAAGGAGCTATGAATAATATTTTCAGGCCTTTCCTACGTCAGTTTGTGCTTGTTTTCTTCGATGATATTCTCGTCTATAGCTCCTCCATTGATGAACATGTAGTTCACTTGAGAGCCGTTTTGAAGGTTTTGCGTGAACACCAATACTTTGTCAAGAAGAGTAAATGTGCTTTCGCTGCTCGAACTGTGGAGTATTTGGGCCATATCATTGCTGCAGGAAGGGTATCCACAGACCCTAAGAAGATTCAAGATGTACTGGAATGGCCAGAACCAGAAAATGTGAAGCAACTAAGGGGATTTCTAGGGTTGGCTGGTTATTATAGAAGGTTTATCAAGGGGTTTGGAGAGTTAGCTCGTCCCTTGACTCTTCTTACTCGTAGGGATGCTTTCCAATGGTCAGAGCAGGCCACCCTTTCCTTCCAGAAATTAAAGGAAACTTTAGTTGCAGCGTCAGTGCTTGCACTGCCGGACTTTTCCAAGAAATTTGTAGTTGAGGCTGATGCATGTGGTGTAGGAGTTGGTGCTGTCCTCTTGCAGGAAGGTCAGCCACTTGCATTTTTTAGTAAGGCTCTGGCTCCTCAGCACATGAAACTTTCTATATATGAAAAGGAATTGTTAGCTACAGTGCTTGCAGTGGAGAATTGGCATCAATATTTGGAAAGGGGTCATTTCAGCATAAGAACAGATCAACAAAGTCTCAAGTTTCTGTTGGGACAGAAGCTTAAGACCTCTTTTCAGATGTATTGGGTAGCAAAGCTTATGGGCTATAATTATGAGATTCAATATAAGAAAGGGAGTGATAATTTTGCAACTGATGCTCTCTCTAGGTTACATGGTTCACAAATACTGCAAATGACTCTTGACACTGCTTCCCCAGAACTCCTAGACTTGATAAAGGAGTCTTGGGAGGCTGATCCTGTGATGGCAGCTATTCTATCAGATGTTAAGCAGCAGGCTGATGGGATTATGGGCAAATTCTCATGGGATGGGTCTATTTTGCGAAGGGACAGTAAGATTGCAGTGGGTAATGTTGTTGATACTAGGCATAAGATCCTTGAATGGCTCCATTCGAGTGCGCAAGGAGGACATTCAGGGATTAATGCTACTTACCATAAAGTTCGTAGCTTGTTTTGGTGAAAGCACCTTCATAAAGAAGTAGAAGATTATGTGAAAGGTTGTGATACTTGTGCTAGGTGCAAGTATGAGACAGTGGCTTCTCCGGGGTTGTTACAACCACTGCCTGTTCCAAGTAATGTTTGGGAGAGTATATCCATGGACTTTATAAAAGGCCTTCCTAGATCTAATGGGAAGGAGGTGATTTGGATTATAATTGATAGGATAAGTAAATATGCCCATTTCATTGGTTTATCTCACCCCTTTTCAGCTTCTTCTCTTGCTCAAATTTTTCTGGATCAAGTGTATAAACTTCATGGGGCACCAGTGAGATCATAAGTGATAGAGATCCCATTTTCATTAGTAACTTCTGGAGAGAATTTATCAAGGTTTTAAAGATTGAGCAGACGCTATCTTCTGCATATCATCCTCAAAGTGATGGGCAAACTGAAGTGTTAAATCGGTGTTTGGAATCTTACTTGAGGTGTATGTGTTGGGAAAATCCAAAGGAATGGAGCCAATGGATATCTCTAGCTGAATGGTGGTACAATAAAGCCTTCCGTACTGCTACCAAGGTAACCCCCTATGAGTTATTATATGACCAGAAACCACCTGTTTATTCCCCTTATATTCCTAGGTCAGCTGTTGTTGAAGCGGTTGACAGAAGTTTTGAAGCTAGGGAAAGGATGGTGGCTGTACTGAAGCATCATTTGCACAGGTCGGTCAATACCATGAAACAAAAAGCTGATGCCAAGAGGGCGGATAGGGAATTCCAAATACGGCAATGGGTTTTTCTGAAGTTACAACCTTACAAACAGATTTCTGCAGCAACTAGGAGTACTCAGAAATTAGCGCCTAGATTTTATAGGCCCTACAAGGTGATGGAAAGAATTGGTCCAGTTGCTTACAGGCTAGAATTACCAACTGAATCTAGAATTCATCCTACATTCCATGTGTCCTTGTTAAAGCTATGTCCAGATCCTGGAGTAAAACAGCGACATCCTCCCAATGACTATCCTACTATTCCCACTTCTCAGTATCCTGAGCAAATACTGGCTACTAGAGTGGGGAGGAAAAGGAAGTGTATCATTACTGAAGTCTTAGTGCAATGGAGGGGATTTCCAGAAGAGGAAGCATCCTGGATATCTCTTTACAATTTGCAGCAACAGTTTCCAGAATTTCAAGTGTCTAACCCTTGAAGACAAGGGTTATTTTGGGGGAGGGGGTATTGTTATGAAAAAGTTAGTTACTGGTAGTTATTAACAGCTGGTCTATGGTAGTTATTGACAGCTGTCTCTTCTATCAGTTTTCCTCTCCGCCTAATTCTTGAAGCCTATAAATAATTGGCAAGGATTAATGTACTGTAGGATATATGACAATGCAGTAATTCAGTTTCATTTCTCCTTTGAGAGCTACCCTTCGTTATCCTTCTTTCTCTCTCTGTTTCCCTCATTTCCTTCTTGTTCTTTCCTTTTCTCCTTGATTCTTTATCATTCTTGATCAAATATCTTAACAGAATCCCATAAGTTCCAATCTTATACATGATCAATATGCACAGATCATTACAAGATGCAAAATAAACAATGACACTAAGATCATGATTCTTCTACTTAACTGCTACACCACACGAACTGAGAACCTTTACTACCGCATTGGGAAAAGAATCAATTGCAAATGTACAAGTGACATTGATCAAAAGGCAATGAATGTCAAATTTGTAATCAATATATTGTAAAAGCTGTTGCAGACCAGACAAACAACACCTGCATGTTAATGGCTAAAGATCTGTCTCCAAATGTTTGTATGTGATCTCATAAGTCAAATTTCACTTATTGTTTATGAAAACATCCTTACACAACCTTTATTTTCGGCATTGTTTTTAGCTTCCTAGTAATAATAGAATTTGTCATTGTTTATTGTTTACTGATAAAATAATTAATCACCTATAAGGTATTACTGGTAACGGGAAATAGATTGATCAGTTTAATTGATAAACGTGGACACCTGCTTCATAAGAGAAGTGAATGCATCCCTCGGTAGCCCAAAGCCAACAGCTGCCATTTTAGCAACCACCTAAATAAGAAATGCGCTGTCACTGAAATCACACACATAAAAAAAACAAGGAAAAAGGTGAGAAAACCGCATAAACACTCACTTCTATTGCTGAAATAATCTTGTATCCTCAGGAATCCATGGTCTCTTTGCATTCAGGAAAACCCTCAGGTATGACTGGCTCTGAATTGAGTTCCTGAACAATTAAGATAATATTAGGAATAATTTATGTTAACAAGCTAATGTTGTATGGCTGAAGAGAGGAAAGAGATGAGAGACCTGAAAACTAGCGTTTGAAGGTCTAGGACCAATTCTCCAAAAGTATCGCCACTTGAGATCAGGTCCAACAGGAGTATGAGGTTGGTGCTCTATTGGCATTGCTTTTAGTTCTCTTGCTTTTCTTCATCAACCAAGCTTCTTGGAAATTACACCCTTTCCAGAGTAACCTCAACCTATATGACCATTTTTTTTTTAACAAGTCTTACAAAGTCCTTTGGCCATGAACACCACCAAATTACACAAAATTTCTCTTTACATAACAGATATTTCCAGGTTTGATTTTCTCCACACATGATATACGAAACTGATGCTTGAACTAGATTGAGTGCAAGTTGCTGATGATCTCTGTATACTTTATAGTGATTAAAATAAGTAATTACAACATAAACTAACAATGTATAATAGCCTGCTAGTATCGGGTATCGTTCGTTTCAAGAAAAGTCTTGTTTTATTTGTCAGAATCAGCATAACTGAATGAACAAGTAACATGGAGGGATGCCCAAATGCAAAACGATCTCGACTCAAAGGAGGTTTAACAATTCACTCAAAGACTTATTCTTTTTAAAATTAACCAAGTGCATATCAAGCATGTCTACATTCTCTCAAATCAAGCAGAAGCAATATAAAAGCTTATAAGTCGATGGTGAATCCTGATTTTATCATTTAATTTAGAGCAAATAATAAGGCAGAATTGTCAAACTTGTGGACTTTAGGGGAAAAGAAGGCAACTTTAGAAAGAAAAAATTGAATATATCCAACCACCCCATCAATGCTAAAACAGGAAACTTTGCAAGAAACTTTCTGGGCAAGCAAACATACCGACCCATTTGGCCTATCCTTTTTCCTTACCTGGTAATGCAACTGAGGCCTCTCCTGGCGACTCTTGAACTCCTGAAGGCTCTCGAAGTACTTCTCGATCATATCGATGAAGCGATCGTCGTCTTGGACGGAGCATCTGGGATCCTTGATAAGTAAAGCTCCGGTCTCCATCAGACTCCGACTGACCTCAAAGCAAAGCGCAACGAGGTCGAAACTGAGGTCACCGGAGACTGCCAAGCAGGGGAGAGATTTACTACGGGCAACTCCATCTTCGCGGAAGATAAAAGGCGAAAATATCTGTAGCGTATTTGGGATTGTTAGGATGGCGGGAGATGTGGGATTCGATCTGCCAGTATTTATAGTAGTATAAATTTATTATCGCAAACCAATGGGCTTTTGCGGGAAACCACCAAGGTCCGAAAAATTGTAACATTGTCCCAAACAAATTTAAGGGAAATTTATAATTAAGGACCAAAATCAGAAGTTATTTATATACAAGGGCATTAAATTTCTAAAAATATCCTATGGAGCCAATCCTTCCATGAAAAAAAAAGGTGTAATAATTGAAATACTCAAAACAAATAATTTATCTAATCACTGAGAGAATTTTTTTTGTTACCCACCCGATTCACCGGAGCTTTACCTCTATTACATCTGGATCTGACCCGTATCGCGCACCTGGCTATAATTGGTGATTCTTTTAACTGGGATTTTTTGCATACGTCAATATTTGAACTCGAGACTTTGCTTAAACGATATCGAGTCGTTTACCACTCGGATCTCACATTAGTTAATCACTTAGAGAATTTAAATTCACCATGTGTGACTAAATTTCTTGTCTTGATAAATTTGCTATGAGTGACTACAAATTATGTTTTATAAACATTTCAATCGTTGCACTTTGTTAAGTGAGAACTTGATCCTGCAATATAATTTTAGAAATTTAGTGTCTCCATCTATAAATAACTTTTCATTTTGGTTCTTAAGCATAATTCTCTCTAGTATGAAAGAATCTAATCTCACTTTTCTTTTTTCTTGTTTTTTCACACTTTGCGTGTACAATCTTAAAAGTGTATATGGTCACACTCCCGGACCTGTTAACGTGTTAAATAAATCCATTGACATTATTGGTAAAAAAAAAAAAAAGTATCTGTTGAGTGATTAAGGATTTAATTATTAATTCTATTATTTCATGTCTCAATCTTAGTTGGAAAGAGTATAGCTTTCTTTCCAAGTGATCTTAGTCCCCGTTGTGTATAGAGACGACTCTGTCCCTAGTTAAACAAATAAAATAAAATTTAATGTTTCAAGTGATAGTATTTTATAAGGATTTTCCTTAACTTGTAATAATAAGTATATATGCTCCTTTCTTAATATAAAATATAATTAAAAATTTTATTTTAACCTTAAATATAAAATATATTTTATATATTTATTAATTTTTTCAAAATTATTCCTATTAATATTCTTTCAATAATAATCAAATAAAAAAATAACTAAAAATACCGTGTCACAAAATGGCCTAATAATAGTGAAGTTTCAAGGAATTTTCTAGAATTATTTTTTGTGGGATGATTAGTAAGAGCTCTAGTGCCATAGACTAGAGAATTATCAAGAAAGAGTGCCTTGGAGATAAATGACTACTTCATTTTAAGAAATAATATTTTTTTTTTCTAATGTATATATATTCTCTTATTAGAGATGATAATATTTAAAATAATATTAGATACTAAATATGAGTAAATTTAATTATATGAAATGATAAAGAAGCCCTAAGAAGTGACAATAACAATAAGCCTAGCTTTAAGCATTTTTAAAAACCTTCTTTATGTGTAGGCTTTTAACAAGCCTTAAGAAATTAGGACTTTTAAGTCATTAAATAGAACTTGAGCCTATTGAAAGATATTTAAGGCATATACAGTTCTTCGAATTAAAAAACAACAATAATAATTGAATCATCTACGCTCCACACGGACTTACAGCTTTATAAGACTAGGCCCCCCTGATTGGTTCAGGATCAGAAAAATCCGGTCGGTTTAACAAATGAAACAAACCTTAGTTATCTGTTTAATTTTTGACTGGAACATTGCCAATTGTCTAAACATGAAAACAACATCGACCTTTGTTTTCCTTTATTTGCCAGTCAGTTGAAGGGTTTGTTTGTTGCTTGTGAATTTCATAGTTGCAACTTCCTCTATCAAAGCATGCTCTAATTCTTATACAAGTATATAACACATTCCAATTGGCCACAAAAAAGCATCCCAAACACCACAATCAAATTCTTATGATGGCACTTAAACACCTTCCCATCTTTGTCTTTCTCTCCTCCTTCTTAGGTACTAACAACAATGTCCCATTATTCAGACATGCTCTAATGGATTATTCTTGAAATTTTTTATGATAATTTAATGACAGTTTTTATGATTATTCTTTTTCTACAGGATCATCAGAAGCGGCAGTTTTCTCTCTGCAGAATAAATGTAGGGAGACAATATGGCCTGCAATCCTAACAGCTTCAGGCAAACCTCAACTGATGGATGGTGGGTTTCAGTTAAAACCTAACCAAACCATAGACATCATTGCTCCAAAAGGGTGGTCCGGCCGGCTCTGGGGCCGGCGCCACTGCTCCTTTGATGTCTCCGGCAATGGAATGTGTGTTACCGGAGACTGTGGAGGCAAGCTCAAATGTGATGGAGTCGGAGGAGCGCCACCAGCCACACTTGCAGAATTCACTCTAGACAGTCCCATGGACTTCTATGATCTTAGCCTAGTTGATGGCTATAACATGCCAGTATCAATTTTCCCCTCTGGGGGATCTGGGAATATGTGTAAGGCCATTAGATGCCTTACAAATTTGAACAAAAGATGCCCTAAAGGATTGGAGTTGAAGAACAAAGGTATGGTTGTTGGGTGTAAGAGTGCATGCATGGCCTTTAACAAGCCAGAATATTGCTGTTCTGGAGAATTCAATAGCCCTAACAAATGCAAACCAACAAGTTATTCAAAGGCCTTTAAGGCATCTTGTCCTCTAGCTTATAGTTATGCTTATGATGACGCATCCAGCACTTTCACTTGCGAAGGAGCTAATTACTTGATTAGGTTCTGTTAAAGGAGGCAGAACAGAAAACAAGATCAACTGAATACATCAAATAGAGGGTTCAACTGAAGACATTACCTCACATGTTTAAAGACTATAGACATTACTGTGTAAAGACATCATAATTTGTGTGCGCTTTGTGTGTATACCTATTATTTCCTTATGTATGTTATATACAAAAGATTTGATGTGATTTACTGCAACGGGATTCTTTTGGAGTATAGATGCTCTGACAAAATTCTGGATCATGTACAAATAAAATTATAGAGATATATAAAGATGTAAAGATGGATTCCATTGAAGAGTATATGGATATGCTTGTATGACTATTAATCATTAGTTTACTCCATCTCAACTACTTGTAGATTAGGATTACTTGAAGAATTTTCTTGTTCTAAGTATTGAATCTTGAATGAATAAATAAATACCATAGATGAATAAAAACATACATTGGAACGTGTTCTTGAGTTCACATATGCAACCTGTTTACATTTCAGCCACAAATACTAGACAAGCAATTTATAAAAAAGTAGACAAGCCAGTAACAAAAGGGTATTATGCATTTATTTCCATTATGCATATCTTAATCAAAATTATGCAATAAGATATTATTAAAACAACAAAAGAATAATGTCCTATTTCGATGCTCAGGATGTAGCTCTAAGCAATAATCATGGGAAAAAGCTCACTAACAGATACGGTGAATAGACTACTCAATTACATCAAACCATCAGAAGTTGAGTTCTCTTGCATGCCAGCCAACCCAACCAAGCAAATTTGAGTCCATCGACAATATCCTGAAAAGGGAAAAAAGAACCATATAAGAGTAGAGGCAATGTAGTTAAATATATATAGGGGTTAATGTATAGTACATTACGTGTTTGCTATAAAATTACTTGTTAAAAAAGGTTCTCCTACATGTTATATCTCTATTAGAGAATTCTATTAAAAGGGCAGACACTAACAACCTGAAATTATAAGTAGAATCGAATTAACAACCTCCCACTTATAGAGGAACTTATATGCCATTAGGCCACAAAACTATTAGATAGTACATTGCGTGTTTGCTATAAAATTACTTGTTAAAAAAAGTTACCTAAATGTCATATCTTTATCAGACAATTCTATTAAAAGGGCAGGTACTAACAATTTGAGGTTATAAGCAGAATCAAACTAACAACCTCCTACTTATAGAGAAACTTACATGTCATTAGGCCATAAAGCCATTGACTATCTATCAGAGAATTCTATAGCAGCAAACACAGAAAAAACTTATGAAAGTAGCAAAATATAGCAGGAGAGAAGGAGGAGAGCCCTCACGTAAGATAAATGTAACAGTCCTCGCAGCTCCAGTTGAACTCTAAGAAAAACTGCAGCAATTGAACCTCCTTTTAGTTTCTGGGCCCTTTTGATATTCTAGGTCATCTGAAGGGACATAAATTTCTGTCCCTTCAAGATTTACTTTCTCCAGTTTTGATTCAGCTCCATTGGTCACGAGAGACTTCTTACGAATAGTTAGATAGATCTGAGAGAGAAGACCAAGGAAAGCTTGCTCTACGTTGGTGGAGTCAAGTGCTGACGTCTCCATGAAGAAGAGACCATGCTTCTGAGCAAACTCTTTGGCTACATCAACAGGTACCACTCGCATTGAACCCAGGTCACACTTGTTGCCAACAAGCATAACAGTAACATTCTTATCTGCATGCATTTGTAGCTCCTCCAACCATGTTTCAACGTGATCAAAAGTATCTTGCCTGGTTATGTCATATACCAGCAATGCACCAATTGCACCTCTATAATATGCAGTAGTAATCGCCTGGTACCTGTGAAAAATGACAAAATTGCCTCAGAAATTACTCACATTGAAGAATGTAAATCCAAACACATCCTAGTTCAGTTTTTTTTCTGCTTCCCTATTAGGAAAAAATATATTCAAAAAGGATAAACAAAATTTAATACAAGTGTGTAATTTTAAAAAGTGTCACTTTTTCGTTGTTAATTAAATTGAACTGAGCCATGTAAGCATGCACAGATGAAAAACGTTCCACTGAAACATGTGAAACTAAGCACATTATAGTTCATTCATTTTCTGCTCTCTCTTTAGAGGAAACAAAATACTAAAAAAGGATAAATGAAATTTAATACATGTGTGATTTTGAAAACTTTATTGAGCTGGATAATAAAATTGAAGCAAGGCATGAGAGAGCATGAAAATGAAATACATTACCTGTAATCATGCATATCTCATATATATCATTAAATTTGATCCCATTAATCTAGTGATAATTAAAGAATAAGATATTTCGAATTGAAAAAGAAAATCAAAGCTCGCTCAAATATGATCTAAAAATATCAAATTATTCATGTGAAAAAATTAGGTGGAAATTATGGAAGAAAACATTTAAAAAACACTTTTAACATAATAAACAGGAAAAAAATCAGCAAAACTACATTTTACCAACTTTTTTAATAATTATCGTCACACAATTAAGTTTTATTGAATAACATAAGTGAAATCATTTAAAAGACAACACATCAGATATAATCTACATTTCATTTCTAATGGAGTCGAGTCTATAAAATAGTGCCAAATCAAAGATATATAACATGATATCCTCAGCTCACCACAATACGCAGCAAGAAACTTTGATTGACCAAACTAAAAATTTGATTCCTAGAATGTTATGCACACCTAATTTTAGCCTTTAAGGCATAAGATAGTCTCCAACAAGAACAAAGAACAGAACTTAAGTGCAATTTTGAAGCATCTGCCCTTAGCCAACCCAATAAAACATGATGATAGGCAGAATGTTTACAATGAGATCTTCTACCATACGCCATATAATTACTCAAATTCTTAAGCAACTTTGCCTAAATCTAATCTAAGAGAAAACTCATAACATTGAAGTTTTTTTGACACAAGTCACTCAGAGTAAGTTATATATTGACATGATTTTCGGATATTGAATTTAAATGCTCCTAATAATCAGGTCAAATTGTAGCTTAGGACAATAACAGTATCAGAGAGAGAGAGAGAGAGAGGACTCAAATAGACCTTTCTTGACCAGCAGTATCCCAAATCTGGGCTCTGACAACCTTGTGATCCATGAGCACCGTCTTGGTCTGAAATTCAACTCCGATTGTCGCCTTCGACTTCGCATTGAACTCATTCCTAGCATAACGATTCAAGAGCTGGGATTTCCCGACGCCGGAGTCGCCGATCATCACAATCTTGAACATGTAATCAATCCCCTCCTCTAAATCGCTCTGCCAGTGAGCCATCTCCGTCAGGATTCTCCAAAACTGAAAACCCCTTATGCTAAATCAACCCAGCAATGTGAACCCCTCTTCAGATTCAGGCTAATTTGAGTGATCTCAGCAGAAGAAGAGTGCTTTTCACGATTTCGCGGTGGATGAACAAACGGTGGGTGTCGTGTAGCCTGAGAATTTATGGCGCGTGAAAGGAGACGCATTGGGAATAAAGGAGGAGGAAGTTTAAGTATCGAAGAAAAGGAAAAGGAAAAGGAAAGCTGAAGCGATACGTTATTGGATCCGAAGGTGTTTGGCATGTTTGAGTAATGTCGTTAGCTTCCTTCTTCTTTTGAAGAGTTAGGTTGGCGAAGCGGGACAACGACGAAGTTGCAAGAGAAAGACGCGTCACCCTAATTATGAGTTTTGATCGTTAAAAAGTTGAAAACTCTGTGAAGTGTTGAAAAAGGAAGGGGATACACGCTGTAGAAAAGGAAGTCAAATCCACCCTAAATTATGGAAAATTAATGAAGATATCTTTTACCTAATTTTCAATTACAGTTTTATTTTTTTTTATCAATTTTTATAATTTTATCTTATTTTAATTAGGCTTTTATAGTTTTTTTTATTTTTATCATATATTTTTATTTAGTATCATGTCTTTATATGCCTGTAGATCTTAATAAAAAAAATATTCTTAGGTGACTTATAAAAAAATCTACACAAACATGATTAAAAACGTGCAAATATAGATAAAATAATATTAAGAATATCTATGAGATAATAAATTGCGGACAAAATATGGGGGCAAACCCATTTTAAAATATAAGAGGAAAATATTATTTAATTTTTCATTTGACATCAACTTAAATTAAAATTAAAATTTTAATAAAACCGAAAGACCAAAAATATGTTTATACTTATATATAAAAATAAATATTTGGCAAATGACTTGTTTGACCCCAAAAAAGGGGGTTATACAAGTTTTTGTTGTAATATTTTTAAAATATTTATTTAAATTAATGGTATTGCTATAACCATGAATTTATTCACCAAGACCCATTATAATTTCATTAAAATGTATGCATTGAGAGGGCATTAGGTGGATATAGTATGAGGCGACAATTTGGCAATGTATTATTGAATTTCATTCACTTTTCTCATGAGAATTATTTTTTTTTATAATACTCACGAGAATTAATTTACAAACAAGCACTCCCAGTAAACAAAGAAAATAAGGAAGGAAAACATATTAAAGCAAAATGAAAAGCAATCCAAACAGGGCCTAAATGATTTGCAGAGCAAATATCAGCTTAATTTCATATAATTACAGTTTATAATTTCTATAAGCTTTTTTTCTTCTGAGAAGTACATATCAGTAGTAGTGATGCATCTATCATGTCTCATAATTCTTTTTTTTTTTTTTTGAGAGATTTAATCTAAATAAGAAAAAAAAAGAAATAATTCCCTTATTCCTTTTGCTAGCTACAAGGCACTGAGTTATGCATCTGGTTACTTCAACACTTGCACTTTGCTTTTGTATCTGTGAGCATCTGCAAGAGAAGGAGAAATAACGGTTAAACTTCGTTGAAATTTTGTAAGGAGTTAATATAATATTTAATTCTTTAAGTTATAGTTTTTAACTACTAAGTTGGGAGATACCGTTTTAACTTTATAAAAAAATTGATTTTTATAATTTAATAAAAATTAGAATAATTTTTTTTTAAGTGATTAAAATCTATAGTTTAAAATTTAAAAGAGACAAAATTTCTGTTAACTTGTGCGAGCATGAAGAAAGAAAGAAAGAAAACTTCATTAAACTTATTTAGTACCTGAACTTGTTTCTGCAAGTCTTTGATATAATCAACTGCTAAATCCAGCATATCTGCTGTGCTTGTTTGCTGTCATGAGGAGAGAAAAAAAGACCAAAACAAAAACGAAGGGTTTTACTTAAGTTCTAAGAAGCCTCAGTGAACATGTAGCAATGTTTTAGTAAAAGAGCATATCATAGATTGATTTATTACCTTTTCAGATTTTGGAAAGAGATCTTGCAACTTCTTTATTCTTTCACTGATTCTTGTTCTTCTTTCCCTCTCTGCAATGCTTCGCGGGTGAGTGGCGAAACCTCGTTTAGCTCGAATCTTACAAGGAACAGATCCTTGAACTTGAAGAAACTTCTCAATTGCACTTATCTTTGACTTTGTTGAAGAACTAGGAAGACTCAAATGATGAGTCAAACCAACTTTCTGATTATATCCAAAATCAGCATTCTAAGAAACAAAATAGCAGAAAATACACATTGAGACTCAAATCCATTGAACAAGATTACAGACAAAACTGAATTGAGAAACTTTAAGGTTTTTTTAATGTACCTGAGTTTCAAAACCATTTGAAGTAGAAAACATGAGTTCATCATTGCCACTGGCTGTTTTAGTGTCATTGAATGAAGGAGAATCCCAGAAGTCACTTGTGAAGCTGGGAATGTAACATTCATTAGTGTTGTTGCCATTTTTGTCATTTCTCATATTTCTTCTACTTTCAATTTCAACACAAGTTGCTTCTTCTAGGGTTTCATTCCCATCTTCTGCTATATCAGGCAATTCTCTTGAACAAGAAGATGCCCTAGCTGATGTAGTAGAAGCTTGGCCGTTTGAGACATGATCACAGGATTTAAAGCTTCCCGCATCTCTCCACGTTGCAAAACCTGCAAATTTTTTTAGAGATAAAACAATTATTCTTCAACTCTCACCCAAAAAATATTTAGGATTAATATAAGAATCGAGTATTATATTAACTAAAACTTTAATAATCTTCCGAAATATCTGTTCTTGTCAAGTATATTTTGAAGAGGAAAAATAAACTTATATTTTCATATTCCTTTTTTTTTTTGTAATTTTATCTGAGTTGTATGAGAAGTCAAAATCTCTTTGAATAACTCATTTGAAAGTGTTTCCTCAATTAGAAATACAAGATAGAGATAGCCATGAAAATAGAAAGAAAGAATGGAAAGGCTTACATACCATTTTCAACTGAGAAATTGTTGAACAGACCAGCAGGGGAGCTTTTCTGTCTAACGAGATTATTATTATTAGACCTAATTTTGGACTCAGATGAATTGAATGAGCCATCAAAAGCATTCCCAGAAGAAGAACCGAAAGACCCATTTGGAAAGTGTTGAACTTGCTGAGTCTGAGATTGGTAAACTATCTGAGAACCATAATTAGAATTATTATACCCATTGTGTCCCTCTGAAACAGAGTCCCCTCTTTCTTCCTGCTTGATCCATCCATTGTTTGATGATGAAGAAACCAACTTTGCCAACATAGCTTCCATTTCTGAACTTGAAGAAGATGGATTCTGATGATGATGATCTATGCTTCTAGAAGCTGCATCATTCTGAACAAGGCTTTCCAGAAATGAGCTTGGAGCAGAACTGTACCTCATTAATCCAGAATTCAAGTGGTTAATTGAATCCATTTCTGGGTTTCTCCGAAGCTCTCCATCTGAGTAATTTAAAACACTTGGACTATACATAACACTCATATTCCTGAAAATTCACCATTAAAAAATAAAAAGCGTATGTCATATTTCTTTCTTACATAGATGAGTGTTGAAATTCCACCACAAATTCTTGGATAAATTTTAGGACAGACAGAGAAATTCACCTTGGAAGTTATGAAAACCCCAGAAAGCTGTCCTCAAACTTTGCAGAAAGAATGTGAATTTTATCTTCAATCTTGAAAACATAAAACCTGAAAAATAAACAGAATTCAAGTTCAGCTCAGAATCTTTCTGGAACTCTGCTTCTAAAAAACAGAGTTCAAACATAGATTTCAGGACAAGACAGAATTTTTTTCTTCTTAAGAAAATGTATGCTTGAAAAAAAGGGCATACTTCTTATAATTCAGAATTCCGAGCAATTAAAACTCCAAAGTTGTGATCTTTGAACGATTTGAGTCGGGATCTGAGCTGAAAATGCAGACAGAAACAGAGAGGAGGAGGGGGAAGAAGAGGAAGCTTGATTATTTGTTGGGCTTTCATTGGTGACATATTTATAGAGGGTCTTGTACGGTAATGACCCTCGTATTTGCAAATTATAACGATTATGCCAATGATGAGATAATGTGGTCCATGACAAAACTTTCTGATCTTTCTTTTATCGTTGACCAAACAAACCAACCATGTTTGGTTTTCCACACTTAATGAGATCAATCTATAGCCTTATTGGGTAAAAAGGCATGAATTACAGCTGAAAAAATAATAGCTGTTTATAAATTATGATATATGAAAAGTAGTTCATATCTTGTAAATTTTACCTAAAATCAATTTGTTCCACATAATGTAAAGTGACCATTTTAATTATGGATTAATCGCTACATATTTCTCTCTCTCTCTCTCTTTTCTTTTTAAATTTTTTGATTATTTTTTGGTTTTACAAACAAAAAAAAAAAGCTATGATTGTTAGACTAGGAATAAGTTTATTATTAATTATTTATTTCGTTGATTATCTTAAAATCTTTTAATGTATTTTGAATGTTGAATTTTAATTAAATATTATTTTGAATAATAAAAAAATCATTTATTTATAATATTTGTTGGCTTTTTGTTATAATTAATAAATATAAAATCAATTATAGAAAGAAATTATTGTTAGATATAAGTATAACTAAATTCCATACAAAAAAAAAACTACACAAGAATTATATATATTTTTCATTTCAAGATTTTCAATTAAAAAATAGTATAGTGTATGAATATAATTTAATTTCAAATCCAATCGATAGAAGTTTCTTAATTTTTGTTTCTTGCAAATTACTTTTTAGAGACAATCATGATATGAAATTCATTCTTATTCATTTATTTTAA
Organism: Leucaena leucocephala; assembly: GCA_037074615.1. Lineage (NCBI taxonomy): Eukaryota > Viridiplantae > Streptophyta > Magnoliopsida > Fabales > Fabaceae > Leucaena > Leucaena leucocephala. Next base: position 20,941,453 of record CM073543.1, on the reverse strand, counting down.
GTCACAAGAGCACACAAACTTGAGATGAATATGGGACTCTTAGCTTAAGGGCAAAGCCACCCTTATTTATGGACGAAGGCTGAATGGTTGATTGTGGAGTGGGAAATACAACTATGTAAGGAAAAAAATAATATAGTTTTACATGAATTTTATATCCATTCAATTATTAATATATATATATATGATATATTTAATTAAATTAAATAATTTATTTATATTAGTTAATATGACATATTTTTTTAAACTATCATAATCATTTTTTTAACTTTATTAATTTTTTTCTTATTTGATTATTATTTAAAGAGTATCAATAAGGATAATTTAAAAATAATAATAAAAATAAAAAAATAAATATTATATTTAGAACTAAGATCAATTCTCTAATATAATAAATGAAATATAATACTGATAGTTTAATTAAATCGTTGCTAATGTAATATTTGTTTTATTTTTTTGTGATATGTAATATTTGTTTTATTGCCTTCCAGTACTATTTATTTTTAGTAAAAATTTAAAAAACATTTTTAATCATTGTTTTGTGCATCAAACATAATTTATGTTAGAATCGTACGATGTGTTCTTTGGTTGCCGGAAGGGACAATATTATTTTATATTTGAGATTCATGCATAATCTTACCTAAGCTTTTTCTCTTTTTATACTTTTGTCCTGACATAATGCTTACCAGAGAAAGCAACTTTTTTTTTTTTGAGAAAAAAAACACTTCCCTATGGTTTCTTGAAGTTTTGGTGATTAAATTAGGAAACGTATATGTTCAAAAATAAATAAATAAAGACTAAGTGAAAAAATGGGATAAATTTACAAACATATACTAATTTTAACAATTTTCTAGTGTGTGTAAAATATATTTTTTTCTTATAAAAATAGAGTAGAGAAATTATAAAAACAACAAGCTGTATTATTCATGAACCATAAATATAGAAACTCATTAATCAAATTCTACGCGATATATAATATTCTAATTTCTTGAGAATAAATTAATATTAATCATGAACATAATATTTAATCTTTTTTGTTGTTTTTGACATTTTTATTTCAAAAAGATAAAATATTAATATAAAAATAATTTAAAATATTTGGATATTATTTTTTTTCTCTATTTGAATCATGTACATTATAAAATAAGCACACATAGATTTACTATTTGAAATAAGAATAAATTCAAATTGTCTAAATTAAGTTTTAAAAGTCTAGATTATATACAAAAAATGAATAAGACGTATTTTAAAAGTCTATATTATACAAAATGCAGTTCAAAATGTTATATATTTGTATGAAAATGAGAAAATAATCAAGACAAAGTTCTTCCATTTTCATTCCAAGTATTTTATTTTATTTTTTTAAATAAGGAAGTCCAAACAAGGAAAATGCTTTATGGAAAAAACTCTGGTTTCCAAATATGAATGGTAAAGTTTTATATGTAATTCTCTGTTGACATCATGAAAGGGAATATTTATATATTTTTTTAAAAAAATAAATGTAAATAACGACACAAATTAAAATTAAGAAAAAGCATGCCAGTGATGATGGAAGAAGAAGTCTAAAATGCAGTTAGGAATTTGGATAATTAATAAATGAATCCATGGGATGTGGATAAGAAGACAAAATATCTGTGTCTCAATCAACTTTGTCTTCAAGACACCCCCCATGAAAATGTCAATTTTCTCTAAAGATTTCAATTATTTTTTCCAAAAAAAAGTAAATATGAAATGTCTAATTTTTTATCAAAAAAATTGACAAAACTAGAAATTTTAATTTTGATAAATATATAATTTTAATTTTAATAGTAAATGAGAATCATGTAAAATTTCAAAACAAAAATCACTTTTAAAACTTCAATTAACAAAATCATATTTATTTTGAATCGTACTCTTTAACATAATAAAAATCAAAATATTAAAACAAATATTTTGATCAAAATCCAAACAAGATGGGGTTAGCAGTAATACAGAAACCACTAATGAAACAGTTAAAGGTTTTGAAGGAGAAATGAATTATGAAAGGGAACATGTGATTCTCGTGGAAGTTGGGACTGTCAGACAATTTTGACATTTTTAAATGAATAATTAATTAAATTATTTATTAATTATGTCAACGCTTTTGCCCTAAGAAGTAAGAACAAGACAATGCAACCATGGATTCAGTCATTAGTGTTGAATTTTGCCAATGTGAAAACTGAAAACGTAGGAAAGAACGTAAAGGCAAACTCTTGGAATACCCAAAAATTATAATTTAAAAATAAAAATAAAAACAAAGTCTTCAGTCAAATCATTGCTTCCCCAGAAAACCCAGCATGCCAAAGATGACACCTTTACCCATTTGAAAAATTAAAAAATAAAGTCATGCTTGGTGATAAAATAAAAATTTAAATTTTGGTGACAAATTACTCTTTTAACTAGGTATGAATTTGAGAAGATAATTGTCAAATTTTCTAAAAAACCAAATTACTATTTCCATGTGGCATAGGGGCAAATTTCACAAATAATTTTAATGGAAGAAAAATTATTTTATTCATTATCAGAGAAATTAATATCTTTATTCGGTCAATGCAGTTGATCCCAACAAAAAATTAGGCCAATTCCTACTCTTATATTTTAAAAAATAATATAATACTCATATATTCCTTAAAATATGAGTTAATTAACCTTTTTATATAGATTAATAAAATTAACTAAATTAGTTAATTATATTTTTTATTAATATAAAAATTAATTGACTAATTTGGATAGATTAAAAAGTATATAATATAAATTTTTAAGGGATTAAATTTAATTATAATTAAATAATTTATTTAATTTTTTTAATTTATCTAAAAAATTAATTCATTATTATATTAAATATTAACACGAGTATACATGCAACATTATATTATAGACACATTTTAGTATTAAAAAATTAGATTGGGTCTTGTAAGTACAATATATAATTAGAAATCTAGAACAGTATGTTATATATATATTTATAGAAATTTATAATGTTGTATGCTTTTATAATTTAAAATATAATATAATATATATAGCGAGTAATTAGCATTTTATTTACAGGAAAAAACTTATGAAATGATATAGTACATGATATTTAAAATTGATGCAATATTGCCCCATGGAAAATATCTCTAGGAAAAAAAATAGTATACTTTAAGGATGATATGTTTGTATAATACTATAAGAAAATTCATGGTTGCTTTGTATAGCGTGGGGAAACGGGACAAGAAAATTCAAAATGAGAAGAGGCATTCATGAATTTTCTGGGTGAAAGCAAGACCAGAAGATGATCTCGAGCCGCACAGACATTGACCAGTTGACCTCTCTCTCTCTCAAGCAGTCAAGTTTGAAGCCCATGACTTGAATCCATGAATGAATCTCTTTTGATGAACTGATCACAACCGTCATTGAACTCTTCCCCCCCTCCCACTTGCCTCTTCAACCTCCTTCGTTGTCATCTCTTCAAGATTTGTCTTCCACCAGCCAAAATGTCAACTCAACTCTCAACCACAATTGATCAACGCAATGTATATTATTTCGGTGGTTAAATCGGTTAGGATATTAACTCAAAAGCTAGTTATTTAATCCTGATAGTGATTCAAAAATTAATTCAGTTATTAAACCGGTTAAGATAGTAATTCAAAAATTAGTTATATAGTTGTAACTGAAATATAATTAAATTAAAAGATATAAAAAATATCCATATATTATCCTAAAATATAATTATTAAATTATAAATATAATGCAATAATGTTTTAAAGTCAATACGTGAAAAAAATATAAAATTTAATTCAGTCAAACACGTTTAAAACTCAATTAATTTGAGTAGGAGATTGATACCTAATTAGCTGACTTTAGTTAATTTTGAATATACCAAGCAGTCAACATATCTTAAAAAGTGTATATTCAAAACTCATGAAAAAAATGAGCATAATTATTTCTAATGGTCATTTTTCTTTCTCAAAATATGGTTATAGTAATATTGTAAGTATCAAAGCTTAAAAAAGGAAGTTAGATTTCAGGGGGGGAAATGGGGCTGGTAGGCGTAATTTTTCCCATAAACATGAGATGAAGGTAGCAATAAATTAATGTATTACTCCTTTGTGACAAGGGAATTAAAAATTGAGATCACAATTCAAAGGGGATGGATGGCATGTGAGGGTATAAATAGAAAACAAAGGCAACACAAAACCTCGGCAGAAGATAAACCATAAGAGGTTTCCGTTTCGGTTTTGGTTTTGAGGTTTCTGGGTTTTTGGGCAGTTTCGGCTTTGGTTCAAGAACCAAGCCACTGTTTTTCTTTTTGGGAAACTATTCTTAAATATAATAAATATGCCCTTTCCAAGAAATAGGTACTCATGCCCTTCTGCTTGATACCTTTGTCTTATTTTATTTTTTTAATTTACAAGTTTGGAAAGGGAGAGTGAGTGACAGAGAGATTTTTTAAATGTTAAAAAAATAAAAAAATAAAAAGCCGCCAAACAAGTAACAATACAGCTTGGCTGGGCCTTATGCCTATATTCTCTTTTCCTATTACTATTAATTTATGATTTATTTATTTATTTTGTGTGGATAGGATTGTAACCTTTTTCGTGGCTAATATAAAACCACACTCCAACCCAACCCACCAGGCATCCTCATTCTCATCTGATCTATAATATAAAAATATCTCTCTCTATATGTAATACAAAAAGATAATTAATTATGCATGCAAAGTATCACTAAAAATACCATCAATATCAATTATAATATAAAATGTATATTATGAATAGTGTGACCCTTCTTTCATGCCATTAAGAAATATGGTATTAGAGAAAGTATGAGAAGATAGAAGACTACATATAGCTCAATATCATATTCTTAACATAAAATTTTAAATTAATAAATTTATGGGTGATTTAATTTATATATGTATTTCATTAATTCTAATTCTACCTAATATATTTTTTGTTATAACTCACGCAATTATTATACTCTTTATAGAAGGCTCAAATTTACTTGTAACTTTATATTTAAGAAAGTCTTAAAAAAGATACTTAGTGTCATTTGAGTTATAAGATCCTAACCTATTTAGTGTGTATTTGGAAAAAAAAATTCAAACTGGCTTATAGATAGCTTATAGAAAATAGTTTTTTTAGAAGAACTTATGGGAAAAAATGATTTTAAATAAATGAGTGTTTAGATAGTTATTTGTAGAAAGGATTTTATGATTGGTAAATGACAAAAAATGATATGAGTATTAAATGAGGAGAGATGAGAGATGAGATGAGAGAGGAGAGAGAGTGTAAGAGAGGAAATATGGTGTAAGAAAAAGTATGGGTAATATAGTAATTGATTAGTTCATAAGCTCTTTTATCGTTCCATAAGCTGCTATAACCAGCTTATCTAAAACCTTGATTTTAAATTATAGTTTAATCCAAAAGTCCGTTTGAACAAATATGATTGTTTTAAAATTTTCCCAAACTGAGATTTAGGCCTAAAAGCTGTTGGAAACCACGTTTGGAGTGGTTTCCAAACAGGCCCTTAGTAATGTTTGGGAAGAGGGAAAACTTAGGTTTTAAATTTAAGTTTAGGTAAAACTTAGATTTTGAGAAATTTTAAAACAAACAGTTATATTTGTTCAAACGGGTTTTTAAACTAAATCATGGTTTAAAACTAAAGTTTCAGATAAGCTAGTCATAGTAGCTTATAGAATAGTAAAAGAGCTTATGAACTAACCAATTACTATATTATCCATATTTTTTCTTACATCATCTCTACTCTCTCCTATTTTTTCTTACACCCTCTCTCCTTTCTTTTCTTACACATTCTCTAATCTCTCCTCTCATCTGTTATCTCTCCTCATTTAATACTCATATATTTTTTTGTAATTTACCAATAATAAAATTACTTATGAAAATAATTATTTAAACACTCATTTATTCAAAATCCCATTTTTTTTATAAGCTCTTCTCCAAAAGTTCTTTTCTAAAAACTATTCAAAAGTCCATTTTTTTCATAAACTATTTTCTAAACCCTTATCCAAATGGCCATTACTTTTTTATTTTATATTAACTCAAAGTTGCTATTTTTAATTATTGATTAACACAAACCATTTAAAGTATTCAAAACCCACTTCTAGTTCAAATGAAATACAAAAGGGATAGTGGGATCTTAAATTAAAAAAAAAAAAGAATTAATATGAACTAGGAAAAAAAGGGATGAAATTGAGCTATATATTTTTAAATTATGTAGCATGTGAATGAATCATCATTTGAAAGTTGTTAGGTACAAAAAGACACGGCATAAGAATTGGGACAAACGAAAATGGAGACACTTTTGTCTTTTTTGTTTGCTATGAAAGAGGACAGCCACCATAGGAGGAAGAGTGGGATTTTCACTCATAGAAAGATTTGTTTTTTTTTTGCCCTTTTCTTTTAGAAATGTGAAAAGCAAACCATGAACTGTTGAATTAGCACCACACATATTGGAACACAGAATATGGATACATGGCAAGTGATAGGGTTTTATTAGATAAGCATGCTGAATGCTGACTTGGCATTCATCTACACTTATTTTATTAAATAACTGATCTATAAATATTTAAAAATATTATTTATAAAAAATATATATTAATTTTTTTAAAATATCTCTTTAATTATTTATATTTAAAATATTTTTATTCTTAATTTTTTCCCCTCATATGTAACCTTTTACTCTTTTCTTACTAATTTTCTTTATAACATTTTTAAGGTTTGGATCTTTAGTACAATTATTAGTTTTAACAGAAAGTACTTGATTTGATTTTTGAAATATCGTACCACCGTAGTGATGAGATCAATTAGTGGGGTTAGGGAAGTGAGAATTGATTGGATAATAGAAAGTGATTCGAATCTTGACTCAATTCAACACAAGCATGCCCACAATATTCTTTAAGTTAGGCACTAAATTTTGTTATTATTACAAAATTATCCCAACTTCACATACATCATGCTACACTTGCTACACTATCAATAATCTAAAGTCCTAAACATTTAGGATTTGTTTCTTTAAATTTAAAAAATAAATTATTTAATAAAAATAAAATTATTTTAGATTTATTAATTACAATCATAAAAATATAACTTATTATTATATTTTATGACATATTCAATTATTAATCTATATGCATTTACCAAATGATTTATTTGTTATCTAGTGCTTTATTATTTTCAGGAAATACTCAAAGTAAATTTTTAAACTTGATAAAAAAAAATCTATAGTTTTTTTTTAAAATGGTTTTTGATTATTTTAAAAAAAAATAAAAAACATTGTGAAAGTTCTCAAAAGTAATTTTTTTCATGTCAAAGATCAAACAAATAGTTCTTATTTTTAGTTTTTTTTTTGTCAATTTACTTGGTTCAATAATCAGATCAGTTTAATCTTAAAAAAATAGTGAGCATAAATTATTTGTTCTGAGTTTTTTTTCCTTAGAGTTTAAAATAGTCTAAAGCATTTTTTACCATAAAATAATCAAAAACACAAGTTAAGGTATTACTCCAAATTTTAAATATAAGACTCAATCTATTTTATATATATTTTTTTGTCTAAATTAAAGAATAGTTCCCATACATATGATTAAAGATGATATTTTAAGAAAATTAAGACAAATTTATTAAGAATACACTATTTAAATAATTTTTTAATATTAAAAAATTAATTATCTAGTCCTCATGTTAAGGACTAGGGGTAATAATTTAATCTTTAAAGAGCATAACGAAATAATATTAGAAAAGTTGTGTTGCAAGTGGGATAAACTCATATTATTGCATGCTTACGTAAACAAATAAGCCAATAAGTGATCCTTAATGATGTCTCACTGTCTCCCAATATTCAAACTGAAATGTAATTGGAAGGACAGTATAATAGTTTACAACATCACTGAAGATCATGCTGTGTTATTAGGCACTTTTAAATAATTAATTAATAACTCTAGTTATGAAGTTAAGGTCCAGCCGCCAAAATTTGGATAATTAATTGTGGGTTAAAAAGTGATTAGAAATTAATATAGAATCCATTTTTTAATTTCAGCTACTTGCATTATTGTTATATACTGAGCAGGATATGCCTTAGGATTAGGCAAATACTTAATTGCTACTTTTCTCCCCAAGAAAGCATTTTGATCAGACCATCACATCTTCTACTTTTTTTCTTCTTATTTTAAATATTTTATTTAGCCACTACATTAAGAAAAATGATCTCATTGATTTGGTGTATCAAATTTTAGGAAAAGAAAAAAATTAATATCAATAACCATCAATTCAATAGTGTGAGCTTTTTTTTTTTATATAAGAGAACATCCAAAATAAAACTATTAATCTCTTATAATTATATCCTAAATACTCTTTTACTATCAGATTTCTCAAATGTTGAGGACAATTATCTAAAAATGCAGTATTTCTTAACATGTCCCAATGTATTTATAAGTTTATTTTATTCTCTAGAGATATGATGTATCTCTAACTCCTAATATAATTTTATAAAGTTGTATATTTATAATATTAATAAGCTAGACGTATTATTTTTGAAGTTCAATAACATATCCACTACTTTTTTAGTATCATATTCTAAAATAACCTTTTTGAATTCCCTCTCCAAAACTAACTTTAATTCTTTACATATTAGCCACTATTCAGTTTCAACAATAATACAAGAATTAAAGAAACTTGTGAATCCTACCACCTAACTTTTTAAATGATTTCAAATAAATCTTTCACAATCCGCCCTATTTCAATAGTATGAGTTGTTCGGTTATATATCCTTAGTTCACTTCGATGGGTTATGGCCCAAGCATGATTGAGTAGAGGATTGAGACAATTTTCCCTTTATTTACTAATAAAATATGACCTACTATCTATGAGTTTAGTATAAAAAAATTTAGTTATTTAAAACATACTTGATCCTTGAAGGATATTATTTTATTGTGGTTCTAGTCATAATATTTATGGAGGCATCATAATTTCTAAATAACTTTTAAAAGTAATTGATAGCTTACCTTATCTAATATTAGTATCGTTTATGAAAAATAAAGACTTCGCCCACCCTTAGATCATAGTTAAACCCGATAATTTTTTAAAATTTTTTATATTAAAAATAAGAATAATGAAAGAAAATTAATTAATAAATCCAATAACCGGATGGAGGGAGTCAATTTTACGATAGGCTTGGTAACTCTTAAAAATAACTCCCTCTCAAAAAATGCTGTCTAAAACTTTTATGCTTTGTCTATGTGAGTTTATTATGTAGATAAACTAAGTTTGCTCCGTCATTTGATCTCGTTTGGATGTTTAAGTTACTTCATCATACTTCTAGATAAGCTTGAAAACCTTTACAAAAGTATAAATGAAATCTTTTCTTCACACTTATATTTTTAGTTTAGTGAATGCAAGGAGCTTGAATTGTACAAACTCACTGATCATATTTGATAAGAGCCTAGCTTACTATTAATCCAGTGTTTATCAAGGGAAGATTTTTAAAATTCTTCCAGGCTTTTTCTCTTATCACCTCTCAAGAAAACCTATGACTCTTTTGACTGTCTTTAAGTGAGTGAAGGACCGTTTCCTCTTTCATAGCATCCAAAGGGACAGTTGTCATCCTCAAAACACTATTATGCCATTGCTCAAAACACTTTAGATATACCACTTGTATGATTAAGGTAGTTAACTTAATTTGATACAAATGAATTTACTTAAAGAATGAGGTTGCTTGGTCTAGTGTTCAAAAACTTTCTATGACCACTACTCCCTCCAATCTTAATTATAAGAGTTAATTAATTTTTTTTGGTAGATTAAAGAAGTTAAATTAATTAATTATGACTAAATCTAACCTTTAAGAAGAATTCATATTATATACTATTTAATCTACCTAAATTAGTTAATTAATATTTATATTAGTTATAATTAACTAATTTATTTAATTTATTTAGTTTATTAAAGAAATCAACTAACTTTTATAATTATGATAGGAGATAGCAATATATTAGGCCTTCATGGTAAGCTAAACAATGTATGATTTTTTTTTATAATTTTTTTTAAAAAAAATGTTAAACTCATCTATAATTTAAGAGTATGACAAAATCTCTCTTCCTCCTAGATAATATTAATATCAAGTAGGATAAATTATCTATTACTCTTAAATATAAATTTAAATATTTAAAAATTATAATATCTTTCTAAATATTATGACTGTGACATTAGAGTTATAGGATCGGAATGTCTAGAAGACTTTATCATGTTGGATCAAAAGGAGATATGGTTTGCCAAACAGTGGGACAAAATATTAAGAGGCCCAAATATTGGCAAGAGCAAAGTAATTTACATTAATCAATTGTACAAAAAAAAAATTACATTAATCAATAGACGATCACAACATGATTCATCCAAAATTTAAATTCCCCTTAAAAATTAAGTCTTTATATTTAATGTCTTATAATATTTTATAAGATTATTTTTAATAAAAAATATATGCTAAAAAAAATAATGTGTTTATCTTGGTAAAAGTAAACTTAAAAAGTTACTCTTAATTAAATATGACAATAATTTAATTTAATTTAATTTAATCAAATATTAAGTATTTTTTATTATATCTCGTAAATATGTGAGATTTAAATTGTGTATATAAATATTTTTAGGCATCCAATCATAACCCTAAATAAGCAAAGTAACAAGTATAAAAACTCTCCATGGATGCTAGTATGACAACGAAAACTAATTGTTTTTGGAGGTAGATAACGCCATTTTATAACCTTTACCACTTATTTAATTCTAAAAATCATGGGCCGAAAATTGGGAATTTAAAATAGGGAAATCTCAAAAGTTTGACTTGTTCATAAAAATATATATGACTTTTAATAAGTATCACCAATTGACATTAATTTTGAAAATATTAAATAATATAAGTATAAATTTAAAGCGAGTAATAATAACGGATTTCATTTTCTCTTCTCAAACTCGTGTGAAAATGTAGTTAGAAGAAAATGAAAAATGATCATCCAGGAGCATGCTTAAAACACAGAAGACGAACTCCAATTACATCATACAGCAATGGAGATTTGAAGGGTAGAGAGGCAAAAAGAGTAGAAGGGAAGTCCTCATTGATGGACTCCACTGGCCTCAAATCCCTGCACAAAGCAACCAACTCCTGTTTTCGAAGAAAAGCTCCTGTCTTTCGTCCCTTCAACTTAGTTAAGCTCAAACACACTCTCCATCTTTATCTTACCTCTCGTCGTATCTCTCCTCTTTGCTCTCTCAGTAATTTCCCCTCTTTTTCTTACATCTTTGTCGCGCCATGTGTAATCCTAACCATTTCGGTTTCTGTGTCGTTTTCTCAGATGGGGAAGCTGAAATAAGCCAATTCCCATGCTGGTAAAGCTTGTTTTAACTGGATCTAAATTATCTGTACGTTAATTGCTTCAAAAAAATTTCATTTATCTACTGATGCTAATGTCAGAATTGTCAGAGGAATTGAAAAGAAAGCTAGGACTGGTTATTGTAACTATCATGAGTTTTGATGCGAAGTTGTTTCTTAAATATTCACCTTATTTGAATTGCTTCTGCATATAGAATTAAGTGAATTTAAAGTTTAAACAGCCTAGAAAAAGTTAAAGTTTTCCTTGGCATAGTAATTTGGCACCTGTAAACCTTTTTTTAAATTAAAAAACAAAGGATACCCTAATTTTACAGACTGCAAAGGAATATATATGATAACATTTAATTCATTAACGGTCATTTGTATACCATGTTCTGTTTCAAGTCAGAGAAAACCTTAATTTCTGAAGGTCTCTGTGATTTTCTGTCGACTCTGGCAGATCCCAGGAAACACAGATGACATTGCTAGAACATGTGTGGCATCAGCTGTTGTACTACACTTGGTTGGGGTGAATATTGGTTCTCTAAATCTCACCGCTTTTCATCTGACATTGAGATTGTATTTTTCACATTCTATTCCATCAAAATTTGTACTGATGGTGGTGGTAGTACTCTATGATTTCAGCCAATGACAGTCAAAGCCGTATCCATGGACATGTGTTTGTAGATTTCTTCCGTGAAATTCTCTAACCTATGAGTGCTTTCTATTTTTCTTTATATAACTCAAGCTCTCACATTCTCCTTCTCCTTTATCTCCGCTGAGTTTTGTTTTCAGAAGGTACGATTGTGTACTTTTGGAAGATCTGGAAGTTAAATCTGATATTAATAGGACTGCGTTTTTTTTTTTCTTGTGGGTAATATGCACTTGTTTTGTTCGTTCAGCTCTGTATTTGTTTTCCAGTATTAATGAAAAACTGCAGATATGTAGTAGTTAAAATTCATGATTCATGGGCAGATTTTTGTGATTATTTCAGGCTGTAGGTAGGGATGGAAACAGGCCAGGCGGCCTGTCAGGGGCCTGGCCTGCATTAGGCCTGGCCTGTTTAGAAAAATACACAGGCTCAGGCCTGTTTGAAAGCCTGTTATTCTTAAGAGGCCAGGTTCAGGCCTCTTACGAAGCCTGTTAGGCCTATTAGGCGGCCTGAGCCTGTTAGTTAAAATTTATTTAATATTAAAGTATAATAAATGGGTGTTAAACCTACCACATATTGAACACAATACAAGAGTCAAACCATTAAACTAACATGTATTATTATATATTTTATTCTTTAATTTTATTTTAACAGGCCTGTTAGGAGGCCTGTTATGAGAGCCTGTTACGGAAGCCTATTATGAAGGCCTGTTAGATAGTCTATTAGTATAATTAAAAAAATCAGGCTTTTAAACAGGCTTCAGGCCAGGCCAGGCTTTTATACAGGCCAGGCTTAGACAAAAAAAAAAAGGCCTATAACAGACCACAGGCCAAGCTCAGGCCGAATTGATACTTAACAGGCCTGGCCTGACCTGTTTCCATCCCTAGCTGCAGGTATATCTCATTCCCAAAGTAACTTCCACTAACCTTCATTGTAGTCTTTCCTTTTGGATTGAATACTATAGTGTCCGGAAGTCAAGTTATACCTTAATTTATCTGAGTCAAGCTGGCTGAACGCACTGGGGACAAACCTCTCCACCACCTATTTTCTTCATTCATAAGTCTTGAATATGAAGATGGTGAGACTCCAACGATAATAAGGTTGCTAGCATGTGACTTAGAGGTTACAAGTTTAAATTTGGAAACAGTCTCTCTATATTTGAAGATAAGGCTGTAGACATCTATCCCTCTCTAGACCTCATTTGTTGGGAGCCTTGTGTACTGAGCCACTTTTTATAAGTCTTGAATATTAAACTTTGTATAAGGGGAACTGAGATCATTGTTACTCTGATCAAAAGGTGTTTGGTTATATAGTCTTCCTCTAACTACACATGTCACCATTGTTTGGTGCAGGAGGGTGAAAAGCGGCTGCTAGCATTTACATAGAGCTTAACAAAAGTTCATTTTGATGAGTTACTTCCTCTAATCATGACATTCCTCTCTTTCATTCTTTCACCCCTAACTGATTGACAAATTTGTCTCTTCCTTCGTTAGTTTTTCTATGTTTTTGTTGAAATCTTTAATACTCAAAATCATTTACTTTCTTTTGAACCCATTTTTCATTAAAAATAGATATTCACTGTCTTTCATCTGATGCCCTGGAACTCACGGGTGAGGCAAGTTGACTGAAGAAAGAAATGCTGAAACTATGCCACAGATTTTGAATAACCATATAATTGGCACAGTTCCATATATATGTGTCTATAACTTGTGAGAAAGATGGGAAAATAATAACTGTAATTTCCAATTTGAAGACAAATAGTGAATAAATGCAACAAAGAATGGGGCCAGCAAGGATCAAACATGTAATATTGGCTCTAGAGGCTTTTGCTTTTACACTATATGAAGCCCAACTTCAGTTAAAAGTTTAAAGTGAAGTCCATAATAATTTGTTAGAGTAAATTACACACGCGAGAAATTCTATTAATCTCTCTACTTTCAATTTTGCCAAAATTATACACATTTCCCTATTATCTTTAAATCAATACAAATGTCCTAAAAACAGCTGAGTTTATGACACAAACCTTCCCAGAGTTTTGATAAAAATGCATAAACTTCTTTAGTTCTAATATATGCACAAATCTCCCCTGAAATTAAAAGGGAGGTGATTGTTCCTATTCTAGAAAGGAGACTATTTTTAAGATTTAAACCATGACTTTCTAATTACATAGCAGCAACCTTCCCATTTTGCCAAGACTCACCTTCTAATTTGTATACTTTTATATAAAAAAAAAGGAAAAAAAAGCTTAAAGAATTTGTATATTTTACTAATATCTCATATTTCTTTATCTTGTAGGATTTTTCTTACTGAAGGGATATTATCTTTTATTTGGTTCAAAGGCTGGTGGCTTGCCTCCTGAAGCCCTGCAGGACTGCAATTCTGAACCTTGCGGTGGTGGTACCATCCGAATCCCAATAGTTGAAACTTAAGTGAGACGTTTGAATCTCTCTGTAAGTGTTGGTATTGCATTATATGAAGCTTGCAGACAACTGAATGACGAGCAACTTCAAACACCTTCTGAAGCAAGTATTGATACAGAGGAATCATCTATTACTGAGGACATTTTTGGTTGAAAAATGAAAATTACTACAGATTATATCACATCTTAACCAGTTCTATTTCATTCTTTCAGATTGAGTCTTACTTCTCTATTACTATTAATTATAAGGCAGAGAAATAAGTTTTTTCCCCTATTTATAAGGCACATACATCATTAATTTTTTTACCTGAATGTACAATTTTATCTTTCATTTATTATTGGGTTAACTTTGTAGTCTTGAAGTTGAGTGTATATTAAATAGGAGTAAAGTTATAAAGGAATTAAATTTTAAAATAGAATTAATAAAGTTTAAAGTTTTTCTTGCTCTTTGGTAAAATATGCTAAAAGTCACTTATAAATATGATCAGAAAATTATTTTTCTTCATCAATTCAGATGCGAAAATCTATTGAATATAAGGAGACCAAGTGAATCTGTTGGTCATGTTTTTTAGTGGGATTTACTTCTTATATGTTTATTTATGATAACTTTGTGAGTGGAGCATGTTGTTTCTTATTTTTTTTACCCACCCGATTCACCAGAATTTTGCCTTGATTATATTCAAATCTAACTCGCGTTGCTCACTTAGCTATGGTAGGTAAATCTCTCAATAGAAATTTTTTACATACGTCAAGACTCGAACTTAAGACCTCACTTAAATAATATTAAATCAGTTACTACTTAAGATTAACTCCTGTTGGTAGCATCATGAGTGGATCATTATGATATAAAACTATTGAAGTTCATATATGTTTATTTATGTTGCTTATTATCTTATCTTCGGCAGTGTCTGAATCGAAAGTGTTATGAGTGGATCCATTATATTCTATCCACAATTTAATATTTGAATAAATTATTAATTAAAAAATCTTATTTAATAATGTCATCAAGTACTCGTGTTTGCCTCTATTCTTTTTCAAACAAAATTTATTTATCCTCGTTAAAGAAGCATCTAATAATCTTTTTTGTCTATATTTAAGTAAATTTTTAGTCATTTTCTCTTCAATAAATATCACTTCAACTATTTCTTATATATATCCATTATAAATACGGATCTTATATTTTTCTTGTATGACTATACATCTATTTCAACACTCTGATCTCAATTACTCCTATTTTATACTCTTGCTGTCATTTTAAAACTCAACATTCATCACCATATAGTATTACTTATTGGTCTTATAACAGTATTATAAAACTTTCTTTTAATATTGATAAGGACTTTCCAATTATAAATAATTGTAATAATTTTTTTTCCATGTAAACGGTACAGAATCCTATAAGTATCATCTTTATTAATTTCATTATCTTTTTTATATCATTGATTTTAAATATATGAACTCACATTGTATTATATATACATATATTGATGTAGGGATGAGGGCTTTGATAGGGTTATTGGTTAATGTGTAGCATAGGCAAGGTAAACACCAGTTGTAACTTGTGCTTCACAAGCAATAATTAGTTAATTCCTTCCTCCTCACAGAGATAGCAATTTGATGCTTTCACGGTTTATCTTGTTTCTTTTAATATAATTGCTTTTTTTATTAAACAAAACAAAAAAAGATTTCTGATGCTTTCTTTTCTTATATTAAAAAATTTGATGCTTTGACGTGAGGACTCTTGTGTTATGTCCTAAACTTGAGGGCAGAGCCTCATGTCATGTGCCCTTCTTGTGTTGCCTTGTGAGGACCATTCATCTTTAGTCCTCCGTAGTGTTCTTTCATTTTGGTTCTTCACATTTCATTATCCCTCTTCAGTCTCATCTTTTCTGGTAGTGTGAACCGACTCTCAATTTTCTTTCCCAAGGAAGTAAGTGATAAAGCAACCACACTTGCTTTTGCACGTGGTGTTGAAATTCTAAGGTAGGCACTTAGAGAAGATAGAAGGAATGAAAATTCGCTCTCACAAGAGGAGAGAATCTCGTTAACAATTGAAACACTCTTATGCTAAAGAAACTATAAAATTATTTGTTGAGGGAACCTTTTATTAAGAAAAGAGCTAGACGAGTAGAAATAGATTTTGGTACTATTTATGTTTTTCAATTATCTATCTTCAAAAAAGAAAACTTAGTCATTGTTTCACTTCATCCAAATGGTAGAGGAGATATGATGAAAATATTACATCGAACAAACACAAATTATAGTTTCAAAAGTTTTTTTAATTAAAATTTTAGTTTAAATTTTTTTTTAAAACAAACAGTTATATTTGTCTAAAAAGATTTTTAAGTTAAATTATGGTTTAAAATTAAGATTTTAGATAAATTATTGAGATTAGATTATGGAATAGTAAAAACATTTATAGATTATCTAATTACTATTTTATCTTTATTTTTCATACATTTTTTCTCTCTCATATCTCATATCTCATATATTTAATAAAATCATATATTTTTTGATAATTTTTTAATTATAACAATTCTTCTGATAATAACTATCTAAACACTCATTTATTCAGAACTACTTTTTTGTCTTAAGCTCTTCTCAATTTTTTTTTAAATTGTTTAAAAATTTATTTTTTTATAAATATTTTTTAAATTGTTATCTAAATGGGCTTATTTTCAACTATTAGTTGACTGGTTTTCGAGCTGCTAAATAACTATATATTGTTTTATTATAGTTATTTATAATTTTATATTTAATAGTAGCCGACTTCCCCCAATGAAAGTTCAGAATTAGGTAGGAGGAGGAGGAGGAGGGAATGGAAGAGATGGACCCACTTACAGCCAATATCCAAGTAATGATTGGATAAAAACGTGGGGCCCATACTTTGGATGCGATCACATGTATATAAATACACCTTGTCGGAGAAATAATCATTATATAAACAAATCTCAATTATCAAGTTAATAAGATTTAACTGGATTTTACTTCAAGTTAATAAAAGATAGGGTACATATAATAATAATGGAAACGTATGTCCAAATAATAATAATAATAATAATAATAATAATAATAATAATAATAATAATGGAAACAAAATATGCAAAATTTGTTTGGTTTTCTGTTCATATTGATTTTAATTTGAATATATTAATATTTTTTTACTTAAACCTCTATGCGATTTGATTATTACAAAATGGTAACTTTGTTATCAATTTTTTTCTGGTTATCCTTTGATAAAATGTACTTTAATAATCATAAATTAAATTTTATTCACTTTATTTTTATATTTAAATTTGAATTATTTTAATTTTAGCTAACACACTGATGGTCCATTTTAATTTCTTTGTATATGTATTTAATGTTATTGATCTAGGTCTAGAACATAAATAGTTTTAAAAAGGTGCGCCTTAAATAAATTTTTGAAAAAGATTTAATAATGTAATTTATATTGTTAAAAGAATTAAAGCAGATGAGAGATTGCTACTTTCCATATCCTTTTGAGCAATTCTACTTTTTATCATTGTTTTCTGTGACCAGTGGAAAAAAATAGTAATAAAGTCAGAAGATCACAAACCACATCACGTGAAATCAAAATTAAATATATATATATATATATATATATCAAAAGGTGAGGAAAATAATAAATATGCATATGAGAGTGTCTTAAAAAGGCGTAATATAAAATAAAAGTAGTAAAATCTCAAATTTTATTGCAAAGAAATAACATAAAATAAAAATTATAAATAATAAATAGAAAGACATAGTTTCATAACACAAAAAAAAGGCATTTATTTAAGATCGGAATCATAGTCTTATCCATAAAAAGAATAAATAAAATAAAAAAATAGAAGGTCTATTATTGTATGCAACACTTAATTAAATGTATAGAATATTGTACTCCAACCCACAAAGTATGGGGTTTTTATGAAGGCAGAGAAAAGATCTTTCATTCATTATTGTAATCACTTTTAAGATACCGGAAATTATTACACATTTCAAAATATGTTAATGAATTTGCCATATCCTCCACAACTATTATTTTCTTACCTTCAACATACTCTTAATTAAATATAAAATAATATTTATGAGAATCTCTTCAGGAAATACTTTAATATATAATTTAATTAGATATTTAATTTTAATTTTAAATATAATATTTATTTATAAATAATATGATACAAAATTTAATTATTGATAGAGTAAAATAAACTCATGTAATTTGTATAGTTAATTAATTTTATTTAATAAGATAAAGATTATTGTTATTATTAAATATATTGATTTGAAATTTTAATGCAAAATAAGGAAATTGGAAGGGTAGTCAAATCACATAATGGAGGTGAAACCCTTGTTCATCATCATGTGAAAGATAGGGTATTGCCATGATCTTGTGTCGGTGATTATACACAAAGCTGATTTATCACCACAAATCAACACACATTCAATTTTATTTTATTTTTTCCCCTTTCACTTTATCAAATATAATTGGGGGTTTCATGTGTGTTAATCATGGACATTACCTTTTAATTTGGATTTTACCTACCCCAAAGAGCTTCACATAAAACTTAAAATAAATTAAATCACATTGTTTAATATTTATAAATAATATTTCTCACAAATCTTATATCATGCATAGAACAATTTAGGATTTTTTTCCATTTCATGTGGGAATTTCTCTCTTTAATTTTATTTTTATTATTATTATTCCTAAACCCCACAAAAAATAATGTAGCATGTGAACCAAGAAAGAAATGAATATGTAAATGAGTGTTAATCCAAGGAATTTTATTCGCTCAAACATAAAATCTCAAATTTAAATTTATTAAATACAAAAAAACTTCTTTAAAATAATTATTTTTAATTGAGTTTAATAATATTATCCAATCAGATAACTATATTAATAAAAAAGAAAATTAGTTAATGTATATTGTAATAATATGCATTTAGGAGGGGCATTTACGTCACTAAACACGTAGGATATTGGCCTTTTGCTTCGCATACGAAGTTATACTCTTCCATATAAGCGTCCTCATCACTTGCTTCAGATATTCATTCACTCTCCATCGCTTCTCTGATCACTTTTTTCTACAGAGAGAGACGCTGATGGGTTCCTTTCTATTTTTGGTAACTCTAATTCTTGCCGTTGCTTTCTCCGTTCACTCTTGCCCGCCGTCTGACCGGGCGGCTCTGTTAGCCTTTAAAGCCGCAGTCACTGAACCCTACTTGGGCATCTTCAACTCCTGGACAGGTACAAACTGCTGTCTCAACTGGTACGGCGTCAGTTGCGACCCTACCACCGCCCGTGTTGCCGACATCAACCTCCGTGGTGAGTCGGAGGACCCGATATTTGAGAAAGCTGGTCGCTCTGGCTACATGACCGGCACCATCTCGCCGGAGATTTGCAAGCTCGACCGCCTTGCTAACCTTGTTGTTGCCGACTGGAAGGCCATCTCCGGTGAGATTCCTGACTGCATTGTCTCCCTCTCCAATCTGCGCGTCCTCGACCTCATCGGTAACCGCGTCTCCGGCGAGATTCCAGCTGGAATCGGGAACTTGCAGCGGCTCACTGTATTGAACCTTGCCGACAATGCCATCTCAGGTAGGATCCCGCCGTCCATTGTCAACCTCGGCTCACTCATGCACCTTGATCTCAACAACAACCAGCTCACCGGCGAACTTCCCTCCGATTTCGGCAAACTCAGTATGCTCAGCCGTGCGCTGCTGAACAAAAACCAACTCACCGGCTCGATCCCGACGTCCATCTGTTCCATGAGCCGGCTCGCGGACCTGGATTTGTCCATGAACCGTCTGAGCGGTTCAATCCACAGTGAACTGGGTTCAATGCCGGTTCTTTCAACCCTCAATCTGGACAGTAACTCTCTGTCGGGTCAAATCCCTCCAAATCTGCTGGGTAACTCGGGTATGGGTATCCTGAACCTGAGCCGAAACGCGTTGGAAGGCCAAATACCGAACGTGTTCGGGTCAAAATCATACTTCATGGTGTTGGATTTATCTTACAACAATTTGAAGGGTCCGATACCCAGTTCGCTGCCATCGGCGAAGTATATCGGCCACCTTGACCTGAGCAACAACCACCTGTGTGGGTCCATACCCGTCGGGTCTCCGTTTGATCACCTGGAAGCTTCCTCCTTTGCTAACAATGACTGTTTGTGTGGAAATCCCTTGAAGACATGCTAAGAAGTGGCCCGAGCCGGAAAGAGTTTATGGGCACCCGGAATGTCACCTACATGATCGATTCTCACAAACAAGTCACAGTAAAGTGTGTCTGTGTGTTATGATTTTTCATATTAATACGTAATACGCAATGTGTGATATATATATATATATATAAGTATATTCTAGAAATTAGGGTTGATACGGTACGAAGTATAAAACATTTTAAAGTGAAATTAAGAAAGAGGGAGAAGAGAGACTTGCTGTTGCTGTATTAGCGTTTTCTTATTCATAACTTGACTATGAAATTTTTTGGGTTAATACGCTTTTTTGTGTATACGAGTTTTGATTTTTTTTTAATTTTAAATTATAGATTTTGATATATCAAGGGGTAAAATTGTCCTAGTATCTATTAAATTATAGGAAGTTCTAGATAGAAATAAATTTAAAAACTAAAATCGATAGTTTAAAATTTAAAAAAATAAAAAATGATATTAGTTTGAAATATTGAAATATTTTAAAGATGTTGAAATGGAGTAAGTTAAAGAAAGGTGGGGATATCACGTGCGTGGTAGTCTCTGAGCAAAGGTCAAAGAAAGAGCTGAATACACACACACACACACACACACTTGTGTTATTGAAAAAGAAATTGGACAGAGATTTTATTGGGTATTTTATTATTTGTATAACGTGTGAGTTTTGTTACTTTATTTTATTTGTGAAGCCATAACCAACCTATATCAATTTTGAAGAAATTTAGAAATTAATCAAAGGCATATCTTGTGGTGAACAAGGCTTATATATATATATATGATTTGATCCATTGCGTATAGGATTAGTATAATGTCACTTATAGATATGGAAAGAATATTAAATACATTTTGCCTTGGTTAATGAGCAATTCCTCATAAAAAAAAGGGGTCATATGGAGTTTAGGAAAATAATTTAAAATAAATATTGATATTTCTAATGAATTTATGAGCTAACGAGATATAAACTATTTTTAGTAATTAAATATGTGTTAAATTGTTTAAAAAAATTCTTAAAAAGAGATATTCTAGTTATAAAATATTGATTTGGATTAGTTTAACAATATAATTTTAAAAAGAAGTGTCAAATTTATGACATTAAAATAAGAAAGAGTGAAAATTGTATGGAAGGTGAAAAAGGTGAAAACAATAGTTAAAGCAAGCAGGAATTAAAAGAGGCAACCTAATGGGCTACCTTTTATTTGCATGGTAATAAATTGAATTGAATTTGCTTCAGGGATCATGTGGGCATGGTCCCCTGCCTCACAGACACCCACATTCAAAATTTGGCCCTGTTCCCATGTGCCCATCCACAGCACTGCTTCACCTATTTATGCCTATTTCTCAATATCCATTCAATGTTTCTTAGGATTTCATTCCATAATATTTAATTACAAGCTCATAACAAACAAATATTATCCCTCCAATTATTAAGGATACAACTATATTCCTCTGTTTATTATAAATCCACTTAAAAAGTTACTAATAACTGTTTCAATTTTATCTCTATTTAATTTTCTTTAAAAAGAGATATCGATTTAAAAATAATTTATAAATATATAGAAAAAAAATTTAATAAGTGTAAATTTAATTTTTTTTATCAATTTAACACATATTTAATGACTTAATTGTCATTCCTTAACATTAACATGTGAGAATTAACTAAAAAAAATTTATAATATGGACGAGAGTAATATTTACTTTCTTAAATCTTTATTATAAAACACTTCTAATAATCTTATCAAAATCAAGAAGGGAAATTGATTAAGTCATTAACTAATCTTAAAATGAAATAAATTTTCAAATTTTACCTGTATATAATAGTATGAATTAGATCCTCTTTTTTTTTAAAAAAAAAAATATAATTAATATTAATTTATAATAGAGATAAAATAATCCATTCATTCTTAAAAAATATATTACAATAAGGACTAAAGGGAGTTAACCAACCATTATTAGATTGAGTGAGAAGGACTTGATTTTATTTAAACAACAAACATCATGATTTCAAATTTTATGGGTAAATAAAAAAAAAGTAAATCTTAAAGAGAAGAATAATGTTGAAGGAAAGTGTAAGTTGAATGCAAAAAAGTGAAACAATGGCTCAAAATTAATTGGAGTGATCAATAACCCAAGTGCCTTTCTAGTTTTCAATTGAACACCAATTTTAATTAATTTAAACCACTTTAGAGGATGAATTTCCCAACAATGCCAAAGTTTGATATTCACTCATTTTTAGTTTAAACTTTCTAAAAGCACATTTTTCCTTAGGCACAAGAACTTCCACCAACAAAATCTGCCCTTTTTGACAAAAGAAAAAGACTCCTTCACTTTTTGTTTAATTAATTAAAATTTAGTATAAAAAATTAATTAAATTTAAACATATTTGGGCCATGGACTTGGTTAGCCGAGTAAGGGTGGACGGAGCTACAAAGTCCAACAAAGCTCAAGAGTACAATTCACCAAAATAAAAGAGCAAATTACAAATCACAGTAGTTATTAGAAATTTTTCACTTGAAAAATTATTTTTGAGATACTTGTAATTTTTTTTTAATTTTTAATTTAGTACTTGTATATTTTTTTTTATTAAATTATTTAATTTTACTCTATTAAAACCGTTAGAGCCTCTACAATAACTAATTGTGCTCACATAATTATAATAAAGAAAGAAAAATATATAGATACTAAATTAAAAATGGAAGGAAACTATATATTTCTAAAGAATGGTTTTTCCAACTAATTTCACTATTAAGTAGTCAAATAGAAACTGGTACAAAATCCAGCCACAAAAATCTAAAACCGTATAAATCAAATCCTCTTCAAAGTACACCAATAATGGCCCCGGAAAAGCTTAAACCAGAAGTTTAACATCAAAGGGCATGCCTTCCTAGCTTTTGAAATAATCATTTTAGAAAAAGGAATATTAGTAAGAAAAATAATTTCAGACTCATAATTCATATACACCCTCCGTTTCATTATATTTGTCCCTTGAGGAAAGAAAAATTGTTTCATTACATGTCTCTTCAGAACTCTAATACAGTATTTAATAATACTTTTCCTATTTTATCCTTGGAGTAATGTACTATTTATTATTATAATGTTTTTAGAGACATTAAATTAGAGACAAAGTTGGTAAAATATTTCATAATTTTTTACATATTTATTGCATTTCTTCATACCCAAGTGTGTAATGATCTTAAAGGACAGAGAGGGAGTAATAAATACAGGCATAAAGGTTATCTATCTTCGTCAAAGGCATTCATTTTCCATGGGATTCAGTGAAGGAAGCTAAACTTTAAAGTTGGAAAATTGAAATAGTAATAAAATATCAATGTGGGGAAAATTTGCTTATAATTCAGATTCAAATCCAATATTCCAAAATCCTTCTGGAGTCATAGGAGGAGCATATCTATACCGATGCCTAGAAACACCATCAAGATGTTCACATCGAAGATTCTGCTTACTACTATCAGCATCCTTGCTCTCATCACTTGGAAGAACAGCATCATAGAATTTCTTGCATTGTTTGCATTCAATTCCTTTCAACTTTTCTCTCTCAGCTTTCTTCCTCACGGGTTCAATGTACTTAAAACTCTTCTTGCTGGAACAAGGAACTGAAGACTGCTTGCTTTGGGGACTGCTTATGGCATTCACATCCTGTGTTTCGTCATCTGAGCTGCCCATGCTAACGTCTTTCTGGGCTGCCTCTGGTTGGTCTTCCTTATTTAAACCTTTATTTAAATTTGCTCTAACATTCTCAAGAGGAGTATCGAGAAAATCATCATGTGGGTCATTACCTACTCGACTCTGACGAGACCGGGTTTGTCTCCAGGAAGATATCGATGCAGGCCGCTTTGTGCCCGATATAGAGGTCAATTTTGTGTTGGCGGGGCATTTTGGGACACGATGGAAACTGGAAGAATGAGGAATGGTTTTGATTCCTCTGTCATCTTCCAATATTTCTTCCTTTACTTTGATCAGGTCGTACGCAGAAACAAAGGTATCAGGGGTTTTGTTTTCAAGACCTGCGATAAAAGGTAGTACATGATGGATGATGAACCTAAGACGTACACATACAAAATAACGACAAAGAGTTTAGACAATTGAATTTATGCATGTAAAACGACAAGATGGAATGAGGTCCACTCTAGAGCAAACATAGGAGCTGATGTGCACTTTAGAGCAACGAATGATATCAATAGAGAATGTGCTTTACCTCCTAAGTCATCCTCTAAGTTTTCACTCTCTGCTTTTTCTGACTTACGATTATCTGTGGAGGTGTTAGGACTTGGAACCGTAAGATCTGAAATAACAAGCAATACAGAGTTAGCCAAGGATGTAGGAGACACATATGCTATCTTAGCCAATGTCAAGCAAAGGGCATGTGTAGACCTTGGGGTGCATGTTATGAATGCAACTAAGCAAAAGCTAGAACACATGAACCGCAAATATTTCAAAGGACAAAACATGGCTAAAGTTCATTATGAGCTTACTATCAAAATCTTTTAATAAGTAAAAAATTTAAAAAAAATGCAATCACAAATTATAAAAATATCCACCTGTTACATTTTGATGGAGCCTAATAGCATACGACTAATAAACCGCATATTTTTCATAATGCTACTTAATAAAATCAGTTTAACAATCAAAAGAGAATGAATGTAATGGGAACTTGAGAATTCTGTTTGGCCGGTGGGAAATAGAACAATAAAATCTTACCAGGTGCCGTAATTGGATCCTTATGCTTGCACAGATCACTTTCATTTTCCAGTTTGTTCAGGGGAAGCATATTTTCTGAGGTAAGACCCACCTTCTCACGAAGATAATTGTGCTGAGATTTCAGCCTTTTGTAAGCTTCAGTGACATGCAACTTTTTCCTTTTCTCAGCCTGCAGCTCAGATGATATCGACTCAACTTCTTTAAGTACCCTTTGATATGAATCAACCCCTTCAGATGATTCCCCTCTTCCAGTATTCGGTTTATGCGGCAGATTAAGTTCCTCCTCCAAACTTCTCATTTTTTCCAGAATAAGTTGTTTCTCCTTCTCATGCAAATCCAACTTTTTCTTATTCTCCAACAGTTCTGAGCTTTGTACATCTAATTGTTTAATCAACTGCTTCTGCATTTCTTCCTTTTCCTCGACCTCTTGTGTTTTCATACAGAGTTTTTTCCGAATTCCTTTAGCTTCTTCATCCAACACAACTATTTGAGCCAGAAGCCGCTTCCCCTCCTTCTCAGAACCCTCAATCTCAGAGATCAATTCCAAGTTATTAGCATGTAACGTTTGCCGCAACTTTATCTCCTCTGCCATTTTCTCGTCCTTCTTTCTTATGCCAAGGTTGAGATCCTCAACTTCTTCCTCCAACTCTTTCACTCTGGCAATCGACCCTTTGGACTTTTCAACATATTGTTTCAGTAGCCCCTCCCTTTCCAAAATCAAGGACTCTTTTGACTGAACCAACTCCACCAAATTCTTGTGCAACACTAATCCTTCATCAATTTCCTCACTCTTCTTCCCGATCACCCTTTCCAGCTCCTCAATTCTGAGCTGCCTAGCCAGCAACTCCTTCTCCAATGGTTCCTTTACTTTGGCCTCCTCAGCCTTCAACCCCCGATTCTCCTCCAGAAGTCGTTGATTTTCAAGCCTCATTTTCTCATTCTGGAGTAAAAGTTCATTTTCCTTCTCCTTCCACTGCTCTTCCAGAGATTTTCTGGCCTCTGAGTAAAATTTGTGAAGAGTTTTAGATTTTGACTGCACATTGGGATAAAGCTTCCTACAAAATAAAAACTCGATATGCGAAATCCTATCTTTGGCTTCTTGAATCGAAGCAACCAGCACCGTACTAAGCCCAGAAATCACTTTCTCAACATCACCATCAATGGGATACCCTGATTTCGGAGACTCGAGAGACAGTTCCTGCGCATCCATTTTTCAATTGAAATACACATACAAAAGAGAGAATGAAGAGAGCTTACTTTGAGGACCAATGGAGAAGATGGAGATCGGTTTAGAGAGACGAACGAAATTTGAAGAAGGAAGGGTTTATGATGGGGTCTGGTTTCTGCTATTGGTCTCACGAGCTAGCTTCTTTCGAAAAATGGAAAAGAAGCTTGGCGCGGAAGATTTGCAGCATGAAATGAGATTAGCTTCAGGTCATTTTCCATAATTTATCAAACTAGGACGTATTACTTATATAGTTTATTAATTTAATTCAATTTCTAATTCTTAATATTTTGTTAAGAAATTTTAACATATTATTTGTAAGTTAAAATTTATATTAAAATAATTTGAAAATTATCGCATTTTAATCATAACTTTTTAATAAATAAAAAATAAGTAATTTAATTACTTTAAATCAATCAATATATTTATAAAATAAAATGGATAGGAAATTATAAACCATGCTGTTTATCTTAGGTTCTGTGTAAATACACAATCCCATCTTTACTTTTAAATTTCCTTATATTTCTAAAATTGATATTGACTCTTTTAAATTTTGTTCAAATGATTTAAAATTTCCTTTTATTCTCAAAACTTATACAAATCTATATAAAAGAAGAAATAAATTATACACACATCTTACTAATAAGTTATTAATTGAGTTGATCTTTATAAAAAAGAGAACGTTAATTTAAATCTTAAAAAATATACTTATTAGAGAGAATATATCTTTAAACTACTAGAATTTGAGATTAATTTGAATTTATATTCATTTTTTTATAAAAATAGAACTGCTATTATCTCAACCGACATTGTTTTCTATAAAGTTGATATGTTTAGAAGAAATTATGATGTAATAAGATAGAGTTCACAAATCACAATCAGCGAATTTCTTTCATGATAACCTCCTCCTCCTGTCCCTAAAATGTGTGTGTGTGGGGTGGGGAGTTTGCTATTTCAATAAATTTTGAAAACCATGTATGAATTCCAAAAATCTTATAGCTTGTTCAACTTGAGTTATAGGATGTGATTGGCGGTCTTCAAGAGGCTTGGCACAAATCACAAAGGTTATAAAACACATCTAATTTGAGATTAAATGAACTTGAGCCACATCAATTCATTCAAAACATCTTGGTAAACGATGGGATCTTCAAGCAAATGCTATTTCCAAGTCATAATTAGTAT
Source organism: Leucaena leucocephala (assembly GCA_037074615.1). Lineage (NCBI taxonomy): Eukaryota > Viridiplantae > Streptophyta > Magnoliopsida > Fabales > Fabaceae > Leucaena > Leucaena leucocephala. The sequence continues at coordinate 20,913,683 of CM073543.1, read as the reverse complement.
AATTTCCAAGTCAACCAATTTGCAAACAAAGAATATTTTTGATAAATAATAATTCAATTGACTTGCACTTTGTATTGGATAAGCAACCTGCAGAAGAAAAGCAGGATGTGGGGCCTATCTGAGTCAGAACAGTGAACTGCAGACTACTTGCTATGAACACGGAAATAAAAACATGTGAATCCACGTGTACTTATAATCTAGTAATATAAAAACTTCTCTATGAGGCTGCAGGATTATTTCTATTTGTAATATCATGTTGCTAATATCTGTCACTCTAACTAATTCTAAAAACAAGGTGAATACAGAGCCAGCTGTTAAATTACTGTTGTATGATAGCCATTTCTATATGTGATAATCATTGGACACCATTAAAATTACTCTTTCAATTTTTTAATATAAAAATAATTTATAATATAAATTATACTATAAATTAAATTTTATATTAAAGTCAAGTATTACCAATAATCACCACACGAGCATGATCCATCCAAAAACTGATGAAATCTCTTTGAATCACGGATTATGATAGTACGCTTCTCTATCAGTGAGACAAACTTTGCAGTGCTGTGACAATCACGACAGATTCTAAGGTTCTTCATTATTACTAACGGCTCATCAGAATTGGTAACCAAAAGGCCATATGCAAGAGCAATCTTCTCACTGTGCTTGTTAACCATATCCATTTTCACTTCCTCATCAACATTATGAAGAACAGAATCAGTTTCTGGCACAAAACCAGCCTCATGAATCTTTCTCACCAACTCTTCCAGCTTTTCATGGATCTTATCGGCATCAGGGTGAGAATAATCATCCACCACAAATCGATGGATTTTCTTCCCGTGCTCGATAAAACTCATTCCGGGGCTTCGGATCAGACCTTTGGCCTTCATTGAGGCCCTCACTTTTGATGCATCATTCCATAAACCTGAAGCTGAGTATATATTGAAAAGCATAATGTAGTTTCTTGAATCTAATGGATCTAATGCAATCATTTTCTCCGCAGCTTCTTTCCCCAGGTCGATATTACGATAAACCCTACAAGCACCAAGAAGAGCACCCCAGACTCCAGCATTTGGCTCAAAAGGCATGTTCTTAATGAGCTCGTAAGCATCATCAAGCAGACCTCGGCGGCCGAGAAGATCTACCATACATGAATAATGATACAATCTGGGTGAAACTCCATAAACATCAGACATTTTATGGAAGTAGTACTTTCCCTCCTCAACAAGCCCTGAATGGCTACAAGCACTCAACAAATGGGTAAAAGTAACATGATCAGGCTTCATACCTTGCCTTATGGTCCTCTCAAAGAATTCTATTGCTGTTTGTCCACGCCCATGCATGGCGTATGCCGCGATCATTGCACTCCAAGCCACTTTATCAGGCTTACTAATCTCCATAAATACCTTATGAGAAGCATGTAATCTCCCTAACTTTGAGTATGAGATTAAAAGCGAGGTTGCAACTGTAACATTTTCATTCAGACCGCAGGTGAAGATTACACCATGAATGGCCTCTTGTAGTTTCCCAATTGGCAAGTTTTCGCAAGCTTGAAGCAAGGCGACAATTGTTGCCTCGTCAGGAAAAATTCCATTGTGTTTCATCATTTTAAAGTATTGAAAAGCTTCTTCAGGGATCCCGTTTTGGGTACAGATAGCCACCATTGAATTCCATGATACCAGATTTCGTTCTAGGATTTGCCAAAATAGCCTGAAAGCAGGATCAAGACAGCCAAACTTGCCATACATATTTATAAGAGAATTAGCGACCTTGGGTTCCAACTTCATGCCCAATTTCACGGCGTTACCATGAAGATACAGACCTTCATTCCGGGCTTTTGCAGAAGTACAAGCTGAGATGACGGGTATAAGCGTCAGCTCATTCATATCCAATTTAAGTTCAGATTTCAACTTAAGAAATACATTCATGCACTTACCAAGGTCTCCTCTTTTTGAAAACCCAGAAATTAAAGAATTCCAAGAGACCAGGTCTCTGTGGGGAATTTCATCAAACAGCTTTTCTGCGTCATCTGCCAACCCCAGACTAATGTAACTAGATACTAACTGATCCCCAATGAAACCATCTCTGTAATTCAAAGATTTGAGCACTCGAGCATGAATCGCCCTGCAGCAAGACACAGAATGTGAAGAATTCAACGCAAATAGCAGACTCGTAAGAAGATATTCTCGGCACGAAATGTTGTGAAATTGAAGAGAAATTTCAGAAAAAACAGAACTATATATCTTCTTTGGGGCTCGCATGATTTATGCATTGTAGAAGAGAAGAAAGGACCAAGAATTCGGTAGTGAAGGAGTTGAGCACTTGAGCTAAAAAGGAACAAAAAAAAAAAACAGGTAGCAACGTCTGGATCACAATCTTTGTTCTTTATTGTTCCTCGTTTGTCAACTTGGCGTCAAAACCTTCATGGTCACTGGTCAGTGTCTCTGGTGAGAAATTCCAATATTAAAATCCTCGTTTAACATAAATTGCTTGAATTGATTAACCGATGTTTACATCGAGCGCCAATGTTCACACAATGATTGAATCAAAACCCAAGGCCAAGTCTTCCTGAGCCATAATACATAATCTATTATTAATGTTCAAATCGCGGTTGAACAATCGTTTTCGGGTACGTCCAAAATACTAACATATGTTAAGATTCGTAAAAAAATATTAAATGAGTTATTCAATGTTAATCTAGGTAATATAAAACTTACAAAGTAGGAAAGAGATAGTCCAACAAATAACCAAAGTAGTGATTTTTCCCCTATATTACCCCGATGTGGAGACTTTGTTCTGGAATTAGAAATGAGTTTTGTATAACTTCCTAACTTCGCAACCAACTCGTTTTATTTAATCAAAGTACATCACCATGGGTTTAAGAGACGTTCCTCTTTATAAACAAACCCAATATTTATCCCAACAAATTTGCACAAAATAAACATTAAGAGCACACTATATCTATTCACTTTACAATAAATTATTTGTAATCCAAACAAGTCTTGCCAAAATTGAAATAAAAAATTCACATACATCCAAATATTGACTCCGCACATATATTAATTATAGTTATGATTGATATATGACTCCACATGAGCCTTAAAACAAAACATAGAGCGACTCGAGATTCAATCCTTCAAAAGTAAGGAAAGACAATTCACCTAGAAATCCACCGTTTGGAGGGCCATGCCATCGGGGCATTGCTTATTAAGGACTAATAGTGCTTCTTAAGCAAGGATTGGATTGAGAGGGGGGCAGAAAAATGAAATTGATTGGACAACATAAGCATAGAAAATGCGGAACTTGAATGCTCTGCGATAGTAAATCCAACAAAAATTCCATAATCCTGTCGTCGCAGGTAACAGAGGTGTATTGAAAACAGTCAAATGTACCTCTCAGCAATTAAATAAAAACACAGCCAAAAATAGAGAAAGTGACTATCATCTATGAAAGGCTCGATAGATTAATCCTCTTCGTCAATCAACTTGGTACCCAAACCTTTCAATTCTTCTCTCGGGATGTCTACAACAGTGACTAATGAGAAAAACTCTTCCTTGGCGTCTTCTTCATCATTTCTCTTTCGGGCTATGCGAACACGAATTCTCCTTGGGACACTGCGGATTCCACCGCTCCAGACGTGCTTGTTAAGCTTGACATCCACTCTCACATCGGTTGTTCCCATAGCCTTCTGGGCAAACTTCCTAATTTCCTTTATTGCCTTGGGAGCCTTCTTTTTGAATGTGCTGCATGCAATTAGAGAGCAGAAAAAAACATTTTAGACAGAAAAAGGAACAAAAGGATTGGCGATATGCCATTGATGGTGAAATCGTGTCAGTGGGTTCAGAAAAAAAATCTTCACAACAATGATCTTTCTCATGAAGCTAATAAAAACGGAACATAATCTAACTGGAGAATTTGATTGACATGTTGATGTCAGTAGGGGAGGGATATAAAAAAAGTGAGCTATTTTGAATTGCTCCGGCTACATGTTAATCTAAAACTCATGTTGCGAACCGCTCAATCATCTAAGGAAGTAGGGTAATAATGGATGCAAACCGCTCCACAGCAAAAACAATACTGAGACTAATGACACATAATAGTTCACTACCATAAACAGGAAGCATTGTTGCTAACATACACTTGAAACAAGAACGCAAAATAACACATTAGCACAAACAGGAACCAATCTATTTAATGTTCAGTAGATACACAGTACACAATCCCGTCTACACTTTCATTCTAAGCTAGATTATACATTAGCACAAACAGGAAGCAATCTATTTAGTGTTCAGTAGATACACATTACACAATCCTGTATACACTTTCATTCTAAGCCAGATTGAATCTCATAATCTACATCCGAACCTAGAAAAAAATTAAGCCATATCAGTTTACTTGCTGGATCAAAACCCCAACAATGACAACCACATAACATAAAACACATTTAACTTCAGGATAATCCTAAGAGCCAACTACCTTGTTACAAGTCAGAGGGACTAATAATTACTTTAAAAACTTCCTTCAGAATCAGAAATATTTGACGAAACAGGAGAAAATAATACGAAGATGATGCAAGTAAACTAACTTCAATCCTCCCACATTGCATAATATTAATTATTAAGATCTATAAAATAAGGTACGAACGAATCGGAGAAGGGGAACGATGCATTACATAGGCTCGCTACATCATAACTACATGTATTGAGATTTTGCGGACAACGCTAGAGAATTTGAGGCTGGAAAAGCTACACACCGCTGAGAACAAGAGGACAACGGACACCAAAACTCGTCCCAATTAACTTAAAAGCTAACGCTTTAAGCTTTACAGCAAAAGTTTCACACGAATCGACTAGGATCGCAGCAAGTTATGAGTAGGCAAAGAGAGAAATGAAAAGTTACCATCCATGCAAGCGCTTGTGGAGGTTAATGGTGTACTCTCTGGTGACGACCTCCTCCTTTCTCCCCTTTGCGGTCTTTTCCACCATTGTTGCAGCTTCACGAGTGTAAGACCAACTGCGCAGATTCCACCGCCAACACAGAACCCTAGTTGTAGCAGACAGAACAATATATAGGGTTTCTATTAACTGAAAAGACCTCGACTTTCCATCAAACTACCAATGTACCCTTCGTATTAATTTGGGTTGGATCAAATCCGATAAGTAGCTATGTGGCCCAAAAAAAGGTTAGCCCAAAGAATTATCAAAATAATATAATTATAAAAAATATAATCCATATCAAACACCTAAATTTTATATTATTATATAAATTATATAAATATGGAGAGCCAAAAAAGGTTAGCCCAAATAAATTATGGAAATAATATAATTATAAAAAATATAATCCATATCAAACACCTAAATTTTATATTATTGTATAAATTATATAAATATGGAGAGTTATCAAAATAATTCATTTGTGTTTGTTACTTTTAAAAGTTTTTAGTATATTCCCCAAATATCAATCTATATTTAAATTAATTATCGTAATCCGTGATTAAGAGAGATTTCATCAGTTTTTGGATGGATCATGTCCATGGGGTGATTATTGGTAACCAAACACAAATTAATTATTTTGATAACTTTCCATATTTATATAATTTATATAATGATATAAAATTTAGGTGTTTGAGATGGATTATATTTTTTATAATTATATTATTTTGATAATTGCCACATAGCGACTTATCTCATTATGAAAATAATGAGTTATTTATGGTGATTAAAATTTAAATTTTCCTAACATAGAGAGATTATAGTCTCCTAAGCAAGAAGTTGTTAGATATTCAAATTCTAACCATTGTTTTTGTATGCAGCAACCTAATTGGGAAAGTTAATGTCTTGCCCACAATATCTTATTCTTCCAATCTTAAATATAAGACCTAATTTATAATATAAATTATACTGTAAATTATATCTTATATTAAGGATCAGAGAAATATATGTGATGTTACTTTCGTGGGTTCTTATATTACAAGATAACTCTAACTATCTCATTTAAATTAAAGATAGTTAATTAATTCATTAATTTTATATGAAATTAGGATAAATTTTTAATTTTACTGGTGTTTAAATATGAAATTTTTATTTCAAAATTATATGATTTTGTTTTATTTTAAAAATTAATCTTGTGATATGGATCCTCTTTAAAGGCCCAAAAAACCATATTGAAAAGACTGCATGTAGGCTGGGCTGCCTTGAAGCTGCTCTACCGGGTTTTATTTAACCCGCCCAAAGCTCCACAGCGAAAACGCAATTTTTCGACTTTTAAGCAAATACGCCTTTAGCAAGCTCTACCCCCTCGCGCGCTTCACATTCGATCTCCCTTTGCAGGTGGTAGCTTCGGTTAGTGTAACTGTGCATGTGTTGTATGGATTTCATCTATCGTTCTGCATCCATTTTATCATTTACAATTCGATTTTCGCTGTGATGCAGAAGAAATTCAATAGAAGCCACCGAATCCTACTGAGACATGGTAAGTTTGGCATTGAGTCGGGAAAATGTAAAAGCTTGTGAAGGGGCTATTGTGTTGGTTAAGGCGCTTTTCCTTCTTTTCTTTAGGCCTCTCGTTGCTTTTCCTTTCTTTAATTGTTGGGTTTTATTGTCTAATCAGTCGGGTAGGAAAGAAACCGTTCTGGACCTGGCAAAATTTGTGGACAAAGGGGTTCAAGTCAAGCTTACTGGTGGCAGACAAGGTAACCCAATTTCGTCTTTTTATCCCTAGTTTAAAGACATGTAGTTTAATAGACTAGGCCGTCAAGTTTAATTGATTTTTGGAAATAGAGCTAAACTTGGATTGTTTTAAGACAAAAACCTATTTTGGTACTTGAAAGATGGTGTCATTATCAATTTAATAGTTTATATCACTTTGGTATGCAAAATGTGATTTCCCCACCTAACTCTACATATTTCTTCTGGATGTCTCAATACCATTTTGCTACCCAAGAACTGTAAAATTGAAACACAAACACACACTTTTTGATGCGAAAGTGACACAAAATCTCTAGAGTATCAATTTGATATTCAGTGCATCTTTGAGGAATGAACTGGAGTATTTGAATATTTAACTGGCTAAGCAGACTTTGTGAAACATGTGTGCTTTTCCAACAAGCAGGTTTTTTTAGCCTTCATAATCTGATTTGTGTTTTTTTTTTCCTATCACCTCAAACTAACAATATGGATCTAATTCTCTATATATGAGTTTGTTGTCATTCACCAGGGGCTTAATGTCCCTAAATACCAATTTGTGACTTTATTTGAGTACCTGTGTCATTTGCTTCAACTTCATGCCACGTTCTTCTTGTTCCAAAATTCTCTGAAGCAAACATTAATTTGTTAATTAAAAGAAAATAATGATATAGATGATGATGAACAATCTGAATACAATTTATTAGAACGCAGTGTGGTACATATATCGGTATATTTTTCTTTGTAGAGTAAAAATAATATTTTTGTCACTCAACATTATGCCTTATCCTCAATTAAGCTATTGAACACATAAATTACGCTTACTTTTTTTTGTTCATATCAACTTTTTTGCCAATGAATCTGCTGTTGCTAATGGCCGCAGAGGAGCTTAAGCCATATGAATTTAGATTATGAGGGATCAATTAATAAAGGAGCAAGTGGCAAGGACTTAATTGAGAAAGAGTGCATGTTTTATGGAACAAAGTGTTAGTAACTTCTCCTATACAGCCTTCTTATATTTAATTTGTGGCATGGCAGTGACAGGAACTCTAAAAGGTTATGATCAGTTACTTAACCTTGTCCTGGATGAAGCTGTTGAGTTTCTACGAGGTAAATATTACCAAAACCTTATTTTGCTTTTCTTGAGTTATTAACATATGCGCGTGTGTCTCTATATATTGCCCTGATAGAAACATGTGAATTAATAGTTTTGACGGAGTCTTAATTCTGAGTTATATATTCAACTTCATAAATGCAACTCGTGCATCTTTTTCATCAAGTTTGACATGTTCTTTTTAAAAAGAGAAAGAAAAAAAAAGAATGCAAATTGTTAGCCACTTCTTCATTTTTAATCAAAAGGTCACTTGTACAGCTTATATGGATAAGCTAACATTTTGATGCAACCTCACCAATTTTTGTATGGCTGAATATGCCGAAAGATTTGAAGTGATAATAAGTTTTTCATAGTTAACGTAGTGGCATGAATCAATAGTATTTATACATGCTGCACACTTGGTAAGCCTTACTTGTGAAGTATTATGAGATCAAGTTACACAGTCTCCTAAATAGCATCAAGTGAATTAATCCATGCAATACTCATAACAAGAAAATATACAATAGAAAAGGTGTAGCATTGTAACAAGTGAAAAACAAATATTATAAACAATTAAAAAGCTAATAATACACTGAACTCTGGTGTGCATAAGACTAATTCTTAGTTGCTTTAACTAGTGAACTGCCATTAGATTTACTAGTGGGCCCCTTGCTTTTGCACAGAACCCAAGATGAGTTGTGCTGTTTGCGTTTGTGAATAGTATGGCTCTCTATACTTTAAATATTTTACATTGATACCCATATCCAAAATCTGCGATGGTCAAATTTTCAGGACCTAAAAGATGGAGTAGATTTGTTAAATTATTTTTTCTGGCATAAGTCCATAACATTTTTTAGTTAATCTTGAAAAATTTATGCTATTGTATGTCATAATACACAAAATGCATTTTATTTTCTCTTCTGCTGCAGATCCTGATGACCCACTGAAAACCACTGATCAGACCAGACCTCTGGGCTTAATTGTAGGTTTCCTCCTATGCGTTTATACTTTTATCAGATGACCATCAAACTTAGATCTTCTATCTAAAAAATTCTAGTTTACCAGTATTCAAATTTAACTTGAGTCAATGAACCATTTATTTGAAGCCTGCTACTGGATATTTTTCCTCTGCTACTGAATATTTTTCCTTAGTCAATATCTTTTAAGAGAGATAAAACGGGTACTCATTTGACAAATAAATGAATCATGCATCTTGGTTCTACAAGCTACTTTATCAAGAACAGATGGAAATGGCTTCTTTTAATTAGGAAGAATATCAGCAATGAGAAGCAGTAGAACCTTAAATTATTTTGTAACTTAAAATGTCTGAACTTTGATGGGAAGCTTTTGGCCAAATGGAAGGGACTTCTTGCCATTTGTCTATGAAGCATTGTTGGGAAGGAAACAGCAAAAATATAATGTTATTAACTTGGAGCCTTAAAGTCTGAAACTACTGCTTCGAATCAGCAAACTTTGATGGTATTATGTGGGTTATTTGGACAGTTTGGTAATCAAGGCAAACGCATCAATTGCCATATAAGAGAGAATTGTCAAATGAACTTCATTGATTTTGAGTTGAGTTTTGCTAGCTCAAGAAGACAGAGTGCTTAATTATCGATACTTTGTTTGATATAGGTAGCACTTGTATAAACTAATCAACTTACTTTTCTGGATCTGAGAATAACGACATGGAAAGAAAACATAAATAAAACAGCAAAACGAGCTGCATAAAAGATGCAACTCCTAGTTGTTATATTTTTCTTCTCTGTCCAGCCCTTCCTAGGATCCAACAATTGCTGAATAAGAGTAATAAGGCAGTTCGTTAGAGTTTGTTAAGGAGTTGCAGGGAGTAAGAGTGAAATTGTTTTGCTTTGCTTTTCTTTGGAGGAAAAGCTATGATTTTGTGTATGTTAAGGATTTCTAAGAATGAAAAGCAGGAAAAATTTGATAAAAATTTATATATTCTTAAGCCACTAGAAAGAACTTGTGGTATTAACATCCTGCTAAATTTGAAATTCACAACATTGCATGCACAAACTTATTTTAAAATTATTCTTATCTTTCCCGTTTCTATTATGTGGTTTGAATTCTATTAAGCTTAACTTCTGGAACACCAGTGAATATTTCTTTACTCTGGGAATTTGACCGCTTTTGTTGTACTGCAGGTTTGTAGGGGAACAGCTGTCATGCTTGTGTCCCCAACCGATGGTACAGATGAGATTGCAAACCCCTTTGTGCAGCCAGATGGGGCCTAGCTCTGAGATATATATATGTATTTTTTTTTCTGTTTTATGCTGATTTAATCTCTTATGCCCCTTTAATTTGAACCTTTTTGTGGTCTGATCAGCATTTAGTTGCCTATGTGTAATTGATGTGTTTAGTTGATGATGCATTAAAGGATAGATGGGCAGACATTGCATGATCTTGTTCTAATTGATAGCCTTGAATTCCCTGTGACATTACCTTCTTCATTGCAACTTGACTATTTGACACGGGATATTTGCACAATGTGTTGAAACATGGGAGATTTTAGTTCTTACTTTTTACTCCATAGTGTTAAACAAATTTTTTTAAGAATTTGAGATCTGTATATTTTTGCCTTTTTCTTGAAGGGATCATGATCCTCCATTATTCTCATAGAAAGAAAGGGGGAAACAATATTACAGATGAAAATTGTCTTTTGTGTGTCTGAATAAAATATAAAATAATATAATAAAAATGACAGTTGCTGCTGGATAATGAATTATATATCTTGCATTATATATCTCATTTTTAGCTTAATGAATGAGGAACATCTTTCTAATGGTAAAACCGAATGAAACTTGATTATTTGCTTTCTTTAGCAGTCTTATTTGTTTCATAGTGACTTGAAGATCATACGAGAATATCTCTTGAAAGATGAGGAACAATCAATGGGGCTGGTTTTGTTTCTGAGCATGTGGAATAAAATGCAGGTTTTCTGTTTTATATGTTTGACTTCTGGTTTGGCATACCCCTTGATCCTAAAGATTTAGTAATAAACTTGCTCAACTAAATGGGATCTGCCTTGTTAATTGGAATTCTTTATCTTGATGTAAAGGTCAATTCACCAATTGCGGCAACACAAGCACTAGTGGAAGCATGCGCTTCTTTCAAGTTGGAAGTGGGCCAATATTTAATTCAAAACGGAACCCAAAGCTCTAAATTCCATGATTACGCCTTTATACGCACTTCATTTCTTTATTCGCCAATCATTCTAGTGTTCCATCTTACAAGAGTATAATTTTATTAAAATTTTAGTTATAATATTTAGATAATTATTTTAATTTTTTAATACTCAGATTTATATTGAAGGGTAATTGGCGTTTATTTTGCACAATACTGATAAGGTCTAATAGAAAAGAAAATTTCGCTCTATGTCTAATGTCTAGATTGTATAAAAAAAAATTCTTTTACCACCTAAACACCTTTATACTATATATATATCACTTATAATTTGAGTCATTAATCAAATTAATTTTGGGCATCATGATATAGTAAACTGAAACGTCTTATTTTTACACAACGGAAACTGAAAAGTCTGCCTCTCATGGGCCTAAACAACCTCTACTCCCATCACAAAAAAAAAAAAAAAAGAATAAGAATTACATAAGCATCTCTCAAATTTTGCTAAAATTATTAATTACTTTATTTTTAAAGATGATCAAACCTCTTGTAAATTTTGTTTCAGTTATACACAACTTCTATTGTTAAAGTTTATACAAATTTGTCAGTAAAAGAACATTCAATTATTTAAAAAATAGAAAAGAATTTACAAGATTCTTCGTGAATTTTGTTAAAATTATATATATTTTTTAAAAATAAAAAATAAAAACAGCTTTATAATTTCAATAATTTTTTTTGAAAAAAATTATATAAATTATAGTTTAGTAGCAAGATAGAAAGTAGCCAAATAATTTTATTAGTGGGGTGGGTGGATTTTATCATCATTGTGATTTAAAAACCTCATAGTTTAAGTGCTTTCCCGACATATATTTTCCATTCATTCTTTATGCCTTCTCTGCAACAAAATCTTTAATCAAAAGGTTTACACAAAAAACGAGTAAAGGACAAGAATCTCGACCCACCATTAACGCCAAATCATCAAATATTAATGTTAATATTGTTAACAACACCGTCATGATTAGCAAATTGAGTGGCACCTCATTATTCTTTCATTCTTTTTATTATATTTTGGAAATTGGTATCCTAAGTATACTTTATTTGATCTTGTTACCATATCTATTAATTTATATATATATATATATATAAGCATATGGGATTATTTCTAGGGGAAATTATTCCCAAAAGGATCAAATTCCCACTTTGTTTATTCCTAAGGACTCCAAATACTAAGTTCCACTTATAAATTTCTGCTGCTTGAATGTAAATTTGTGCTACTTTAATGTCAAATACTCATAATTCAAGTGGTAAATTTGTGTCAAGTAATGGTAAATTCAAAATTCTTGAATATAAATAACTTTTGAAATCCAATCTCTTGTCCATTTTTTATTAGATGAAGTAGTATCTAGCACCTTAATATTATTTCACAGTAGTGTCTAATATTATAATTTTATTTATAATGCATACAGCATTCTTATATTATTTTTAGGATGCATCCAACACCTGAGGATGTTATTTTTTAGTTACACTTAGTAATTTAATTTTATTTATGTTTTAGGGTGTTGAATATATTATAAATAAAATTAGGGTGTTGAAAGTGCTAAAAAATAACACCAAAATGTTGAAAACACAAGAAAAGAATATCAGGATGCTAGATACAATTGAGAAATAATATCAGAGTACTAGATACTATTTTACCCTCTATTTTATAAGAGTTATATAGCACACAATATTTTAATCTTATTTCTCATATGCATTCAGTATCATAATTTTATTTATAATATAATTTTACCCATAATCTTTTTAATTTGGTATAATTGTACCCATAATCTTTTTAATTTGGTATAATTTGGTATAATTGTACCCATGATCTTTTTAATTTCGTGTAATTTTTAACACCAAATTAAAAAGAATATGGGTAAAATTGGACCAAATTAAAAAGATTATACATAGAATTATACCTTAAATAATATTATGATACTGGACGCATATGAGAAATAAAATTAAAATATTATATATTATATAACTTCTTTTTTAATAATTTTGATAAAATATTAGTAGTTTTTTTTTATCAAACCTTCCACATATGAAGGTCATATTGGATGGTTTATATTAATGTTTATTGTGTAACTATGCATTAAGTTTGTTTTGTAATCTCTTAATTTTTTTTTATTTGTACATATAATTAAATCCGTTGTTAATATATTATTTTTTGTAATCAAGGGTTAATCACTAATCAACCCCCCATGTTTTGAGAGTGAGATTTTTGTTATTTTCCAAATATCGAAGGGTGTTTGTTTAGGGCACTAAGGAATATGATGTCTTGTCAAAATGTCTATTGGTGTTGAGTAGGTGATATATTCAATGGTCAAATTGGTTTGAGCTCTTTATAATTAAATATCACGAAAACATATCACGTAATATCAACGCACAGAGATGCGATGCTTTCCACTAAGCACTAAAACATTTCCCCGTCTTTCCCCCCTTGAAATCCGGGTTCAAGGTTACTGTTACATACAATCCTAAAATTAAAAGTTTTTTTCTGAATATATATATATATATATAATTTAAATTGTATCTAACTTTTTAATATCTTAAATTAATTTTTAGTATATATAACATTTTTTTTAAATATCCTAATATCATTTTTAATTATTTTTTCTCTCTTTAATTATTATTGAAGTATATCAATAAAGATAATTTTAAAAAAATAAATTTAAAATTTATATAGATAAATATAAAAAAATAGATTTTATATTTAGAATTATAATTAAATATTATATTATAGATATTAGACTTCCATAATATTGAAACCCAGGGTGATGATCCAACTTCAATCAATAAAAATTTTATATATTAAAGTTTTTTTACTAATGAGTTATATCTAGTGAAAATAGCTAATAACTTATAATATGTTAAATTAAAATTTGAATTTTAAGTAAAAAAAATATTTATATTTAGTACGCACACTAATTTTAAATATGATTATTTTATGAGAGAATAAATCTACGTAGCAGAAAACACAGTTTATTTATTTCCAGTTTATGTATTTGGCTTTGACTCCGTGCTTAGTATACCGTACACAAATAATTTATATCTCTTCTTCGCAACAATATTTTGATTATTTTCTCAACAGGCTGGTTCACTGTATGAACAAGTGGCTGGTCCCCCTTTTCAATCTCCAACCTCATCCACCATTAATTACAGCCGTTGGATTACGATAATCCCATAGACTCCCCCTTACTCCTGCCATCCCCTTACTCATTTACACGTTCCCTTTTCTTTTTATTTTTCTTTAAATTAATTTAATTTGACACCAAAAGCGGACACCCCAAAGCAAAACCCAAGTGGCTTACGCTTCCAATTCCTGATTTCCTTCCACTTACTCGCCGCCTCGCGCGTCGATTTTATCGATCCAACTTTATGCCCGCCTCCAAACACGTGGCGTATCTTTATTAGCTATAAAAGCTCCAGTCATTGTCACGAAGTAAATATCGCCCTCCTGACAGGAAAGCACATAACCCACCATCGTGAGTTTAAATTTAGCTACCTTATTGGTATGGCCCCCACACCCCTCTCTCTTCACTATCATCGTAAATTAATTTTCAAAGCACGATCAAAATGACGATTTTGCCCCCACCAATTTTGTTAAATTCTCTTTTCCTCGCCCCTCTTCTCTCTTCGCTGTGATTATTCCAAATTCTGACAAGGGACAAGCAGATTAAATTAAAGTCTGGAATAAGAAGGAACAATAACAATCCAAGCAAGAGAAAGACGAAGATAATCGTAGTCGTAAACCACAATAATTTATCATTATCAATCCAAAACAAGACCAAAAAAGAAAGAAAAAGGTAAAACAATCAAGAAAAATGATCATAGATAGATCGGAACACGGACGATCTCATGGAATTCGCCTTCGGTAACAACCTCTCTGTCTCACACACGCTAAAATATTGATGTTTCTGCTAACATGTCTATTATCTCCTGCGAGAGAGAGAAATGACGGAATCGGACCAATCGGACCTCGATAGCGTGGTACAGATGGTGGATGATGATCGTGTTGTTGTTTAGTAGTAATAATCTATCAGATTCCTTTGGTTTCTGCAGATTCAAACCTTCACGATCTTCGCCGCTTTTACCACCGGATTTTCCCTCGCGATCGCCACACGTCCGGCGGCTTTGTAGTCGTAACTGCAGTCGTGTCGATCGGAGTACCGGTGCTCAGCGCAGAACAATTCTCCACACCGGCATCGGAATCCGGTCAACCCGACCTTCCTTCGGCACCCAGAGCATCGATTCACCACCCGCTTGGCTTCAGACGGCGTCGTCTCGTCGGATTTCGTCCGATCTAATGATATATTCTGTGTTGGCTCCTCATCAGACGGATGCGACCTCTTTGGCGAGCGAGACGGTGCGGATTTAGAACTTTTGTCGTCGGAATATTTAGAAGGAGCAGAAATCCCGGTAGAGGAGGTTGTGGCTGAGGAAACGGCAGCGGCGGTGGCGGCGAAGCACTTCTGACACATATTATTGGTGGCCGGATTTCCTGTAACACCACAGTTGTTGACGCAAGGGGTGATTGTTTCAGGAACCTTGAACTCGGTCTCTTCCTTCTCCGTTTTCTGAATCTGAACCATGATTTCCCTTCTATGAATTCAAAGCGAAACACAGAGAGAAACTTGGGAGTTTCTGTTTGGGGGAGAAGGAAAAGAAAGAGGTAAAAGCAAAGGACAGTTGGGGAAATGCTGGGGGAGAGAGAGAGAGAAACGGGGATTTGAAGGACCTGTGAGGTCGGTAATGGCGATGGAATATGGACCTCAGAGCCGCGTATCAATATTTTTTTTTTCATGGTGAGAAATTACTGAAGTACCCATATGGATTTGGTAAAATTACTTTTTCTGTATTTCTTGTTCATCATGCTTTCTCTGACGTGTTCGTGTCGTTGTTTGAGGAAGAACCATCATGGCCATTTGCCATGCCCAGCAGGGTCTTGTAGGGTAACTTGCCCCTCTCAATAATTTATGTTTTATGATTTCAGACAGATACAATAAAAAATAAAAAAAATTAGTAATAATTGTAACAATGTGGATATTTTTTTTTGTTAGGTGAAAATTATTTTAAATTTTAATCACTTTCAATACTTTATATTACCATTCAGACCATAATTATCTCTTAACAGCTAAAGTACTTATACAAAGGAGGTATTTTAGTATTCATATTACAGTTAATCATATTTTAGTATCTTTCCGGACAAAATTAAATCTTTTATTTAAGAAAATTATTAGTATAAACAATTTGGTGAGATGTAAAAACATATTTTTTTGTAGTACAAAGCAAGATTTAATATACTATTTTTTTCCAGCAAAAAAATATTTTATTTTGAGCTAGCTTAATTTGGATCTTCTCAATTAAATATTTTTTATGGTTATTTATTTAATTTAAATAGATTAAATAAATTATTTAATTATAATATATTTGGTATAATTTTTTTTAAAAAATATTTATATAAGTTAATTGAGGGATGATCCAAGCTTTTAATGGTCATGTTTTTGTTTTCCAATTGATGGGATCAAGTTCCCAATGATCATACTGTTTTTTTTTTTTTTTTGGTTTTTTTTTACTCTCTTGCATTGCATGAGACAATCATTGAAAACCGATATAAATGATGAATTTTTTTATTCTTAAAGTTAGGCTAACATAAATAAATAATCTCAAACACTCCGAGACATATTTAATATATATTTTTATTGTTTAAATCAATTGGCTGAGACAATCATTGGAAACTTGCTATAAAATTAAGTAATCCTTTTTATAATATAATAGCTTTTTTCTATATTATATGTTTAAATTTGTCTGGCAAAACAAAGCAGCAGAATCAAAGGAGGATATTGAATCTGCTTTATTAAAAAAATTTATGTTTATATTATATCAAATAAAATGTGTTTATATAAAGCAGAGAAGGAAGAGTCATGTGCCCAAAGTATGTGAGAGGCCTTGGGGCGATACGAACAGTGAACATGGAACAAAATCAAGCTGACTTCACATGTAAGTCATCTTGTTCAACCCATAGAATGACGGTTCAATTGATAAAATAATGAGATATATAATTATTTAAAATATATTAAATTTTTAAATAATATTATTTTATTATGATTTCAGTCGCAATATTTAGAGAAACATATTAATTTTTATATGTCTAGATTTACACTTGAGTGTAATATATGACTCGCTTTGCCTAATATTGATATCACCTAATAAGAATATAGATTTCATATTCTTTAAATCGTGAATGAGCTCAATAATTTAAAAAAAATTTATATAAAAAAAAAGTCATCTTGTTCACTATGATCCTTCCCAGTTATTAAAAAGAAAATTAATAATTGCAGATATAATTTTGTAATTCAAGCTATATGTTTTCATGGAAACAATTTAATTTATATTATATTTTTTTTATGGTTTGGAACTAGATTAAGTGGTACAAAAGAAAGAAAAATTATTCTGGAGAATGAAGTCACAAGCGACACATCAAAACTAACAAAATTCGATCATATTCTTATGATCCATATAGTAGTATAAAAGTTTTCGAAGATTATATATTTGATTTCACTTGGAACAGTTCTATCACTTACTTAGAACTTCACATCTAAATGATAAAAATATGAGAAATTCAATCTACATAATCATTCCTATTTTAAAATATATGATTAAAAGTGGTACACCAAGCATCTAATCCTGTAAAATAAAATATATTATATCTATAATTGTATTAAGGCATGTTTTGATTAGTTTTTAGATAATAGATTTTTAGAAGAATAGATTTTGAAAATAGAGATATTTAGATAATTAGTAGTAGAATCACTTTTTATATTGATAAATTATTAAAAATGATATTATTTGATTAAAAGTATGAAAGGAAAGATAGGGTAGAAAAGAAAAAAGAGATAGAAGATAGGATGTAGAAGAGATGGGAGAGAAGATAGAGTAGAGAAAAGAGATGAAAGAGGAGAGATAATATAAGAAAAAATAAGGGTAAAATAATAATTGGATAGTTTATAAATTTTTTTACTGTTCTAAAAAATAGTTTAAATAGTTTATTCAAAATTATAATTTTTTTTATCAAAATTACTTCTTAGATAAATATAGCTATTTATTTAAAATTTTCTCAAATTAAAATTTTACTTAATTTTTTTTTTAAACTATAGTACCAAACACACTTAATCAAGGGGAAGTCTCTTTTGAAAAGAGATATAATATATGGCCTCCCATGTCGATAATTTTGAAACTTAAACGATATAAAAGTTTTTATATAAATAAAAAAAATTGAAAATTGTTGGTTCAATTTTGTTCAAGACGGTAGGAACTATGAAATTTGAGCAGTGATCCAATCTTCCTACAAAATGTCATTTTAGAAATTGAGTTCATGTTTTACAGTCCACACACATACACTGAGTTCATGAATCTTGGCCCCATATTTTCATTATATTTTATTGGTGATTAATATTAATTAATACTCTATTAAATTTTGGGGGTTGGAAGTTCGATTCACCCCTCTAGAAAAAAATCGAAAGAGGTTTGTTTTTTAGTCCCCATATTTTAAAAAGAGATTAGTCTCTGGTCTCCATTTTTAGCAAAGAATATTCTGAATTCCAAGAAAAAACTAGCGATGTAAATGATTGTATACTCCTATTATTTTTTTTTCATTTTAAATATGTTAAAATTTATAATTAATTCAAAAGGAAGAAAAATAAAAATTAATTTTTTTTATATATACCTATTTCATTCAGTCAAATTTAAATATTATTAGATTTAATTGAGCATAAATTCTCTTAAAAATATTTTTATATTTATACAAATTTAAACTGAAAATTTAATACTTAAATGATGGATATCTTTTTCATTTGGAGGAAGGCTTTTGTTGGTAAATTTTCTTTTTTGGGTTTTACTTTACCCAAAGAAAAGAGGAAGTCGCTAGAGGAATAAAGGTTGGCGCCGAACAATTGCATGGAGAATGGACTTGATTGATTTATTTATTTGTAATATAATTTTTTAATAAATTATTTTCGTAGGTTTGAAAGAAAAGAGAGGAGGAAAAGGAAGTAAGGATAAAATGGTAAATGTGGAGGGGAAGGTCGGAGGTTCATTCCATTTCAGAGCGGTGGGGCATACGGTGGCGACAAAAGTCAGAAGCCCCACCACTGAGCCGCCCCATCTGACCGTCCCCGATTTATCCCTTCCTCTTTTTCGGTTTTCTTCATGCTATGCACTACATCATGTGCAAATAACAAGAAGATAGTCCCAATAAAATATTTTTAAATAATTAATCTCTAAGTGTTTACAATTTTTGCAGGAAAATCATTTTTAAACTACATGTAGTTTTTTTTTTAATTCTTAACTTAATACTTTGTGTGTTTTTTATTAAATCTTTTAATTTTATTTTTTTATTATTGTTATTTTCTATAACTTTATTTTGTTAATAATATTATCTTCTATACAGAAATTAATTGTACTAACAAGAATAAAATTAAATAATTTAATAAAAAGATAAAATATTAAATTATAAATTGAAAGAAACTATAAGTACCTATTTTTCTTTTTTTTTATTTTGTTGCAATTAGACATTTATACTTAATAAAATTTGAAATTGTTGAACCAAAAAATAAGGGTTAGTCTCACAATAAATTAGAGAGACGTAATTCAAAATTAAGATAAATTATAAAGATTAATAGATTTTTTTTAAAAATTAATCCTCATGTTAGTATAATGGCTTGATTTATACGTATGCACGTCTCTCTCTCTCTCTCTCTCTATAGCATAAGAGTATACGTTGGCCTAAAAAAGCAAATAAGAGTATAATATGTTTTTCAAGGAGCTGATTTGGTTTGGCTTTAATCTGATATAATTCTAAATTGGTATGAAAAACAAATTTTATTTAAACAATATAAATTCTTAAAGTTTCATTACACGAATGGTCTTTATGGTTTAAAGAGAATGTGGGATGAGAGTAGAAGATACCCGTAAGTAATTAGGCTTTAAAACGCATAATTTTAGACACGTATATAATGCAATTAGGTATATTTATTAAATTTTAGAGACTTGATTACAACTGAAAAAAGAATATCTGTAACAATTTTTTTTAAAAAAAATATTTATCCAGTATTTAATATAAAATATATTTAATTAATTTAATTATATTAAGAAAATTAGTTAATAATATATATTTTTCATAAACTATCATAATTATCTTATTTAACTCTCTCATTTATTTTCTTATTTAATTATTGTTAAAATATTATCAATTAAAAATAATTTAAAAAATTAATAAATATAAAAAAAAATATACTTAAAATTAATATCCACCTCCTAATTAAATCATATTTTCATTTCTCTATCAGTCTCATTTTCTAATGCGTTGCCATCCTCATCCTAGTCATAGACACGTGTCAGTGACACGTGTTCCTCATCCATTCAAATTTCAATGCCATCTACATACAATTTCGGGTGTTCTTTACCAATATGCTGTTATACCTAATTCGTATCAGATCACCTGCCCCATAAGAAATGTAAATGAAACTGCTTATATTTGTAACGTTTGTCTGATTACGAACAACATAGGTTGAATCTATGATAAACTTAAGTACTTGGTTCTGAGGGGATTGGTGTAAGGATTGATAATGATATTGCCTGTTTTTTTTATATAAATTTTTTTTAAAAAAATTATATTTACTCATAATTTAAAAGTATGATGAAATTTTTTTTTAAACGATATTAATATCTAGTAAAACAAGTCGTCTGTTACTTTAAAGTATAAATTAAAATATTTAAAAATTAAAATATTTTTTAAAATATTATAATTATAATTATAATAAAATAATATTATTTAATAATTAAATATGTTTAAAATAGTCATTATATTTTCTATATTTTGATACAAGGGACATGAAGAACTATGTTTTCTATATTTGATACAAGGGACATGAAGAACTTAGGATTCAAAAATACCACCTAGGTAGAAATTAGTAAACCTACCCCACCATCATTGAGTATTGCTAGATAAAACTATCCCTATTTATAATAAATTTTAGACAAAAATAGCCCTCTAAAATTTCACCCAAATTTAAACTGTCTATTACCCATCATCTCCATCAAGCTCACTATAGGTTCACTGTCGACAAACTCGTGAAGATGGAAGTGGGTTCCCAGAACTGAACCAAGCTCAAGAAGATGAAAGTGAGTCATCAGCAAGGTAGAACAACCGACGACTTTCACGTCCCTCAGCATCATCTCATCTTCAACACACATCTCTCATCCTTCCCTCTGAGTCATCTCATCATCTTCCTTCCCTACTGGCAACGTCGTTGTCAACTGCGAAGGCAGAGAGAACAAAGGCAAGTTTTGATACCATTAAGTGATGACCGATCATGATCAATGAGATCTTGTTTTTTAATTCTGTCGTTCTCCTCCATCAACATTCACATACTTTTATCAATAAAGTTAGATTTAATAAAAGAAACAGTCCCTTATACCATAATAAACTAATATAATATTTGAGTAAAGATATATATTTAGTACTTAATAATATTTTAAATAAAATTACACCTAATAAAAATATACTTGTAAATCTAGATTTTTTTATTTTTGTTTTCTATATTCCACGCACTCTCATCTTTTCCTTCCTATTCATTATTGTTGAGTGAACAAAAACAAGTATAATAAGAATACATGATGAAGTGATTACATGCCATTAAAGGTATGACAATAACAAATCAAATCAATCCTTGTTAAGTGAAACTATTTATCCCAAAAACTTTCTGGAACTCCTGAAGTGAGGACCCATGCTAACATTCCTCTTTAGTTAGGATTCAAGAGAGCACATGCTCTGACTTCTACTTATAGAACCCATGAGAGATTAGCCAACTAATTATGATCTTAACGAACAAAGTTAAGATCTTAACCAACTAATAACCCTTTAATATCTCTAACACTCCCTTCAAGTTGACACTAATATAAGACTAATCAAAGTTTCAACGTACAACACAAATAATAAAAGCTTGTCAACGAAGCTCTCGTCTTCTGAAAAGTGAGTTTGAACCTTCAAATATAAGAATATTGTTTTAATTTTTTATGTGAGAATGAAAAAAGGTACTCAGAGGAGAGACCCAACGACAATCCATATCGTTTTTTTCCCCGACAACTACAATCCATATTCATATCAAATGTAAATTACAAAATGTTATATTCTTCACATTACCCTTTCTAAAAGAAAAGAAAGTAAAAAAAAAAAAAGATGCCGTTCACAATTCCATTATCTAACATTAATAAAGTGGGGGGTAGAATCCTTCTATTAAAAAAATAAATATTAAATATAAAAGTTAAATAAAAAAATTATTTTAATTATAAATATAATATACTAATTGTATAATTTTTTATTCAAAATATTACTATTAATTGCACTTATTAAGTTAGCTCATAATTAAGGAGTGATTCTAATATACTAATAGTAATTTATAATAGATTCAATATTTACAATTTATAAATCACATCAGCCAACTTATAAATATGAAAATTTGATTTGCAATTGTTAATTTATTACGTAAAAGTCGCAACTCAATTTGTAAATATAAAAGTTTGACTTAAATATATTTAATTTTTTTTACACCTATTTCTACTAAATAAAATTTTAAAAAAAAACTCATATATATATTTACCTATGATCAATTTTTCTTTATTAGGCTCGTTTCTTATTATTATTATTATTATTATTTAGCGACGTTAATCTCTTCCACCCCTAGCGATTACGTGTTTCTAAACTGCCATTCATGCCACGGACATGGGGTTGATGGTACTGTGGTAGGGTACAGTAACCGACTATATATCACGTTCCTCTCTTTCTCGCGGATTCTCTCGTTTCCCCTACCCGCCAAGGCCAAAAACTATGCGTTTTTCCATCAATGCCGAAAATCCTTTATCGCAAAGGTGAAGTCCTCTCGACGTTGTTTTCCTGCTCTTTCCGGAGGAACTTCCATCACTGCGTCGAAGGATTCTGACCACATCTCTCAGTTAGTCTGGGTTCTGAGGCCATAGCGATTTACATAGAACTTATTTTTTGATAGATACACGCTGTTAGGGTTTTATTTACTGCTTTCTCGCATTAAAAAAATGGGGAACTCAGATCGGGTCGATGATCGGGCCTTCAATGCAAATTTATCTGCTGATGGAGTGGAAAGGCTGAAGGAAAGAATGATGGATAAGTTGAAGGAGTTCATGGGTGAATACACTGATGAAACTCTTGCGGTACGATACGAGCTTAGTGTATCAGATTATGTGTTCAATGCATGGGTGGTATTCTGTCAGTGTGGGCTGAACATTTAGCATCCTTCTCTGTTCTGGAATTGTTCTGGCATGCGTTGTTGATTGGTTTTTGGAGCAATGACTAGGCTTCCGCTTCTGAATTTATTTTGTACTGCTCTGATTTCTATGACTGTGGGAAATGCCGTTATATGTCCAAGTATGGACCCTTTTGGTGGGCTCAAATCTTGCATTTGAGTTTACTAGTTGTTTTGTTTGATTAGTTGAAAATGAACCAGGAGAGAAACTTCGCTAACCTTTCACTGCTGTGGTTTTTTTGTTTGAGGGGATGAATCATGTCTTGAAAGGAGGAATTATTTTGCCCTTTTGATTAATGATGTGCAACAGTATCTGATCATTCCGTATGTTGTGAGGTATGTGATTACTTAGGATTGAATGGAGGGAGAGGTAGTTGGAAGAGGAAAATTCTAGTAAATGTTGACCAGATAGTTAAATTAGTTAAAAAATTCACAAATTAAAATATTTGCACATTATGCAGTGGTTCATCTAGACAAATGTAAAGCGTGATTTAACTTTTCATGTTGGAAATAGGATTATAGACTGTTGGTCATTTCACAATGAAATGCTCTTCATGAATTTAAGGACATGAAACTGGATGACAATGTTGTATGGCTAGCACATGTAAATGTTCTTGGTTGTGCTCTGTCTCATGCAAAACGAGCTTCTGGAGCTGTAAAATGTTAAATTAACAGGAATGTAGTTAAAAGGTGCTCACCTGAGCTCCTAAGGGCGAATTGAGGTGTCATACACCATGTGATAGGTACTGCCTTACTGAGGTGTCAACAGGAACTCGGTTGCTCACCTTTTGTGCTTTTTCTGTATGAAAGGTGTGCGACTTACTCATATGAAGCAGCCCAATCCCAAAAACTATGAAACATAACCTGAATACCTCAGCCAAGCCTTTCATAATAGGATGAAATAGTGATTCTAACTTTTAAATATTATTGCTATTAGTTTTTCAGGGTTTTGTAAACAAACCACTAAATTGAAGTGTTTTTTCACGCCATATTTTTCCAAAATTTATATATAAAGTATCATTTCAAATTACATTTATCTACTTTTTTTAAGATCATATTTTTCCTTCTTTAGCACTTTGATCTGCTTGGGCCTGCGTCTTTTCTAGTTCTTGCCTAAGGTGTTTTATAGGTCAAACATCATGAGTGTGCCTTTTGCTTTTGACTACCTTGAATAGGATTGGTTTGTAAACCTATTATTTAGAGTTTAAGGCCTCTTAAGCTATTCTATGTCTTCAGAATTTTCTTTGTTCAAACTCTTGTATTTTTAAGATCATAAAGTTTCATTGTGGAATTTGTTGGAATAAGTAGATGTAGATGCCTTTTGACACTTGAATGGCATTTCAATAGGGGATAAAAATTAGGTATTTAAGCTTATATGTTTAATCTACTTTTTTCCAATACAATTTGAACACGTGGAGTTTAAAATTACAAAATAAAAATGTTTATAAAAGGAGTTAGTTTTAGGGTAAATCAGGGATAAAGCGTGTGAAATGGACAAAGCATTGAATGTGAAGCAGTCTATTGATTTGGTTGGGTTGGGAAGATTTATTGATGGTTGAAGTCCAAGCTTTTGCATTTAAATCTTTTTCTGGATGAATTTGTTTTGTCGAAGCACATTTTTTGTATCATACTAGGTCTGAATGTGGATATATCTGCTATTGAATTTAACTGAATAAATTCTTCGATATAAGCATGTTTGTCTGTGTTTGTACTTGTGTCTGATATTTATGAATTTTTATAGCTATCTTTTAGCCAGTAGCCTCTATTAAGTTACTGACCAATGCTGTTAATCTGATGGAGGGCATCTTTTGTGTTCTAATTTTTCATTTTGATATTGATTTTAATGACATAATTTAGTTTTGTCCAGTTTCCATTATATGATGGACTTGAATTTGTCAGAGATGCTGAAAAATTGCGCACTATGAACGTAAAATGAATTTCAACCTATGCCATGCAGGAATATGTCATTGTGTTGTTGAGGAATGGTCGGTGCAAAGAAGAAGCAAAGAGTGAGTTGGATGTATTTTTGGGGGATGATAGTGATTCTTTCATATCATGGTAATTCCTTTTTATTCCTCTTAACTGGGTAAAGCTAATTGCTAGTATCATGCATACACTCTTAACTTTATGTATAATTATATTGCTGCCCCTTCCTCTAGGCTGTGGGATCATCTGGCTGTGCATTTAGATTTGTATGTACAACCTAAAGAATTGCAAAAGGAAGCTCCCAAGAGAAAGCTCTCGTCAGAGGTCCATGTGGGAAATGAGGTTTCTCAGCGTTTAGACTCACAAACAGAAAGAGGAAAGTCTAGTAAGTTGTTAATAAATTGGCTTAACAAAGACTGGAAAGGAGTAGCAAGGGGAGAAGCTGAACCACCTCCTCTGCAGAACTCTGAGGTTGACAATGCTTATTCGGAGGAAAAGGCCCGATCAAAAGTAAATCGCAGTCCAAGGTCACAATCTCCATCTCCAGTTAGGAAGAAAAGGGGCCGGCCTGAGGGGCAGCTGAAAACAAAGGTTTGAACTCCTGTAAGATTTGTTGATTATATAATATCTACAATGACAAATTTCTATGGTTTTAATTGGTAGTTATTCCAAGAGGGAACATAAGTGATATGTTCATACGGCTAGAGGGATATTGCAAACGAGGTCGCTTAACTATTTTTGTTCAGCTTGATGTAAATGGTGTATTTTTTCATGTGACGCTTTTATATTGCTTTTATTCGTAAAAAAATTTAAAGAGGAATTCTACAGATGCATTTTTAAGTGACTTTCAAAATTCCATGATCTGGTTTGTTAGAATCTAATTCACTCTAAAGTTAATAAAATTACAACATTTTGATAGGTTCCTTGTTATCTCCCTTTTCCTCTCCATTCTTACTTTTGTTGTCTGGCGAGTCAGTAATGGCTATTGATTTTTGTTCTTAAACTTCTAACATATAATAAATCAACAGAAGGATGTTTCAAAAGCAACTATGAATGCTCCTCGACGGCTACTCCAGTTTGCAGTGCGAGATGCAGTGGCAACATCAGGGCCATCTAATTTGGGCACGACAGTGGAGCCCTCATTGAATCGTCTTCGTTCTGTGGTTTCTACTCCCACTGGTAATTCCTCTTTGGTCAAACATTCTCAAGTGGAACAACCTGTTTTGAGGGTGCAAAATCCCATGTCCACTGTGATTAATGCTGCAGCAGAAGCTGCTGAAGATGTGATGGAAATCAAATCCTCAAGAAGTGTATTTGACCGACTTGGTCGTGGTATGAATCCATTGGATGGTGGCAAACAACTTGGAGATAATTATACAAGTCAGGAACAAGACCAATCACTATATCTTCAAAGGTCCGACTACATTGGGCAGTACGCTGCACATGTGATTCTGTTGGACCGTGATGGTGGTTTTCTTTCTGATTCTACTTCTGATAATGAACGTTATGATGATGTCAATGCCATGGATCATCAGATGACTGGTGCTTCTCAGATTGGCTTATCTCGTGGAAACAGAAATGAGGATTCACTGATGGTTCAGTACGGTGCAGTAAAAAATGCAGATGATTGTATCCCCCTAAAAAGGAATAGAAGTCAGGAACAAGCCGCTGCTTCTGCACCTAATGCTTCCAATAAAGTTATGAATATTTCTGTTGATTTAAATACTTGGAAACCACAGGAATCAAGAGAGGTTGCAGAAGCTGACGGACACAGAACAATAGATAGTGAAATAGGAACTCCCAAATCTGGCCTGCAACTGTTGAGGGGGAATTCCAGACCCTTGAAGTCTACTAATGGAAATGTGAGTTACTGGCACAAGTATATACTTGTTTTACATACTCAAGACACTTTATGTTAGTTAATCATTATGCGTATGAGTTCAGTCATGGCTTATCTTCAATAATCCTATGGCATTTGATAGGGAAACCAAGCTGCTGATATTCAGAAAGAGTCTCCGAAGACCCAATTATCTACTCCTGGTTAGTTCTAGATTCCCTTTTATGGAATTTCTTCCTTCTACCAGGAGAAACATGTCAACTCTTTTTCATGCTTGATGCACATGTATGTTACACCCTTTTCTTTTGTTGTTTATGTATCATTTTGAAGTCACTATTCAAGACTTTGAATCGCCTCTCATCTAACTAAGGTTCCTATTTTGAATACCCAGGTTCAAGTGCTTCTGCTCTTCCTTTAGATGATGCTGATTCCAGAACCATTTTTGTTAGCAATGTAATAACTCTTGCTCCTTTTTGTGTATTTGCTGGGGATGGCAGGCTTCAGGGACATGCAGAATCTGTTTCTTTTTCTTCTGAATTTACATGGTTTTGATTGTCTCAGGTACATTTTGCTGCTACCAAAGATAGCTTGTCTCGTCATTTTAACAATTTTGGGGAAGTGCTAAAAGTCATTATTCTTACAGAAGCAGCAACAGGCCAACCAAAAGGGTAGGATGTCTCAGATTTTGGTCTTGCTCTTTGGTTGTCCATATTTTTTGGGCAGCTCTATACTGATTTTCATTCCTTGAGCAGGTCAGCTTATGTGGAATTCATGAAAAAAGAGGCTGCTGATAATGCATTATCTCTGGATGGCACTTCTTTTATGTCACGCATTCTTAAGGTACATATGACATGAGAATAAATGGTGGCATCCAGGAAATCATGTTTCTTTATAAGCTCCATGAGAATCTTTCCTGGAAATATTGCTATTTAGATATTGCCAGTAATTTCCATGTAAAATACATAAAAGAATAAAAGATACTCCCCCGGTCCTTAATATAATAGGACTTATTTAACTAATTTGATAAAATTAAGAAAGTTAGTTGTTAAGTTAGTTAAGATAACATATTTTGTCTAATAGTTAATATGACATGTTTTGTCTAAAACACCCTAACCATCTCCTTTAATTCCCTCCCTCCTCTTACTTGATTATTGTTGAGGGAATATCAATAGGGGTAATATGGGAAAAAATTTATACATATAGAAAATAAGTCTTATATTTAGGATTAAGATCAATTCTTTAATTAAATCTGATATTAAGGACTGGAGGAGTAATATACAACTTTCATCTCATCTCCTTGCAATATTTGCAAGATTTTGGCAGACTAAGATTACTACTATACTCTGGGAGGAAAGCATGCTGGATAATGATGCATGTTGTGCCTAATGTTCGTAGTTTCTTGATAATAGACATGGTTAGTGAAATGAGAAGTTGTTACTTTCATTTTGCAGGTTGTGAAGAAAAGTGCCGCACAAGTAGAATCTGTTCCAACCATGTCTTGGCCACGCTTAATGAGGGGTTCTCCATTTCCTTCTGCTAAGTTTTCCAGAGTTCCCTTTCCAAGAGGTACTCCAGCCCTTAGGCCTTGGACCCCTATTAAACCTGGAGCCAGGAGCATGCAGTGGAAGAGGGATTTTCAGGGTACTTCTGACAATGGCGCTTCTTTAAACACCAGCAGCGTTTCTGCGCCCTCTGCCCGGAGTCTCACCTATATCAGAACTGAAACCAAAACATGAGGCAGCTTTTGGCCCCATGTTTGGTTCTCAAAATTATGTGGAGGCTCATGGCTGCATAGCAGTGGCTGTCCATATGTTGATCGCACAAAAGAGGAAAAAAAGAGAAAGAGAAAAGAAAAAGAACCGAAGGACATTCCTGGTATAATTATTGGAAATATTATTCTTCTGTTGCAGTCTCACCTGTGTCAGAAGAGAAACTAAAACGGAATGCAGCTTAGGCACACCACGAGATTTGGTGCTTACAATGATGACTGCTTATGATTTGTATCAGAGTGGACACTTTGTTCACAAAATGAGAAAGGGATTCAAGGACACTCCTGGATTGATTTTTGAATATTATTCTTGTGCAGATGGTGGAGGACATGGCAACAAACTATGGATCTCGAGTTTTTCTAGTTTGATAAAGCAGGATTTTGGTCGGGTGAAGATGGGAAGAATGTTTTGGAAATAGTAGGGATCTTTATTTTAGTTTCAAGTTAACTTCCACTACCACTAAAATCAATATAGGGGAATTGAAGTTTGTTGATATGATGGGCCGTTGTATGATTTCTTCTACTGTATATCATGCAACAATCTCTTCTTTTGGAGCTTCATTTTTTTTTGCTACAAACGAGGGATACACCCAAAGAACAAGAAAATACAGTTAAGGGAAAATACTCCCAAACTTTCATTATCAACTAATGCCTCTAAATAAGGGGACAAGTTTCCAAAATGGATGAGGTGGATAAGTTTTCTTTAGTCAATACATCAGTTATACCGCTATACTTTCTTAAAATATAGTTTATTTCAACATCGCCTACTCTCTTTAACAAAGAGTAGATATATACTATCAAAAGACTATACACTTGGTTACTATCTATTTATTGTATATAGACAACAACATTTATTGCATCTGTACAAATTTTTTGAGTTCTATTACCCATGCTATTGATAGATCTTTAAAAATTGCCCATTGTTTTGCTTTAATAATACTATAAGGGTTAATAGCATATATAAAATTAGTAATTTACTTCCCAGTTAGGTCTTGGAAAACACCTCGACATGTAGCCTTAGACTATAATTTTACTAGAGAACTATCAACAGTTAACTTGAACCAATCTCATGGTGGAGCTTCCCAATTAGTTACAAAGGAATTTGTGATGTTTTGTACAATATGCTCTTGTTGGCACATAAAGATACGCCAGATTTGGATTGAAAACAGCATGAGATGGCATATTTGGGACGGACATAAGGTGATTTTTTTTTATTGACAAATGGTTGTTTAATGATGAGAGCATTAAGTACTTCTGTCATATCTTACTACAGAAGAAAACAATAGCAAATAGGTTGATTGGATAGTTAATAGCACTTAGGACTTCAAAGAGGCTGGCAACATTAGTACCAAACCATGTTTTCCATAAATTAGGAACTATGTTACCTCCGATGCAGGACTTAATGTACTCGCTTGAAAACTAGTGATAGTAGTTTCACAGTGAAAAATGCTTACTATATGCTAAAGGAACTATCAGATAAAAATTATAGTGGAGATAGATTATGAAAAAGAGGAAATTCCCCCCCCCCCTATTTTTTTCTCTTTTGGTGGAAGTTGTGTTGGACAAAACTGGATTGTTAAAGTATTGTATGAGCATGTGAGTAGACACTAGGTGTTTGTTTAGGAAACTCTAAACCTAAGTTTTAAAAGGCTTCTAGTCTAAATTTTAGCTTAGAAAAATTTTAAAACAAATATTTATATTTGTCCAAAAAATTTTTTGGACCAAACTATAGTTTTAGACAAACTATTAAAATTAACTTTTAAAATAGTAAAAGAGTTTATAAACTATCAAATTACTAATTTAACCTTACATTTTCTTACATAATCTCTCATCTCTCTTCTTCCTTCTACACTATCTCTCCTCTCTCATCTCTCTTCTTCATCTCTCCTTTATCATATTTTTAATAAAATCATACCTTTTTTTATAATTTTTTAATTATAAAAATCTTCTTAAAAATAACTATCTAACATTTATTTAAAATTATTTTTTTATAAACTTTTCTCCAAAATCTATTTTTTAAAAACTGTTTAAAAACTATTTTTTTTATAAATCATTTTTTCAAACTCTTATACATATAACATATTTTTCAAATTTTCTAAATTTATATAGTAGTTTCTATTTTTAAAATATGACGATAATCAATTGGCACAGTATAGATGTTTTAAGTGTAAAGAGGGCATTAAAATAACATGAAATAAGAGCAAAATTTATAAATTTATACAAAAACATGTACATTCATTAATTGAGGGTGTGTAAAAAAATCGAAATTAAACTAAACTGCAAGATATTTTTTGTTTAAATAAAATTTATAAAATCACATTAAAATATAATTTACATCATTTTAGTAAGCTACATACATTTTTTCATGCATTACACAAACACTTTTTTTCAACTGACAATACACAAACACTTGAAACCCTATTGTTTGTTTATTTTATGTATTGATATTCAGACGACTTACTCTTTCAGAACCAAAACGATAACAAGATAAAAAACACAATCAACTTCCATCTTGTTTAAATCGGTCACACACATAGCTTGCCTTGTCAAAACTACGAAACGTTTTCTGTTTTGATGACTAAGTCAACCGAAACTCGACACCAATCAAAATCCAGAAACATGGTTAGTTTACAACTCATAAATCTTCAACTGAGTCATCTGGAGAGGACAAGATAAGAAACTCCAGCGGACAAACCAGAAATACAAATGATAGAAACCCCACGAGTTCTCACAAAGAAAAGATTCAATTGCTTGGCCACCTGAAGCGTTAAAGTGAGAATCTGTAACCTTCCTTCCTCCTCCTTTTTCTTGAAGAAATACATTGGCTTCAGAGATTGACGCAGCAAGAAAGCCAACGAGAATGGAAATGCAAATGCCAGAAAACTTTGTATGGAAACCTCTGTGATTGGTGAAGAAGACCCCTTAAGATATGTGATCCAAGCTCCTAATCCAAGCTGAACCAGACCCAGAAAAGCCATCGCCTTGCTTAAGCTATAAATGTTCTTCATCACCTTCTCTAGGACATCTCGAGTTTCTTCAGCCAAAGCTGAAAGATCCCGTTCTACGGTAGGCCCTTCAATTTCTTGGTGCTTGAAGTGAGGGTTTTGATTAGGGTATGCCTCTGGTGGGTCTTGGGGTTTCTCAGATTCTGGAGATGGTTTTTCAGTTGAGAAAGATCTGGGTTTTGCCCCCAATGACTGTATAATAAAACGGTCTCGGTGATGGGAATTCACACCGGAAGATCTCAGGATACTAAGATCTAGATTTCTAGGTCCCCGACCAAACAGCTTCTTCTGGTCCTTCAAGGCAGGGTTTTTACAAGAATTTTGGGATATTAAAGTTGCACTTGATGCCCAAAAAGTTCTGGGTTTCACAATCATGTTTGAAGCCGTTGATTGTGAAGACTGAGCCGGAGTGAACGTGGAATAATATTGGGGGTTGAAGAGGGAGTAAGGTTCAGACTCAGAGATTGGATTTTGCAGCATCTTGAAATTAGAAGAAAACATAGACAGAGAAGAAGGAGATGGTTTTAGCAGCCTAGAACCTAACCTTCGTGAAATCATAGCAGCCATTTTTTACGTCTAATTGAATGAAGGGAAACAGGTGGATTGATACTGAATCAAACGGTATTGGCTTACAGCACTCAAAATTTCCCAGGTTTCCTGGTGACACCTGTGATACATAGCTCGAATTAAAAATTAACAATTCTAACACAAAATATAGACCAAAAGCAGGATGAAATCGTGTTAAGAGGCATGGGACAGAACAAAAGTTTATGCAGAATCTCCACCCAACTGCAAATCACAGTGAAAACCACAATTTTAGACCAAAACATTCTCACCAAACAAAGACATTCGAAAAGTTTTGACCCAGATTTTGTTGTCAAATTTGGACAAGTAAGCAGGTATAACAATAGTTTCAACCACGATTTGTACAAATAAAAAACAACTAAAAAAAATCTGACCCCAGACTTCATATTAACCAAAACACAGCAAGCTACATTAACAGGATTTGAACCCAGACGTTAAATATTTGGAAGACACCAGGGTTGATGGGAAGCACAACTAACAAAATGAAAGAAAAGAAGAAACCACGCCCAGCTACCAAATCACGATTACAAGCTCACCTCTTGCAACAACATCCTCAATCTATACAACCTGAAGCTGCAAGGGGTAAAAGACAGACTAGTAACCTTTATTTACTTTCTAAAATCGCCGATGCATGCGTTCAATCAGCAAAATAATGACCGATCTTCGCCACACAATACACATTCCAAATTCAAGCGGAATTCAGGAATTAAAGATACAGAAATTAGGTTGACAAACAGAGAACGACCGCCTAAAAATTAGAGCAACCATTGCCAACTAATAATCTGGAAACGAACTACAACCAGATACACATTTCAAAACAAATACAAACGCAAGACCGACACAGAAGCGCTATTATTCCACGTTCCACATCAGGGATAAATTCACTCCAAAACATCCTAAGGTTGCAGCAAAAGCAAGAGCAAGTGAAAAAGTCCGAAACTGTTACCTGACGGAATTTCGTTTCTGTAGTTCGAAAATGCTACTCCTTCCCCTTCGTCCTCCATTCACTTAGATAGTTAGAGTGACAATTTCTCGAGAATGTTCAAAGATCAGGGCTTCATCCCCTCTCTGATTGATCGAAAATGGGAAGTGAGTTACAGAATATTCAATGCTTGGATTTGGCAAAATGAAGATTCAACGTACTTAAAAAAAATGAAAATGAAAACCCTACCGCATGCCCTCCACTTTCCTGGCTCCAGAAGATCGAACCGAATCTGTATCCTCCTTGACGATGGAGTTGGCGGCTGGCTGCTGGGAAATTCTGCATCTTCGTGGGTCCCGTCGTCTAACGCAGACACATCCAGCGTTTTGACCGAGCCTAATTGAGTTTTTGAGCGTGTTTTATTTAATTTAGACTTTTGTGTTGAATAGTACTTGGTCGAAACAAATTTTAGTTAATTAATTTATGAAAATTAAAAAATTAATTAAATTAATTATTTATAAAAAATGTGGTGATTATTTTACCTAAGAAAATTAAAAAAATAAGATGATGAAAAACTTTGCAATGTGATGTGGATATATATATATATATTGAGTTTATTTAGTTTCATTTTACTAATTTATTTTATTTTAGTTTATTTGCCCCTTTATTTCTGGATTTTAGTAAGGATTAAGATGAATCTAATATTTTAAATTATTTTTAAAAAGTATAATTAATATTTTAATCTATTAAAAATAGAATAATTGGCACACTAAAGTGACTGATTTTTTCAGGAAGAAAGATAAAAAAACCTATTTAAATTTTAAAATGATAAATTAAACTTTTAAATATTGAAAACGATAGATTGGGTAAAAGGTTCAATCCGACATTTGTAAATTTTAATACAAAGACCAAATTACCCTTCACTTTTTCAATGTTTTAACAATACAATTTATAAGTTTGCCAATAATATTTATAACTCTGATAATGATATTTGCAATTTCTATAATAATATTTATAACTTTAACAATAATATTTGTAATTTTGACAATGGTGTTTGTAACTTAGACAATAATATTTATAACTTTGACAATGGTATTTGCAACTTTGTCAATGGTATTTGTAACTCCTATAGTGGTATTTGTAATTTCAATAATGATATTTGTAACTCCCGTAATGCTATTTGTAACTCACACAATAGAAAAGAAACAACTTTGCCAATAGTATTTATAACTGGGAGAAATCCAATTTTGGCAATTGGGAAAAACATTGTAGCTTCGGCTAAGTGGAATTACAAATCCTATTATAAGAAGTTGTAAATCTTGTAAGTGAAGTTACAAACCTATTTGATGAAGTTGCAAATAGAAAAATTGCAAATTCTATTGATAAAGTTACAAATCCTATTGGGAGAGTTGTAAATAATATTAGCTAAATTGAACACTAAAATACTGTTATAAATCTCATTCTTTAAGGGAATTTTACAAAAATTAAACATTGAAAAGTGATTAACTAAGTTAGAACATCAGTCGGTCAATGATTTAAGTTATTACAAATAGGCATGAAAACAGGCCAGGCTTTGACCTTAACAGGCCAGGCCTGTTAAGTGATAATTTGGCCTGAGCCTGGCCTGTGGCCTGTTAGAGGCTATTTTTTTTGCTTAAATCTGGCCTGTGCAAATGCCTGACCTGGCCTGAAACCTATTTAAAAAGCCTGATTTTTTAATTATACTGATAGGCCACCTAACAGGCCTTCATAATATGCCTTCGTAATAGGCCCTCATAACAGGCCCCCTAACAGGCCTGTTAAAATAAAATACAATAATAAAATATATAATAATACGTGTTAATTTAATAGTTTAACTCTTATATTGTGTTCAATATGTGGTAGGTTCAACACCCATTTATTACACTTTAATATTAAATATATTTTGAATAATAGGCTCAGGCTGCCTGACAGGCCTAACAGGCTTCATAAGAAGCCTAAACCTGGCCTCTTAAGAAGAACATGTTTTCAAACAGGCCCGAGCCTGTGCATTTTCTTAAACAGGCCAGGCCAGATGCCCCTGACAGGGCGCCTGACCTGTTTCCATCCCTAATGACAAATACTATTACTTTTTTCTGTTATGAGAGTTGTAAATATCATTGCGGAAGTTGTAAATACCATTGGTAAAGTTGAAAATCCCATTGTGGAAGTGACAAATATTATGAGTTATAAATATAATTGATAAATTTACTAATACTATTAGTAAAACTGCAAATATTATTGCGGGAGTTACAAATAATATTGGCAAAGTTGTTAATCCCATTGATAAAGTTGCCTATTCTCTATTGTGGGAGTTACAAATACTATTGCGGGAGTTGTAAATATCATTTTTAAAATTATAAATATCATTAAAATTGCAAATAGTACTATAGGAGTTATAAATATCATTGACAAAATTATAAATATAATTATCAAAGCTACAAATACTATTGTTAAAATAATAAATATTATTATTAAAATTATAAATAACATTGTTAAAGTTATAAATATTATTATATAAATTATAAATAATATTGTCAGAGTTATAAATATCATTGACAAATTTATAAATCGTATTGTAAAAATATTAGAAAAGTAAATAATAATTTAATCTTTATACATAAATTTATAAATAATAAATTGAGCCTCCTATCTAATCTATAATTTTTAATATTTAAAAATTTAATTTATTCTTTTAAAATTTAAATAGAATTTTTTTGACTTTCCCCCATTTTTGAATGCTATCTTTCCGATACCGTTCCCCATCTTCATCGGACCAAAACAGCTCCAAAAGCTTCCATGGCCACACCTACCTGTGTCCCAAACAAAGTCCTTCTGTTCCAGACTCAATTACCTGCACATACAGAGTCAACCTTTCGCCATAGAACCAGCTTCTGATCACGCTAAATTGGACCAAGAAACTCATGGGGGCAAGGCTTCGGCATAGCCATCAGCAACACCCCCCCCCCACCTCTAAAGCCAATTATCGACAACTAGGAAAGAGCAAAGGCGACGTTCCAAATCCACAACTTCAAAATCCAAGTCCTATGGGATACATCGAATGCTAAGTACGAGTCGGGGCCAGAGCCGGCGAGCTGTTTCTACGTCATCATTCTGGCGGACTCAGAACTGGGTCTGCGTCTGGGAGACAAGGAGGAGGAATCGCCAGCGGGAACGGAGGGGACTAACAGTTAGATGGTTCATCGGAGGGTGCGCTTCCGTGGGAGTTGCATTTATTTGACAAAAGCACAGTCTGAGAAATTGGGGTGGTGCACGAGATAGTAATAAAGTGGGTGGTGGAGGAAGAAAGGTCGAAGTTGAAGTTAAAGTTGAAGTTGAAGTCGAAGTCGAAGGGTCATGTATTGAGGTGGAATTTCAGAGGGAACAGGGCGATATTCTTGGACGGATTGCTGGTGGATATGATGTGGGATGTTCATAATTGGCTGTTCAAACCCAGCAAGAGGTACGTCGTGTTCATGTTCAGGACAAGGAGTGGCATGGATTGTAGGCTATGGTTAGAGGAGAAGACTCTAGGGCACATAATAAGGATCCTCACCGAATTGGCTTCTCTTTGCTCTTATGTGCGGGTAACAATATTGACTGAACGAACCCTCTTTGTTCTTCTCTTTATATTTCTTGTCCTTTTTTATCCTTCTTCTTTGTTTGATCTACTTGTCCAGCTTTGAACAAACATAAAGTACCTTCTTCTTCTTCTTTTAATTTTATTGTTGAGGAAGATCTAGAGAACGATGAATATGGGAACTTGGGAAGGAAGGAGTTCTTGGAATCAAGAGTGGGGAAAGAGTTCTGATGGAAGGGAGCCAGGGAATTTTTCAGATGCTGCTTTGTCTGATGAAGGTATGAAGATAACGGAAGTTAGCTAGGAATAAATTAGCTTAAGTGGCAATTGCTCTATTTTTAATAAATTAAAATACTAATTACACCACTAAATATTTTATTATACTAATTATACCTCCAAACTATTTTTGGGGTGAGAGGTGCACTTTGACCTTTTTAGTTATCATTTTAACAAGTTCAGAAACGTCGCGCCTCCGGGCGCTGATTCGCTGAATGGCTCCACCTCAAAATGTATCGTTTTGCTTGTAAAACAAAATCTGCGCTGCTCTTTTTTTTTTTTTTCCCAGTCAAGCTGAGCCGTCGTTTTGATCAAAACCTCAGCATCGGCTTCATCCCCATCCGGGCCCCCAAGTTCGAGCTTTGTTTATGTTCATCATCGGCGTTTTGAACATTGAAACATCTAGTCTCACCGTCGGCCTCAGTCTCCAAAAGAGATTTCTGAGAGTTCGAAGGTCATGATCGTCGGCGTCTTCATCGGTGGTTCAGCCCCCTATCGTCCGTTCATCATCCAGAGCTTCAAAGGTCGCTGTAATTGAGGCTCTACATCCTAAATCTTCTAGGTCTTGTCCTGCCACTTCGCAACCTGAAGTCAGTTCTTCTGGGGTCTCTGCTCATGAATCATGAAATTACCTTGCTTTATTTAAAACAAATTTATATGATAATAATATATCACTCAACATATCATTGGGGGTAGTAATATAGTAAAAACACATGCTTAATTTTATATTAATTATTTTAGCCAAAGATAATCAAGAATAAAACGATGCGTAAATAAATTTTAAGAATATAAAGAATAAAAAAAACAAGAAGAAAACAAAAGATAGCTTATCATCGCGTAAAAAATAGGCCAGAGGGGCACCTAAAAAGTCTATAGGTTACAGCCTTCACATATACCCAAGACACATATTTCAATAGCTCTGAAAAGGTACAGGATTATCGATAGTCACAAGTAAATTTTAAAACAAAACCTATCACATCATATATAGTTTATATTTTGTAAGAGTTAAAATTTAAATTTTAATATAAATAATTATATTTTTTTAATTAATTTTTTAGATTAAATTATAGTTTAAAATTAAAATTTTAGATAAGTTAATTAGAGTAGTTTATAGAATAATAAAAGAATTTATAGATTAACTAATTACTATATTACTCTTATTTTTTTATATCCTCTCTCCTCTCTCATTTCTGTTCTATATTTTATCTCCTTTCTCTTTCTTTTTTATACTGTCTTTCCTCTCTTATCTCTCATTTCTTCTCATTTAATACTTATATTATTTTTTATAATTTATCAATAATAAAATTATTTTTAAAAATTACTATTCAAACAACTATTTATTTAAATTTTTTTTTATAAACTCTTCTCTAAAACTCTTTTTTTTAAAAGTTATTAAAAAATTTTTATAAAAAATTTTTAAAATTTTTATCTAAATGAGCCTATAATATTTATTTTCTGTATGATAATTGCGTTTTAGATTCCTCTAAAGTCAGAGTGATGCCTTGTTGGAATTACTTTTTAAAAAATAAATTTTTTAAAAAATAAATTTTAGAGAATATATTTTAAAAATAATAGATATTAAAAATAGAAATATTAGATAATTAATAGTAAAATTATTTTTCATGTTAATAAATTATCAAAAAAAAAGTATGATTTAATTAAAAATATGAGAGAATAGAGATGATAGATAAAAAAGAGGAGAGGGTGTATAGAAGAGATATGAGATATGGTGGAGAAGAGAAATAAGAAATGAGAGAGTAGGGAGAATAGATAAGAGAGAGGAGAGGGGAGAGAATGTGTAATAAAAAATAGGGATAAGATAGTAATTGGATAATTTATAAATTCTTTTATTTATCTAAAAACTAATTTTAATAATTTATTTAAAATTATAGTTTTAGTTAAAATTACTTATAAATAAATATAATTATTTATTTAAAATTTTATTATACAAAAATTTTATCTAAAAGAATTTTTTAAACTATAATGCCATAATTAGTATTTTACCAAACACACGTTCAATCAACTCAGACGGTTTGGTTCATATGCACACCCCATCCGGAAGGGAGTTATCAAAATAAGTATAGGACAAATATAAATAGGGCTTATTTTGATAAAATTTTAAAAAATAATTTAAAAAAAGTTTTTAGATAATTTTAAAAAAATAACTTTTATAAAATAATTTATAAAAAATATAGTTTTGAATAAATGAGTATTTAGATAGTTATTTTCACAAATATTTTTATTATTAGTAAATTATGAATAATAATATAATTATTAAATATATGATAGAGGAGATATAAGATATAAGAGATGAGAGAAGGTGTATAAGATAGATGAGAGAGGAGAGATAATATATAAGAGAGAAAAGAGATGAGAGAGAAGAGATGATGTAAAAAATAAAGAAGATATGAGAGAGGGTGTAGAAGAAAGAGGAGTAATGATATAAGAAAAAATATAAGTAATATAATAATTAATTAGTCCATAAACTCTTTTACTGTTCTATAAGTTACTCTGACCAATTTATCTGAAACTTTAATTTTAAACTATAATTTAATCTAAATTTTTTTTTGAATAAATATAACTATTTATTTTAAAATTTCTTAAAATTTAGATTTTTTCTGAATCTAGGTTTAAACTGTATGTTTGAAGGCAATCCAAACATACACATAGTAAAAAATATGATCCTATTTTATAAATATGTAAATTTAATTTATATTATTATTATAAATACTCTTTTAATAATTAATTTCGTAAATTTATTATAAATATTTTTTAAATTATAAAGTTATATTTTAATTTTAATAAAATGTTAGTGTTAAATTTATATAAATTTTTTTATAAAAAAGAAACCATACTTAGGTCCAGTTAGTTTTGTCAATAAAGTCCAGTTAGCTTATTAAATTCTGCCACATGTATTAATTTAACTCATCACAAGTTAACCCGAAAGCCACTGTGAAGCCACCGTTAGTTTTGTAAAAGTTACGGAAGGCCGCCAGTCTTATTCTCTCTAATTTTTACATTATCCTCATTCCAATCCCTCAAATGACATTAATATTCAACAACACTCCATCCACCATTTCATATGAGAGTACCCCAACATAAAGGAAGCTTAGCAAAAGCAGTCCTAGATTAACTTTTAAAGAATAAATTTTGAGAATAATAAATTTTAGAAATAATAAATTTTTAAAAAAATAATTTTAAAAATTAGAGATATTTAAATGATTAATAGCAGAATCATTTTTCTATAGACAATTACTAAAAAAGACATAAACTAATATGATAATTATATAAAAATAAATTTAATTTTAAATTTTTTATTTAAATGATTATAAAATAATACATAGTATTTGAATAAAGTAAAAATTTATAATATTTATCTAAATTTTATTTTTTTCTACTGAAAACTTTATTAGAGAACTAATCTAGATGAGTATAAAAAAATATGGAAGATAGTAATTTTTATTAGTAAATTTATCTTTTTTTCAATATTTTTAAATAAGAAATTAAATTATATTTTATTTGTTTTAATTTTTTTAATTAATAAAATTTAAATTATTAATTAATAAAAAACTCACCATGATAAGAGGCACCAAAAAACTATAAAGAGATTAATTATTGTCAAACTATAATTTTAGATTCTAAACTATAGTTTAAATTCTAAAATTGATTTTTAAAAAAAAAATTATTTAACCTAAATTTTACAAAACTATAATTTAATTTTATAACCTATTATTAAAAGTAATCCCAAACACAAACGATATTTTATCTTCTTCAAAAGCTCCTATATAGTATTAAATTCCTCCACTACCTCCACGCTTGACAGATTCTTTCTAAATATCTTACATCTCATATAAATTACAGGTTCATTCATCTACCAGTGGGAAAAACAGAGCTCCCCTAAGAAAACATGTTGCTGAACCAAAGTAAGTACCTAAGGCAAGCACCAGGGGAAGCACAGAACCACCTCCAATGTTGTACTCTTCAACTGTTTTATCATTTGGGAGGTTGGTTCTCAGCTTTCAATAAGTTGCAACAGTAGATTCTGATGTTGAGTAGAATAACACTGCTTAAACAACCAATGTTTAAACCCTCAATTCAACAATGCACTCCCTATTGATAAATAATAATTTAATGTCTGAAGAGAATTAAACACAAAATGGAAAAATCTTAGAGCTTCAGAGTGACGCAATCGAACAATCTTAAACCCCCAAATCCCCGATCGAACATACTACTGTACAGAACTTCAGATGGAACAATCTTAGAGACCCAATTAACTTTTATTATTCCCACGCTAAAATGAGAGAAAACAATCGACTTCCAGCATTCAGAGAAAACAAAGAACTCGTGAAAAATTCCTTAGCCGCAAGTAGTCTTGCAGTTTAGCCGTCTTCTCCAA
Source organism: Leucaena leucocephala (assembly GCA_037074615.1). Taxonomy (NCBI): domain Eukaryota; kingdom Viridiplantae; phylum Streptophyta; class Magnoliopsida; order Fabales; family Fabaceae; genus Leucaena; species Leucaena leucocephala. The sequence goes on along the minus strand of CM073543.1, from coordinate 20,872,070 downwards.
GCATGGTCGCCCTACCCTCGCTGTCGGTGATTTAACACTGGCTTTAGGGTTCAGACCTAATGTGTTCAATTAATACATGTGGCAGAATTTGTTAAGTTGACTGGACATACACGAAAGAATTATAGAAAATAGGGTTTTTAGAAAATTTTTAAAAAATATCTTTTAAAAAAATTATAAAAAAAATAATTCTCAATAAATAAATATATAAATTATTATTATTATAAGTATTTTTATGATAAATAAATTATTAAAAAGAGTAAAATAAAAAAAATATATATTATTTCTTTTTATTGTTCATTTTTTTTTCTCTATTTCTTTCTTCTTCTGTCCACAGTGAATTTTCTGCATATATTCTTCCTCTTCTTCCATCCTCTTATTGGTCCACTATTTCTTATATTTTAAAAAATTCTTTCTACTAGAGATGGGATGTAGAATATTGAGAGAATAACCAGGGAAAATGGTCGACAGGAATTCAACAAAATTTTGTCATATTTGGAAATCATCATTAACTTAATATTTTTTTGGTATTAATTTAATCTGAACTGTAAACAAATAGCTCCACAAGTACCGAAAAAATTCATAAAGTGGTATCTATGTTCCTTATTTTGTGGGTTTGATCTGCTATTATAGATAGTCTGAATTTTTTTATAGTATGTACGTAATATTACAAAAAAAAAATTATATTTTTAATTTTTATATCAGTTTTTATAATTATAATAGGGTAAAGTAACACAAATTATCCTAATTTTATTTATCATATATAACTAGTATCTTAATATTATTTGTGTTATAATTTTATCTATAATTTTTTTAATTTTATATAATTTATCAATAATTTTTTTAATTTATATTAAATTAAAAAAATTATAGATAAAATTATATTAAATTAAAAAAATTATAAGTAAAATTATATTATAAATAAAATTAAAATATTAGTTTTATATAAAAATAAGATTAAGATATTAAATATTATTTTAATCTTATAAATATATAAGCTATTTTTTTTAGTGGCGTGGAGACCACGAAGTCAAAATTATGCCAGAAGCAAAGAAAGTCACACCAAAAAGAGCTTTTGTGTGATATTTAATAGGGAAAATGAACTATAAAGACTTTAGGAAAAAAAAAATCAATTTGAGACTGTAAAATTTGTAAATGATAAAGAAGGATGCAGACTCATTCTGGCATTTTAAAATTGACAACTAAATGACCAAAATGGCCATTTTTATTTTAAAAAAGCACATGACGGGAGAGAAGAGATCAGAAATCAGAATGCCCATCTTCGTTGTTCATGGTCTTCATTTTCAGGGGAAAATGAGAATTTTATTAATGATCAGATATGCGCATAGCAAGTGATGAAATACAAAGAATAAAGCAGAAGAAGAAACAAAATTATCTGAGGCGCATTTTCCTATGGGATTCAGTGGCACATATAGTATGTTCACTCAAGTAGAGCACGTCATCGACAATACAACGCACTTAAATGTGTTTGTGGCCAAAGAGGTAGCGATTCCTAGCATTCCAGGATTTCCAGCACATGACACCAGACATTGTACTCCGGCGAAATTGGTTCTTGCTTCTTCTGAGATTATTCAGCAATTAACAGGCATAATTTAAAAATTAATATAAATTTAAAAGATAAAATGAGTTTATTAGTCTTAATATTTGTTAAGATTAAACTAAACTCTCTCAATAAATCACATGTTTAGAAGTAATTAAAATAATTAATATAGTGTTGATTCAGCAATTTTTTTTTAATTGTAAGTTCAATTAGTAAATTGTATAAAAAAAGAAATAATTAGAAGAGATACAGATTTCAATGTACCACTCCATTTATACGTGCAGGTGAGCATAAGAATGCTAACAATTCATAGCACATATGTTATCAAGTGTGTGTTTAGAAAAAAAATTTTAAATTAGTTTATGAATAAAATGGGATTATAGATAGCTTATAAAAAATAGTTTTTTTAGAAGAATTTATAGAAAAAAAGTGATTTTAGATAAATGAGTGTTTGGATAGTTATTTATAGAAGGGGTTTTATGAGTGGTAAATTATGAAAAAGGGTATGAGTATTAAATGAGGAGAGATAAGAGATAAGAGGAGAGAGGAGAGAGGGTGTAAGAAAGAAAAAAGAGAAAAAGTAGGAGAGATGAGAGAGGGTGTAAGAAAAAGTAAGAGAGAGGGTGTAAGAAAAAGTAAGAGTAATATAGTAATTGGTTAGTTCATAAACTCTTTTACTGTTCTATAAGCTGCTCTGACCAGCTTATCTGAAACTTTAGTTTTAAACCATGGTTTAATTCAAAAGTCCGTTTAAACAAAAATTACTGTTTAAAAATTCTTTTTAAACTATAGCTTGAGGTGTTTCCAAACACACGCTAAATGTGGTGTGTATTTACTAGGCATTCACAATCTAACCGAATAAAATAATTTCAAATCATCCAATGTAAGAACCAGAACCTGTCATCCAAGACAGATCTTTTGCCCCCTTCCATTGATCGATACGGCGCAAAAACTTTCCAAGCGACCAATTTTTTCCATTTACCTTGGCGCCAGATTTGAAAATCCACCATCATTACCCATGGTTTTACTTTCCTGTTGTCAGTTTCTCCCGTCTATATAAACCTGAATACTCCCTATTGTTCTCTCTACTTTCCAGTTTCCACTCAATCACCCCCTCTTTTGCAGCCTTGGGTTTTGTAGATTGATACTCTTCTTTGTGACTTTGAAACCTAAACAACTTTCCATGGCTTGCTTAAGCGAGCGGCGGGAGAAGGACGACGCGCCTTCACTGCCGCAGTTTCACAAGTCTGAGAAGCAAGATGGCGACGAAGAAGAGGCCATGGAACAGGAAGAATACTCCAAGAATCAGCCTTCGGCGGAAGGTGGTTGTGGAGTTCTTATAGGGGGGAAAACAGAAAGTTTCGATCTTGACACCGAACAAGCGAAAATCGACCCATTAACGGAAGGCTCCGAAGTTGTCAAGAAAAGACGCGGCAGAAAGCGTAAGCCAGAGACGGAGGCCTTAGGAAATGAGGCGACGAGGCGTAGTGCCAGAGTATCGCAGAAATTCTGTTATGTTTCCTTTGACTATGAAGACGAGGAAGAAGAACCTCTAAAAAGGAAAAGTGGGAAAAGTAGGAGAGGTCGTAAAAAGACGAAAGTTGCCGCAAATAAAGCGTCAGTGATTGAAGAAGGCGTGGGAGCCGAGGACAGTGGTGATTTAGCTGAAGAGAAGTTAGGACATTTGAAGCAGAGTGATTGTGGTCTCGAACAAATAGAAAGTGGAAATAAGGAAATTTCAAGGCGTAGGAAGGCGTCTCAAAACGCGAAGGCAGAACATGAAGTATCGGCTAGAGATTCTTCAGAAGGCAGACCAGATAAAGGTTATAGTTTGAGCGCTTCTAAATCTCAAGTTAATAGGCAGGAGATGCCCAAAATAAACAAGCACGATCCTGAAGTAAGAATTTTCCTTCCTTTTTGTTTGCTATGCTTGAGGTGTACATATTATATATATAGCTTGCAAGTCGTGGTTATAATTTCTGTTCCCTACTTAACAGTGGATCGAAAAGGTGTCCTTAATGTGCCATCAGTGTCAGAGAAGTGACAAGGGGGAGGTTGTTAGGTGTACACTATGTAAGCGGAAAAGATTTTGCATCCCGTGTATTAAGAGTTGGTATGATTTACCTTCCTTCTACATCATCTTGCTTATTTACGTTCCATGTGTTGCACTTAATATTTTATTGAGCATGCACCTTTAATTGGGTAAGGTCTATATGTTGTTCACATTTATATGCCTACTCATACAGGCCAGAGCCCGTTATTAAACTAGTTTTTTGCATCTTAGTGTGAAAGCATGTGTGCTGCATGGTATAGAATATGACTGTACAAACATTTTGTACTGTTGCACATAGTTGTATGAGCTGCTGCTTAAGTAGCATGATTTGGCTTCGTTAACATGCACCAAGACTCTCGGTTAGTATTTGGTTTGAACTTTATAAAAGCCATACCTTATGCATATATGAGATTGAAATAAAAATTTGAAGTTACTTGTGCGTTCTGGCCATTTACCTTGGAATTAATCGTCGATTTTGGCCCTTGTCTCTGTTGTATTGTAAAGGTATCCTCAATGGAGAGAGGAAGATATTGCTGAGAAGTGTCCTGTGTGTCGTGGAAACTGCAATTGCAAAGCATGTCTGAGCTCTAAAAAATTAATTGAGGTCAGTCCTCGACTTCTAAATTGCACTTTACGATGGTTTTTGTATTCTACATTTAAAATCTAAACAAATTTTATTTTCTATAGACGTTGAAGGATGAAGCAATAGTCAACAAAAATGAGAATGTTGAATACTGTAAGTATTTGCTTCCAGTGCTTCTTCCATGTCTAAGGAAGCTACATGAAGAACAAATGATCGAGAAGGAGATTGAAGCTAAAAGACAAGGTGTCTTCTCATGAACTGTCTTAATCAAGATTACTAGTCGATAAATCGATGCTATTTTTCCTTTCTAATTTGCTTAGTTCATGAAAAGCTAACTATGATTAGTGTCTGCAATCATGTGATGAAATCATGGATTCCTGGCACACATACAATTTATTATGCTTTAGTTCTGGTTTTGTTACAATGTGATGTAGAACAGAAACTGAAAATCAGATAAACCATTAAAACAATTTAATTTATTAATGTTTTCGCTCAAAGTACCATAATTATCCTGTTATCATTCCTTACTTCGCATAAGATAATAAATTGGCATGATAAACATTAATTTGTTCTCATTGGTGAAGAGATTTTGTTTTAAATAAGTGCATAGTCATTGATTGTCACAGAAAATCTGATATTCCTCATTAGGCCTTAGTGCAGACCTGACATATATTGGGTGTGCAATGTAGGCGTCTCACTTTCAGAGCTCCAGGTACCAAGGGCAGATTGTGAAGATCATGAGCGTGTTTACTGGTTAGATTCTTTCCTTTATTTTGTGAGTTGTGAAGGTCATATCTGGTTATTATTTGTTTAATTAATTGATTATTAATTGTTTGTGCAGTGACAATTGTAAAACTTCAATTTTTGATTGTCATCGAAGCTGTCAAGAATGTTCTTTTGACCTCTGTCTTGTCTGTTGCCGTGAGATTCGTCAGGGGCAATTGGTTGGAGGTGTAGAGCCAGTTGAGCTTGAATTTATCAGTCGGGGGCTGGATTATATGCACGGTGGTAAGGGGTCAATATTAAGTAAATTAAACGTTGAGACAAAGACTAATGATGATCGTGACTGGTCAAGATCTAGTTTGAAGGTGACAAGTGATGGTAGCATCCCTTGTCCAAGGGTTCATGGTGGTTGTGGTCATAGTTATCTTGAACTTCAATGTATATTTCCTGATAACGAGATTTCTGAACTTGTAAAGAAAGCAGAAAATATGGCTAAAGCGTATAATCTTGATGATGCAACACGGACAAGTAACCAGTGTTGTCAATGTTTCAAACTAGATAGTGACAACAATAATGTTGAAAACGAGAACAGGTTAAAGGCTGCTTCTTGTGAAGATCCCAGCGACACTGACAGCTATATATACTGTCCAAGGGCTGTAGATTTGGGACTTAAGGATGTGAAGCATTTTCAGTGGCACTGGAGTAAAGGAGAGCCAGTGATTGTCAGTAATGTTCTTGAATGCACATCTGGTTTAAGCTGGGAACCACTGGTCATGTGGCGTGCTTGCCGTCAGAAAGCTAAAAGCAAGCATGAAAGAAATTTGGCAGTGAAGGTCATTGATTGCTTGGACTTGTGTGAGGTTGGTTTTGCTTTATGTTTATAACTCTTTTGCCATTCGTTTTTTACTTGGCGCTTCTTCTCTGAAATTAGATATTTTAAGCAGTACTAAAGCATTTCCCCCCCCCCTGAAATTTAAATTAGATATTCTAGTTGCTTGCTGGACAATTCTCTACCAAAAGTTTTACTTTTCTGTTTTTCTGATCCTTTTGGGAAGGAACTTTTCTTTGTCATTGCTCCCCAATGTTTGTATTCCTGCTCTTTACCTTTTGCTGTCATTTCCATTGTTTTTGTCAAGTTATTGGATATTGCCTCTTACCTTGCTTTCCCTCTTAATATGCCTTCCTGGCATATTGTAATCCTCTGTTTTTTATTTTGCTTCAATCAATATCTAGCACTTTTAAGCAATTTGCATATAGTTTGACATGTAATGTTTGCGGGTGGCTTCTGACTGATTACTGGTGTTTGAATGCAGGGAGACATCAATATCCACCAATTCTTTACAGGGTACTGTGAAGGTCGAAAAGATTTTAAAATGGGGCCGCAATTATTGAAATTGAAAGATTGGCCTCCTTCTAAATTATTTGAGGAACTGTTGCCACGTCATTGTGCTGAGTTCATTTCTTCCTTACCATTTAAGGAATATACAAATCCCTATAAGGGTGGTGTTTTAAACCTTGCCTCAATGCTACCAGGCAAAGTTATAAAGCCAGATATTGGTCCAAAGACATATATAGCTTATGGAATTCCTATAGAGCTTGGGCGGGGAGATTCAGTGACAAAGCTTCATTGTGATATGTCTGATGCAGTAAGCTGTTTCCTTAATACCTGTCCGCTTTAAATTTTCTCCAAAAGTTTTCATTAGAAATGGTATCCAGACAGTTTTTATACCACACGAATCAGGTCTGTCTAGTTGAGCCCAAGCCAGAAATTTGGCTCTTGGTAGTTGTTAGACTTAGTAGTAGCATGTACTGATTTTCACAGTTTGCTTGTTCGGAGTGAAGTGGTTGATCATATTATTCCAACAGACAGGGTTGTTCCTGACAAATACTAATCAAGCATGAGAAATTATAAGATTGAGGAATGTTAATTCCTTTGAAGTTCTAAAACACGTGTTTCATTATGCATTGAAGATTGGTTAAGTGAAACTAAATGCTTGGGATGGTTAGCATTGTTTTAGCTCATTTTTAGATGTGTTGTGTGTTTTCCGTTTTAATTTTATTTTTTTCTCATAATTAGTTGAATTTTTGTGTTGTTGAATTTGTGGAATCTGTTATCCCCTCCTGATAGTTGTTTCATGCTAATGTCATTGGAATGGTCATTACTATTTTGTGGAGTAAAGTGCATATTATACATGATGAATGTAGTTCTATATGTCTAGTTTTCCCTTCGTTTTATGGAGATTGGAGAGTTTTGATCCATAGAAATCCCTAATTTTTCTGGTTTTAGTGCCTTAGAGATCCTTTTGTTTTCTGATGATAACTGTCATTATAGATGAAACTAAAATTGTGGATGCTAGACTGTTCTTTTTCCTTTATCGTATTATTGAATGCAACATTGGTTGCTGTGGTATTACCATGTTAATGATTTAACAGAGCTGTGACTATTTTGCCATAATCTTTGTTGGTTCATTTAGTTGTGTTATATCCCTATTTAATTACGTACTTGTGTCTTATCTAGGTAAATGTTTTGACGCATACTTTTGAAACGCCCCTTGATCCAGCTCTGCTTGCAAAAATAAAGGAATTAAAAAGAAAGCACCTTGAACAGGACATAGAGGAGCTGTATGGCGGTGGTCAGGATGGAGAAACTAATGCTGAAAATGGAAAAAATGCAGGTTTTGAAAATACGTTGCTTGGATATGATTCTATTGAGGGAGGTGCTCTCTGGGATATTTTTAGGAGACAGGACGTGCCTAAACTGCAGGAATACCTTAAGAAGCACTTCAGAGAATTCAGGCACGTCAACTGTATTCCGTTGCAGCAGGTAAGTTCAAATGAGAGACGACTTTTTATAAGTGGTCAGAATGCTATGTGTTCACTTGAGGTCAGCAGTTACAGTTATACATGATTCCTTGGGAATGATTGCTTTTTTATATAAAAGTAAAATGTTGTGGTGGGAAGAAAAGCTTCCATACTACTATCTATTAGCTTCTGTGCAATATTTGCTAGTTGGGCGGGGATAAGAACAAAAATCTCAATGGGTAAGAGGGGTGTTTGAATATCTGAGAGTTGTAGTCGTGAATACTGAATGCATGCTTTGCTGTTATTGAATTTTGAATAAAAAGCGAACAATGAATACCAAGTGTGTGTGTGAGGAGACACATGGTGAGCATGGCTTACCAAGTTGTAAATCTCATTTAGGTTCCTCTTTGTAATTCTATCTTAACAATGAATACCAAGTGTGTGTGTGTGGAGTGGAAACTAACAAGTTTGTTAGCTTGAAATCAAAATCCACATTACAAAGAGCCTGATCGGCTCTCTCCAACTCATAAATTTTGACAGAACTCCAGCCGGGCCCAGGGGAACAAAAAATCAGAATCAAGCATATGGCGATTTCTGGCTAAGCTGTTAGCCATTTTGATGGTGTTACTCTGGGTATAATAGACAGAAGCAACTGTCCCTCATGATTAGTTAACATCTTTTTAATTGATTGTTTTACTTACCATTCTTGCATTGGCAAATAAAGAAATGAATTTTGCCATTATCACATTATTGATCTTTGATATTGCTGTCTATGGTTATTTCATGCTTATAACTGAAAATCTTTATGGTTATTTGCTTCTTTGTAAAAGGATTTGCTTTCTTTTAATAGGTTGTTCATCCTATCCATGATCAGACCTTTTATTTGACTATGGATCATAAGAGAAAGCTGAAGGAGGAATATGGTCAGTTTTTCTTGTTTTAATCATCACATAATATCTGACTTAATTGTTACCCGTATTGTAAATCCCCAGGTTTTTATCCTCATTTTCTGTTCTGACGTTCCAATCACTTGCTTTAATGCAATTTATTTTTGTTTATGGGCATTTACCATAGTGCCCATAAACAAATATAGATTGCGTTGTAACTAAATATATCAGAACTCCCTAGAATATATCTTGTTTTCATGCCAAGTGCTGTTGGGTTGGTTGGCAAAGATAACCAACAGCTCTTCCCCTCATTTGGGGGGTCACTCTCTGACATTTGCTTCCTCCCTTTGTCTTAGGCCTATCACGACTGATTCCCAGTTATTATTGTAATTTAATTCCTTGTTCTTCCATACTTTTTAATCTCTTGCCTGTGAATATAACTGAGGAAACAAGGCGACTGTAAAATGTAGACTATTCAAATGAAATAAATAGAATTGCATTATTTAGTCTCATGTTCTATAGGTTCGAAAGATGGGCTAGGCTTTGAGGCATTGAACCTTGGGAACCCTAACTTATCTATCCAGCAACCTGACCAAAGCATCTCAGTTTCTTTTAAATTTGTCCATGAACCAGACATGAAGGGGAAGGCAAAAAAACATTTTTTTTCATCGATGAATTTGTCCCCTACATGTTTCAAACTCAAGTTATAAACAATTGGTTGTAAAGGTAACATGCTAATTTCCTGGCTTGTCAACTTTGACTCTGATGGTGGGGAAAAATTATGTCCCATGCAAAATTGCTAAGTAGAATTGGGACAATGTTCATGAATCCTACTTGTTCAAGGAAAATGGTAGTATTCTGTAAGGTAGGATCTGTCTTTGACTTCAAATGAGGCAATCTCAATGTCATAGCTATTACAATTATTGTCAATAAAAAGGTCTATATTAAACTTGTGTTGTCTTGTGTTGAAGATGTCAAGTACTGCCAAAATTTAATTGACAAGAAAAGAATTTCAAAGTTTTCCTTGGGTCTCAATCCAACCTTTGACAAATTAAGGGGGAGAATCAAACGGTTCCAAACCCCTCCTTTGTTTCATGAATTTTCTCCATGATTAAATTGGAAAAAGTTGAAGGAGGGTTTCCCAAATTGCTGTCTAGGTCTACACCACCTCTTTTGATGTTGTCGTATTCATGATCTGTGTTAATATTATAATAATATTATAATTACTAATATAATAATATAATAATATTATAATTAGAAATATTATTGTTATTATTATAATTATATCAGACTTGATTTAATTGTATTCATTAGATATTTAATTGTATAGCCCATATCTTGGTGTATCTCGTGTTCTCCAAGATCAGTGTATATATTGATGCATATACTTCAGATAGATCATCAGACTTCTCAATCTGTCTTTGCTCTACATGGTATTAGAGTTAGCACCTGTCCAAGCCATTTTATCATCGCTGTAACTTGTTCTGACAATCTCACCTATGTCGTTTGCGGGTTCTGACCAGAAGAAAAATGCTGGCGTTGCCTCTGGGTCGAGTGTCGGCGTTGATTGGGCATCAAGTGTCCTTATTTCGATAGTCTTTGACAAATTGATGTTGATCAACTATTAAGATTGGGCTCAGGTGATTCAGCATGCAGTTGGTGGCCACGACAACCTCACTTATCTAACTGGTGATACAAAGAAACTAGCGATCGAGAATTCTTGAGATGACTCAATGGACTATTGATAATCACTTGATTTCTTTTTGGCCGATTAATTCCATGTCTCCCAACATAAAACAGAGTTTTATGTATCTACCCATATTGTGAGCCATTTGGGAAGCTATCCATGCCTTAATTTGGTCACCAAAGATTATTGCTGCTTGTTCAATTTGCAATGGAGCACGTGGTGATGTGTTCAAGGGACTTGTGGTGTGCACTAGTATTGGTTTGATATGGTTTTGGCAAGAGTGGATCTTCTAGATGGTGATGAATGGGATACTCTTGCAGGTGTTGCTGTCAACCAGAAAAAATTGAAAGAGGTAGGATAATTCTTTTCCTTGTTGGTTTAAATGATGAATTTGATGTTGTCTGACCAAGGATCCTTGGCACCACCATGTTATCATCACTCTTAGAGACATATGTCGAGGTATGTAGAGAGGAGTCTTGTTACAGGACTATACCTATTGATTCTAAATAGTTTAATGCTGACTCTATTATTTTTGTAAGTAGGAATGATGTTTGTGATGCCTCGGTTAAGTCTCAACCCACTTGTGAGCATTTTAAGGTTGGACACACCTGTGACAAGTGTTGGAACATCTATAACAAACTTGCTTATTGGAAACCACGAGAGAACAAACCATGTGCTAATAAGGTCTCTAATGAATCAGTTTCTGCACATACTCTGTTTGAGTCATCTACCTCCTTCAGGCAAGAACAACTAAATTAGATTCTGAATGTGTTCAGAATTCTTCAAGCTGAACAGAAACCTTATGGGTGTGCGTCCATGGCTCACAAAGGTATAGTTTATGTTACTTTACATACCTCCCTTCTTCCCTCTAAGTAGATTGTGGATACAAGGGTGCCTAATCACATGATGTTCAATGCAAAGATTTTTGTCACTTATCACCCTTTATTATGAAATAAGAAAACTATTACTACTATTAGGACTCCCTCATCCATAGCATGTATCATTTTTGTTACTCTTGCAGACTCTTTGCATCTTGAATCAGTATTACATATTCCCTATCTAGCTTGTAACTTGCTTTCTATTAGTAAATTGACAAAACAAGCAAATTGTTCGTCTCATTTCTACTCTACTCATTGTGTTTTTAGGATCTTACATTAAGGAAGATGATTGGTTCTGCTGAGAAGTATGATAGTTTTATTATCTCGACATGTCTATTGTGAGTATATTATGTTCTAGGATCAACAATTCTACCTCAACATCTGACGAGGATAGCTTTTTATAGCATAAGAGGATGGGATACCCTAGTGTTTCATAGTTACAAAAAATGTTTCCCCAATTATCTATTAATAAAACTTCATTTTTTTACAATACTTGTGCTCTTGTTAAATATCACTGAGTTTCTTTTACTCCTATTCCATACAAATTGTCTTCTTTGTTTTCAATTATTCATAGTAATATTTGGGTCCCTCTCAGATCCCTAATCACACTTGGTTCAAATACTTTGCCACTTTCATTGACGAATATACTCGCATGTGCTGGGTCTATCTCTTAAAGAATAAATTTGAGGGTCCAAATGTCTTTATCGAATTTTATAATTATGTCCATACTTAATTCAACACCTCTATCAAAGTTCTTTATGCTGACAATATCACTGAATATTTCAATCATTCCTTTCACTCTTTTGTCTGGCAAAGGTGTTGTTTATAATAGTACTTGTCCTCATAATTATCAGCAAAATGGGATTGCAGAACGTAAAAATAAACACATTTTTAAGGTTACTCGAGCTTTTTTATTTTAGTGGTATGTTCCTTATTTTTACTAAGGGATACTATCCAAACTGCCATCCAACTAATAAATCGCTTTCCTAGTTACATTCTTTCCTTCACCTCTTCAATCAAAGAGTTACTAAAGAATCACACTGTTTGTCACTTATAGTCTTCTCTTCTGTTTCATGTTTTTTGTTGTACTATTCTTATCCATCTTTATCATCCTTCCTTAAAGTTTGACCCACGTGCTACCAAATGTGTATTTTTGGGCTATTTTCTCATAAAGGATACAAATGTTTTGATCATGTGTCCCAACACTTGTTTGTTACTTGTGATGTTACCTTTGTTGAGTAAGAGTCATATTATTTTAAGCCTTTGATTCAAGGGGAGTGTTGGAATGAATCTCATCATATAGAATCCATTTCTCTCACTCCACATGAACCCTCATAAATTCCAGCTAGAACTGAAACTTGAAGATAGGGAAAAATGTACTCCTGATGATATCACTAAAGTCACAACCATCATATCTCTGAGGTAGAGCCAATACTAGAACAGTTGGCAGATCCTGAACATGGTGAGACTTATGAGAATGTGGTCATTGGCACTATTGAGGATCTTGATCTCCTTATTGAATTGAGAAAACCATCATGGGCATGTACAAAGTATCCCATCGAAAAGTTTGTCTTATACTCCTCTCATTCTAAATTATCATGCTTTTGTTGCTAACCTTGATAATATTAAGATCCCTAACAATGTTTATAAGGCATGAGCTATCCTAGAGTGGAAATAAGTAGTATTGGAGGAGATGTAAGCTTTGGAGAAAAATAAGACTTGGGAGATATTGGAGTTACCTCCAGGAACAAAACCTGTAAGTTTTAAGTGGGTGTTCACTCTCAAATATAATGCTGATAGTATTTTAAGTAAGTTAAAGGCTAGACTGATTGATCGGGGTTTCACTCAAACGTAAGGTATTGACTACAATAAAAGCTTTCCCCTGTTACAAAGCTTAATACCATTCAGTTACTTCTCTTAGTGGTAGTAAACATAGATTGATCCCTTGAACAATTGGATATTAAGAATGCCTTTCTCAATAAAGATTTAGAAAAGGAAGTAGATATGATACTTTCACCAAGTTTTGAAGAAAGAAGAAGGAACTGAGTGTGTAAACTCAAAAAATCTATGAGGTGAAATAGTCACTATGTGCCTGGTTTGATGATTTGCTAATGTCCTCAAGGTTGATGGTATAAGTAAAGTTTAGCTCATCAAACTATGTTTGTATCTAGATATAATAATCTCATCACAATTATTATTGTCTATGTGGATGATATTATTGTCATAGATAATGACATTAGGGAGATTGATTGAGTAAAAGTATCTTTGAATTGTGAATTTGAAATCAAAGACCTTGGTAAATTGAAGTACTTTGTTATAAAGTCTTACTGTTAATTTTATTGTAAGTAATTACTATTGATTATTGTGACCATAGTCTATAAATAGTAATATACATGTTGTAATAGTTTTATGAAATGAGATATATCAAATGCGTGTATTTTTCCTTCCTCTATCTTTCACCTTTCTGTCTCTTCTCTTCAGGTTCCCTTTATTCCTTCCTTTTTTCTGTTTCTTCCTATTTTCTTCTTGTCTTCTTATTTTCCAATCAAAGACTATATTAATGGTATCATAGCGTGCCTTCCTTAGACCCTTGTCGCGTGATATTGAATGGTAGAAACACAATTACAAGAAAATGCTCGAAGGATGGACACCCTAATGTAGAATGTTGAGCAGTGACTACAGAACATGGATGGATTGCAAGAGATAGTTTGAGGCTTGATGAAATTTAGAACATTTGGTGTGCTTTCTGTCAAGAAATGTAGGCAGTGGCTCGAGATGCGAAACATTGCCCACAGCTTAACCCATGAGAAGCTAATGAAGGAGTTGACTTACCTTCAACAGACGGGGACATTGGCAAAATTCAACGTTAAGTTCAATAGAATTTTAGTAAGATTGGATCTGTCTGAAGCATACTTGGTGAACTTGTACGTGGAAGTGTTAAAGGAGGAAATTGCCAACTCAGTCTGATTATTTAATCCAAGAACTTTGCTTGAGGCATGATGTATGGCTAGAGTTCAAGATATTTCTTTGTTGCGGTGGAGCAAGAGAAAGATGGTCCTATTGATCAAGAATAGACCTTAAGGAAAAGTCCCAGAACCCTAAGAACTTGATGCAATGCAAGAAGGATGTGACGGTGATTTCAAGACAGGCCAAGACTCTTTCATCAATATTGAAAATAGTTCGATCTTCAACTTCAAGACCCAAGGTTCGGTGGCAGATGGAGGCTCTGCTTTGTCATTTTCTTTGAGAATACAAAGGTGGGGGAATATGGAAATCACGTCTGGAGTTAATTTGTCTTAGCATTTTGATTCTGCTAGAGGAGTTTTGAAAAACATTACTCTTGTTTTGAGCTTTGTTTTTTCGAGTATAGGTTCAATTTCTTCACTTCCATCAAGCGTCGCCTTTGTATTAATCATAAACAATGTGAAAGTGCCCTTTGAGGATGATGGGGATTCTAGACTAGCGACTTTTGGAGCCATCTCTGTTTTTGTCTTTGATTTTCACAACTTAGGAGTGTGGGAAGGTCCGAAAATCATCTTTGAAATTAATTGGTCTTCAATTTTTGACTTTGTTGAAGAGTTATAGGCTCTTTTGTACCATGGAGATAGTTGTGAGGTTAGGAAACATACAATAAGTGATAGTGGGTGCTAATTAGTGATATGTAGAGTGATCGAGTTTCTAAATTTCCATATTTCTAGCATTATTTAAACTGCTACAACTACCATCTTTAAGTGACAGAAGTACTGTGGAAGTCCATTAAATTTAGTAAAATTATACGGATATGTAGGCTTAGAAGGTGACAGTGAGGAGAAAAACCCAATAACATAATTGGGTTTTACAATTCCTTTAGTGCCTTTAATTATGGGTTATTGCAGAAATGGGCCTCGTTTCTAAACTTTTCTCCAACAAGAATTTTGATGCTAGAATGGTTCAAAGGAGATTTAATTACAATGCTTTTTGGGAGGGTTTGCTCTCTAAGTAGGAAGAAAAGAAGGGAGTTAAGTGTGCGATACCGCAACCAAATACAATCTTTTGGGTCCAAGTCACAGAGACTTTTTTATCAGAATTTAAAGCTTATGTTTTGGTTTCAAATTTGTATATTTTGATCTTGCTTGATCCTTGAGGGCAAGGATCTCTCTGGGAGAGAGTATTGTTATAAAGTTTTACTGTAAGTAATTACTGTTGATTACTGTGACTGTAGTCTATGAATAGTAACATACTTGTTTTAACAGTTTTATGAAAGGAGATATATCAAACACGTGCATTTTTTCGTGTTTCTTCTATCTTTTACCTTTCTTTATCTCCTCTTCGGGTTCTCTCTGTACCTTCCTTTCTTCTTCTTGTCTTCTTATTTTACAATCAAAGACCGCATCATACGTCCTCAGTATAGAAGTAGCAAGATCCAAGGATGATATTTATGTATTCCAAAGAAAGTATATACTTGATCTTTTCAAAGAGACATGTATACTTGTGTGCAAACCTAGTAAAGTCCCTATCAGCACTGTGAAATAGAAGAACAAAAAGTTTATAGCAAAGATTGATAAGGAGGTCGAAAAACAAAAGAAGCAAGAGAGGGATGAAATAGCAACAAACAAAGAGATATCAAAGGTTAGCTAGGAAACTCATTTGTTTCTTTTACACACGTTTTGATATTGCCTGTTATATATGTGACCAATCAACATATGCATGCTCTAAAGAAGAAACATATGGACTCTGCTTATAAGATATTGCAGTACTTAAAGGGTAACTTGGGCTGTGGTATACTCTTTAGAAAGAGCGATAGTAGATCATTTGAGATCTACACAGATGCATATTAGGCCAGATCACGAGAAGATAGTCGATCTACCTCAAGCTATTGCACATTTGTATAGGGAAATCTTGTTACTTTACAAAGTCAAAAACAAAAGGTAGTGGCCAAAAGTAGAGCAAAATTAGAGCTACGAGCCTTAGCTCAAGGAATCCTAGAGGGGTTATGGTTAATTAGAGTTGTAGAGGAAGTCTATTTGAAGATAGATGTCATGCTAAAACTGTTTTGTGATAAAAAGACCGCCATAAACATGGCATTGAATTATATCCAACATAGCAAAACAACACATGTGGAAGGGGACAAATACTTTATTCGTGAGAAAGAAGATGAGATTATATGTCTCACCTACATACCTACAAGGGTGCAAATTGTAGATATTTTTATCAAGGGACTATCAAAAGAAACATTTGAATGGTTTGTGGGCAAATTGGACATGATAAATATTTGTGATTTAACTTGAGAGGGAGTGTGGTAATATTATAACATTATAATATTATTATTGATATAATAATATTAGGATATTATAGTTAGAAATATTATTGTTATTATTAGAATCATATTAGATCTGATTTAATTTTATTTATTAGAGATTTGATTGTATAGCCCATATCTTAGTGTATCTCATGTGACCTCTAAGATTAGTGTATATATTAGGTGCATATACCTCAGAAATAGATCATCGGACTTCTCAATCTGTCTCTGCTCGTACATGATCTGTGGCCCTAAAACTAATGATTGGAAGGGCAACATGACTAGGGTGTTAGTTTTGTGATCATGTTAACAATCTGGTCACACCAAAGACGAATGCTTGAAATTACATGGGAAACCATGCCGTTAAAAAGAGAATCGCAGCCTCTTGACTACAAGTAAAGAGAGACTAAATTCGAACGTATCCAAGAAAGAACAAATGCGCCTTCTATGGAGATAGTTTGCCAAAAAATATACCTCATAAGGTGAGGAGTATCGAAATGGTGGCTCTAATTGTTAACGATTTCCTTTGCTGATTTTAAGGGATTCAAATGGAAAACTTGTTTTGTGGTGCCAAGTGTTTTCCATTTCATTCAAGTAAATCTAGCTATTCTGAGCATTCCTCATTCTAAAAATCTACATATTTATCTTTTTTGTACGCCGTTATTGTCTTTATTCTTTTATCATGTATTGATGCTTTCATTTTTTACCTTTGTAGGAATTGAACCATGGACATTTGTTCAGAAACTGGGAGATGCAGTTTTGATTCCTGCTGGTTGTCCTCACCAAGTCAGAAATCTCAAGGTATAATAAATACGGTAGAAAGTTTCCTTGGCTTTTAGGAGGTTAAGTTTTATTTGATGATTTAATAATTAGCTCCTTTTTATGAATCCGTGAGCCTTAGTTCAACAGTAAACTTATTAGTTCTTTGAAAGCTTTGCAATAATAGTAAATACGGTAAGTTTCTTGAATTCAATAATTTGGAAGCACATGCTTTTTCTTTGGAGACATTTTTATATATGATAATCACCTATAGGCAACATTTCAACTGTTTCCAATGTTGCTTTTGCAGTCATGTATTAAGGTTGCTCTCGATTTCGTGTCACCTGAAAGTGTAGATGAGTGTCTTCGTTTGACAGAGGAATTTCGCACCCTTCCCATAAATCACAGGGCTATTGAAGACAAATTGGAGGTATAAGAATGATATATTTTTTCATTTTGTTGGGTGGGATTCTTCCTCTTTGTTGCTGGTCATTTTTCATTTTGCCTCATCTGCCGAGTATGTTGTGGGTATTCTGAGTGTGGATGAGTTGTAACTATAGTTGGTAGTTGTGATGTTTTGCCTCTATGAGAATGCAGTTTTTGATTGCTCTTTTCATGAAACAGATCAAAAAGATGCTCATTCATGCCATGAGAACGGTAGTGAAGGAAGTTGGAGAAAGCAAGGTTTGTGATACAAACTACTGATGAGTTATGAATTTTTCTGGATTCACCTTAGAATAGTGAATAGCACTTTTGAGTTTGTGCTGATTCTTATTATTCTGTTTATATATTTAATATTATTGCGAACATTAATTAATGGATAAAAGGATTATGGGCCTGAATCTAAACCTTGAAATATTAGTTGCTCGTTATCTCTGAATGCATGTAGCATATATAATTTGTTTGTATTTGGCTGCCAAAGGTATTAAAATTGCACGGTCCCTTGTAGTGTTTTTTGCCCCGGCTACTATGTCTCATGCTTGATAATACAAGGTAATGTGCTGCCAAAGATAATACAAGAATTGAGTGACACAATGGCAAAAGATGAGAGTTTATTTGAAGCATTTTTGTCCTATGATCTGCATATGTTGGTTTTAGGATGTGATTGACTAATGGATTTTTTTTCATTTGATTTTCAGGAAGAAAGCGCTAAGGCTGAATTGTAGTTTAAATGGAAGGCTGGGACTGAAGGTTTAACTATCTTTTGTTTTGTAATAGCAGCCATCTTTTTGTATGTGTAACACCACAATGCAAAAACTCTGTATATTTATGTATATGTACACGCAAGGGTTCCTTTTCAAAATGCATTTTCTTCTCTTCACACAAGTTTTTTAAAAGACCATACAAAGAAATTGAAATATCAAACAAGACAAACGAATGAAAAGAAAGGTTCTAGCCAGTTGACCTGTTGGCATTTAGCAGTAACCAATTGGTCCTAAGCTAATAAAAAATTAAACAGAAAACTGACAACATCATAAGCAAAGGAAATAAGAAATTGCAACTTTTTTTTTTGTATAGAAAAGTCTTAGTCTATTAAAGTTAAGGTATAATTTTAGAGTTTAGAGTGTTTATAAGAGATTTGTAAAATTGCTTATTAAATGAGTTTTTATAATAGTAATAAAAATTGAATTTATGTTCTTGTGAGGTAAGAGCTAACATATCAAAGATTAGTTAAAATTTGAATCATATCTATGTTATTTCTATATTGGGTAGATTTAGATTTTTTTCATTATAAATCTATTTTCTTCTATTTGTGTTAAAAATATACAGTCTCTGTTTATAATATAGAGCGGAAATTAATTATAAATAATAGGCTAAGAATTCATCTAAATTTATGAAATAATAATAATAGTAACTTAATTAGCAATAGTTATCTATACGTGGATTAGTTTGAATTCAAATTTAAGATATAATTTGAAATTTGGATTTGAGGGGTTATATTGAGAATTAAATATTTTCAATTCTAGAATAAGCAAATTGGGTTTATATTCATAATTAAATATTTTCAATTCAAATAGTAATTAAAAATATATCATATTAATTAAATTATTTTTTTAATCTAATTAAATTAGTTTTATCAAGTATTATATTGAATCTTATAAATAACTGCAAAAGACTCTCTAAGTGTGGTGAGAAAACCTACTTCCAAATAGGGCAACAACACACAGTCTCATCATGAAAAATACTATATCTTTCCACTACCCTTCATTACAATGGAAAGCTTTGATATGTAATCTATAGATGCGTAATATTTATTATATTTTTGTTATTATTATTCATTCGTATTTATTACTTTTGTCAACTTTCTTATTTAGCATTATAAAAGATACTTTGCATTCATAAAGTCACTTTCCCCCCCTCCACTAATTCTAAAGTAAACTACTTAATTACAGCATATGTTATATAATTTTTTTGAAATGAATAGTTTATAAATTAAATAAATTAATTTGATAAAAAATAAATACAAATATTTTAAATTAATTCATTTAACTTTATTGATATCTCTAAAAAAGTCAATAGGGTTTAATAATTAAGATACGATGGGGTATATAATTTTCAATCTCAACGTTCTTGTAACTAAATCCCGAGTCCACCCTTGGTCGTTGGAAGGAATGCGTTTAATAGAAATATAGTACCATGAGTTCTACGTCAGGTAACTTTTGGGGTATATTTCTGCTATCTAAAAACTTATTTTTTAATAAAAAAATTTAGATAAATTTAACACTGGTCTTATACTAAAGCTAATGCATAGCCCCCAATACTCAGAGATTTTATAGGAGATTTATGAGATCGCTTACTAAAAGAACCCTTATAATGAAAATAAGAATATTAAAAATTTTAATTTAATTATCTGATATTGTTCATTTGGTAAATTTTAGATTGACAATCTAAATTTAAAAATTTATAATTAATTTTAGAAAAATCGTATAGAGGTGATTCATAATTTTACTTAAAGCTCTAATAGAAAAATATAAATATAGATATTTACTTTGTCAATAAATACAGTTAAATCGTTACTTTTGACTGTTTATACGGTAAATTCTAGAAATTCTATATTTTATCTTATAATTTTAGAAATTTATTTCTCTTGATATACACATCTAAATGAGACGTATTACCTATTCATTTAAAGCTCTGAATGTATACTACATGTTCATAAAATTTGGTGAATTAATTCATTCATTTGTTATATCAAACTGAAGTCACAACCGAACTACTCAAGGACCTAAATTTTTACCCTTTTCATTTTCTTCTTTTGATTCTCATAAATTCCTCCAACATTTATAAACCATCAACTTGGTCTATAATACAGTCATACATATCATGTACGTATACCATAATTATTTCATATATTTTTACCATATAAATATGTACTTTATATAGCATTTATATACATAGAAATTCATAGCATATGTTAGGACATCAATTATTTTACTTTTTTCTATTTTTTAGCTCTTCTCCATGCATACATTTTTATCATGCTTAACCCAAATTGGTTAGTTGTGGGAGGGTGAGATTATGAGGAATCTCAGTAGTAAATATTACTACTTAAATATATAGATGGATACTAATGCAGGATATGTAGTTTCATTAAACTTTTTTCATTGGTAACATGCCATTATGCTATATGCTTTGTATAAAAATATATGTCTATGGGAAACATGTTATTCATAACATATTTAACATCATTTATCATGTCATAACATCATTCAATCATTATATATATGTCAACACATAAGTATATTACATAAAGCATATAAAAATGTAAGTCCACTACCTTAAAACTTTATCTTTTTCTCTTTACTTCCTTTGTCTCCAAACAAACATTAGTTACTTTTTCATCCTCTTTAACTCATTTTCTTTGATATATCATAGCCCTAACCATAGTTACATTATGTGTACAACTCATTAGAGTCGGTATATAAACATTGTGCAACAAATCCCTTACAATATCTAACTTTTAACTTAATTATTAGAGTTACTAGTTTAGCTTTATAATAATTATTTCTTTAGACCAATCATACATAATTTTATCTAATAAGCTCAAATATGATATTAGAATTTCAAAATTTTAACTCTTTTCTCATATTCTATATAGAAACCGACACTATCTTAAGAATTCTAAAAATTCTTATTTTAATTTTAATACTTATTTTTCTATTTTATTCCATATAATTTTTTATTTTAAATCTATTGAAAGCATAAGATTATGAGATTCTCATTGTTACTAGGTGTATGAACAGTGACATCAAGGGTTCCACAATTTCAATTTTAAAATTACATGATTTCTCGAACAAAAACCACTTGATTCTTATTTATTTAAGTGTATATAAACTATCTATAACATAAAATTCATATTTTAAGAGTCAGCACGTCCAGCATCATATTCAAGGGAAGAATTACCATTAAACCTTTAAATCCAAGACCAATCTTTCTATTATAAAGTCCAATAATTAAAGAAAGTAATTACCTTAAATTCTTCCTTATTTGTCCCTTGAATTTCCTCTTCTTCTTGCTTAAGTCTCCATTTGAGCAGCACCTCCGTATGGCTTTCTCAAAATGACGTGAAATGAAGGGAATTAAGGGGGTATTTACCGCCAAAGACCTAAGAAAATGAATGGCCAAAATTTAATAAACATTAACTAATCTGATGGCTTAAATTTACTCTTAATCTAACCTAATCTCCAAGGCAATTAAGAGATAAGGTCACATGCTAAAATCCTTATTTCCCCTTGTATATGGTGCTATTTGGACATGAGGCGAATCCCACAAATACAAATCACATGTTCTTGATTTTTCTTGCTTTATTATCTTTTTTTATTTTAATAAAATAACATAAAATCCATTTTGACCACATAACCAATTTTCCACAATTTGGGCCTCATAATTGATGTAACTTTTGGCCCTCTTTATGTCCAAACTAATAATTGGCACATATCTCAAGGTATTTTCTATACTAGGTACTTTAAATCACCTTAATTTTTGAGATAAATTCTATAGAACTCTTTTAAGGGTATTGATATTTTTAAAAATTTATTCCACTATTAAATAATTTTTTTAAAAACTTTTATAATTGTTTTAGACCCAAAAATCTTAATAAAAATACTATATGTTTCATTAAACCTTTTATTGGTGTCATTTTTATCTTAAATTTCATAATAAATTCTATAGGACTTCTTTTTAAATTATGTCAATTTTATAAATTTTTATAATAATTATAATAATTTTCTACCAAATTTCATCTGATTATGAGGTCCAGAATGTCTTATGCCAGTTTCCAGACTTTATAGATTAATAATTTTTTTAGGACCTTAAACTGAAATTCTAAAAAATATACCTGATCCAATTACTATTCTCTATTTATTGGTAAAATTTGGAGTTTTGGGTCTTTTAAGCTCAACTTTATCTAAATTATATTTTTGCCCCTGAATTTGACAAATTACACTTTAGTCCCTGAAATTGTTAAATTCTATTTTAATCTCTTACTTCAAATTTTAAAATATCATTTTAGTCTCTTTCTAAGCATTTTGAAATTCTAATTGAATTTTTAAATTCATAAAACTCCATTTAAGTTTTTGAATATTTTATATTGAACTTTTATCAAAACTATGTTTATATCTCTTAATATTATAATTTTATACTTTTTTTTTCTTCTATTTAAAATTTATTTAACCATTATCATTTTTTTTTCTTATCATCACAGTTGTTTCCTTACCTCAGACAATACTTTAAATAATATGGTGTTCCCTTGTGCAAACTCTTTGATTAAAATCAGTAGAGGTCGGGCTAATCCCTCACATTGCTTGAATTTTTGTTAGAACCGTCTACATTTAATATGTGACACTACTATAAATAGAATTGCATCTATTTATGATAAGCAAAAAAGAAAAAGAAAAGAAAAAGCTAGGGTCAAGAGGAGTAGCCGATTAGGAACTCCTCCCACGAAACCAGTTCTTGATAATTTTTTGAAATCTAATAGTTAATAATTTTGTTTTTTAGATTTTGTATATATTTAAATAATTTTTTGATAGGTATTTAAATAATTTTTTTCAAAAAGATAAAAAGAAACTACATGGTCGAGATGTTGGTTTGTTAAGTTTGGTCTCGAAGTTTAATGGATTTTGGGTCAGTGAGTTTTCAAAGATGGTTTGGCTCAAATCCTCTTCATCTAATATTTGGTGGAAGATATAACCAGTTTGAGTGTTATGATGATAGGCTTATTCCACATCTTGAAAAGAAATACGAGTTGGTTTTTTTGGTTATATTTAAGGACTCACGAAAAGATGCCCCTTTGGTAACGTTTTCAATTTCTATCTATTGCTTATGAATCCTTTTCTCTTGTATTAGCTACCAGGTTTGTATTCTAAGGTTGTGTGCACACAAACACTTGTATGAATGCTTCTTCTTGATATTACTATATATCTACTTTCATAAAATGGAATTTTTCATTCAAGGAATGGAAAAAGCTTGAAGGAGCTAATAAAGATTGATCCAGTTGTTACGCACACACAAGCTTGAATTAAAGAAAAAGAAAAACGACGTACATCTAATGATCAGAGAAAATTTTATTAGAGTTTCATAAGATCAGTCCATTACAAACCCTTCAAAAGCACACCCTTCTACCAGGAAGAAAAGAAGGAACCTTACACCCATCAAACCAAACAAAAGGCCAAAAAACCAACAAGTCGAACCAGAGATTCAAGCCAAATCTCAGATCCTCCCTCCTCGTCCAGCAATTTCTCTTTTCCACATGCATCCCTGTAAATTTCCTTCTCCTCCTCCTCTACACAAATAAATATATAATAAATATACGCCCGTCGCTTACATGTACATGGCAGCGACAAAGGAGAGGACGGAGGCACCGACGAAGGATCCGAGAGCGGCAGCTCCGCTGGAAGGTCCGGGAGCAGGAGCTGGAGCCTCAGATTCGGCGACTGCGGTGGTGAGGAAAGCGGCGGCGAGAACGATGGGGAGGGCAAGCTTCTTCATCTCCATGGCGGATTGGTAAAACGAAAGAGGTAACTTCTCTGTGATATAGGAATAAAAAAGAAGTTTGAATTACCAAACCCGCCTTAGAAGAACTGAGAATGAGAATAGATTGCAGCCTCAATAGTAATGGAAGGGTTAGGGACGCTTTTATAGCTTTTTTGAGGGGAAAGAAAGAGATTGTGATCATGCCTGTGTTTGTCTGTTTCCTAATTATGAAAACAAATTTCCTATTTTTTGGATCGTGCCTATAATTATCTATTTTCTAAATTTGCAGGCATTAATGTTGAGAAAGCGATCGAATAAAAAATTACATGAATATTGTCAATTAGGGGAACGATTCTTACGGGATATATTCTTTCTTGGCTTTAGCATTATCGTGCAAAATAATGGAAAATTCTGGATTTTTAAGCTTATGCATTTAATGTATTGTTTACCAATCACATCAAAATAAATGGCTTTTTTTCACCCCATGATTTACTTTTGTAAATATCTATTGATATATTTTTTTAAGTTAAATAAAAATTTAGGTAAACTATGTTCTGAATATAAAAAAAAAATTATAGAAAGGGTGGTGCTAGTGGCATGATGGCCCGACAAATCCTGCGCTGTTCAAGCCATTTATGTAGTTCTAGCTAAGTTTCGGGTCCTCCAATCATCTCAACATATTTATATTTTAATTTTTTTTTATGAAACTAGTTGTTTGATATTATTTTTTTCATACATTTCATGTACTATATATATATATATATATATATATATATTAATTTTTATGATAATTATAAATATTTTTTTATGATTCTTTCAAAATCTTAAATTGATTTTTAACTTAATATTATGTAAACATAAAAAATAATGTTTAAATATATAATTTAAAAAATATGACTTTTGATCCTAATATTAATTTCATAAGAAATGTATTTCAAATCACGTTGATTATATTTTTATTAATAACTCTTTCATACTTGTAAAATATATTTTAAAAAAATGTTTCAGTTTCCGCCAAAGGAGCAACCTAAACATTTTTTTTATAAAAAATTTTAGAAAAGAGTTGTGCTCACACACGATTTAAGAGTAAAGCAAAATCTCTATTCTATCTAGACAATAATAATGTCGGATAGGACGAGCTGTTAATTATCTTCAAGCGTAAATCTAGGCATCTAGGAACTAGAATATCTCTCTAAGTACCGTGATTATAACTATAACAAAATATTACTCTCTAGGGATCAAACACGCTCTAAATAGTAGTATGTCTCACTCATTCGCCAGTTGAATCTATGAACGATAAGTAACAACCTAAACATTTGAGCATTTAATTGCACATTGGGTTAGGGGTGAAACCCAACCTCACTTGCATTCTACCTTACTTATAAATCACAAATTTGATCTCATTTATAAAAAATTGCTTCTCTAAATAAAACGATATAAATGGTGAAAAAACTTTGGTTCAATTAAGAGTTAGGTTATATTCCATGAGTGTATGTCCAAATCCATATATATATATATATATATAGGCTTAAATATATAAAACCCTTATGAATTTTGGGTTAGATGAATATAAACCCCAAATTTAAATTAAATACCCTAATATTTCATATTTTGATTATCAAATCACTGCCATTAAAATTAACAGTTTTTATCATAAGCAATTTATACATAATTTTAAATAATTTATAATTTTTATTTAAATAATACATGTTCTAATAAATATTTTAAATGATTTTAAGTATTTTATATTTTTAAGTATTTATTTAAATTATTTAAAAATATTTTAAATTATATTTCAAGTGTTATTTAAATATTTTATATTTTATAATATTTAATTTTAAGTATTTAAAACAAATTAAAATTATCTGTCGAGTGCTAAACGTTATTTTTAAATGACGTGATAAATAATAAAAATTATAAAAATTATAACATGACAAAACTATTAACATTATAATCATTATATAACACTAGCTTATATAAATTAAGCAAAATTAAATCACATGATACATTTTATATATTTTCTTTCTATATAATAGCGATCACATAGTGTAAAACCTCATATATTCCTTCCCTTATGATAAAGAAGTAGTGATTAGTAGATTGTGATCCAAATGTATTATTTAACTGACATTTTTTTATTCATGGTTATTTTTAAATTTGAGTTCAATTTTTTTCATTATAAAAAATATCAGCAATATATTGCCCTCAAAAGGCACTAAAAATTTCTTGGGGCTAATAAAGATGATGACATATGGATGCTCAAAAATCGTTAATTCAAAAAAAGGAACAAATAATATATTCTCAAATTTGCTGTGTGTGGTCCAGATCAGAACAAGAAGGAATAGCATATCAGAAAACGTTTGCAACACGATTCTTTTCTAGTTTCAAGATGCTTCTATGATAAGAATATGTGCGACATTCTTAAAATAAATATTATATTCGATTATTACAATATATTCATGACATATCAAAGAAAGGATGACGAAACAGCTTGTTAGTTCAAAGGTGGAAGAGGAATGTGGAGAATATAATATGTTCTTTAATTATTTTGTAGCTGGTAAAAACAACTTCTAGGTTTGGTTTAGAGTGGATAAATTGTTTTAATTTACCATATATTTTTAATGGATCAGATTTTCTGTTTATGTGTATAGATAGATAGATAGATAGAGTAAAAACACAAGAAACATTCTTTTTTTTTTTTGTTTGCTGTGCGGATTAGAAAGAATCACACCATATTTAGAAGTGAAAAATATGAGATTAGAGTAATTTTTGACAAGATTAAAGATGAAATATACATCTTCTAGAACTAATTTTGCCTTCCTAAAAAAGTTATCTGCATAAAAGGTGATTTATGTGAGAAAAATGAATTCTTAGAATAAGAAAAGTTAGTCTTATTAATTTTGCTTATAACTCTTAAAGTTATTAGTTTAAATCTTACTACCGATATAAAGACATAGTTATATATATATATATATATATATATATATTTGTTAACACTCTTAAAATTTAGATTTAGAGACATGTTCCTCTAGAAGAAAAATAAATAAGTTGATTGATGATCATGATTGCACTAGTTCAACTTTAAAGTATGACTTGTGAGATTGGTCTAAATTTATTATTTATTCAGTTATTAATATATAATATATTTAATTATACTAAAAAAATTAGTTAGTATGATTATGGGTCTAAATTATCTTTCTTAACTCTCTCTTTCTCTCATACTTAATTATTATTAAAGAGTATCAATAGGGATAATTTAGAAAAAAAATTGATAAATATAAAAAATATATCTTATATTTAGGGTTAAGATTAATTCCCCAATTAGAGTATTACTCATTATTTTTCTTAATATAAGAGCTAATTAACTTTTTTAGGTAGATTAAGAAAATCAAGTAATTTAATTAATTATGACTAAATTCAGTTACTCAATATGAATTTATATATATACTCATTAATCTACCTAATTAATTAATTAACTCTTATATTAGTTATAATTAATTAATTTATTTAATTTTTTTAGTATATTTATAAAAAAAATTAACCAACTTTTATATTAAAAAATAAAAATATTACTTTATTATTTTTCTTCTTGCATGGGGGAAAAGATTGCACTAATAAAGTGACATTATTTTCATTTTAAAAGAAAATGTACAAGGCGCACGAATAAAAGGGTCCTTTTTTGTGTGTGACTTTCATTTGTTTGTATTATGATTTTGAAATCGTGGTCGAAATGCCAATAAAAGAATATAGCTTTAACTACTATAGACTTCAAATTTTTTATGACATTATTATAATATGAGAAAAATGGTATAAAATGAAAAACAAATCATGAAATGTATTTTTATTTGGTTCTTTTGTTTTTTTTTCCTCATGATATTTTATACAATAGTTTTTTTTTACCAAACAATTCAGGCCATGTAAAGTTAACAAAGCAAAACCACAGATAATGAATACAAAAATAAACTAGCTTACCCTTTTTTGTTCCCCCAATAAAGATGTATTTGAAGTCTTCATGAGTGGTTGAACCAATAATCGAGGCAAAGGAGAATTTATGGACCAAACCAGAAAAGACTTAGCACCTAAGAAAGAAGCCCTGGAATTAAAAACTCGTGTAATTACTGTATTTTTTTTTTTAAATGTTGAGGATTTGCACTTAGCTTCATCAGTATGAAGGAAAATCCTTCCGGTTGATATATGTGCATTGATTTGTTTGAGAAGGATATTGGAATATAGTCAAGTAACAATTCCCAAGCATCCATTAATTTATTATCGATCGGGATCCTTTCTAAAAGATTGAGATTTGCATTCTTTGTTGGAAGTTGTAGAAAATTAGAAATTATCGTCCTTTTGACAATAATATTTGGACAATAGAGCGTATTTTACCAACGCTTTATTTATATTACTCCAACTACTCTTTTGCTATACTTGGATTGAGGTGAAAATGGGAGAGAGAGAAAAAAATAGGATAAAAAATACCAGATGATGAGAGTTTTCTTAGATATAAGATAAAATAAGAGAGAGAGAAAGTATAAGAAAAATTTGGGTGGATTCCACACTCTATTTTCAGCCTAAAATTTCTCTTCACAAGTGGAGAGATTTAGAGAGAGAAATTTATTGTCCCAATTTGCTATTGCATCATCTATTTTTTTAATATAAAAATAAAGATATTTTAGTCATTTAAATATTTATCTATTATTTTTTTATATTTTCTCTCATCCATCTAAGTAGCATGAGTGATTATGTTTTTCCTCTATTTTTCTCTTCTCTCCCTATTTTCTTATCCTCAATTTTTCTTCCAAGAAGGATAATCTATTTATATGTTTTTTAAAAAATTTTAATAAGTTAAATAAATTATTTAATTATAAGATATTTAACTTCATATTTTTAAAATATTTTTATGTAGTATTATATTATATATTAGTTTATATGCTGAGTAAATTAATTTAAAAAATAAATAATAAATATGATAGATAAGTTGAATTAGTTAAAATTTTATTTTTAATATCAAAATACATTTGTATCCCATATATTTAGAACTAAAGAAATGAAGTAACTCTGTCCCAACGTGATTTTTCATGTCGACAAGGTTTGAACTGAGAGTTTAGGCTCAACTAGGTAGAATTTTTAAAATATATTTTTTTCACAAATAGGATTCGGAATTTTAATTTTATTCTGAGGAATGGAGTTATACTTGAGTGAACTTCTTCGATTTTTTAAATATTAATATTATTTTTATTTGATATAGCTTTTTCAGAGTTTCTTAAAGCGTATAGATAATTGAAACAAATTTATCTCTTTTCATATAATATTTACTATATATTTGACCTGATTAAAGAGGATATAATTATTTTATTTAATTAATTATGTCATGACATTTGATGAGATATCTTAATTTTTAAATATATAGGTTTATATTTGAAGGTAATTGATGGTTTATTCTGTTTGATATTGGTATCGCCTAAGAAAAAAAAATTGTCTCACTTTTAAATTGTGGATGAATTTAATTTTTTTTTAAAAGAAATTATACTAAAAAAAATTATTTTAAGCTGAAGCGACTCAGCTAAAGATGAGGCCTAGTCATATCCAACACTATGAGTCCATAAATCGCTGCGTGACTGGGTCGGTGGCATTTTTTATCCAACATTAAAAAAAATGAATAAATATTGAGTGTAAGACTAGTCCTTTAAAAATATTCCTTCATGTCGTTTTTATACAGAATAACAACTAAAATTATAATATTCAAAATTTTAGTTAAAATCAATAAATAGGTAATATATATATTTTTAATTATATATTTATTTAAAAAGAGAGTAAATGGGATGTAACGGGTGGAAACTTATTGTGAAGATAATAAATGTACACTTTAATGAAAGCAAAAATAAAAAAAAGATTAGATTAAAATTTTAGACAAAAAAAATTGTTTCTTATGAAATACACAGAGAGAATAGACCATTTTCAATTAAGCTAGAGCTACTACATACATAGAAGTTAAAATTCGAATAAAATAAGTTATTTAAGTAAGGAGAACTCTTGTATCAATCTTAAAGTCGGCAAACTCTTAATTATACACCTCCTTAAAATGGCCAGAAGTCACATATCTTTTTGTGAAATTATAAATTCCTGTCTTTTGGAGTCTATTTTTAATAATTTGAATACCTCCTTCATTCGCACAAGCATAAAATGGACTGCATGCTGCAATTTTTATATTTTATATTGCTCTTATCTTTTAAAATATAATTTAATTAAATAATTAATTTTTTAAATATAAGATATATTTATCAAATTTATCAATTTTTTTATAAATTATTCTTATTAATACTTTTCAACTACAATAAGATAAAAGAGAAAATATGAGAGTTAAAAAAATAATTAAAATATTTTTTAAAATTTATATTGAAATTAAATATATTATATATTAATATTTTTATTTCGTTGTGCCAGTTTTTCAAAGCTAGTTGGAGATTCTGGCACGGAGAAAGGGACAAGGGGCATGGCAGGTGGGTTGTTTGGTTTGAAAACAAAGGGAGATGGTGCAACACTGTTACTCCGCGCCTAAGCCGTTGTATCAGTCAATAAGGGGCAACGAGTCGGTTAACGAATTGGCCTCTCAAGGAAACCGAAAACGAGACCCCTTCCCTGCGATTACGCGCTCCTCTCCCTGCCACCTGTCTCACGCCTACTTTCCCCACGCGCCTTCTCCCCTCCTCTCTCCCCTATATATACCCCACCCTCCCAAAACCCAATATCTCCCTCATCTCTGTACGCCGTCGAATCTCCTTTACGCTCTCCAGTTTCTTCTCAGACTCCCTCAGATTCTCGCTCTCCATCTGTCGTTATGGCTCCAGTGACCACATTTAAGGCCTTCGTCGTCCTCCTCGTTGCGGCAATCTTTGCCGCCGCCGCCTCCGCTCAGGACTTCAACTTGTCACCCTCTCCGGCTCCAGCTCCCGACGTCGGAGCTGCAGGATCTGTTTCCAGCTCCGTCGCACTCATCGGTGCGTCCGTTGTCTTGTCCATGATAGCTATTTTGAAGAACTAGACTAGTCTCCATTCATTCTTCATTAACTCTATACGTTAATAGATGATTAAGCGTTTGATGTATTATTTTACAGAGTTGTGATTGGACATGGAGTTGAGTTTTATGGCATTCATATAAAAATTAATAATATCTACATGATTTCTCTCTTTATATAGAAAGAATAAATAAGAGATATGATGTTATTATTTATTTTGTGTATTAATGGCGAATGAGCTTGAGTTTAATATAATACTGGATTAGAACACTCGCACACACACACATCATGGTGTGAAGCTCTTTGTACGAGCGTATCATGATCTCAGCTTCTCTTCTTCTCTTTTCTTTTCACTTGTTTCTTCCTCCATGCCTACCTAAAAATGAATATACATACAACATTAACACATTTTTCTGATGGGATTCAGATTATTTATAGTTGTATCTCTGAAATTTCATAAAGTTAGTTGTATCGATCATTTTCCCTCCTCTTTCAATTTTTACTTAACCCTCTATAGTTTACTCTTAACATGCTTCCAAATGAACATCACAACCATATATATATATATATATATATATATATATATATATATATATATATATATATAGTACTATAACTTCACTTGGATGCAATTATTTTAATGGCTTATGCGTTGTGCATCTGTTTGTAGACATGACAGGTGATAATTTGTTTGACAAGTTTATTCATGATCCTTCATTAATTTAATCTTCAAAATGTCTTGAATGTGCTTGGTTTTGGTATATCGTTGATTTTTGTTAAAAGTAAAAATTGTGTTTTGATCAATGCAATGAGAGAGTAACTTTAAAAATTAGTATTCTCCCTGGTCTATTTTATAAAGTATTTTTACCTAATTTATACATATCAATATAAATAATTTAAAATATTAAATTTGTTATAAGTTTACCTAATTTTTAATATTATTTTTATTGGCTACTCTAAACTTTAATATTATATTAATTTTTACTTTTTCATAATTTTTATTGAATGAGTATATATAAAAAAATATTTAATATTAATTGAAACTATTAAAATATAGTAAGGATTAAAAAAAAGCCTCTTATAAAATGGAAGTAGATTTTTACGTGTGAAGAATTAAATACAATTTAGTGAATGCCACGTGGCTAGTGAGAATATGATCAAGAAGCCCCCGACCGTTTGACCTCTCATCCCATGCAATCATCCGTCATCTTTCCTTTTGTCTGTATTAAAGTTCAAATACGTTAATCTCTCTGTTTTTTTTTTCTTTTCTTGTTTTCAAATTGTCCAAATAGGATTGTATTAACAACGGCATTAAAATTTGAAGGGAATGGAAGTGGTCAGTGGGAAAAAAAACGAGGTAAAAAAAGACACAGGTGACGTGTAATAATATATAGGGTCCATTCCACAAGCTGGAAAAAGCTAGGCTTATAATAATTATAATTGCACTCTAAATTCTTTTAAGTAAATTAAAATTAAAATTCAATTGAAAGAAATAAAAAGAAAAATATACCTCAATCTGTGTGAGATTCATATAATAGGAGTGGGAAGTCCCATAAAACATTTAATTATTAAAAAATTCTAATAACAAATAATTAGTATAAATATATTAATTTTTGTTGCATTAAAACTAGTCATTATATACGTTATTATTGGATTTTTAGGTGATTAAATCTATTTTTTAAAATTTTATAGTAATTTTCCTAAATCTTATCTCCCAAAAAAAAATTAAGGTAAAGATCTATTTCCCTCATTTCGCACTAGAGTGCAGCATCATAGAGAATCATGATGGCTCCACAGGATTCAGTTCCTCATTATTTGATTCTTTAGGATCTTCATGACCAGACAAACTACCAAGTGTCTCTGATGGAGGCATATCAGGATCAGACAAAGATGAACCACCCCGCCCCTCTGGAGAAGGCACAACACCCGTTGCTTGATCATCAAAACCTTCAATACCAAACCACCAATAACAATCCGGACCCTGATGAGCTAATGGCAGAATCTCAAATAGATTCAAGTCTTCAGAATCAACGGTGTCTGAGCTAGAATCTAAAACTTCTGACATAGCAGCCGAGCTAAAAGGGTCAGTTTCTTCATTTGAGGTGTCAGTATCACACTTCATTAAATTAACTAGTGTCTCTGATGAATGCATTATCTCTGATGGATCCATATCAACGAAAAACTCTAAATCTTGAGGAATGGCTGGTTCCCAGAATTCATTGAGAAAACTCATAAGTTACGATCTGCGTGGAGGTGGTGGTGGTTTGTGATGTATCCATGTATATGAACCAGGCTTCACAGTATGCTGAAATAACATCATCAAAATCACTCTAAAAGTTCAAATTTGAGGTTACGAATAGGAGTGTCGCTGTTCCTTCAGCCTATTCTTGGACCAATGAATACGCCCTTGAATTGCAGTTTCATGATCAAGCCTCACTGGTAGTTAGATGGGATGCCCCGCGTGATCAATCCTAGCCATTTGCTTGATCAACAAGCCTTGTCATGCCATACAGGGTATAACATCAAAGCGCACCGTTTTGAAGTCAATGAAATGATAGATCTGATTAGTTCTGTTTTGCCAAACATGAAGTGACTTTAACTGTTTGTATTGCAAATCTTTTCCTTCCATTTAAACACCCTAAACATTGTGTTTCGCCTTTGAATATCAACCCTCAAAGCATCGCCAAATCCAACTATAGTCTTCTTTGTGTGCATTTTAAAGCTATTATTGAATAGCGATTGTACAAACTATTACTATATTTTAATGCTCTTCCTTGAAATTGATGCTTGATCATGTATGAATCTATATAAAGTAAATGCAATATATTGCTAACAAAGCCTAATCTAATGAGCAAGGATACAACTTAATTATTTGGAAGTATCTCTGCAATCACTCTTAAGTCTTAAACCAGATCATAATCCTAGTAAGCTCTCAAGATCCAACTCATAGAAGATATACATGCAAGATAATTATAGGATTGTCTTTATTCAATGGCTTTTGATTATCTAAGATTAATACTTAATTGCCAGGGAAGTTAAAAGTTTACTTTTACTTGAGACTGGCCTTAGAACCTAAGGAACAAAGTTATATATAGAGACACGTCAAAAGGATATACTATAGATCCACCGAGTAAAAGACAAGAAGCATAAAGAGATTTAGCTGTTGAAAGTTCCTTGTTTAAGTCTATAAAATCTCCACAAATTGTAAGCTTAAAATGATAACGTAATACTGGTTGAATCTTCTATCCTTTTGGTGAACATATAGTTTCTACACTATACCTAATGGGGTTTTCACATCATGCTTGTTGCAGGAGTGTACTCAGAATAGAGGGCAAGGGGAACCTCGTTATCCGATCACGTCAGAATAAGGCTTTTTGCAAGAAGACATGGTCTAGTCGTACACTATCAAATCACAAATTTATACCCAGAATAGGAGTACTCCAAGGTCTTACTCATACGGAAGGTAGATGTATCACATTCTTCATCATGCATAAGAAGTAAGCATGGTTGTAAGGGATGCAAACAAATAAACTAAAATGGAGAGAATAATATGATTTTGGGAAAAATCAATGGATAGAATTTCATACTCATTGTTTTCCGTCTAGTATCACCTAGATCTCATCTTCAATAGGTACTCCAACACTTGTCACCTTCCGGTTCAATAGATGTCAGTACACATCAGACCATTTGTCATGATTAAGACTTCTAGATTCATCCCAGGATTAACCAAGCAGTGATTTGTTGCCAAGTTACTTAATCATGCAAGAGATGAACAAGAATGCATAGGCAATTAACCCACAATTCATCATTCATGACATAACTTATCATGTAAGAGATAGATAAAGGGAAATATGCATAACATATAACTATTATCATCAATCATATGACATATGGATCAAAAGCATGTATTGAAGTGGCAATCTTTAATGGTTCAAAGTAGCGGAAGTGAAGTTAACCTACCACCTTTCAGGGCCACTTCTACCCTAGTCAGGGTTTTGGAAACACATGTGAAAAGCAAACATGGACCCAGAATTAAACATTTGAATCCCTAAGCTAAAGAATGGAGTAGAAGCAGGATAAAAGAACTTATATTTGTGTGTCTTCTCTAGCACCGGCTCCCTTTTGCTTTTGTGTTAACGGACTCTCAGACAACTTCCTGGACGTCTATAGAGCGACTTTGACTTTTTCCTGAGGTATTGAAAGACTCTTTTACACATACCTCGTGGTATTACTTACAGATTTTGGGAATGCGCTGAGGCTTATGAGTTATGCACTATGAATTTCGTAACATTACGCTGCTACTTTGAATCTCTGGCTGCGACTTTTGCTAGGGTGACCTTGTTTCTACCCTAATTCTTTCCAATAACGCATGACGGAGCATTTGTAAACTGCAATATTGTAGTAATTACGGAAATAATTAATTCTTATAAATAATTAAGATAGTATGAGAGATATAGGGAGATAATATGAGAGATATTAAGAGTATTAATTTAAATTAAGATTAGAATACTCTAAAATATTATTATTATTTTTTTATCTAGTTATACTCTATAAATTTAGTAGTTTCAATGAATAAAATCAGCCATTATTTAGCCCTAAAAACTCTACAAATGTCCTGGTATCATGACTTTCGTAATTTATCCTGTCAAATCTGGGTTTACCAGTAATGTCATGGCTGTAAATTCATGTGCCCCACCACGGCTTTGCTATGATTTAACCCGCAACATGGTTGAATCTCGCGCCTGCGCTGTTGATTGGTATCAAGCCTTGACTTTTAGCATTTGTGCACTGCGACTTTCCTAGCATCTCTGGTTTTCTTCTGTTCTCGGGCTTCCCTTTTGGATGTCCAAAAACCTTGCTACCTATACCAAACCAAGACGAGTGACGATCATGAGATCCAAGATATCTTCACAGTTCAGAGGAGAGGCTAGAACGCGTGAAATATCTTTATATTCTCCAAGTCTATTCTAGTTCTATCAAATTTAACCCTGAAATGCGACCAATTGGTATAGAAATTTGGGGAACATGCCATAGAAATCTATATAACTTTAGCGCCGACCATTGTCATATTTTCATCTTCGTAGACCAAAAATCAGATACTTGAATGAAATTTTCTGTAAAACTAATCTTAAAGCCTAACAGTACTAGAAAGGTTGATTCACTTGGTCTTTTATATTAAAGTATTTAACCCTCAGAAATCCGTTTCAAATATCATGAAAGTATACTGCACATCATGTATATTCTTGGTCCTAAAATCTAAATCACTAAATTTAACAAACCAAAAATCATAGACTGAAAAAATTAATTTACCAGTTACATCAACTATTCTATAAATTTAAATGTAATATTTCCTAATAAAATGAACTCAGGAAAAGCATATACAGATTGATTTGAATTGTACAGGATTAGCAAAATGTTTGCCTTGGCATTCAACTTGAACCAAAAATGGATGAACATAATACAAGATGAAATTGAAGGTATGAGTGATGCACTTCTCCGATCACTATTTTGACCAACTTCAGAAAACAACTAAAAGAACTATGGAAGAGCTCAAATATTTAGGAAACAAGAAACGAAAAGTCTCCATTATCTGATGAGTCCTTTGATTCAAGCATATTTCAACCACCATTCTGTCTGTGTCTCCATTTTATGATCCAGAAAAATCCATAAACGGTCAGATGTTCCACCAAATGTAATAAATATCAAGGAAACTGAGCTACCATGCCAAAGAGTTAGAACTAGAGATGATGGCGCAGAAGAGCCAGCGAAGTAAAATATCCATATCAATCATCCAACATCTTACAGAGATGTTTCTTGATTAATTCGCTGCGAGCTTTTGCCCGAGCTTGTTGAGGACCTATATTCACTAGAGAGAGATAAGCTCCAACAGCAAATAATGAAGCACCGGTGATAAATGCACCGGCGGTTATTGCTAACTGTTGTGCTGTAGGTGGATATGACCACAAAACCATAGTCTCTGCTTCAGTTCAGTTCAGCTCACTCTCGTTATGCAGCCTCGTTCTAATGCATCACTTGTTTGTCTTGTTTGAACCTAGACAAAAGATCAGAAGTCAGAATTGCTGCGAGCGATTAACATTTGGAAACCAAATCCCTCCCACAAAATATCAGCCATGTATGTAGTACAAAAATTCTACTTCATTTATCTAGGCACTGGCCATGCAAAAAACTGTTCATCTCATGCCACTAAGGCAATGATTAAAGCAACATTCAAGTCACCACTCATACACTTCTCCTAATCATCAGTTACAGAAAAGTTTCAGAATTAGTCACTGGGTTCTATTGATTCCATATATGTAACTTCCAATGTAGAGAAACAGAAAAAAAAAATAAAACTGTTGGAGCTTGTCACCTAAAATTAGCGCAACTAACAGAAAAATGGTGAACGAAAATCAATGCCTGAAGTAAGTGGTTTGTTAATGGTGAAGGAAACATATCATCTTTCAAATTTACAATGACTTAAAAATAAAGCAGGTTAGATCTGCTCACAAATAACATCAAGCGAATTGTCATCGACTCAAAGCTAAACCCAATTGCAAAGGTATCCATGAAGCTACCATCAACACAATCAAAACGAAATCAAACCTTAGACAAAATTCTCAATTCAATGAAATCCATTCCCTAATATCAATAATCTCAGTTCTAGATCAAGTTCTGCTACTTCTATACCAACACCCATATTCTCAATCTATCCTAGTAATGTTAAAATCAATGATTGAACTCATAGATCACCTCAGGAAGTTGACAACAAAGAAGTGTGTGTAACATAATTTCAGCTCTGGACTAAATCTGACTGTAGCCAGGCATCTTTCTCACACCCCTTTCCCTCATCTTATTCCTCACAGAGGAAACATCAATCCATCGCTCTGCAGCTGCATGGATATTAGACAATAGCACGTAATTGGCAGCATTTTGAGGATCAAGCTCAAATAGTCTATTAGCAACAATCTCTGCTAAGTTTGAATCACTATATTGCTTGCAGGCCCCAAGAAGTGCACTCCAAGCACCAGCAAGAGATTCTTTAGGCATTGATTTTATAAGTTCATAGGCAGGCCTTATATGCCCTGATCGGCTAAGAAGATTAACCATACATGCATAGTGATCAGGAGAAGGGCTAATGAAGAATTTTTGCTTCATGGAATTGAAATAGTTCCAACCTTCATCAACAAGACCAGAATGACTACAAGCTGTCAGGATAATTGTGAAGGCCACCTCATCAGGAACTATTCCTTCTGTCAGCATCTTATTAAAGAGGCTTATAGCCTCAACTCCATGCCCATGAATTGACAACCCCTGTATCATTGAACAATATGAGATTAAATCTCGCTTAGGCATCTTTTCAAACAATTTTAGTGCCCTCCCCAAGTTTCCACTTTTTGCATTCATATCCATAAGAGCTGCCATCACATGATTTTGTTGAAGATCAACAAAGCTCTTACGTACATAAGAAGCAACCCACCGTGTGAGTTCTATACACCCCAACTGGGAACAAGCGGACATCAAGCTAACCAATATGAATTCATCAGGCTTTACATTCAAAGACTCCATCTCTAGAAAAACTCGCAATGCTGCATTAGGCTGACCATTCTGGACATAACCTTGCAGACGCCATATCAAACAATAATCTTGCAGACGCCATATCACCACTCATTGCATAAGCATCAATCATAGTCGTAAAAGAAACTACATTCTTTTCAGGCATGGAGTCAAATATACCTCTAGCATTGCCCACATCTCCCACTTTTACAAACCCTTGGATCATTGCATTCCATGAAGTAACATTTCTCTGTGGCATTATATCGAACAACCTCTTTGCTTCTACAACATCTCCAACAGCAACATACCCAACCACCATAGCTGTCCAAGAAACTACATTTCTCTCAGTCATCTCATCAAATACCTTACGAGCATCACTGGTCTCTCCACATTTCCCATACATGTCAATCAAACTCGTTCCTACAAATACACACAGCTCGAACCCACACCTCATAATTGATCCATGAATTGATTTTCCTTCCCGCACAATGCATAAATTTGAACAAGCTTTAATCACAGAAGGGAATGTGTAGTTATCAGAAAGACAAGCCTCTCTCTTCATGCGTGAAAAAACATCAAGAACATTCACAAAGAAGTTCTTTTGGCAGTACCCTCTAATGAGAGAGGTCCAAAGCAAGGCATTAGGTCCAATAATGCGATCAAAGACACTTTCTGAATAACTGAGAGGAGCAAGGGAATTGGAGAGGGAAATGAACTTAGCAATGAGATAACGATCTTGCTCTAATCCTTTTCTGAGGACTTGCACATGGACTTGGTATAGATGGTCAACAGTCTTGCAAACTTTAAGGAGGGATGTGATGCTACTACCTGAGAATTTTAATAGCCTATAGCCAGAAGGGGCCAAAGAATATTGATATATGGAAAGCATTGGAAGGAAACGCCAGCATTTGTAGAATGTTCTGTTTTGGGAAGAAGTACAATATTACTCAAAATGGAAACAAAGGGTAAGATATTAATATTTTTTCTTGATAATCATGGCTCGTTTAAATTCCTAGACAACTAAAGAGACATATTGATGCATAACTGAATCCAAAGAATACAAATGTGTCACTGCCAAGTAAACGTTAATATCATCATATGGGAGTTTGTTAATTTTAAGTTTGTGAATCCTTTTCTTTGCTCGTGAAGCATGTTTCAGAGGGGAGCAATGTGAATACGTTCATGACAAAAAGGACCCTTAAGTTAGTGTGCTTGATTCTAATTAACCCCTCCTTCTACCTACTTACCAATACACAGTATGTATTATATTTTATATATTTCTCATATTTTTTCTTATATTGCAAACAGATTTTCATATTCTATCAAACAAGAATATGAGCTTATGGTAGTCAATGCATATATAAACATGTTCAAGCCCAAAGCCTAAATTCTTTATACATGAAAAGAGTCTAAAACTTAAGCATCAGCATTACCAAAGGAATGGTGATCAATGAATCCAGCACATTTTCACCATTATGAAAAAAGTGTTCCTGCATTCATGAAGACCAATTGGGTGTTGTAAAAACATCTGCTTGCTCACTCTGAACCAAAGGAAAGAGCGGAGCATTAGCAGACTTAAGAAACAGGAAAAGTACTTCAAGACATTGAATCAAAGTCAAAGATTAAGATTGTGTATCTGAGAGCCAAGAAAATGGGTCCAGTCAGTTCATTCAATAGTAGGCCCTTCAATTTCTTGGTGTGTGAAGAAAGGGTTTTGACTAGGGTACGCCTCTGAATTTGGGGTTTCTCAGATTCAGAAGATGATTTTTTGTATGACCCAAACCAGGGTTTTGCCGCTGATGACAAAAGGGTCTCTGGAATTCACATAGGAAGTTGAGAAAATTTACACAATGCTAAGATTGGGATCCTAGATTTTTGACAAAACAGCTTCTTCTGGTTTTTCCAGCCAGGTTTTTACAAGCATTTTGGGATATTACAATTGAACTCGAAATGCAAAAAGTTCTGGGTTTTGCATCATGTTTGAGGGCATTAATTGTGAGCATAATGTCGAAGTGAAAGTGAAACAGAACTCCACAAAATAATCCACTTCTAAGTAAAATTCACCAAAATTCCCTTCTTTCAAATAGAAAATCGAAAAACCATCTGACGGGAAGCAAAATTAAACATAATGAAAGGAAAGAAGAAACCAGTTCCCAGCTAGCAAATCAAGATAACTAGCTCACCTCTTGCAACAAATCCTCAATCTGTACAACCCAAAGCAGCAAGGAGTATAACAGACAGACTCTTAGACTATGTTTGTTTGGATGGGGAGAAAAGTGGAAGGAAAATAGGGGAGCAGAATCCTACGAAGGAAAATTACTTAAATTAGTAAGAACATTTACTATTTTTGTGAATTTTCCCTTCTATTCTTTCCTCCCAAATTTTCTTTTCATCCAAACAAAGGGTTAATCTTTATTTACTTCCTAAACATCAACCATGTGTGCGTTCAATCAGGAAAATAAAGACTGATCTTCACAGCGCAATACGCATTCCCAATACAAGCGGAACTTAGAAATTGAGGATACGGGACAAACAGAGCAACAGTGATTTTTTCTCGGTCTTACGTGTTGCTTCCAAAACATCCAAAAGTTGCATCGAATATAAAGCAAGAGAAAGAGTCCGAAACTGATACCTGTTGGAATGTTTCTGTAGTTCCGAAACGCTACTCCTTCTCCTTGTCCTCTTATCAAAGAGGGGAATGTGCAACTGGCGGGTGAGGGTCAACCCCGTAGCCCGCCCGTTTATTTTTAAACGGGTACGGACTAGCTCGAACTTAAACGGGTTTGAATTTAAAACCGGGTTACGGGGAACCCGTTTAGCTTTTTTTGTTTGAAAAAAAAACCTCATGTAGGCTGTGAAAAAGAAGATCTAATAGATCTGAGATCTAAAGAAGGGAAGAACGACGGAGAGGAGGGGCCGAGATCATGACAGATCACATGTTTAAGGGCATGTTTGAATTAATTTTTGAAAAATAGATTATGAGAAGAATAAATTCTAGAAGAAATAGATTTTAGGAAGAATATATTTTAAAAATTGAGATATTTGGATGATTAGTAGTAGAATTACTTTTTATATTGATAAATTAACAAAAAATGTATGATTTGATTAAAAATATGAAAGAGGGTAGAGAAGAGAGAGGAGATAAGGTAAAGAAAAGAGAAGAGATGTGAGAGAGGAGAGAGGATAGAGAAGAGAGATAATATAAGAGATAGGGTGAAAAAGAGATATGAGATATAAGAGGGGTGTAAGAAAAAGTAAGGGTAAAATAGTAATTAGATAGTCTATAGTTATTTTACTGTTCTAAAAGTTAATTTTAATAGTTTATTCAAAACTATGTTTTGTAAACTATATTTTTTGCTAAAATTACTTTTAGACAAATATAACTGTTTGTTTAAAATTTTTTTAAATTAAAATTTTGCCCAAAAAGAACTTTTTAAAACATAAAGTCAAACACACACTAAAGCCAAATATTAGAACCCAAACATAGTAAAAATTGAAACTAATGGCCTATTTAGATTAGTTTTTAGAGAATAGATTTTGGGAAAAATATATTTTAAAGAATAGATTTTAAAAATTGAGATATTTGGATGATTAGTAGTAGAATCACTTTTTATATTGGTAAATTATTAAAAAGTGTATGATTTGATTAAAAGTATGATAGATGAGAGAGAGGAGAGATGAGAGAATGTAGAGAAGAGAGAGGAGATAGGAGATAGGTGGAGAAGAAAGATGCGAGAGGAGATAGAGTAGAGAAGAGATAGAAGATAGGGTATAAGAAAAAATATGGATAAAATATTAATTGGATAGTTCATAAGTTTTTTTAATGTTCTAAAAGTTAATTTTAGTAACTTATCCAAAATTATAATTTTAAATTATGATTTTGACCTAAATTATTTTTAGATAAATATGACTATTTATTTAAAAAAATTCTAAACTAAATTTAAAGAATTTTTCAGCCAAATACACACTAGGATTCAAATCAAGAAAGGGGTTTTCGTAACAGGATCAGCTTTCAGGAACGGTTTCAGGCAAGCATTGGATAAGCTGAAATTACAAACTCCTTGATTTCAATTGGATCAATTATAAAAAATAAGAAGAAAAACCGAAGATTGCCGGAAAAAGAACAATCACCAAAACCTTATGCTGGGGAAAAAAAAAACCACCAACAGTAGCATACCAACCACAAGTGAAACCATTCA
The DNA here is from genome assembly GCA_037074615.1 of Leucaena leucocephala. Lineage (NCBI taxonomy): Eukaryota > Viridiplantae > Streptophyta > Magnoliopsida > Fabales > Fabaceae > Leucaena > Leucaena leucocephala. Next base: position 20,829,121 of record CM073543.1, on the reverse strand, counting down.
CCAACAACAACATTCCAGCCACAGGATTGCAGAAAAAAAAGACGAAGATTCAACACTCCAACCACAAGATTGAGTTAAAACCTTCTACATTTGTCATGAATTTCTTTAAAAGGATTCAAAAGCACAAAACTTTAGCCCTATGTTTGGATTACAACAAAATTAGGGAAGAAATAACAACTTCTAAGAATATTAAAATTTTTATTATTTTTAAAAAGGTTCTTTATAATATTCTTTTTCTTATATTTTTTTCTCTCTATCTAAATATAGCTTAAATGTTACAGATTAATCTCCAAAATCCAACCTTTATCTCAAATCTATTGTGTTAAAAATGATTAGTGGGAATAGGCATCATACTTACCAAGCATCAATTTAAATAATTAATTGTTTAAATATTTAGTAATAAAATTTAAAAGAATGTCGAGAACAATAGGCGAAATGATTATAAAAAATAAGTTAGTTGTTTATATTTAAAAAATGAAAGAAAACTCTCTAAATTTTACAATGTATATGGGACCAAAAGGAGTGTAAATCTTAACTAGCCAACTATTTCCCTTAGCTCATTTGCTATTGGCATTGTGTATGTAAGCCTAAAAGATGGTGACGGTTCGTTTTTGTGCGGGTTTGGTGATGAAGCGGAAGCTAGTTTTGCTTTTGTCATGAACTCATAAATGTTGAGTTTGAAGGACTTGGGGTATGCTTGGGTTCACCTTTTAGAGGTCCATACTCCAAACATGCATCCCAACACCCATAAGTAGCTTTTTAAAAAAAAATAATTTTTTTAAAATCAAACTATATCTTTTAATTAATAATTTAAAAATTAATCTTTTTAAAATTTAAAAATTATTAAAATAAATTTTGTCTTTCTTAACAAATTTTTTTTATACACATAATATTATTCAAATATTATATATTATATTTAAGAGATCTAACTATTTATTAGTTATATTAAATTTTATTTAATTAAACGTATTTGTAGTTTTGACATTTAGACTAAAGTTATTTTTTTTTGTAGCTTCTTGTTTTTGATTTTTTGTCTTTTCATCTTCACTTGTTATTTTTCTCATATTTTTTTAGCCTTCTTAGAAATAAGTCTTTTGTTAAATTGATATATTTTTTTTTATAAAAATCAATTAAAATATAAATAACGACATACTATTTAACTTTTATCCAATACTCAATTTAACTTTTTGTAATTGAACAAAAAAAGTTACTTTACCCACGAGAAGGAATAAGTTGATTAGTCTCTTTTATTCAATTAGTTTATAGATAAAAAGGGAAAGAGTAAGCACAGAAATTACCACATGATTTGATACAAAAAGGTACTGAAATGAAACTACACGAGAGAGGAAAAGAAAAGGGTACAAAAAAAAACTAGACCTCGAACGTGATTCTCAAAGATATTTCATATCTGAACCTTCTAGTGAAAGAAAATGACGAAAACATAGAACAGAACAGAGAAAGCCGTTAAGCCAACAGAAACAGAGGAAACAGAGGCAGATCCAGCAGCCATTATTGATGCAGAAGGAGCAAGGATGTCATAGTAATTCTCAAGATCAAGAGCATTAATCACCACACTCTTTGAGATCAAACCCACTGTTGTCACGAAACTCAGCGCAGTCACAAAAGAGAACATGTTGTTGGGAAGAGCAACAATGGAATGAGGATTTTGCCTTTTTAAGATTGTTTGGGGAAGAAGACACAGATTTTAGACCAATGCATGGAGAACGAGCTGTCAAGAAACAGAGTTATCGGTTTTATGTGATCATGTGAGTCAGTTGAAATGTAACTTTGATGCTGCTCGCTTTGGCAGACGCTCCTTCCCTTTTTGTTTTAAGTTTAATCAATTGGATACTATCATATCTTATTATTTATTTAATTAATTTAATTATATTAAAAAATAATTAATATAATATTTTTTTAAAAATATCTTAATCATCTTTTTTAACCTCCACTCTCTTTTTTTAATTATTATTAAAGGAATATCAAGATAGATACTTTATAAAAAAAATTAATAAGTATAAAAAATATATATTATATTTAAAATTAAAATTAATTTAAATTAACTCCTACATATTAAGGAGAAGTAAAATATATGAAGATCATGATATTAAAGCCACAGAATTTGCATGAATAATGAGTTATAAGTCAGTGGTCCATTTGACATAAAACCTATTTATTTAATTCCCATATATTAAGAATCCAAATAAATTACTCTACCTAATCATAATTATAAGATCATATTGACCTTTTAGAAAGATTAAAAAATTAAATAAATAACTTAATTATAACATATATTATATAATCTCTTTGAAATAAATAATTTATAACTCAAATAAATTAATTTAATAAAAAAATAAATATAAACATTCTAAAGTGATTTATTTAACTTATTTAATTTTATAAAAAATATCAATTGTATCTTATAATTAGGACTGGAGAAAGTACTTAATTATAATACATGTGACATAATCTCTTTAAAATACTCATTTATAACATTATACTCCTCCAATATTTAATATGTGACCTAATTAAAAAATTTATTTTAATTATAAATATAATATTTATTTTCTATATTTATTTTTTTTAAAATTATCCTTATTAAAACTTTACTAATAATAATCAAGTAATAGAGAGAGAGAAAATAAAAAAAATGATTGTGATATTTAAAAAAATATGTTATATTAATTAATTTAATAAATTAATTAAATTAAATTAAATTAAATTAATTAAATATATTATATATTAAATATTAAATGAGTATTATATATATATTTGAAGGAAAACTATAAATATAAGAAATAAATTGAATTAAAATTTTATATTTATAACTAAAATATAACTCTTAATCATGTCTTACATGAAATGAATATAGATCATCTTGTAGTTCTATTTATTTAAGAATAATTTACAAAAAAAAAACTAAATTTAAACTCTCAAACTATATTAGTCAAATTTTAATAACTTAATTTACACAACCTACAAACTCGCCCATTTGAACCAAGAGATTCATCTAGGGGTACTTTGATTAAAATATAGATAAAAATAGAAGGAAGCTGTGAATTTATGTTTGATATCAACCGCCATGTAAATTAATTTTGTCATGATTAAGCGGAGTACTTAATAATTAAGTATTGCTATGAGATTACTATTTAACAAAAAATATTTTAATTTTTAGTAAAATAAAATATAATTTGTTACCTTATGCTTTAATTTTATTATCCTATTAATAAAGATTTTTCAACCATTTTTGTGTGAAAATTTAAGGGAATACTATATTTAGTTTAACCTATAATTATTTAGTGCACATTAAATATAAAGTAAAAGTGATTTTATATATAGAAAATATTCTTCAGGTTCTTTATGTAGAATATAGAAATTATTATTTAACAATATTTAAATAATAAAATACCTAAACTACTAATGAATAAACATATTATTTAAAAACGTTTCATTTCATATGAATTAACATTAATATTTCAAATTCTTCATAATTGTCGAAAATATTTATTGATTTTTAACTCAAAAACTTGTTTCAGAATTTGATAGAATTCCATCCTGTGGCCCAGCGTGTCAAAAATTATCTGCAGTTCCTTGAGTATATGAAGTACGAACTTCTTATTCGAAAAATCTGTAATTAATTAAATTAAGACGATTTGATTTAGCTGAATCTGTAATTTAATTTCGTTTAATCAGTGAGATCGGTTCAACATGGTACATAAAACTGAAGGAGAAACGCCCAATGTAGAGAATTTTATTAGAGTTTCATTAAAATCAATCGATCACAAACCCTTCAAGAACACTCTTTAACAAGAAAGAAAGAAAAGAAGGGAGATTACACCCAGAAAACCAAACAGAAATGCAAAACCAGGAAATCGAACAAGAAATTAAAACCAAATCTCAGATCTTTTCTCGCTCAGAAACCTAGAAATTTCCATCGATCTCTCCCTTCTTCTCCTTCTCTCTACAAACAATTATCAATATATTTTTCATAAGAATATAATCGTCGCTCGAATCTACAGGTACATGGCAACGAAGGAGAGGACGGAGGCGCCGACAAAGGAGCCGAGAGCGGTGGCTCCGCTTGATGGTCCAGGCGCAGGAGCAGGAGCCTCAGATTCGGCCACAACGGCGGTGAAGGTAGCAGCGGCGAGAAGGACGGCGAGGGCAAGCTTCTTCATCTGCATGGCGAATTGGTAAAACGAAGAGGAACTTCTCTGTGATGTAGAAATCAAAAAGAAGTTTGAATTACCAAACACGCCTTAGAATTGAGAATGAGATGCAAGCCTGAGGCTTAATGCAAGGGTTAGTTACGCTTTTATAGCTTTTCTGGGTTGAGGGATTTTTTCCCTAATTATGACATTATATTTAATTAATTAAATTAAATTAATAAATATGATATATTTTTTTAAAATACTATATTTTTCTTTAATTCCCTCTATTCCTCCCTTATTTAATTAAGATAATATTAATAAAAATAATAAAAAATTGACAAATATAATAAAGATATTAACTTTTAATTAATTTCTATACTGAGAAAGAAAGCATATCTTTTCATTTTTATTTTTCTCCTCATCCTTTTATCATCATTTTCTTTCCCTTTTTTTTTTTGCCTTGTATACTCCATCTATTGTCTAAAAAAGTATTTTTTTAAAAAAAAGGTTTTTTAAAAAGACTTTAAAAAAGTGTTTTTTAATTATTTTAAAAAGGTATTTTTTAAGAAAAAAACTTATTTTTTTAAAAAACTATTTTTAAAAAATATTTTTAAATTTTTTGTTTGCAACAGAGTGGATAAAAGGAGGAGGAGGAGGTAAGCCCAAAAGAAGAAAAAAAATGATGATGAGTGATGAGGAAAAAAATGAAAATGAGTCCGGATCTATTTTGGGCTGGTAACTTTCCTTTTGAAAATGAAAATGAAAATGAAAATGAAAATGAGTGGCGGAGTATTAACTTTCCTTTTTTTTGGGCTGGTAAAAAACTACATTCCTAATTGCATAATTTCCAAGAAAAACTGGTTCAGTTTATTTGCCATCAATTAACTGAACGTTTCTTGTGGGACAATATATAGTGGTTGAGGCATTTTTATAGTAAAATTGGGAAAAATCTCCCACTAAAAATTTTATTGACAATAAGGGGTAACTTTGGGTCCTTTTTCATTAATAAAAATTTTCAATGTTCAATTTTCTCATTTCTTATATATGTAAAATAATATTGCACATAATAATTTGTCCCTTTTAATTTTTTTTTTTTTACATAACTCTTTCGAAAATTCCTTGGACTCTCTTAGAAGGATTAATATATTTGAGACAAGCAAAAAATACTCTAAAAGTTTTTGAGTTTTGTGAATAAAAATATATTGAGAGATTTTTTTTTAATTTTAATGTGCATGATTTAAATTTTTTTTATTCTTTTTAGATATGAGACCTGTTTTGGCCTAAGAATCTTAAACTTAATTTATTTAATATTTTGGGGAAAAAGAAGTTGATTTCTTTTGTGGCAATTAGGTGTAGCTAGGCTGTGCATATGAGAGCAATGATTCTGTTAGTGGTGACTAAAAGAGGAATTGATCTGTCAAAATGACAGCTCACAAATTTAATTTGGAAGCTTAATTAATTAATATTCTCAAATCATCATGCATGTGATCCAAATTAAATCATGTAATCAGAATGAATAATGTACCTAAAAGTTAGGCAACATTATTCTTCTATAATCTTGAGATGCTTCTATGAGTGGATTATGTTGAACTTGAGGTTGTCAAAACAAACAAAAGAATGAATTGAACTAAAGGGTAGAGACATAATTTTAACTAAAAAAATATTATACTAAATTATATATAACTATCAGAATTTTAAACCATGCATGGATAACCTTCAAAACTTTTGAAAATTTATGATGGACTCCTTCAACTTTTATATTTATCTAGATAACTGCTCTGCAACTAATTTTATACATGACTAATTTGCACTTAATTAACTAAGTTTAGGGGATTATCTAAATCAAATTTTGATGAGTTATATACATGCAAAAGAAAAGTTTAAGTAGATATATGATTGATACTTAAGGCTTTGTTTGGTTCACTATAGGGGAGGGTAGGCTAGGTTAATTTAAGGGAGGGTAGGGAAAGGTAAGGGAGGTTAATGAATGATATTTTTTGTTTGGTTCAGAAGGGAAAGGGAGGGGAGGGGAGAGTGGTTAATTAAAAGTTGACAAAAATACCCTTTATACCTTTATTTAAATTGATGTATCTTTTATTTATAATATTTATATTAAAACTATTATTTTTTTATTGATAATTTTTTAAAAACATTTTATCTCAACTAGTAATTTTTCTTTTCATTTTTCCTTTGAATGTACGTTAGAAATCTGCATAACCTTTTCCCCGATGGAGGGGTAAACCCCACTATCGGGTATTCGTCTATCAGGGCACAGTGGGTCCAAAAACGCTTCGATCAAGTCAGCTTCCAAAAACACACAGTGGGTCCAAGTCAGCTTCCATTTAAACCACGAAGTCAACGATGATGGCTGCCAGAGTAGGTAGGAGCGAGTTGCAGCAGTGTTGGAGGTGCCGACAGTTGAAGATGCATCTGTGTTCGCGGAAGCTGAATGGAAATGAAAGATAAAAAGGGTTTTTACACGCAAGGGTAATCGTGGAAAATTGAAAAATAAGCAGGGGCAATTTAGTCAACATAATACATAATGTTTCTCACCTCTCCAAAAAACCCCAATTTTGGAGGGGTGAGAGAGAGGGGTAGGGGAGCAGAAAAAGACAAAAAAATTTCCCTCCCCTCCATTTTTCCCAATCAAATATACTTATATCTCTCCTCCCCTCCCCTCCAAAACCCCCAACCAAACATAGCCGAAGGGTTATCTATATCTATTTGAAAGCTCATAAATGTTTATTATCTTTATACCATCTTTGATATCTGAATCTTATTATTAGGTATCTGAGCAACTAACTAATATAATTTTAAAGTTTATAATTGTCTCTCCTAATATATATGTCTTACTAGATAGGGGTGGAACATATTATACAACCTGTCAAGAGTCAATAGCTTGACCTATTTTAAAATAAGTTTTTAGTTTATTTCCTTTAATAGGTCATGTTTAGACTCTTTAATAGGCCTATTTGCTAGTTTGGCCTGTTTGCTAATAAAATAATTTTAGGGTAAAATAGTAATTATAAATTTTGGCAATCGATAGTTTTTTTTACACATGTATCTCATATGAAATTTCGTATTACTTTTGATTAGTTGAGGTATGAGTATGAAATTAGATCTCGTGGTTGTATACATTTGTGTTAATAAAACATTTGAAATTAGATTTTGTGTTAATAAAATAATTTTAGGGTAAATTAGATTTTAAATTTATAATTGTATATATTTGTGTTATCGAAATTAATAAACATTAAGATAAGAACTGAATGAACATTGAATTCATGTATAATGTGATATATATTAACTGATGATGCTACCTGTAATACATGAAAGGTAATATTCTATTAAAGGGGACTTATTGTCATGATTTTTGTAGTATGACATCAGTTTACCTAAAAAGGACAATGGCACTAGTATATGGTTCAAGTGGAAGAATGTGAGATATTTATTATTATAATATAACTTATTTAGATATTAATTAAGATGATTAATAAATATTTTTTAATATGGCTCGTAGTCATTTGGGCCCAATCCAATATAGATTATTGACTCAGTTTATTATGGTTAATTTTCTGATAGTGAAAATTAACAATTGAGAATTATTCGTACGAGAGTTTTTAAGTCCCAAAGCAATAACCTAATTTCTTTACTCACTTCTGAATGTTTCCTCCTAGTAACAACATTACACAAGTTATTATTACTGTGCCTAATCACTAGCTAAAAGAATATGTTATTTATCTGACAGTATCTTTTGATTGAGAGGTTTCTATATTAAGTTATAATTCTTCTTAAAATAGCTAAATTAATAGCAAGAGATATTTATAAGTCTTTTGTTATATCTTATATAAATTTTATACTTTTATATATATATATATATATATATTATAATATAGATTAATTATATTGTACATAAGATGTTTATATTGTATCACATCTGGCTCCTTTTTACTTTTGCTTTTTATTACAGTTAGTATTTATGGAGGTTTTGGAGATGAACTGGAGGCGTCGAATAAGATACTTGTTGGGTTTTGCACAATCCCCTTCATTTTCAGAAGCTATTATACCCTAAATTGTTAATAAGGTCCTTTTGCTCTTTTCACTGATACTTTGTTTGATCTCTATATGTTATATAGCCAAAACCTCCATTTGGATGCTGGCTTTTGTTCCCCACAACTAACGGTTTATGATAAGAAGTAATATTTCTTTGAAGCATATTAATCTGTTTTTAGCATTGTTGATAACGTCATTCTTTGATTTGTCTTGTTTTGTTTTTTTAAGGACTATGTTTTCTTGGGAGAACTTGTTTTCTTAGAGCAGGTTAAAACTATGTAATGTTTCCTCTGTTTATCACATGTATAATCTCTTCATGGTTCATTTTTTTTGGTATAAAAACAATTTAAGTAGGTTCTACACCGATTCCCCACTAAGACTAGGGTATAGCCCTAGGGTTTAGAGAACTCTTATAGGAGACTTACGAAATTGTCTATTAAATGAGTTCTCACGACAGTAGTGGGAATCGAACTAACGTCCTTATATGATATAAGCTTATTTTTTACCATATGTGTGAACTCTCATAACATCTATTCATTGTTCATTTTTTTTATACTAGAAAAGTTTAGATGAGTTTAACATCAGTCCCCTACTAAGGTTAGATATAGCCTTAGGACTCAAAGAATACTTACAGAGGACTTATGTGATAGTTTATCAAAGGAATTCTCACAATGATAGAGGGAATCAAATTCGCGTCTTTATGAGATACAAATATATTCTTTATCATTTATTCTAACTTTTATTAGCTATTTATTATTCTTATTTTGTTAGTATTCCTTTCGTTTTATTAGTCCTGTTAAGCTGGACTTGTTAAAGGTTTGATGGCATTTCTTAAAACACACTGACTGTACAAGCCAGGTTGATGTTAAAAAAAAATCTATAAGAGGCCACATGTTAAGCTTAGACTATCAATAGAGGTAAGTATGAGTAATAAGCGGTTGGATATCATTTAAATAAAGTATCGAGTTTGAGCCTTAACGTATATAAAAAAATTCGTTAGGAGATTCACCCACTATAATCAAGTACACAACGCGGGTCGAATCCGAATATAGTCGAGACAAAATTCTAATAAATCAGGTGGACAAAAATAAAATGTTAAGCTTAGAGTTAGTTGTTGCCATACATGCTGTTACGTGTGAAGCCATGTTTCATACATGTGCTAAAATTCAATATTTTGAAAGATCTAAATTCAATATTTGGAAAAATCTAACAAGTTAGACTACTATATGTTGGTAGCTCATTATGGTTTATTATAAAGTTTTAGGCTATTTGTACATGATAGAAGGTTTAAAGGAGTTTTTGTAATTTACTCAAAATTTTAAAACTGAAGAATATATTCATAACAATATAAAAATCAGATTAAAGCATGGGATAATTTTTATTTTAAAATAGTTTGGGTATTTTTTTTTAAATTGAATATTTTCAATAAAAACCTAAACCTATATTGCATGACTCATTCACTCGAAAAAGGAAAAGAGTGGGCTAAAATTCAAGAATTCCCTTTTTGGAATCCCTCTCTTATCTATAAAATGTAATTGCTTTTTTTAGAATAAAAATCGTTAAAGTAAATTAAAGATCATCTTGACACAGTGTTCACCTATATTTGGTGACTTTCATTAAAAGAAATGTTATATATGTGAATTGTGAGATGGATCTAAAATTGTTTATTTTTTGGTAAAAAATATTAAACTAGGAAAGTCACGATTTTATTAAATAGGGAAAATAACCAAAAAAATTTGGAAAATAGAAAAATCCAGTTTGAGTAGGGGTATGCATGGGCAGGGTTGGGTAGGGAAACCCCCTGCCCGGTGCCCTACCCAAAAAAAGTATGGGCTGCATTTTGCAGCCCGATGCCCGGCCCGACCCAGTAAAAGCCCTAACTATTTCGGGCTGTGCATGAGCGGGTTGGGCATACCCAAACTGTGATGTTCTGCTCATATTGTGAGAAAAAAATCTGCTATCATGAACTTATAAAATAATATTATATTTATATTTTTAAAAGTTAAATAATATATATAATTCACTAAGAATAAGGTAATAAAAAGATAGTAATTGAAGTCTCAAAGTCTATTGTATATATAAAAAAGAAATATTAAAATATATACAGGTCGAATATTTGTAGCGTTATTGCAACTAAAAAAATCGAATATTTAGCAAGTAAAGCAGAGGAACAACTTTGGTATTTACATAAATATAAAAGTTATGTTTAATATTTTAAATATGAGCAAAGAGAGTTGTCAGGTAAAGTGCAAAGTGTAAAATTACAAATAAAATAAGTTAAAAAAATTAAAAAAAATAATAAATAAATATATATATAGGGCCGGGTCAAATGGATAGGGCAGCAGATGCCCAGTTTGACCCTATTCAAATATATTTTGAACAACTTTTTTAAAATTAAGTTGAACAATTTGTTTATGGGTTCGAACGGATAAATCGGGCGACGGGCATTGTCCCTAGGTTTGAGTTTGTAAAAATTGCCAATGACAGTGATGAGTGAGGATTATTCTGGCATTTTAAAATTCAGTTTGAAATGACCTAAATGCCCTCCTAGAAAAACAAAACACATCGCCGTATTTTTGTGCTGCTTCTCCATCCCTTTCTGAAACAGCCATGGACAACGGCTAAAACGACGGTGAGGATGGCAGAGGTTTGTAAGGACGACGGCGAAGCAAAGGTGACAACGACGGGATTGGGAGGCAACGACGATCTTATATAATGTCACAATGTTGAAGCATCACCGGAGAGAGATCTGCGATTTCTACAATAGCGTTTCTCCCTCTCCGATTTGAGGACGACGACGTCTTCTCCTTCTCTGATTTTGCTTCCGTCTTCTCCCTCGCTATCGTGGTCGTCGCTACAGCCGAAGCATAAACCCAGGTAATCTTCTCCCTTTCGATCTCGTTCTCAACATCCTTCTCTTCTTCTCCGGCGATGCGAACCTCATGCTCTTTTGCTGAAATAGAACTCAGATCTAGCGCAAATGACTCCTCTGCTTCTCGGTCTCTTTGTATTTTGGTTTGAGTTATTGTTGATGGCTGAAATCGGTGCAAAAATAGGAGATAATGGTTGTTTTTGGGTCACTGTTGATGGCCGGTGGCTTTGATTCAAAGCCCCTCTTTTGAAGAATCTTTTCAATCTATTATTTGTTTTCGGTTAATCTGTTTAGTTTGCATTTTTTTTTATTTCATTGTTCATGAACTTTTTGTTTTTGATAATTATTTCTAGGTTTATTTTTTCATTTGTACTCGATGATTTTATCCATGGTGGAAGTTCACTTTCTGATTTCTGGATGTGAGTGATAGTGAAGAAGGCTATGAACAATTACCTTCTACCTCATTTCCATGGTAGCCCGTTCCCCACTTGGCTGCAGAATAATCTTAGAAGAAGCAAGAATCAATGCTATGTAATTTAGTGCATTCACTTTCTCCCTCTGAACTCTGAGGAGGGATTGATTTGTCCTCGGATACTCCAAGGTTCCAACAGCAACACAAATTGCTGATTCTTGTGTGGGATTTTGCCTGTTTTCTGTCTGTATTACCATTATGGTCAGAAACCCTTTATCTAAGAGTTCCAACAAATACCTCAGAAAGTTCAGAAAATGGCCACACTCCCCCTACAAGACCTTTTGGCACCATAACTTTGGCCAACATCAAGCTATGCGAATCCTCGTTCAAGCTGCAGCAACAACCTCAACAATACCTTCCTCAAACGACAACCTTAACAGTCCCTCTCTTCTTTCCACTCTCATCAACTCTTTCAAAACTTATAACTGTGACCCTACTCCTAATGCCTACTACTTCCTCATCAAAACCCTTTCCCACACCTCAAGATTGCACGAGATTCCTCCTGTTCTTGACTACCTCGAATGCGTTGAAAAATTTGAAACAACCGAGTTCATTTTCGGCCATCTTATTAGAGTTTATGGTCGGGTTGGGAAATTTCAAGAGGCCATTGATCTGTTCTACAGAATCCCCAAATTCAGGTGCGTTCCAACTGTTTGTTCTCTGAACTTATTGCTCTCAGTGCTTTGTAGAAATCGAGAATGTCTCAAATTGGTTCCACTGATTTTGTTGAAGAGTCGCTATATGAATGTCCGAATTGAAGAATCCACTTTTGGGGTTTTGATCAAGGGTTTATGTAGATATAAAAAGGTGGGTTATGCCATTGAGATGCTTTATTGGATGGTAGATGATGGCTACCATCTGGAGGATGAGATTTGTTCTTTGATAATATTGTCATTGTGTGACCAAAATGATTTGACTTTTATGGAGGCTTTGGGTGTATGGGGAGATATGAAGCAGTTCGGATTTTGTCCCCGTATGATGGACTATTCCAATTTGATTAGGTTCTTGGTGAAGGAAGAAAGAGGCGTAGATGCCTTGGGTATTCTGAATCGGATGAAAGAGGATGGAATCAAGCCTGATATTGTTTGTTATACCATGGTTTTAAGTGCGGTTGTTGCAGAAGGGGACTATGGGAAAGCACATGAACTGTTTGACGAATTGCTTGTGTTAGGACTTGTTCCTGATATTTATACTTATAACGTGTACATAAATTGCTTGTGTAAAGAGGATAATGTAAAAGAGGCGCTTAACATAGTTTCTTCTATGGAAGATTTGGGATGCAATTCAAATGTGGTTACTTACAATACTTTATTGGCTTCCTTATGTAAGGCTGGGGAATTAATTAGGGCATGGGGACTTGTGAAGGAGATGAGGATGAAAAGGATTGAGCTCAACTTGCTTACGTATAAGATCATGCTTGATGGTCTGGTTGGTACAGCTGAGATTACTGAAGCATGTTCTTTACTGGATGAAATGTTAGAGAAGTGTTATTATCCACAATCTTCAACCTTGGATAATATAATATATGAGATGTGCCAAAAGGGCTTGTTTACTGAAGCACTGGAATTGGTGAAGAAATGTTTTGCAAAATGTTTTGCCCCAGGAGCTAGGGCATGGAAAGCACTGCTCCTTAGTTCAGGAGCTGAGCTGAATTATTCGGAAACCACTTTAGCTGATCTGGTGAAAGCGAACTAACCTCAGTTTTTGAAGTAGCCTTGGGAATAGATCGGAAACAAGCACTTTTCAGCTTGTTTGGTTAAAGAGCTAAAGCATAAGCAGGTAAGACAATATCCTTCAATGAGCTTGGGAAAGCGGAATTACTAATTGAGTTCCCATATGCTTGTTGCAGAATTTGCACTTGAGTCATTGTCTAATAAGGAATATCGAACAGATCGATAACATATGATTCATTGGCTAATATTTGATTTTATTTAAATTGAAAATATTTAATTCTGAATATAACTCCTCTTTATGCATCCCTCCACTATCTTGCAATTCATCATTCTAAATGACTATTGCTAATGAAGTTGCTAATTAACTTAAAAATGTCAGAATGGTTCCCTATTCTTCTCTGTAATTTGCAATTTTTACAGTCTCAAATTGAGTTTTTCTATTTTCCAAAGTCTTTATGGGTCATTTTCCCTATTAAATATCCCATGCGTATAAACGAAAGTTCTTTTTGGTGTGACTTTCTTTGCTTTTGGTATAATTTTGACATCGTGCTGAACACCAATAAAATAAAATAGCTTACCTACTAAGGACTTTTAAGTCTTTTTATTATAGTATTATAATTATAAAAAATTATATAGATATTGAAAATGAGATTTTTTTTTTGGTAATATTACGTACATGCTATAAAAAAATTCAGACTATCTATAATAGCAAATCAAACCCACAAAATAAGGAACATAGATACAACTTTATGAATTTTTGTGGTACTTGTGGAGCCATTTTTTAACTGTTCAGATTAAATTAATAATGATTTTCCAAATATTCTACATCCCATCTCTTATAAAAATAATGAATTTTTGAATGCAAGTTATATTTCACATGATACCCTTCGGCCCTTTTTATGAAAGAATCTTTAGAATTTTTTTAAATAAAAGAAATAGTGGACCAATATCTAGTGGATTTATTGCATTATATTCTCATGAATGTCTTAAATGGAACTAGGAATTATATTTAAAACTTAAATGCTTTATATAAGACTCCTGAATTTGTAACTGTGGTCTCATCTTTTAGAAAATTTTAACAAAAATAAATTCAATTTTAAGACTATATTGTCATTCTCGCTTATTAAAATCTGGTAGATTGCTTACAATAATTTGCAACTTAAATTCTTATATTTATATTTATCTAAATAAATATTTATAAATAATCTTTCATTAAATTTTTTTATTTATCTAACTATTATTAAATTAATTTTTAAGAATTATTTTTTTATATAATTTTTTTTATTAGATCAGATTTGAGTATTGTCGAGTTTAATTGGTGATAGCTCTCTTAAAAAATATTTTTTTTTATATATTTACATATACTTAATTTTGAGATCTTATATTTAAGTATATAAAGCCCTTATACATAGACAAATACCTATTGGTTTTAAGAGCTAAATGTTAATCATAAGACTTAATGTAATTGACTATTAGATAAATTCATTTTAAACATTTATAGGAATATGTTTGATCCCAGACATTGTGTATGAGGAGGGTATCATTGTCAGCACTGATGTCCCTTCAGAAAATTTACAGTGATAAGGGGTTAGTGAGTGTACCTAGCAGTAAATACCCTTTACTTAAAAAAAAAAAAGAAGGCAAAATGTTATTCCTGATATGCAAAATTGTTTCTTTATAAAAAAGATTCCAAATACTTTGAAATTAAGAAATAAAATCACATAATTCCGCAAAATAAACAGGGTATGAACGGGTACTCCACGCCACGCTAATTAGTTATAGCCCGGTACAGTAACAGTCAAGAATAAGCAACGAGCTGGTTCACGACTTGGCCTCTCACGGAAAACTTCAAAGTCACAACTACCCCTTGCGCGCTTCCTCCCTTGCCAGCTGTCTTCGCCCACGCGCCTTCCCTTCCTATATATACCCCTCATTCCGTTTGTTTTTCTCCATCGCTGCGGTTTCTCGTCTCTTCCATCGAACTGCTTAGCGCTCACCAGTTTCTTCTCCGATCTCTCAAGTTCTCTCTTTATCTCTCTCTCTCCGCATTCGCTATGGCACCGATGAGCACATTCAAGGCCTTCGCTGTCCTCCTCGCCGCGGCTCTCTTCTCCGCCGCCGCCTCTGCTCAGGACTCCAACATGTCGCCCTCGACGACTCCAGCTCCCGATGTTGGAGCTGCCGGATCTGTTTCCAGCTCCGTCGCTCTCATCGGCGCCTCCGTTATACTGTCAATGCTAGCTATTTTGAAGAACTAGGCATGTGAATCGATTGATTTTTGTTTTCACCTATCGGTGATGATTCGTTTTATATATACTTAGAGGGATGTTTTATGATTGCACAGGGTGATGGTTTGAAGTGATCTGTGTACATTGGAGAGTTGAGATTATGTTGCATTTATGTATGGGTAATTTATGATGATTTTTTATATTGTATACGAATGAATAAGGAATAAGAAGTATTTGATGTTATTTATCTTGTGTTCTGTATATGGAGACGGCAAATGAATGTGTATTTGATGGATTATCAGCAAATAGTTAAAGAAATATGAGGTATCAAGAAAATAATATATTTTAAAAAAATTAATAAGTGAATAATATATAAGTATAAATTCTAGTGTAAGGACAACATGATGGACTAGATGTAATGGGATTTTTTTTGGAGGTTATATAATATTTTGAGATTTCATAATAATTTTTTTAATTTAAACTTCGTAATATCAATTTTATCCTAAAAGAAAATCTAGGGTTAAACTCCAATCCCCCAGTATATACTACTACTTTGGCAAATCATAATCAAACGCAACTGGATTAAAAACCCACATTCAATGAAAAATTTCCTCTGTTTTGTACAATAGCATTTCATATACTAGACATTTAACTGTGTTGTTATAATTCATTTTAATGTATTCCGTATATATCATCAACAAAATTAGATTGTTAAACCAACATAGGTTGGTCCAAACAGTTTAATATTGCTTAAATGAGATTTTGAATTCAAGTTTTAGCGTATGCAAAAAATTTCTGTTGAAAGACCCACCTACAGGTGCGTGTTGTGGATTAGATTTAGATATAATTAGGGTAAAGTTCTGGTAAATCAGTTGAGTAATAAGAAAAAAAGATTATTCAAAAAAAGGAATTTAATTTTAATTAAAATACTATTTATTTTGTTTTGTTGACAAACCTAATTTTGCTGCTCAACAGTAGTGCTTTGCTTTTACTTGAGTGGCTGAAAAGTTTAATCAAATACTCCTCTAATACGATTACATTTTTTAATAGTATAATTTATTTTTATTTTTTAATTTTAGCCCTTTTTTATATAGAAAAATATTTTTCAAATCGTAAATATATAACATATTTAATTAACTAAATTAGATTAAATTAATTAATTAATATAATATCCTATTTTGTTTTTTTGGTTTTAGGACAACTGGACAAGAATGATTGTTCAATTTTGTAGACAACTGTGGCCGGCTATCATGAACAGGTCACACATGAGGAAATTTCGCTGTTTGATACAACTGTGGCTACCCTACTTAATTTGATATATTTGACATAAAACTAAGAATACTTTTTTGTATTTATGTATTTATTTTAATAATATAAAAAGTCAAAAAACGACTATATAATGCATAAACTTCTCATCATCTTCCTTGTTTAAAATAAACTAATAGGAATTAAGTTAACTATGAGACTTAATATAATTGATATTTAATTTAGTTCCTTAAGTATTCAATTAAAAATTTTATCCCTTACCTAATAGGAATTGAGTTTAATATTCATCCGAGTCTCCAATATAATTGCTATTGGCTCCCATTGTTTGTTTTTTTTACCAAAAAATGAGAGAGAACAGTTTAGCATTATAATAAAAAAAATAATTTTTATAATATAATAAATCAGGACGGATCGTATTAATCTAAGAAATTAAATTCACTAGATAATAATAAATATAAAAATTACAAGTCCTTTTACATTAAGAAATAAACAATCACGTTGGCCAAAATAAAATTGATAAAATAATATCACATAACAAAAAGGTGATGAACGGGTAACACTAAAAAATAGGCCATGAACAGCGAAGAAGAAGAAGAAGCAACGAGTCGGTTATGAATTGGCCTCTCGAACACGTCAGAGTCGCACCTACCACTCACGCGCTTCCTCTCTGTCTGTGGTCTTCACTCTTCTATATATATACTCCTCCCTCCTGAATTCTTCTCCTATCTCTCTGCAACTTCTCTTCTATCGAATCTGCTCTGCGTTCTCCAGAATCTTCTCAGACTTTCTGAAGCTCTCTCTCTCTCTCTATTCATTCACTATGGCACCAATGAGCACATTCAAGGCCTTCGCTGTCCTCCTCGCCGTGGCTCTCTTCTCCGCCGCCGCCTCCGCTCAGGACCTCAACATGTCGCCCTCGTCGGCTCCAGCTCCCGATGTTGGAGCTGCCGGATCTGTTTCCGGCTCCGTCGCCCTCATCGGCGCCTCCGTTGTCCTGTCAATGCTAGCGACTTTGAAGAATTAGATCAATTAATTTCTCCTCCGATTTATGTATACGTTCATTGATGATGAGTCGCCTTATACAGAATGATGATTTGAGCTGATTTATGTACATTGATTGGAGAGTTCAGTTATATGACATTTGTGTATGAACTATATATATGAGTTTTGCTATTTATTGTATCATATGAATAAGACTATATATGAAGTTTTTGATTATATATATTTTGTGTTATATATATATATATATATGAAATTTTTTCCCTTCTTCTTTTGCAAAAAGTTGTGAAGTGGATTGAATAATATGATCTGTACATGTTTTCATATGTGCGGGAAGGGGTCTCAACTTTTTTGGTTCCTAGAAAAAAATAAAATATTTATCTCTTTCTCCTATCTCTTTGACATCCTATTTTAGTATAATATATTTTTATTATTTTTAATATAAAATTTAATTAAAAAGTTAATATTAGATATAATTTTTATATTTATTAATTTTTTTTAAAATTATTCCTATAGATACTCCTTTAACAATAATTAAATAAGATGGTAAAAGAGAGAGTTAAGATAGATGATTATAATATTTTAAAATAAATATGTAATATTAAATAATTTAACTAATTTTTTAATCTAATCAAATTAATTAAATAAATTTTATATTAAGGATATTAGGAGTATCATATTTAGCCATGAGCAATTTATATATAATGTGTGTTTGGATACGGGCTTATAAAAAAAAATGGGCTTATAGAAAAGGGATTTTGGAGAGGAGATTATGAAAAAAAAGTGGTTTTAAATAAATGAGAGTTTGGATAGTTATTTTTAGAAGTACTTTTATTATGGGTAAATTATGAAAAATGGTATGAGTATTAAATGAGGAGAGATAAGAGATAAGAGAGGGTGTAAGAAAGAAAAGAGAGAGGGTATAAGAACAAGTAGGAGAGAGAAGATATGGTGTAAGAAAAAGTAGGAAAAAGAGTGTAAGAAAAAATATGGATAATATAGTAATTGGTTAGTTTATAAGCTCTTTTACTGTTCCATAAGCTACTCTGATCAACTTATCTAAAACCTTGATTTTAAACTATGGTTTAGTTTAAAATTCTGTTTGAATAAATATAACTGTTTGGCTTAAAATTTATCTAAATTTAGATTTTGAGCCATTTAGCAATTTGCCAAATAGGCCCAATATTTAAAAGTTTACTATCAACAAAGTACATCATCATATGTAGATAGTTAAAAATATTATCAACTATAAGATCTCTAGAAATATGTGTAAAATGGAGAGACAAAGCCTATTTATATGATTTATATGTCTTTTTAATTAGAATGGTAGACACAAACATAATAAAATTACAATTTACATGCAAAATCAAATTCACCATCTCTTACTTATAACCAAACTCTCTAACTAGGGGTATGCAAGATGCCCATGGCCCGGTGCGTCTACCCGGGCCCGGTCAAAAAATATCCTGTCCAACCCGGTAAAAAATAGCCCAGAAAAAATAGGCAATTTTGGGTAGGGCTAATATTCGGGCAGGGCCGGGCACCGGGCAGGGGGTGCTGCCCTGCCCGGTTGGCCCGGCCCGGTGTCAAGTAACATTACACACACAATTACACATCAGCGATACGAAGGCCAAAGGGTTTACACATCAGGATTCAGCTTCAGGGGTTCTCGCTTCTCGGCTCACTTGCTCGTTGCTCACTTGCTCACTTAGGGTTTATTATTTTCTCCAGCTGAGGGCCTGAGGCACCGACTATCAATTCATCTCCGTGAACCGTGATCTCCATATCTGCAGTCTCATTCTCGCTTCTTGTAGACGTAGCCCTCGTCTCTGTTTTCCTTTTCTCGCAGACAGCACTCACAGCAGATCCTTCTCCCTTCCAGGTGTGTAGTCCTCGTCTCTGTTTTACTTTCATCTTTGAAAACTGTAAAGTAGACATCATTCAACTTTTCTACAGAGTTCAGCTGACGATACTTGCAATTAACTTATGTATGAATGGAATTTTACACCTCGACCATGGCAGATTCAGGATTTGATATCTTGGATTTGATCTTACTATATTACACAGTTTTTTTTAACGAGATAAGGATAAGATTTTGGGAAGGGACAAGTAATTGAAGACGAGCCAAATGGATGATGACATAAGAGAAATAGTAACATATATACTTAAGTCTGATATTTTTTCCCTTCTCTCGCCAAACTATATCACAACGTTTGAATTTTGGTTTGGCTTCATCAGATTGTAAATTTGCTTCCTCACAATGTGTACGCGAGCGCATAAACTGGGATAATGTATAGAATCTAGTGGGAAAAAGCTAAAAATGGTAGTGTACTTGCATCATCAAACTCAACATATATAAACCAAAAGGAAACTAATTAATTTGACCTGGTGACCCCTTTTGCCTTTCTTCACATTCAGAAAACGTCCCAAACGATTTCTATGTTCTCTCTTGCTTGCCTTGCCAAATATAGCTTCACCAAGACCAATCTCTGAAGTCTGAACAGGGACTAATTGCTTTATCTCTTGCATTATCTCTCTTTTACGCAGTATTATTTTCCCCAAGGGTTTAAAAAAACAGAGAATATGCTTTTGATATGCATGTAAGTATGGACAAGAAGATAATAGTAGATTACATATTAAAACTATAAACAGAGGTTTTGAGCATATAAGCTTAAGGTTACCTACCAAAAAATGTTTGTGTCCTAAAGCTTCTGTCCCATGTTCATCAGTTTGTATCTAAGAAGTGGTAACTAATGTGCAGTAACAAAACCTCCTACTAACATAGTGTTTAATATAGTTGGTCTTAGCTGAATGTTGGTAAATGATGTAGCAATAGACCCTACATCCGTAGAGAATGAGGGGATATTAAATTAATCCTAATCAGTGAGCCTAAATCAACATATTAAAGCTGGTAGAGAAAGGTATCCAATCCTGGAATTTTCACATTTTCTTAAAAATGGTTGTTAGGGAAATGACGTTGGTTGTTAGGCTAAATCACCTTCTTTTGTTGGTGTAACCTTAAGTTTTCAAACTAAATGAATTTTATTGAGATACAGTTCATGTACATCTGCAACAAATTTTAGTGACAAAATTTCATACAATCTTATTGTTGTTCCTATTATTCATATTGTGCAGTGCCTTTACTATATTATACATCATATTTGACTTTGTCATCTGTGTTTCTCTTACCGCATAGCCTAATAAATGAAATAATGGTTAAGGCAAACATAATAACATTCCAATTGATATACGTTGATGCCTTGCTTTTATTTTTTCTTCCCACCATGAGAGACCTCTCTTTCTTCACTGCTTGCAACTCCCTCATGAATCCAATGGTGTCAGGTGTCAGAAACACCCTTCTTCTTCTGCTGTTGAAGAGACAATGGTTTGATGTCACACTCTTCGGTTTCTTTTTCTTTGCTATACATTTCAGCCAGTTCAGCCTGCAACTTTGCTATAAATGGGTCATGACTATTTCTTTTCCTTGTGAACCTTCTTGAGAAGTTGACTTCACTGTTTCCTTTATAATTTGTTGCATAGCACAAAGAAGTAATTTAGCTTGCAGATAGTTCTAGCACAATCTCTTGAGTAACAATATTCCTTATTACCATCCACTATTAGGATCAATATATGCATTTTGTTTCCCAACCTCACAAATCAGCAGTGGCTAGATTCATAAACAAGTACTTGTAGTAACAGCATAAAGCAAAGGAGAAAAGTAATTAACACAAGTAGGCCTTAATTAATATAATTGATAACTTTAGCGACTATATTGCAGTAGTAATCACTAATAAGTTAGGATTTGGGGGGCATACTGGCATATACAGCAAGAAATAGGCCACAGAAGCTGGAGTTGAGAGATAGCTTTATTACTTTTCATTGGTATGAATCATACTGTCCAATATCTTTGCAAATCATAATCATAATTCCCTTGAAAAACCAGGTACTTGGAAATTCAATTGTTGTTTAATTATTCACTTCACTAGGCCTTCTGAGACAAGTCAAATTCAGCAATTTCTATAATATTCGGGCATCCAGAAATCAGCATTTTCTGCAATAACTACCATGCAATATAAATAACATGATGTTCATTAGAAGCTTTATTGTTTAATTGTTTCCCTCTTTGTTCTCTTCTTTGGGTTACAAGAGATATATAATGTTAGTTATGTTATGTTATTGTTATTATGTATTTTAATATTTTAATAGTTAATTTCAGGTTAAATGGACGATCAAGCTTCTAATGTCTCGCCATTGTCTACTGAAGATACTTCAACTTCAACCTCTTTCAAAAATTCTCATGTATCACCAAGTGAAGGTCTTAATACTCCTACGCCTCCACCTCCTCCTCCACCTACCTCGCAATCTCTCCTCCCCCCTCCCCACCCTCCTACTTCTCATACTCCCATTCCCACCACCCAAACACAAATAGAATTTGTCACACAAGAAACAAATGTTGAAGGTGGGGGTACAAAGAGAAAAGAAAGAGAATCCAAGCACACATCAGAGGTGTGGGATCACTTTGTTAAATTACAATTAGAAGAAACTAATGGGGAGCACTTAGCAGCTTGCAAGCATTGCCATACGACTTATAAGGCTAATCCAAATCGCCATGGGACACATTCTTTGTTGAGGCATATCCCAAAATGTAAACAAAACCCAAACAAGGCCACTACAGATAGAAGACAATCTATGTTAACTCTCTTGTCTGGGGGGTCAAGTGGTCAAGGAAGATCGGTGGTGGCACATCTATATAATGAGAAGCGATGTAGAAGAGCTTTAGTTGAATTTATTATATCGGATGAGCAACCATTCAGAATTGTTGAGAAGCCTGCATTTAAGAAATTACTAAATGAGTTTGAGCCCCGCTTTCCAATCCCTTCAAGAACAACAATTGGAAGGGATGTGTGGTAGTTATATCTTGGAGAAAAATTATTGAAGAAATTCTTACAACAAAGTGCTAAGCGTGTTTGCCTTACCACAGACTGCTGGACATCATGCCAAAATTTCAATTATATGTGTTTGACAGCACATTTTATTGATGAGGATTGGAAGCTTCACAAGAGGATCTTGAATTTTGTTATGATTGAAAATCATAGAGGTGATACTATAGGAAAGACTATTGAGCAATGCTTGTTGCAGTGGGGGATTGAAAATATCTTCACCATAACTATGGATAATGCCTCGGCTAATGACACAGCTTTGGTATATCTGAAGAGGCGTTTAAGGAGTTGGAAAGGGTTACTTTGTGATGGGGATTATATTCAATTAAGGTGTTGTGCCTGTGTCCTTAACTTGGTGGTTAATGAAGGTATCAAAGAGATGAAGGATAGTTTTGAAGCCATTCAAAGTGCTGTTAGATATGTTCGTTCTTCTCCTTCACGCTTTTTGAAATTCAAAACTTGGGCTGAAGCTGAAAAAATAGACACTAAAAGCCTTGTTTGCCTTGATGTGAACACTCAATAGAACTCATCATACTTGATGTTGGAAGCTGCAATGAAGTTTCAGAAAGTATTTGATCGGATGCTTGATGAAGATAATGACTATATTTCCTACTTCAGCTCAAGCACTTCAAGCTCTAGGCGTGGAGCTAGGCATAGCCAAGATGACTTCTTTGGTCCTATTAGTGATGATTGGGATAATGCTAAGATCTTTATCAAATTCTTGAAGGTATTTTATGACATTACATTGAAATTTTCAAGCTCTCTTTCTGTAACATCAAATGAATGTTTCCACCAGATTGCACGTGTTCAGAAAATGTTGCAAAAGAATATTACGAACAGAGCTAATAATTTTTTGGGAGATATGAGCATCAGTATGCAGGCAAAGTATGATAAGTATTGGGGTCAAGCAGATAATATGAATCCGTTACTATTTGTGGCTGTAATTTTGGATCCTCGCTATAAACTAGCCTATGTCAATCATATGTTTAACATCCTTTACATGGATCCTGAAGTATGTTCACTTATGAAGAAGAGGGTTAAAGATTGTTTGTATCAGTTGTTTGATGAGTACTCTACAAGGGTTTCAACTGAATTAGGGATTGTTTCAACAGGTACAACAAGTGCAACTTTATTGCCATCTTTTGATGATGATGATGATGATGATACTGAGGATCCAGGTCATAAGTGGTTAAAATCTATGAAAATAAGAACTTTTACAGACCCTCAAACTGAGTTAGATAGATATATTGTAACTGACTCAAGAGATGAAATCCCTTCTATATCTGAGTTTGACATATTATTATGGTGGAAAGCTAATTCTCAAAAATATAAAGTTCTCTCCCATATGACACGAGATGTATTAGCTATTCCGGTTTCTACAGTTGCTTCTGAGTTCGCTTTTAGCACTGGGGGACGTATAGTTGATCATTACAGGAATTCTTTGTCTTACAAAATGACAGAAGCACTAATTTGTAGTCAAAATTGGCTACAAGCTGGCCAATCTATTAATGATTTAGCTGACAAGCTTCGGGAGTTCGATAATTTTGATGAAACGGAAAATGTCATTCAGCTTGCAGGTAATTTTTTATTTTGAAGCTCATAAATTCCATTATATATTTTACTTCATAATATGTAACAAGTTTTCTTTGATTTCTTCTTATAGATGCTACACTTGGAAGAGAGAATATGATGACTACTGATGAATGAAGATCATTTTAATTGTAATAGATTTGAAAACTTTAATTATTATCTTATTGTCGCCTTGTTTTAAGTTGATTGTTGCTATTTTTTAAGTCTTTAAGACATATGGTATTATTTTATAAATTTATGATTGTAGATTTTTTTCCTATAATATGAGCAGGACATCACTATTTGGGCATGTCCAGCCCGCTCATGCCCAGCCCAAATTGGTTAGAGCTTTTACCGGGTAGGGCCGGACATCGGGCTGCAAAATGCAGCCCATGGTTTTTCCGGGCAGGGCACCGGGCAGGGGGGCTGCCCTGCCCAGCCCTGCCCATGCACACCCCTATCTCTAACTATTAGGTTACAAAGTAGGGGTGTGTATGGGTAGGGTTAGGCAGGGCAACCCCCTTGCCCGATGCCCTACCCAAAAAATATATGGACTACATTTTACAGCCTGATGCCCGACCCTGCCTGGTAAAAGCCCTAACTATTTTAGGCTAGGCATGGGCAGGCTGGGCATACCCAAATTATAATGCCTTGCTCATATTATGAAAAAAATATGCAATTATGAACTTATAAAATAATACTATATTCATATATCTTCAAGAATTAAATAATATACATAATTTACTAAGAATAAGATAATAAAAAGATAGTAATTAAAGTTTTAAAATCCATAACATATAAAAAAATATTGAAATCTAAATAGTTTACAATTATAACTTTGCATCAATCTCCCTAAAATTGATAAAGATGAAGTATTTAAAAAAATATATGACAATTACCACAATTTAAAAAAAATAAAGAAAGAAATCAATTTAATTATAAATTTTAAAGGATACAATTACCTACTTGACTACTCATATTTATAAAATTATCATTTAATCACCAGCATCTATCATATTTATTTTATGTGAAATAATATAATTTATAAATTTTGATATATACAAAAATAATTAACTGGACAAGGCCAAATAAGCAGGGCAACAACCCCTGCCCGATGCCCAGCCTGGCCCAGATATTAGCTCTTCCTAAAATTACCCATTTTATATTAGGCTACTTTTTATCAGACTGAACAGGACATATTTAGTGTAAACTCAGGCAGACTTTATGGACTCTAGATTTCTTATATAGTCCTATTACAAAATATTGCTATGATTTTTACCCTTTGAAAGGGATTGATCCCAAATTGTTGACTAAAGGATACCTTGGTACACATAGAAAAAATACTCTTCTATTATTTAATATAAAATTTAATTATTTTTTAAATAGATTAAAAAAATTAAATTAATTAATTATAATTAATATTAAAATTAATTGACTAATATAATTAAATAAATTAAAAATATATTATATAAATTTATTTAAAAAATTAAATTAAATTATAATTAATTAATTTATTTAATTTTTTAATCTTTTTAATAAATTTAACTAAATTATATATTAAATTTTGGTTGAATAATTTAAAGTTGAATACTAGTAAGACATTCAATTAAAAATGTAGTGGGCAGTAATTATGTTGTCGGTCATATTTAAAAAGACAACAGAAAGGAAGCGCCTAAGCGGCGTATTGATTGAGTAAATAAAGAATGAGAATGACACATATCATCCTCCCTTTAATTCAATGGAGACACATGTCAACTTCTGCCAACCTATCTATCTATCTATCTTTTCTTCCTTGTCTGTCTCCTTGTCCATTATATAATTCAACCTTTTCTCTTTTCCTTTATTTTTCTTAATAACTCGTACCTGTAAATATTATTTTTTTTTTGGGTAGAATAATATATGGGGCTGAATGCTCTTGTCTTGGTTGCTCCATGTGAATTGTTGAAATGTCAGGCAGGTGCAACTACTTTACAGTTTTATACAGTTGTATTGGAGAGAACCATCATGCATATATCCAATACAATTATTAGAATAATCTAGAGTAATGCATACTCATTCATAATCTGTCTGTGCAATGTTATTATTTCAAGGGGGTAGTACACACAGATACCCCTCAAATTTACAAATCCCCACTTAACATCCCGAAATAACTTAATTACTATAAAGTCCCCCAAAGATTAGTCTGAGATTAAACTTTATGAACAAATTAGATTACTTGAATGCCTTTAGTTTGAAATATGAGAAAAATGAGATGACAACAATAATTTTACAAGTAACCACTTATAAATCCCCACTTCAATGCTTAATTATATGAAAGCTCTTCTTTCACTTAAAAAAAAGAAAAGAAAAAGAAAATCTATCTCTAAAGTCGCATGATAAAATAATTTTAAAATAAATAAAAGCTTGCTGCCATGTGAGCACAATAAAACCAGTTTCTTCACCATTAATAATTTTTTAAAATTTTTAAAATAAAAGAGGTGAAGAACGGGTACTCCCCGCTAGAATAGACCAGTGGCGTTCAATAAGAAGCAGCAGAAGAACTCCGTCAATGAATTGGCCTCTCACGGAAACTTCATAGTCACACCTAACCCCTCACGCGCTTCCTCCCTGCCAGCTGTCCCCTCCCATGCTCCTTCTCCTTCTATATATATACTCCTCCCTCCTTATTTCTTCTCTCATCTATCTCTCCTCCGTCGAACTTGTTCTTCGTTCTACAAAATCTTCTCAGACTTTATCAAGCTCTCTCTCTCTTTCTATTTCATTCACTATGGCACCAATGAGCACATTCAAGGCCTTCGCCGTCCTCTTCGCCGCTGCTCTCTTCTCCGCCGCCGCCTCCGCTCAGGACCTCAACATGTCGCCCTCGACGGCTCCAGCTCCCGATGTTGGAGCTGCCGGATCTGTTTCCAGCTCCGTCGCCCTCATCGGCGCCTCCGTTGTCCTCTCAATGCTGGCTATTTTGAAGAATTAGGAATGTGAATCGATTAATTTTTCCTCCGATTTTTATGTCTACGTTGATTGATGATGATTCGTTTTGATATAAAGTTAGGGATTTGCAGGGATGATTTGAGATGATTTATGTACATTGGAAAGTTGCGATATGGGGGCATCTATCTATGTATGGAATATATAGTGTGATTTTTTATATTTATTGTATATGAAATTATGAATAAGAAATAAGAAGGACTTGATGCTATTTATTTGATAAATGAGCTTATATTTGATATTGGGCAGAATAAAAAATTTACTTTTAATATGGGCAGATAGTTTGAGAAAAATATATACTCCATATACAAAGTCTTTTTAACCAATTCGTAGAATTTTAAAAGAAATATTTAAGATAATTATTTATAATTTTATATCGAGAATTTTTGACGTATTTTTTTTTAAAATATTCCTAATTTTTAATGATTATAATTTCATGCGTAAAAAATAAAAAGGCCTTAATAAATAGGGTATTGTGGAAAAGAAAATAATTAATATAGGAGGCATGAGTTAATTGGACATTATATTTATAACTAATCTCCAACTCTCAAATATAATTTTATATCATGAGAATAACTATTTAGAAGAGACATTAATATTAGGAGGAATAACTACAAATAAATAGAAGAGATACTTCAATAGCTCTCTAATATATTTTAATCAACCCAAAACAAACTAAACACTTGGTTTCACTGAAAATTCCAAACCACGCCGAGGATAATGATCTTCTGATAAATCTAATATCACTGTTGATCTGAAGGTAAATTCAATTGAAATGAGGAAAAAGAATATCAAACATAAACCTCACCTTTTCTTTTCCTTTTGAATTAAAGAAGCAAGTACTAACTTGAGACCTACCACTTACAAGGAAGAATTGAATGACACCCACAATGGAAATGAAACCTTGTTCAAAATTAGAATGGAAAACCATAGGATGGCATTCTTCATTGTTAGATTCTCCAAAATCTTCAGAAACCTTGAACCACCCAATGTCAATGAGTCACATAAGGACCAAACCAAATTCACTAACAAAATAATCATAGTGCATTACTCCATCATACAATATATATCATAGTGGTAATCCTTTTGCTGCTTTACTATACTGATCCCGATCAAAACAGCCATCACGATTATGGTACAAACACAATTTTCCCATCATCTTAGCACTGTTACTTGAGTAGTTTGCCTCAAACAAATAAAACACTGCATCCATGATTTTTCCCTTGGGACAAAACTCTTCATAATACATGAATACAGGATTCAAATAATATGCTACTGCATGAAGATCAGTCTTCAAGCGCTTGTCCCATCGAGCCTTAACAAGGTTTGTATAAGGTTTATACTTATCCTTATTTTTATTAAACATGTTCTTTATTGCATTTTTTGCTCTTAACATTCCTCCATAAACATAACCTAGAGAAGGTTTTCATCAGCATCCACAATTCTCAGCAACCGGATAAGGGGACCAACAAGCATCAAAATGTCATAGCAATCATTCCAAAACTTGTTATCTAATAAAATGGCATGAAACACTTTTCCTGCTGCAGTCTTTGATAATTTATTATTTGCAAAATGCGTATCAACCTCCAAATCTTGAAAGTCAAGAGCTTTTCTCTTGCCACAGTTATGAGGAGTCACCATCCTAACGGGAGTTCGACTCGGATCAACATCAACCACTTCACATCCTTCTTCATCACCATAGCGTTCATGTATTTCATCTGGCTTATTTTTTCTCGATGCCTCTAGAGACTCTTTCATTTTGTGGCGTACATCATGAGGAACTTTTTTGCAGGTAGTAATTTGACCAAGAACATCAGCAAGATGCTGCTTCATTCTATTTATGCAATCTCCTCTATAGACATTGGAACAATGAAGGCATGTATACACACCAGTCCTCCCCTCTTTTTTGAAGGAAAAATGTTCCCATGCAGGATCAGTCTTCCGACGAACAGTAGCCCATCATTGATTGTTCATCTAAGGATATATTATTAGTATTACTGGCTACAACAGTCTGATCATTGCTAGAGGGATCCTCCACTTGCCTATTTAGACAATAAAATAAGGTAAATGAATTGAAATTCTTGACCAAAAAAAATGATAAAATATTACCCATTGAGTTTTGGAAGGAATTCGGCAGGGTTTTCCCTGGAGGTTGAACCTCCTGAAATATTCAAATGATAAAACATTATTCATTCAATTCCAAAGTAAATAATGATTGCAGGTCCAAATAATCCATTGCTTAAGGTAAACATGAAAGAAAATCCTATCAAACTAATCCAGTGCTTAAGCTAAATTTAATACAACAATTTAAAATATCACAGCATCAAATTATCTTTCCATCAAATGTCTTGCATGTAGGCAAGAGAGAGAGAGAGAGAGAGTCAAGTTTGTTACCTCTTGCCAATGAATGAGAAGCATGTTCTTTAGTCATTGAAGTCTTCTGAAATCCACTAGTTGAAGGTGTTATCTCCTGGTCAGTTATATCATTAGAAGCATCAAATCCAAGGTCTCTTGAGATGTTCATGTTTAATGAAATTGTATCATTCTCATAATGGCAAGTTTCTCATATCCAGTTATCAAGAAACTTTCGGACAAAAAGTTGCATACAATAACTGCAACCAGAGAGAATAGCATTAATTCAGAATGAGATCTATTTAGCCCCAAAAAAACAATTCATGAAGTCTTTCAACTGACCAAGAGACAATGAGTCAATCAATTATGTAATAACATCTAGAAAATTGACTATACATGTCAAATATG
The DNA here is from genome assembly GCA_037074615.1 of Leucaena leucocephala. Lineage (NCBI taxonomy): Eukaryota > Viridiplantae > Streptophyta > Magnoliopsida > Fabales > Fabaceae > Leucaena > Leucaena leucocephala. Next base: position 20,799,156 of record CM073543.1, on the reverse strand, counting down.
AGATCTAGCCTTTTGACTCACTCTGCAAAATTACTGCACAAATAAAAAGGAGAAATTATGTCCAGCTACATGGGCAAGTTTTGAATCCTTTTTGATCAAGAAGAAGAAGAAGATCGATGATGTTGTAGATATTCTGCAACCTTTGAAGCCTTTGCTTGAACTGGAGATGGAATATTCAAAATCGGTCGTGATGGGGTCCTTTTACTGCAACTTATATGGTAGCAAAGATAGAAAAGTAGTTCACACCACTGTGAGAGGGAAGAAGGTTAAGATCAGTGATAGAAGAATATATAAGTGGAAAATGAACATGCAGATTCCATTTTTCATTCAAAAGTCTACTCTTTACAGTGATGAAGAGATTTACAAGACTCGATCTTATGTACACTGATAACTACCCTGATGATGAGCCAGTTGTGGAATTGAAGCCAACTGAATTACCTGACAAGTATAGGGTTTTGTATTATTTGTATTGTAGAGCATTGGTGAACAAAGGAAGTGATTATTCTACTCGCTTGAGCAGAGAAGATAAGAAAAGTTGATAGTTACACTGACAAAGAAGAAATCCAATAATTACTAGTAGGAATCTTATCATGGTGGGAAGGTGATGATGATGCCTGAGGAATTCAATGATATTCAATTCCATAAGATGGGCCTTGAATATTGGAAATACTAGCTGCAGAATGAATAAAAGGAGACAGAAGAGTGATGTATCTGATCAAGAGGGTGATGAATTTCATGCTAGTTTCAACAATCCTGAGCTTGCCACTTTGTATTCATTACTTTCTCAAGAACACAAGGAAACTCGGAAAACTTTGAAGAACCTTGAGAACAAAGTGGATGTAGTGCTGCTTCGGAGAGAATCTTTCCCCTCTGATCATGCTTCTACCAAGTCTTTTTCCTCTAATCCCGCTTCTTCTCATACTCTGACCGAGGCTTTTTCCTCACGATCGTACCTTCTCCTACTCCAACAGAGGGCTTTTCCTCTAATCATACGTCGTACAGTCCATGTAGTTAATCACATGTAGCATGCTGTTGCAGTCTTTTTAAGAGAAAACTTGTGGTCTTTGTCTTTCATCAGCCTTCATGCCTTGTCCGTCTATTAATCTTGCTCCTGTCTTATTGTGCCTAACACTTGGCTCTTAAACTCTTATAAGTTGCCATTAGAACTAGGGTTGTTAGAGACTTCATGAGACATGTTTTGTTTATATTTTATCTATCTTTTGTTTATGTAATGCGACATGTTTTATATATATCATTGAAATGCAGCCTTGTGCACATTTTGATTTAAGTATGTTTCTATTATCTGCTGTCTCTAAATTTTGTTCATGTGTTTAGTTAATGTATATTATCTATCTTTTGTTTATGCAACGTGACATGTTTTGTATCTTTGAAAATATAATTCAAGTTTGTTTCTTTTATCATCTACGTATCTGATTTTAATTTATACTCATTCACTCTTTAATATAGGTTATAATTGGAGGTTAATCTTCGCCTCAAATATAAAATATATTTTTTATATTTATCAATTACTTTTTAAATTATCCCTATTGATACTCTTTCTATAATAATTAAGTAAGAGAGGGAGGGAGTTAAAAAAAATGATTATAGTATTTTATAAAAAATATGTTATTTTAACTAATTTTTTTAATTTAATTAAATTAGTTAAATATATTATATATTAAGGATGAGAGAAGTATATATATCAAGGGGAGCATTGCTCTAGGGTCAATAAAGAGCATTTAGTGTTTGTTATCATTAAAAGGAAGAAAATATTTTACTTATGTTTTGCTGGTGATAAAATTATAGAAGTTTAATTTGTTTAGAGCCGAAACTTTAAAGCAATGAATTCCCAAAGTAATAATAATTATGTATGCTTTATTCATAATATAGGGAAAATTTCATTGCACTGTAGCAAATTAATTTCTATTCGCCTCCAGAAAAAATTCTGAAATTTCAGTGCGCTTGCGAGGATCAAAATGAAATTAAATTTGTGGGTGCATGTACATTAGTAATACCCTTGATCTTTTTCTTCAGCCTAATTTACAACTACAATTAACAAATTTAAAACAACACATAAATAAATTTATAGTAAAATATAAAGGCATTAACAACTCTAATGGCTTTCACATGTATCGTTGTAAATCCATTTATACGGTGTTGTAAAAAAAAATAGGGGCATTAGGGTCTTTTCATCTATAAAATTTCATTTCATTTTGGTTATAGAGGTGCGTCAAAATTTTCTTTTTTTGTGGGAAATGGAAGTTGATTTACTACAGCGCTCCTCAACTGAAATTTTTCCTATAATACTGCCCATCAGTAATTATAAGATCAAGACAAATAGTTTAGTTTAGTCTTAAATATAATATATTAATTTATTTTATTTTTTAAATTTATAATTTTTTCTTTGATTAAGAAGTAACTCTAATACACAAGATAATAGAGAGTATTTTAAGAAAATTAATATACCTAATTTTTTTTGGAAAAATAGCATCTAGGTTTTGTGGAAGAAATCAAATTGCATATAAATTCTGAGAAATGACATAATGAATGTGAAGATCCATGGGATATTATTAATTTTTTTCAATTGTAAAAAGATAGAGCTGCCCCTAGTGGTTTAATTTTATCCAATGGCAAACAAGCATGAAGAGGATTAGACTGAGAGCAACGATTTCACTTCAGAGGATGAAGGCACCAATGACTATCGATAGGGAGGCTACCACGTTGTGCAAATCGGTGATGCCTTCAACAATGGTTGCTATGTTGTTCAAAGCAAGCTCGGTTGGGGGCATTTCTCCGTCATCGAGCTCGTATGGGACATCTAACTTTTCTTCTTCTAAATATGTAGTTTTTGTCTTGTGGCTAAGAATCCCTCTTTTATTTTTTATTTTTTAGTTTCTTTTGTCGGTTGCTTCGTAGCTATGAAAATTAGTAGTTTTCTTGCTAGAAATTGTTTTCTTGAAATTTGTTGAGTACCAGTCCTTTTGTTCCAGATTCCTATTTGAACTTTGGAGCCTAGTACTTTTTTGTGATAGAATGTATAGAATATATATTAACCGAACGAGCTTTAGAAAGGTTGTTATAAAATTTGAATGACATAGCATGCTCTAATATGGAGAGAAATATAAGTTATTATTATAGGGCATGATAATTGTTAATATGAGTAGTTAAGTTGTTAATAATTTATTTCTAATATAGGTTTTCATTACTGATGACAAGTTCATCTGAAAACCATATATTTTGTTATGTTCATATGAGGAAAAATTTAGAAATAATGGAAGAGATCATACATATGTTAGTGGTCAATACTTGAAATAATCCAAATCTGACCTGACGAATGGTGCTAGGTTGTATAGTTTTCAGTATAAATATAAAGCACACCGATTTTTTCTTTGTAAATAGCTGTGCAAAGTGATAATATTATTTTTTTCTAACCTTCATCAAACTCCACCTTTTAGATGATATAGTGGATCTTGATAAAGGTGATTATATGCGTACTGTACTTTTTTTACGTTTGCTACCCAGTCCTGCTGTAACTGTAAAGTGTATATATATCAAGTTATATTCTCACCAGCACATTGTTAGAAAATTGTGTGCCTAAGTTGTTATTTTTTCTAATAGAGTTGTCATTTATTTTTGTTAGAGTTGTTATTTTCAAACACACGGTATGCTGTTTCTGGTTTAGCCCAAGTGTTGTGCTTGCGACCCCATTCCACTTTCTGTCTGTTCTAATCTTGAAAAGAATTATAAAGATGTTGTTATGTAGTAGTAGTGGAGTTGTTATTTTTTCAATTGTGGGGTGATCATTTTTGGTGTTATTATTCTAGTTGTGAGGTTGTTATTTTCCAGTGGTCGAGTCATTATTCCTTAAGCATGGAGTTGTTACTGTCTCGTGGTGGAGTTGTTATTCCTCTATTTGTGGGGTTGATATTTTTCCAATGTTATTCTAGGCGTTAGGTTGTTAATTTTGGGTATTGGAGTTGTTATTCCTATAGGAAGAAGTTGTTATTTTCTAGTGGTATAATTTTCATTCGTCCATCATAAACTTATCATTTCAATGGGGTGGAGTTGTTATTTTTCCACATGCAAATTTATTATTTTCTAGTGTTGGAGTTGTTATTCCTCTAGCAATTAGTTATTATTTACTAGTGGTATAGTTGTTATTCGTCTAGTATGAAGTTGTCATTTCTATGAGGTGGAGTTGTTATTTTTTTCACGTGCAAGTTTGTTATTTTCCGGTACTGGAATTGTTATTACTCCAGTATTAAGTTATTTTCTAGTAGTATAGTTGTTATTTGTCCATCATAAAATTGTCATTTCCATGTGATAGAGTTGTTATTTTTCCACATATACTCATGTTTTCATGGTTCATCCTAGTTGTTGGGCTGGTGTACCCAACGCCTTTTGGGTCTCCTAAATATGTAAATCCTGATTTTAATTATGAACATTTGAGTAACATTAGAACATAATTTATTAAGTAACTTAAAATTTAGAGTACTTCAAATACATTATTTCATATATAGAATTATTCACACATATCCTTCTCTGATGGTATATATATTATTAATTACCTACTATGATGGGTTGTAGCCTTTAGAGGGGAGATAAGGTATGAAACTAAACAATTTAACGCATCATTATGCATTTTGTACCTAAAAATAGTGTAACTTTGTGACAAATAAGAAAATAATGTTATAAAATATGTGAGAATAAATATGTTCAAATTGTTATTCCAATATGATAGGGTTGTTATTTTCCTTCTCCATTGTATGTTTAAAATCATGTCAATCATTCAGAAATAACATTGTCCAGTCATTATTCTTTTACTAGAGTGTTGTACTTCCTTCATTTTTGAGTTATTGTTTTTTTACCCAACAAGTGTTTTTGGGTCCTCCACTAATTTGGAAACAAATGCCCCCATTTTTGGATAAGGAAATATTAGTTTGTTGTCAAATTCTTTGTGAAACTAAGCAATTCAATAACACACAAGATTAATATCCTACCAAATAACATAAAAATATTAAATTACTTTAACTTCTCTTATTAAAAAACGGTGTTAGCATCAATAGCTGTCAATAATTCAATATAATTCCCTAATATATGCTGAGAAATAAAATTCATAGAATTATAGATGTTTTTGTTACAGTAGATTACACCATCTACAATATCATTTTACAAATAGATTACAGATGGCATGAGCATCATCTACAATATAAAAGCTTGAGCTCCTTCTTTAAAAAATTCTTCTAGCTTCACTCACTCTACCAGAGTGTGTATACCTCGATACTGTGAACACACCCTGCATACACCAAGAGAACTTCACAACTATAGACTAATGTGGATTTTGTAAACACACCCTGGTTCAAGTCCACCCTTCTCAACTGCAAAAGGAAGCATAAACATACGACAAGTCAGTCATCAGAAACTGAAAATAAATGAAAACACTGTGCGAATGAAATCAATGGAAAGCCACTACTAGCAACTTGCCCAGGGAAGCATAAAAAGAGACTAGGTGAGGGGAGTACGTAAAACATTGAAATACAGGACTTGAATATCTCTGCTGAAATGAAATTCCCCTGACAGTTCGGCGTTTAAATTTAAAATCATGTGTCAAAAAAAAAAGGTAAAGGACAGAGCTACAGAGAAAATGCTCAGATAGAAAGAAAAATAAAATGCACACAGAAAGATACAATTCATACAACAAACAAGCACATTTGAAGTGCATAGATATGATGTAGTCAATAACTCATGACCAAAAGAAAAACCAAAAACTGCAGATCACCATGAAAACAACCACATCGTAAAGGTTTGATAAATAATTTCTAATGAAAACTTTTCATTCGTTTCTTTTTAAGGCTAAAGAAGAAATACAATTCAATAAGAAATAAAAAAGAATAGATAAGTAAGCAACATGACTGAACCTCTAATGGAAAGCAATCAACTCCACATTTAGTCAAAAACCCAGCACAAGTAATTCTCACTTTTCAATCCTTAGGTTTTGTAAATAACAAGCAAAGAAATGGGTGGGAGGAACCACAAGGAGACAAATAGAGATAAATTGCACATATGTAAGTAGTAAATTTTCATATTTGCCGGAACAAAAATATGGCTATTAGAGCTTCAAACGTCTTGCATATCAGTGATGGAACAGGAAAGTGTGTCACTCTGTTTTAATGGCTTGAAAATTGTCTCTTTCCTTGTGAGTTCCTCTTCCGAGAGTTGAAGAAGCATTTCCATTTCTTTCCGAAACTCGACCATCTTGCTAAACTCATTCTTACTTGTAATCATATACAGTAGTAAACTTTCGTTTCTTTCCGAAACGAAAGAACCATATTATCCAACCAAGTAATTGAAGAGGGGATATAACCAAACTTCATATGAACACTAGTAGTGATATTCTCATAAAACCTTTTAATGCAATTACAACCATATAAGTTCAACTAATTAAGAAATGCTGGGGGAAAATCAGTCTATCGTTCTGCAAAAAGAGTAATGAATCTATCGTTAGCTACTTTTGTCGTCAAAAAGCAAGCACCAATCAGAATCAGTTTGATCAATTTTGGATTTCTCAACATCAGCAGCTTAAGGCCGCCACTTCACTGAGATTATCGCTGAAGATTCTCGAGAACTAGACTAGACGAGAAATAAAAGGGACAAAGAAAGATCAGAGCCTAGGAGATGTAAGCATTCACTGGTGACAAAAAATGAAGGTTAAGAGGGAAAGGCTGAATGTAACATCCAATTTTTTATTCATATATTTTAAACACAATTAAAATATTATTTATTAATAATTTAAAAATATTATCTAATTAAATTATTATATTTTAATATTTTTATTATTTTTAATAAAATATTAGATCTAGATTATCCTACAATTATCTTTACTTAGGGTTTTCTGATTTAATTTTTATTATTAGTTAATGAATTATTAGGATTTAAGTTTAGATTTATATATAGATTTGAATTTAAATTATTATTATTGTTGTATAAATAGAGCTAAGATCTTGAATCATTTCTCAGACTTGATTATTAAGTCGGCTCCTCTATTTTAATCTTCTCTCTTAGTCTATTTCCTATTCCCAAAGAATCTCACATCTATTTTTCTCCCATGCACGCCCTTAGTTCAAGTCACTGAAAGTTGAGATTTACCTTTAAGATCTTTTGTGATAATTATTCATATATTTAGGTGAGGAGTAAACACTCTCTAATTATTGTGTATGTTAATATGATGTTTGTGAGTAATTATATATATAAATATATTGATATTGATATAATTATATTGAGAAAACTTATTTGATTATTTTTATTGAAAATAATCTTGTGGGATTTAAAGTTTAATTTAGAAAGTTTGAGTTGAGATTATAAACTTATTATAAATTGATATTAGAATTTGAAGAAATTTATCTTGAGAAAAATCATTTTTGTGATATTTATCAAACTATTAAGATTTTGATTAATATAATTATTTTAAGAATTATACATTGGGGATGGGTGATGATTGAGTTATATTTCTACTAGGTAGTATCGCCTCAATTGGAACTTGATGGTTGACTTTTATTCTACTAGTTTATTGAGGGACGTGCCATACCTATTTATTGAGGGGTTGCGATATCCCCACCTGTTTATCGAGGGGCTATGATACCCCCTATTGTTTATCGAGAGACTGTGATACACCCTATCTGTTTATCAAGAGGGAATGAACCCATGGTGCGGTAAGTACTCTGTAGATTTTGGCATATCTATACTACTTAATCGGTTAGCTTTTTGAGTGGTTAGTTATCCCTAACCCATAAATTCGATCGGCGGGAATAAGGCGATTCAGTTGGTTTAAGAGGAAGAACTTGGGTGGATTATTCATTTTATTTTATTATAATAATATGTTATTTTGTATATATTATAATTTGTGAGGTCTCACTTGACACCTCATAAACACATGTTAGTATACATAATGGGTATGATTAATGGTTATTGAGACATTTGTCTCACCCTATTATTATTAACATTTTTTAAGTAATAGTCTTATCTTATAAGCCTAAGTGAAACTTCAAAAGCTTGATTAAAGCTATAATAATTGTATAGTATTATCTTTTAAAAGTATGTGTAGAATATTTGTATATTATCACAATATGATTTATTTTATATGCTTATATATCATATTACTTTATTTATATTTTAAGAAAAAAAGCTTTTATAACCATGACAGAATTTGGCATATCTATACCACTTGATCGGTTATCTTTTTGAGTGGTTAGTTATCCCTAGTCTATGGGTTTGATCGACAGGAATAATGTCGTTCAATTGGTTTGAGAGGAGGAATTTGGATGGATTATTTATTTAATTTTATTATAATAATATATTATTTTGTATATATTATAATTTGTGAAGCTCACTTGACACCTCATAAACACATGTTAGTATGCGTAATGAGTATGATTAATGGTTACTGAGATATTTGTCTCACCCTATTATTATTAATATTTTTTAAATAATCGTCTCATCTTATAACCCTAGAAGAAACTTCAAAAATTTGATTAAAACTATATTAATTATATATCATTTCTCTTTAAATGTGTGTATATAATATTTGTATATTATCACAATATAATTTATTTTACATACTTATATATTATATTATTTTATTTATATTTTAAGAAAAAACTTTTTTAACTATGACAGTGTTTATTTAAATTTTAGTTAAATTTATTTTTATCATGATTAGTTATCTTGAAATAAACTAAATTTATTTATAATATTATTTTTAAATTATATTGGGTATAAAATATATTTAAATAATTAATAATATATATTTTAGGAGAATTTTATAAAAAATAAATACCTAAATTGAGGGCGATAATAGCAGTGAGATAGTAACGTTAGAGACAACGACTGACGCAAAAAGTGACAACAACTATCAAACATAACAACGACGATAAAAGAATAGAGTGAAGTGGATTGAGAGACTGGTGATAGACAGGAGAGAAAAGAGAAAGTGCCCTTTTTCTTTTTAGTCTTCCAAAATGATAAGGGCAAGGGCAATTTTATTTTTTTATAATTAAAAAATTAATCTTAAGTCTCATAAGAATTTGACAATAGTTTTGTCATTTGTAAGATTTTTTTTATAATTTGATTCATTCTATAGAATTAAATACAATTTTTCCTAATTTTTTAAATTAAATTTATTAATAATTAATCTAATTAATTTTTTTAATCAGGAGAAAATATAAAATTTGTAACAAATGGTTATAATTTGAGAGTGAACAGTAAATGGCTGCAAATTCAAAACTACTACTGTATTTCATTTGGCCTAAAAAATCGAAATTTCAAAAAATAAAATATATGTAATTTATGTTTAAATTGTTACAATCATCCTTTCTATAATACGTGGCACAATCTTATTGGCCATTCAAACAGCCACGTGGGCATCTGAAGCTTACCACGGACTATCTTCCCTACTCTGCAGATTATTCGGATAATGAAACGAATCAAAAATACGAAACACAAACTTCCACCTCTCAAAGGGATAACGTCTCCCTCATAATCGAAACCGCCATGGCTACCCTCTTCTCACCACCACCCATCTCCTCCTCCGCCTCCGCCGCCGCAACAACAATCACCGCCTCATCAAAACCGTCTCCGTCATCCAAACCTCTACTCCCCATTTCATCCTCCAAACCACCACTAACCAACGCCTTAACAGCCGCCGCAATTGCCACTGTACTTACAACTACTCCTCTTCCTTCCTTAGGAGATTCCTCTATCAACTACCAAGTCTACTACGGCACTGCCGCCAGCGCCGCCAACTACGGCGGCTACGGCGGGAACTCCAACAAGAAAGACTCCGCCGAGTACGTCTACGACATCCCCGAGGGTTGGAAAGAACGCCTCGTGTCGAAGGTCGAGAAGGGAACGAACGGAACGGACAGCGAATTCTTCAATCCGAGGAAGAAAACGGAGAAAGAGTACCTTACTTTCCTTTCTGGTTTTCGGCAATTAGCTCCGAAGGACACGGTTCTGAACAATTTGGCGTTATCAGACGTGGAATTGCAGGATCTGATTGCGAATGCGGACAGCTTGAAGTCGGAGGAGAAGAAGGACGAGAACGGTCAGATCTATTATGTGTATGAGATCGATGGGGTTGGAACTCATAGTTTGATTTCTGTGACGTGTGCGAAGAACAAGCTTTATGCGCATTTCGTGAATGCTCCGACGCCGGAGTGGAACAGAGATAAGGAGATTCTGAGGCATGTTCATGAATCTTTTAAGACGGTTGGGTCCTTTTGATCTTGATTATTGAGCCTGTGTCTCTCTGGTAATGCATGATTTTTCTGTATGATCATCAACATGTTTGTTGTTGCTTAAAATTCTGCTGTGTTAGTTTCAATCTGATATTGAAATTGAAATTAGGATAGCCCCTGTTTATGACAGTGTCCATATGTAATTTAAGAATAAATCTGAGCTTTCATCAAACATTTTCTTGTGTCTGGGGAAGAATGAAATACTCTCTCATGATTAAAGCCTGAGAGATTTTCAGTTTAATTATCCTGCATTTCTTGTATTATGCAATAAGTTGGAGAGAATAATGCAGATTTATGTAACCCTCTGATAATGTTGGCCAAAATGGAAAGCTAACTCTTATTCTCAGTCATACTACTTCTCTGATATTAATCCCAGAAATTAGGTATATCTGATGTAGCCTTCATGACCGGTTAGATTACTTAAGGCCCTTGGTCACTTTTCGTGCTATCACATTCGCACTATTACATTGTATGGTTGGTAGTATGGAGAGTTCAGTCCAAAAGAGCTTCCTCCTTTCTGGGGACTATGCCTTTCCTTAATGATGATATTCTCATTATTATAAGATAAAAGTGTTAAATCATAGTTCAATCCCTAGTGGTGTGTATGAAGAGAGACTCATAATCATCTTTAAAGCCTATTTGGGAAATATGCAGTGCGATGGTCCAACAGGGATACCCTAAGTTTACCTGAAATAAAATTCTCACTTTTTTTTTGAGTGATTAACTGCTTTTGTTAGACTCTATTAAATATGAGTACATGTGAAATAGTATTAAAATGTTGCTGAGCGTGAAGAGTAAATGGTTGTGAATTCAAAATTAGTATTTGAGGCTATAATCCCATCAAACTAGAGCATGTGGTGAAAAAGTATTTGTATAGATGGTATTGGAAATCATGTTTTGATCTAAATATAAAATAAAACCACTACATATAGAAAGGGAATTGGAGAATGCGAGTGAGAGGGAGATAGCTAATACAAAGTGAAATCGTCGTCATAGGAGACATTGGAGGCTCGTCGACAAGGAGGGGCATTCTCATCGTACTCGCCACAACAGCTGCACCGTCTCTTCCAATTGCGGTGACCTGTGTTGGGTCTGTTGTCTCTGTCGTCCATTTGTACACTATCACCCCTGATTCGTCTGTCCACTCCCCATCTATCCCTTGGGGTGGTGGCGCCAACGAGAACAGCCCCTTCTCCCCTGTAACACCACACCATGGCAAAGCATTCTATATGGGCTTGAGAAGGGATGTGATGGCAGTTTTAGGCCACTAGTCCAGCTGAACCTAGTTAGGCCCATTTAGTTCACTGAATTGGGCCAGGATAATATCAGTTCTGGGGAGGATTTCTTTCTTTCTTTTCTATATCAAATATACCAATAAAGTCAATAAAAGTTAGTACAGATGGTAAAGAATGAGTTCATATCTCATAAGGACGTGAGTTTGATACCCGCTGCCATTGTGAGGACTCATCTAATAGCGATCTCGTAAGTCCTCTATAAATACTCTTTGACCCCTAGGGCTGTGCTTTGAAATTAGTAGGAGATCGGTGCCGAACATTTAAACTTTTTTTTATATAAAAAAATATACCAACAAAGAGTGGCAACAAAGCTTGGCACATAGATTGTGCGTTTCTACGTCTAGAAAGAACTAATCTCTACATTATTAGTAAGGGATATTGCATAATTTTTATAAAAAAACAAAACAAAACTTTACTTCCTATGTTACTAATGGAACGGACTAATCATTTACAACATGATAAACTTTAAATTCCTATTGAAAAAAATACTCATATTTAATATTTAACAGTATTTCAAATATCACTTGTGTATATAAAAAGTACTCCATCCATTCCTCAAACTTCCAACATACAAAACTGATTTATCTAAAACATGAATTCTTGTTACCTAATATTCATGGCTATCTATAAAACTTGTTAACTAATTAATTAAATTTCTCTAACTAATAATTTTTATTATGGGCGATTTTGATATTTTATAGGGAAAACCCTCCCCGGAGGATTTAGATTAGCAAGCAGGAAGACTTTATCTTTGTAATTAAGCAGATGCATTTTTCAGATTATACAAACTAAAATGCATAATTTCAATAATTTTGATAAGTTGTAAATGATTAGAGATGTTATAGACATTTCATCATTTTTTTTTTAGTACCTTTGGTTATAACTATGCTTTGATCCAAATCCAACCTTTAAGGCCAACCCGATATATTAAATAAAACATAAATTAATAGGGGTTGATCCAAGTGGTAAGTAACTCAGTATCGCTTAAGCGAGATTTCTAGTTTAAGCCTTGACATATGTAAAAAATTCCCGTTGGGATACTCGCCCACCATAGTCAGGTGCGCGAAGTAGGTCGAATCCGAATATAATCAGGGCAAAACTCCGATAAATCGAGTGGGTAATAAAAAATAAAATAAAATAAAACATAAGGAAACTACACTTCAATTAAAAAAAACACACACATTACAAAAATTTAACAATACATGGGTGTAACTTGAACCATATTATTAAATTAAAAAAACTAAAATTACTAAATCAAATTAAAAATTAGACCCACATAATACCCAAAGAACTAGTTTAATCTTTAGAAATTGATAAACTTAGTGTAGTGTTGAACATTCTTAGACAATTTCCACACCAGCATTCAGATATCAAAACGAACAAGCAGAAATAAGTTATGGCAGGCCAACCCAAATTTGAAGATAGTTCTAAGGATAACTGAATCCTGCCCTGACTGTCAGCTTATAGTGTGACTAATTGTTCTAGATTTAACTAATGAATATATGAGATATGTGACTATTTAGAGCATATTCGATCTCTAAAGAGTACCATTTTATTATGATTCTAATCAAAACGTTTGAGAAGGTATTATAACTTTTGGGTATCTAAATTTACGTTAGAGGGTAATAGACAGGTCACTCTATCTAACATTGGTATCACTTAGGAGGAAAGGAGACTTTACCCTATCTTTATATCATGAGTGAGCTTAACCCATTTTCAAAAATTTTGTATAAAAAAAATTATAAATTAATACATACAGTATATTATTCTTGTATGTTATTTTACAATAAAGATTATTTTTATCAATTTTTTATTATAAGCATAATTTTTTTATTTATTTTTCTATTGGAAAATAATATAAATAATTATAATTTACCCTTTAATTTTTAAAGAAATCAATCTATTGATATCTTACTTTGTTTTATCAATTGTAGAAATTTTCAATTTTTCTCTCTCTATATACTTTGTTTAAGAAAAATATTAAATAGAATAACGCACCAACCCTAAATAATGTCATATTGTGTGTAGGATCAATCCAACAAGTGATATTACAAGGAGCAATGGTTCTAAGAAATCAAATGAGCATGTAATGACAAATTTAAATATAAAAAATAATAATAAATTTATATTGTTCATTTATTGTTAAGATTTTTTGCCGATTAAATATCTTCTTTATCACCTTGTAATCATTCCGGTGTAATTATTTTTATGCTGATCATAAGAAGCCATTGTGAGACCAAGGTCAAACCACTTGGCTTGGCTATATATATATATATATATATATATATATAATTGTAACTGTGTTCATTTATATATATTCATATTGGGAAGTTGACTTTTTATTGGAAAACAATTTGGTCAACTCATCCACGGACAAGGGGCATTATTGTAATAGTCCAACCTCATGTATATGAATGACAAATGTATTATGTTTTTTAATTTCTTTATTAGGGAAAATATGTCTCCTCTCCATTTTAGATATATCAAACTCATTACCTTTTCCATGTAATGACTTTTTTTGGGATGAAACAGGTAATGACTTTATTTGAGAAAACAAACATAAACTTTGGTAATTAAAAATGTTTACTTTATTCTCAACAAGGCTAAATCTGTTTATATACATCGATATCACTGACGGACTTATAATAATTTACAGTTTTAATTTTATTATAATAATGTAAAATTAATTTAATATTTTATTTTCTTAAAAAATGTTAAAGGGTTATCATTTCAGCTAATCACTTTTATCATTTTTTCGCCAGTTAATCACTTTTATTATTCTGAGTTGTAGGGTTTAATAGAGCTCAACTCTAATTTAAATTTTTAGGTAAAAGTGTATTTTTATTCCCCTAATTTTATACAAAATTTTAGTTTAGTCCTTAATTTTATACATTATTTTTTTAAACTTGGCATTTTTTGTTAATGAAACTAACGGCATTAGTGACTTAGTATTATAGAATTAAAAAGACACCTGAAGTTACTAAAATTAGACTTTATATAAAATTAAACGAGGAAATTAATGTACACTTTTAACCGATTTTTATAACTAACAGCACTGCTTTGTTCGCTGGATTACCTTAAAAAACATCTAGTCAGCAAGTAACCAGAATATATAATACTTTCATCCCAAGAGATTCAATAAGATATATATTTACACATCACAAAGTCCAAACACAGCAAATATAATATAGTAGTAACACAAATTAAAGTAATTGAGAAAACAAGGCAACCTAAAACATATTACGAGAAAAACACAAACATACAACAAACACACAATCATAATACATCAGAGAAGAAATACACATGAAAACTAAAAAACGAAGTCTATATATGTATTAGTACAACAGCTAGCATATATATATATGTTATGAAATAGTGAAACTGGAATATCATCATCACAGCACAAACTAGAATCACATGGAGGAGTTATCACCATCTTGTTCAATCTCAGAAGCTGGTTCGTCTTCTTCATTATTATTATGCAAGCAATTATTAGAATCTGCATGGCCATGGCCAAAGGCCTTGACGTGATCTTTGAGAGACCTTTTGTGCTTAAAGTCAGAGCCACAAAGACAGTACCAGAGCTTGCCGCAGTTCTTCTCGTGAGTCCGCCAGTCGCCTTTGACGGCGAACGGCTTGCCGCATTTACGGCACGGGTAGGGTTTGATTCCATGCTTTCTCTTGTAGTGAGTCTGCAGAGTCCTGAAGTCCTTCAGAGGCCTGGCTCGTGGATGCTCAATGTTGTGCTTGCAATCTGGTGCACAACAATAACATGGTAACCTTAGCATTCCCGATGGTTGTGTCCCTTTTAGAGAATCTGCTCCTCTTCTGTATTGTGATCCATGTCCCCACATATGCATCTGCCACAAAAAACCCATTATCACTCTTTTACATCTTCTATACGTGATTTTGATAGTGATGATATGCTATAGTTTGTAGTGTGTGTCAAAAGAAGTCTCACATTGCTCAAATTAAAGAAAGCCTTAGTGTATGAACTCTATCTTGATACAAAAGTTAGTTGAATATTTTTTTATAGATTAAAAAAACCAAATAAATAAGTTAATTATAACAAAATTTAACTCTTCTAGATGAAATCAAATTATATAATTTTTAATTTACTAAAATTAAGTAGTTAGTTCTTATATTATTAGTTATAATCACCTAATTTATTTAATTTCTTTAATCTACTAAAAATATCAACTAGCTCCAATTTTATATTAATGATATAAGAAGTATAAGCTAAAATAGTGTTCTTAAACATGACTCAAATCTCTATAGGATAGAATAATGCTTAAAGACAATGTCTTGAACACAATTCAAACCAGATTTTCAATTTGTCTTGTCAACAACATGACACACGAGCTTAGACACACTATTTTTACTAAAGGCCGTCTTCAAAGTCTACAAATTTCTTCACTTTGCTGCTGCAACTTTGTCTTCATTTACAATGTTTTCTTAATGTTAATCTATATATGTTTCCTTCATTTTTTCTTCATAAACAAAAATCATCATTGACCTAAGACTTAAATGCAGCGAAGTTGCAGACTTAAGTGGATTAAACCACCACAGACAAGGAAACAAGTATAAATACATAGAAAAACCCATCCAATTATGCATATGTAGAAAATTAAAAGATCTAATTTACTTCAAATTAATTAGTGGTTTAGATGAATAAATTTGTAGGTTCTAATAAATCTTCAAGCATGATATACAATTATTTAATTTTAAATATTTTATGAAAGCCCACAAATTGGCAGAAAGCAAAAACTAGTGTTTAAGTATGATCTAATAACATCTTTATTTCTTAAAAGTTGATGCCATGATACGTATGGATTATTATGGTCTCAAACTCCCAGGCTAAAAAGATAAGATAACTAGAGAAACCATCTAGTTATTGTCAAAAAACTAAAAGAGACAAATCAAGACAGGCATAAAGAAAAACCTAGTGTGTCTGTGTGAAGTTTCTTTCGTATAACTGAAAATATAAAAAGTTCTTATCATCTAATGCTTTCATTATGTTCTCTAATTTCAACATTGAGAAGTAAATATTTGAGATCTATCTCCTCTCTCTATATATATAACCAATATGTGAAAGATGAATTCGAAAGCTTAATTCATGTCAACAATAAAATCAAAACAAATTAAAAGGAGAAGTTCTTAAGATATTTTTTTGTAGCTAATCATTTCATGTTTCCAGAAAGAGATGAGACAAATTAGAGGTAACTTGAAGTTCCTACGATTTGTACAAAAAAAAAAAAAAAAGCTCAGTACAGCTCAGAGCTTTTGCTCAGGTTTTCTTTTTCCTTAATTCTTAAGTTAAAATATGCATATCAAAGGTATATGAAGAAGAATGGATCTCCATAGCCTTCAGACAGACACACATGAGGTCCCAACAAGGCACGCTTTCATCTCTGATCAAAAGACAAGTCTTTTTTTATTTTAATTTTTACTGTTCAGGTGCTTTGTTTACAGACTGAGATCTTTCAGAGACTGAAATGAGCTCAGACTCTCACAGACAACTGAATTTTGATAAAAGAAATATCTGAATCCTGAAAGAGGCGCTGTTATTAATGATTTGTCTTGCTTCTTTTGCCATTCATTTGTATGTGCAGCACAACGTTCTAGGTGACATAAAAGTAGGAACACATTCAAAAAGAGTAGATTTATAAATTAATTTTATTTAAGAAAAGAAAACAACACTAGATAATTAGTTAAAAGTAGTGGTGATGAATCTGAGACAGACCAAACAGTTCACGTTCAGATATGAATCCTAGATGAGAGTGCCAAAAAAATTAAAAAGGAGAAAAGAGATAGAGCCATGAAAAGGGAAGAACATAAAAAATTTAGGAACTTTAATTCTCAAGTCAGATGAATTAACAAGAAGAGAAATAAAGAGAAGAAAAAGCAAGAAGCAAGTACCTGAAGATTATTATATCTATTGAAAGTCTTTAAGCATAGAGGGCAAGAGAACCGAGTAGGGCCAATGAGAATCTGAGAAGGGGTTGGAATCCAATACTGACCCTTGTTTAATCTCTCCAAAGGGTATCCAGAAACCAAACCAAGTTCCTCTTTTTCAACCATTTCAACAGAATTTGAGATCTGACTGCTTGAAGAAGAAGAAGAAGAAAAAGAAAAAGGAGTGTCCATACTAGTAGGAAGCCCTATTCCTAGGGCAACAATCACAGTTCCTCTATCATCATCATCTTCCTCGTCGTCTTCTTCATATTCTTTCTCCATTCTCTCATCCTTCTCTTCATCTTCCTCTTCTAGGGCTCTTTTTGAGGGTTTTTCACTTGATGTTGTGAGGCTTAAATTGTTGATGAGAGGCAGGGCTTCTTTGAGAGGAGGGGAATTTGGAGGATGATGGCCTAAAGTGGTGGAGGAACTACCTGAAGAGCTTTTGTATTGAATAATGGAAGATGAAGATGATGATGTGCAGTGATTATTATTAGAGTACTGAGCATGATGATGAAGAGGGTATAAGGAATTATTACAGGCGTTGGATTGATGAGAAGTAGTAGTAGTAGTAAAGGAAGAGCAGTGATGAGGAGGATGAAGAAGAGGGATGAAGTTGAACCAAGACTGAGGATCTGTCATGGCTAAAATGTTTAATGCTTGGCAAGGCGATTTGGTTTTGGATGGTTTGGTTCTTTGGCCACTTGTGATAGATCAGTATATAAATATTGTGTGGGAAAAGGTTACACACAGTAGAGAGAGAGAGAGAGAGAGGATATGGTGATGGGGGAAATGGATAGCCATAGGCATGTTTCAGGGTAAGGAAAAGTTGAGGTAGATTTAGGTAAAAAAACGGGGGGTAAATTATAAATAAACCATATTTTATCTGTGATATATTGTGGAAGTCGGGGTGTTATATGAAGAAGAAAATATTATCGATGTTCATAAATTAATTCACACTCATTTATTGTTGAGTCGGTATGTTATTTACTTTTCACTACTGAGATTAATTTGAATTCTAAAATGATTGACATATATAATATAATTATTTATTGCTCTGCCTTAGTTTAGCTATGCTGTAGTAGAATCTGTTTTACAGATCGATAAATTCTTAAATGTAGACTTGTGTTGATATTAATTAAGAGCATGCTGTCACAAGAAAAATGAGAGTTTTACAAAGCTAAGGATTCTACCAATAGTTTTGTGGCTACGATATTGAAAATTTAGACCATTCATTAAACTAATAAAAAAATGATGTAAGGATCAATGATTCAGCAGTAGTTAAACCAGAGCCAATTTAATAATAATTAAAATAAGGTTCATTTAACCCCATAGATGTGACTTTATTTCACCTAATGGCTAAAAGATTACAAAATTACACTGCAGTATTAAAGGACGAAAGAGAAATTTTATTTTAGGTAAATAATTAAAATACCCCTTTATTTATTTATTTTATAAATACATATACATATTTTAACAATTAATAATAAAAAATTACAAGAATACATATAAAAATTTACAAATCTCAATTTACATTATAACACTTATATAAAAATTTACAAATATTTATAAGTGAATTTATAAGTATTTTAACAACTAACAATAGTATATATAGAAATTTATATCTCATAATTTACAACACCTTATACTAAAATTCATAAATGTTCATAATTTCACAAATGCATATAAATATTTTAACAACTAACAAAAAATAACACTGCAGTGTAATTTATTATCAACACATAATTTCACTTTTAGACCTTTGCTAATGCAGTGTAATTTAAAAATCTTTTGCTCTTTATTTGAAATAAATTGACCTACTTATGAAGACATACGTCTTGACATGATAAATTATTTGTTTGGATCTACTTATGGAGATATTCCACCTGAAAGACGGATTATAACAATTGGTTTGCAAAATCTAAGTGAACAAAACTAATTAATCAAACTAATGAAATACATGCATGCGCGCCCACTCACATTAAGTGAAGTTATGAATTTATGAATTTATTTTGACCAAAGATGTTTTGTTCAAGGTAAAAGAAGGAAGGAAAAAAGTGTGACAAAGAGAGTGGACAAATTACCCCCTGCGAAACAATAAGAGGAATTAAAGGCTTTTTAAGGAGAAAGGCAAACGCGGAGTCAGAAATTGGACTTTGCAGGTTGTCTCCCTTCCCTTGAGATAAGAGAGTGTCGTCGCACCACACACACACACTCTCACACACAAAAGAAAAGTAGAGAGAGAGAGCATTTGTGTGATTTTTAACTTTTCTTTCTTTCTTTCTCACTTTCTCCAAGCAAACGGGTTGTTTTTTCAGGCTTTACCAACTTGCAGCGTTTGCTTGGGTTGACGTGCTTAGTATTTAGTTTAGGGCTTCTCATATTATCACATTAATTAATTTCATTAACATAAGGGTTAAGGTTCATCTAAGAACCCTAAATCCTAAAATATTTTTTTAGGAGTCAGTATCCTAAAGCATTTTATGATTATCCTTTATCTTGAAGTATATTTTTAGGTGTATCTGATACCTTAAAGCATTTTGTTGTACAATTTTATTCTAGCAAAATTTAGTGTGCTAGCTAGATATACCTGGAAATATATTTTAGAGTGTTTGATGAACACAAAATGATATAATTGGAAAAGTAATTCAAAGTGCTGAATGAACCTAAACCTAACATAAATCTTTGGTTTTCAAGTCTGAATTTGTTGGCTTCTCTCTTATAATGTCTAAATCATCATCTTCTAGTTTTCTTCCACTCCTCTATCTCTATCTCTACCTCTACTCACACACAGAGAGATAGGTATTAGATAAAGATATTGAAGGTAAAAGTTGTATATAACTCAGTAGCTATAAGTAGCAAGGAACATACATGTGTATGAGTGCTACTAGTTAACAAAGAGGTGCAGTGTGTTGCAGGTAGAAAACGACGTTTGAATTGTCTGTTTTCATTCTTATATATTCAAGTTTTGCAGGTATGAGTGTCAGATTTCTCAAGTGAATTTAACTCAATTCCTTTTACAAAGAAGGAAAAAGTTTGCAATTTCTTGAACACGTGGAGCTCATATCAAGCACACAGAATTTGGTGACATTTTTACAGGTTGGACCCTAGAGGCCAAACCATATATATGCATTCATATATATGAGCTTGAAAATGAAAGGAACAAGACAGTGCGTATTGAGATATATATATATATATATATATATATTGAGAGAGAGAGAGAGAGATGGAACAAGTAGGTAACAGTGAAGCAGGAGACAGAAACAGCGATGGGCAAAAGCTACGTTTTGCTCTAATAATGACAGATCACGGTGGGCTTAATTTGTTAGGAGAAAGCATGGAACAAGTTTAATTAATTTCATGTTGGATGGAATTTATGTTATTAGAAGAATATGAAAATGATCTCTTAAAAAACTTTCACCTTAAATTATTATATAGATTGAAATATATGCACTTATATTTGACTGATATATGCGGGCTCCTCTATAATATTATCTCAAATTCTAATTATAAGAGTTTATTAATTTTTGTAAATAAATTAAAAAAACCTAAATAAATTAGTTAATTATAATCAAATACAACCTTTCAAAATAAATTCATATTATATATTCTCCAATATACTCAAATTAGTCAACTAGCTCTTATATTAGTTATAATTAATTATTTTATTTAACTTAATTAATATATCTAAAAGAATCAACTAGCTCTTATAATTAGGACTTCAGGTAATATAATTGAAGAGCCAATTGTGAGCAATGGAGGTGTATATGTAGGAATATAAATATAATCCTCTCAAGTTCGCTTTAATTTGCTAGAGTTGGTGAGGTTGTATGAAGGAAATTTTATCCTACATGGTAATGAATGTTACACTTTAAAATAAAAGCATAATGTTACGCTTTAAAATACTACATGATAATAGTGTAATTATTGAACATGACCTTTTGATCAGTAATATATTCAAAGATTTTAATATTGATAGAGTACAATGACACTATAAAAATTATATAGCTGATCCAGTTAATAAAATAAAATTTGTTGCTGCTGCTGCTCCGGTGAGGTTGTATGAGTTAAAGGTGTAGGAGATTGGCTTTCATGAAATTTCATTTCTCAAAGCCAAAATTTAGGGGTTTTGAATCCGTTTATGAGAGGGGGTCTTATCATGATTGGGAATTTTGAAAAATATTATTCACTTCACTCTAGTAATTGATAATGTTCGAATAAAACTTTTCTCGTTTTCTTAGGTTACCCTAAACCTAAACCTTAATGAATCACTCAAATGAAAAAATTAGAAAGAAAAGACCAGGTCCTCTCAATTAAATGTGAAAGGGTATTGAGTTTAGGTTGACAATTTTTTTTAATGCTAAATTATTTTCGGGATATCAAACCCTAATTAATGTTGTTGGATTATCCTTATATCGCTCTTGGTAAATTAGGGCTTGATTGAGTAAAGGGCTGAGATAATTTTCCTTTTATTTAATAATAAAGAAAAAATAAATTAATTAATCTAGTAATCATTAAACTGATGGATAATAGGGATTAAGGGAGTCAGTTTTGACGACATAATTCAGTAATCACTCACTCTTAGAAACTACTCTCTCTTAAAAAAAAACTATCTCCGTCTCTTTAATGTATTTGTTATGTAACATAGATAGAGTCTTGATCATGACTCAATTTTGTGTGAGCAATTCAGATACTTAATTAGATTTATAGGCATGACGAAAACCCTACAAATCCAAATAAAAAATATTGGATCAGGCTTTTTAGCAATTTTTTCAAACATAAGACTTGGACTCGATCAAGATCTTATTTGAGGAAATGTTGAACCACTTAAGCCAACTCCATTAGCAGCTAATAGGCCAGGTCTTCTAGAAAAATTGTGCAAGAAAGCATACAGGATAAATTGTAAATTTCTGGGTTTCACTCACAATTATTGGAGGAGGAACTGTGAAAATTTTTTGTTCCATATCATGTGATTCACAAGTCTCCCACCAATATTTACAAGTAAAAGTAAATGTTGTTGTTTACCAAAAAAAGTGTTCTGCAAAACCATTGATTGAATCTGTGAGTACCATATGTTGGCAAAAAGAATCTGTGTATGTACCCTTTAGACTTTTTAATTTCATTAAATTATGACAAGAAAAATCTAAAGAAATTTTCATGATTCCATCGCTTTCATTGGGCTAGAGAAGAAGAAGAAGGGGGAAATGATCCCCTTTGTCCTAATGAATGATTCTATGGTTGGATGATTGACTGTATGAAAGACAAAGGAAATTAATTACGTATAAAAATTGTGTAATATATATAAATATAAGTGTCACATCGTTAATTAAAATATAACCCGCAATTTCAGGCAACATGTAGGAACTCATCATGTCCAACCCATCCCAATTCTATCCATGTCTTCTTGGTCCCTATTGTCGTTATATACTTTACAAAATTTTAACTTTGTTTTCATCATCTCATCTTAGGATTGTGAATTTGAAAGAGGAACTTTATAAAATTTTGGATTTCCTAAATACAATGTTTAAGGTATTGAATTCCCCAACACTTTTAGCATAATTCTCTCAAGTACTTATGCTGTTATGCACTACCTATAGGCTTTTTATTTTACCACGAACTACAAGGCCAGATTTTTTATTTTTTTGCTAAATACTTATATTTTTTTATTTAAAATAATTATATTTAAGATATTATTAGATACTAAATATTAACACATCTTCTAACGAGAATTTTTGCCATGATGTAAGAAATTAATACATTCTAATACACCTAACCCTTATTGGTAACTACACGGCCAGCTTTAACCTTATGGATGCTAAATATATAAAGCTAATAGTAAATGAGAAAGGAAACACAACCTCAACTATTGCTAAAAAAAATGTAAACAGAGAAAGAAATAAAAAAAACTTCTCCAAGATACTCCCATTATTCTCTCTTCTCATTGGATTGGGAACTCAAGCTAATGAATATTTTGTTTGATAAAATTTATATCTCTCTCATAAATTAAGCCATGTATTATACAAAAATAAAATATTGTTATTGAATTATTATTTATATTGAATTAGTATTTTATTAAGCCATCATATGTTATATAAAAAATTTCTATCAACATTTAAGTGTTAAAAGTAACACTTTTTTAAAATAAGTTAAATCAAAATTTTTAAATTAGCATATCTTCATCTACAAAGTCGCTAGGCTTGTTTGGACATGAGGTTAATCTGAAAATGACGTTGCCCCCAAAAAAACCATACGTATTAAATAGTATGTCCGAAATCTCTCTATCTTAAGATAGAGAGTATTTTCTGCTTCCATTAATTCCTATTTATCTCTTTAAATAAAATATAAAATGTTTCTTAGTTTATGTGTGTGTTTGGAAACATCCCAAACCTAGGTTTAGTCAAAACTTAAGTTTTGAAAAATTTTAAAATAAATAACTATATTTGTTCAAATGAGCTTGTGGATTAAATCATAGTTTAAAACTAAAGTTTCAGATAAATTGGTCAGAATAACTTATAGAACAGTAAAAGAGCTTATGAACTAACTAATTACTATATTACCTTTATTTTTTCTTATACACTTTCTCCTACTTTTTCTTACACCCTCTCTCATTTCATCTCTTATCTCTCTTCATTTAATACTCATATCTTTTTTCGTAATTTATCAATAATAAAGGTATTTCTGAAAATAATTATCCAAATACTCATTTATTCAAAACTATTTTTTTCATAAACTCTTCTCCCAAAACCCTTTTTCTAAAAGTTGTCCAAAAGCCTTTCATAAGCCATTTTTCAAACTTTTATCTAAATGGGCCCTATAGTATAATAAATTCTCTCTCTCTCATATCTCTATTAGTTAATTACTCAAATATATATATGATAATATGAGTTAAAAAAGTGTGAATACTATGTGACTCAAAGGGTTATAAAAAAATCCCTTGGGCACTCATAGATATTGTTCCATTATTAGAATATATTGTTGTCATTAGGAGAAATTAATCTCGCTGATAATATTGGAAGTAAACTGCTTCGATCCTAACTATATGACTGAAAATCAACTCTCTCAACTACCTATTCAAGAGATACCTTACAACAAAAATATAATTTTCTATATGTTTCAATTATTTATTTCATGATATACTACATAAATATTATAAATAATATATAATAAAATTATTTTTATTATATATATAATTTTAAATAATTAATTATTCATGACGACTTAAGAGACCTTATTTTCAAAAATAAATGTGTGCTGACCAAAATGCTCTTCAACATTTAATAGTTATACAAAGAAAATTTGGAATTACCACTTCAAATATTTAGCACACTCAATTATAGAATGCATCATTATTAGTATTTCAACATTTTGTTAGTCCCATAAAATAAATTTGGAAGTGCTACTCCCAAAGGACCAAAATCCTTAGGAATAACTTCAAACATAGAGGTTTCCTACATATGAATAATTAATTCTTATTTATGATTTGTGCAATGATATAATCATTCCAGGATTTAAAGCGTAAAAAGTTTTTACTTATTCTAATAAATGCACTTCCCAAGATTTGAACTAATATTTTTCTCCTTATAATGTGAAGCTGTTTACTGCCTCAACCAACATCTTGTTGGTATTAATTAACATTTCTTTTGATAACTTCAACTAATACATTTTTTAACTAATTTTTTTTTTGTTTCTAAGGAATTTCAACTATTCATCAGTTACATATGTATACATACATTCAAAAAAATAAGAATAAAATTTGCAGCATGTAAAGCATTTGATTATATATATATATATATATATATATATTTGCGTATAATAATTAATAAGAAGAGTAGTTGATAATGAGGTTAAATATTGAAGTTAAACATGTATGGCAAGATGCTATATTCGCGCTGCTGTTTCATAAAAAGTTTCTGAGAAGTCACAGGGACCCACTAGGTAGCTACCTTCATTAACTTGAAATTGGAGAGACTCTCTCTTCTTTAACCCAAAACATTTTCTTTATATATATATATATATATATATATATGTATATGTGTATGTATGTCCCCTTAATACGGTTTGAAAGCGAAATATGAGTGCATGCAGCAGGGAAATTCTTGGCCTTGTGTTTTGTGTGTGAGAGATATGGGAGAGTACTGAGTACTGAAGTTGACACATGAGAGAGGTTGAGATGAATTGCTATATAGACAAAACGATAATTGGAAATCACTGTTCACATACGCATAGAGCGTCACCCTTTCTTTGGAGCTAGCTATAGATCTACCATTCATTTTTCTCTCTTCTTAGTGTTTTCCAGCTCTCTCTGCTGAGATTTATTATTATTGTTATTGCCTCAGAAAATGATGGCCCCAGTTTCTCTTTCACTAGCTAGGGCTCGTCTTATTACAATACCCTTTAATTGTGTGCGTGTATGCAGCACAAAAAGTTGTCCAATATATTGATAATCATTAAGCTACGTGTTGGAATATTGGTGGTGAGTAGAGTTAATTGTTAGTTATTTCTTACTCACTTAATTTAAGTTTTTTTTTCTTATAGAAAAAAGTTTAAATCAATTAGGTTTCAAAGATTTATCAAAGTCAAGATATACCAACATATATGCTAAAAAATATTTACAAATTATTCATTAACAAGATTATTATATTGACTGCTTTGAATTTATGATTTTATAGGTTATAAGTCAACTTTTTACTAATGGGATTAATTTTTTTTTATTGGCTCACTTAATGTAAGGTTCTATTTATATAAAAAAAGTCATACACTCCATGTATGTGTAGGGAGGTTAAATTTATTGTATTTACCGTGTGAGTTGTGTCTAAAGAAAGGTTGGAGTTGAAAAAATGCTTCATTGAATGCATAGGTAGGTGCTAATAAAAGTCTCATATTATTTAATCTCAAGAGAGCTCATGTGATAACAACCTATAAATAGATAGTGTATGGTCGGTGCTGAGGCTAAGCACATCAAGCTCTTCAGTTTTTCTCTTCCCCTCTACTTAGTTATATATTTATATTTATGTTGTGATTTGTTCCCTCACATTTACCAAGAAGGGTTCTTTTTAATCATGGTAAGTCTTACAAAATCCTCACCTCATAGAGAAAGAAAAAGTTTACACCTCATGTGTACTCCAAGAGAACTTGATGGTTTGTTGTCCTTTCATCATTTTTGTGGTTAATATATTCTTCTCTCTAATCTTCTTAACGCTACCTTAGCTTTGTTTCATAAATTGAAAACACATAAGAAAATTCCAAAAGAGAAGCATCCGTTATTGTTTGTTTAAACTCAGTGAATGAACGAATATGTTGGCTAGAGTATTTAAGTTTATACTGATGAGAATATATACATTATTTTTAAATTCACCATCGTTTTTATATTTTTAATTTTTATAACCATTTTGCTTAAACTCGTATTATTTATAAACTCGAAGTTGAACTTGCAAGTTTACTCTCGAGTTTATTATTTTTACGATTTTAACTTATAAAATCGTGTCTATTTACTCATAAACTCATGCTAATTTTTTTAATTTAATTATATTTATTAACTTTATATACTAACTTCATAGATAGAAATATCTTTGTTAAGATGCTAAATTACGAAGGTTAATAGATTTAATTTTAATTGTTTCTAATTTTGAAATAAATTTAAATCAAATTTTTATATTTTTGTATTTTGATTAAGATATTTCTTTGTACATAGTAATAGTTGACTTTAAATTCTGAGTGATGCCACAAAGCCTATAATCTAATTGTGCTTAATATATAATATACTTTTTAGTATATTTTATACTACACATTAGATTTTATATTAAGGTGAGGAGAAATTAAAATACTTTTTATTTCTTTCATGAACTTAAATTATTCTTTGTAGATAAGGGCTAAAATTAGTAGTTTATGGATAAAAATATGAGATTTTAGGTAAGGCCCATGCTATAAGTGAATGGTAATGAGGAAGTGACACTTGCTGATATTCCTTCTCCAATTTTGGCGGTTACTATTTCATATGAAATCAAATATAATATTCTGTATGTTCCTTGGATTTTCATCAATTTGGCTTTATATAATCATATTCAAAGAAAATATTCTATTCTCTGTCTTTGATTATTCTATTCTCGAGCAGCACATGTGCTTCTTCATATATCTAAATTAAACCTTCAAATAATAATTATAAACTTTTTATTCTGAATATTTTTAAAAAATTGAAAATTAAAAGACTATCTTCATTTCGTGTTTTGCTTTAATAAAATAAAAACATTGAAACTAAAAAATATAAGATTAAAACACATGATGATTTATTCTGATATTTGAAGTGTTTAATTTAAATGATTTATTTACAATTGGGTAAAAAATGATGATTAAATTAACTTAAAATGTTTAAATTGTCCCATTAAAAAAAGCGGTTATATATCATATAATATCCTAATCTTATTTCTCATATATGCCAAGTATCTTAATCTTATTTGTAGTATAATTTTACCCATAATCTTTTTAATTTAGTATAATTCTTAATTAGTATTTAAAAAATAAGATTATGTGTAAAATTGTACCAAATTAAAAAATTATGGGTAAAATTACACTACAAATAATATTAGTATACTGGATGCATATACAAAATAAGATCAATATATTGGGTGCTATATAATCCCAAAAAAAAAAATTACACAAACTAATGCCCATTGGTTGATTTGATGCTTATTCCTCTTAAATAAAGTCTCAAATTCAAGTCTTATACCCTAAATCCTACATTCAAGTCTTCTTACACATGAAAAACAAAATGTTGTTGAGAGTTTTATACCCAGGTAAAATTACATATGGCCTAATCCGAATTATGTAGACTCAATATAGCTTTTAGAAATTAGTTTCTATTAGACAAAATAAATAAATTAGTTGCTATTACTAAAGTGAAATTAGTTATAAATTACCCAAAATTAAAAATTAAAAAAGGGAAATACTTTTTTTACTGAGCATGATCATCTTCCAATCGAGGACAATTTTATTCGAGATTAAAAGTTTAATTTATCTTAGAAATTAACTCCTTCAGTTACATATAGACCATGTTGATAAAAGAAATTATTTTTTTTTTATATAAGAGATGGTTATAGCCTAAAAATAAAATAAGTTACTTTCCGTAGGAATTAAATCATAAACAATCTATATCTACCAAGTCCTTTAACTTTATAGGACACTTCTCATATATAATAGAACAAGAAAAGCCTTCTTTTACGAGGGCATCTATCACCTAGTTAGCTTCTCTCGATATAAACTGCAATTGTAATTTCAATGGTCTACACATGAAATCCGCAATTTGCACAACTAACAAGCTTCTTCATTGCCAAGTATTATCATCTGCCAACATATCTATGAGGAATTTTACATCTGATTCCAGAACAAACCTCCTATACCCCTTATCCCATACACTTTGGAGCCCTTTCACCATCGTCCATTCCTCTGCATTAGCCGCACTACAAATTTCAGTGAAATGTGAACCCATAAATTCATTTAATATGATTGTCTCTTAACATCCTATCACATCCAACTTTATTATTAGACACTTTCATAACCCCGTCCACATTCAGTTTAACCCACCCCATAGGTGATGGATGCTAGGTCAGATTATCTATAAGGGACAGTTGATGTGAATTATCATTATCATTATCATTCCTCTACACGTACCTTCTCCATACTTGTAAGATAACTATTTTTGGTTGTTCAGGTTTTATGGTATCTGGATTAAATACAACCATATTCCTCTATAGCCAAAACTTCCAAATTATTACTCCTTAAATAAAGTTTCAAGAGTCTCTCATATTTTTCAATTGTCTCTTTAGATTTAAAGGAAATTAATCGGAAAAAATTTTGCCCAAAAATGGCTAAAGAAACACAGTCCATGAAGGGCTGAGAAGCGATAGGGAAATATTGTTGGACCAATGGTTTCCCATTTCCAAAAGTTTAAGGATTAGAGTTAAGCTCTGACGAGCTTTATAATAATCTGTCCAACAAAATATTTATAGTCTCACCCATCGGCATATGTGAGTTGAGCTAATGAAATAGTGATATATACTATTATTTAAAACATATTTAATTTTTATAAAATATTATTTTATTATAGTTTTAGTTGTAATGCTTGGAAAGATATTTTAATTTTATGTATCTAAATTTACGTCCGAAAGTAATTGACGACTCGTCCTACTTAATATTGGTATCATTTAAAAAGAAAAGAGATTTTGTACTGCCCTTAGATTGTATGTAAGCTTAACTCCCTTTTAAAAAAATTTGTATAAAAAAAAAATTATAGTCTCTTATTGCCATTGTTTTTTTTTATTATCTTGTTTGTTTATTTTTTATTTGGCAGGTTTAGCATTTCAAAGAAAGAATAAAAGAAACAAAAAATAGTATTTGTTTATTCCTTGAAGAGCTAAAAAATCCTGTCAGTCAACATATTACATACCATATCACTTAGTGGTGGAACTTGTCTCCCGTGATGATAGTAGGACCAAGCATTCGAAACCACATATGACTTATTTGAATAAGTTTTTGGAAAAATGTGTATAAAAAAATTTAGAAGCTTTTTAAAAAAATATTTCTAAAAAAGAGTTTATGAAAGAAAAGTTGTTATAAAAAATGAATATTTAAATAATTATTAGTAGAAAGACTTTTGTGATTGATAAATTACTAAAAAGAATATGAGATAAAAAAAATACCTGTCATAACCTCACATCCTACTATCACTGTTCATCTTATTCCTCTTCTTTCTCTGACAATAGATAGAGCTTATGCTAAAGTGGGGACGATGGATGGAGGTGAGGACAAAGATGAGGGTGATGACATATGGAGGCAAGGACAGAGAGACGATAACCCTCAAGCAACGACAGTGATTAGATTTGCGACAAATATCCCAATCAGCGACAGTGACCAGAAGGAAGAGAAGGCGGAGCCCAAGCAGCGACTGCGGAGCTAAAATTATTCTATAAGCTGAAGCATCGACAGGCAGAGGGAGGAAAAGGGGAAAGAGAGAGAGAATATAAAAAAATAGGGATAAAATAGTAATTTGATAGTGTATAAATTCTTTTACTATTACAGCAGCTATTCTAAATCGTTTGTCTAAAATCATAGTTTGATCCATAAATTCTTTTAAATAAATATGACTTTTCATTTTAAAATTTTCTTAAATGAATATTTGAGCCATAAACCTTTTTAAAATTTTAATTTAAGATCAAACTAAACACACACATAGTCACTAGCTAAAAATACTATTTTTGGCGTTAAGTAAAAGTGACTTTTCGTTACTGCATATAAGGTACAGTGGAAGAAGGAGAAGCGGAAGATATGACTTACGGCATCTGTTCCCATGGAACAAACGTCGTAAATGTTTGACTTAGGGCATTTGTTGCACGTCAAACAGGCACCATAGCATAGTACTTATCATGTCTATGAATAAAATAATAGAGGGAAAAAGATGACAGATGTATTACCAATTATGTTCTTCTACTAACACATGCAAAATCTAGTAGTCAAATAAGTATTTTGCACTAGTGATTGAAAATTTTTAGCTAATTTAAAATTTTGATTGAATTGTTATGCAAGTGAATCGGATTGACTCAGTCATGTTAATTTTGACCGAGTACAATGCGATCAATCTAAAAGGTTTTTTCCTCCAATTAAAGAGGCAAGGTCGTCAAGACTTAAAAGGAGAGAAATCAAGAACAAACAGTAAAACAATTCGCTCTCAATTGAGCATAACATCTCTAAGATGTGAATTCTGCATCATGATCATGTCTTTACTAATATGACGTGCTTCCTTCGTTAGATAGTTTAAGAATATGGATATAACAAATCCCTCACCTCACTAATGGGTGGTTGCAAAGGTGTAGAAACATAGAGCTGGGGCACTCTTTCTTAAAGTAGGTCTCAGGGAGGTGCCTGTTACAGGACTCAGCCCAAGGAAATGAATATGCTGTTTTTTGTTTTTTGAACTAGAGATTTATTCCCCGCGTTACATTGGGAGTAAGAAAAAATATGTTATGTATAATTAATTAATTAATTATAATTATTATAAATATTATTATATTTACAAGTTTAAAATATTATATATAGAATTAGTTAATAGGATTATTGATAAATTACTATTACAGTATTTAAATGATTATTATGAAGCATCATTATGACTAGAATGGGTATCAAAATTTTCTAAAATTAAAATAAAATTATTGATTAAGATTATTGATCATAGTTTATAGCCAAATAATTAAAAATATTGAGTCATATTGACTCAGAACTATTTTTAATTAAATTGCATATTATAGGATTTTAAAACAGAACTAATTTAAGATTTTAAAATAAAATAATATTTT
Organism: Leucaena leucocephala; assembly: GCA_037074615.1. Taxonomy (NCBI): domain Eukaryota; kingdom Viridiplantae; phylum Streptophyta; class Magnoliopsida; order Fabales; family Fabaceae; genus Leucaena; species Leucaena leucocephala. Next base: position 20,767,272 of record CM073543.1, on the reverse strand, counting down.
TGTAGGATTTTTCCTATTTTTTAAATAATATTGAATTTAAAAAAATATCACTATCCTCCCACCCATTGCCAGCAATGATGATGTTTACTTGTACAAAGTGATAGTTTACTTTAAATTCTGCGAAGCCGAAAGCCTATAATCTAATTACTTTTAATTATTTCGTGAACTTAAATTATTTTTTTAGATAAGGGCTAAATTAGTAATTTATGAAATAAACTTTATGACTGAGAATGAGATTTTAGGTATGGCCACATGCTACAAAGGAATGGTAATAAGGCAGTGACACTTGCAGACATTCCTTCTCCAATTTCGGCGGTTCCTATTTCATATGAAACCAAATATAATATTCTGTATGTTCCTTCGATTTCATCAGTTTGGTTTTATAATCATATTCAAAGAAAATATTATCATAAAATAATATCTAATATTTTAATTTTATTTTTTATATATGATCAATATTCTAATATTATTTATAATCTAATTTTATCCATAATATTTTTAATTTAGTATAATTTTACTTATAATTTTTTAAACTTAGTGTAATTTTATTTATAATATTATTTCTTAAATATCAAGAATTGCACCAAATTAAAAAATTATGAGTAAAATTGTACTAAATTAAAAAAATTATAAGTAAAATTATACTACAAATAAAAATTAAAATACTGATATCATATAAAAAATAAGATTAATATATTAAATATTTTTTTACCTAAAATATTATAATTTTTGTCTTATTTTATTCTCGAGCAGTACATGGTCTTCATATATTTAAATCAAACCGTTGAAGTAGTAATTATAAACTTCATGTCTTATTTATAATTTTCTATTCTGAATATTTAAAAAATATTGAAAATTAAAAGACTGTCTTCATTTTATGTTTTGCTTTAATAAAATAAAAATATTAAAACAAAAAAGTATAAAATAAAAATAGAATAGCCAAAGGATTTTTTTTTTCATAAATATTTAGGCAACCTGTTATCATGTGTAACTAACTAATTCAAACATCAATTTTCTTACTTTATAGTTTAGTTAGTCCACTACTAAATTAGGGTACTCTTAGGTAACTGATAATTTATATTCTTATGTTTGATTTGTTTAAATTACTTATTTAAATTTGGCCAAAAATGATAATTAAATTAACTTGAACTTTTTAAATTGTCCTATTTAAAAAATATTTACACAAACTAATGACAATTGGTTGATTTGATGCTTATTCCTCCTAAATAAAGTATCAAATTCAAGTCTCATACAAGGAAAAAAAAATTGTTGTTGAGAGCTTTATACCCAGGTAAATATGTAACTAAATCTAGCTTAATTTGAACTATTTAGAGTCAAATATACGTATTAGAAATTAGTTGCTATTCTCCAAAAAAAAAAAACAGAAATTAGTTGCTTTTACTAAAGTGAAATTACTTATAAATTACCCAAAATAAAAAAAAATAAAAAGAATAAAGGGAATTACCTTTTTTACTATTCCATACATATCTTCTATTTAAGACAATTTTATTCGATATTAAAATTTTAATTTATCATATTGTTATAAATTAACTCCTATTACTAGATATAAACTATATTGGTAAAGAGATTTTTTTCTTTTTTTTTTGTTTTTGCGCTAAGCATAAGTTTCTTCTATTAGAAATAATCATATTTGAAATATTAGTTAATATTAAATATAGACATATCTTTCAATAGATACACAAACTTTAATTCATATTATAAGAGATTAACCCCTCCTAGACTCAACCCTTATCAAGTGAGGTTGAGCAAGCAATGGACTATTTCTTTCTTTGTTTTGGTACAAGCAAAATTATATAAGTTTGATAATAGTCTCTCATAAAAGTCAAGATACAGATTCAAAAAAATATTTATATGAAACTATTTCTTTCTATTTTTGTAACAAAAAGAAACTATTTCTTTCAATTGCCCAAGAACTCCAGACCATTAAAACAAGGAGGCCCAATTTAAAATAACCATTTTTTCTCCGTCTCTCTCTGATTATATTTTAGCCCAAAAATGTATAAAGGAACACAAAGTCCATGAAAGACTTAGAAGCAATAAGCAAATATTGTTGGCCCAATGGTTTGCCACTTCCAAAAGTTTGAGCTAAGCCCATATGAACTTTATAATCTGTCCAACAAAATATTTGTAGTCTCTGATTGCCTCTGGATTTTTTATTATTATATTTTTATTTTTTTTCCCATTTAGCTGGTTTAGCATTTCAAAGAAAGAAAGAAACAAACAAAAAAATAGCATATTTGTTTATTCCTTGAAAAGCTAAAAAAATCCTGTCAGGCAACATCTTTCATAGAGTATATCACTGTGTGGTGGAACTTGTCTTCTTGTGCCGATCCTAGAGGCATTAAATGAAAATATATTTTTGACTTCCACCTAGCTTGGACCGAGCATTTAGGCTAAACCACGCAGCATTCACCTGTACAAAATACTGCTATTTTTGGATTGTGTTTAAAATGACTTTTCATTACTGCATATAGATTTTAGTGGAAGAAGGAAGAGTGAAAGATGAGTTACGGCATCTGTCTGTTCTATAGGAATAGACTTCATAAATGTCATGTAAACGAATCGGATTAACTCAATCAAGTTGATTTTGACCAAGTACAATCCAATCAATCTAAAAGGTTTTTTTTTTAATCAAAGAGACAAGGTCAAGACTTTTTGATTTGGAGGAACTAGTATTCGTGTAAAATGTATACAAGGATAAGCTTGGTACAAAGTGATGCCACAAGTAATCGAACCAAATGACTCAACTACAAGGATATTCTAGAAGAGAGGAAATATGAACCAAATAGAGTGTCTCTTTGGTTTAGCCAATAACTTAAATTTTAGAAAAAACTTCTTATTTAAATTTTAATTTTAAAAATTAAAATAAACAATTATATTTATTTTAAAAAGACTTTTAAATAAGTTATTATGAATAATTTTTAAAATAACAAAAGAATTTATAAACTATTTAATTACTATTTTACTCCCATTTTTCCCATTCTCTCTACTCTCTCCCCTGCTCCAGCCTCCTCCTTCTTTCTCTGTCATTGTGGTCAATCATTATGGTCCACACCTTAGTCCGTCATTGTGGTCAGTCTCATGGGTCAACGTAGTCTATGCTATTGGTCACTATGATCCGTCGCCTCGTCGTTGCTATGGAAAGGAGATAGGAAGAAGAGAGAAAAGAATAAGAAATGCATAGGGATTTGTTTTTTTATCTTATACTCTTTCTGATAATTTATCAATCACAAAAGTCCTTCTAATAATAACTATACAAACACTCATTTATTCAGAACTATTTTTTTCTATAAGTTCTTCTCCTAAAATCTTTTTTCTAAAAGTTTTTCAAAAATTCTTTTTTGTTCTAAAAGCCCTTTTTTTTCTAAAAATTTATCCACATGGGCCTAGAGTTTGAGATGTAATTAAAGATCAGTTTTTAGAAGATTGAATAAATCCAAATCATCAATAGGAGTTAGTTCGAGTGGTAAGTGGCTCGATATCGATTAAGCGAGGTCTTGAGTTTGAGCCTTAATATATGCAAAAAATTTCTGTTAGGAGACTCACCCACTATAGCCAGGTACGCGAAGTTTGAGATGTAATTAAAGATTAATTTTTAGAAGATTGAATAAATCCAAATCACTAATGAGAGTTAGTCTGAATGGTAAGTGGATCAATATCGATTATGTAAGGTCTCGAGTTCGAGTCTTGGCATATGTAAAAAATCTCTGTTGGGAGACTCACCCACCATAGCTAAGTGCGCGACGTGAATTGGATCAGGATATAGTTAAGCTAAAATTTCGATAAACTGGGTGGGCAACTAAAAAAATAAATAAATAAATCCAAATCTTAAATCCAATTTTCTTATGATCGAACACCTCTAAACCCAAGCAAAAAGTACAATCCTGCACTATTTTTTTTTTTTGGTACAAAAATATTTTTTGGTACAATCAGTTGAAACCGACATCATCACAAAAAAAAAAAAAAATCCCACAGGCTAAAACATTCGAAAACCCATCAAGATGGACGAGTGGCGCCGAGATAAAACCCCATGACAGATTGCAAAGAAGGCAAGCAAGATCAAAGGGACCGAGAGAGTAGAAGAGTTCACGACCAGTGTGAAGGGTGAAAAGAGGTGAATGGATTCCCTCAAAGATTTCAAAAGAGAACAACGTTGGGATTCAAAGGGATGATTGCAGAGGACTTGCCTTTGTTGTTAGCTCCATTGGGATTCAAAGTTGGATAAAAGAAGTGCAATGGTAAGAAACATAATATAATTAAAAACATGGTCCTACGAATCTCATATAATATAATCTGACATAAAATATAAATATTTATTAAATATGTAGAGGATTATAAATTCTAAAAGAAAACAAATTACTTATATTTTTTTGTACAGACAACTTGTTCTTTATTATTGTTTTACAGACATTTGTCTGTTGTTTGGTTTGGTTATGTCAGGAGAAACGTAACAAAATGTAATGTGATGTAATGACCAATATTATATGTTTGTTTTGCACGATACTGTGAAAGTGTGAATGTTAAGTGTGTGTTTGGGATGGGAGAAAATCTATATTTTAAATTTAGATTTGTATAAAATTTAGATTTTGAGAAATTTTAAAATAAATAGTTATATTTGTTTAAAAGGGTTTTTGGACTAAATTATGATTTAAAATTAAGGTTTCAGATAAATTAGTCAGAGTATCTTATGGAACAGTAAAAGAGCTTATGGACTGATCAATTACTATATTACCCTTACTTTTTCTTACACTCTCTCTCCTCTCTCATACTTTTTCTTACACCCTCCCTCATTTCTTTTCTTACACCCTCTCTCTCCTCTCCTCATTTAATACTCATATTATTTTTTGTAATTTATCAATAATAAAAGTATTTCTAGAAATAACTATCCAAAAACTCATTTATTTAAAATCACTTTTTTTATAAACTCTTCTATAAAAGTCATTTTCTAAAAAGCTATCCAAAAACTATTTTTTTTCATAAATCTTTTTCTAAATTCTTATCCAAATAAACCCTAAAACTAAATTAATTTTGTATAATAGTATATAAGGAGAGTGTTCTAAAACTAGTACTAAAATTCTCTTTAAAAAAATTTCGGTACAAAGAAATTAGTCATTATTTTCAATAGTAGATACATAGGCGTACCTTAAAAAGAAATAAATTAATTTTGTATATTTATTTTAATAATTTTAAAAATAAAAGGACTATAATGCCCCCTGCAAAGAAATTTTCCCTTCATCTTCTACAATTTCTCTAACAACCAAATGCAATACACAACAACATTAAAATTGAATCTAAACTCTGAAGCACATATTTTTTTTTCAAATACAGAAAATTCAGAGTGGGGCTCATGGCATACATAGTGATTTACCATTGTCTCCTTTATACATCAATAACTCCACCACACAATTCCAGAAAATTCACAATGCTTTGTATCAATGTATCATAATTAACTAATAAAATTTTTAATAGGGTTTCCCCAATTTTTCTTATCTTTTTTTAATTTAAAACAGCTTCACAACACCATCAAAACTTCAGCCATGGAAGAAGGTGAATGTCCAAACGCTTTCTTAGTAGGCTGTCATCACATTCACACATATTCATTCATAAGAATTAAACTCACGCTTGTTTTTAAGAGTGTGCTGTGTGCATGTTTAGATTAGGGATTTGAAATCTCAATCTATTTTTTTAATAGTAATTTTAATATTTATAAAATAAATAAGTAATGAGTTTTGTCTCAATTTTTATGATCATACTTATTAATCATAAATCAAATACACATATCTTTGATTATATTTAATCACCAAACGCTCATCCGTGATTTACCACTTTGTTTGAATTAATTTTTTTTTCTAATTTAGAATAACATAATTAGGGGTTCAGGTATTTTTAATTTAATTTTTTAATGAAGAGAATTTTATTTTATCAAAACTAATGCTTCGCTACAATCTCTAATGGTCATTGTGCTTGTTTAGATATGCTCCAAACTATGATTTGGAGAAGGGTTTATGCGCAAACTTATATTTGGGTCAAAAGTTAAAGAAATAGCCTTTAAATATCCATAAGAACTTATAGATTAAACTATAATTAATTATACTTTTAGATAAATTAGTAATAATAGCTTCTAGGTGGGAAAAAAAACTTATGGGATGTCTAATGATCATTTTACCCTTATTTTTTTTATTCTCTCTCATCTCTCCTTCATTTCTTTCGTCGACACTGATGCTTTGCTTCTACTGTATAAATCTAGTTCACATTTTGCCATTATTTGTTGTCCAAGTCTCGTTTGCCATCCTCTAGAAGTCTTCTCTACTCTGCTTCTCTGCTTTTGCCATCGTCACTTCTTGTTGTCTAGATTTGGTTCAGATCTTGTGTCCGTCGTCATTGTTGTCTTCTTCTTCTTCTTCTTCACTATTACGTCTGTTTTTGTTCACTTCTGTTTCTTTTTCTATTCACGTTCACTGTCAAATGGAGGTGGAGGGTGAGATGAATGAAGAGGTTATGACTGTGAAAGGAACTAGAGGCGACTGCTCATGATGATGATGACGATGAACAATAATAATTATTTATTTATTTATTTACTTTATAATATTTCTGATAATTTATCAATAATAAAACTCATTCTAATAATAAGTTAATTTTATTTTTTATGTGATAGAGTTTTTTTTGACCAAATTTGTTTGATAGGGTATATGTCTTGATTTTCAACTGCATTAAGAAATCATCCTAATAGCAGTAATAAGTAATACGTGTTAGTTTATTAGATATATATATAATTTAAAATTTAAATATTATAGGTATAAATTTTATTCCATATAACTATTTCACTAATTTAGGTTTGAGAATTGTTAGGTTGAATTAGAATTGACTCTCAAAAATATTTTTACATTTACACATACTCAAACTCATAAATTATATTTAACGAGCCAAAATCCCTCACATTTAGACCAACCCATGTTATTTATACTTTTTAGACATATTAATCCTTGATTATCATACTTGAAGTATTATTATTTTTTATATTTTTTCTTTTGCAATTGAATTGGGTCACTTTAATATCAGTAAAAGATATATTCTCTTACGCATAAAACAGGTCTATCACTTTTTTAATTAAGCTTAGTAAAGGATATAGCATATATAATAACAAAGTATTAAAGTCTTTTAATTTATTTTTATGATAAAATTCTTCAATTAAAATAATATCATATCGTCTTAACTTAATAAACAAAACTTCTTTAATTATTAATTAATAGACGACAAAAGGCCGTTGTGGCTAATCCACTCGTAACCTCTGTATTTGTTAGGTGGCATTTTCACGGAGATTACATAAAAACATGTTTAATGCCAAAAGGTAGTTTTAGAGGAATCTCGTTGAAATGACATAATGATAGAAAACACCCCGTGCTTGTGAATATGATCATGAACAAACCCCAAGAAAAAAAGAAAAAAAAACATGACATCATCGTGTTTCAACCGGTAAATTGGAATTTAAATGTTTCAAATTTAATATTTTATAAAATTATTAATAAATGTGTAACTGTTAAAAAACCCTAACTACTAAACTTCAGCCATGACGTTTAAATTATTATAAAGAAATATTTAAAAATTTATTTTATAAAATATCAAATATGAGCACTCATATTTCAAACTAAAGAATAGAAACCAAATCCCAAAGATTAATCGGTTAGATTGAGCATTTGAAATATCTAGTTTAGAGTATTTAAAATTATAAAATTTTAATTTTATCCTAAAAAATTTTGGTATTAAATTAGCTTTTTAACTTTCAAAGTCATTTTATTTATTTTTCAACACTTCAATTTGATATTCATTCTGAAAAAAAAAAATTGGGATAAAATTATATTACAATTCTAAAATTTATTTGAATTTAGATCAAATTAAAATCAATAAAACTTTATCTGTACAAATAATGGATTTAATCTGAATTTGATTCCCAATCAAAATACCCGTAATCCAAACCCAGAAAAAAAGCAGCAAGATAAAAATTCAGATTAAATCCATTATTTAGATAGATAGAAGGAAGGTAATATATATGATTTTTTTTATATAGACTAAAGTATACATTTAGTTCTTTATATTTATATTTTATTTTATTTTATTTTATTTTAATTCTTAAAATTTTATAAATATATTTTTAATTTTTTAAACTTAATTTTATTAACTTTAGTTAATAAAAAATGTTTACTCATCAAACTTAAATGATAGCAATGTAACTAAAGATTAACAAATTAACATGTTTGTATTTTAATAATCATAAATTGTATTATATTTTATATATAAAAAAATCAAATTAAATATATTATGCCAGTATTTAATTATTGAGTTATCCTTTTAAATTCACTAAATCAGTATTCTTCTATTAGTGAAATTAACGATACTAAATTTGTTAAAGGTATATTTTTTAAATTTAAGTGATTAAACATATAGTTTAATTTTTTATACATGAGGAGGAGGGGTATTTTGGTAAAAAAAATGAGTTAATGTTATGATTTAACGGTCAACTAATAGTTAGAGGGATAGAAATTAAATCATAAAATTAAAAAAGAAATTTACACAATATATATTTTGATTTTAAGAGACTGATATAGGGTTTTTAAAATATAAAGGAAATCTCTGTAATTTACAGTAAATATAGAAAATTTGGATGTATTTTATTCTTATTTTTATAACAATTTGTATCTAATGCTACAAACTGATTAGACTTAAAAAATGAAAAGAAAATTAGAAAGGCATTTCAGATTCTTCGCCTCCTATATTCAGAAAAACAAAACAAATATTTCAAAACGATTATCGTTAATTAATCTGTAACATATTGGAATAATAATAAAATATGTCACATTATTATTATTGATTGATTTATGATTACCAATTTTAATATTTAATATTTTATTATTAAACTCCGACATATGTGGGGATCTCAGACCTGGTACATCAAATATCTACGCGCATGTTAGGTCAACAAAATACTATTATAATTTATAATTACTTTCTTTAGAATTAAATGCCATGTGAAACGCGCAAAACTAGCTATTCTTTTTTTAACTGTAATCTAATACTAAACTTTTTGGAAGAGGACGTCTATGCCCTCGGCAGAGAAAATATGAATATCAACAATAACGGCTTTACCAAATATGATTACATTTCGATATTTAATTCTTTTTTACTTTTAACCTCGTTTGTATAATTATTAATTTATTTTAATGTGAAGTTAAATGTAATACTCTAATTATACATTAAAAATTGGATCATGCTTATATTAATTTTTTTATATTCATTTCATCTAGTTTTTCAATCACATTTGATCATATTTACTATCTGTTTATACATATTTAAGCTAAGAGAGATACTTACACACTATATGAGTCAAAAGTTATCTGTCCAATTAAAATATAATAACTTATCTTATTATTTATTTAAAAGAATATGACACATGATAAAATAAAATTAGAAAATTTAATGAGATGATACAAATAATTTAATATAAATTTTTTAGTAAAAAATTATATATTTGTATGAACCAATTATTTAAAAATAACCATGTGCTAATTTTTTTTGTTATTTACCCTATTTATTATAGTTTTATCTTGATTATATTTGGATCTAACCTGTATTGTGCACCTAGTTATGGTAAATGAATTTTCTGACAGAAATTTTCTATATACACTAAAATTTGAATTTAAAATCTCATTTAAATAATATTAAATAATTTATTATTTAGACTAATCCTGTTAATAACCATGTACTAATTTGTTATTGATGTGATGTCAAGAGAGTCGCTGAAGACTTTATAATAATCACATTTCATCTGCAACTTCTCCTATGGAAAAGTCCATTTGGTTCACTTTTGACCAAACACGCCCACCTTGTGGCGTTTCTTTTTTGAAGAGTAAATTTTTTAAGTAGAATTTGTTGAAGATCAGTAATCAAATCGTAGAGAAAACAGATAAGAAAGTTTTGATCAAAACACTATTATCAAATAAATTAATTTAAAATTTGTTTTTCCTTTTCCATTCCCTTTCCTCTTGGGGCAAAACATCAAACACTAAACTTTTTGGCATCCCCTTGCGTGAGCTTTCCAAAGAATATTATAATGGGCAACTATTTATAATTTAATTATATAATTTATTTTGCTTTTCATGTACGCTGAAAAGCTCGTTTCTTCTACTAATGATACGCTGCTGGCCTTAATTGATTGTATATGATTAACATATAATTAGTATTATATAGTTAGGTATAAATTGTTGAATTTATGGAATACATATATAATTTATAAATATATACTTTTTTTTAATATTTAATATAAAATTTAATTAACTAATTTAAATAAATTATAAAAATTAATTAAATTGATTATTTATAATAATTATATATCGATTTTTCTAAAGTACTCCCTACTATCATATGCACTGAAAGTTAGAATGACCTCTTGGTAGAGGCTTTTTAATATATGTATAGTTATATAGAGATATAGTGGTAGAATGATTATAAATTTATAAGATAAAATATATTAGAAATTTTATATTTATGATTAAAATAAATTATTTGTCTAACTCTTATAATTAAGATTAGAGGTAGTAATATATAAATTATAAAATTATTTTATATAAGCATATAACATATATTTATATAATTATATAGTCAACATTTATATAACTTATCAACGTACAATATAAAAATATAAAATTCATCTTACGCTTCGTGTAAATACATCATCTCAAACTCAATTGAATGTAAATACAGTTACTAATTTAGATTAGTATGAGCGGTAATGACTTTAGTCTCTTAAAATAAATTATTGAGAGTTCAATTCCAACTTTTGTGTATGGAGTAAATTTAATAAAAAATAATATTTTTTTATATAATTATATAATTGAGTCATATTTAAATATTTTTAAATCTAATTAAAATAATTATTTTAAAAATTATTTTTAGGTCGAACCCAATCTTTTATATTTAATTAGCTAAAACTCTTATATTTAGTAATTAGAGCAACGTAGAGACTAAATAATATTTTTTTAACATATTTGGATAGAATTTTAAAATGAGCTTATAAATTTTTTTTTAAATAAACGAGTGATTGTATAGTTATTTATAAAAGTACTTTTGTTATTGATAAATTATGAAAAATGGTATGAGTATTAAATGAGGAGAGATAAAAGATGAGAGATGGTGTAAGAAAGAAAATAGAGAAAAAGTAGGAGAGAAAAGAGATAGTGTAAGAAAAAGTAGGAGAGATAATATAAAAAAAAGTATAGGTAATATAGTAATTGGTTAGTTTATAAACTCTTTTACTATTCTATAAGTTGCTCTGACCAGTTTATCTAAAATTTTAGTTTTAAACTATAATTTAATTTAAAAAGTTATTTAAATAAATATAATTATTTATTTTAAAAAATTTCTAAATTAAAATTTTGACTTAAAAACTTTTTAAAAATTACGTTACGTAGTTTTCAAACACAATGTTAATCTTATATTAACCTTTTGGGGCTGCCTACTTGGGCCAATTTTTTTAAAGTCAGACTTCAAAAATTGAATTTTTTTTTTTAGAAAAAGCTTTTAGTCCCATAAAGAATCTCAAAAGACAGAAGAGAAAAATAAACGAAATAACGAAAAGGAAACGCAACTTCGAATCCAACGAATGATAGAATGGTGGGTGGGCCCCACAAAAGAGTGTGCGGTAAGATGTACGCCGCACGCACCGGCCAGCCCAGCCCGCCTACTCCCTCTTCATTGAGCCAATAAAAACCTACTTGCGTCCTTTCAAACCTCGCCTCCCTTCTCTCCAAGGATCTCGCTCATCGGACCATTTCCTCCGCTTCGTTTCGCTTATAATCTAGCAGGTATACATAACTCAATCACTCCCAGTTTGTCCCCATTTCCCCCCCACATCTGCGATCTAACTCGCACCCCTCAATTTCAGATCTGTTGTTGTATAATAGTTCCAGTTTCAAGGTTAAATTTTCGTTCTTGTTGTTTTTTGATGCCATGTACTGCTTTATTTGGCTTTTTATCTTTTAGATCCCTCATCTCAGCCTTCATTTTTGTCTCTGAATTTGTTTCTGCTTCTGGGGATTTTCTTTTCATGTTTGAATCCGTAAATTTCGGATCTCTCTTTTCTCTTATAGTTTCCATTGCCTGTCGGTGCTTCGTTTTCTGATGATCAGATCTGAGAGATTGGCTTGATCTTTAAGCTATATCTTATCGGTTTCTCTGGGATAGCAAAAAAGTTTGTTCCTTTTCACCTTTGATTGGATATTTCAGTGGTTTATTTGATATTAAATATATCTTAAGAATTCGGTTCACCGATTGGGAAATGAGAATCCGTATGACTGTCTTATTAGATCTGGGCCTCTAGATATTTGAGCCTTATTTTTCTTTTGATCTCTAGTTTCCTTGCTGTTTATGTTTCTAGTTAACTGATTTGTCCCTGTATTTGCGGTCTACAACTATCTGCTTTCATTGGATTGGTTATTTGGTTGTTGGTTTTTGCTGAATAATTCATTTGCGAACATCTTGTACATGTCTATCTAAATAGATACTAGCGATTGAAGAATTCATGTGTATTCATGTTTTGTCATTAAGTAGATGTAATTGGCCCCTACAGGCTCCTGATATTGTGTTCCAGTTTATGAATTATTGAGTTGTTACCTGACATCTTTACTATCTATGAGCACAATTTGCATCCATGTATTGTAAGAGTATTTATGGAGTTTATATTATATAATTGAATTGAATTTTCTATTTCTTTATTGTTCTGAATATCCCCGTACCTCATCATTTTTCTAATTCCAACTTACTTTTTGCCCGTTTAGTTGATTGAATATATGGTCATGTTCCTCATGAGCTCCGATGAACTAACATAGGTGTTGTGACATTATAATAAGTGCATGTCTGTGTGTCTATTTCAAGTAATTTTTTTTGCATCACGTTGCCTTTATCTTTATGTTAGCTTGTAGAGCTCACTCTTGGATTTATCACCTTGTTTTTGTCATTTTATTTATGGATATTTGAATTGATCACAATTCAAAGCAATTTTTGAGAAAAATATCGGTTGTCTGCATTCTTTAGGGAAGCCTAACCGTACTTGATTCTTACAACCTAACACTATTGTAATAACATTTGAGATTTGCTTCTTCCATTCTTCAGGGAAGCCACCATGGTTGATCAAGTTCAGCACCCTACAGTTGTTGATAAGGTTGCAAGCCAGCTCCATCTCCGATATGGTTTCTCACCTAATGTGCAGAGTCATGATGGAAGTTTCCATAGGCCTGCTGCTGTTTACCAGAGGCGATCATTTGGAAACTACTCAAATGCTGCATTGCAGTATCCCGTGATGCCTTCATGCAGGGCTACTACTGATCTCTCCTCTGTTGCAACAACTGCCTCTCCTATCTTCGTTGCAGCTCCAGCAGAGAAAGGAAACTTTCTTATTGACTTTCTCATGGGTGGTGTTTCAGCAGCTGTTTCCAAAACTGCCGCTGCCCCCATTGAGCGTGTTAAGCTTTTGATCCAGAACCAGGATGAGATGATCAAATCCGGTAGGCTCTCTGAGCCCTACAAGGGTATTGGTGATTGCTTTAAGAGAACAATGCAGGAGGAAGGTGTGGTTTCCTTATGGAGAGGTAACACCGCCAATGTCATCCGTTACTTCCCCACTCAGGTTAGTATACGAGTAGCCTTTGATAGTTTCTCGCGGTTCATTTTGGTTTTAATGAGAGAGTGATGCTAATGCTGCAACTCAACCAAAATTGCAGGCTTTGAACTTTGCTTTCAAGGATTACTTCAAGAGGCTCTTCAACTTCAAGAAGGACAAGGATGGGTACTGGAAATGGTTTGCCGGAAACTTGGCCTCTGGAGGTGCTGCTGGTGCTTCATCTCTTCTGTTTGTGTACTCCCTTGACTATGCTCGTACCCGTCTGGCCAATGATGCCAAGGCTGCAAAGAAGGGTGGAGAGAGGCAATTCAATGGACTTGTCGATGTCTACAGGAAGACATTGGCATCTGATGGTATTGCTGGACTTTACCGTGGTTTCAACATCTCATGTGTTGGAATCATTGTGTACCGTGGTCTCTACTTTGGAATGTACGATTCTCTGAAGCCAGTTCTCCTCACCGGAAAATTGCAGGTTAGTTTTCAACCTTGTATTTTGACAAGCTTACATAATTATTCAAAGTTTACCTGATCTTTCTTTTCTAGACTAGAAAATACCTAAACTATCTGATCATGTACCAAAATCTTTGGTCAATTTCGTTCTTTGATGATGATTGCAGGATAGCTTCTTTGCTAGCTTTGCCCTTGGATGGCTCATCACCAATGGTGCTGGTCTTGCCTCATACCCAATTGACACAGTTAGAAGAAGAATGATGATGACCTCCGGAGAAGCTGTCAAGTACAAGAGCTCCATGGATGCATTCTCTCAAATCCTTAAGAATGAGGGTGCCAAGTCACTGTTCAAGGGAGCTGGTGCAAACATCCTCCGGGCCGTTGCCGGTGCTGGTGTGCTTGCTGGGTATGACAAGTTGCAGGTGATAGTCTTAGGAAAGAAGTATGGTTCCGGTGGTGCTTAAGTTCTCTTCAAGTTTCAGTCATGCCTTTTATTATAGTTTTAGATGGTGATGAAAATGGTTGAGCTCTCAAGAGAATTGTTGACTAATTGCTGCGGCAAATTTTGGTTAATAATTTTATTCAGTGGGATATGAATATCCCCAGAACAAAAGTAACAATTTTGGATCAAAATTTTGGTCCTATAAACATGATTTATTAGAGTGGCAGGAAAATTTAACTGGCACTCGGACCTTTCTTTTAGATGTTTTTACACATTGTTCTAAGGTCATCTCTTTTGGTTCCTAGAATAAAATGGTCCTTATCATCATTAGCCTTTTGATTTGATTATGTGGTGAAGTTGGTATGGTTCCATTGTTGATTTAATCTTTGTTCTGAGTTGGTATTCTTCTCATTTATGATGGAAAGTTTTTATTTTGGATAAATTTTAATTCATCATTTGATTTATTGAAATAATATAGTTACTTTCTATCATTGAAAATGAATTCAATTTTAGATATTTTGTGAAACATTTAAAATGCTGCAAATAAATTCATGAGAATACAGATAAAAAAAAATCCTACATTCTAACAACTTGGACAATTAAAATGCAAGGGGAAAAATAGAGGTGATTAATTGATAAGAACATAATTTAATCTTACAAAGGCAAAATTTTGTGGCGATTTAGGCAACTGCTTAGTTTAATGTTAATATGGTTCATAGAGTTATTCTCTTCCTTGTTTTCTTTTCTTTGAAAAGGTTAACTCATAAGGTTGAGTAGTTATGGAGTTCGAGAATGTTAACATAAGGTTATGTGATGTGTGGCATGCTAGTTTCAAGTGACACTTAAAAATATGAATAAATAGACAAATTAATATTTGATTTTTTGTCGGAACTGCTTAGCAAAAGAAAAAAAAATCATTTATTTTATATTTTATTTATTTAATTAGAATTTTTGAAGGATTTTCTTTTAAATCTTTTAGATTATCCATTAAGTGGGATCTTGAATATATTATTTAATATTTTGTTATTATGTAGGAATGTCCTTCATTTAATTTAGCTAGATGATATCTTAACTTCATATTTTTAATCTTCTTTTGGTATTTTTAGAATAATTTGGGATTATAGTTTGGAAGAATCCCAATTAAATCCAACCATAATATTAAAATCCAAATTCGGGAAACAAATTCTTATTCTGGCTAAGATGCCTCATTAAGTGTTTCTTAATATTGTTAAAGACTGGAATACCCCTATATGTGGCTAAAAAGGTAAAAAGGAAATTTCAAAGGCCAACCCTAGTCTTCTCTTCTGTCATCTTCCTCCCATTTCCCTGTACATTTCCTTCCCGATATGCTTATTTTTGTTTTCATTTCCTATGTGTTTTGCCGGATTATTGCGTATATTTCTGATATTAAGGTTTTTAATTTCATTCACGGTTGGAATAACGTTAGAATTTCCCATATGAATTGAAAAACTGGTGTCCAATATTCAACGATGAACCAGAGAATAGAATTATAAAGAACCTTGGTGTTTAGATCATTCGGCAATACTCCCTCATGAAGGAAAATTTGACCATAATCTACAGAATTGGAAAACTTGCGCTTGAAAAGCATCGTCATGCGAGGACAAACAAAGAAACGAAAAGATCCGCCCCACACGATTGAAAGTTTCAGAGGCTGATGATGAACATTAGCCCTGCATCAATTTTTTTTTTCAGAGGGTTAACGGTGGTTTAACAGGGGGGAAAATAATCCAAAGTTTATACGCCTACCTCCAGTTTTCCTTTTTAGCTATAGAGGGATATTATGGTCTTTTAAATAACATTTAGAAAATTCTTATGAGACCCGTTGGCTTTATTAGAAATTTGCTCCCTGAATTTAAATTTTAATATTTTGGCTGAATTTAATTGGGATTTTCCCTTATATATTTTTTTATCTATTTAAAGATTAAGTTACATGTTGTTAAAGCATCATAAATATAATATTTTTTATTGAGGAAAAAGCTCTTCACAAGAACCATTAAATGAAATATGAGTTTTTGGTTATATAATATTTAATATTCTAATTTTATTATTATATTAAATAATAAATAAAATTAGAATAATAGATATATATATAAAATAAAATTAAGATATTAATTATTATAAAATGGGACAAATTCCCCCGTCTAGAGGCAACCTATCTCAGCTTGCTTTTGCTTGATCTTTGACCATCTTTTCAATAATAATTTTATTGAATTGTGTGTGTGTGGGTCTTTCATCCCACTTGTTTGATGTGTGTGGTTCCGAGAGCCCAAACACATACAGTGGGACTAAAAGAAAAGTTCAATTCCGTGCTTGCAATTAAGGCTATGGTCCCATGAATCTCTTGCCAACTTTCAATCACACTTTTCCACGTAAGATTGAAGCTTTTCTACTTGCCCCAATGTGACCATTCCAACTTTTTCCCCATAACTAAAATTATGCACGTGGAGAAACTAAAACGAGCCAATCTAAATATCGTTTTGAGTGGACAAAAATGCCCCTCCTTAGGATGGCTCGAAGATAATCGGAAGGGGCATTTTTGTCTATTCAAATCTATTTCTCATTAGAAATACTAATCTTATTTCCTTCCTAATTTTAAAAGAATTTTTAAGAGATCATAAGAAATATATTTAATTATCAAAAAATATCATGTATAAGTAAATAGTATAAATTTATTGTTATTTTATATACTAAAATTTGTCATTACATAATCCTTAACTGTTGTTGGATTTTGTATAATTAAATTATTTTTTTAAGGTTTTATAATAATTTTCTTAATGTTTTCAAAATTTTGTGATCCTTGAGTGTAAATAAAAATTTTAAAAGGTCTTTGAATGTCATTTTTCTTGAATATTTTAAAGTGCAGTGTTTTTGCTATTTTATTTTTTTTATCAATTTATTATACTTTTAGATTGAATGCAATAAAGTGCTTGATTTTTGAAATGATAAATAGATTGTTTTTAATATTTTTGAATGATGAACTTGAAGTTAAATGCAATTGCGAGTAGTTTAACCATAATACTAAAATGATTAAAATATGGTTCAATATTCTTAAAATATTTTTTTAAATAAATCCAACATCCTCAAATATTATCATAATGATTTGTTTATTACTATCTCATATCTATTACAAATGAAAAAAAAGTGTGACACAAAATAATAAAACACACCCACCACCCACTTTTTATTTATTTATTTTCTCCTTTCCTCCTATCTCTCTGTTGTTGTTGTTTTTTCTCAAATCATATAACAGCAGCATTTGATGCCAACAAACTAGCAGGTAGTTCACCAAGATATATACCGGTTCTTCTGTTAATTTTCTGTTTACATATGGGGTTTTTTGTATGTGGCTATACCTCTTTAAAATGATATGCCTTCTATGGCTATTGTAAATTATTATTCCTTTGATCTTATTTATAAAATATGATAAGGTAAGAATTTTTTTATACAAATATACTATTTTACTCTTTATTTATTATTATGTTAATTTTGTTTTTATAAGATAATATATATAGATAAATTTAAAAAGTTAAATTTTATGTTATAGTTTATAATATTTATTTTTTTGTATTTTTTGTAAAGTATATTGAATATAACTGAGCAATGTCATGGGAACAAGGAGCAATATATGGAAAGTTGATGAGTATTAAATTACACAACAAAAAGAAACCCAAACTGTGAAAAGTAACATCATTAGAATGAGCAATGTCATGGGATTGTTGTGAGATTTCAAATTAAACTTGAGCAGCTTTTTTTGGGTATTTCAAAGTGAAACACATTAAATAGTGATATGTTGTGATGCAAATATATTGATCACCTATTTTTTTTTTAACAAAAAGTTTTAGAAGAGACTCACTTAGGATTAAAAAATTTAACAAAATCTCTTTTTTTTATACGATACTAATATTAGGTAGGATAAACTATTAATTATTTTCAAGTATAAATTTATGTATTTAGGAAATATGATATCTCCCCAAGTACAGCTATTAGAACAATAATAAAGTGGTACTCCCCAGATATTGAACACACTTTAAATAGTCATATTTCTCATATTTTTACCAGTTAAACCCATAGACAATATATTTTATCAGTTATTTTGACACTAATTTTTCAAAAGTGTGAAATTTCATACTGGACCACAGAAAAGTAAATTAAAACTTACCCATTTAAATATAATTAAAGGAAATATTTTTTTTTACTATTTGATATAAGAAAAAGAGGCTCAATGATTGAAAAAGTTTCCTCTCATGATGGTTGATAAATAGGTTAATTAGTTAGCAAATTGCTTTAATTAGAACCAACCATCAAAAGTGAAGCATAACTAACCACACAATAGTTGCTTTGTACCTTAGTATCATTATTATTATTCCTTTCCATTCTTCTTACCGAACAATAATTAAACATTATTTTTATCATTATTATTTAAATTTTGACAAATATTTTTTTTCATTTACAAATTAATAAAAAGTCAATTTTCATTTAAAATCAAATCAAATGATTTTGTAAACAATTTTATAATAATAAAATAACAATGTTGTCTTCAGATATATGGTATTTATTTGATAATGCTAATTTAGGTAATTTATGTAAAATGATGTGAAATTATAATCAACTTGATAATATATTTACAAAAAAATATGATTTTTATATATCATACAACATAGGGGAGCACTTGTGCTTTTACGGTAATTACATGTACTAATATTATTTTATATAAGTAACTCTAGGTAAATGATATTTTATAGTTATCTAATGTATGATATTATTGAAAAATTAAAATTTAAAAAACTTTTTAATGTGCATAAAATAAAATATTCAAAAAAAAAATATCGAATAAATAAAAAAAAATACAATATTGGTTGGTAATCAGGTGGCAAATCTTTGACCTGTTTTTTCAACAAGAAGCTTGTTGATTTTACAAGTCATGATGTAAAGAAAATCTGTCTAGTCTCTTCGTCAATGTGACTGCCCTTTACAGATATATTGCCCACTTGCCTTTACCTGCCAAATTATATTGATAATAAATATGTTTTTTTTTATGTTTTACCAAAACGAAATTGTTTTCTAATGGATTTTAAAGTTTAAAAAGTCAGATTTACTATTTATTAGGTGAAAATGTTACAACTTGCTAAAAATTTAATTACATATATTAGTATACTAATATATTGACACTACTCATTATTGGTATAAAAGAATAGTTATTACAAAAAGACTCAAAAAATACTAACAAGTAGCACCTAAACACTGAAAATCCTTACCAAAATAAAAGTAAATCCTATTTAAAGTATTTAAAAATGGCTCATTCAAATTGCTTTGAGCTTGATAAATCACCATTCATTCAAATTCAATTAAAGAATAATAAATAAATATTTAAATAATAACATATAAAATATATAAAATGAAAGCAATCATTATAAAATATTTTAATGTGATCAATTGTATTAAATATATACTTAAAAATTAAAAATTGCTATTTGCCACTACAAACAAGGTAAAAAGAGAGGAAAAAGAAAAAAAGTAATAATACATTTAGGCCCAGTTTGGTTCACTGGAACTAAAATCCAAGAAAAGGAAATGGAAATAGAATCACAATTTCTTGTGTTTGGTTCATTTGAAACATATTTATTTTCCTCCTTCAAAACAGTTTTCTAATGAAATCTGAAAATTCATTTCCTTAAAAAGCCATTGTCACGGTCCCTTTCATGACTCTTTATCATAATTTTCTAATTCAATAGGGAATCCTCCTTGTTGTCCTCCAAGTAAAATTTCATTTTTATCAAATATAATTTATTTTTTATTTTTATTTTTATTTCCATTTATATCAAAATATTCCAACAACCAAACGGGGCCTTAGTAGAAGTCCAAGTGTCGTCGTTTAGTTAATCTGCATCTGGCGTGTCTCTGAATTTCAGCATAAAATAAAGCGCCACCAAAACAATGAGAGAGAAACTCGGATGAGAGAGAGAGAGACAAAGCCCAAAACCGAAACCAAAGCACGACAGAAAACTGCAACTGAGCCACCCTCATTGATAAAACCCCCACACCCTTTCCTTTCTTCTTCTTCTCACTCGACTTGGATTCTCGTAATTCCATCGACGGAAGTTTCCACACTCCAGTACTTCTCTGATTCCTTGCTCTCTACCTTTTCTTCTCCTTCGAGTCTCCGATTCTCGTTACGCTTTGTTCGAAATGTGAAGAAGGTAAGGCATATACGTGAAAATTTTGGTCTCTGTTTGATTACTCTGGAATCTGAGGAAAATGCATTGTATTAGTGGTAGTTATGGAGTTTGTCTTTTTGCCTGTCAATTTTTGTAGAAATGCCATGAAACCGAGGCAAATTTTTATAAAGAAGCAGGCGAGAATCTCGTGTGACCTGTGTAAGCTTCTCTCATGGTTTATGCTCCTGGAAACGGAACAATGTGCGTCAAATGAAATATGAGAGAAGGTTCAGATCACGGATTTTGATATCGTTACTTTGATTTGCTTTTGCCGTAAATCAAACGGAGTTTTAACGGAAATTTTCTGTTTCATTATTTACACTTTCTCTTTCGACTGACTGGTGATATTTCGAGAGAAGCACGTAGTGCTGCTTCAAGATGTGTATATTGATAGGTTTTTGGTCTCCGGATTCAGGGAAGTCAGAAAATGGCCTTTATTGGTTCTAACAAGTCGAACCTTTCTTTTCAGGCTTGTTGAATCTACCTCGCACTGCATTCTGTTGAATTCGAAAGAGCTTGGCCGTGTAAGAGAGATGAGTTATATAAGTTTCCTCTTCTTATTTTTAACTCGTTGATATTTGTTGATTTGGCTTCCTAATTCTTAAAATCAATATTCAACGTTCGATTATGATGGATTTTTATTTTGTTGTTTTCTCGCAGTTCTTTTGAAAATACTGTTTCATTATTAACGATAATAGACCAATGGAGGTGCATTACATAGATGCGGGGTTTCCTTATACTGTCACTGAAAGCTTCATGGACTTCTTTGAAGGCGTCACGTATGTTCCAGCGAATTGTCTTCACAACGGATCCGTGCCTGATCAGGTTTTACTAATGTCCTTCCCTTTTTTTGTCAAACCTCTTGAGCTCTTTCAGTAAATTCCATAAATGCCCATTGTAGAATGTGATGCTGGATGTAAATTGTTTTGGCAAGAAGGTTTAGCTTGATACTATCGATGAATGAATTGGCCCCAAATACTACCATAAATACCAAATATGGGTGATGAGCAATGAGACGAGAAAATTACTGTTTAATCAGTTTTATGTATAATTCTTAGAAGGCTATAAAATAGTGATCCATGATATGAATAGTATTTGGGATTTTTAGGATACTTGAATAAGTTAGAATTGTTCGGTTTATTTTGGTTTAGAATAATAGTTATCTATGAGCTTAGGATTATTTGGATCGATAAAATATTCTAATAATTCTATCTCTCTTCCGTAAATTTCTTCTTTCCTTCTTTCTTCCTGTTCTGTATCAGTGCCTTGTTGTAGGAAGCCAGTACTTTCCTAAGTTGAAGTCTAGTCTTGTAAGTAGCACTAATTGTTAGGTAGAGAGCGAAATTTCATCTGTATTTTACTGTTACTTAACAGTTTAGTACTGATCAGAAAGTTTGACATAGAAGTAGGAACGGTTGCTTATTTGATTTCAACTGCAATTGTATACGGATGATGTTGTATCAGAAGCTATTATGTGACACAGTAATATTTCTGTCCGTACAATTCATATTTCCCTTCAAATTGGTACATCTTTTATGGTGTCTTGAACTACCAATGCATTGATCTGATGCTCCAAAAAATTATCTAAGTCATTTCGTTACCTCATATTAGCATTAGCTCTGTTACTTCCATAATTCTAATTATTTTTTTCAACTGAACATGACCATAACATCTTGTCAATTATCATATGTTGTCTGTACAGGAAAGTGCCAACTGGATGATGAATATGAGCCCATACAAATACGACATGTCTGGCCCTTTGTGTCCATCTTATTTTGGTTATCCTGAATATATCCTTCCCTTACCAAGGATGGACGTCAACAGAGGACAGTGGGAAAGCCCTTCAACAATGACGGTTGAGGAGCCTGCCACAACAGACTCTTTGTCCAGAAGGGATGGAGTCGCTAGCATGCAGACTATTCCTGAAGAATGTTGGTTCAAACTTCTTATTTCATTTTTACTATATGCATGAACTAATGGTCATATTGGGGAATTATAGTCACTGAATATTATGAAAATTGTATGATAGCGTCTCTCGTTTTGGGTTTTCTTTTGCAGGCAGCCCTAATCATCAAGATTCCCCTGGTACTCAGGTAGGTAGCTTTATTGTCAATGGGAGGCTGATTTGGGGCTTTAAGTAATTAATTTCTTCTTATTTTTATTTTACTTTCTCTAAGGTATGGGCACCGACACCCTATAATTGAAAAATGGAATACAATTTAATGGTTGGCTCAGCATGGCATTGCAAACTGCCATCACAAATCATATTCTATCAATCCATCCCCCGCACTCTTTCAAATGAAGTATTTGTTTATCAATAAATCTTTTATTTCTTACAAGCCTGTGGAATTGACATCCTCCTCATAACTATGCAGTCAAGACTTTCTAGACTGACAATAAGGATATGTATAGAGCTATATATTGATAGATTTATTAGGATAGCCTGTTAGTTGTAAAGCATGCAACAAGGACAACCAGCCTCATCCCTCTATGTTAGTTGTAAAGCATAATTCCAGTAAATCGGTAGATCATGATAAATCAGATACCACAGGGGCCTTTCACTTATTATTCCTTGCGTAGACCTCTCACTATTAATAGACATTTATGGCATTTTTAAATGATTATAGGGGGTGAGCCTTTACGTAACTGTCAGGTTGCTGCCATATGATCTAGAGGTTACGTGTTCATTTTCTAAGGGAAGGCTATATACATCTATTTCTCCTCTGGTGGGAGCCATGCGCACTAAGGCTACCTTTTTTAATAAATGATGGAATCTTTACTTCTCACTGTGATTCTTATCTTTAAATCATTTTCCTCCTCTTCTATGCCTTAGCTTATTCCTATCTTTAATGTAGATGATTTTTTAGCAACAAAAGGCAGTGATATTCTGTCCAAGATGCACTATCTAGTTATTTTTCTTCTTACAAATTTGTGTTTTAGGTTATAAAAGCTGTGTTGTCAAGACCATTCAATAGTTTTGTGATGTTTATAAATAAAATGAAAACAATGTCATGAATAACGAAGGAATTCTTTATACTGATTTTTTACTGACTACAGTATGCTTTCTTAATTACCATAAGCTCCAGAAACTTAGATTAGTTTATGAGAAATAAGATAAAGGAGATAGGGTTTCAGTTCATTAGTTCAAGCTCTTAATTTCAGCAAGATGTCAACCCTTACTACTATCTGCAGTTTTCAACTTGTAACCTAATAATCAAAAACTGGATCTAACTATTTATATTAGAAACAAGTGTCTAACCCTTTTTGTGCATTGCCTGCAGGTTGTATGGCAGCAAGACAGCATAGATCCCGATAATATGACTTATGAGGTGCGATGCAAGTATTTGTACATTTATGTGGCTTCAATTTTTACTTTAATTTTTCTGTACGAACTTTGTTTTAGCTATTCAATTATTATGTCCAATTTTTTGTGGCACAATTAGATGCCGTGTCGCTGCCTTGCGGGAGTCACATTAGGTATATAGCATGAGAAATTTCAGGCATTAAGGCCCCCAATTTTTCAGGAGGGTCATGTATCTTTAGCATTGAGAAGTCTTTTCATTGTTTTTTTTTTACAGTACAGCAACACTATTTGCGAAACTTCTTTTATACATATAAATGAAATATATTGAAGGATGAAGGTGTTAATCACTGTTTGATGTGAAAACAAATTTGATTTGGTAGTTTTAAGGAATATGCAAATGCCTATGGGTTTAGAAACAGGGTATTTCTAATAAGGTGCTGGAAGTTTATTTTGGAGGGAAGACCTCCTTTGAGAAGGTGGTTCACATTTTGGCAAATGAAGTTGAACTTGGTGATTTGCCTATGGTCATTTTTTAATTTTTTAAATCTATATTGTAGGAATTACTGGACTTGGGTGAGGCAGTTGGAACTCAAAGCAGAGGCCTTTCCAAAGAACTTATTGATTTGCTTCCAGTCTCAAAGTACAATCTTAAAAGCATGTTTAAAAGAAAAAACTATGGGAAAAGGTAGATTCCCGGTTCTCTTCTTTTCTGAGTATGTGACAATGAGGGGAATGAATAAGTGGAATATAGGGGTTAAAGTTATATTACCTTCTATGGGAAGCTGGGTGAATATGGGAGTAACATAAAATGTCAATATTTAACTTTAAAATCGCATACAAATTTCATCTGTTAAAAGTTGGAAGGAAAGTGAAGCAATCTTTTGGACATGAGCTTATGTTTGTAGTTGTAGGTTAACATTTGATTAAAATATGGAAGTTTGAGTAACTTTACAATAGTCACTTTTCATTTATCTCAATTTCAAGGACATCTAAGCAAGAGAGAAGAAAGATACTTTTTACTCATTTCTTGTACCCCCGTTTGTATTTTCATTCCCCTTCAAAATTTTCCTCCTGATTTTACTCCGGCTCAAATTCGTAGTTTAGATTCTTTGCTGCATTGACTGAGTTTGTAGATGTATTATGGATTTTTTTTTCCATTTCTTAATTTGTGAAATCTGTAACCTGGATCCAAAGAACTTGACTTCTTTGTGACTCCAGGATGATATACAAAACCCCCTCCCACCTTTCTTTTTCTTTTTCTTCCTATTTATGTCTGCGTCTATTCTCTCCTTCCCAAGTTCATTATTTGGTAATGACCAAATTGCATGAAAAACAGGTGTGTGATTTGTCAGATGACATACAAAAGAGGGGACCAACAAATGAAATTGCCATGCACGCATGTTTACCATAGTGAATGCATCTCCAAATGGCTTAGCATTAACAAGGTCAGGCATTGATGAATCTTCTGGGGCTTTGTTGTAAATGTTTTTTAATCAAAATATAACAGTGATTATTATTTTTTTGAAAGAAAACACATTTTTATTCTATTGACTTCCAAATGTCATAATGCTACTAGAAAACCGGGAAAAATATTCAACAACTGTACCTTGTTTGTTTTCTTTCATGTCTAACAAAATTCTCTCTGCTCAATCTATTTTCTTAAGCTAAACCTCCTTTTGTGGTGTTCCTTTCAGAAGTGCCCAGTTTGCAACACTGAGGTGTTTGGCGAGGATTCAAGGAATTAGCATTGAGATTTTGAGAACAGAAGAAATTTGGAGGTTTATCTGCTCTATTATTCTTATTCTTCCCCCACTTTTTTCTTCTTCTTCTACCTGATTTTGCTCCCTTTTTTTTCTCGCTTTAGAAATCTCAGAAACATCCATAAGAGTCGTCAGTCGCATCTGTTGGTGGTTAATGAAATTTGAGTTATTATGTAACCAAGTCTTGTGTTCTTTTATTCCTCAGATTTTGTCTCTACTTCGTGCTCGAGGTCTCTTCACATTGGTTCAATGTACGTAAAAGTATAATATTTGGGGATATATGCATATGCTTAATACTGGTGTCAAAAGATAAAGACTAATTTTCATTAACTTCTTTTGAAATTCATTTAAATTGCTATGATGATGACAGTTTCAAGTTTCAAGAAATCGAGTCCAGGTAAAAAAAAATTAAGATCAAAACATGAAATAAATTTAGAAGGGTAAAGTAGATATCATTTTCACATGAAAATCAACATCTTAATCTTATGTATAGTATATTAAACATTTTATTAAACATTTTAATATTATTTTTTTAATATATCAAATATTTTAATATTATGTTTTAGTTAACGATGTACTATATATGATATTAGTGTATCGAAGCGCCAAAAAAATATTATCAATATATTGGATCCATTATAAATAATATTAAGTTGTGGGATGCTGTTTTACTCAATTTAGAATTCAAGTTCTTTTGTGCGATCATTACAAATTACAAATAATTCAATTATACTTTTAATCTTGACGATTTATTTATTCAGCATATGAGGTTAGTTTCTATTAACGTGAAGTGAAGCGATATCGTCTGCATCATTCGCACATTGTGTTCATTATTTATTTTTTTTTTTGGGTTAGATTTAACAAAGTTTTTTGAACTCTTTGGGCAGACAGCAACGTTCAGCTACAAAGTTTCTGATCAGGAATTCTGATTACATTTCAAGTCTTATAGTAAACATAATTTCATTTTCCGAAAACAAAGCGTGGAACTGTTCCGTAAATGAAAATAGCTTAGGAAATTATACTTTTACAAGTTTTTCAATATTGTATAAGAATAAAATTATATTTTTACATTATAAATACTAATTACATTTATAAAAACGTATAATAGAAGTCTTACAATAAATGTAAACGTTATGGAAAACTAATCAAACATTCAAGGACCAAAAATATTAGTTTAACCACAAAAAACTTTTATTTTAATAATAATATATACAGAAAAAGCTTATGTCGACAAATTTCTTATTTAGCTAACTCTCCTTTACTAGTTTACTGTACTTTGTGTGTGTGGCGTCCCTTTTTATTTTTTGTCCACGTTGTGTGTATGTAGTCCTTCTAGTTGTAAGTGTATAAAGTATTTTTAAAATATGATATTTTTTTTTGTATATAATAAAATATAATATTTTTTCTGTTAATTTCTCTCTTTTTTTTGTGAAAATAAAAAATTTATATATATGTATGTGTGTGTATATATATATTTGTATTAATTTCTCTTTTGTTTTACAGACACCATAACTTAGAAGAATTCCTATTTATTAAATTTAAAAAAAACTGAAAATATCTATAAAAGGATATTTTTCATATCATTCTCATTGATGGTGTGCTTGGAAGCTAGAACTCAATATACTTTTTTCCCCAAAAAATAAAATAATTAAATTTATTTTATAAATAATAAAATGTAATAAAAATCATTATTAGTACTTTTCAGATTTTTAATATACATATTTAACTAATTTGATTATATTAATGAATTTAATTAATATAATATATTTTTTCTAAACTACTCTAATAATCTTCTTCAGTTCTCTTACTCTCTTACTTAATTATCATTAAATAAGTATTAATATGAATAATTTAAAAAAATAGATAAATATAAAAAAATATCTTATATTTATGACAATCCTCTAATTAGATCATATACTAAAGATCGCCCGAGTATTAAATAATAACTATTATATATCTTTTTTATATAATAAAAATAGTTTTGTAATCAAATGGTGATGGATATTAGACTATCCGCGTGCAGCATTCCTAAAATAAATCAGTGCGCACCAGAATAGAACTCAGAAAGAAGTCAATGACGAACTAGCTCTAACGGTCAGAGAATTTAGTAACACCTATTTTCCCAACGTTCACTACTTCACTCTCCTCCCCCTTCCTCGATCCCGTAACGGTTACATTTACACCTTCCTCTCTCTCATTCTGGCACTCCTCAGTCTCTCTCTATCTTTCTCTGAACTTCGCTCTCTGCGGCGATCCGCTTTCCTGGGTCTCTTGCATATCCCTCTTCCTCTATCTTCGTTCCTTCCTTGTGTGAGTAATGGAACCTGCGAAGATCGACTGGAAGAGATTGGAGTGGCACTTTGTAGAAGACGAAAAGTACGAGCACATTAACGCACCGAAATGGGTCGATTTCTTGGCCCCAGACCAATCCGTTGATGATGAGGGCTGGTTTTGCCGACCCGGTTAGCATTTGCGCCTCTTCTTTGATTCATTTACTTTGGATTTTGCTTTTTCTTTAATGGTTCTCGGTAATGGCATTTCAGATTGCAAACATCCCAAGACAGTGGACGATTTTCTCAGATCGACTCCTTCAAAGGTTCCATTCTTCTCTACTTGTGTTTGTCAGACTCTTGTGTAAAGAAACTCAAGAAGATTAAGATTTAACAATCTTGAGCTAGCTAGATCAGCTGAAATCCTAGGGTATTAATATATGTCTTGCTAATTACTAGTTTTTAATGCCTTTTTAATTTTTTTCTTGTTTTTTTTATCTGGAAGCTTTTGAGTTCAGGTGATTCTCCTGGAATTCTTCCATTGGGTGACCAAAATAGAAGGTACTTACGAAGATCCCTTGTTTCTCCTTTTAATGCTGTTGTAAGCTCTGTTTATTATAGAATATAATTTCAGTGATTGATTTTCATATGTTGGATCTTGGTATAGAGATCACAAGTTAAAGAGAAGGGTGCCCACCCTATCTTCGGCTTCCCCTGATGGTAAACTCAAATTCAACCACGACAGTGAGAATCAAAACCCAAACCTGGTTACCCCACCAAGTAATCTATTCAAATCGATGAAGGCATCAATCAAGTCAAGCGAAGAGAAAAAGAAACTCATTGATGACAACACATCCCAGCACAACAAGGTGCCGTCCCTGAGATCCACACTCTCAGCGAAGAATTTGTTTGCAGGGCGGCCTATCTTGAGCCAAATCACAGAATTCTGTAATGAACTGAAGAAATTGGCAACAAGAGCTAAAGAGAGAGAGAATGATGAAAATATGAGTGAGGTGAAAAGTGAAGAGTGTGAGGAGAATCAAAAGACAAAGACAGGGCCTCCACCTGTTCAGCCTTTGGAACAGTCAGTTAAGGAAGAGAAAGGAAGGAAGCCGTTGCTTGAAGTGACAGGAAAATCTGGAGAAAGCAGCAATAAACCGAAGCTGCAGAGAAAGAAGTAAGCTTACTTAATATCTATGAAACATTGACACTATCACCGACGTGTTGGCATTTGCATCACATATAAATCTTAACTTTATCCATTTAGTAATCAACTTCAATGAAAAACTTTGTTCGGGTTTGTCGTTGCTTTTTAGGTTAGGACAATGGCTGCGAAATACATTGACACTAACACAGATATGTGGCATAGGCATCACTTATAAATCTTAATTTTGTTGATCTTTCCTTTAGTGCTCTATGGTTTCATCTCCCTCTGTATCTACATCCTTAGGTTTACCTGGTATCTATTATATACTGACCCTTAACACAGATAAGAAGCATTAGCATCACTTGTTAATCTCAAATTTTTGAACTTTCCATTTAGTGATCTCTTCCATTAAAAAACGTTGTTCAGGTTTGTCCCTTCTTTTTGGCTTAGTACAGTGACTGCAAAATGCTCTATAGTTTCCAGTAGTTACTACTGTTTAAAACATATTCAGTGATCTAATCAAAGGAATAACAGATTTTTCATTAGCGCATTGGGGATGACAATTATCAGAGGGAGTTGAATTTTCAATTGAGCAAAATAGATAGAATTACTTTTTATGCATGATAGTACATGAATCAAAAGATTGTGACTGTGAACTATTACAAGTTATTGTATTCTTTTAACCATTTGTCTATCATTCTATTCTGCAGAAGAGCGGATGAGACCGAAAATATGCCTATTCTGCTGGACTTGGAGAATGTGAGACGCAAGAAAGATGAGAACTTGCTGCAAGTTCGCACAAACCCTCCCTCTCCTCAGTGCTTCTCTGCTGGTCGTCATCCAAATAAAACTAACCCTTCAAAGGCTTCCAAATCCAGATTAATGGTGTGTCGCTAGCTGCACTTTATTACTATTCAGATTGAAAATAACAAAGAGTCAAGATATAAAATTTGTTGATAAATTGGAATATTGCCATTGACCCAGAACTTAGGCCTTTGTTTAAGATGGAATGTAAGTTCCAAAATTTTTTTTGATGAAAGATTAGATTCTGAAGACTAACTAGTTGATAAATCATCTCCACTTGACCCTAAAATTAGAAGATGATATAATATTTTTATCCTGCATGCCTATTACCTGAAAGGATAATGAACGGGTGGCACCATGGATCGTTGTATAGTTTGAGATCCTGCTTTGTAGCTACTTGTTTAGTGGTTTGATTTGAGGTAATTAAGATTAGTAAAACCACATGGAAATTTGATTTTAGGTAATTTAATTTCTCGTTAGGTTCTTTTTATAAAAGCATAACATGTAAACAGATTTTCTAAGTTAGAGTCACATGTCATAATCTAAATGAAGAACTTGATAGCAAACATATGAACAAATGAAAGCCATACATGTTAATTATATATTTTGTTACCATCACGTTTTTATCCTGTTATGTCGCCGCAATAATGTTTAATGAGCAATACCGATTGCCAAGCTTCTTTCAGCACCACATGCTTTCTTTTTGCCGCAGACTTAGACTTGCATTTTTACTGTTATATAACTAAATATTATCGTTGATGTACTTAAAATGTCCATGTGGAATAAATGTTGCAGGAGAGAGGAATTCTTCAAGAAGTTGGGCAAAAGAAGGAGGAATTTGCTGAGAACAATGGCCAAGACATGTCAATAGTTGATGGAAAAGAAGCAAGAGTTTTGGACGTGTTCTGGTTCTTGAAGCCTTGCACATTATCCAGCTAGCTTGCTTAATTGAGAACAAACCTGGGAAAATTGCTATAGTTGATTCTTTGATTCTTTATAATATATCTCTAGAAGAATACATAAAGTCCTGCATAATAACCACACTAGTTTATTTAGGTTCATAGTAGTCATATTCTTTTATTATATTGTATCCTGTTCCTTTCCATATTCTTCTGCAAACTGATAAGAGGAATCTGGAAATTAAGGATTCATCAATACTTGTATTAAACCCAAGATTTGTGAATAAAAATGTTGTATCTGTTGCTTTCCTCTCTCACTGAATCTTGATGAGGAACAAATAAGATCAATTATCAACTATACTTTCTCTCTCTGTTATGAAATGCAAAAATACAAATTTCTTAGTATTAGATAAAATTATTGTTCTCTTTATGTAGCAAAGTGATTGAAGTCTTGAAAAGGCATATATGAAGAGTCTGAATCCTATGCTCATCACTCCTGATAAGTATAGAGTATCATCCAAATGAAAATTATTGGATGGATCTCACTACCATGATGAGTAAGAAAAATTTGACACGCCTATTTTAAATAAGATTTGTCTCATATCAATGTTGTACTAGTATATAGGCAAAGTTGTTTATAACAATTATCGGAAGTACCCAAAAAGAGACTCCAAAATAATTCATCCCTCTATATACATGTGTGTTGAATCAAAAGGTAAGTACTAATGGTCTAAGGTTATAAATAGGATTAAATTCACAATATCTTATTTATAGAAGAGTTTTAATACTATTAGACTATAGGATTAAAAATTATTTATTTTGAGTTGAAAATTCTACTACTTTAGATTAGATTTATGGAATTGATTTTGAAATTAATTTTTCTAGTAATTGCATGAACAAGCATTTTTGTTTAACATGAAATTAAAAGGACACAACCTTTTAACAAAGGAAAAGCCAACGACACAAAATGTTGTTGTGGTTGGGGTAAAGGCAAGCCACTTCGTAGATATAATAAATTTAAGTAGAGACACTCATTCCCAATAATAATAACAATAACAATAATAATAGTATTAAGTTAATGAAAAGTATATGAAACATTTATTAATTAGTAAAAGTTCCCTTTCTCCAAATATGAAACATTTATTTTTTGACTTTTTTGAATGCATTAGAAAGCATCTCGTTACAAGATACAATATGGGTGTTATCTCGATGCCTCATTTTAATAAATAATATAATAAATATTATTATATGTTCATTGATAGTTCTTTTGTTTATTGGATTTCCAAATCTTCGAAGAAGACAATTTTCAGAAAGGGATACATACTATGTCATGCATGCATATTGATCTCCCCATTAATTCTTTTTTTTGTTGTTTAAGCCTTCAAAAACAATTTTTGTTTATAAGACTATTGGGGAACGCAAACAATTTTTGTTTATTCTAATGTTACTTGTCACGTTAATGGATTCACTGGAACGTTGGTTATGTAGGGTCTTGGAGGTTTCTTGGTGTATCTAGTTTGTTGTGTTAGCATGCCATATCTGGTTGAACAAAAATGAGGGTGCCTTTCACCATAGAATGAAGGGTTCCCTTTCTATTATTAATCAAGTTAAAGCTATCATTGTTTGCTCTAATGTGAGTTGTCCTAGTCTTACGCCTCAGTCATGTAAATCTGTGAGATGGTAGCCACCTCTTGTGGGTGTATTAAGTATTACGTATATGGTATATGGTACAACTATTTTTTTGAGTAAGCCTTCAAAAACAATTTTTGTTTATAACACTATTACGGAACGCAAACAATTTTTGTTTATTCTAATGTTACTTGTCACGTTAATGGATTCACTGGAACGTTGGTTATGTGCTAGTGTAGGTGCTACGAGAGACTATGAAGGACGTTGGCTGGATGGATTTATGTTTCATATTGGACATAGTAGTAGTTTTCGAGTACATGTTTGGACAGTGCTTTCGAGCATGAAACAAGCATGGGATATGCAATGGCAGTGGGTTGTTATTGAAATTGAGTGTATCGAGCTAGTAAAGATTCTAACTATTGAAAGGTAGGAAGAACATCCGGAAAATCATCTTCTTAAGGAGATTCAAGGGTGGACTGAGAAGGATTATGATGTAAGCGTGGTTTGGTGTGAATGAGATGCGAATGCGCTAGTAGATTCGTTGGCCAAGTTTTCCCTAAATGTAGCAAAAGGCATAAACTTTTGTTCTTCTCCTCCCGACTTAGCTATGAATTGTTAGAAAATAAACATCTCTAAAGTACTATAATCAATCCAGATTATATCATACTCAAACATAAACACATATGAGATGCAGCGGAAGACTTAAAGTTACCTCTTGTCATTAACTTGATTGATCTGAGAAGAACTGAGATCCTAATAGGATACCTGTCAAAAGATAACACTGTCAGATAAACAACAGGTTCTTCCAGCTGGTGATTAGGCACAGTGATGGCAACTTGTTCTTAGTCGTCACCAGTGGGGAACCTTCAAAAGCGAGCTGAAAACAGGGTTTCACTCTGGACTCAGAAAATGAGATCTCACACTCAAAAATAAATTGTTAATTTCCACCATCAGAAAATTAACCTTAAATAAACTGAGTCAATAACCCTCCTAGACTGGGCCCAATGACTACGGGCCACACTCAGAAATATTTATTAATTATCCTAATTAATATCTAAATAGGTCATAATAAATAATAAATAATAAATATCTAACATTCTCCCACTTGGCCCGTATACTCAATGTCATCGCCCTGTCTAGGTAAACTGATGTCGCGCTACAAAAATCAAGGCGATAAGTCCCCTTTTATCGGGTATTACCTTCCAAGTATTACATGTAGCACCATCACATAATGGGTATCACAATATACATGAACTCAATGTTCATAGGTTCCTGTCTCAATGTTTATCAATTCAATAACACAAATGTATACAATCACAAATTGAAATGATAAACCACAAAATATAATTTCATTGCTCATACCTCCACTAATCAAAAGTAGGACGAAGTCCCATATGAGGCACATGTGTGACAAAGATATTTGGCTTCAACCCTTTCGTCAAAGGATCAGCCAACATGTCTAATGTACTGATACGCTCAACTGAAACTTGGCCATCTTGAACCCTCTCTCTCAAGCAAAGGAACTTAAGTTCAACAAACTTGCTGCGACTTTTATTCCTTTTGTTGTTCGCTATGGCCACCGCAGCTGTGTTATCATAGTACATCCTGATTGGCTTAGAGACTGAATCCGCAATCTTAAGCCCAGCAATGAAATTCCTTATCCAAATAGCTTGTGAACTTGCTTCAAAACACGCAATGTACTCAGCATCACCGGTAGAAGGAGCCGTTTGAGTTTGCTTAGCGCTTCTCCACGATATAGCTCCTTCTGCCAATAGGAAGATGTAACCAGATGTAGACTTGTTCGAGTCTACGCATCCCCCAAGATCTGAATCTGAGTATCCAATCACGTCCAAACTGTCTGTTCTCCTGTATGTGAGCATGTAGTGTTTAGTGCCTTGTAGGTACCTAAACACCTTCTTTGCAGCTGTCCAATGTGCTTCCCCAGGATTACTTTGGTATCTTCCCAACATACCCACAGCAAAAGCGATGTCAGGTCTTGTACAAACCTGCGCATACATCAAGCTTCCTACCGCTGAGGCATATGGGACCCTTTCCATCTGTTTCCTATCAAGCTCGGTTTCAGGACATTGACTTAGACTAAACTTGTCTCCTTTTTCAATAGGAGCCACGTTAGATGAACAGTTCTGCATCCTGAAACGTTCTAGAATTTTGACAACGTAAGCCTCTTGAGATAAGCCTATAAGACATTGGGTTCTATCTCTATGGATCTTTATGCCAATGACATAAGAAGCCTCACCCATGTCTTTCATGTCAAAACTCTTGAACAGAAACTGTTTCACCTCACGTAATAGTCCCAGATCATTGGTAGCAAGTAGTATGTCATCCACATACAAAATCAAGAATATGATTTTACTCCCACTAGCCTTGTGGTATATACAATCATCCATGATGTTCTCAACGAACCCAAATGATGTGATCACTTCATGAAACTTCAAGTACCACTGCCGTGAAGCCTGTTTCAAACCATATATTGATTTCTTCAGCTTGCACACCAATTGATCTTTACCTTCTGCAACAAAACCCTCAGGCTGTTTCATGTAGACTTCTTCCTCCAGTTCACCATTGAGGAAAGCAGTCTTAACATCCATCTGGTGCAACTCCAGATCAAAATGGGCAACCAATGCCATGATGATACGGAATGAATCTTTCTTATATACAGGTGAAAATGTTTCACTGTAATCGATTCCTTCCACTTGAGTGAATCCCTTTGCAACCAACCTAGCCTTGTACCTATCGATGTTACCTTGTGAGTCTCTCTTGGTTTTGTAAACCCATTTACAGCCAATGGCCTTAGACCCACTAGGCAACTCTACAAGTTCCCAAACATGGTTGTTTGCCATGGAATTTATTTCATCAATCATAGCATCATGCCACAACTTGGAGTTCACACTCCTCACAGCCTGAGTAAACGACAAAGGATCATTCTCAACACTTACATCACAGTCAACCTCAGCAGAATACACTACATAGTCATCAGGTAATGCCGATCTTCTCTCTCTAGTTGACCTCCTCAATTCAACCTCTTGGGTTGAACCAGGTTGCTGAACAATGACATCCTCTATCACAGCTTGTGGTGGTTCCACTTGTGTGATAGGTTGACCATCAGGTATGTGTCCATTTTGTTCAGCACCGTCAACTTGAGCCACAGGGTCCACGTCACATTCAATGTCAATCTCAACAGTGGGATAAACATTGACTATTGACATTCCCTCATGAATGATATCAGTGGTTCGCTCTATGTGATTCTCTGATAGACAATCACTCCCACTAATCACATCATTCTCAAGAAACTTGGCATTCCTAGACTCTACAAACCTTGTAGAAGGTGGAGGACAGTAAAACTTATAACCCTTAGACCTCTCCGCATAGCCTACAAAGTAAGCTCTGATGGTCTTAGGATCTAACTTCTTCTCCTGTGGATTATACACTCTTACTTCCGCAGGACAACCCCATACCTTGAAATGATTTAAACTGGGTTTCCATCCTTTCCAGATTTCAAAGGGTGTCTTGGACACTGCCTTTGTTGGAACCCTGTTCAATATGTATGTGGCTATCTTGAGTGCTTCCTTCCACAGAGAAGACGGTAGTTTGGAGCTACTTATCATGCTCCTAACCATGTCCAGCAAAGTCCTATTTCTTCTCTCAGCTACACCATTCATGTCAGGTGATCCAGGCATAGTGTATTGAGCCACTATACCTTGCTCTCGAAGAAATTCAGCAAATAGACCTGCTGCTTGTCCTTCACTAGTGTATCTGCCATAATACTCACCACCACGGTCTGATCTCACAATCTTGATTGGTTTCCCAATCTGTTTTTCTACTTCTACTTTATAATCCTTGAAAGCATCTAATGCTTCACTTTTATTATAAAGCATGTAGACATACATGTATCGTGAGTGATCATCAATAAAGGTGATAAAGTACTTTTGACCATGTGCAGTCAAATTAGGGCAACAAATATCCGTGTGTACAATTTCTAGCAACTCAGAACTTCTTCTAGCCCCTTTATGTGACTTATTGGTCTGCTTTTTCCTTATGCAGTCCACACAAGAATCAAACTCCGAATGGTTTAAAGACGGAAGAATTCCTTCTTTATTTAACCTTTTGATTCTGTCAACGGAGATATGACCCAATCTCCTATGCCACAGGCTATAAGAATTATCATCGATAACACTTCTCTTAGTACCATACGTAACAGAAAGAGATTGAGGCGAATTAGAAATAATTTTAAACAAGCCATCAATCATAACCAAATTCGCAATCAAAACTGAATTCTTTGTCAAAGTCATACGTTTCTTAGAAAGAACTAGATGATAATCAAATGGAATGAGCTTTGACATAGAAATCAAATTCCTCTTGTAAAAGGAAATATAGAAAACATCATAGAGTTCCAAAATATTTTGATTTAAAAGATGAATGCGAAAGGTTCCAACAGCTTTCACAGGATCTCCTCTCCCACTTCCTGAAAGGACAGATTCCTCATTGGGATGTGGAGACCTGCTTGACAGAAAGCCCTGCATGGTAGTCGAAATGTGGATCATTGACCCAGTGTCAATCCACCAAGTGTCATCATTAACGCTAGAAAAGTTAGACTCAAAAGTAACACACGATGAAAGCATACCTCTCATTTCCATAATATGTTGCCTCACACTGCCAATACCTGTAAGCCTCACAGCACATAGTTCAGAAGTGATGGCACCACCCATCTGCTCGTCTGTCAGCTTGAATTGCTTATCCAAGGCTTCCAGGTACCCTTTGGCTGTGTCGCACTTAGGGATTGCTGCCCTAATGCTCCTAGAGATCCTTTGTCTTATAAGCAGAAGAGATGAGCGGTTACTCCGCTCCCACATATTATACCTTTCCTTTGCCGCTCTATCATTGGAGGCATCATCAGGTCTCAGAGGTTTATCAAACCTCAAGGCATAATCTAAGTCCAATAAACCAAGCTGCAACAAAACATCGTCTCTCCAGTTAACATAGTTAATGCTACCATCTAAGACTATTTTATCACTTACATCATACATAATCCTGGGAGCAGCAATTGGATCTGCAAAATGAGAACAGACAAATACACAAATAAGCTCACATTAGTAATTTGAAGCAATCACAAGTCACTGTGCCATGTATGCATGCTTAGCTCAAATGTAGCATGCAAGCAATATAAATACGTATCACTAATGTCTACCTGTGGGCAAAGACATTAGCATAACCAGGTATTTATCAAAGATGGTAGAATTAGAACGCATTCGTAATTTCCCAATGCCTGTGGGCTAATTAGAAAACAACGAGGTCATTCTATTCCACCCTAATTAAATGTACAATTGTGAGATATCTACCTGTGGGCAAAGATAAATCACAGCTATACATTTAATTACAAATGATATTTTCAATCCAGATGTGATTAATGAATGCATACAACAAGTTCAATAAACAAGGATGCTGTGGTTACTCCTCAAAGAACTGCACGCTAATCACAAATATCATTCAAGTGCATTGAAAATCCAAATATGCACAATTTAATAGAGAAATTAATTCTCCCCCTAATTAAATGTACAATCATGATATATCTACCTGTGGGTAAAGATAAATCATAACTATACATTTAATTATTATTGATATTTTAAATCCATATGTGATTAATTAATGCACGCAACACAAACAAATGAGGATGCTGTTGCTACTCCTCATAAAATTGCATGCTCATCACAAATATCAATAACGTGCATATAAATCCAAATATGCACAACAAAATGGAGCATTTAATAAATTAATATTAAAATTCTCCCACTATTTCATGCACCAAAAAAAATGTCTAACAAATTAATTTCAACTCAAAAGGTTTTTACAAAAATTAAACAGTTAATTTAATTGCCTGGGGAGAAATTAAAAATAAAATAGGCAATTAAATAACATAAAAATTAAAATTTGTAAATTCCTTTTTCTAAAATCTAAAATAATAGAGAAATTAATTTAAACATTTACCGTGCATGTAATAGTAATTTTGATTTTCTAAAAAAATCAAATTAATTGACCAAAATAATTTTCTGAAAATAAAACCAAGTGGCCCACACAAAAAGTCTAAAAATAGGGCCCAAAATAATTTCCAGAACCCAAAACCCAAAATCAGCCCCAAAAACGCTTTCTGAAAAAAAAACAATAGAAAAAAAATTGTTTGGCCCAGAGAAAAGTCCAGAACTGCAGCCACGGTTTCCAAAAAAAAAAAGTATTTATCCTTTCTGGTGGCCCAAGTAGCAGGGCCCAAACAGAGAAAAAAAAATTGTCTCTGTTGGCCCAGAAACTCAATGCGACCCAGAACAAAAAAAAATTATTCCTCTGGCCCAATGCAGGCGGCCCATCAGGTGAGAGTTTTTTTTTTTAAATGTTTCAATCAATGGAACGGTGCGTTTCAGTCACACTGAAATGCACCGCTTCAGTTATTCAACAGCGTGAGTTGGGTTAACCTAACCCGACTCACGACCCGTTCATCGCCGTGGTTGCCCGATGCTCCAGCAACCTGAAGAACTGTAGCCACCACAGAGCTACACCTGCAGGACAGCAACGCCGGTGAGGTGGCGGCGACAAGTCTCCTCCAGCAGACGACGCCAGCGATGTTTCACGGTGACCTCTCTTTCTGTTAGTCTCAACGGCAGCAGCTCCACGGTGACTCCTAACGGCCTTGAGACAGCGTCTCACCAGGGAGCTCTCGCCGTCGCTCTCTCCTCTCTGTCGACTATGGCGACTTTCACCATCACGACGACCTGTTCTTCTCGGCGTCAAGTGATTTCCGGTGGCGTCTGGCCTTCCTAGCGTCATCAACGGCAGTCGCAAGGCGATTGTCTCTCGCCCTCACCGTGCTCTCGCCATGACTCTTGCCGTTCATCGTGAAAATCCAGAAGACTCTCTCCATCGCGGGACACGGTGAAAAATGGTTAAAAGAACAAAATTAAAAATAAAATATGATATTTAGATATCCCATATTCATCTCGTGAACACAAAAGATCAATAAGCAAGGTAGAGGTGATCTCAAACAAGACTCTGATACCACATGTTAGAAAATAAACATCTCTAAAGTACTATAATCAATCCAGATTATATCATACTCAAACATAAACACATATGAGATGCAGCGGAAGACTTAAAGTTACCTCTTGCCATTAACTTGATTGATCTGAGAAGAACTGAGATCCTAATAGGATACCTGTCAAAAGAGAACACTGTCAGATAAACAACAGGTTCTTCCAGCTGGTGATTAGGCACAGTGATGGCAACTTGTTCTTAGCCGTCACTAG
The DNA here is from genome assembly GCA_037074615.1 of Leucaena leucocephala. Classification (NCBI taxonomy): domain Eukaryota; kingdom Viridiplantae; phylum Streptophyta; class Magnoliopsida; order Fabales; family Fabaceae; genus Leucaena; species Leucaena leucocephala. The sequence continues at coordinate 20,727,331 of CM073543.1, read as the reverse complement.
TGGGGAACCTTCAAAAGCGAGCTGAAAACAGGGTTTTACTCTGGACTCAGAAAATGAGATCTCACACTCAAAAATAAATTGTTAATTTCCACCATCAGAAAATTAACCTTAAATAAACTGAGTCAATAACCCTCCTGGACTGGGCTCAATGACTACGGGCCACACTCAGAAATATTTATTAATTATCCTAATTAATATCTAAATAGGTCATAATAAATAATAAATATCTAACATGAATGTCCTTGCTACTAATGTAGTAGAGTAGCGTGGATATGGTGGTAACTAAAAAAAAGGATGAGGTCTCATACTCAAATTTAACGTTGACATATTTTTGTGAGCGTGTTTAAATTGATTATATTAAAAAAAATTATAAGATCATTAGATAAATTATATCACTCCCTCCATTAAAATATAAAGGAAAAAATCTATAAAAATTCCCCTTTAATTCGAAAATTTTTGAAAATGTCATTCAATGAACAAAAGAACCCATAGGTAAGATGATATAAATTTAGGATTTTACTATTTGATCAAAAGATAAAATTACCCTTAAGATTATTTTCTTAAAAGCGAAAGAAAAAGATTATCTACTTCATTTTAAGTAACGATATTGACAACAAATTTAGTTATTTTTTATAATTTCAATAACATTTTACAATTGTTTTCAATGTCTTCTAAACTTAAGGGAAATTAAATTATGGGATCATTATTTAAATTGTTTTCTACATTTGTAATAATATGGACAATAATGTCTTTAACCACTCATTCTTTTATATTATTTAAATTATTTTTTATTATCTCAAAAATAATTTTTCCTTATAGTTATGTCAGATTATCATGTGAGCGGAGATTGCAAGCCTTTGATTGTTGCATGCTCATAAACAAGAAGTCGCACATTCCAATAATATAACAATAGAAACAGGGAATCATATACCCTCAAATTAAAGAATTGATTTGGTTTGACATGATACCAAGGAGAAATTCTTGTATACTTCTAGACTACCAACTCACGGGTACTTGATCCAATAATAATGCCACACTTCAAATAATTTAGTCTCCATGTCACCATCTTTTTTTTTTATATAGTTATCACTCAATTCATCATAATTTTATATTTACTACATCTAAATCTGACCTGCATCATACACTTAGTTATAGTAAATAAATATCTCAATAAAAAATTTTTATATTCACCAAAACTTAAATTTAATATATTATTTAAATAATATTAAATTATTTATTATTCAGATAAATTTCCATTAATTTCACGTCACTATTTTTTTAGTTGCTCCCCAGTCACTGTCTAATTACTCTGTGAGTACACAAGGACTTCTCTGATCCGAAGAACAAAGCATCCAATGATCCAAATCCAATAGTTGACGGATTCCGCTTAGGATTGGCCCACCCAAACCAAACACCCATTCTTGTGGGCTGTCTTGTCGTTTTCTGATATCCTTCCATAATACAGAAAAAGTTTGTAACAAAAAAAATAATAATACACAAAAAGTGTACTAAAGGGTTAAGTTTAATGGAAGGTTAGTCTTTTAGAATACCACGATTTTTTTTTTTAGAATACCACGAATTTTCATCACCCTTTTTTTTTTCAAAAAAATTTACCATGAATTTTCACCACGTTTAATTTTCTTTAACATGCTTCATTTGTAATTGTTCCCTTTGAACTTTTGTGGGTTCCTCCATTATAAAACAGTATATCAAACTTTTAGACCTTTCCAATTCCTTCAATAAGATTCAATACTTATCTCCTAACAAATTCTTTTCCCGTCTTTAATTATAGCAATTTATTAATTTTTTAAAATAAATTAATTAATTATAATTAATATAAAAAATAATTAATTAATTTAAATAAATTAAAAAAATATATTATATAAATTTCTATGGATAGATTATATTTAATGATAATTAATTAATTTTTTTATTTTTTAATTTATTTAAAATTATTAATTAGACTTATAATTAAGATTAAATAGAATATATTTTTTAATTTTTTAAAATAAATTTAAAAAATTAAATAAACTGATATATGTCAGGAGAAACTATTTAATTGGTATTTTCAAGGATTAAGTGTAATATGCAAACAACTTTTAACTCTATATACTCTCCCTAAGATCAAAAGAATATAAAATTAAAAATATTTACGCAGAATTAAAAATAATGTTGTATAAAGATGCACTCAATACCTTTCTCTAAATTTTACAATAGGAAAATTTTCAATAATTTTTTCTATATTTTTACTCTGCATAACAAGTTATTTACCTAATAATACGAACAAACGGAATATATATATATATATATATATATATATATATATATATATATATATAAACTTCACCAGAAAACCACATTAGAGGGCGGCTCTTTTTTTGTTGCGAAGAAAAAGAAAATTCTCAATTGAAAAAAAGAAGGAGAAGAGAAATAGCTAAATGATACTGCAAATTGAGAAACAAAGCAAACCTAGATTTCATTCACCAGCAGGAAAACGATTGTTTTCTGATTAAAGTCAGAACATTGTATTATTATTCCGCTCAATGGCTCATATGAATGAACATTGAAGAGGAAGCACTCATGACAGATTAAGGGGAAAAAAAACTTGAAACTAAACGAGAAAATCCCAAAACGATGAATCAGAAATTTAGAGGGGGAAACTATGTACAAGAATCAAGATCTGCATCAAAAGTCCAAAACCCTGTTGTTGATGATGATGAATCTACCTGATGTTGGTACAGAGCATACAATCCATGATTCTTGACCAAGCTACACGGACACGTGGGTACATCCTATTGGAGTAAACTCGTGATTCTCTCAGAATCTCTTCCATGACTTCCACGAACAGGGTCAAGCTTCTCATCGGAGGAACATATAGTGTCAGAGGAACCGCAGAGAACGCCACCGTGAAGAACAGCTGAAGCATTTTTGTGATTTACAGGTACCCACAACAAAAGCTCAGATCTTTCACACTTCGATCCAAAAGGGTATTCAAATTTCAAAATCTTTTTATCGATTATGAAGTTCAGAGAGAGGTAGAGAGAGAAGAGGGAAGGGCAAGTTCTGAATTTTGAGTTCTGGGTTTTGAGATACCCAACAAGAAAAGATGAAATTTTTTTGGACCAAAATCGGAATTCGGAATTGGAATATGAATTTGGTTGTGGGTATTGTCTGGAACCTATGAGTACTATGTAGTTGAGGAGAGAAAATGGAAGGTTTTGGAGAATAGGTGGGGGGAGAGAGAGAAGGAAATTCTGGAAGCGACAAGAAGATGGAGGAGAATTATCTCTTTAGGAAAAAAAAATTGCTCCGACGAAGAGAAATTTAATTTAATAATAATATTATTATTAATATTAATATTAAATAAAAAAGCTAGCATGAGAGGGATGGTTGGCTGATAAAGGAGTGGCAAGTGTCATGAACAGAGGGGGGACTTGGGACTCTCGTGGTTGAATAATTCAGAGGTGGGGATTCATTAATTTTTTTTTTCTTTCTTTTTTTCCTTCCGTTAATCTAACGTTTTCTTAAAGGCACTTTGTATTGATTTTTAAAAAAAATTATAAAAAAAAATAATTTTAAAGTGTTTGAAAATAAATTTTTTTAACTTATAAAAAAATAATTTTAAATAAATAAATATTTAAATAATTTTTATTATAATAATTTTTATTATTAAAAAATTATTAAAAATAAAATAAAAAAATATGTATGGGTACTACGTATCATCTTTCTTATTAACCTCCATAAGACTTACATATAAGACTCTTCACCTTCTTAAAGATAATATTTTTTTCCCTTCCTCTCTTCTCTTCTAAATCTCTTTTTTATCATCAAGAACCCACTATCTTTTATTTTTTTTTTACTTTTAACTAATAGTGATAACAAAAGAAGAGATAATTCAATAAAGATAATGAAAACAGAGTAATAATAACAACTAGGATAAGAGACGACAAAAGAAGGTATACGATAAAGAGATAATAGAAAAAGAAAAGAGTTAAAAAATAAAGATAAAATAATCATTAGATAATTTATAAATTATTTTTTTATTTAAAAAATTATTTTAAAAAATTTATTTAATTATATCTCGTTTCAAAGAGAATCACCATAAGAGTGTTTGAATTTTTCGGCCTTAAATCAGTCAAATTAAATTCAAAGCATTACTATTTTCTTAATTTTAATCTCAATTAGGAGAATTCATATTCATAATGATATCTGGGGAACATGAGGTGTATTGTCCCATTGTGATGGCACATGTAGCATATGAGACATGAAGGTTCAAAGGATAAAAAAAGGTACATTAATCATCGAAAGCTTATACATTAATTAATTAATAATTAATGAAGTTCTTTTGACAAAAAAGCAAAATGATTTATTGACTTAACCCTTAAGAACAAAGGACAGGCCATCACATCTTTCTTTTTTTTCCTTTCTGTTTGTTATTATTTACTTATATTCGTTACATTTTCTTTTTGTCAATATTGTTATTTTTTGTTTCTTACTTCATTATGGCGTATGAAAGCAAAGCAAACCTATTTGACTCTTTGAATTGACTTGTAATCTTGTTAAGGAATTGTAACTTAAAGAAGAAATGGCTAATATCCATCCTTACCGAAATAGATTGGATTTTAAGAAATTGTAAAAATTTTAAATGCAATAACACTGATGAGTAGGTGCGTACCTTTAAAAACACTCAAGAATTTAAGAAATTAATCAGATGCTACAAAGGCATTAGGAGATAGATATGTTAATTATTCCGATAGATTAGAACATGAAAATGACTATCTTATCAAAAGAGCACTATCTATTTTTTATAGATTCCAACATGGGTCCTGTGGCCGGAATACCTCAAGATATAATCTCCGGGAGGCAGATGTAATTTGATCGGGTTGTTTTAGTTTATTTGTTTTTTCCCTTTGGATAAAACAATCACTCAAAAAGAATTTGACCAAAAAAAAAACCCAAAAGATCCTTTCACATGTTTGGCTCTTTTTTTTTGACATTGTGAGTATATTTAATGATGAGGGAGGAAGGTCAAGTTATGAGTTAAGGAATTTAACATGAGAAATTGAGCTAAATTTGACATTTTACCATAGGATTTATATTGACAAGGTTAAAGAGGCGCTTAAGAAAATGAAAAATAGTAAAACTGTTGAATCTGACAGTATTTCTATTGAAATTTGGAAGTGTTTATGAAAAGTGGGGGTGGAATGGCTTGCTAAACTTTTTAACGTGATTTTAAGTTTTAAAAAAAATATCTGATGACTGGAGGAAAAGTATTTTAATTCCTATTTATAAAAATATAGGGGATATTTAAAATTGTGCAAACTACATAGGAATAAAGCTTATGAGTCACACTATAAAGTTGTGGAAAAAGGTAATTGAACACAGGTTGAGATTAGATACTGATATTACTGAGAATCAGTATGATTTCATACCGGGTAGGTCTACAATAGAGGTGATTCATTTATTAAGGAGGTTAATGAAAATGTAGACTAAAAAAAGAAACTTGTATATAGTATTCATTGACTTAGAAAAATCATATAATCGAGTGCCAATGTAGGTGCTTTGGAAAGCTTTGAAAAAGAAGGATGTACGCATGGCATATATCAAAACAATAAAAGATATGTATGAGGGGGTAACAACTACTATAAGAACGACTAGGGGCAAAATAAATGATTTTTTCATAAAAATTGGTCTACATCAGGGATCATCCTTGAATCCTTATTTATTTAATCTAGTAGTGGATATTATAACTAACCTTATTCAAAAAGAAATCCTTAAGTACATATTTTTTGCGGACGATATAGTTCTTGTGGTGGAGTCAAGAGAATAGATTAATTTTAAACTTAAGTTATGGAAAAATACTTTAGAGTCAAAGGGTTTTAGGCTAAGTAAAAGTAAGATTGAATATATACACTATAATTTTGATAAGAGGCAGGTTAGAAGTAATTTGGAAGTTAAATTGGGAGATCAAACTATTCTACAAATAGATAAATTTAAATATTTGGGATCAATTATACATAAAGACGATGACATTTTGGAGGATGCTAATCATATAATTAAGGCTGAGTGGTTTAAATGGAGAAAGGCTACTAGGGTTATATGTAATCAAAAAATACTAGATAAAGTAAAAAGAAAATTTTATTGCACTGTTATAAAATCATCAATGCTTTATAGAAGTGAATGTTGAGCTTTAAAAGGACAGTAAGAGCATAAAGTTGGGGTAGCTGATATGATGATGTTGATATAGATGTATAGGCATATAAGAAAAGATAAGATTCATAATGAGCAAATACAGGGAAGAGTTAGAATTTCATATATTGAAGAGAAATTGGTAGATAACCGTCTTAGATGATTTGGACAAGTGCAAAGAAGGCCAAGAGATGCGCCGGTAAGAAGGGTGGATAAAACAATATGGACTCTAGTTAAAAAGAGTAAGAGAAAGCTAAAGAGAACATTCAACGAGGTCATTGAGCGTGATCTCTTGGTCAATAATCTATTTAAGGATTTAGTTTTTTATAGAGCACAATGACGTTGTATGATCCATATAGCTAACCCTATTTAATGGGATAATATTTATTTTTATTCTTGTGAGTATGATTAAGAAAAAGTTTAACCTAATTCTAAAATTTTGCACTGCTTTATGAGTAAGGTAAACAAGCATAATTAAATATAGGTGTAAAATATTTTTGGTGCCATCAAATAAAAGGGTTAAATGCATTTATTGTCCCTGAAATTCTTTTTTAAGAAATAATAGTCATCTAAAATAAAACTATCTAGTGAATTATTTCATCTTTTAACTATCAAGTGAATTATTTCATCTTTCAACTATTAAAGTGGTTGTAATAAGGAAAAAATATCGAGTCTGTTTATATAAAAATTTAGAAAATAATTTATAAAAAATAAGAGTTTTTAGACCATTTTTATAAAAAAAGATTTTATATAAGAGTTTATAAAAAAAGTGATTTTAAATAAATGAGTGTTTATATAATTATTACCAAAAGAACTTTTGTAATTGAAAAATTACTAGAATGTGTATGATTTTATTAAATATATAAAAAAGGAAAGAGGATAAAGATGAAAGATGAGATCAGAGAGGAGGATAGAAGAAAAAATAAGGATAAAATAGTAATTAGGTAATTTATAAATTCTTTTACTGTTTTAAGAGCTAGTTTTAATAGTTTATCTAAAATATTAGTTTAAAATTATAATTTAGTTTAAATTTTTTTTTGAATAAATATAATTATTTATTTTAATTTTGTTTAAACTAAATTAAAAATATTTTTAAAATCACAATTTTAATGGTCACTAAACAGGGCACAGGCACATCATTTGACTTACACATGGCATGCTTACGCAAAAACAAATCTTCAAATTAAAAAGCATTTTCTCAGATAATTGTATTAAAGTTTCGTGGAAAATAATTCATTATAAAAAAATTATATTAAATTATTAAATAACTGAATAATTCTAAAAGATTTGAGGACGCCATTTTAAATTTTAAAATAACACAATTAGCTCTATTATAATAAAGATAAACCCTATCATTCATAAAAAAAATATAATAGGGGTAATTATATTATTTAAAAAAGTATCCCTAAATTCTATAGACTATTCAATATTTTTTATAATTTTATAAAAAAATTATAATTAATTATCTTTTATTGACTTTAATATAAGCTATTTACAATGGAGCCCTTGTATCCTAAAGTTCAACAACGTAGAGCAATTTACGCCCTTATCTTTATATATATATAATATATATAAAAAAAATGATGTGACATTATCTTTAAGAAAGTACACATGACTTGTTATTCTAACAAGATATGCATTGGTTAAAAAAAAGGTCAGATGGGCCAAAAGTCAACCTACGGTATTGTCATAGGTTGTATATCATGACCTATAACTATATTTACAACTAAGGATCCACGTATACCATATGTGATAGTCTTGTTAATTTATTGTTAATGGGAACTGACATATTTTTTATTTAACCATGAATACTTTTGTCAAGCCAAAAGCGATATCTATTTCCTCTCGGCTGTTTTTTAACCAAAACACATGATATTATGTTTAGATATTTTTTAAAATTTTATTAAAAAATAAGAACACTTTTTTTAAAAAAGATTATAAATTTAGAGGGATAAATTAAATTGATATCTTGAATTCATTCTTAAAAAAATTTTATTCTTTAAAAATAATAAATTAATATTAATTAATAAATAATAGATAATATTAATTAAGATATCATTATACTATATTTGTATTCATGTCATTATTTTTAATTAATTTTTTAAAAAAAGTTATAAAAGGAAAATGATATGACATTAAGTTCTTTAGTATTAAATTTCATTGGTATTTGTACACGTTTGCCCTATATATATAACCTATGATGACACTGTTAATTAGTTGAATTAATTCGGTTGCTCATCTGCATATACTTTGAAGGCGAAAATGCCCTTAATTCCATCATTGGTCCCCATATGGGCATACCACATGTCAATCAAACTGTTGTGCAATTAATTGTCAATGTTATTGACCGTTAGTTTCGGAGCAATGTTGCAACAATTTTTAATAATTGAGGTGTGACATTGCTCCCACAAATAATTAAGAACAATTAGTGCTCATAAAAAATACTTTAAAAATTAAAAAAAAACTTTAACCTAAAATAAAAAATTGATATTGGGCAATAAAACAAGATTATAATAAATAGTATTTCACTAATAAAATTTGATATAATTAATAAATAAATAGTTTAGCGTCTTAATTTATTTCGATGATCTTTATATTTTAGAAAAATTAATTTGTAGCTACCTCCTGAAAGGTATTGCCAGATTTTATATAAAAAAATAAATATTGTTTTTCAATAATTAAGCAATAAACGTTAATTTTTCATAACAAATCACCTTAGTTTGTGAAACTTATATTACTTAATCTGAATCAAGTTGGTAGGAAACGAAGGTCTTAGCATACTCATGACTTAAAATGAGTTAACTGCCAAAAATCTTCTTTAAAATCAAAGTTAAAAAATATCTTTGCGTTCTTTGAATGCAAACTTAGATCTCATGGAAGAGGAAATTTATGGAAGATTGAAATCGAACATTATTAAAAGTGGAATTAAGCGTATGGCCTATAAGAAGGACACGTATACCTTTGGATTGAGATCTCATCTTTGCCACTTCATCACGGGTGTCCAGCGTCCACAATTTTTTTAAATATAAAGTGAAGAAAATTACAGAAGTAAAATTGGTATAATATGGGGTTCAAAGAATGATGATTTAGTAATGTATCAGTTTTATAAAAAGGATAGCTGAAAAATATTGAAGCAACGAATTGATATTCTTTTGCATGATGCCTCTGAAATTAAAATAAATAGGGAGATTTTTGAGTAAATTCTCCTCTCTCTCTCTCTCTCTCTATGATAATAGTGATGTGATTCAAGAATAATTAGATAATTTTACCAAAATAAAAAAAAAGATAATTCAATGTAGAATCAGCCCAATCTCCACAATTAAATGTATTGAATTTACTAATAAAATTTAGGATAGTCAGTATATTGTTAAATATCTTAAATATGATATTTTGTATGGACAAAAAAGCTATTTTATTGGAAAAAGTATGTAAAATCCACTTTAGTTGTCTCTAAATTTTGGAAAGAATTATTCTGTATTGATTTTAATTGGAGAATTTATCTGATCATAGATATAAGATATATTTTTATATTTAGATATATTTTTTAAATGAATCATACTGATACTCAATTAACAATAATTAAATAAATGAATAAGTAAAGAAGTTAAAGAATATGATTATGATATTTTAAAAAAATTATGATATATTAATTAATTTAATTAACTTATTTAATATAATTAAATTATTTTAATATATCTAATATTAAAGATAGAAAGAGTATTGACTAAAAAAATGATATGTATATAAAATAAAATAAATAAATATATTATATTTAAAATTAAAATTAATCTCTAACTTTTTTTTTGGTACAAAAATTTTTGGAAAGTGGTTGGGCTTATCCACGATCCAAGGGCAGAGCGAAGTCTCCCTTCCTCTTAGGCGATACCAATATCAGGTAGGGCGAGCCGTCTATTACCTTCAGACGTAAACCTAAGCACCTAAGAGTTAGGATATCTCCCCAAGCGTCGCGACTAAAATCATAATAAAGTAGTATTTTTTAGGGTTCAAATACACTCTAAATAATAATATATCTCACCTTTTTACTAATTGAATTCATAGATAATGGGTACTTAACTCATATATCTAACACCAAGGAGTACACTATATTTTCGGAAGCTCGTCGAGCAGTTTTTTTTTTGGCTTTTTCTCATACGTTCGTTTTTCTTATTACTTATTATTCTTCCTTTTTTTGTTTTGATAGATATTATTCTTCCTATTCCATTCCCTTTTGAACTTCCCATTCTTTTATTCCTTCAATTCAAGGTGGTTCCAATGAAAGCGGGTTAAGTTGCTCTTGACATTTAATTAATAATGATTGAAGCTTTATAAATTATAAGATTAAAATATATATTTAGTCATTTATATTTACATCAAATTTTATTTTAATTCTTAAACTTTAAAAAATATATTATTAATCATTTAAATTTAACACCGTTAACTTTATTGACAAAAAATGCTGATTTAACATATGCTGAGTCAGCAAATAAAAAATATTAACTTAAAATATAAATGTTGACACATTAATTTTAAATTTAAAATATATTTAAGAGGAATAGCCACATAGTAGTTCTAAATTTTTGTATTTGCAAAAAGCTGATTTTAATTTTAAAATGCAAAAATAATTATATTAAAGAGTTAAAATTAAAATTTAGAGATTTTTTATAATTAATTAATTTCTGAGTCATCGTTTAAAATTTATTGAGTCCGTAATTTCTATTAGTAAAGTTAACAATGATAAATTTAAAAAAATTAGAATACATCTTTTAAATTTGAGAGATTAAAATAAAATTTAATACATGTATAAAATATTGTATACTTTAGTTTATAATACGAAGGACATATGAAAATTGCTATGTATATATTAATATATTTTTAAACTTGGACCAATTACAGTTCAAGCTGTCGTTGACTTTTTTTTTTAATGGATGTCATGTTTAGAGAAATTTAAAAATAAGCAAAGGATAGTAGTTCTGGATTTGAATATCCCCTTATGGAGATGGCCCATATCACTGTCAGATGGACCAAAAATTAGCATAGTAGGCCACGTTTATGGATCATACAAACACGTTTAATTAGATAGACTTAGCAAACTTAACTTCTATTAGTGGGCCACGTTAACTCGTTCGGATTGGACAATTCATGCTTTTAATTAATTAGTCAAGATCTTCTTCATTGACCAGATAGTATTTGATGAGCGAAGATGAAGAGGGCGAAAAAAATTAACGTTAATTAATATTATTAATATATTATATAAATTATAGAGAGAGAGAGAGAGAGGAGGAAATTCTGGAAGCGAGAAGAAGATGGAGGAGAAATCTCTCTCTTTCTCTCTCTCTATATATAGAGAGAGAGTTGATGTTGAGTAGTAAGAAGGAAAAATTGGTCAAAAGGACTAATAAGTGACTCAAATATTTGGTAAAAAATAAATGACCTAACTTGTAGAATATGAAAGAAAAGTTGCACGGAAGAAAAGTTGCAGATTTTGGAAGGAAAATTTGTAATTTCTGAATTTGGTCATTTTTCCCAAATATTTGAGCCATTTGGCCATTTTGACCAATTTTTCTTGGAAAAAAGATATGAGATTATAAATATTATATATTTCGATTGTCATTAATAAGATTTTTTTTTTGAATTAAACCATTCGGTATTTAATAGTTGCATTGGATTTTGATTAATTTTGGTTGACTCGAAAGACTACAAGTATAACAAAACTCTTTTGAACTTGAGTTTGACTAAATTCTTAGGTTATCATGATAACTTCTTCTTCCCATAAGTTTTCCAGAGAGCCATGATTTAAGCCTAAGACCATTAGTTTGGCTGGTGTAATTTCCATTGGCTAAAACCCATGCTTGTTGATGAATTTGCGGTGGAATGTAGAACAAGGAATAATTGAAATTATTTAGTTTTAATATTCTACATTTAAAATTTATATTCTACTAGTTACAATTAAAGTGTCTAAATTTTTCTGTCCAGAATTGTTCTAACCTAGTATGGGGTATTTTATGATAGGTCAATCTCATCTAGTAAAAGACCGAGACGGGAATATATTAAGTCGGGATAAAGGGAACGATTGAGATAGGACATGTCTCGGTCTGATCATTAGGACTCTCGTCCCATCTTGAACATATTTTTTTATAAAAAATAAAGAATATATTTATTTTATTTATTTCTTTATAAAAAATTAAAAATAGAAAATAATATTAGTTATATCATATTATTTGTTTTATTTATTAAATAATTTTATTTTTCTCTTCCTCACATATCTTTAATTTTTTGCAAATAAAGCAGTAATTTTAATTGGTGAAATAGAAAAATTAAAAAAATAATCGTATTTATAATATAATTAATAGTATTTATTACTTTAAGTTAATAATCATATTAGGAATTATTTAATTTTTTCTATTATTTTTTACGTTATGATTATATATTACTGACTGACAGGTTATACATAAAATATTTAATAGTCTAATTTTTTTAAATAAATTTTAGAAATTTCTATCCCGGTCCCATTCACGATAGGACAAAAGATAGGGTTATTCTAATTTCAACCCGTCCCATAAATACGCCTAATTATAGAAGACTTGATATATTGAATTATCATATTATAGTTATATTCTCTCTTAGTTTTCTTTCTCTTTATTCTCTATCTCATCTCTTCCCATCCCTCTTTTGTTTTACATCAATTTATCTATTTTTACAACTAAATATAATTAATATACTCCTCCAATCTTCAATATAACTATATTTTATATTTAAAATTAAAAAAATATATTATATTTTTATCGAATGAGATACGTTAAACTTCTTATTCAAATTTAAAAGGACTAATCATGTTGGTTGTATGTAGCCTTCATTATGTGTTATTTACGTGTGGGATATAAAATGACAAATTTTGATGAATAAATACCAAAGTAATAATATCTCAGTCCCCCCCCCTATCTTCTAAAATTTTATAAAAGAATTGATAGTAGTTATATTTCCTTTCTATATATAAATAATACTCTATCTATTTCTAAATATAATAATTAATATAATTTAAAAATGTTAGTATTTTTACAATATTTTTCTTCAATTAAAAAAAGGCCACCCACCCTCATCGCCCCCATTGCGTTAGCCACCAGCAACCACCCCAATTTTATATAATTTAAAAGGCTACTATTTCAGTATATTTACAACACTTCATCAGTATATGACAACATTTTTGAGCGAATTTCACATTTAGAAAATTCAAACTAAAAAGCTACTATTTTAATATATTCACTATACTTCATTAACTATTCATTACACTTCATTAGCAAATGACAACACATTTTAAATTTTTTTACACTCAGACAATTTAATCTAAAAGCTTGCCCACAAGAGTGGGTGGTATTTTTTGTTAAACTGAGGGATAATATTGTAAAAGCACCAACATGTCTAAATTCCTTTTTGGTAAACTGGTTTGACCTGAGATTTTGCAAATTGGGATCACCCTTTTGGGTTTTTGCCAATTCTAGATGTATTTTAATGAAAATTTCCCATATATTTATCGATATATGAAAAGAGATAAAAAGAAAAATTGTGATCGGCTATTATTAATTGATGTCACATCTTGGAGTTTAGAAATGGGGTACCTTTTTTGTGGGGCTAAGGGGAAAAATTGTAGCCTCTAGCAGGGGCTGAAATTCCAAACGTTGAAACCCAACATCAGTGCACTTGGAATGAAGCTTATGGCCTCTAAGAAGTACACGTGTCCCAAAGGATTAAGATCCGTGTGTATTTTAGAGCCACCAATAATAATAATAATATTCTTATTTTGGCATTTGTTTGCCATTTCATCAATATAGAGACAAACAAAGCATGGGCTTTTAATGGCCATTGTTTTTACCTCTTCAATCCTGTGTCACTTGTCATCAACATCAAACTGAGTTTGTACCAAAAAGAAAACATGAAACTGAGCCCACCACGTAAAAGCACGTCCACCCAAATACCAAATCGCTACTTTTCTTTCCAAAAAGTGTTTTGGTTGAAGTCATGTGCCATAAAAAATAATTAGAATAAGCTGCTCAACGGGAGTTATCGTTGAGATGATATTTTAAATTTAAATTTTAGTATATATAAAAAATTTCTATTAAAAAACTCAACTATCATAACTAGATATGTGGATCAGATTCGGATATAGTCAGGATAAAATTTCAATAAATTAAATAGACAAAAAAAAATAGAATAGTTATATAATTGATAGATGACTAATTCTCTTATATATAATATATTAGGTTTGAATAGAAAATATTAAAAAAAATTATTTTAATAATCTTTATATCTTAAGAAGATTATTCTTTCAATTATCAGTTGAGGATACTGTTTATCTAAAAATATAATTAGAATATTATTGTACATTAATATTATTTTTTGAATGGTGTATAATCTTTCAAAATCAATATAATTGTAATATTGACTTATTTTTTTTTTAATAGATAACGATGTGGCATGTGTGGGCATGCTTTGTTCCTACGTGGTGAAACCTGCATGGTTGATCCTTGAGAAGCTTCAGATTGTGCCATGTCATCAATATTTTGAAACCAAGATCCCGACCATCCATAGTGATTTAATACCGGCCATCCATTTCTAATGAGCCTCCTTTGTAGTGCACAAACATTCAAACAAGCTCGACTAGTTTCAGTACTCATCTCAGGGAAGATTACCACAGTGTTCATGCGGTGAAATTTATATTGTGTAAATACAGTTTTAATAATATATATTTTAGATTTAAAATTTTCAATGGATGATGATTTTTAAATAATAAAACATTTTTTTTAAAAACTATCATTTAAGAAATAATCTTTAATTAAATTATATATCTATTAAAATAATTTTTTAAAAAGAAATTAGATGGTTCAAATTAGATATGGATGATCCAAATTTAGTGCTTACCACTATGAAACTCGATCTGACAAGCTTCTTCCATTATTAACACTCATCCCCTCTCCTCTTTTTTCTAGTGATCACTAAAATTATCGGCTTCAAATTCTCCCAAAAAACCCCACATCAAGAACTCCATTTGCCATAACATGGAGTTAGTTAAATTATGTAAGACTTACTAATGGAGATTAATATTAATAATAAGCGATTTGGTATCGTTTAAACGATATTTTGAGTTTAAGCTTTAGCGTATACAGAAAATTTTTATTAAGAGACTTACCCACTATAACCAAGTGTGCGACACGGGTCGAATCCAAATATAATTAGAATAAAATTTCAATAAATTAGGTAGGTAACAAAAAATTGTGTAAGACTTTGACAAATTTTTTTAAATTTTAAATTTGATTTTTGAATAAAATACTTATATAGATAGAGACATTTATAAATTTTAAAATTAGATATATGTTAATAGTATATAATAAATAATATAAAAAAAAAAAAAAGAATTCCATCAGTCTTCATCCACTAAAGGACCTTATCTAGTTCTGTCATGAATGGGTCTACAATTTTTGACTCAGACTATAATAATAGAGCTAGGGGGTTGAATGGGCCGAGGACATTGGAGTGGGTTAAGAAAGAAAAAGGTTATAGTATGAATTATTATTACCACATGAACAATCATCTTTTTTTATTGTTTATCTTATTAATTGATTTTCTTTAAATTTTAAAAGATAATTGGATAACATGAGAACCAATTGGAAATTAATATGGGAGGTAACTATATAGAAACTTTAGCTTTAAAGAGATATGACTATTTTTAATTCAGATGACACGAGACCTGAGTAACCAGAGTTAGTTATATCATAAATTTAGAAGAAGTTTGTGCATATCAATAATGATGTTACTTTACAGTATTTATCCTTGGCTGACACTATGACCTGGCAAATGTCACCTATGGGACGAGTTAAGCTAAATGTAGATGGTGTAATGACTTTGTCTAGTAATACAACACTTAGTAACTTCAGAATATTTAGAATTTAATTTATTACTAGTATAATTTTTTTTATTTTTGAATTATAGCCCACTTATATAACTAAAAATAAAGGTTATGGTATGAAGAACTTTGTCGAAGATACCTATTCCTACGTGACACTCTTTCTACTGTCATTCTTTGAAGAATGTGTTCTGCTTGTTTTTAGTTTTCACTTTCCGATTATATTCTTAGAATTTAAACTTTAATATATATAAAAATTTTTTATTAAAAAACTTATTTATTATAGTCAACATAAGGTAAATTAGATTCGGATATAATCAGAATAAAATTATGGTAAATTAGGCAACTAATTTTTTTTTTCACTTTCTAGTTATTTAATTAAAATTTGGATTTTGTAATTCTTTCAAGTTTAATTAATGCACTATAATTGATTTATACAATAACAATTTGGTGTGACATACCAATAATAGATGAGTATAGTGAAAAAAGTAATATTTTATAACATAGTTAATTAATATTTATTTTTTATTAAAAAATATTTATATTTAATATTTAATGAATAAAATTATCTTTAATAAAACTATATTTTTGTTCAGGATATTTTTGTTCAGAATAAAAAAAGTTTGGTGTGATCATTGCAAGTTCTAGCATAAACGACTGTGGTCCTTTTGGTTTCTTACTTATTGTTATGTCGGGGCTGGACTTTTGAATATACCTACATGCACATACATACATCTATATATATATATATATATATACATGTATGTATATATGTGTGTTGTGTTTATATATAAATAAACTAATTATACTTATATGAGCTGTGCAGTTTAGTTATGTGATGCCTAATGAGCAAGGAGGCTTGGCTTGAACTGTTACAGTTTGTAATCACAGTAATTAATGATATCAAGTGTTTACTTATTTACTCTATATTCTTCACTCTCTCTTATTTTCTTTATCTTAAACATATTATTTAAGTTCTTTAGTTGAGTTTTGGATTCTATTCGGCAAAAGCAGACGCATCACTCAATAGCTTTTTATAGGGTATGCTTAGATAGATTTTTAAAAAATAATTTATAATTTTTTTAGATAACTTTTAAGAAAGAGTTTTTTAGAGAAATATTTATAAAAAAAGTAGTTAAAAATAAATTAATATTTGAATAATTATTAATAAAATGATTTTTATAATTAAAAATTTATCAGAAAAAATATAATTTTATTAAAAATATGAGAGATGATAGAGTAAAGAGGAGAGATAGTGTATAAGAGTGAATAAAGAGGAGAGAGGAGAGATAGTGTAAGAAAAGGTAAAAATAAAATAGTAATTGAGTAGTTTATAAACTCTTTTACTATTCTAAAAACTATTCCTATTAGTTTATTTAAAACTATAATTTTAAATTATAATTTAATCTAAAAGCTCTTTTTAGACAAATATAACTATTTATTTTAAAATTTATTTAAATTAAGATTTAGACTAAAAATATTTTTAAAATTACAGCTTAGTTTTCCAAACATAACTATAATCTCTTTATAGTTTTAATATACTCTTTTCAGCTCTTGATTAGTTCCGCTGGTCTATTCTTTCTTGAGTCTTTTATGCTATGTTTGGCTTAACAAAGAGGAGGAGAGGAGAAGGATTTTAATATAGGGAAAGGGAAGGAAGGGAATGAGAGAGATTTTATTATTATATTGTTTGGATTAACATTAAGGAAAGGGAAGAGAATTTTCATATTACCTTGTTTGATTTAAGAAGGAAAATGAGGAAAAATATTTTTATATAAATAAATTTACCTCATATTATTTTATAGAATATTTTAATAAAATATAATATAGGGATAATATTAGAATATTATAAAAATTATAGATATATTAATATTATAAAATAATAATATTATATCTTCCTTTAAATTTTTCTAAATTTAAAAGAGAAATAAAGTTAAAAAAAGAAAAAAAATTTTACCTTTTTTCTCATAAATATTTTAGTGAGCTAAACATGGAAAGTAAAGTCTCTCCCCTCTTCCTAAATTATCTATAGGTGATTTGGCTTTGCAGGTGGCAGTAGTACTTATTTTGCATGTGGGAGCCTCATTGTTAGGTCGTATTCGCCTCCTATTGTAAGTATACAATTATAACGAACAACATTTCTCTATTAAGATTAATTTAAGAGCATAAAAATAATTTCTATCTACATTATTTTTTCATTCCATCTTATTTTTTATAGCATAGACTTGGAATCAATTTGATCCATTTTGCGACGGAAAATTCCCCAATTTAACCTCAGTTTGACGGAAAAACGATGCTCCATGGGGGCCTTCACGTGCTTCCGGACCTCACTGCTTCCTATTCTCTGCCTTCAGAGTTCGTTGTAGGCAAAGCGTCTAGTCTGGTTCCTTGTTTCCCCCCACAGAACGCAGAATCTTCTGAAATTAGGGTTTATCGGCAGTGGCATTGTGTGGCCGAATCAGATCAGGCATCTCTCTAGTCCACAAATTGACGTAGCTTATTTCCGATTCTGTCGCTGCTCAGAGGTCCACACTTCATTGATCCCTGATTGCCCCCTTCACTTCCCTGGTAACTGAGCTCAAACAAATTTTCAAAGCATTTTCTTTGCAATGGTCTTGATTGGATGCCTTATTCATATCTTCGATGTTGTTAAGCGATATTTGCTTTCTCCGGAGTGCCTGCGGGGAACTTACAGATTGTTTAATGCCTGAAGTTTTTGTTTTTGTTTGATGTTGACGGAAAATTTTCCTTATGGGTTTTTTGGTTTGAAGGATTTGCAGGGGAGGGGGAAGGGAGGGATTTTGCCCATTTTTCCTTGTTTGGCACCATCAAATTTTTACACCTTAACCCTAATAAAATATTTTCCCTTCCCTCCTATTATGCATGATTGCCTATTAATGTTTTGCTAGCTGAAATATCTCTTGTGAATGATGATGAAATTAAGTGCTGCGAATGGTAATTTGAAAGCCTGAAAAATTCCAAATGAGTATGGATTTTTTATTCAAGTTTATTCTCCATTTTGTTTTGTATAGTGGCTCTTTCTGATTCTTCGAAACTAACTGGATGATAAGTTTGCTTATTTGGTACTGCTAATGCTAATATGAAGAGTGGGCTGTGTCTTTTTTTGTTTGACTATATACATTTTGATATTCTCTAGCCCTCTGTGAACTTCTCAATGCTATATAGAGGTAGTATAAATATGCAATTGGGCCTTGTTTGTTGTAACGGCTAGAGTATGCAGTAATTATGTCATTATGTTTAATAATGGTATATCTGTGTGCATAATTTATATATCTTAATCTTTTAAGGCTTTTTGGACCAGGAAAAAATTATAAAAGATTTTTTATTTTTTATAGAACACATTGAATCATGAATGCGACAAATAAACTAATCTGAAAAATGATAAATAGGATCAGGTTTATATTTTGTTTGAGCGAGGGGCTTATATTGATATAGAAATATGAAAATTGGTATTTTTAGACAGGTTCTCCAGGTAAATATAAAGTTCCTTTTGAAGCTTTTCGAGAACTCTTTGTGCAACTAGATTTTTATATCAAGTGTTGTTACTAGTCAGTCCTAATTGCTTCTTCCATGCATATTTGCAGTTAATGTATATAATGTGAATCTTTGAGTTAATATTCCATGATTTTGTTGGAAATAGTTTTGCTTTTGCATGTTTTTTCCTTTCATTCCTGAAAGTGAGGTTGCCACTTTATGGTGTTGTGTTTTTGAATTGGAGAATGTTTGATTTTATATTGCGCATCTATGTCCTTTTTGCACATCCCTTCCATTATAATTGGAGCACCTTGAATTTCCCCCCTCTGTTTGTCCTTCAAATTAGAAATTTGGGACGTGAGTTATTTGATTAGCCTTACAAAGTATTGAACGGCATCTCCCAAGTTATTTATTATTTACTTATTATTTTTTATTAGTATTTTATCTCTTTAAGTTTATACTTATGAAGTCTGATTTTTTTAATTTATTTTATTATATCCTTTAAGAGATTTAGATAGATTTAATGTAGATTGTTATGTTATTTAGGAGGCAAGCTTGTTGCCTCAATTATGTCTATATAAACATTAGATATCCATGAATAAAATTATGGAACTGAGAATTATTAACTCAGCCGCTTTTCATCATAAAGTGTGCATAAAAATTCATTGGGTGTTGACTGGATGGCTAAGTAGTGAAATTAATCCTTTATTTTATAGAATGTCCTAGCCTAGGCAAGGAGTGGTGGATGCTGCATCTAGTGAGTTATAAGGAGGACTTCATGTCTTGTAAAGAGGTCTGATGCTTTGCTTACATCAAAATAGTGAAGAGCCGGTTCATCAGCAATAGGGGACAAAGTATTCCCATGATTGCTAACCTGTAATTTTGGGTATGACATTCAACCAAACTAGGTCAATTATTTATTTTGTAGAAATTGATATTTCCTTTTGCCCCTTTCTCTTTCAATGGAATTATTTCCATCATTAATGCAATAATAACTTTGATATATTTTTATGAAAAAAATAGAATTATAACAAAATAAGAAAACATCATTGAAGAAAGCGATTTCTTCTAACCTAAGGAAACAAAGGGATGTCCATTCTTTTCTTATACTAAGAAATTGAGCATAAAAGCACTTGGCATCTACTAGGACAGTGACTTGGCAGTTCCAAACAAGGATATCCAAAAGAGTTGTTGGCGGATGATTTTCAGTTTGTAAGAAATTTGATTCAGAAGAGAAAGGTAAATGAGTTGATAATATGTAACACTATAACTTCTTAATTTTTCTGGACCCAAAACAAAATTTATTTTTTCTTCCTGAGAGTTAAGAAAATAGTTCCATTCTTCGTAACTTCCAAGCAGCGCAATGTATTGCAAGTTTATTAATGCGCATTATTGGTTGAGTATATTTTATATTTTTGTTTTGGTGGCTGTTTTATATAGGGATACATAAATTATTGATGCACACCTTAAATACTACTAAAATTTCTGCTAACAAATTTGTTTTCTTTCATGCATAATCTTTCAGTTGATTTTCCTTAGGGTTTTTCTTCTATTTCTTCATGATTATGACATCTGGAAATTTGGTTACCAGAGTTAGCCTGTGAAGAAAATCAATGATACTTCAAGGAGGCCATGTGAGGAAAACAATAAGAAACCAAAAGTAAGGGTACGGGAGTTTGAATTATGATCTGGAATGAAGGGACAAGGTCAAAATTTCATTTTATCCACAAATTTATTTGCATTTCTCAACATAATTTTCAATAATGCCTATATACAGTAATAATTTTCTTTTGCTCATTAAGTCACACAAGTTCTCTACCTCTACACATACCGGAAAACTGAGCAAGAGAGCATGCATTGACCTTCTCAAAGCCTGCAAATCAATGTCCCATCTCAAGCAAATTCATGCTCAGATGTTTTTTGTGGGTCTACATCAAGATTTGGAAACCCTCGGCAAGCTTATGGTCATCTGTACTGATTCATCTGTTGGAGACCTACACTATGCATGTAGAACCTTTAACTACATTCATGAGCCATCCTTGTTTATTTACAATCTTATGATCAAAGCATTTGTGGGAAAGAGTAGTTTTCGAGAAGCCATTTCCCTATTTAGTCAACTGAGGAAAGATGGTTTATGGCCAGATAATTATACATATCCATTTGTTCTCAAGGCTATTGGTTGTATTGGAGAGTTTAATGAAGCTGTGAAGGTTCATGGCTTCATAGTGAAGACTGGGCTTGAGTTTGATACTTATGTTGGTAACTCACTTATGAGAATGTATGCTGAATTAGGTAAAGTCGATAGTTTCGAAAAGTTATTTGAAAATATGCCTGAGAAAGATAAGGTTTCTTGGAATATCATGATTACAAGTTATGTAAAGTGCAGGAGATTCAAAGAGGCCATTGCTATTTTTCGGCGAATGCTAGAAGAAAGCAATGAGAAGCCTGATGAAGCTACGGTAGTAAGCACTCTATCAGCATGTACAGCATTAAAAGATGTGGACCTTGGTAAGGAAATTCACAGTTATGTCTTAAATGAATTCCTTTTAACAACTATAGTGGGCAATGCATTGGTGGACATGTACTGCAAGTGTGGCTGTGTAAGTATAGCTCGGGAAATTTTTGATGCGATGCCTGCAAAAAATGTGATTTGTTGGACAAGTATGATAAATGGGTATGTAACCTGTGGTCAACTAGATGAAGCCCGACATTTGTTTGAGAAAAGTCCAACAAGGGATATTGTTCTCTGGACAGCTATGATTAATGGCTATGTGCAATTCAATCGCTTTGATGAGGCAGTTGCATTATTTCAAGAGATGCAAATGAGAAAAATCAAACCAGATAAATTTATTGTTGTTACTCTACTGACAGGTTGTGCTCAGTTGGGAGCCCTAGAGCAAGGCAAATGGATTCATGGTTACATAGATGGAAACAAAGTGACGTTGGATGCTGTGGTTGGTACTGCCCTTATTGAAATGTATGCAAAATGTGGTTGCATAGAGAGATCGTTGGAGATTTTCAATAGGTTAAGGGAAAGAGATACAGCCACATGGACTTCCATTATTTGTGGTCTTGCAATGAATGGTAAGACAAGCAAAGCACTTGAGCTCTTTCAAGAAATGAAAAAATTCGGGGCTAGACCTGATGACATCACCTTTATTGGTGTTCTGAGTGCTTGCAGTCATGGGGGGTTGGTAGAAGAAGGACGTACGATCTTTTATTCCATGAAAAGAACATATCAAATTGAGCCCAAGGAGCAACACTATGGGTGTTTCATCGATCTTCTTGGTCGAGCTGGACAGTTACTTGAAGCAGAAGAGCTAATTAAGAAGTTACCAGATCAAAGCAATGAGATGATAATTCCAATTTATGGAGCTTTGCTGAGTGCCTGCAGATTTTATGGCAATATTGGAATGGGTGAAAGGATTGCTCAGCAACTGGCAAATATTGAATATAATGATTCGAGTTTGCATACGCTTCTGGCTAACATTTATGCTTCTGCTGACAGATGGGAAGATGTGAGCAAGGTCAGAAACAAGATGAAAGACTTGGGAATCAGAAAATTTCCTGGATGTAGTGCTATTGAGGTGAATGGCATTCTCCATGAGTTTCTTGTTGGCGATCCTTCTCACCCAGAGATTAGAGACATATATTCCATGCTGGATTCAATAACCAAGCCCTTGTTTGGTTCAGAAGAAATTGAGATGGAAACTGAAAATTTGTGTCTGTTGAATTCATAACTGCGAAATTGTGATTTAGGAATATCAATTTCCTGTCAAAGAAAGATCAGGTCAAGAGATTTAAAGGTTTCTCATTATTTTTTACCGTGCAGCCAACCTGCCACAAGCAATTATGGAACCCGATTTTGAAAATCCTTGCAAAGTGTTGAAGAATGAAGTTTTGGGTAAAAAGGTTAAATGCTATTTGTGGATGAGTTTGCGTCGCTGAACAATTCTGTATAGATTGGTGTTGGATAAATATTCAAAACTTGATGAAACAACTTGTCAATGTGAACCTAAGACGTTTCGAACATTGATAAGCATATTCTAAATCTAGCAATCCGTGCTAGTCATGATGGAGGAGATCGTCCCGGCTTCCCTGTGGCAAGATAATTCTATCCTCTAGGAGGCCTGCTTTAGGGACCCTTGGAGCGTTTACCAGACCTCACGAGAGCCTGATATTCTCGAGCACAGTGAGTTTTTTCTCTTATCTTTTACTTTGATCTGTTGCTTCAGAAGATGAAGTGATAACAACACATAGATCTTTTCAATTGGTTTGACCTCCTTGAAACCATAGTAGCCAATTTCGTTCATTTCGATTTGTTTAGACAGTGATGTATATAAACTTGATTAGTCGTATGAATTACCCATTGATCTTTCTACCTATACCCTCCTTGTCTTGCACACATAATATTCAACTCTTTTTTTTCCCGACAAAACATAATATTCAATTCTAATCCTTTTGACTGTGATATTATATCTTCTTTTTAGGTAAGCCTAGGATAAATACAAACTAGTTGTGATCCTTTGAAGCCACATTTGCCAATTTAGTATCCAGTTCTAACTATTTAGATAGTAATGGCCCTCTTTGAATAAGAGTTTAAAAAAAGGGTTTATGAAAAAAGAGGGTTTTAGATAACTTTTGGAGAATAGTTTATGGAAAAAAGTGATTCTAAATAAATGAGTATTTAGATAGTTATTACCAGAAGGACTTTTGTAATTAAAAAATTTCAGAAAAGCTATGATTTTATTAAAAATTAGAGAGAGGAGAGGGTTAGAGAAGAGAGAAGAGATAAGAGAGGGTGGAAAAGAGATGAGAGATGTTATAAGAAAAAGAAAGGGTAAAATAGTAATTAGATAGTCTATAAGCTCTTTTACTATTTCAGAAGTTAGTCTCAGTAGTTTATTTAAATTTTGGTTTTAAACTATAGTTTGATTTAAAAGTCTTTTGGACAAATATGACTGTTTGTGTTAAAATTTCTCCAAATTAAGATTTAGGCTAAAAGCCTTTTTAAAATCTTGGTTTGGGGTTTCTCAATCAATCAGGCATAATATTTTAGAACTTGAACATTTTTGTATGAATTGCTATCTTGTGCACGGTATATTTTTAGATTGCGATGTTGTATTGTTCCCTATATGAAGCCCCTATATGAAATCCGATGTTTCAATTTGGTTTAAGCCATCTGTAGTCTTCAGTTTTAACCAATTTCATAAAAAAGTAGACTAGAGTCTAGACCAATTGATATAATAAAGAAACTCTGCATCAAATGGAAATTATGCTTTACCACAATTTGATTCCAACCAAATGAATAAACTTTGAATCATTATCTCCATGAATTTAGTGATTTGGTAGTGATATTATAAGAATCAATTAACTATTTTATGTAAATTAACAAAGTTAGTTAAAATTAATTAAATGTTTGGCAAAAAAAACTTATAATTTTAGGATTACCCTGAAGTAATAAAAAAAATGAAAAGAAAAATTCCGACAACAAGGAGCACGGTTAGAGACTTAGAGGTGTATTTTCAGAGACAAGAAATTATAAATGCTTCATTTAATAATACTGAAGATAGTTGAATTCAGGGAAATGTTGTGACTTGTCAATGTTATCTCAATCTTTGGTCCAACCTTACGTTCGACTAATTCGATGACATCATATTTTAAGGTTTATAAAGGACAGCCATGGAAAGCAAAGAGAGAAGACATCTGCCATCATTGCTTCTGGGTCTGGTATTTGACTCTCCTTGTATGTCTTCAAGTTGTTGACTCGTTACACTACTTTTCGTTTTTTTTTTAAAATTACTTTAAATTATGTTTAATATCAGAATGAAAAGCATTAAAAGTATGGAAATGAGATTTCTATATTTCACATGTTCCAAGTAGGACAAAAAACTGAAAAAATAAATACATATCTTGAATGTCTATGTACCATTTAAGTCTTGCCCAGGAGGAAGTATTGTTCAATGAATTATCCTCTCATCTTTTTAACGTTGATTTGATTCCTTTTCCATGAAAAAGTTTGCACCCTTCTAAAACAAAAGGTTTCTTTGTAAATAAACATTGTTTTGGAAGAAATGTATGAAAAAAATTCCATTAAAAAAGTTTCATTAAGGACATATTTTGGTATTTTGGTCCACTCAATGTACAAAAGAGACCAATCTAAACAATGTGCCAAATAAAACATATTTTGGTCCAAATAATGTTTTGGATGACGCCTTTATTAAAAGTTACAGCTTATTAAAAATTTATTTTTTGAAATTTGATTTTTTTATTATTTTGTGTAAAAAAATAAGTCTTGAAAGTTAAATTTTTTCCAAGGTTTATAATATTTAATACAATGCTTATGTAGTTTCTTCTTTGATTAAAATGGTTTTTCTTTACCAACGGGGTTGATTTGAATAGTAAGCGACTCGGTATCGTTTAAGCAAGATCTTGAGTTCGAGTTTTGGTATATGCAGAAAATTCCCGTTGGGAGACACTCACTATAGCTAAGTGCGAGAAGCGAATCGGATCTAAATATAGTCGGGGTAAAACTCTAGTGAATTGGGTGGGTTAAAAAAAGAAAGGATATTCTTTATAGAATTATAGGATGTTGCATTATTCATAACTTATTTTTTATTATTTTTTTGTGTAAATTTTTTAGAAAAGTGTTAGATTCACCCAAGATCTAAGGCAGGGCAAAATCTTTATTTTTTCTAGGTGATACTAATATCGAACATGGCAAGTTATCTATTACCTTAAGGCGTAAATCTAGGCACTTAGAAGTTAAAATGTCTCTCTAAATGTTGCGACTGGAACCACAACAAAATAATATTTTCTAAAGATCGAATATATTTTAAATAGTTGTATGTATCACCTTTTTGTCAATTAAACTCACGAACAATAGGTTATCACATATTCATAACTTATAAATAGGATAGTTTACCTCATATTCCATGCCATGCTAACAATTTGATTTATTTTAAAATTATATAATTTAAATTAAATAACATAATATAAAAGACAAAATGTAGTCCACAAGATGCCATGAAGTACATGTTTGGAAAGGTTGTAAACCTTTAAAAGTTTTTTTATTTAAATTTTAGTTTATTTTTTAAAATAAATAACCATATTTATTCAAAAGATTTTTAGACTAAATTATAGTTTAAAATTAAGATTTTGGATAAGTTATTGGGATTAATTTTTATAACAATAAAATAATTTATAGATTACTCAATTATTATTTTATTATTATTTTTTTTACACCATCTCTTTTCTCTACCTTATCTCCTTTCTTTTATCTTTTTTCCACCTTCTCTCCAGTGTCTATCATCTCTTTTATCAATTCTCTCTCCTCTCTCATATTTTTAATAAAATCATATATTTTTTAATAATTTTACAATTATAAAAATTCTTTTAATAATAATTATCTAAATACTCATTTATTTAGAATTATTTTTTTATATAAATTTTTTTATAAAAATATTTTTTTAAAAGTTTTCAAAATTTTTTTTTATAATTTTTTTTAACTCTTAGAAAAAATTCTTATATAAATAGGCTCAAAATATCTTTTAAAAACGCGTGTTTGCCCTGATTATGGGCCCGTTTGGATAGGATTTTAAAAACGGGCTTATGAAAAAAAAGGGTTTTTAAACAGATTATAGAAAAGGGCTTTTGGAGAAGAGATTATGAAAAAAAAGTGATTTTGAATAAATGAGTGTTTGGATAGTTATTTATAGAAGGGATTTTATTATTGGTAAATTACGAAAAAGGGTATGAGTATTAAATGAGGAGAGATAAGAGATAAGAGGAGAGAGGAGAGAGGAGAGAGGGTGTAAGAAAGAAAATAGAGAAAAAGTAGGAGAGAGGAGAGAGGGTGTAAGAAAAAGTAGGAGAGAGGGTATAAGAAAAAGTAGGGGTAATATAGTAATTGGTTAGTTTAAACGTGGTTTACTGTTCCAGAAGCTGCTCTGACCAGCTTATCTGAAACCTTGGTTTTAAACCATAGTTTAGTCCAAAAGCCCGTTTGAACAAATATGACTGTTTGTTTTAAAATTTCTCCAAACCTAGGTTTTGAGCCAAACTTTAATTTAAAACTAAGGTTTGTGACTTTCCAAACAGGCACTATGACTTTCAAACGCACTTTGATGTATGCCTTTTAAAAACGCGTGTTTACCAGAGACTTATGTATGTCTTTTCCTATTTGGTTTAGAATAAAAACAGTGCTTTTAGTTTATGTTCAAAAGCATCCAAATATATCTCTATATTAGTAGCAGAAATATTTTTAGCTAAAATTATGATTTGGGTTATTTAAAATTATAGGTTTAGATAATATGAGGCACGAGCTTTTCAAACAATTTTTATATATTAAGTATGAGAAATGATTTTAACTCTATAAATTTGTTATTTTCCTATCTCTCATATCTCTATATAAATTATCATTTCCTTCATATTATTTTTGATAATTTATAATTAAAAAGTTATTTTAATAATTATTTAAATATTTATTTTTTTTAAATTACTTTTTATATAAAATTTATTCTCTAAAATTAGACTTTCAAACGCAGTTTGATGTTTGATAGTATTTTAAGTAATATTTCCTCCTTTTTGTTTTTGTTCATGAAAGACAGTTTACCTTCCACATAATGTTATAATTCCTGAATTTTTAATTTTTTGTCAACAGTGTTTTAATTGTTAGCATCTTGAATCGTAAAAATAGAAACAATTTTTATATTTTGAACCTTTGATTTCTTTTCGTTTTTCAATCTAGCATCTAGCAATTGAACTATGCACATGTGATCAAATTTTATATTTAGATTGAAAAATTATTTAAAACTTGGTCGCCGACTAATCCGTAATAATACATAACTTATTAATTAAATTTGACATTTTTTTATACACAATTAAATTTGACCTTTACTGTTTGTTCTTTTCTTGGAATTCCCTTTTATAATAATTACAACAAAGTTTAATAATATATGAATCTCAGAGTAATTGACTAATTGCAATTTTAGCCTCCTTTCTCAGAAAGTATCGTATAAAGTTTCACAAAAATTTATAAGATTTAAATTCAAGGAAAAGAATTTTATCTTTAGTTGATTGACTCTCGACAGTAGATCAAATCAAAATAATGTTATTAAAAATAGATTTTAAAATAAAAAATTATGAAAGGGATTTCACTGGAAAGTTTAACGAGGAAAATAAAAAAAAAAGTACCAATGATAGTTGAGTAGAGTAGATAGGTTTTTAAATAAGGTTAAAATTTCATATATGTAATGGGAAAAATATCTTTTTTCAAAAAAAAAAACATTGGGAGAGCTTCTCCCATTTGAAGTTCTATGCAACTCAAATTTAAACGAATCAGTGATGATTAATTAATGAGTAGTTTTTTTTTTAAAAAAACAAATATTAAGTGAATAGTCAACCATTATTTTCAAGATTATCATTTTTCAAATTTTCTATTACCATTTCAACCAGCAATAACGTTTTTTTTAAAACAATCTATTGTCAACATGTTCAGAAGAATCAAGCCATCACCTACTCATCAACTTCAAAACTTTGACAATTCTATCATCTTTACAGGACTAAATAAATCAATCCCTCCTCAAATCTCACACAAAACTATCATGGTAATAACAACAATCATGAAACACAAATCCTCGTTTCTTCTCTCATCCTTCTTCCACTTTCTCTCCTTACTTATTGCAGCCCATGCAACAAGCTTCAGCTCAATAATACTATATCCATCTCCAAGACGAACACTACAACAAGAAAACAGTGTTTTTCTTGTAGAACAAAACGCAGAGCCGCCAGATCACCGGTATGCCTGTTTGGACCAAACTGGTGTAGCTCCATCAAGCAATTACCAAAGCAATCTCAAGAGTCTCATATCTTCACTTTCTTCTGATGCTTCCACCAGCAATGGATTTGGTAACAAAACCGCAGGTAGTGATGAAGATATGGTGTTTGGGCTTTATTTTTGTAGAGGGGATGTGAATTCAAGTTTCTGTCATTCGTGTGTTCAAGATTCTAGCAGATTGATCCAACAACATTGTCCCAACAATGCTACTGCAGTTTTATGGAATCCATTTTGCCTTCTCAGGTATATCTTATTAAATTTATAATTTTTTAAGTAACTTGTATATGGATCTCCTTATTCAACACCAGTTAAGAAGTTATGAATCAAAGTTTGTATTTTGAATATATAGGAAGAAAATTTATCATCTCAATCAAACTATTATTATACTATAAATTATTTAATTATAATAAATATGACATAGTTTCTTCAAAATATCTCTATGTAACATTAGATTATATATTAATTTATAAGTTAGGTAAATTAGTTTGAGAAAAAATAATAGATATGAGAGATAAAATAAATTGAAATTTTATATCTATGACCTAAACTAACCCCTAACTAAGTCTTATATTTAAGACATGATGAATATGAGTTTTATTGATGACATGCATTTATACTATTGAGTTGATTCATGAAAGAAATTCTGCTAGTACTAAACCAAGTACTCAAACCAGAATTTCATCGGCAATCTAACGTTAAGGCCTCGGATTCCCATGTTCGATGCATCGCAAAACTTCACGAGTGCAGGAGAGTTTGATAGTGACGCTAGGATTCTGATGAACGGTCTGATACAGACAGGTTCAGAGACAAACCTAATGTTTGGGACACATGTGTTCAACATAAATGG
Organism: Leucaena leucocephala; assembly: GCA_037074615.1. NCBI lineage: Eukaryota > Viridiplantae > Streptophyta > Magnoliopsida > Fabales > Fabaceae > Leucaena > Leucaena leucocephala. The sequence goes on along the minus strand of CM073543.1, from coordinate 20,697,067 downwards.
CACCCAGAAAAGGTATGGCTGGGTTCAGTGCAGCAGAGACATAACCAGTGAAGAGTGCATAACATGTCTGAGCAATATGCTTGAAGATGTTGAGAATTGCTGTGAAGGAAAGATGATTTGGAGAATCTTTTCTCCTAGTTGTGTTGTCATGTACGAGACTCAGCCTTTCTTTGTAAATAACACTGGGTTGATTGCTCCAACATCCCAGCCAGGTACAATTTTGTTTCTTTCAAGACTTAGCAGGTGTTATTGTAAATACTCCCTCCTGTCCCTTTTATAAGACATCTTCTACAAGGTATTTTTTTATCCTTTTTATAAGACGTTCTGATAGTTTCATTGAGCATTAAATATTTTTCCTCATGTGTACCCATATTTAGTAAGGGTAGTAGAGAGAATAGAAATTAATATGATGTTGGAGTTTAGTAGAGTTAATTAGGATAATATTGGAAATCTATTAAATTTTATGATAAATTTAATGATTTTAACTGTTTTTATTTATATATGTGAATTAGTTAGAAATGTTTTATAATAAGTACAAGAGGGAGTGATATTTTATTTTGACAAATTTGAAATTAACCTCTTTGCTTGAAGATGATTGTCCTTGTATATACAAATTTGTTTGCATCTTTAATTGCCAGTGAACATGTAAAAACTAAAGATCAACCTCTTGAAAATTACTTTCCAGGTCATAAAACCAGGGGGAAAAAATTATGCTGAATTTTATTTATTTATTTTGCAATTTTGCAGGTGAGGCAAGTAGTAACAGGTCAATGCTTATAGTCATCATCGTTGTAAGTTTAGTAGTAGTACTAGCTCTGCTGGTTTTCTGCAAAATCTACTTCAGGTTCTTGAGAAAGAAAAAAGGTAAGCTCTTAGTGAAAAAGCTTGAAGAATTTTCTTTCAGCAAATGATGTATAAATTTTTTATCTTCTAATTATGCTTGATTACAATGATTGCAGACAAACAAGCAGTGAAGGAAGAAGGGCTAAATCCAGTATTTTTTCAAGACCAAACTGACCAAGAGAATGCTATGAGCGCTGAACTTCCTATAATGTCCCTGAAAACTATTCTTGAAACTACTTGTAACTTCTCTTATGAGTATAAATTGGGAGAAGGTGGATTTGGCTCTGTTTACAAGGTAACGAATTTGTGTACCACATATAAGTATGTAATTATACTTATTGAAGTTATATTCACATTCTCTTATATTTACCTTTACATCATTGTCAGTTGTATTCATTATTATTTGATTTTCAATTACAGCATATAAAATTGTTATTTATGTCATTTCGCTTGTCATTTTTAATAAACGAGATTAAAATAGTCATTTCACAATTCAAATATCTTCCCCTAAAGTCCTATGGGACTTGTCCCTGAGTTAATGATTTTATGGGACTTTATAGAGATAAATTTTTTTAGGTGGGAGTTGAGTAGGATTCTCTCTAAAAAATATTGCATTATCGTAGCTTTTAAAAGTCATTAATGTGCATTATTGAACCAGGCTGCCGGAAGTTTCTTAGGTGAAAAAATTGCATAAGGCGAACTCTCCTTTGAAAGACGTTAGTTTTACAAAACTGAAAGTAAAGTGGGTGTCACTATAAAAATTTGAAAAACATCAAAAGTTAAATGTGATTTACTATAGTTTAATTGTTTGTCTTTAACTTTCTTACGTTTGAAAAAAAAAATGGATGGCTACAGGGTGTTTTACCTGATGGGAAGGAAATAGCAGTAAAAAGGCTGTCAAAAACTTCAGGGCAAGGATTAAAAGAGTTCAAGAATGAAGTGATATTGATTGCAAAATTGCAGCATCGGAACCTTGTGAGATTACTAGCCTGTTGTATCGAACAAAATGAAAAGCTACTTGTCTATGAGTACATGCCTAATTCGAGCCTCGATTTTCACCTCTTCAGTAAGTTACACATATTTCTTCGAGGTTTACAAAGTTATACACACATCTTCTATAGTAGATATTTGTGCGTACCTATTTTGAGTTCTTAAACCTATGAGTATAGGTGTCATTTTATATTTACAAAATTAATATTTTGTTCAACTTTCTCATTAATCCAATTTCATTTAAGTATCAGCAGAGAGTTTGCAATTCTTATAATTGTATTGCTTTCAGATATAGAGAAGAGTTCGAAGTTGGAATGGAATCTGCGATTGAGTATTATTCATGGAATTGCAAAAGGGCTTTTATATCTCCATGAAGACTCTAGACTAAAGGTTATTCATAGAGATCTAAAAGCTAATAATATATTATTAGATCATGAAATGAATCCAAAAATTTCGGATTTCGGATTAGCAAGAGTTTTTGGAGGCAACCAAAGTGAAGCGAATACTATTAGAGTTGTGGGTACTTAGTAAATTTAATTTATAGCACTTACTCTTAGCACTATAATATCATTTTAAAGCCAATATCTTCTCCATATGAATACACTAAGTAAAATTGATTTAACTAATTTGTTTTTTTTATTCTATATAGTGGTTACATGGCTCCGGAATATGCTATGGAAGGCTTATTTTCAGTAAAATCTGATGTTTTTAGCTTTGGTGTTCTTCTACTAGAAATTATTAGTGGGAAAAAGAATAGTGGGTTCTATCTTTCAGATCATGGACAAAGCCTTCTCATATATGTATGCTCTGTAACTACCACTTCTCTTCATCAACAATATACTAAGAGGAACAAATCCAAAGGAATTTTCAAACTTTTGGAAAGTAAAAACACAATTTATCTTCTTAGTGTATATTTGGGGGTATGGTATAAAAAGCCATTTTAGGCAAACTTTAGTTTAAAAATTTTTTAAACAAACAGCCATATTTGTCTAGAAGTGATTTTTGCTAAAATTATGGTTTTGAATAAGCTACTGAAATTAGCTTTTGGAACAGTAAAATAGCTTATGGACTATCCAATTACTATTTTACCCATACTTTTTCTTACACCCTCTCTCCTCTCTCATCTATTTTCTCTCTTCTCCATCCTATCTCCTCTCTCTTCTCTACACTCTCTCCTCTATCCTTTTCTCTACCCTCTCTCCTTTATTATACTTTTAATCAAATCATACCCTTTTTGGTAATTTAACAATATGAAAATGATTCTACTACTAATCATCCAAATATCTCTATTTTAAAAATCTATTCTTCCCAAAATCTATTATTTCTAAAATTTATTCTTTAAAAGCTAATCTAAATAAACCCTTAGATGAAGACCTAATTCCAACTTTGACTCTGCAGAGGGCAAAATATATCTTTTCCTTTCAAACAATTAAAATATTCTTCATGATTTTAAAACATAGCTCCTAGTGCCATAATTTTATTGAAAAATATCAAACCAACATCTTTTTGACTGCCATTTTGCATATATCTATATTTTCCTTCAATTTTTAATTTGGTATCTATTTTTTCTCTCTCTTCAATAATTCGTTCTTTAACTTTGCTCTATTAGCACAATTAGCTTCTATACAAAGGCTAACAGAGCAAAGTTAAAAGTTACAGGGACTAACGATGTTAATAGAGTAAAATTAAAAGATTTAATAAGTTAAAAAATAAATGTAGGTACCAAATTAAAAATTGAAAGAAAGTATAAGTACCTGTATAATGGTTTCCTCTTAAAACTAAAACATAAAACATTCATAAAATTTGCTTTTTTACCTAAGCTGAAGTGAAGGGAAGGGCTTGGAGCTGATGGATCCAATACTGGAAAGTTCATTTGAACTTTCTGAAGTTCTCAAGTGTATCCACATAGGCCTCCTATGTGTGCAAGAAGATGCAGCAGACAGACCAACAATGTCAAGTGTGGTGCTTACGCTTGCAAGTGACTCAGTGAACCTTCCAAGGCCAACACAACCTGCATTTTCTGTTGGAAGAAGTTTCATGGAGAAAGCGTCCGTTAATGGAGTAACTATTTCTGAAGTTGGAGCTAGATGATCCCTAAGAATACTTTCTTTGTTTTGGTAATATTATAATGGGATGGATGAAGTTTGCATATAAGAGTGGCTATTAGAGAAATTTTATTATTTTTTCTTGTGTATAAAATAATTATGCATCATAAAACTTTATTTTGAATAATTTCTTATCAGGTAAATTGTACAAATCTTTCTTGAATCTTGTTCAAATTATAATAAAGCACCCTCTTTAATTTTAATAATTTCTTATTATATATTAGAGGGCCATTAGATAGTAAAAATAATATATCAAGTAATATTAAATCTTTTAAAATAGAGTATATAAAAATTAAAGAAAATATTCAATGAGATTATTGAGATGAATCTCTTAGTTAATAATTTATTTAAACATATAGTGATTGATAGAACACTATAACATTGTGCAATTTATATAGCCGATTCCACTTAATGAAATAAAACTTATTATTGTTATATTTCTTATTAAGTAAATCACACAAATCCTCCTTGAATCTTGTTCAGATTATAACATCCTCTTTAGTTTTAAAAATTAGATAGACATCCTAAAAGATACATTACACAAGTGTTATCTGAATTTGCATAAAAAAAAACATATTCCAACAGACAGTACAAGTTGTCCTTCTAGCTAGCATCACTTTCAATCTAGCACCAAAATGGCTACGCTGGGCAAGTCCTGAACTTGAATCATACGGATGCTTCAAATTAGAATATATCAGACTACTTCCTTCCCCTGTTAAGCGTCTGCAGTTGATAATTGACACTTCCCCAGGCGTTTCTGTTCTTTTTACTCTGAAACAAACAAGAGTGAATAAATTTTCGCACTTCTTAGTTTTCTTATAAATATATAAGAAAAAGAAGAATGAACAAGTATGCTTTCATGCGAACAAAAATCTATATTACCTGCGAATCCAAACAGGTTTTTAATAATTCTTTCTGCTTACTACACACATCACTGTTGCCCTGGTTAACAGCCATACAGCTGAGAAAAGTCATCATTTCCTTCATGCAAGGTTTATGAAGTGAACCATATCTCTTAGGGTTAATATAAAGTCCACCAGCTTTCCGCCCCATTATCCTGCAATTCAAACAAAGCAATCCACCAAGAAAATGTTAACAGCATCAATATTTACAAAGGGATTAAGGTCCAATTTTGTCTCTAATATTTTCGCATATAAGCTATTAGTATTCAAAAGTTTTCTTTTATCTATATCGCCACAAAAGTATTAAAATATGAGCAATGTTGCCTCTAATAATTAAAAATGTTAATAGTCAACGTTACTTTTTCAACTAGGGGAAATTTTGCTCCTCTTTTAACACTTTTAGGACGATATTGATCTAAGAAAATCTTCCCGATATCCACAGCTCCAATCTAGGGGGGGGGGGTGGCGGCATTACAAATGTCAATATCAAGTGGTTAATATAAATCTAATCCTCACTTTTCATGTGATCAGTAAGAAATATTAATTCCATATGGAGAACAATGCAGGTACAATTTTATAATTCCCTGACGCTCACAAAGGAAAACCCTCGTCCATGGCTGCCTTTCTTTTCCTTTCTATGTTTAGAGTCCATGTCACCAAATAGAAATCTAAAAAACAAAATTTTAAAATATTTGATGCAACACACTCACAGACACTTGCAGAGATGCAAACAGCATGGAAAATAGGAAGAAAGTTATAAACAAAAGTGGGGGAAGGGAGACAATAACAGAATGGTGGTGGGAAGGGGGAGGGGGAGAGCAAACTGAAATTCTCACAGGCAGTAAATTTTCATTTATCAAAGTCTGAAATAAAGGTGCTATCATTAGCTATTGAAAAGAACGACTCGAAACATTGTTGAAGTGTGAATGCTAGATATAAGGACTCATAGAGCCTCTATGAATAAGACTGTCCATGCAATTTGCGCTCAATGACTACATTTACCAGATCCAAAAGCGTTGATCTCTGTATCTCTCATCTCATAGAGTACTAATGCCAAGGAGAGAAAGTGAATGCTCAAAGAGTCTTGCCAATCCGGCTAATCATGATTCACAAGATCTAAATCTATGTTACTGAATGAAGCACTACAAGAACTTATTGGATCAAGAGCTAAAGTCTCATCCATGGCCTATGGAGGGCAAGTCGAATAGAGGCCTCAACCTAGTCAATGATGGCAAGTGAGGACAAGGTTTAGGGCCAAGTAAAGTAGTTGTTTCTAGCATGCTATTTTAAACCATCATGTAAATAAGAATTTTATGTTCAATACAAGTAATTTCATTAATGAAGTGGTATGTTTATAAGAACTTGGGCTTTATTTAAGGGTTTTTATTTTTCTGAAATAAAATTACATATTTCATTTCATTTTTAATATAGCCTGCAAGGCCACTTAAGTTTCCTAATAAGATGTAGGCTATTTAAACAGTTTAAGAGGGTTTCAGGCAAACAACTTTTGCAGAAATATAATTCTTGTGAACCGTTTTTAGCTCTCTCTATAGTTTCTTCCTGAATTGCTTGAATTTATCATAGACAAGTCCTTTTTGTAGCATTCAACACTCCGACATTATGAGTTCATGAGTTTCCAGTTCATAGGTTTTAGAATTCCACATCTGAATCTGATTACAAGGTTTAGGTTTCTTTATGCAATTGCTTTGGTGGTTTCGACTTCGATATAGCTAATGTTTCTGCGTCAAAATGGCTATTGCTAACCCAATATGTTGCTTTCTCTAAGTTATGTTTTTTCCACATAATTATAATTGTAAGCTTTTATCAAAAGCTTAGTAAAATAACACAGAAACATCATAGAAGTGAAACAGAAGAAACATGCCTCCAATTATTCACCACATACTGATTGAGCAACCATATCATAACTCTTGAATCACACCTTTGTTTCCTTAAACTGCTAATCAGAATTCAAATGTTTGGAATTGTACTGGCTAGCCAGGTGCAAGCCGTAAATTCATTCCTAAGTCGACTTCAGGGAAGCTAGGGTTTGGCAGAAAAACAGAGTAATAGCAATTTCAGATTATTTCAAAATCAAATTCCAAGCCAAATAAACAAAACAACCAGCTAATTTACGGAGTGATGAACAATGCCAAAGAGTTCGCAACAAGTATACAGGACTTACAAGACTGCAACTTCACATATAAAGGGATAAGAGCTAGGAGAATCCAGCACATAATCGAACTTGATTACAATCACTCATCAGAAAATTCAGGCCAAGATACATATGAATCAAGTCAAAATTCGAGATATTTCTGTAATGAAAGAGGATACTAACCAGTTGGAGATGGATGGTTGGGTGATTATCAGTGTTGATTAAAAGACAAAATTGCCTGTTTTTAAAGAAGCAAAAGGCAGCTTCCCTGTTAATATCAACTAGATTAGGGGTGTGCATTGGCAGGGTTAGGTAAGGTAGCCTCCTATCCGGTGTCCTGCTCAAAAAATGTATGGGTTGCATTTTGCAGCCCGATGCCCTGCCCTATCCGGTAAAAGCCCTAACAATTTTGGGCAGGGTATGAGTGGGCTGGGCATGGGCAGGCTGGACATGCCCAAGTCGTGATGTCATGCTCACGTTGTGAAAAAAATTTGTAATTATGAATTTCTAAAATAATACCATATTCATGTGTCTTTAAGAGTTAAATAATATCTATAATTCACTAAGAATAAGAGAACAAAGATAATAATTAAAATCTTGAGATCTGTTGCATATAAAAAAATAAGCGTTGAAATCTAAGTAATTTATAATTATAACTTTGTATCAATCTCTCTAATATTGACAAAGATAAAGCATCTAAAAAATAAAATAAATAATTATAATTTGTAATGTAATCATATGATAATTAACAAAGTTAAAAAAAAAGAAAAAATTAGTATAGTTATAAATATTAAAAGATACAACTTACCTACTTATATTTCTAAAATTACCTTATAGTCACCAGTAGCTATCATATTCTCCCTTTTAAGATAGAGAAAAAATAAAAAAAAAAAATAAAAGAAGGGGTACTCATGGGCAGGGCAGGGCAGCCCCTATGCCCGGTGCCCAGCCCGAAAAATGCATGGGTTGTATTTTGCAGCCCGATGCCTGACCCTATCCGGTAAAAATTGGGCTGGACAGGGCATTTTTCTTGCGGACTGGGTAGGGTATAGCGGGCTATGGGTATTATGCACAGCCCTAAAGTAGACAACATCTCATAAAAAAGTATTTATAACTATTTTTAATTCAAAATTTAGGAGAAATGTTATTATTTAAGTGATTTTTTTATATTTATAAAAATATTAACAACATCTTTAATTATTTTTATAATTTCAATAACTTTATTAACAGTTTATTCTTTGACATTATATAAAATATTTATTATACTTATAATAATATTGAGGATATTTTTAATTATTTTAATAACTTTAATAATATAATTTATAATGGCTTTTTATTACTTCAAGAATTCAATCATTATTTAAGTCATTTACTATATTTAAAATGATATTAATAATACCTCCAGTTATTTTGACAATTTTGATAATACCATTAACAACTCATTTTTTGATATTATTTAAATCATTTAACAGTTACAATAATATTAATAATATTTCTAACTATTTTAACAATTTTAATAACACAATTTGCAATTGTTTTTTTTATCACTTTAGGAATTCAATCCATAGGTGTCATCATTTAAACCATTTTCTAACTTTCCAAAAATATTGAAATCACTTCAGCTATTTTCACAACTTAGTTAATACGATTTACGACTTTTCTTTTACAATTTTTAAATTTGGTAATTCAAATAACCTGGCTAATTATTTGAGTCATTTTCTATATTCGCAACAACATTGGCAACACTATAATCATTTTCACAACTTCCAAAACACTGTCAACAACCAATTGTTTTCCAATTTCCGAATTTGGCTAATTCAATTAGGGGATTCATTATTTAAGCTATACGTATTCATCCATTACATCAATTCCATACCAGAATATTGCTAATATAAGTAACAATATTTTCAATTTGTTTGACATCTACATTAACGGCATTTATCAAAAATCAGAGTGCTCGTAGCAGCAACTATGTTCCATGTATTTCAAATGACAAATGACAAGAGATCAATAAGAGTATAATAATCTAACAGCATATGAAGAATCTTATAATAAAAAGCTTGAAGGCGATGATCTTCTTCCCACTCTGAATGTCATTACAGTAGTTCAAGCATTCACATCCCGTAACACCATAGTCTATTCTAGTGTTGTCTAGTTCAATTTACTACATTTGATGTGATTTTCACCATTTATCTCGTTCAAGTTTGCCCTTCTCAAGTGTTGTCTTGGCTGAACTTGCTTCTATCTCATGACCAAGTTTTTTGGTCTAGTTGCTCAGCTGCAATCTTTAAGCTTTCTTTAGCCTCCAACTAACTTGCATAGATCTGACCAAAATAGGTCTCCATCTTGCAAAAGGTTAACTGGGATTCTACTCCTTGAAGCAAGATGAGTCTCCATCCCCTTGGCCCTCCACTCGAAGGGGTTAAGTAAGCTGTTGAGATGCTGAATGTACAAGAAATATCATTGTGCTGGGCAACATAAGGACGAAATGCAGGTTTCCATCATCAGATATCCCTTTCAATAGAAAAATGTCTTGTGTTTTTAGAAGCTCATATCCTTTGACAACACCATTACAATAATTAATTGATAGCCATCTCAAGCACACTTGCCATGACATTGTCAAGCCAAGCTGCCAGCCAAGTCAATGGCGTTACCAATCAAATTAAGAGAACATAAAGAATAATCTGCAAATCATAAATTAGGATGCGAGATTTCAGAAAAATGCACACACCTGTATTTGGATTCATGGAAATGTGAAAAGAGGGAACGCTATCAAATTTCAAATTAAACTTCTCAGATTTCTAAGAATTGAGTAAACCACTGCAATCATAAAGAAACGATGATGACATAAAAAGAAAAGAAAAGAAATTTCTGTCCCTTCTTTGAGAGTTTGGTTTGTAAATTTGCATTGGAATGTCATGAGTCTGTATATGATGCCTGATGGGAAAAATTATTTGTTTCTTTTTTTCTGTTCTTTCCTTTGTGTTAAGTTGTTTATGAGGCAGAACTAGATATATGGATCGTCATTTGCAATTTCTTCTTGTAAATTATTTGCCAAAGCACTGAAGCACGCCTATATTTTTAGGAAGGTTCCCAACATATAGATCTTTGTTTGGAATGTTGGTTTAGCCATTGGAGTTCTCAATTTGCCCTAGAAATTCCGTGAACAAGGTTCACTTTCTGTAGTGTCCAGATCTATGCAATGCTCATCAAGGTGATTTTTAGATACAGAATTGTGGTTCCATAAAGCTAAAATTTTGTGGAGTATTTTGGAACATCCCTAAAGGGTGGAATTTTCAACTGAAGGTCTCTATCGTACTCAGATTTGGCATGAAAGTTGAAACGTCCTGTGCACTATTGCTTCATTTTCTAAAATAGAGTATATTATATTTAGTGTTTAAATAGTTTGTTAATTTTGGTAAAAAATTAATTGTGGGAAAAAAGTTAGTGTTTATATAGTTTATTGATTTTGGTAAAAATTTAATTGTAGAAAAAATTAGTATTTAAATAGATTATTAATTTTCTGTGAAAAACTGATCATAGAAAATATGGGATGTTTATATTATTTGATTCAAAACCATGTTTTAGATTAAAAATTATTTTTTTATAAAAATTTATTCTACTCAAAATCTATCTTTTTAAATAAACTAATTATCCTGATATGAGCCCCTTATCTTTCACAGTTTAGTTATGTGATGCCTAATGAGAAAGGAAGCTGGAATTGATCTCTTATAGTTTGTAATCACAGTAATTAATGATATCAAGTCTTACTTCGTTACTCGATGTGCGTTTGTTTGGATTGCCCATAATTTTAAAATTCTAGTTTTACATAAAAAAATTTAAATACCCTATATTTTTTTATAATTATTTTTTCACGTAAATTAATAAATAATCTAAACACTAATTTTTTCTATAATCAAATTTTCACTAAAACTAATAAACAGTAATTTTTTTAAAATTATCTTTTTATTAAAATCAATAAACTATCTAAACACTAATTTTTATTCAAAATCTATTTATTTTTATCAAAATAATAGTTTTAATATAAACTATAGGAAACAACTTCTAATTAGTGTATTTGTATTAACTTTTAAAAAATATATTTTTAAAGAAAGAATAGATTTTTAGTATAATAAATTTTTGTAAAAAATCTATTTTTAGTGTTGTATTAGTTTTTGAAGAATATATTTTACAAAAAGATTTATTGTTATAAGTGATTCCTCTATTTTTTCTAAAATTATAGTTTTAGATAAAAAATAATTGTGAGAAAAAAATTAATATGTAGATAATTTATCAATTTTAGTAAAAAAATTGATTGTAGGAAAAATTAGTGTTTAGATAATTTATTAATTTTAATAAAAAATATTATTTTGAGAAAAAAAATAGTATTTGGATAGTTTATTAGGTTTTGTGAAAATTTGATTGTGGAAAAAATTAGTATTTAAATAATTTATTGATTTTATGAAAAATTGATTATAAAAACTGATAATGTACAATGTGTTAAAAAAAGGTAGGCAAAAGAGAATATAATTATAAATACGAGGGATTGAGTTTTCACAGAATAAGCGTGTAATTTTTATAAGTATATAATTATAAAACACATTTCTCTATTAAGCTTAATTTAAGAGGATAAAAATAATTTCTATCTATATAATTTTTTTCATTCCATTCTACTTTTTATATAAAATAAATAGCCTATAAATCATACTTTTAAGACTGAAAATTCACCAAAGGGCAAGGTTACACGTGTCGAAATTTAAACTCCCATTTGACGGAAACACGATCTCCATTAGGGCCGTCACGTGCTTCCGGACCTCCCTGCTTCCTATTCTCCGCCTTCGGAGTTCGTTGTAGGCAAAGCGTCTAGTCTGGTTCCTTGTCTACCCAGAACGCAGAATCATCTGAAATTAGGGTTTCTCGGCGATGGCATTGTGTGGCCGAATCAGATCAGGCATCTCTCTCGTCAACAAATTGGCGTATCTTAGTTCCGATCCTGTCTCTGCTCAGAGATCCACAATTCACCGATCCCTGATTGCCCCCTTCACTTGCCTGGTAACTGAGCTCAAACAAAATTTCAAAGCATTTTCTTTGCAATGGTCTTGATTGGATGCCTTATTCATATCTTCGATGTTGTTAAACTATATTTGCTTTCTCCGGAGTGCCTGCGGGGAACACCACATTGACTGTTTAAGGACTGAAGTTTTTTGTTTTTGTTTGATGTTGACGGAAAAATTTCCGATTATTCTAACGATGTCAGGTTAAAATTTTCTTTTTTGTCTCATTTTTGTGGGTCGGTGCGACGGGTTTTCTTCCCCCTTCATTGGTTTCCTTCACCACTGGCTGATGATTTTGGATCTGTTAATGACTTCGTTAACTTTTAAAGAATGTTTCTTCCTTTGTGCGTACTAAAGAAGATGGCTGAACGACTTAATGGCGAGTAGTTTAATCTCCAAATCCTTGTTCTCTTCAATTTTTTCCCCTTGTGTTGTGAAATTGGGACATGGAATTATGAGGCTCCATGAATGCATGTATTTAGCCATATATTTCAAGCGTTAAAAAATCTGTATCTTCTGCTAATTGATAATTTCAACCGCGTCTTATTATCTTCCCATATTATTCTTGCAGGACTCAAGGAACTATGCCACTGCAGCAGGGAAAAAGGAGGAAAAAGTAAAGGTAATTGAATAGATTGGTCTTCAACATGTTCACTGACCCAATTGCATGATGTGAAGGGAGTTTTATGGGTGTCGTTGATTATGTATCTAGTTGTCTACTTTCTTGTGAGTATTCACATGCTGTGATTACGAGGAGAACAATAGAAAAATAGGGGAAAAAAAGGATTGTTCCATTAACTGAAAATAAATGCAAGGAATTCAAAATATCTCGTGTTTCCCTTCTTATGTCAGTGTTACAGTATTAATGGCGTTAACTTCTTTTATCTTTTCACGCTTCTTGATTGCTTTGTAGGTGCCACTGGCCTTGTTTGGAGGTTCAGGAAACTATGCCTCTGCTTTGTACACGGCAGCAGTAAAAGCTAATGCATTGGAAAAGGTTGAGTCTGAGGTTCTTGACCTTGTTGAGGCAATGAAGAATAGTCCTAAATTTGCACAGTTCACAAAGGACTTGTCTGTGCCTAAAGATACCAGAATTAAGGCCATCCAGGAAATTTCTAAGGAAGCTAAATTTTCAGATATTACGAAGAACTTCCTTGGTATTGTGAGCTTCCCTTTCTTTATTCCATTGAGAAAGTTATTGCTGTGTTGTGGATCTTATAGCATCAGTGAAAAATCCTTACCTATCAATGAAAAAAGTGATTCTTTGTAATAAGTCAATGCAGATCATTCCGTAATCAACACAACAATTTGTGAACCTGTTTCTTGGTCATTAGTTTTTAGAAAAGAGTAAATAAATTTATGTTTGCACTGCTACTTTCACAGGCTTACTAAAATCCTATAGAGTTTCCACATGTCTAAACCATAATATTTGAAATCAAATTGAATTTGTTTGAGCCCTGCTTGATTCATTTTCCATTAATGTCTAAATTGATTATCACTGGTTGGAAATTCTCTGAAAAGTTAGGTAAAGTTCCATAAGTGTCTACTATTTGGTTCTCAGATAACAATTTGGGCTGTAGAACTTTTTGAACGACCCAATCATATGATGTCTAGCTGTAAAAGCTATCGTTTAATTTCTGAAGAGCCTGATATGAAACACTTGAAATTGTATGTGAGTTTTGTCATATATTTAAGGATCAATGGACCAATATTAATATTATTTGACATTTGTTTAGGGATACTACTTGAATGCTTTTATTATTTATTTTTTGCAAAATTTGCTCGAACCTAGAAGTATGTTGCGTATCTTAGAAAATGGATGTAATGTGCAAGTCATAATGTTGAACAAGGTAGAATTTGGATCTTTTATCAACTTATGGGCATGGTGCAAGTGAATCTGTTTATTCCTTTGAATCATAATCCCAAATGCAGCCTTATGTTTTCTAATTACTTGACAGATTATCTTGCTTGGTTCCCTTTCATTTTTGTTAACTATCCTGCTTGAATATTCAATTCATTTAGTTCATTATGATATTTGTATTCTTTCGTGGTATGTAACCTGATCATACAAGTAACTCAATTCTACTTCAATATTTTCTCATTACTAATATTAATATGCGATCTGCTTTAGCATGTCAACCACTGGCATTATTTTGGCTTGATTCTTTGCTGGCCAGAACTCTATACGTTAGAAACATAGTGGGCAGCATTCCTTTATATTCCACTTACTATACTGAATTGCAGATTGCTTTCAATGCAATTGACCTTCTGTTACTCAAATAAAAATTGGTAAAATAAATATAAATTGCGATGGAAAGCAATGCTGAAATAATTTCCTTTCATTCTCAAGAAGCATACACTGAGTGAGAGACAACTCGTAGCAGTCAACACTCCAAATAAAACAATACATATGTAATGAAACCAGAATATTAAGTTAAAGCTAGCGTTTGAGAGGCTATAGTAGCACTCTCCCTCATAGCAACCCAACCTTCAATGGTCAGCTTCTGACCCTTTCAGCTCCTCATCCCAGTTAATTAACTCCCTGAATTTCCCATTCTGCTTCACGACCTTCATCACTTCTTTTATCTCCAAATTCCTTTAGCCTTCTTTTTCTATTGTCTATCTGTCAGTCTTAGTACACAATCATCCTCATGTAATATCTATCCCTAATTCCCATGCCTATACGATCTAGAATATGCCAGGGATTTACCACATCATTCTGTGCATCACCCAATGAGCTTGACATTTGATTGTAATTAATTATTCAGTTTTATGTCCCACAAAATCCTGAACAAAGGTGCCTTAAATTATCATTCTTCAATATTCCTTGTATGTCAGTCATGCTTAATTTATGTTCCTTCTACGCACCTCTCATTAACACTCTAGAAAATGTGGCTTACAATTAGGATATTCTATTCATTTAGATTTGACTTGGTAAAAATCCTGAGTTTGTTTTACAACTACCTATCATAATACTATAAATGAAACATTCCTTTAGGGTACTCATCCTTATTCATTAAACCTTTGAATATTAAGGAAAGAGCTCACATACATTGCAAGGTCTATTGTCAATGGTGGCTGCCGTGATCTCCATGTTGGAATTGCATGGAGGTCTGAGAACGTAAGGTGCCTTTGTGGAGCTTTCCTTGGTGTCCACAGCTGGAAATGACCGATAGACTGCAATTTTTGTTCTGTTTTTCCTGCATCCAGCATGTGTTCCTCAGGGTGTAAACTTTTCTTGCAGTGTGCAAGCACTCAAGAACAGCCCCTCATCTGTAATGCACAGCCGTGCAGCTTGGGCTCTTAACCCTTGAGGCTCTGCCTCCCTGGGATCAAATTATCACAGGACATTGTTTGTTCTTCTGCTGTTTCTGCTGAAAGTTTGGAGCCTTTTTTTTTTATGTGTACTGTTACGTAATTATAGAATAAAAGGGGAAATAGAGAAGAATAGAAGGAGAATAGAAGAGAAACTGAAACTATACTGAATACTCAAAGGTTCACATCATAATCAAAGCATATCCTATAAGACTTATGATTACCCTTATTTATAAGTGATGGGTAATCCTAATCCTAATTAAATATCTAATACTAATATATCATAATATATAATCATGATATATATTATAATATCTAATCCTAATATATCATAATATGTATATTATGATATCTAATCTTAATCGCAAAATATCTAATACTAATTCTAAATAAATAATAAAACTACTTAAATTATTTATTTATATTTTACATATCAATACTCCCTCCCCAAAAGACCCTTGTCCCCAAGGGTCAAGTACCAAGAACGATACTAAACTAGAGCCAAGAAGCATTTTAATCAATTTTCCTTTGAACCAAATCTGGACTAGGAGATTTGAAATCGCCAGCGTTATCAGTGCCAAGTTTGAAGACATGTTGCAAAGTGCACTCTTAAACCCCTCACAACAGTTGAGACTTAATGATCCATCAGTTCTAAACTTTTGTTTCATCACTTTCTTTTTACACGTTATGTGTAAAGGTTCCTGTAAACTATCAGCTGTGTTCTGAAAATTGATCTCCTGTGAATATGCTAAACTTCTTGCATCTTGAAGAATCATAGACTGAATTGTCAACTCTTCCTGAACTGTTATCTGCACCGCATTAGAATCTTGAGTTAGGTTAAGGTTCTTGAGACTTTCTTGCATATCTTTTTGCTCATCAATAGGTGCTGAAAGGAAAGACTCATCTTCTTGAGCTGTCGGGTACTCTTCTTGATCACCAGAAATGTTCTTTTCCTTTTGCAATATTTTTTGCGACTCTACCACATCTTTCTTTACCGACTGAGTTTTCTGCAGAAGGAAACTCATCCTGTCAAGATGTCTTACCATATTCTGAAAACGCCGCTCTATATCCATGCTCATCCTGTCAAGATTATTCGCTATATTCTGAAGACAAGGTTCTATATCCATGCTCATTCTGTTATTGATTCTTGTGAATAGCCGAGGAATGACCGCTCTGATACCACTGTTACGTAATTATAGAATAAAAGGGGAAATAGAGAAGAATAGAAGGAGAATAGAAGAGAAACTGAAACTATACTGAATACTCAAAGGTTCACATCATAATCAAAGCATATCCTATAAGACTTATGATTACCCTTATTTATAAGTGATGGGTAATCCTAATCCTAATTAAATATCTAATACTAATATATCATAATATATAATCATGATATATATTATAATATCTAATCCTAATATATCATAATATGTATATTATGATATCTAATCTTAATCGCAAAATATCTAATACTAATTCTAAATAAATAATAAAACTACTTAAATTATTTATTTATATTTTACATATCATGTACTTTAATTTTTTGGAAGAATCAGTTGATACATGTATGAATTTGACACGTTTCATTACAGGATTATGTACGTTGACCAAAACGATTGAGATGAATACCATTTTGATCTTGAATGCCTAATTAGGATAATAGAATAAAAATGAAGCTTTCAGTCAAATTGTTGATGGTTCCTTATGTTTGAAAAATATACCGTATTCTATTTTATATGATATCCTGTAATTATGGTAACACATAAATGATTCTAACAAAGAACATATTTTAAAGTTGTAAGATTTTTGCATTATTTTTCTGCTGATATCGATTTATTGTTCTGTCTCTATGAAAGTTATCCTGGCTGAGAATGGAAGGCTAAGAAACGTAGATACCATAGCAAAGAAGTTTGCACAGTTGACAATGGCCCATAAGGGAGAAGTGAAAGCTATTGTGACCACTGTTATTGTAAGTAATGCGTATATGATTTTTTTCCCCCAAATTTTTACTGGGGGAAAAAATTACTGCTACATGTTTGTACTTTATTTTGAATTCCATTCTTTTGTTAAAAGGATGACCAGAATTGTGGTCTACATGAACATTAGTAGACTTGCATATTTGCTGCTGATGTGTGCTATAAACAAATAAAGGAGACGCATTTTTCAGTTTTCTACTTTTTTTGGGGTTATAAATATACCTTGGAACATCTTTTTGTACCTTACTTTCCAGTTAATTTGAAAATTCAATATAGTAAAATCATTAAATCAATTTTGAATAAGAATATATATACCATTGGTGCATCTCTGTATTTGCTTTTGAAGGAAAACTTTTGAATTCTACTTCATGATTTATAGGCTGGCATAATAGGCTGTCTAGATGTGGTAAATTTTCCGTGCTTAGATAGCCTCTGTATTTGATTCTGTTGTTCTAGAATATGAGGTAATGTTGTGAAACAGTTGGGCCGTAGTTGTAGTATATAATTTTCGTGTGTTGGACCAGCCTCTTCCCCCTCAAGAAGAGAAGCAACTGAAAGAGACCCTTCAAGAGATCATAGGCGCAGGGAAAAAGGTTCATATTGAACAGAAGGTACCGTGTCATTTTTTTTCTTCCTGTCACACACACACAAATGCCTTCTTAGAATCTTAGGTCATGATCATGATTCTTGCTTCTGGTGTTTCAGATTGATCCTAGCATCCTTGGTGGTCTAGTGGTAGAATTTAACCAGAAGGTCCTAGATGTTTCGATTAAGACTAGGGCTAGCCAGATGGAGCGGTTCCTCCGAGAGCCCATAAACTTGGGCGAAATCTAGATGGCAACAATTTCCTGTTGACATTTGCTTTTCATCTGCAACAATTTCCCTGAATAGTTCAAGAAAGAGATGAATTAACTTATTGCTTTTTGATATATTTCTCAGATCTGTATTTGTGGGATGCAATGCAATCTTTTTGCAAATAAAAGCTACTTTCTCCAAACTTCTCATAATGCCTCGTCGCCCTTTGTATGAGATTGAGCATATTTTGATTTGGCCTTTTGAGTTACTGATTTTCTCAAATTACTTCTGTAACATGATCCAAGTCTTGAGCACATCATTTTTCAAATAAAACACGATGCCCCTCTTGGTACTTCACTGTGCTTGTTTCATTATTTGGGTGCTTATTTTTGCTTCTGAAACAAGTTAGCTTGTTTATTCCTTCACTTGGGATATGTCATAGAGATCTAATAAAAGAGTATATGAACGGAAAGGATTTAAAGGCAGTTCTTTTTAAAAAATTTTATTAGTATTGTCTATGTATAAATTCTGTAGAGTACTAAATTTTTTTATATAAAACTATATTAGGTACTTTTGATCAAGAAAATTTTATATAAGGGGCATTTCCCCTAGTTTCCCTTTCCTTAAACGCATCTTTAGAAAATAGTAGTAACCAAAGCTTTATCATAGAGGTTAATGTGGAACATAATTCTTAATCACTGTATCATATGCTTGGAGTCGAAATGCTTCCATGTCACTCGATTTTGTTGCAGGGTTTGTCTTGCACCTTTGACATGATGGGGGTGATGACAGTCATGTGGTTGTAGATTTTCATTTAATAAGAAAAGTAAAATAAAATAAAAGATGAGTTGTATATGAAATAGAAAAAATCCCATAAAATATTATTTGAATTTTAAAAATCTTAAATTAAAAATTCTTACAAAAATATATTGTTATTTATTTATCAAATGTAAGCAATAGTTATTAAAGTGTAGGAGACAATTGATTTAGAATTTTAAAATTTAAATATTATTTTTGTAAGATTCAGTGTCATTTGTACACTTGATGAAAATAATAACACATTAAGTAATACTAATAAGAATAACGTACAGTATATATATAAAAAAAAGAATAACGTAAATATTGGAATCCATTGGCACAAATAAGATTGTTTGATTGTCAATTATGAAATGGACAGTTAAACGGATGGATATAATTGCATATGGAGAATTATTAAGAGAAAATAATATTTGTATATTTATAATTTTTCCCCATGATTTGAAACAGTAATTGTACGTGTGTTCTTTTCTTTGTTTTTTTTGAAGAAAAAAAATTTGCACATGACTACATTCTAGAGGCATTTCTCAGACCAAAATCGGGGTACTTCAATTTGTACTCACATGTCTCCTTATTATTGAGGATTTTCAGCTTTTGAGCTCATGATGCTTTTGAAGTACAACATTATTAGTAGGCACCAAGCACACAATGTGTAACAATAATTACGTTATTAGTTTCATTAGTTATAGAACAAGAAATATAGGTTTTGAAATATGTGAATGTGACGCTAGTTTTAAGTATTCTCACATGTACTATAAGTACCTCTACATGATATATTTTATCTAAAGTACTAATATTTTTTTACTTAATATCTCTAACTAATTAACTAAACTCTTTTAATTTAACTAATTTAATTTAATTAATTAAATTAATTATATTAGTTAATATATCATGTTTTTTTAATACATTAGTATATTCTTTAATTACATCCCCTTTCCTTTGTTTGACTTTTATTGTAGAAGTATCAATAGAAATAATTTAAAAAAATAATAAATATAAGAAATAAATTTTATATTTAATATTAAGATTAACTCTCTAATTATATATCCTACATTAAAGATAAGAAAAGTATTTTTTTAGAATTAAATCACAACTTGGTTCACTATAAGCATATCCAAGTGATTAGTTTGAAAGAACTAATTAATTACTTGCTTAGGTGCTTATAGAATTAAACCTATGTTTTATTTCAATCCACAAATTGACTGGTTTAAGCAACAAATCAACTTTATACCGCCGTACAATTTATGTGTTTGTTAATTTTACTAAATACTGTGAAGATAATATGTGTGTGTATATGAGTTGTATTTTCTAGTCTTGATAACAAAGTAGAATGTTTCTAGGGACACCCTAAACCCTAATATGGAAGCTATGGGAATCTCTTTCCTTGTCCTATTATGACACATGTTGTTTGGCCAAGCAATGCTTTTATACAGAGAGAGGGAAAGAGAGAGAGAGAGAGAGAGGGAGACATTTGAGTGGCTTCACAGATATTCCTTCCCTTTCTTTTCTTTTCTTGGAAAATTATCAGAGTCCCTGTCAGAAAAGAGAGATTGAATAATAGTGAAGATGATGAGAAGAAGAACTGTAGAGTATAGTGACAAAGACATTCAAATATATATATATATATATATATGTATGTATGTGTGTTTGATTATGTTGGATTGGAAAGTGACTGAGCCTGTGGGAATTCGTCCTCTGATTATTATTATTAGGAGTATTTTCCGGGATTCATAAAATTTTCTTTCCCGGAAAAAAATGGCATATAGGAAAGGTGATTAGGTAATGAAAGGGAATCGCTCAAAGGGATATCACTTTACAGCCAGCAAGAAAAGGATCCATAGATGTGCCCTTATTTTTATTTTCATATATATGCAACAATCCACAAAATTAGATAAACAGAAGAAGAAAACGTAGAAAAAAGATCTAAAAGCATCAAGCTATTCTTTTCACGTATATTTATTTAGAGAGAATTGTATATTTGATTATTTAACTTTATATAAAATTTTAGTTTAAATTTTTAATTTTATAAAGTATCTTTTTAGTTTTTTTAATCCTAACAGTGTTAGTCTCAACTCTCAATAATGGTTTCTTTTTTTTGTATCAAATACTGTTATTTTTTAAAAAAATTAAATTTAATATATAAGTATTTACAAATATTTTTTCAATATTTAAAATTTTAAGATCAACATTTTCTGTTAATAGAACTAATAGTGTTAGGGTTAGAAAACTAAAAACATTTTATAAAATTAAGGGACTAAAGAATAAAATATTATGTAAAATTAAATAATCAAATGTACACTTTTGTCAATTTTTTTAGATAAATCTAGGGCATTCACAAGAGAAAGTAATGACTAATCCTCTTACATAGTAGATTTTTTGAAAGAGTTTTAGTATTGGCTATGTACACTTTTTCCTATTTATTTATAAAGAATGGGTTTTAGTGTTTATGACCTGATAATAGTGTAAATCATATTTTATAAGCTAACTTATACAAAAATTTCTGAATTTTGAATCTTGTGCAAACTAAGGGCCTATGTGGATAGGATTTTAGAAACGGGCTTATGAAAAGAAATGGCTTTTAGACAGCTTATAGAAAAGAGCTTTTGGAGAAGAGTTTATGAAAAAAAATGGTTTTGAATAAATGAATATTTTGATAGTTATTTCTAGAAGTACTTTTATTATTGGTAAATTAAGAAAAAATATATGAGTATTAAATAGGGAGAGATAAGAGATGAGAGGAAAGAGGGTATAAGAAAAGAAAAAGTAAGAGAGAAGATAGAGAGAGTAAGAAAAAGTATGAGAAATGGTCTAATAAAAAGTAGGGGTAATATAGTACTTGGTTAGTTCATAAGTTCTTTTACTGTTCCATAAGCTACTATGACCAGCTTATCTGAAACTTTTGTTTTAAATCATAGTTTAGTCTAAAAGGTTATTTGAACAAATATAGCTGTTTGTTTTAAAATTTCTCAAAATTTAGATTTTGAGCTAAATCTAAGTTTAAAAGTTTGCCAAACACGCACTAAATAACTCTTTAGCCTTTTAAAAGCTAAAAGAAAATATTTTTAAATTTTTAAATTTGTGCAAATAATTACTCTTTGATTGTCAATTATTTTTTTAATTCGTCAATGACAAATATTATGTTATTTAAAAGTTTAGGAGGAGTTTATTGTGAGATTTGAAGGAACCGAAAAATTAATAGCCTATTTTATAATTAATAAATATATTGATTGGTATGAATGATTGATGTCTATTGGTTACAACTAATAAAATCTCCAATGTTGCTTCAGCTTAATGATGAAAACAAATAACAATAAATTAATTATTGCCGTCCTTTGATTTTAGTACAAATTCGGCAGATTAAAGTGAAAGCTTTGGATTGTACTTTGATCAATAAAAAATATTGTTTGTCATTTGTATGTTTCACGTTGAAAGAGAAATTAATATTGAACTATAGTAAATAATATGCTTTGATTTGTGGCAACCAAACAACATATATATGATTAAGATTTTGACAAGATATGGAAAGAAATAAGAAAAGATTGAAAAGGAGATTGCTTTGTTAGGAAGTGGACATCAAATGCTTCATTAGTTAGACCCTAATGAAAAACATGCAAATAATGTAACCTACACACTACCTTAAATTCCACATATCCAATCAACAAACAATTCTCAAGTGTGAAATACTTTATCAATTTTTTTTCTTTTAAAAAATAATTCCAAGTCCAAAACAAAAAAAAAAAATCAGTGAAAACTTCATATTTAAAAATTTTATTGGCCAAAAGGATTTGAATTTGACTATTGGTTTATATATATAAATTATTTAGAGTTTCGATATTTTCTGTGTGTGAAAATTTATTAGATATTTCTGACCAATAAAAATTTTAAACTGAGACTTTTTGATAATTTTTTCTCCTAAGTACTATAAAATATATTAATTTAATATAGTTGTTTATCTTTACTCCATGATTCAAGTCGTTTATTTTCATGTCATTTGTTGCATTGTATGAAATTAATATTATTTTGAGGCTTGAATAAAATATTATGGTATTAAAATAATTAAGGGATGGCTGATAATAGACACGATAAAAATATTTTTGAATTGAATATATATATATATATATATATATAGATATATATATGAACACACGTGAGTTTGAAGTCAAAAATCCAGAGAGAGAGAGAGGATTATGTGAATTGGAAGCAAAAGGGCTTACGTTTGATAAAAAGAAAGATGATGATTACCTTGTGAGTGAAGTAAAATTTATGGAAAGGGATAATAATTGAGTCAAAGACAAGAACACCAACCATCCCTCTCCCTGTCTCTAATTACTTTCTTCTCTATGTATTATATATATTAATGGCCAAAAAGTTTCTTAATTACAAATGTTATTAATTATTTATCATTGATTATTCATAAATGCATACAAATATGTTTTAATTAGAAACTATATATATATATCTTAATTCCTTATGTATATAAATATGAGTTAGATATATAACTAATTCATATATATTAAAAATATTAATTAAGTTAATTATTTTAAAAAATTATTTTTGTAAAATACCCTATTTTATTATTTGTGTTTGAAACTATCCATTGATAAAAATATGCTTAATACACATGTAATTTATAATTTAGAGAAAAATTATAACAAAATTATAAATTTGAGATACAGTAGATTGATATATTATATTTTAAACTAAAATTTTATTTTATTAATTGTTATATTTAAGAATATTTCTTTTGTTATTAATATTAACTTAAAGAATCAATCCACCATACATTATATTGAAGTGATCATCAACCACGTATAATATAATTTCTATTTGAACATTCTTATGTTTTAAAAAATGTGATACAAGATGTGGTGTTTGCGCGTGTAAATAAATAAATATCTCATAAGTATATACTCATTTAATTTTTTCCCTCTCTATTTTTTTATAAATGCATATTCTATATTCATAAATCTTAACTGATATATATAATACTGATACTACTTAATTAAAAAATTAATTTTTATTGTAAATATAAGACTTATTTTCTATATTTATATTTTTTTAAAAAAAATTATATCTATTAATATTCCTCTAATAATAATCAAATAAGAGAAAATGAAGGAATTAAAGAAAATGATTAAGGTATATTAAAAAATATATTATATTAATTAATATTATTTTAATTTAATTAAATTAGTTAAATATAATATATTATAAAGGCGAAATGTAGTATAGAATGTTTGAAAGGAAGGTCCCCCTCGAGTCCGTTTTGTACTCTACCCCATGATCAACCAACAAACTCAAAAGCCTCAATACGTAAATACATATTATAATATTCACGTAATTCCATATTTGAAGCAAACCCCACAAAAACCATCCGAATCATCATCACCATTCCCACTCCATCAAGCTACCTTCTCTCTCTCTCACCTTACTCATACACACCCACATATATATATGTATGGATATAGCAATTTTCTCTTACATCGACCACAAAGGCCATCACTTAGAAACAAGCTAGAAACTTGCCTTATATGTTAATGCTTGTTTGTTAGTGTCTGTAGCAAAAGCTTATTAGCTGGATTTGATGATGGGGAGGGACAAAATGATGAAGAACAACAATAACAGTAATGTTAATAAGAGCAAGCTGAGGAAAGGGCTGTGGTCGCCGGAGGAAGACGAGAAGCTGATAAGGTACATGGTGACGAATGGACAAGGTTGTTGGAGTGACATTGCCAGAAACGCCGGACTTCTTCGCTGTGGCAAAAGTTGTCGTCTTCGTTGGATCAATTACCTCAGACCTGACCTCAAACGTGGTGCCTTTTCCCCTCATGAAGAACACCTCATCATTCATCTTCACTCTCTTCTTGGCAACAGGTTTGAATCATTATGTTCTCATTTTGTTTCAGAAATCTCCTAAGAGTATTTTAATTATACATATATGTTACTGTTTGGTTTCAAGAGGAAGCGAGAGTAGAACTATTTTTCAGCCAGATTAAAATAAAAACCCTAGATAATCTAATTCTAAACCCATCTCAGTTTCATCACACTTCTGATTTCTTATGGTTATATATTCATTTTATAAACTCAAGAGTTTGATTTAGCATAATTATATTGGAATGAAAATGAAAAAGGCAACTGAGGGTATTGCTAGATATGAATTTTCTATCTGAGTCTGTCATTTAGATTGCATATTGTCCAATCAACGTTACCTTCCATGTATTAGAATATATATATTGAAAAACTACCTTCCATGTATTAGAATATATATATTGAAAAACAGAGTCCTACATTGATTAATTAAAGAATTGGTATATAATGTTAAGAAGAGTCCTATTAAATAGGCTTAAGGTATTTTGTTAGGAACACTAACCTAAAATCTAGTACCATGAATCTCTAATTTAAAATTCTGTAGGGTTTTGTAAGTTAAATTACATGTCTGTAGCATATATGTTTGTATGTTGATGTTTTGTCTAATGAATAATTAATTTTTGCCAAATATTCAGATGGTCTCAGATTGCTGCACGTCTTCCTGGGAGAACTGACAATGAGATTAAGAATTTCTGGAACTCTACATTGAAGAAAAGGTTCAAAAGTGACAACAACAATTCCTCATCTTCATCACCAAACAACTCATCATCGTCGATGACATCCTCTTCATCAGAACCTAAAAACCATGCATTGATCAGTGGGAACTCAAGTATGAACATCGACCCATTAATGACCACGTCATCATCGTCCTTGTCCACCATGCAAGTCCCTATCATTTTCGGAGATCAGTTAGCTTCCGACAGTACCTTTTTCCCATTGAATTATCATCATCATCATCTTGACATGAACAATATTGAAGGAACTGGTAATTTCCCTTTATTACCCGCTGCAGAAGTTGGCAACATAGAAGAAGGGCTTTATAATAATGGAGATTATGGGACAATACTACTGGATCCTATTAATATTGAGGACAATAATAATAGCTTCCCAAATTTCGATGATGTTATTAGTGTGAAAAGTCACTACAACAACTTCAACAATAGTTGCTTCAATTACACTAATGATCATCATCATCAAATAATGCATCGGAGCTCATCAAGTAAAGTAGATCACGAAGATCAGGGCTTGTTTGGGTTTGGAAACAATGAGGACTTAGCAGTGGGAGATCAATGGGATTTGGAAGGTCTGATGCAAGACATGTCTTCTTTTCCCTTCCATGATTTTTCCAAGTTAGTTGAATAACTACCAATTTTGATGAGCGAGAAAAGAGAAGAGAGAATCAGCAAGGAACCCTTTTGAGGCATTACTTTTAATTACAAACCCTTTTTAATTTCCTTCATTGTTAGTGTTTTCTGTGTCTGTAGGTTGGCTTAGATGGGAAGCAATGATTTTGAGGGAATAGGTATAGCTAGGGTTGGTGCAATAATAATAATCATGAAGAGGAGAGAAATGTGAATAGTGATGATTAAGGAAAGTGAAGAGAATAATAATATAGTGAAGTTCAGTTGTATTACTGTTGAATTTTAAATGTATAGTTTTATGTTGTGTATGGCTGAAAGGAATAATATTGTTGTTCAATTAGTTTTAGCTGATTAAAAAAAAATTACAATTTTCTTGATGCACATATAACAACTTTGGAATTCTTCTCTCCTCCCCCTTCCCTCTCTCTGTTGAATTTATTCAGATCCCCATCATAAGGCACTTCTGTCTTCTAACCATTTAACTGGAAATAAGAAGTAATTAAGTTATGAACTTTGTCTAGAAATAGAATAAATTTTTTTATTTTACCTATATTTAAATAGAAAATGTATTAAATTTTTCTTACATAGTTGATCATAGTTAATAACTATAAATATGAGTGGGTATTGGAAAAACTTAAATAATACTCTATTAATAAGTGACTTATAATAAAGAAATATCATTAATCTCCTTTAAAAGATGTCTTATAATAAGAAGCAGAGAGAGCATATAATATTATCCATGAAATCATATGAGCATCAATCGCCCAAATAAGAGGTAGCTCTAATTACAATGACCAATGTGATTTGTTTTTCTTCTCTTTTATTCAAAATCATAAAGTTTAAAATCTTGACTGTGCCTATGGGATATCAATTTTCTTTCATTGGGTTCAAGATCGATTTGCGAATAGCATAGGTTTCCAAAATTTTAATTATATTTGACTTAAACATCCTTATATTAACTATCCAATTATCTGCACATATTCTCCCTCCATCCTAGGTTTTGTTTCTTTTTCTTCCTTATGCATTCTTGTTATATTTTTAGTGGGGTGCTCATTTTTTCTGGCTAGGCACATTTATCTTTAGTAATCATATTTGAAAAACTATCGGATTATTAAATGTGAGTTCCTTTCCTAATAAAAATTTAAATTTTAATTCTTTACGTTGTGAGAGACTAACTCCTATTAATCTAACCTCAATTTTTTTTTGTAGAGCCAATGCGGTATCATATAACTAATAGCTATAGAAAATAATTATTCCGAAGCATACATAATATCGAAGTGGATTTTATGACTCCTAATAGTATTTTTCATATATACGGTTTAATTCAAATTCATAATATTATATTTAAAGAATTTAAGTATCTGCTAATAATATAATAGGCTATTGTTGGATAAAAGGTTAATCCATGTGAAATTATTGGGTAATAGTATTAAGCCCAAGGCCCGTTAAAATAAATTATTATATGTTTGGATAGGCCCATTGAAGTACACATTGATATAAAATTTAAATTGCGTTAATCCAAAACCATATAAAATTTAAATCCTCTTACCATCTACCATAAAATCAATAGTTATCTTATCTTTATATTATGGGTGAGTTCAATTTTTTTTTAAAAATTTTTATAAAAAAAAATAGCCATATATGCCGATATTCTTTTATATGCCCAACATAGCATTTTATATTTGATACCACCACATCAAATTTAAATATTATCATGTTTTAATAGAGGTAACTTTCCCAAAAGTTAATTTTTAAATTTATAATAACTCACTTTATTTGTAGGTCATTAATAAAATAGTTCATTTTTAAGAGTCTGTGTCAATGTTTTCATAATCAGAATGGGAATTGAACTAGCTATGCTACTTATTTAAGGTTTAATAGTCGGGTTATGATTGGACCATGGTCGGAGTAATTTTAATTGAATTAATATAATTTAAAGAATATATATAAAAAATAAAAATATTTTAGATAATATTATTTATCAATAACCTTATTATACATACTAAGGATATGTTTGGATAAGAGTTTAAAAAAATGTTTATAAAATAAAAGATTTTTGGGTAGCTTTTATAAAATAATTTTTGGAGAAGAGTTTGTGGAAAACAAGTAGTTATGAATAAATGAGTATTTGAATAATTATTACCAGAAGGACTTTTGTAATTGGAAAAATATCAGAAAGAATATAATTTTATTAAATATAGGAGAGATAAGAGAGGAGAAATGAGAGATAAGAGAAGAGAGAGGGTGTGAAAAAGTAAGGGTAAAATAGTAATTGAATATTATATAAGCTCTTTTACTATTCTATAAGCTAATCTCAGTAGCTTATCTAAAACTTTAATTTTAAACTATAATTTGATTCAAAAATCCTTTTGAACAAATATAAATATTTATTTTAAAAAATTTTCAAGATTTTGTCCAAATTTTTTTTAAAACCATAGTTTATGTAATACACACTAAATTTATAGTCAATCCCACCAACATTACAATAAAATCATTTATTGTTCATTACAAAGCACCAAAGTTATCAAATATGTTAGATTATGCATTAATTTACCTTATTAAAATATATTTTAGTAAAACAAAAATTAAAATTATGTTAAGAATACTTAAGTCTCTGGCTATATGAGATATGGCAGACACGCGTGGTCATGTGAACGGAATAATTGCCTTTTGATTCTTTTATTTATTTATGCCAAACTAAAAGTAATGGCTCCCAAGAATCAAAAGTTATAGGGAGAATGACATTTGATTAAATAACTATGGCTAATAAGTCTGTAGCTAAATTAAACTCAGTCGCAAAAAATAAAATAAAAAATAAGGGTTTTAATTTAAAATTATAAAATGAAAGGGCAAGCTTATTACAAGGGAAAATCTTTTGCATCTAGACAAGAAATTATGCATATACACCCCAATTTTTTTATATTGATTTTTTAAATTTTAAATTTTAAGTTTTGATCTCTTAATTTTTTTTTGTTTAAAATATTAATTTATGTAATTTAATAAAAGTTGGATTATTTTATCCCTTGAAAGACCAAAATTTATTATTTAAAATTTGATAAATCAAAATTAAAATTTGTACAAATTTGATGGACAAAAAGTTATATTAACCCTAATAAATAAAATGACTTAATATAAATTATACAAGGCGCATATCCACAAATACATATTGATTAATGATTATTTAGGTATTGCGATAAATATTTAAAGAATTAAAAAAGGGAAAAGAGATGAAGCTTGTGGCTTCCACACGAAATTAATAAAAAAAGAAATGCCTTTACATTGATCTAATCACGCACTATACTTTGTCATCACTATATATTATATTTAATTTTAAATAGTAAAATATTTTAAACCAAATCAGCATATTTAGATTAATTAATATGTATGTGCCAAGGGGAAATAGTTTGACTCCAAAACCATTTCATTGCCAACAGAAAAAAGTAGTGATACCATGGTTTTGTGTGTGGGCGCACTATTGGGAAAATGGCATTTGCAAATTAAGGAAGAATATGGAACACAAATATTCACATATAATTTTTAATCACATAGCTTAAATGGCTAAAATATTTGACAAAATTTAACCATAAAAAAGTGAATGTATGATATTTTAATATACTATTTAATACTTATAAAGAAAAGGGCTTCTTATATTTTATATTATTTATAGATAATAAGAATCACATGTATTTTCATTTGAATCACATATTTAATGCTAAAAATTCATCATAATCATACCAAACTCAGAACATATATATATATATATATATATAATAGGAAGACTTATTTTTTTTATTATGCACTGAAAAATATAAAGGAACTTGGGATTTGTAGCTAGAAAATATTGATGTGTGTTTGTTTTAATTTGTCACCTTGACCCTTTTTTTAAAAAAATACTTTATCTATTTTTGTTTAAAATATATATTATGATTAAATATTGATGGCTCGTGGCATCCACACGAAAGTTACAAATAACAATAACATATGGCTCAATTTAGAACAATCATTCACTCTTCTTTAGCTTTTTATAAGAATATAAATGTCGGATAACCATGGCAAGGCAACACGTCTCTTATTACAAAAAAGATGTCTTTTAAATTAATATAGAATTAGTTTAAAAGGCCCTATTATATTCCTCTATATCTCAAATTTGATTCCTATAAAAGATATATATTTTGGAAAGAACATCCACGAACCTTACAATTTAGGATACCTCCTAATAGGATCCCATTAATATTATAAAAAAAGATATCTTTTAAAAATGTTTATGATTTTGTTTGTGTTTCTTCCACTCTAGCTTTTTTCTTTCTAGGGAGAATTATTTAGAGGTGTATTGGAAGAAAATTTATTACAAAAAAGTTTTGTGTAATTATCAAATAATTAAATAGTTTCAGGGGATCGAGGGCTAATAAATTTGATTTATACAAGTATCAAGTTTCCTTATGTACAAAAGATAAATTATTAAAAATATAATAACAAAATGACAACTGGAGGCATGTAATAACAATCCTCAAGTTATTATTTATACCGCATTAAATTGTTATCGCATTTTTGCCATTTGTTATTTGTGTCACTTTAAGTTGTTATTGCTTGCTCCTTCAGTTATTATTTATGTCACCTCAAGTTATTATCATATGCCTAAAAATTTATTATTTGTACATAAAGTAATTTGATAATTGCCAAAATTAAATTTATTACCTCCATATTCCTTAAAAATATTTAATTATTTGATAATTTTAAAAAACTTTTTTTTATATAAATTCTCTTCCATGGGACTTTTAAGTGATTCTCCCTTATTTCTATACATGTAAACTTAGTTTATGTTCTAATTAATTGATTTAATATTTCATTAGTTTTTTGCCAGAGAATTTAATATTTTATTATTATAAATTAATCTATAATCACCCGTCAACCATTATACTAGCTGTGTTTGTTTTCTTTTTGTTAGGAGTATGGAATTATATTTAAAACACTGTAAGATATTAAATATAAATATATTTTTAATTAAAATTTAAATATTAGTTTATTATATTACGAAAAATTAATCCCTTATGCTAAACCTAACCCCTTATTAGTTAGTTCTGTTTGTTCTTTTTATAAGTGTCCTTCTGAAAGGTTTGAACGTTTCAATTTTTAAGTTAAATTTACGGAGTAATTAATATACTTTTCCAAATTTTTATAATATTTTGGGAAGTATTTAATTAGATATATTTGTACAAAGATAGAAAATTTTAAAGAAATTAATTGATTTCCTTCATTCATATAAATAAGTTAACATGACTTATAAAATATAGAGAGTAATCTAGAATAACATGAATATATAGTGCCCTTTCCATCCAAACATTGCTTGCTAATTAAGAGATTGAAAGATATTTCCTATTTTTTTGACTCCTTCTTAAAATTAAATAAGCCATAATTGTTCATTCTCCTCCACATTGATACTTATGTTGTACCTAATCTCCTACTCCTCCGGTCCTAAATAAATATAAAATTTAGTTAAAAGATTATTCTTAGTTTTAAATATAAGACCTCGATCTATTTATTTTTAATATTTATTATTTTTTAAACTAATTTTTTAACTAATAAATTGATACATAATATAATATTTAGAGATATTTTAAGAAGATTAAGTTATATTTATTATAATTAAAAATTTATTTATCTTTTTAAACCTACCTAAATTAGTTTGATAATTCTTAAATTAAGAATATGAGGAGTATTAATTTTGGTGTCTATTACTATATAAATTACGTACAAAAAACAAATCTTTGTGCGTTGTTGCATAGTGCTTAAATTGCTGCAAATTAAAATTATAGATGCCAACTGTGTGGATAGAAAAGATTATGCTAAAAAACAAGCTATTTATTTAATTGAGATGATAAATAGTTTCACCTCATAAGAAAAAAATATAAGTTTAAATCTTAGAAAATATATCTGTTATGAGGACTTTAACCTTAACACTCTCAAACCAACATAAATTAAACTTAAGTTTTAAATAATTTGGGATCTCTGAGTTCATACCAAGAAAAAATCAGGCTAGAAGCTATTTTTCATTTGCAGCATGAGAATATGCTCAAATTTGTAGTTGGTGGTATTGCAGTAGATAGCTCTCCCCAATGAGAAGAATTATTTGTGTTCATTCAATTTCTTTTTTCTTCTTCTCCCTTTTGAGATCTCTCACATCAATCATATACGTTTTAGAACTCAGGGAGACAAAATAGAAACAAAGACAGTTGAATATTAATGCAGCTCGAAGATGAATAAATATAAAATCCTTATATAGTCAAATTATTAATAAAAAATATTCATCATTTTCATGTCAGGTTTTTTCCCTTTTGATATCTCTCATATATCAGGCATATATATATAACTCTAAATTATTTTAGGGACATACATAGTGGAGTTATTTGACTCAATAAATAAATAAATAACCTCTTAGAACTTTGATGGCCAAAATAGCTAGAAAGAAAACAAATCCAAAAACAAAATTGAATCTTTCAGGAGATGAAGTTCTAATCCAAGAGAATATTCTTGGATTTTGCTAGCTAGAACTAATATTTTCTCTCAGAGCCCTTTTGTTGTATTCAAATTACTATATCATATTTATGCATGTGGAGATTGAGATATGGTGTCAAAATTAGGTTAGTTGATAATTTGATAAATAACACATACCACACCAATTATTTTGCATTATTTTTCTATTACGTATTTTAGTAATCATATAAACTCACTCGTGCAAAATAATATATTCAACATCTATTAAAAATGAAGTTTCACCATAATATATTGGGTTTAATAAAAATAATAGTAGCAGAAAATAGTAATTTCTGCATTTATCAAAAAGGAACAGACGGCATCAGTGATCAAATACGGTATCTCTTGTGATCCACTAGTGATTGCTGAAAGGCACATTGTTCAAAGAGCAGTGAGCAACAAGGTTTAATTTCTAGTCTAAATCTACATACGATGTATAGAGCCCTATATCTAGAATTATTAAAATATGAATTTGCAGTGTTTGAAGTTATATTGGAAGACTTAATGATCTTGATTAGATGATTATACTAATTAATCACACTTCATGGCCGATTAGGTAGGTTTTGTTGAAAAAAATATTACTCAGTAAACAACATCTTTTAATCATTTAAATTTATTCATTTAGGTGCATAGATATTGCTTACATGTATCATTATCGAATAATTAAATTATATGTATTGGTCATTCCTACATTTTTATATATTTTTTGACAAAATAAATTGTTTGTTAAACCTAAATCGTTTCTGTTCTTTTGTTTTGGTGATAACAACCTCAATTGTTTCTTAATAACATGAAAGTGCGGACAAACATTGCTTACTGCTTAAGGAATTGAAAGATATTTCCTCTTCTTTTGACTTCTTTGTTAAAATTAAATGGGACTTTAGTTGCCCTCCTACATATTGATACTTATGTTCTATTAATTTTGGTGCCTATAACTAAGTTATTTTCCTTTATTGGCATCTAAGAAAGGAGTTATAATATATAATTATGATTTATGAATAGTATAACTTATATATTGTTGTAAAAAAATAGTATAACTTATTATAAATTTTATTATTTATTAATATAATAATGTAATAGCATAGCATAAGTAATTGAAAATTAGACGGGTCATTGAATCAATGATGGTTCGAGGGTTAAATTAGGGTCAATCTAATCATTATTAAAATAATATAATATAATTTAATATATATAAAATATTTATATATAAATCTAAAAAACAATATTTAAATAAAAAATATATTAATTCACAAAAAATAAAGTAATCATGTATAAATTACACGCAATATCTATTAAAATAGAGCTATACTAAGCACAAATATGGCATAATGCTTTTTTTTTTTTTAACTAAAAACAATGTGATTTCAGGCTTAGTAAGAATAAAAATTTAGAACCCAACTTAATTGAATTGTCAAAATCTCTTGACCGAACCTCATAACACTAATTATACTAATTTACTAGTTCATTGGTATGACTAACTAATTTGAGTTGAGTTTTAATCCTATGACATTGCATCTTCTGTGATTGTTTTAAATAAAATCACTAATAATATTTTTTTCTAAACTCATAACAAATGTATAAAAATTAGATTTATGTGTGTTTATTTTAAATTAGGGTATTACCTCCAGTCATAAATATAGAAGTTAAAAAATAAAATTATTTTATTATAAATATAATATCTCAATTTATTTAATTTTTTAAATTTATAATTTTTTATAAAATAATTTATAGATTGTACATATTTTTTATCAAGAATAATTTCAATATATATAATTAAAGATATTATTTTAGAAAAATTAATGTCATATTTATTATAAAAATTAATTTAATTAATTTTTTTAATATTCAGAAATGAATTATACGAAGGACTGGAAGGAGGACTATGAGTGTTATTAGGTAAAGCCATGACAAATAAATTTTGATTTTATAGATGGAAAACCAAATTAAACGAGCTCGTGGCAGCACACGAAAGTAAATACTAAATATATCAGTGCTGCCTTCAGCATGGGACATCATGTACTACAAAGTGATTTGCATTTGTTTTAGCATTTTATAAAAAAAGACATGTCAGATGACAATGACCACATATGTTCCCTCCTTTTAATAAAAAGAAACACACACAAACACGCAAACACAGAGTGAATATAAAATAATTAAACTCAAGTCCACGCGTAGAGTAGAAAGATAATAAACAAGCTTGCTAGTGAGGTTTACATATATATATATATATATATATATATATATATATATATATATATATCGAAACCACAAAAAAATTAGGTCAGATTGGTTCTGAAGAAGTTCAAAGTTTTGGGTTTGGTGGTTCTTATTGGAATTCTTACGAAGCCCACAAGCCCACAGACTTTTTTTTTTGATACACCACACAGTCACACACTTTAATTTCAACTCCGAAGAAAATTAATTAAGCACACTACTACTATTTGGATATATTATATGTTTGCAGGACAACATCGAATCTTAACATATCAGAAAAAGCTTTAGATTCTTAAATCTGTTGAGGTAAATCACAGACACACCCACACGCCTTATCTTAATTAACGCGCCTTATCTTAATTAATATATGAATTCATCTAGAACTAGTCCTCCAAAAATTTGCAATTATATGCTTGTCATCTAGAACTTAACGAACCCATGGGAGATGAACCTGCTTCCTCTCTCTTCCCTCCATAACGTACAAGCGTTTTAATATATTTAAATTTAAATGTGTTAACTGGAAGAGAAGTTGAGTGGGGTATATGAGTGTGAGCGTGAGTTTCTATAAATACCATTTGTGGTGGGTGCTGTGTTTGTGTGAGGGAAGAAAGCAAAATTAAGGAGCTTAAGTTCAAAGGGTGAGAGTTGAAGTTTCAAACTCTTTGAGAGCATTATCTCTCTCTCTCTCTCTCTCACACACACACACACACACTGTGACCAAGGTATGCGAGCTAGTTTCATCTACATATATCTGACAATTAAGTTTAATTATTTCATGTTTAATATGGATATTCTATTTATGTGTGTGGGTGTGGGTGTATGCATGAAAATGGCCTTACTTTTCTCAGCTAACCAGTCGCATTTCTTTTTGATGTTCACTTAGGTTCTGTAATATATCGTTTCCTTTATTTCATCCATAGTTTTAGGTTAGAATTTCTAATTAAGTTAATCATTATTGTGATGATTGTGATGGCATGCAATAGACGGGAGCTAGTCCCCACCACTAATTAACCCACCTGGGTTGGGTTGATAAATCCAAAAATGGGTGGGCATAGCCTGCCCATTGTTTCCATAAACCATGTCTAACTCGTGAAATGGGACTGGTTAATTATGCATCATGTATTGATCTGCATGATTTAATTTAACCCCTATATATATGTATATATATATAAAGCTTGCGCAGATTGTTTAGCTTTGTCATGTACACCTGAGAGATATGAAACAACTGGAAAGGGAAAGAGGAACATTGATTCTGGATGCTTTGGAATATTAATTTAGCTCTCTTTTTTTTATAGAATTTTATGGCAGACAATCATGGCAGTACTGTGCATGAGTCCAATAATAACAAGTGGAAGATGCCTGTTTTCTTCACAGATGCAAGGTATGTATGTAGGTGTGTGTTTGCATATTGTCAATATTCAGTTTGCCTCAACTTGAATGGAATGAGGAATATTAATTATCTTGAGTTGTTTGTGTGGGTGTAGAAAAGTGTTGAAGCTAGATTCAATTGGTCGAGACTTACTAGGAATTGCAATTCCTGCTGCTTTGGCTGTGGCTGCTGATCCCATTGCTTCTCTCATTGACACTGCTTTCATTGGTCACTTGGGTAAGTAAACTTCAAAATCAAATGCTTCTTGATAAGTATATACAGATTAAACTAATCATGAATATATGTGTGTGTGTGTGTGTGTGTGTGTGTGTGTAAAAATATATAGGACCTGTGGAACTTGCTGCTGCTGGGATTTCCATAACACTGTTCAACCAAGCTTCAAGAATAACCATTTTCCCTCTGGTTAGTGTCACAACTTCATTTGTTGCAGAGGAAGATACTCTCCAGAAAATTACAGACATCGAAAATGGTTTACCCAACAAAGAGAATAATAACGATAATGATGATGAGAGTTATTTGGGACGACAACCTGCGACTGCAAACAATATTGAAATGAATTATTCCTTGCCCAAAGCCTCTGTGAATGAAAATGTAGAGAAGAAGAATAGCGATAAGAGTAAGACTTTATACACACACACAGAGAGTAGTTATCTATTTTGTGAAATTGTATAAATAACTTTATTTGTAAGCTCTTAAAACTTAAATTTGCTGAATTATCAGATATCAACGCAAACAGTATTTCCAAGTCTTCTACCTTGGCTACAAGTTGTAAGAATAAGAGTAAGAAGAAGAAGAAACAAATAGCTTCAGCCTCAACAGCATTAATATTTGGGACAATCCTTGGCCTCCTTCAAGCTTCAATCCTTATATTTGTAGCAAAACCTCTATTACTTGCAATGGGTGCCAAACAAGTGAGTGTAAATTTTCCTCTATAATTATAACTAGACAATTTTTTTAATTAAAAGAGGCAGACATTAATGGCTTGAGAAGTTATAGAAGGGATTGAACCCACTGCTGGAGAAACTAGAAAAACTTTCACGCCACTAGGTTATAAATTAAAGCATATATATTATTTCTGACTTGCGAATAATTAATGGGAATTCTCATAAAGTTTGTTATATATATTGATGACTTAGAATGCGCAAAAGATAGAACACACAAAATATCTGGGCTTTAAGCTTAATTTTTTTATGGCAACTTAAAATAACATAACGATTTGAATTTGGGGAACTAATTAGGGCTCTGATATGCTGAATCTTGCGGAAAAGTACTTGAAATTGAGAGCACTAGGGGCTCCAGCTGTTCTTCTGGCTTTGGCCATGCAAGCAATCTTCCGAGGTTTCAAGGACACCAAAACTCCCTTATATGTTATTGGTAATATGTTCAATTTCCTATCAATTTTAATTATCCTTTTATATATATATATATATATATATTAAGCCTAAATTGTGAGGTCAACCTATTTTCTGGTTTGGACATATAGCTCATATATATATATATATATATATATATATATAACCATCATTTAAGTATCATCAATTTCAAAAATAATAAGGCACGTAAAAGAATTCAATAATTTTGTCTTTCTTCCTTCTAGTTATATTTTTGCTGATTTGTTTTTTTATTTTTAAATTTAGTGCTCGGATATGCCCTAAATGTGGGTTTGGATCCCGTACTTATATTTTACTGCAAGTTAGGCCTCAAAGGTGCAGCTATTGCCCATGTCATCTCACAGTAAGACTTAATCATCCTTTTATCCTAACAATCTACTTCATTATCACTACCTTTAATTTTTAATATAATATCTATTTAATTAATTTAGATAAAATAAAAAATTAGTTAAGTTAATTTTTTAAACTACTTTTGATAGAAACCCTTTTAATATATATAAGTAGGGATACTTTGTGGGAAAATTATTATTTTGGGGATAAGTGAATTGGATTTTTATTTTTATGACTAAATTAAATTACCTATCTAGTTTTTATAATTAGGATCAGAGGGAGTATAATTTTTAACAATTTTGCTATCATCCAGAACCAACTCTCCC
The DNA here is from genome assembly GCA_037074615.1 of Leucaena leucocephala. Classification (NCBI taxonomy): domain Eukaryota; kingdom Viridiplantae; phylum Streptophyta; class Magnoliopsida; order Fabales; family Fabaceae; genus Leucaena; species Leucaena leucocephala. The sequence goes on along the minus strand of CM073543.1, from coordinate 20,658,711 downwards.
AATAATCCATTAACTGGGAGATCATCTCCCTTAAGCGTACTTCTAAGTTTCCCTTTACCTCTCTTCATATATAGAGCTAAATATCATCTCCCTTATCCCTCCTTATCGGTGTCTCCAATAGCTTCTTTGCACATAACCAAACCATTTAAAATAAATAATTTTCTACGAGCCACCAATTTGTTCGTTTATATGATAATTATGTATGATCAGTTAGACATTATTATCTCAATCACCCCCTATTTTGTGCTCATACATTTACTATCATATAATAATATTACTGGTATTATAGCGGTTAAATAAAACTTTTATTTCATTCGTTTCATGCACCCTGCTTGATTATTATATAATTTTTTATGCTTTCCTTGAGGTACTTGATGGCACTGGCTCTCTTGTTGATATTGATGAAAAAGGTCGATCTCTTACCACCTAGTATTAAGGATTTGCAAATTTTTAGATTCCTGAAAAACGGTGAGAATTTCATTAAATCCTTAAAAAAGTGAAAATATATGAATCATTAAACCTAAGACAAAATTAAAGTTGAGTAATAAATGTGTAATGTGCAGGAGGGTTGTTGTTAGCAAGAGTGATAGCAGTAACATTCTGTGTGACATTTGCGGCTTCATTAGCAGCAAGATTGGGTCCAATTACAATGGCTGCTTTCCAAACATGTCAACAAGTTTGGATGACTTCTTCCCTTCTTTCCGATGGCTTAGCTGTTGCTATTCAGGTAAATCATACTTACTTAGCCCTTAATATAAGATATATTTAACTAATTTAATTATATTAAATAAATTAGTTAAATTAATTAATATGTCATACTTTTTCTAAAACATGTTTATCGTATTCTTCTTTAACTCTCTCCCTCTCTTAGTTATTATTGATAGAGTATTAATATATGTGTTATTCACATTTTCTCAAAGAAATTAAATATATAATTTCATAATGTAATTAATTGTAATATAATCTGGAGTGATCACTTTAATTAATTTTGTTGGATGACAGGCAATTCTGGCATGTTCTTTTGCTGAGAAAGACTATGAAAAGGCCAAAGCAGCTGCCGTGAGGGTCATCCAGGTGATAGTTATGAAACTTTTGAATTATGGTATCTATTTCAAAGAAACTGATGAATTCATTTATCACTAAACTTAATTTGTTTTAATATATGATACATAAGGATCTATTAACTACCTTATGTAGATTAATTAAGATATTCAGTTAAAATTAACAGAAATTTTAAAATTATCCAAAATGAAATTCATTCATTATAAAGGAGGTTGTTTATTCAATAAAGAGTCTTTTTAGTTGGGGAATATATCAAAACAAAGCACATATAAGAGAAACAAAGGCCTCATATTGAGGACCATGGGGAAGAGTTTTGTAATAAAGACAGAAGGTATAATAAATACCCGAGTTAATTAGAGAGTTTAATTTAATAAAAAATATCAGGTCTTAATCTACTTTATTTTTTAAATTTATTTCTTTTTCTTCTAAATTATCTATATTTATTATATATATTAAGAGAGTTTATTTAAAAGAGGAATAGTTTCACATACTAAAATATTAAAAAGGGTATTAGGAAAACGAACACAGTTTCTATACACAACTAACTAAATTATTTCAATAAGCCTCTATTTGAATGGAAGGAAAAAATGGGAAGAATACTTGGAGATAAAATTCCAAAAAATAGTAAAGTTTTAGAGTTAATCTCTAACAAATTAGTTATTTCACTTTAATTTAAAAACCGGTATATTTTTTTTTTATATATTTAAGGATTTTGTTGTTGTTAATGTTGGATATGATTGTGTAGATGTCATTTGTTATGGGAGCAGTGCTGTCTGGTGTTGTTGGAATAGGATTGTACTTTGGAGCAGGCGTCTTCTCTCAAACCCTCAGTGTTCTCCACCTCATTAGAATTGGCCTCCCTGTAATGCACCTTCAATTTATTCTTTATTATTATACTTTAAAGCAATACCGTATATATATATGAACTCAAAATCGTATATGAATGTTGAAAACTCAGAATCAATTTTCTATGGAACATGCAGTTTGTAGCTGCAACACAACCACTGAATGCATTAGCGTTTGTATTTGACGGAGTCAACTATGGAGCCTCTGATTTTACATATGCAGCCACTTCTTTGGCAAGTTTCACTTACATGCACTAATTAATTAACCTTAACCTTAACGAAAGTACGATGTTGTTTGTTGTTGTGTTGATCTATATATATATAATCACATGATTATATATTGTTGTTTAATTATCAGGTAATGGTTTCAATCGTAAGCATAGGAATAGAATTTGCGATGTATAAGATGAATGGCTTCCTGGGCATCTGGATTGCTTTGACTATATATATGGCTCTTCGTATGCTTGCTGGTTTTTGGAGGTATATATATTATTTTCCCACTGTATTGTTATATTCCTTAAACACGAAGATAATTATGCAATTCAATTAATTAAAGTACTTTAATTTGTTTAAATTGAAATTGCAGGATGGGAACAGGAACAGGACCTTGGCATTTTCTTAAAGAATAATTAATTGTCATAATATGCAGGCGATGATCGATATATATATATATATATATATATATATATATCAGCGTTTGAACTCTAATAAAATGCTCCAATTACGAATAATCACACACCCTTTTAATTACTAGAAATAATATCTCAACATTACAGCTTGTGATGATGATTGATTTTTGTTTTGATCGATTGTGGAATATTGCACTATTTGTACATATATTATATATCATACATTTGTAATGACTTTGTGGTCCTCATCTTCTCATATATAGGTTATGTATTTTTGTCTTGGATAAATTATATCTATAGATCTTGAGTTCAATTAAATGTTCTATTTGTCCTTGGATTGTTGATGATGCTTCATGAGTTGTCACATTACTTAATAATTCAGTTTAATTCATTAATTAATAATTAATCTAATTATTATTATGGGCTAACCCCAACAAGTGTCCACTCAATATGACCTATGTTTTCTACGAGCCCAATGCTCATCACTTATCTGGACTATCTAGAGTGATTTTGGATAGTCCATATTTAATTTAATTTAATTTTTATGTTTTAAATATTTTTTATTTTATAGCCTATTTGAATAGATTTTTAAAAAAGACTTATAAAACAAATACTTTTAGACAGCTTTTAGAAAAAATGTTTATAGAAAAAATAGTTTTGAATAAATAAGTGTTTGGATAGTTATTACCATAAGAGTTTTTGTGATTGATAAATTATTAAAAATAGTATAAGATAAAAAATATTAATTATCCATCAATATGACACTGTTTATTGTCACTGTTCATATTTACTATTCATCCTCTTCTTTCCTCTTCTCCATTGCACTACATCATCTTCTTCTCTCCTCTTCTTTCTTCTATTGGCAATGAAGACCAACGAGCACATGGCAAGATTAGCGGCATTCCACAGTGAGACTAGCAATAAGCAACTTCTTCTTCCATAGCGAAACAACAGCCAGAGACATCTTCCATGGTGAGACAGCGGCCAGCGACATCTTCTTACATGGAGAGATGCAATCACCTTCTTTCTTCTTTCCTTCTCCAAGAGAGCATAATTCATCAAACTTCTCCTCTATTCCTGCGAGCATATGGCGAAGAGATGAAAGAGAAGAGAAAGGAGAAAGTAAAGAAGAGAGTGTGTGAGAAAAATTGGGACAAAATAGTAATTGGATAGTCTATAAGTTATTTTACTGTTCTAAAAGTTATTCCTAATAGTTTATCTAAAACTATAGTTTTAAACCATGATTTGGTCCATAAACCATTTTAGATAAATAAATATAACTGTTTGTTTTAAAATTTGCTCAAAACTAAAGTTTGGGTCAAAATCCTTTTTAAAATCTCAGTTTAGATGCTATCCAAACAGACATTTAATATATGTAAAATTTATAATAAAGATAATCTTATAAATGTCACTTTGCTCAAAAATAAATTTATTATAAAAGTGACGAGCACTTGGTGACCATCACTGTAATGTGCACTGAATGAGAACCCTATATTTTCTGGGTACTTGTTTAAAGAGATTTCTTTTTTCTTTCTAAGGATCAAGAGTATTTTTTGTGTTGATAATAGAGATTAAACCCTTTTAGGTATAAAGGGTAAATGACAAACGTCTCTCAACTAAATTTGTTTCATAATCCATACATAATAGTTGCGAATCAAATCTCCAACCACTTGTTTAAAAGACGGAAACATCTGTTTCTCACACTAATTTGAGCAAGGTGTTGAAGAGGTTTCTTACTCCATTATATTGAGGACTAATCTAGGGAGTGTGCTATTCATATAAACCTACAGCATATTCTTTAATATACTCATTCCCATTCTAAATATAATACTTTATTTATAGTATAAATTACACTACAAGCTATGTATTATTATATTTGGGACTAGAAGTACTAGTATAGATAATACAAAGAAAAAAGAAATATATATTTGCACATACATTAAAATTATTTTTTATAAACATGAGTACTGGTTAAATGATTTTTTAAAATAATATATACGTTGAAATTAAAGAGGTAATTTGGTCCTGTTAATTATTGATAAGGGGACTAAAAATATAATTATCTAATCCTTAATATAAAACTTATTCAACAGGTTAAATTGCACGCCTAGCATTACTAAATCGCTGTCAAAATCTACTTTATTTCCAACAAAATTAGTGGACACCATGGTTGTGGAAGAGAGACAATTCCTCTGTGTGTGCTATTTTGGATGTAAATTTTAAAATTATAAAATAGTCCAATAAAACAGTTTTGCGTCTATGAAGTGTGAAGAATAAATTATCTTTTTATAATTTATAAATGAAACTTATAAACAATGTGACTTGTTATCAATTTTAATATTTTTTGTCGCAAAAAATGATTAAAATTTTATATTTGATATATTGGTATATTGATATTAATAATAATATCACATTAGTTATTGTCTTTTTTTTTAAATTAATGTAACGTAATTTTTTCTAAACTCATAATAAATATATAAAAATTACTCCAATAATTTTTTCCTTTTAAAATTAGACTTCACGCTCGTCTATTCAGACCCCACATTCAAATGTGGAAGATTTTATTAGAAAGGCAAAAGGAAGTAAGCTCGTGCCTGCCACACGAAAGTGAAATTATTTGGAGAATTTTAAATGGGCGCATCATAAAATGTACTTTTTCATAGTTATATAATTTCATGATTAGATATTAATATTTATTTAGCTTTTTATAAGAAAAGAAAACGTCAGATTTATGATAATGGCAACACGTCTCTTCTTCTTTTAATTGGAAAAATGTCTTTAATTCTGTTTCTCCCACTCAAGCTCTTTTATATATGTGAATCTATTTTGTCTTTTAATTGATTTGATATTTTATATTATGATAAATTAAGATTTAATTATCAATTATATACTTTACGATCAAGTAACTTTATGGAAAGCACTAATGATTGTGAGGAGTGTTAATGGTTCGAGAAATACGTAATCTCTCTTATTTGATCAATTAGAAGCCCTTTTATAAAATTTTAATTTATAAAAATTTTAAAATAAATAATTATATTTATTTTAAAAAAAATTTAGACTAAATAATAGTTTAAAATTAAAATTTTAGATAAGTTACTGAGATTAACTTATGGAATAATAAAAGAATTTATAGATTAACTAATTACTATTTTACCCTTATTTTTCTTATACCTCTCTCCCTCTCATCTCTCCTCTCACTTCTCTCATCTCTCTCCTCTCTCTTATATTTAATAAAATCATGCACTTTCTAGTAATTTTCTAATTATAAAAGTTCTTTTCGTAATAACTATCCAAACACTTATTTATTCAAAACTATTTTTTCTCCACAAACTCTTATCCAAAAGTCATTTTCTAAAAGCTACCCAAAATCTCTTTTTTTATAAGCCATTTTCTAAACTCTTATCCAAATAGACCCGATATATGAAAAAGACAAAACTTAAGGTTAACTTAGTTATATTCATTAGATCAAGTTTATAGATGATTTACAAATACACATGTATATTTTAATAACTAATAATAGCAAAATAATAGGTGTTTATATAAAAATTTATAAATCCTAACTTTAATAATTAACAGTAACACAATAAAAATGTTCATATAAAAATTTATAAATTCTAATTTAACATATAAAAGTTGATACAAAAATTTATAAGTCTTGATAGATAAATTTACGATGGCATATATATATATATATATATATATATATTTTAAGAACTAACAATTGCATAATATGTGTGATTGTAAAATTTGACTAAATGAATATAGGCAATTTGATATAAATTTTATCCAAATAGAAAATAATTGAAACCTCATCTTTTCCCATGAAATCAATCGTCCTTAATTAAGATATATCTTTTTTATTATTTTCCATATATATGCTCCGAATAGTGCTTCAGCTTTTGGATTAATTAATCGAATCAACTGATCACCATTGTATGGGAATGATCAACAAGCTGGGAAATGAATTTTTTTTTGGAAGGAAAAAATGCACATATATAACTTTGTGTAAATAATTAATTGATTTCATTCGTTCATATAAATAAGTTAACATGACTTATACAATATAGAGAGTAATCTAGAATAACATGAATATATAGTGCCCTTGCCATCCAAACATTGCTTGCTAATTAAGATATTGAAAGATATTTCCTATTCTTTTGACTCCTTCTTAAAATTAAATATGCCATAATTGTTTGTTCTCCTCCACATTGATACTTATGTTGTACCTAATCACCTACTCCTCCGATCCTAAATAAATATAAAATTTAGTTAGAAGTTTAGTTTTAGTTTTAAATATACAGCCTCAATCATTTTATGTTTAATATTTATTATTTTTTAATCTAATTTTCTTAACTAATAAATGAATACATAATCTAATATTTAGAGATATTTTAGGAAGATCAAATCATATTTATTATAATTAAATAATTTGTTTATCTTTTTTAATCTATTTAAATTAGTTTGGTAACTCTTAAATTAAGAATATGAGGAGTATTAATTTTGGTGTCTATTACTATATAAATTAATTACTAATGTGCTTAAATTGCTGCAAATTAAAATTATAGATATCAACTGTGTGGATAGAAAAGATTATGCTAACTGACAAACTGTTTAGTTGAGATAATAAGTGGTTTGAATATTAGGAAGCGCATTTGTTATGAGGGTTTTAACCTTAACACTCTCAACCCAACAGAAATTAAAATTAAGTTCAAAATAATTTGGGCATACTCTGAGTTGATCCCAAGAAAAAATCATGCTAGAAGCTAGTTTTCATTTGCAGCATGAGAAAATGCTCAAATTTGTAGTTGGTGGTATTGTAGTAGATAGCTTTCACCAACGAGAAGAATTATTTATGTTCATTCAATTTCTTTTTTCTTCTTCTCCCTTTTGAGATCTCTCACATCAATCATATCCCTTTTAGAACTCAGGGAGCCAAAATAGAAACAAAGTTGAATATTGATGCCGCTCAAAGATAAATAAATATAAAATCCTTATATAGTCAAATTATTAATAAAAAATATTCATCATATTAATTTTCATGTCAGGTTTTTTCCCTTTTGATATCTCTCATATATCAGGAATATATAACTCTAAATTATTTTAGGGACATAGTGAAGTTATTTAACTCAATAAATAAATAAATAACCTCTTAGAACTTTGATGGCCAAAATAGAAAGAAAACAAATCCACAAAATCTTGATGGTCAAGTTCTAAAGGATTCTTCTATAATGTTGTTTAAGAAAAAATAATATTGAATCTTTCAGGAGATGAAGTTCTAATCCAAGAGAATATTCTTGGATTTTGCTAGCTAGAAATAATATTTTCTCTCAGAGCCCTTTTGTTGTATTCAAATTACTATATCATATTTATGCATGTGGAGATTGAGATATGGTGTTAAAATTAGGTTAGTTGATAATTTGATAAATAACACATGCCACAAGAATTATTTTGCATTATTTTTCTATTACGTATTTTGTTAATCATATAAACTCACTCGTGCAAAATAATATATTCAACATCTATTGAAAATGAAGTTTCCCCATAATATATGGGGTGTAATAAAAATAATAGTAGAAGAAAATAATAATTTCTGCATTTATCACAAAGGAACAGACGTCATAATTGATCAATTACGGTATCTAACATATCAGAAAAAGCTTTATATTTATGATTCGAAGGTTAAATTAGGGTCCATACAATCATTATTAAAATAATATAACGTAATTTAAGATATACAAAATATTTATATATAAATCTAAGAATATAATATTTAAATAAAAATAGTAATAATCAAGTATAAATTAAACATAGTACAAATATGGCATAATGCTATTTTTTTTAACTCAAAACAATGTGATTTCAAGCTTAATAGGAATAAAATATAGAATCCAACTTAATTGAACTATCCAAATCATAACTGAAGTTGAGTTTTAATCCTATGGCATCACATATGCTGTGATTATTTTAAATAAATTCACTATTCATATTTTTTTTTCTAAACTCATAAATTAGATTTATGTATATTTTAAATTAGGTACTACCTCTAGTCCTAAATATAGAAATTAAATAAAAGATTTATTTCAATACTAGATATAAAATCTCAATTTATTTTATTTTTTAAATTTATATATATTTTTTAAAATATCCTTATTAATTATACATGTGAAAAGATTTTTATCTAAGATAATTTTAATACATTTGACTAAAGATAGCATTTTAAAAAACTAACATCATATTTATTATATAAAATTAATTTAATTAATTTTTTTTAATATTCATGAATGAATCATGCGAAGGACAGTAAGAAAGATTATGAGTATTATTTAGGTAAAGCCATGACAAATACATTTTGATTGTATAAGTGGAAAACCAAATTAAACAAGCTCGTGGCAGCCAGAAGAAAGTAAATATTAAATATATAACAGTGCAGGCCCTCATCATGGGACATCATGTACTACAAAGTGATTTATATTTGTTTTAGAATTTTATAATAAAAGACATGTCAGATGACAATGACCACATATGTTCCCTCCTTTTAATAAAAAGAAACACACACAAACACGCAAACACAGAGTGAATATAAAATAATTAAACTCAAGTCCAAGCGGAGAGTAGAAAGATAATAAATAGGCTTGTTAGTGAGGTTTATATATATATATATATATATATATATATATATATATATATATATATATATATATCGAAACCACACAAAATTAGGTCAGATTGGTTCTGAAGAAGTTCCAAGTTTTGGGTGTGGTGGTTCATATTGGAATTCTTACGAAGCCCACAAGACCACAGACTTTAATTTCAACTCCGAAGAAAATTAATTAAGCACACTACTACTATTTGGATATATTATATGTTTGCAGAACAACATTGTATCTAACATATCAGAAAAAGCTTTATATTCTTAAATCTGTTGAGGTATATCGCGCGCGCTGGCGCGCGCCTTATCTTAATTAATATATAAATTCAAATAATTATTACTAGTCCTCCAAAAAATTGCAATTATATGCTTGTCATATAGAAGTTAAAGATCGCATGGGAGATGAACCTGCTTCCTCTCTCTTCCCTCCCTAACGTACAAGCGTTTTAATATATTTGAATTTAAATGTGCTAGCTGGAAGAGAACTTGAGTGGTGTATGTGTGTGAGCGTGAGTTTCTATAAATACCGTTTGTAGTGTGTGGTGTGTTTGTGTGAGGGAAGAAAGCAAAATTAGGGAGCTTAAGTTCAAAGGAGAGAGAGTTCAAGTTTCAAACTCTGAGAGCATTATCAAACACACACACACACATATATACTGTGACCAAGGTATGCGATCTAGTTCCATCTATATATATATATTTGTCAATTAAGTTTAATTATTTCATGTTTAATTTGGATATTCTATTTATGTGTGTGTATGCATACACATGGAGATGGAATATTAGGCTTTTATTATATGCATCTGTCTTAATTCTTCTTATTGATTAGAATGTATGTGCATGCATGAAAATGGCCATACTTTTCTCATCTAGCTAGTCGCAGTTCTTTTAGATGTCCACTTAGGTTCTGTAATATGTCGTTTCCTTTACTTCATCCATAGTTTTAGGTTAGAATTTCTAATTAAGTTAATCATTATTGTGCTGTCATGCAATAAACAGTAGCTAGCCCCCGCGACTAATTAACCCACTTGGATTGGGTTGATAAATACAAAAATGGGTGGGCATAGCCGACCCATTCATTAATAGAAAAATCACTTATCACATAAATTATAAGAAAAACTGATGGAAAAAAAATTATAGTACTTTTGTAAATAAGTTCAATTTTAAAAACTTTTAACTACAACTTTTATAAAAATCGTAGTTAAAAGTTCTCAGGTAGAATTTTTTTCGGCGATTTTTATAAAAATTGCCATTAAAAAAGTCATTAAGTAGGACTTTTAACCGTAGTTTTTATGAAAACTAATAGGATTTTGTACAGGGGTTTTTATATAAAAAAAACTATCATAAAAAGTCTCACTTTTAAAAGCAATTTTTATACAAACTGCGGTAAAAAGTCTCACTTTTAATAGTGGTTTTTTAAAAAATGTCATAAAAAGTCCCTATAAAATTTTAAAAACCTTATACCTGATTTCAATTTTAGTTTCACTTTTTACAGCCGTATGTGATTTCACTTATTTTTCCCATCACCAAAGACTTTGACGAAGGTCATTTTTCAGAGTTTTTCCCTTAGTTTAGGTACCCATCTCAGTCGTTAATGTTGTTCTCCATTGTAAAAGTCGTAAATTACTGTTTAACTTCTTCATTTGCTCACTTTTATTGCTTTTTTGATTGTTTATTGTTTATAAACTATAATACATCACATAACAAAAGCTGACTGTGATCATTCTTCTTTATTGTAATACATCAGGAGCTTGAAGAGATTTAATAGCAAAAGCTTTCTAGATCTTCAACCTTTTCACCAGATCTGTAACTTTTTCTCCAGATTTTTAACTTTTTCGCTAGATCTTCAACTTTTTAGTGAAGCTGACCATAGTAACTAATAGTATATGTCAGTAGATAGACTTTATTGGAATGAGTTCGAAGAGTTTTAATAGAAAAAAATTATGAATTTTTAGTTTCTTCAGCAGATCTTTGACTTCTTCTCTCTAGATCTGGTATGATGCTTTTAATGAGTGTGATTGAGGTGACCGATAGTGATTATAGGCCAAGGAAAGCAAAAAAAAGAATTAAGCAATTAATGACCTTTTTTTAAAACTGCGATGAAAAGTTACCTTTAACAGTGATTATAAAATTGCCTTTAAAAGGTACACTTACAGTGGCGGTGGAATTCACGATGCTCCTAAAACTGTCATGAAATACCATTTTTAACCATCGTTATAAATCTTTTTTCTAATAGTAATTGTTTCCACAACCCATGGCTAACTCATGAAATGTGGCGGGTTAATTATGAATCATGTATTGAGCTGCATGATTTAATTTAATCCCTATATATATATATATAAAGCTTGCGCAGATTGTTTAGCTTCGTCATGTACACCTGAGAGATATGAAACAAGTGGAAAGGGAAATATGAAAGTTAATTCTGGGTGCTTTGGAATATTAATTTAGCTCTTTTTTTTTTATAGAATTTTATGGCAGACAATCATGGCAGTACTGTGCATGAGTCCAATAATAACAAGTGGAAGATGCCTCTCCTTGTTTTCTTCACAGATGCAAGGTTTGTGTGTGTGTGTGTGTGTGTGTTGTCAATATTCAGTTTGCCTCAATTTGAATGGAATGAGGAATCTTAATTATTTTGATTTGTTTGTGTGGGTGTAGAAAAGTGTTGAAGCTGGATTCAATTGGTCGAGAATTACTGGGAATTGCAATTCCTGCTGCTTTGGCTGTGGCTGCTGATCCCATTGCTTCTCTCATTGACACTGCTTTCATTGGTCACTTGGGTACGTAACTTCAAAATCAAATGCTTCTTGATAAGTATATACAGATTAAACTAATCATGAATATATATATATATATATATATATATCTGTGTGTGTGTAAAAATATATAGGACCTGTGGAACTTGCTGCTGCTGGAATTTCCATAACACTGTTCAACCAAGCTTTAGGAATAACCATTTTCCCTCTGGTTAGTGTCACAACTTCATTTGTTGCAGAGGAAGATACTCTCAAGAAAATTACAGACATTGAAAATGGTTTACCCAACAAAGAGAATAATAATAATGATGATGATGAGAGTTATTTGGGACGACAACTTGCGACTGCAAACAATATTGAAATGAATTATTCCTTGCCCAAAGCCTCTGTGAGTGACAATGTGGTGAAGAAGAATAGCGATAAGAGTAAGACTTTATATATATATATATTAGTTATCTATTTTGTGAAATTGTATAAATAAGTTTATTTGTAAGCGATTAAAACTTAAATTTGCAGAATTATCAGATATCAACACAAAAAGTATTTCCAAGTCTTCTACCTTGGCTACAAGTTGTAAGAATAAGAGTAAGAAGAAGAAGAAGAAACAAATAGCTTCAGCATCAACAGCATTGATATTTGGGATAATCCTTGGCCTCCTTCAAGTTTCAATCCTTATATTAGCAGCAAAACCTCTATTACTTGCAATGGGTGCCAAACAAGTGAGTGTCAATTTTCCTCTATAATTATAGCTAGACACTTTTTTTTTAAAATTAAAAGGGATAAACACTAATGACTTGAGAAATTATAGAAGGGATCGAACCCATAGTAAAGAAAACTTTCACGGTACTAGGCTTTAAATTAAATCATATATATCTGTTTCTGACTTGTGAATAATTAGTGGGAATTCTCATAAAGTTTGTTATCTATATGGATGATTTAGAGCACACAAAAGATCTGGGCTTTAAGCTTGATTTTTTATGGCAAATTAAAGTAATATAACAATTTGAATTTGGTGAACTAATTAGGGCTCTGATATGCTGAATCTTGCGGAAAAGTACTTGAAATTGAGAGCACTAGGGGCTCCAGCTGTTCTTCTGGCTTTGGCTATGCAAGCAATCTTCCGAGGTTTCAAGGACACCAAAACTCCCTTATATGTTATTGGTAATATGTTCAATTTCCTATCAATTTTAATTATCTTTATATATATTGAGCCTAAATTGTGAGGTCAACCTATTTTCTGATTTGGATATATAGCTCATATATATATATATATATATATAAACCATTATTTAAGTATCATCAGTTTCAAAAATAATAAGACACGTAAAAGAATTCAAGAATTTTTCTTTCTTTTCCCCCTTCTAATTATATTTTTGCTTTTTTTTTTAATTTAGTGCTCGGATATGCCCTAAATGTGGGTTTGGATCCCGTATTTATATTTTACTGCAAGTTAGGCCTCAAAGGTGCAGCTATTGCACATGTCATCTCACAGTAAGTCTTAATCATCCTTTATCCTAATAATCTACATCATTATCACTATGTATAGTTCTTAATATAATATTTATTTAACTAATTTATATTAATTAAAAAAATTAGTTAAGTTAGTTATTTATAATGAATATATGTTGATTTCCCTAAAATATCATTTTTAATCATGTGCATTTGAATTACCTTCTATAGAAACCCTTAATATATACAATTAGTGATAAAAAATTATTATTTTGGAAGATAAGTGAATTAATGTTTTATATTTATATATAGCCAAATTAAATTCTCTATCTAGCTCTTATAATTAGAATCTGAGGAGTATATTTTTTTACCAATTTTGTTATCATATTAATCATGTGCTTAATTACAACAACAAAAACATTATCCCAATAAATAACATTAGTTACATGGATTAGACAACACTATATGTGCTTTATCCAGAACCAACTCTCCTAATAATCCATTAACTGGGAAATCTTGATTAATGACTTCCTTAAGCGTACTTCCAAGTTTCCCTTGACCTCTTATCATATATAGAGCTAAAGACTATCTTCCTCATCCCTCTTTACCGATGTTTCCAATAGCATTCTTCGCCCATAATCAAACCATTTAAAATAAACGATTTTCTGTCGAGACACCAATTTGTTCTTTTATATGATCATTATGTATGACCACATATAAGCTAGACATTATTATCTTTATTACCCCCATTTTATGCTCATACTGTCTTTTTAAGGACCAACATTTACTATCATATAATAATATTATGGGTCTTATAACAGTTTAATAAAACTTTTATTTCATTCATTTCATGCACCCTGCTTGAGTATTATATAATTTTTATGCTTTCCTTCAGGTACTTGATGGCACTAGCTCTCTTGTTGATATTGATGAAAAAGGTCGATCTCTTACCACCTAGTATTAAGGATTTGCAAATTTTTCGATTCCTGAAAAACGGTGAGAATTAAATTAAATCCTTAAAAATGTGAAAATATATGAATCATTAAACCTAAGACATGAGTAATACAATGTGTAATGTGCAGGAGGGTTATTGTTAGTAAGAGTGATAGCAATAACATTCTGTGTGACATTTGCGGCTTCATTAGCAGCAAGATTGGGTCCAATTACAATGGCTGCTTTCCAAACATGTCAACAAGTTTGGATGACTTCTTCCCTTCTTTCTGATGGCTTAGCAGTTGCTATTCAGGTAAATCATATTTATCTAGTCCTTAATATAAGATATATTTAACTAATTTGATTATATTAAAGAAATTAGTTAAGTTAATTAATATGTTATATTTTTTCTAAAACACATTTATTATCTTCTTCTTTAATTTCCTCTCTCCCTCTCTTAATTATTGTTAATAGAGTATCAATAGTGATAAGTATTATATCTATGATCAAGATCAATTTCATAATTATATCATATATTAAAGATAGGAGGAATATATATATTTGTATGTGTATATATGCACATTTTCTCAAAGAAATGAAATATATAATTTGATAATGTAATTAATTGTAATATAATATGGAGTGATCACTTTAATTAATTTTGTTGGATGACAGACAATTCTGGCATGTTCTTTTGCTGAGAAAGACTATGAAAAGGCCAAAGCAGCTGCCGTGAGGGTCATCCAGGTGATGATAATTATGAAACTTTGAATTATGGTATCTATTTCTCAGAAACTGATGAATTCCTTTATCACTAAAGTTATTTTTTTTAGTATATGATACTCCTTCAAGTCCTTTATATATAAGGACCTATTAACTACCTTGTGTAGATTAATTAAGATATTCAGATAAAATTAACTTGAATTTTAAAATGATCCAAAATGAAATTCATTAATTATAAAGGAGGTTGCTTATTCAATAAAGAGTCTTTTTAGTTGCGGAAGGTGGCCTCA
Source organism: Leucaena leucocephala (assembly GCA_037074615.1). Lineage (NCBI taxonomy): Eukaryota > Viridiplantae > Streptophyta > Magnoliopsida > Fabales > Fabaceae > Leucaena > Leucaena leucocephala. The sequence continues at coordinate 20,643,378 of CM073543.1, read as the reverse complement.
AGGACCATAGGGAAGAGTTTTGTAATAAGGACACAAGATATAATAAATATACGAGTTAGAAGATTTATTTTGATAATAAATATAAAGACATAATCTATTTTATTTTTAAATTTTTTCTTCCAAATTATTTATATTGATTACCTATATTAAGGGTTTTTATCAAAGAGGAGTAGTTTCACATATTAAAAATTATTAAAAAGGGTATGAGGAAAACCAACATACATTTTTTTACACATAACTAAATTATTTCAATTACCCTATATTTGGATGAAGGGAGAAATGGGAAGAATACTTGAAAAAAAAACTTCTATGCCATTTTTAGAGTTAGTCTCTACAAATTAGTTATTCAATTTTTATTTTAAAACGGGTATATTTTTTATATATTTAAGGAGTTTGTTGTTGTTAATGTTGGATATGATTGTGTAGATGTCATTTGTGATGGGAGCAGTGCTGTCTGGTGTTGTTGGAATAGGATTGTACTTTGGAGCAGGCGCCTTCTCTCAAACCCTCAGTGTTCTCCACCTCATTAGAATTGGCCTCCCCGTAATGCACCTTTAATCTATTCTTTATTATTATACTTCAAAACAATATCATATATATATATATACACACACACATATAAACACAAAATCATATATGAATGTTGAAAACTCAGAATTAATTTTCTATGGAACATGCAGTTTGTAGCTGCAACACAACCACTGAATGCATTAGCGTTTGTGTTTGACGGAGTCAACTGTGGAGCCTCTGATTTTACATATGCAGCCACTTCTTTGGCAAGTTTCACTTGCATACCCTAATTAATTAACCTTAATATTAACGAAAATACGATATTGTTTGTTGTTGTGTTGATCGATATATATAATCACATGATTATATATTGCTTAATTATCAGGTAATGGTTTCAATCGTAAGCATAGGAATAGAATTTGCGATGTATAAGATGAAAGGCTTCCTTGGCATCTGGATTGCTTTGACTATATATATGACTCTTCGTATGCTTTCTGGTTTTTGGAGGTATATATATTATTTTCCCACTGTATTATTATATTCCTTAAATACGAAAATATTTATGCAATTTAATTGAAGGGCTTTTAATTTGTTTAAATTGAAATTGCAGGATGGGAACAGGAACAGGACCTTGGCATTTTCTTAAAGAATAATTAATTGTCATAATATGCCGGCGATGATCGTATCACCGTTTGAACTCTGATAAAATAGTCCAATTACGTATAAACACGCACCCTTTTAATTACTAGAAATAATATCTCACCATTACAGCTTGTGATGATGATTGATTTTTGTTTTGTTCGATTGTGGAATATTGCACTATTTGTACATATATTATATATCATACATTTGTAATGACTTTTTGGCCCTCAACTCCTCATATATATATATATATATATATATGTTATGTATTTTTGTCTTGGATAAATTATACAGATCTTGAGTTCAATTAAATGTTCTATTTGTCCTTGGATTGTTGATGATGCTTCATGAGTTGTCACATTACTTAATAATTCAGTTTTAATTCATTAATGTTATAAAAATAAAAAAGTGAGAGAGTAGAAAAGAGAATAACATTACAAAAATTTAGGAGAAAGCAGGGAGTATTTCTCATTCACATGTGTGTCTTTTTCATCTTTTATATGCCTTGTATATGATATCTATTTATAGACTCTCCAACCTTTAGAACTAATGCAAAGGTTACAACAAAAAAATAGTAACATAATGACATTTACAACAAGAAACTCCTCTAAATAATTCATTGGGAATGTTATAAAGTTAAGGACATTAAGAGAAAATAAATCCTAAGGGTTAGGGGTTATAGACCACTATTATTTAGTATTCATAACACTCCCACTTAGATGTCCATAACTAATATTGTGCATCGTTAAAATCTTACTATGAAAAATTCTGTGGGACAAAATCTAGTTAAGAAAAAAAGAGTATACAATATATATTAAAGCTGTGTTATTAAAAACCTTACCAGGAAAAACCAGTAGGATAAAACTTTGGTAAAGAAAAAATGAGTGCAACATATTTTTTATTCCCCTAATAATAACATAATTTTTTGCTCTTATTGTTGATAACATCAGCTTTTTAACATCACTTAGTATACTATTTTATCAAGTAAATTATTTCTAATACTTTTTGAGCATATCTTTCTTTTAGTCAAACTATACATGATGCATTATCATCATATTTTTTCAATATATCTTCTAGATATATTGAATTATTAAGATATTCTTCATCTGCCTTATATACTGTAAACATAATAGAAAAAATATCCTAAAAACCATGATATCTTGCATTCACATATTCAATTTATTCATAACAAAATGAACTCATATAATGTTTTGTAAAACTATAACCTAAAATATCAATTTCATTATTCATCTGTGTACCTACAAGAACTTAAATATTTCAATAAAATTACAACATGCAATACCAATACAATAAATAAATATAATAAAATAAATATATATGACTTCTGGTCCATTAAATTTAATATATTTTTATAAACAAAATAATTATAGCAAAAATTCAAAGGTTATGAAGTCCTTAAGTATTTAGCTCTAGACATTTTCTTTATATACTTCAGGCATTTTAAATCTTTTAAAAAATACTATATAAATTTTACTATTTAATAAGTCATATGTATAGGCTATAATAATATATATTAGATATAAATTTTATTTTCATATACCGCTAAACTAGTAATATATGCAAAAAATTATTGCATCAACCACAAAATAATATTCCTTATCATATACATCATTAGCTTTTGTGATTTTTTTTTATTTTCACAGAAATATTTTGATATTCCATAATAACTTTATATTTTAGATATTTGGACTGAAGATTCATAATTTTCAAATATTGAAAGAATATTTATATTTTTATTGCATATTTTTCCTTTTAGCCAAATATTTTTCTATCTACTTTACATGACAAATTTACATACAATATCCTCATTTAATCACGTGATATTCTTATTAAAAATATTGTCGATAACTTTATCTTTTCAGTTCTATTTTTCTTATTTTGACATAAATTATTAATATCTCTTTATTACATTTTAGGTACTTGAACCTCTTTTGAGGTTTTCGCAAGTAGTTATATCTTGACACTCTTCTAGAGTATCTGTCTCATTAATATGATTATCTTAATTACATGCTCTAACATTTCTAATTTTATATTTGGAACCAATTAATTAGCCTTTCATGCTTCAAATATGTCTCATTTTGATTTATAGTAATTAGAGCATTTTCAACTAAAATATGAGATTTGATAATCTTCATTGAAGTCAGTAATCATATCTAGAGAATATTTTCTAATATATTATGAATATGATATTTGATAAACTTCTAGTTCATACTACTATATTTGAGGATATACATTTGATAGTAATGATTTATTCCTTGTGTTTTCCTTTCTAACTACTCAATTTCTCCCCCTCATGTTGAGAAAAGTTTGTTAAATGACGATCAACTAATAATGTGATATAAATCTCTTAAATCCATTTGTTTCTTTTAGAAATATCATTTTGTTTCATTTAGAGACAAACAAGAAGAAAGAGGTTATTACCCAACATTTATCTCAATTTTCTTTTAATAGTCATATATGTGCATTGTAGTGGATCAATAGAAACAAGCATTGCACATTCAAAAATATCTGACTCTTACGCAAATCTCCTAAATCCATTTGTTTCCTTTATAAATATCATTTTGTTTCATTTAGAGACAAACAAGAAAAAAGAGGTTCTTACCCAACATTTATATCAACTTTCTTTTAATAGTCATATATGTGTATTGTGGTGGATCAATAGAAATAAGCATTATACATTCAAAAATATTTGGCTCCTGACCAAAAGCTAATTTTATTAGGAGAATTTTATTGGCATGATATATATAAGTGCTTCAATATATCAAATCAAATATATCAACACTAAAATAGAAATCTTATTCTCATAAGTATTGATCCAATTACTTACAGAGGCATTAATAAATTATTCTCATGTTTTGGAAATTGTGCCCTCAACATATTGATTATATTTATTCAAATAATATTGCAAACTTCTGATTACAAACTCATAATAATCACACATGTAATCATCTTATAAATGTATTTATCATAATTAGTGATATTATCATAATTAATTTTATTTGAGAATAAGCAGTACATGTTAATTCTTATGTTGATTATGTATGAAGAATCTTCTGGTTCTTCAATGGATGTTATTACATAATTTTCAATAGTTTGTTACATTATCTATATGATTTAGGATGATCAAACAAGTCATGTTAATAGTAAACTTATTTGGATAAGTAAACTTCTTGTTTACTATAACCAATAATAAATTTAATTTTTGTAGCATATGAATGATTTATAACCTCAATAGGACATTCATTTTTTTATATCAATTGGACTCATATGAAGAGTTGAGTATAATTTCATCCAATATTAGCTCACACTTGTATTTCAACAATTCACCCTCAAGTGTGAGTTATATCAATATGTTTTCCTTTTTCATGTATTTCATTAGAAAATATATATGCTTCATACCTTATATAAAATAATGGATGTAATGTAGATTTATGGGTTATAATTTTTAGTATCAATCATCTCGTAAGGAAAATATATATTAATTTTTCATGAACTATTTTTTGTCACATAAGTTCTTCAGGAACTATCATATATTACTACATCACTATATAATTTTAATATTCATTAATAACATACTTTAATATATTCAAAGTACTATAATTATTTATAATGTTTAGGGATACAGTGGAATAAGATCTAACATATCATCAATATTATAATACAAAATAATAAATAATTATGATATTTATATTTTTCTTTCAAATTATCCCAACTATTTTAGCATCCATAAATTTAACTACTATTGATCAATAATTGAGTATCTAATATAAGTAACTTTATATATTACTAATCATATAGTAAGTAAATCAATAGCCAATAACTCACATAATACACACTATATTTTAATATTTGTTTGTACCAATCATTACGTTAATCATAAAAGAATAATATAAAAATTACCTTCAGCCAATGGTCATTCATCTAAAATCATTGTATGAGTAATATTACACGGAGATCAACTATATCCAAAATAACAAAAAAGAATATGTCGCTTACCATAGACAATTTCTATAACTTGAATAATGAGATTAATATGTAATAATTCTTAGGATTAACATCCACAAATGTTAATATCCATAAAATAATAAATTGACTTTCAATGTATCTAGTTTATACACATTACATAAATATTTTACCAAAAATCAAAACAGTACCAACTAGTTATAATAAGTTCTCATTCAAATTTTACATAAATATATTGTTTTTGTTTTTTCTCTCAAATGTCATAAACTAAATTTAATTCTAATATATATGCCCAATAATTCATCATTTTAAAAATGAAGGTTGAAAACACTTCTCTTGATATTAGAATAGGATACTAATAACAAATATAAATATATAATTGTATTTAAATCAATTCAATATTCATAAAACCTAAATATAAAAGATCCTTTAAAGTGAACTTTTGAGATACTATATACAATTTATTTGCAACATTCAAAATATGTCATGTGGACTAATGCTTACATATTGTATGAATTCTTAATCTTTCTTTCTTAACAAAAAACTTAATTAAAATAAAAATAAATTCAAATACTTAAAATTTATCACCAATGAATCAAAATAAAATCAAACTAATATTGAATAACATCATACAAATAAATGAAAAATATATATATTATATATATCATCCATTTAATTTATATACAAATAACATAATATGTTAATATCATAATATGACCAATAATTAATTTTTGGTCAATTTGCTTTCATGCAATCTTAATATTTATATAACTATCATAATATCACATATTTATACTAATTTCTCTCACACAAATTAATCACAATAAATTTAAAAAATAATAAAAATTAAATATCATATATAAATATTACATAGTCCATAGCCTTCTTGGCTTATGCTATTTCCTTTTGGTAGTTTTCTCAAAAACTTATTGCATTTGGAGTATAATTACTTTTAATCCTTTTTACAAAATCTCATGGTTATTTTTTGTGTCATTGTCAATCTCTCTAATATGATATGATAGTTATTACCACTCTTACATATCTATTTCAAGCTTTCAATAGCATATCTATTTGTTTAGTTTAACTCTTCACATCCTATAACTCTAGTATGAAAGAACATGTTAAGTACCTTTCATATAATCCCAATGTGTATATTGCTATACTTGTTTATGTAATTTACTATGGAGTGGTTGTTTTCCAGGAGACAAAAATATGGCATTTGAAGGAGGGCCAAGCAAATGGGAGAAGAATCCATACATAATGTTTCGCGATGAATTTATTAGTAAGGGTAAGAAGTTTAAGAATATGAGTGAACATGCTAAGGAGGCAACAAAGGCTTGGAAGGACTTTTCTGTGGATGAACATAACAAATATCGACAAAAGTTTGGACAAATCACAGTCTGATAAGAAGAGGGAGAAAGAGGGGAGGAGAAAGAAGTTACTTTTAATACTCATTGTTTACCTGGAAATTGAAGACATTGATGGAGTTTGTGAATAAAGATGAAGGTTTAATAGATAGAGTGAAAAGTTTATGATTCCACAAGTTGCTTCATATTGGAACAACAAGACTCCCCCGTAACTTCTTAGCTTTTTTTATTCAATCGTATGATCCCTAACCCATCAATTTAAAATTAAGGGAAGACAAAAGAAATAGGGACAAAAGATGTTCAATAGTTGCTTGGTATATCCTACAATGGGGAGGACATAAGAGTAGATATTAATGATGATGATGATGATGATGATGATGGGATGTTTAAGAGGTTGAAGAGTCAGTATGGTAAAGTCTCTTATGTGAAAATACTTGATGACATAAAATCTAGTCAGCACAAAGACAAGTTTGAGTTATTGTTTATGATGTATCTGGTTGGAATATTTTTGGCTCCTACTGCGAGCACAATCGTGAGTGAGAAGCTCTTGAAGGTGATAAGATGCACCATTATTGGATTTGAACGCTTTAATTGGGCTACATACATCATAAATGTTTTGTGGAAAGAGATGGCAGTTTATATGCAAGCACTAACAAAGAATAAGGCAGGGAGTTACAACATGGGAGGATGAGTCTACCTACTGTTGGTATGTATTTTTTATATATGCTTGTACCTATTTCCTTTGATTGAAAATGTTAGAATTTATGTTTTTGGTGTTGCTGTTATATTTTGGTCAGCATTTTGCATTGCTTAAAGTTTGTCAGTATGAGTCTACCAAAGCAATGCAGTTATGGAATGAGGAGAGGTTGAAGGACATGGTTAAGATAGAGAGGGAGAGCTACATGGGAATTTTGTATACTTAAAGTCGTAGTCAAGTAAGGGATGTGAAGGACGTTGCAATAAATTATTTAAACCTTGTATGTGTTTAGATTTATAAGTTTAATGTTGCATTACTAAGTTATGTGGTTGAGCATGTTATGATTGTGTTATGCAGGAGTTGAAAGACTTACATTCATGACTGGTGGCTGTAATTGAAGAAAGCAGTCGCACACTTATTAATGTAGTTAAGAAGGAACTGCTGAAGGTGTAGCTCTAGAAGGAGGGCAAATGAAATGAAAGAGGCATCTAGTGGGGAGGAGGAGAAGGCAATAAGGGAAAAGAAGAAGAAGAAGATGCTCATAAGGGAGAAGGAGAAGGAGATGAAGGTGGTAGGGATATAAACAAAAAGAAGCTAGTGAGAAAAGAGAAGGAGGTGCTGAGGGAGATGGAGAATACCACAAGGGAGAAGGAGAAGAAGGTAGCACCATTAATGTGTATATGAGTGATGATTATGATGATAATAATGTTGACCGCATCTCTATGTCAGATGGACCTTGTTTGAAGGAGTTTGAAGAGCTTTAATAAAAGAAGCTTATAGATCTTTAGTTTCTTCACCATATTTTTAACTTATTCTCTTTAAATATGGTCTGATGCTTTTGATGAGAGTGATCGAGGTGATTGATTGTATGTGTAGGCTGAGGAAAGCAAAGAAAAAAATTCAAGCAATTAATGACAGTTTTTTTAGAATCTCCGTGAAAGGTTTCCTTTAACCGCGGTTATAAAATCGTCGTTAAAAGATAGACTTACAACGGCGGTAGAATTTATGACGCTCCTAAAATCACTGTGAAAGGTACTTTTAACCGCTGTTATAAGCTTTTTTCTAGTAGTGTCAACAGGTGTAATGGTTTGATGTCCTGTATAGGAAACCTGTTTCTTTTTCGAAGGCTTTTTAGAAGGTTTAGGAAGATTAAACTGTTTATCTAGATGGTAAGTGGATTAAACTCTCACTCATAATTAGTGATACAGTCTAGTGGAATAATCTTAGCTAGCTCTTCTATAGGAATCTATCTAAGAATATTGACTATGGTTAGGTCATGATCTCTATCCATAAACAAGAGTAGAGCATCCTGAGTGTTTGCTGGAAACTGTAAATCTAAAGAATGATTTTGGACTCTGAAGATGAAATGATGATGCAAAGTAGTCGCGATGGCTTTAGGATATATTTCTACTCCAACAATTTGGATATGTGTATTGATCCTATGAGAGAGTCTCATCAGAAAGCTTCATGTTGAAGTTGGGCATTATAGTAAGAATAATACTCACATTACTAAGAGTAGTGAACAATGCTCCGATAAGGGTATACTAGTATATACTGTTTATAGGAGGTATCTAGTAAGAAAGCTTTAGTAGAAACAAGGAGGCATTTTCTGCCATGAAGGGTTAGGACAAGGCGTTCAACTTCAAGATGGAGGTGTGTATAACCTTGATCTATGTAAGAGTTGATGAGGGATTGTGGAAGTTTCAGGGTAACATATTGTTCACAAGGAGTGGAAGGAATACCACACTCGATCAAGTTTAGATCTTTGTATGATTTCTTTGACAGGGGGAGTGGTGCGAGTAATAAGGTGACGAATATTGTGAAAGGTGGAACATTGGAGATGATAAAAGGAATAGGGGTTAATTAGAGGGAGATCTGTCTCTCTGACTCTGGCTTCATTTGGTAAGTGGGTGAATTCTACAAGATTTTATCTTTTGTTAGTAAGAGAATGGAAAATAGGCTAAGGTAGTCTTTCAATAGATAGAGAAGATGAAATTCTCACTAGTTCAAAATAGAGGTAGAAGGTGTTTCACTCATGGTTGTAAATTCTTCTTACTCACTTATCTCTGACTTTATAACTATTCTGTCTCACTTAAGAAATAATATCATGGCTCTTATACAAAGAAGGGTGGATCTCCTTACGAACTCTGGGACCCAGTCTAAGTTGTAAACAAAGGTAAAATGACCTATGGTTTTCTAGAGAGAAAGCAATGAATCATGTGTGTAGATATTTCTTACATAAGTTAGATTTTTATATTAATTATGCTTTATTTATAGGAATATGTCTTGATACTTGTGTGCTCTTTTTTAGACAATCGTTCTAAATCGACTAGTTAGCATGTCTTGATCCAAAACCTCTTAACTTTTATATAAGACATATACCTTAGTTTTATAAAGCATTTTTTAGTCTTTTGATCCTAACATTATTAGTCTCAAATGATATTTTTTGTTACAGTCATTGTGATTTAAGAAATTAAATCTATGTATAAATTAAAGACCCAAAAATTTACCAATTCTTAAATTGATGGTCCAATTGCTTCTGCATATATAGAAGCCGTCCGTTGTTCCAGAAAGACAAATTCGAATCTCTCAGGAGATGAAGTTGTGAATCTGAGAGAATATTATTGGGTTCCTAATTTGCTAAGCCTCTGATTAACATTAATGATTACCCTCAGTTCCTTTTTATATTGGATTCAAATCCCTATATTATATGCATGTGAAGATCAATATATAGGATAATGTAAGAGCTCTTTAAATCCGGAGGCATGTATAACCTAATCCTTATAAACTTTTAAAATCTAACTCACCTAAATTTTCTTAATTAGATCAAGACATAGGGTGTTCAAATAAATGAGGTTAATTACTTGATAATTTGACGTGTAATACACACACATGTATGACACAATATATATATATATATAAGTTGGAAGTTCAAGAAAAGGGGACTTTGAATTTAGTCCACTGTAACAGATTCATCAGTTTGTTCGCCTAAAAAGCGGAGAACTTGGGGACTATAATATATATATGTATATATACATATAGACACACACAAAATTACAATTGATTGCAGTACTACCAGCACCAGCTATAATATATATATATATATATAGACACACACAAAATTACAATTTATTGGAGTACCACCCGCACCAGAAAACTCTGAACCATGAGATTCAAATTAGGGATATTCACACTAATCTATTGCACAAGAGACCGATTATTTTAACGTTTTGTGGCCAAACATATTCAAATAAAAATAAATCGTGGAGTTGTGGAACTATCGGTTGATCTGCATTCATGGCTCCATATGTAGTTGTTGGAGATCGTAACAGTTCATCCATCCAACCCCTTTATCTCAATTAGTATCCGCTGGGGAAGATTTATTTTTGTGTGTGTACATAGATGCATACATTATTATGGATTTTTTAAAAAATTTAAGAGAACATGTGTGTGTATTTTTTAATTTTGGGTCTGATCATTATATTTTAAAATATTTCAATTTTTCTGATGTTATGAGTTTCCTTAATCTCTGTTCATGGATCCTTCGATGAAGAATCCTTGAATTTATGTCTCCATCGATCAAAGAAAGTATATATAGTTGATAGATATAAATTCGACCAAGTGTAATGTATAAATCTTTTTTAATTAGATAATTTTATCAAAACTTGCATTGGCATTGGATACATCAATATTTCAAGACGAGATTCAACTTAGGAAAACATCAAAACTAAAGTGTTTGTCTCCTAGCTTCATAAAAGCATCCCAGATTTTCCCGATATTAGTAGATAGCTAGTAAATTAGAAACTAAATTGTCTTGTAATTTTTTCTTATATATATATATATATTCAAAATTTGATCCATAGGGAAAAGAACGATTTGATGCATGCATTATTGCACAATCATATAATTAATTTCTGATACAGTTAAATGGTTTAACAATCTTTTTCTTAGTTCTACTGAATGTTGAGAAGTGCCTGAAAAAACCATGAGAGGGAGTAATAGTGTTGATGACCCTTTTCATTATTTTCATATACTAACTCATGTCCTTAATATAAGTAATATAATAGTATGATAATTAATTTATAAATATTAATAAAATTATTTAAATTATTTTACTTGTAACAAGTTAAATTTGTCTTAGTTTCCTTAAATTATTATTTTTAATCATATGTATCAGAATTATTTCTTAATTGAAAGTTACCTCAATATGTGCTATCAATATGAATATTTTAGACAAAAAAATATACAAAATGAATTTAGGTCATATATTTAGAATAAAAATAAATTTTTTATTCAATTTTTATATTTATGACTAATGGAGTATATACAGTATACCTCTTTTAAAAGCTAACTAATTTTTCATATTGATACAATTTTCCGCCCAACAAAATCAAATCTAAATCTAAAAAACACACACATAAAAATCTCTTTTTTTAATTTTTATTTGACTATGAAGCAACTTACTGTTCTAAGTTGCCATCAGGGCGTTTCAGAGCTGAGGAAGGTTTTAACTAGTTATAGTTAATTAAGTAATTAAAGCATGAGTAGCTGTACAATATTCTGACAGCATTGTACTACATATCTTTTGTCATTATTTTCTGTCCCTAGCTAGTGATAATTAATAATGAAACTGATATATATGTAGCTCTTCGATCTCTGTAATAACTTTATTATTATTATATTATATACTCCTTCATATCAAATTCATTCATCTTTCAATATCTTAATTATATTTTGTAGACTCTATGCATGATGATGATGCGTGAACCTCCATTTCTGTAAACCTTGTAAAAGCTCGAAACCGTCTGCAGATTATTTCTCATCATCATCAGCTTTGTCTTGTCTCCTTCACCTGAGAGAGATCTGATCAAACAAGTTTCTATCTACTTGGATTTGATTGATTCTGCAGGGGGGTTTCTTAGGATTTAGCTCTTTTCCATGAATCTCATGGCAGACAATAATCACGGAGGTTCTGTGCATGAACCGGCACATGATAATAATAATAAAAAGAACAAATGGAAGTTGCCTCTCCTTGTTTTCTTCAACGATGTAAGGTAATGTTTAAACCTCTGCCTAGATTATAGCATCTCTTCTACTGTTTGATCTGTAACTGTTCTTTGTTTATCCATTGATTGATTGAGATTCATCTCTTTCTGTCAACTACATTACATTGTGTCTATTTATATGTATGTATGTATGTATGTATAGAAGAGAATGATGATGATATAGTAGTAGTAGCATAAGCTTAATATAATTAATTAACTAACTTTCTTAATATAATTAAATTAATTAAATAATTATTATATTAAGTATTAGAGGTGTATGTTGGTCGGAAATTGTTTTGATGTGTTTAAGGATGAATGTTGTGAGTGTAGAAATGTGCTCAAGATGGATTCAATTGGTCGGGAATTACTGGGAATTGCATTCCCAGCTGCTTTGGCTGTGGCTGCTGATCCCATTGCTTCTCTCATTGACACTGCTTTCATTGGTCACTTGGGTAAGTAATAAGCTTAAAAATCAAATGCTTCAATTGATTTTGCCCATGAATGTTGGTCTCTAATTCATTAGTATGTACCCACAATTTATATCCCATGTGAATTGAATTTGAATTAAATTGCAGATATAAGGATTTAGTAAACATTCTAGGTAAAAGTACATTCATCACTTTGCACTAATTTTAGTAATACAATTAGCACTCTAAAATATTTTATTTTTGATACAATTAATACCTTTCACTAACAGATCTCAAATTTTCGTTTAAACCCCTCCCTTAAAATTCCACCTGTATAATTATTTTTTAAAAAAATCTAGCAATAAAAGAGATTGAGACTCTTTCTGGTTGAATTTTGGATTCCAACGACATTGGTAGACGATGGATTTGCTGGTGCTCATTTACTCTAGTCCTCACATGCACAGGGGAGAAATTCCAGAACCCTAAACTATTCTTCGCTCTTTCTCGTTCTCAATCTCTTTCATTTGCTGGACTTTTTTAAAAAGATAATTATATAGGTAGAATTTTAAATAATGACATGTAAAAAAACAAAACTTAGGTAGAAGGGTTCAATGTGCTAATTACACTCTTAAATATTTTGGGATATTAATTGTACTAAAAAAATACTTTAAATTGTTAATTACACTATTAAAATTAGTTTGAAGTGTCGGGTTCACCTTTACTCAACAATCTATAAGTATTTTTGTATCTATAATAAGTACTCAAACCTAAGTCACCTCCAAAATTTTTGTTGACCGGAAAGAAAATGCTAATTATAAATTAAAGAGAAAATTAATTTTTGTTCTCTTAGTTTCAATTAAATTATAATTCAGTCATTAAATTTTAACTCAATCGTCCCTATAATTTTAACTTGATTGTATCTTAGTCTATGTACTTTAACTCAATGTAATTTAATTTTTATAATCTAATCATTTAAAATATTAATTCCTATATTTTTAAAAATAAAATTATATATTTATAGAATATAGGGACTAAAATTTTAAATGGTTAAAAATAAAAGGACTGAGTTATAATGAGTTAAAACTTAGGGATTGAATTTCAACTAAATCAAAATAATAGGATTAAAAGATTAATTTTTTTAAATTAAATTACATCATTAGGTCCTGTGGAACTTGCTGCTGCTGGAGTATCCATAACATTGTTCAACCAAGCTTCAAGGATCACTATCTTCCCTCTCGTCAGCATCACAACTTCATTTGTAGCAGAGGAAGATACTCTCAAGAAAATCTCAGAAACTAAACTATTAGAAGATCATCAATCCAACAACGACAACAATCTTAGTAATAAGAAGCCAACAAAAGAAAGTGTCGCAGATGAAGAGGCCGACGACGACGACAATGAAAAAGGTTGTACCAAACAGAAGAATCATCATGATGCTTCTGTTGTGGCAAACTCTTCTTCATCTGCAAATAATAATGTTGAGTTTGAGAATTCTAATACTTATGATGCTTCTATCAAATACGACAAGAATAGTAATAAGAGCAAGAGTTGTAAGAATAATCAGAGCAAGAAGACGAAGAGGAAACAAATAGCTTCAGCATCAACAGCATTAATATTTGGGACAATTCTTGGTCTCATTCAAGCATCATTGCTCATATTTGCTGCAAAACCTCTCTTACTTCTTATGGGTGCCAAACCAGTAAGTGCCCTATTATTTTCCTTCTTTTTTACCAATAATAGAGAAAAGTTTATAATGTGAGTTAGATCTAGAGATCTCACCAAAGTTAGGGTATATCTCTAAGCTTCAAAAGTACTTACAGAGGTACTTACATATTGCCAACCAATAAGATCCTAAGTAAATTGGCATTAGGATTTGAACCCATAACCTTACGAGTTGTAGGCCAACTTCTTATCAATTAGACCACCTTTTGTTGGCTAAGTGTGATATTTTATCATCATTAGCTACATATTATAATTGATACTCCTCTGATCTTTAATATATGACATATTTAACTAATTTGATTATATTAAGAAATTTATTAAAGTTAGTTAATATGACATATATTTTCTAAAATACCACAATCATCTTCCTTAACTTCATCTTTCCCTCTTTTACTTAATTATTCACTACTAGAAAATATAGATCTTACAACGGTTAAAAATGACTTTTCACAATAGTTTTAGGAGTGATGTCAATACTAGCGTTGTAATAAGTTGAAGGATTTCACGGAGATTTTGTAACCGCCGTAGAAAGTGACTTTCAATAGCAGTTGTACTATTAATTGCCATTAAAAGCCACTAAAATACTATTAGCCACCACGGCCACCTCGTCCACCTTTTTCAAAAGTATCAAACTAGATCTAGAGAAAAATTAAATATATGGTGGAAAATAAACTAAATCTAGAAGTTTATACTATTAAAGCTCTTTAAACTCCTTTTGATAAGGTCCGTATGACACCACCCACCAACAGTAACCATGGCCATCATCACTAAGAGTATTGGACTAGATTTGAAGAAGAAGTCAAAGATGTGGTAGAGAAGTTGAAGATTCAGAAGCTTCTGCCATTGAAACTCTTTGAGCTCCTCCTGATAAGATGGCGAAAAGATTTAAAAGAGTGTAGAGTTGAAGGAGTAAAGAGAGAGATAACAAATAGAAAAGAAAACTTATAAATGTCGAAGTCTAGCATGATGGCGACGGAGTGTGTGTTAACGCAAAAAATTAGAGGAAATTACGATCTTCGGTTGTTGTTAAGATCTAGAGTAAGGCATGGTAGAGTAACTATAAAATTGTAAAACTTTTCGTCACACTGAAATTATAAAATTTTAAAAACTTGTTATGTCATTCTTTTAAAAAATCGCTGTTAAAAATAAACTTTCGCAATAAAGTTATCAAAATTTTGAAAATATTTAAAGGAATTTTTTTAAAAAAGCACCGTAAAAAAATTTTTAATGGCACTTTTTTAAATAACTATCATTAAAAGAACTTTTTATGGTATTTTTTTTTAAACTTGCTGTTAAAAGTAAACTTTCAGCAATTTAATTACAAAAATGTCACAATTTTTTAGTGTGTTTTCTTATTTAAGTGCCATAAAGTGGCATTGTAAAAACTATATTTTCTAGTAGTGATTTTTAAAAGAGTATTAATAGGGGTAATTTGAAAAAAAGTTGATAAATATAATAAATTAATCTTATATTTAGGATCAAAATAAACTTTTTAATTAGGTCCTATAATAAATGTCGGAGGAGTATATTGATTATGATTAGAGAAAAACATATGCGGAATCTTAATTTTTCTATATGTTTATTTATAGCAAATTAAAGAAGTAGAATGATTTGTATTTTGTCAAATAATTAGGGTTCTCCTATGCTGATTCTGGCTCAAAAATATTTGAAACTGAGAGCAGTGGGTTCTCCTGCTGTCCTTCTAGCTTTGTCTATGCAAGGAATATTCCGAGGCTTCAAGGACACCACAACTCCCTTATATGTTATTGGTGGGTACAATTTTTTTTAATTAATTAATTATCTTGTCATATTTTCTACTCCATAATATATATGTTCCCAAATGTAAAAGTTAGTTACCCATATTTATTACTCTCTCTAGTTCTTATTATAAGAACATCATGCATATTTCATAATTTAACATGTTTGGTTTATAGCATTGATTTTTTTTCTTATGGTATCCCTGACAAACTATAAAACTTTCTAGCTAATGAATCAAAAACTCTTATTGAGGATAATTTTAATACTTTATAAGAGATAACTAATTTTTTTAACTTATGTAAAATAGTAAAAAACAGTTCACCTTTATTCCTCTAACTAATTTGTTTTGATTTTTAATTATTCAGTGTTCGGATATTCCATAAATGTGTCATTGGATCCAATACTTATATTTCACTTGAAGTTAGGCCTCAAAGGGGCAGCCATTGCACATGTCATCTCACAGTAAGCCTTACTTACCCATCTCTCTCTCTCTAATTATATACTCCTTTGGTCTTAAATATAGGATTTAATTGAAAAATTGATTTTGGTCCTAAATATAAAATATATTTTATATATTTATTATTTTTTTCTGAAATTTCTCATATTGATACCCTCTCAGTAATAATTAAGTAAAAAAATGAGGAAAGGATTAAGGAAGATGATTAGGGTATTTTAAAAAAAATATGTTATATTAATTAACTTCCTTAATCTAATTAAATTAGTTAAATAAGTCATATATTAAGGACATGAGGAGGAATATATATATATATTATAAGTTGGTGATCTATTTTTCATTCAGGTACTTGATGGCACTGGTTCTGTTGTTGATATTACTGAGAAGAGTCGATCTGTTACCTCCTAGTCTTAAGGATTTGCAGATTTTCCGGTTCCTTAAAAACGGTGAGAAACTTACATTAATAAATTAAGTTATGAAAATACACGACAAATATAATCTTATTGCCTGAAATTATATGTGTGAATCAGGAGGGTTGTTGATGTTAAAAGTAATAGCAGTAACATTCTGTGTGACATTTGCGGCTTCATTAGCAACAAGGTTGGGTCCCATTTCCATGGCTGCTTTCCAAACCTGTCAACAAGTTTGGATCACTACTTCCCTTCTTGCTGATGGTTTAGCTGTTGCTATTCAGGTAACTAACTAAGTTTAAAAATGAGTTATACTGTTCACCACTAATAAATAATATATACCCCACTCAGTTCAATTATTTGCATTGAAAACGACCTAGAAACTCTTTTTTAATATGGGAAATCAATATGTATAGTTACCAATAGGAGTTAGGAGTAAGGCTTTACAGAATAGGCTAGCCTCTCACAATATGGTAAATCAAAATTTGAATACCCTTTGTAGATATGCCAACATTTAGTGTTTAATAATAACCTTCAATATAGGATGATATAAAAAAACAAAGGATAATTAACCATGCACAGTTGGCATTTAGGTGGATTCCTTAAGTATCTAGTGAGGTGTTAGGATCTTATAGCCAGCATTAAAACTTCTTCAAAAGTATATGATGCAAAGGGATTAGTCACTATTTATAGTAGTAGCCCTAGGCTTACCTAAAAAAATAAATAATTTGGGGGGGATGATGAATTTGGGAGACAAAATTCATTAAAATATTATATTCATAACTAAAACAAATTTCTCCTATATTTAATAATAGAGAGAGTTGAGAAATTTGTTTTGCTCATAAATGTAATATTTTAATGAATTTTGTCTCTCAAATTCATAATCCCCCCCCCAAAAGCTCCTACATTTAAGAATGGAGAGAGTTGAGTTGAGAGTGCATCATAAAATTTCACATGAATAATTCATAGTGATCATTTATTTATTTATGGGTGTGGGTGACAGGCCGTTCTAGCATGTTCGTTTGCTGAGAAAGACTATGTGAAGACCAAAGCAGCAGCAGCAAGAGTACTTCAAGTAATATAATAATAATAATGCTTTCCTTTCTGAGCTTTTGAGAGTGTTGTATGATTAATAGTTAATTAATATAATAATTATACATGCAGATGACATTTGTAATGGGAGTTGGGCTGTCTCTGGTAGTAGGCATTGGTTTGTACTTTGGAGCTGGCGTCTTCTCCAAAACCCCCACTGTTCTCCAACTCATCAGAATAGGCCTCCCTGTAATCTCTCTCTCTCTCTATAAATACACACATATATATTTATATATTATATTCATAACTAAATAATGAATGTTGTGTTAAACTGAATAATGGAACAGTTTGTAGCAGCAACACAACCAATCAATGCACTAGCGTTTGTGTTTGATGGTGTCAACTACGGAGCTTCTGATTTTACATATGCAGCCACTTCTTTGGCAAGTTTCAAATTATACCCTTAATTATGTAACCTTAATCATATATTAATTAAGATAATTAATGAAAGTACGATGTTGTTGTGTTGATATATATATATATATATATATATATAATTGTTGATGATGACCAGGTAATAGCTTCAATTGTGAGCGTCGGAATAGAATATGCCATGTATAAGATGAAAGGATTCGTTGGCGTCTGGATTGGTCTGAGTATTTATATGGCTCTTCGCATGCTTACTGGTGTTTGGAGGTATGTGTTATATATTATTTCCCCCTTCACCATTCTTTCACATTAATTATTTGTAGAATATTGATAACTAATTTATAAATATGAAAAATATGAAAAAGATTAATTAAATTAATTATTTTATATATTAGTTCATTAAAATACTCTATTTAATCATTCATATAACTCCCTCCGTTTTCATTTATGGGACAAAATTACCTAAATTCTCACAAACTAATTTGTCTTAAATCTGCTTGATTTTTTCAGTATTATTTTTATTTAATGTCCACTTTCTCTGCCAACCTTTAATGGGAAAAGGCGGCGTTACAGCAAGTGGGTGCTTATTTGTTTGGGCTTATTTAATCCTCAAGTTCTGTTAATATGTCTTATAAAAATATTAAATCCCCCTTGAAAATTTCGTCCTATAAATAGAAAGAAGTGGGTGCTTATTTGTTTGGGCTTTGTAAATGAGAATGAATTAATATACAAATTAAGATTATTTGGGGAGTTTAATGAAATTAGTTTGAAATTGAAATTGCAGGATGGGAACAGGAACAGGACCTTGGCGTTTCCTTAGACAATGACTATCTTAATAATATATGATGATGGATCATGGATACAAAAACGGTGTCGTTTAATTAATATTGTACCATGTACACGTAACTATATAATTTTATGAGTTTAATTGATGTGCTGTTTAATATATCCTTTGTATATTATATTATTGGGCTTTTCATCATGATGATCAGCCCACTCATAATCCAATTATTTAGTTTAAATTATTAACATATATATGGGACAATCTATCGCCAGCCACTAAATTAATTAATAACACAACTACATTTACACGTACGCTCTAATAATTAATATATATAAATTTAAGTGATCTGGTTAATAATGTAAATAATCAAGAGCGATTAGTCAAGAATTTGATAAAAAAATCATTTGGCCAATCATGAGGCCTTAGTAATTAGCTGAAATTTTTAAACATTTAGTCAAAGTTCTATCTCTCAAGAAGTCCCTGGGCTATGTTTTGGAAGATGAAAGAGTGTTTGATAAAAGTATAAGTATAAGTAGAAATAGAAATAGAATTAGATTAAAAATGGGTTTTAAAAATTTATTTGGTAGAATGAAAATGAGTATAAAATTTTTTATAACTTAGGGTAAAATATTCAAAATAGTTTTTTATAACTTGTAAAAGGTTAAAGTTGTCCAAAAATTTTATAATTTAGGGTAAAATAGTCTAAAATATTTCACTTCTATTTTCATCATATTATTTCTCAACTTTTTTTATATAATTAAAATGATTTAAAATATTAAAAATAAAAATAATTTATATCATACTAAATAAGAAATTTTTACTTTGACTTCTATTTCTATTATATTAAACATATCCCTTATGTGAATATGAAGGATTAATCACCACCTTTTAGCCCTAGATATGCTAGGCTTCAATACGAAATAATTGACAATGAATACCTTTTCACTTGTTTAAGAATGGATTGATAAATCACCCCATAGCTCCATTGGATTCAAAGGTAAGTTTATTTTCTTTGAATGGATTGATAAATCAGCCCATCGCCCCATTGGATTAAAAGGTAAGTTTATTTTCATTGAAAAAGGTACTAGGATTCTAACTCTACAATAAGTAATGCAATTACAAAAATAACCTTAATCCCCCCATCCTTCCCCCGCCATCACTTTCCACTCCTTCTTCATGCTAATGTCCCTTTCTGACGAACAGCACAAATTTAGGATAAACCAATTGGTATATCAAAAAAAATGTCAAAATTATTATTTTCCATCTCTTTTCATATAAAACACTTCCCAAACCTCTTAATTAAAAAATTGAATGTACATAAATATCACTGACAAAAAACTAGATTCAGACCACCAAATTAACTTAATTTATGGATTATTTCATCATTTTGAATTATATTTGACTTCTTTCTAAAATTTATATGCAATTATTATATTCAGAAACATGAATTACCGGTAAAATTAAGTAATAAAAAAAATAATGTAAAATTTATTGAATGATTCATCCAAAAAAAAACGAAGCTCGTTGAAAAGTTCATTTCATTAGACCTTTTTTAACCACACTTTCATCAATACATATATATAATCTTACTAGGACTTAAAAAACCATTTTTTAAAAACATATTAGTTTATGATTCTCTTTGAAAATAACAATAAGACTTTTGAAATTTGTAGATATAGAGTCCCAATATTCAAAAGAAAATCTCGACAAGTATATATGAACAAAGAAGTGGTTTTACAATTTGAATAAGAGTACTATTATAGCTATAATGCACATAAAACCGCAAGAAAATAATAAAAGAAATTGCATTGATGCTTTGGAAGAAAAACATCTAACCTCACTACACAGGATCCATGCTCTTTTGATCTATTGAAAGAGATGAAGAGAGAGTTGGTTTCAAGTTTGAAAAGTTTAATTATTTCATGTTTTAGATTGTGTTTGTGTATATATACGCAAGGGACATGGAAGATTAATGGCCAAATTAACTTTAATTAATTAATTATGATATCAACATGTATGCGTGCAAGCATGGGAATGACCTTAAGCTAGTTTTCTTTTATTGATTATGACTTGCATTGAGTTCCTCCCTTCTATCACCACAAGTTTTTTTTATTAATACTTGAAGTTCATAACCAAATTAATTAATTAGAATGCATGGAAATTATCTTAATTAAGCGCATGCCTCATAATGATCTTATAGTGTATTTAATTCAAAATTTCTAATGAATCTAATCAACTCCCTAATTAATTTATTGCATCTACAGTCAGTGTACATATTGTAATATTGGTGTAGGATATTTAAAAATAATAATAATTAGTTAAAATAATTAAAAAAATCCACCAATTGATTCGATGTAGATGCACGTAACCCGCTAGTTTGGGTTAGTGGTGTTTGACTGAGCCCGAAACGAGCTTTACCGATAATGTTAAGGGTTTGAATTTTTGAGAAAACACCTTTAGAAGGAAATCTACTTAGCCACCAATCTCAATAAAATAAAGTGTAGAAATAGTGGCTGCCTTTTTGGTTACTTTCAAATTTATTTTCCCTTCAACTTTAATATGAAATGGGTGTTTGGTTTTAAACAAAATTAAGGTTTAAAAAGGTTTATGATCTAAACTTTAGTTTATAGAAATTTTAAAACAAACAGCTATATTTATTCAAACAGATTTTTGGATTAAATCATAGTTTAAAATTAAGATTTTGTATAAGCTATTGAGACTAGCTTTTAAAACAGTAAAATAGCTTATGGACTATCAAATTATTATTTTACCCCTATTTTTTCTTATACCCTCTCTTATCTCTCCTTTATCTTACATCTTTTCCACCCTCTCTCATCTCTCCTCTTTTTTTTACTTTATCTCCTCTCTCTTACTTTTTTATTAAATCATACATTTTTTAGTAATTTACTAATAATAAAAGTACTTCTAGAAATAACTATCCAAACACTCATTTATTTAAAACTACTTATATTCATAAGCTCTTCTCTAAAAAAACAATTTTAAAAGCTGTTTAAAACCCTTTTTTTCCTAAATTGACCAATTAATCAACATGTACGGATCATGAAACACGTTGGTAAAGGAATGGAGACAAAACCTATGAGATGAGCCCTATACTTAATTGGAATGGCCTCAAGTTGACTTGAGCTAATTTAGGTTGTGGTTGCATTTTGTCTCAAGTTTTTACTTAAAAGTTATGGGTATTTAGAAATTTCTTTTTATTAATGTCATCTCAGAAGTGTTAAAAAATAAATAAAATCACCTGATCAGAGAAATTAATGTTACCTGTTAGAAAATTAATATTTACTGTTAATATTTTTTATGACTAAGGGTCATATTGCTCATTTTTTAACACTTTTGAAATAATATTGATAAAAGAATTCAAATACCCATAATTCTTACATAAAAACTTTGAAGACAAAATCAGATCATAACCCAACTCATGTACATCTATAAGTGATGTATATATATTGTGTATAATTGTTATCAATTCAAAGAGTATACTGTAATTATTAATATAATATGATTGGTTGTGATGAAAATATAACACATTAAAATGCAAATAATTAATTGGAACAGTTAATATTTGTATATTTCATAAAAGGCTTGCCGTAAAATGCAATATTTAATTTCATTTAATTAAAATTAAGATTGCATTGCATAATCCATATTTAAATTCCAAATTCAACAGACAAAATAACATGAATCATAATATTTTATCTAATATACCGTATAAATTTGGCAATATTTAAATATGACCTTGTGGAGATGTGCTGAGTCACTAATGAAGAATTCTTGATGATTAAATTAATAATTAAATAAAATTTAAATTTTGAAAATCCATATATATAGAATCATGATGGTTCAAAAAAATTAAATCTTCACCAGATCGATCATATTCAAACAACAACTTATGCATAAATATACTGGAAGCCAAAAAAATGAATTTATAAAGGTAAGGGTATATTCTTGGCACAGTGACACGTGTACCATGAATTTCTAAATTATTATTTCTATATTTCTATTAATATTGGACTTCCAAGATATTGGATAGGTTTTGTTGGGGGAAATATGAATAAACAAATGCACCGTTTACCCACCATAGTCAGATGCGCGACGCAGGTTGGATTCAGATATAGTCAGGGCAAAATTCTGATAAACTGGGTGGACAAAAAAAAATACACCGTCTACCCAAAGTTTTTTAAAGCATTTGATTATAAAAACTGTACCCAAAAGGAATAAATAACTAGAAAACAACACCTTACAATTATTGAGTAGTACTTGAAATTATTTGGGACTTAAAGAAAAAGAACTTTGAATTAAGTTCACTAAACAGATTCGTGGGAATGGTTTGAGAAAACGTAGGAGGAAAAAGAAAGGATTTTTTTTTTAAAAAAAAGAAGCACAAGTGGTATACTAGTTTGTATATCAAAATTTTTGTCTAATTCCTTAAATTTATGTATAAAATATATTTTTTTATTAACCATATCTTATTACTGGATATTATAGTTTTGAGATTTATAAAAATTCTCCTTCTAATAATAATAATTAATCACTTTAAATCATTTTTATCAAAATTGATTACAAACTAATCATGGTAGGATAAGTTTTGTTGATCATTTGAAAGCTATCATAGATACAGAAAAAGCTATACTTCTAAAGAGTTAACCATATATAAAATAAATAATCAATAATTTAAAAGAGTATATCATGAATATTTAAAACACTCACCACCAATTAAATTTATCCATGTTAAAAAAAGAATCAAAACTCAACTCTGGAAGCTAATATAGATAAATAAACTTCACATAATTATCATGCAAAATCATATTAGAAAGAATTCAAATTTACTAACATAGCTATTAGAATTCACACCCTTGATTATCACAATAATATCACAGTTATCAACACAATCATCTCATATAGATATATGGGCATCGAACCTATGAATAACATCATATAAACCCACTTCACAACCAAGATCATGTATAATAATACTCATTCATAAATAAATTATCAATATCACACATTCAAAAAGTTGATCCACAAGCAACAGCCTAAGGCCTCAGCCCACTACCAACACGTATTTCTATAATCAAATTCAAATAAAGTATTACATTATATCAAAGTGTGTAAAAAGAGCTTACTGTGATAATATACAACTATTCCACACATAAATAAAAAGATCAGGCTATACAATTGATATAACACTAATCAAGCCTCCAAAACCTTCCTTGAGGTCCTACCATGAGATTGTTACCTAAAAAATATTAATAACCATGGGTGAGACAATCGTCTCAATAAACAGCAATCTTACTCATCATATATATCAATATATGCTTGTGAGGTGCCAAGTGAGATAAATATATCATAATTAAATAATAAATAAGTAATTTTGAATGTCATTATGTAAATACAATCCCATAACCATAATCCAAAAGCCATAAAGGCATATCCCCATGCAAGAAGACGAAATGAGCTATAAAATGCCTATCCCTAAGCAAGAGGATGAAAGGAGCCATGAAAAGATTATCCTTATGCAGAAGGATGAAAGGAGCCATGAAAGGCGTATCCCCACGCAAGAGGACGAAAAGAGTCATGATAGGCTTATCCCTATATAGGAGGACGAAAAGAGCTATTAGGGTTACCTCACGTAAGAGGCGACAGAGCTAACCATCATGCATTAATAGATGCCTTATCACATGATTATATCCAACACAATTCACTGACCAATTCCCATTATATATATCATACTCAATACTTAACAAGTGGTCAATTTTAAATTCCATAATTATTTCCAAATCACGATTATCAAATGACATTTTTAAAACACAAGTCCCATAAGACAATTTTATTTTTATATATATTAACATAATTCCAACATCATTCCAATAATTCAACAAACCTAAAAAACTTACAAGCAAAACATTAGCATATATAAAAGTAGAAAGTGGTTATCTCTCGCTAAAGTAAAGAATAATTATCACAAATCTAGTGGATCCATGTATAAAACATCAATCACAAACAATGTAATAACTCTAGAAAATATTTAAATATGATAATAATTTATTTGAGCATATATATATATATATATATATATATATATTCTTGTAGTGAGATTACAAAAGGAAGTGGCTAGCTCAGTGATTGGAGATAAGAAAGTTGTGCAGAGGTGGCCTATTGAATCCCAGTACCTGCAGAAGTAAGGTGTCATTTTTTTCTGGACGTGTGAAATTACCAAACTACCCCTGTGTCCTTTTTATTTCTGAAACATGCTTCCACCTGCCATTTTATTCAAGCATCCGTGAGAGAGTGAGAGTAGAGAAAATGTGCAGGGAAGCTTCACGTCATTGAGTCACTGTTGTGTGACCTGTCGCCGTCATCGCTTGCCTCAGTCAGTTTCCTCTGTGCACCGCCAAAGCCGCCATCTCTTCTACAGTTCCTATCTGGTCTGAGGAGCAGAACGAGAGTGGGAATAGAGGAGTGTCACGGGAGGTGAAAAGAGGTGCTCGACGGTTGCCTCTATAGAAGCACGTTACAACGGGTTCTCAGTTGTCCACGATGCCGTCGACGTACAAATTGTCGCCACCATCACGCGCTGTCATTGCTGTTGTAATATTCCCTCAATCGTTACTGTAGCAGCTTGACCTTCAACACCCTCATTTGTTCAGATCGATGTGTGACTGCTATGGTAAACTAGAGGGAAAGAAAGTAGAAGTTATCGTCACGATACTGTCTGATAGCCATTGGTTTTTTTTTATGTTCAAGCTTCGCCATTGTGGTTCTTGTTGACTACTGTGTTTTCTTCTGTTTGGGCTCTGTCTTTTCCATCATTGCAAGCTACTTCTGTCACCAATGGTTCAAGAGCTGGGGTCACTGAATGCTCTTCGTCGCTCTAATGTTTAGGGTGCCATTTCAATGTAAGTGAAGATTTTTTTCTCTCTCTTCTTTTCCTTCGCTGATGATCAGTGTTCCCTGAGGTTGGAATGAAAACGGTTGCCATTCCCTACTTGCCAAGTTGTATGGAGGTGAGGAAAAAGGTTGGAATAGGGGTGCTGCAGAATGGTGGTGGCACCTGGAGCTGTGCGTGTGAGTGTGTGTGAGTGTGTGTGTGAAGGCTATTTTTTTGTGATATTCATATGGGACAGAAGGAGGACAGGAGTCTAATGAAGGAGGCTGAAGTTGACTACACATATATAATGTGTTGTTGTATGTGTATGTTAGAAATGGCTGCTGATGTTTTGAGTGTTTAAGCTTGTTGGGATTTATTTTGGACAGCATGTGTGTGTATATATGCAGGGTAGCAAATTGAAGGTTTTTGGTATAAAGAGATGTGTGGATTTAATAAGTTATAGATGCATACAAGTTCAAAGGAATTAGATTAAAGGAATTGAGTTGTTTTGGAAATAAGGAGCTTTAAGTTATATTGTATAAGATATCTTTTCCTCTAAACTTGGGATTGTTTGACTGAAGACATGTGTATATTATGGGTCAAGATGGTTCTCTAAATGTGACTATTAATTAGGGGATAGCTGGTTATAAAAAAAATATGTGTGTGAATGGATTCTTAAATTTATAAAGTAAAAGTAGATTTTTATTAAGTTGCAATTGAGTGATAATTATGTCACGTGTATGATAGGGAATTAAGGTTGGAGCCTATGGAGAGCTAACAGATGTATTAGGTTATATCTAATTGAAGTATCAGGAGAGCTAATAGATGTATTAGGTTATATCTAATTGAAGAATCAGGTGAGTGAATAATGTCCCCTAAAAATAATATTTTTAATAATAACTTGCTATTTGATATGTTCAATTTAAAAATATAAATTTTTAACACGATTGGTTAAAGGCATGGTTATGTGAATTCATGATTTTGATCAAGATTGCTGGTTTCTCTTTTCAATTAGTTTATAATATGATTATGGTTATGCATGAAAATAGATAAAGAAATTTTGAAAAAAGACTTTTGCAAATGTTATATTGAGTTAATTTTCTTTATGAAATATACTTACGAGAATTTTATTATTTGAATGCTTATTCCATATGAATTGAAGAAATCTTTTAAGATTTTATTCTATTGATCATGTTGGGGTTTTATGATTATGAAATATTATTGGTGAAGATTATTACATTAGAAATTGTTGTGATCATTAAATATTTAATAGACCCCACGCATGTTAGAAAGATTTTCATAAAAGACTGAATATAGCACGCTGGTTACTAACAGCAGTACTGTTAGTCTTTAGTGCACCATAGTTAAACCCGAGCTCGATGGATATTTATGAGTCTCGTACACTCACAGATTATTCATGGGATTTATTCTCGGGGCTGTTTCTCGTAGGTCTTGTACATGCGCCTGTTACTCGTGGATCTCATACTTGCACTTGTTCGTGGCCTCGTGCTATGGTTGGTTGGTTATTTACCCTCGTAAACTGAGTATCCACGCCTATTTTTATTATGTTGAAGTCCTACGGAAAAATAATTGATTTGAAATGATTGTTTCAAATGGTTTTCTTGAAATAAAATGTTTACCGAAATATTTATATCGAATTACAAAATGTCATGATTTACATTTAAACATATTGAAATTATTTATTTTGCATTTTAAATTATATTTTTAGACGTTATTTACGAGTAAATTATTTTGGCTTCAAATAGTGCAGTTGATTCTATTCCTCCAGCTGAGCAGTGAACAGCCTCATTGCATATATGAAGTATTGATTTTCGGCATATACATTTATAATGTAATTATGATTTTATGAAATACTTGTAATATTTTGTTGAAATGATATATGATCCACCTAGTCTATGGATAAAAATCTGATTATTTTAAAAACGTTTACAAGTGATTTGAAATATTCGCAGCCTATTTTTAGGATTTTTGAAAGGTCGATTATACAAAAACAATCATACCAAAACTCCTTGAGAGGGCTTACCTTTTAATAAAAATGGAATATATATTATGATTATTGTTTTAAATGTTTTATTCAAGATTTTAGGATTAAGGAATATGAATTAGTTTATATTATATCCCGGTCATAACTCAAATTTCAGAACGTGACAAACAATATGTTACTTTAACAAAAGTTATTGAACTAACTCAATGACAATCTAATGGGAGTGAAGAGAAAAATTGAACGGTAATAGAAGTTGTGGACTAAGTTTAGTATGCTGACATAATTTGTAATATTTAAAATTTTAATCTTATCTAATCTGATGTTATTATTTTATAGTATTATTATTGTCTTGCTCATATATCTAATCTAATCTTACTATTTTTAGTATTATTATTATCTTGCTCATGTATTATTGTTAATATTATACTTAAAAAAATCTTTTTGGATGGAGGAATATAATTTCAAAATAATCAAAAGGTTTAAAATATTCAAAGATCTATTCAGTTTCTTTGATTATTATCTTTATAACTCATCATCAGTTATTTATCATTCTAGATATATGTATATACTCCCTGTATGTATTTATAATATATTATCATTATAGTATAACTATGTATATTTAACCAAAGATATATATTATTATTATAGATATATTCCGTATATATTCTATGTATCTATATATATATATATATATACATATATCATCAACCATTAAGATGATTATTGATTATTTATTTACCCTTAAACCCCTATAATTTTTTTAACCCTTTATAGTAAATTTTCAACAATTGATAATTTAATTTTTTTTCTTATTTTCACTTATTCCTAATTATTTATATATATATATATATATATATATATTCTTTATAGGCCTAATGCTTAATCCTATGACCTTCTTAAGGGCAATGCTACCACTTTATGTCTTATAAGAATCGGGATGTTACAGGGTTCATGGCGGCCTCACCCAACATCTTTAGACCGCTAGACTAACTCTATGTTGATTGTATAAAGTAAATTTTCAGTCTCTTAATATTAATACTGATAATCTCATTAACAAAAATATTAACTCATCAAATTTAAAAGGTGACTCTATAATTAAATGCTACCATGTTGATCTTTAATTTAAAATTTGTAAATTTTATTTTTTTTAAAATAAAATTAATGAAGCTCCACTAAACTTTCAACATCAACAAATCATCTTTCAAAATAGAAAAATATTATATTAAAATATTAAATTTTAAACATATGTTATCAGTATTTAATTATAAAATCACCATTTAAATTTATTAAATCGACATTTTCAGTCAATAAAATTAAAAGTATTAAAATTAAAGAATTTAAAATGCACTATAAATTTAAGGAGTTATACAAAAAATTAATGTAAACTTTTTAATTAAAAAATAAATTATAGTTATTAATTATACAATCTACGATTGATGTAATTAGTTTAATGAATAAAAAATATTGATTAAAATTTCAGAAACGCATTTGAATATTTGAATGGCCTAACGTGTGCGTGTTTGCTTGTTGTGAGCGTGGGTTGTGCGTGTGCGCGTGTAAATACATGCATTTGCATTTTTTTCCTTTCTCCGAGAATTATTATTAAGACAACCACACAGTTGCCACAAGCATTACAAAATTTTTAGCATTTGTCATGCTACCTTATTCAGTCATTTATTAGAATTTATTTTTCAAGAAAAATGTCTTTAATATAGAAATATCATAATCCCTCGTAATTTTATAAGAAGCACTAGTATTTCAAAATGAAAGAAGTACTTATGTTTTCTTCTTTATCAGGGTAAGGCTACTTATCACCTCAATTAATAGCTTATTGGTGATTAATTATATGATGAAATGATCATGTGTAAGAAAACGGGTGCAATATTTATTTATTTCAGAAGGTTTGTATGTGCAATAAACATTGCATATTTCAATTAAATAATTAAATGATAAAGCATGACATTCTACTACTTCGTTTGTTATCGATTTCTTGAGTGCGATAATAATAAAAACTGATATATTGTTTCTTCTGTTTGTGCAATGATTTTAGCATATTATATTCCATATATAATATTATTACCTCTCAATTCTCAATATGTATTTTAATTATTTTTAAGTCTCATGATGCATGAGGAAGCATGAATCTCCATGCAGCTTTAATAAAGCTTCAATTCTGCAAATTTTTTAGCAGTATCATCTTCGCATGAGAGATCTGAAGCAATTCAGAAAGAATAAAAAAAGCAATCTGATTAATTCATTCTGAGGGTTTTGGATATCTCATGGCAGACAACAACGAAGCCAAGGATACTGTCCAAGAGCTCAAAACTAACAACAAATGGTTCAACTTGCCTCTCCTTGTTTTCTTCGAAGATGCATGCGTGTGTGTGTGTGTGTGTGTATAGAGAGAGAGAGTATCATCGTCCACTATTTTCATCTGAAACTGTGTTGTAGTCTTAAACTGAACCAACACATCATCACACTTTCTACTCCCTCTAGTTCTATATAACTAAAAAGATTAGTTTAGTTATTTATAAACAAAGCATGGTAGTTTTCCTAATGTACTTGTTCTAATTCATTTGAATGGGAAACTACTCCCTTTATAGAAAAATTCTCTTAATATACACTATCAATAGGGAGAGTTTAGAAATAAAAATTAGTCATCTGATCCTTAATATAGGACATAATTAAAGAATTGATATTAGTTATAAATATAAGACGTATTTTCTATATTTATCAATTTTTTCTCAAATTACCCATATTAATACTCCCTCAATAATAATCAAATAAGAAATAGAGGTAGAGAGTTAAGGAAGATAATTAAAGTATTTTAGAAAAAATATATCATATTAACTAATTTTTTTAATCTAATCAAATTAATTAAGCATTACATATATTAATGACCTGAGGAATATAAATTTGAAAGGCAAATTAGATTTAGGACCAAAGGGGGTATTATATATGATTCTCAACTAATCATATATTTCCATAGATTTCTAAGAATAAGCTTTACTATTCATAACTTATATATATGAATAGTGCAACATGCTATGTATTTTATTATATATATTGATGAAGATATTGATATTGTGTTGGATATGAACAATATTAATGTGAGTGTAGGAAAGTGTTCAAGTCGGATTCAATTGGTCGGGAACTACTAGGAATGGCAGATTCTGCTTTCATAGGCCATATAGGTACCTATACAAACCTTAAAACATCGCCGTATTCACATGATTTTGGCCATAGAATATTCCAGAATCTATGTGTTGTTCCTTTGTTAGCTAACTTGTGTTCTTGTTTCTTGATGGTGACGATATATATAGGACCTGTGGAACTTGCTGCAGCAGGAGTATCTATATAACCACTGTTCAACCAGGCTTCAAGGATCAACATTTTCCCTCTGGTCAGTGTTACCACATTATTTTGTTGCAGAGGAAGATACTCTCAAGAAAATCTCAGACATTGAAAAAGGTTTACCCATCAAAGAGAACGATAATAACAACAATAACGCTGATGATGATAAGGGTGACAATGTGGAGAAGCATAACAATGATAATAAGAGTAAGACTCTAGTGACATGTCAAAATTTATATATATATATATATATATATATATATATTCCGTGAAGTTTGTATATAGAGGATAAACTTTAGTGCAATATAAGAGGTTGTTGTTATTACGGTCATAGTTCAAATCTTGAAAATAAACTTTCTACTTATGTATTTGAGTATATATGTCCTTATCCAAAACCTATCTAGTGAGAGTTTCGTCTGGACTGCACTTTTAAGTGAAGTTTGTAGATAAATGACTTAATAAACTTATTTGTAAGCTCTTAAAATTAAATTTGCTGAATTATTATCAGAGATCCACACAAACACTACGTCCAAGTCTTTGTTCCTTGGATGCAAGTAGTTGTAACAATCAGAGTAAGAAGACGAAGAAGAAGAAGAAACAAATAGCTTCAGCCTCAACGGCATTAATATTTGGGACAACTATTGGACTCATCCAAGCATCACTTCTCATATTTGCGGCAAAGCCTGTCTTGCCAAACCAATAGGTGTCCTATTTTCTCATCGTTAGCTATGTACTATTATTGTTATGAGTATCATATCGGAAGCTCTACAAGAGAAGTCTGATTTATAAATTTAAGTGGCTCTCCTACCCAACAAACTAAATTTTGGGATAGGCTATCCTTTTAAACTTGTGCTCATAACAACTACATTTATAATTTTTGAACAGTAGAATCACTTATAGTATATAACGAATTGTAAATTTGTTAAATGAATAGGATTCTGCTATGCTGATACTTGCGGAAAGGTTCTTGAAACTGAGAGGACTGGGTTCTCCAGCTGTTCTTCTGGCCTTGTGCATGCAAGGGATCTTCCGAGGCTTCAAGGACACCACAACTCCCTTATATGTTATTGGTATTTATTTATTACTTATATTTTTAATTATCTTTTGTGTGTGTGTATTAGTCAAAAATAGTTTAGTTATTTAAGCCTATATAAATTGATTAATTTGGTTCATTTTAGTTAGCGGATATTCACCGAATGTGGGGTTCGATTCAATACTTATATTTTACTTCAAGTTCGGCCTCCAAGGTGCAGCCATGGCTAATATCATCTCACAGTAAGTATTAATTAATTAATTAATTAATTACTCTTCTATATATTCTAATCAAATCATTTTCATATTATCCAAAAATACTAATTATAATTTCAGGTACTTGATGGCATTGGCTGTCTTTGTGTTGTTGATAAGAAAAGTTAATCTCTCACCTCCTACTATTAAGGATTTGCAAATCTTTCGCTTTCTTAGAAACGAGCTTTATCAATCAATAACTAAATTTTTAAATAAATTATTAATCAAAAAATTCTAATTTAACAATTTTATTGAGTTTTTCTTCAATATTTCTCTATTTCTTTTCCTTGGACTCCACACTTTTGATTTATCATTCTCGTCAATACCTCCAACCGCCTTATGTACATGTCCAAATCAACCTTTAAACAATTTCCTACTATTTTTTCTTTAACAAATATCATATCAACTCTTTATCATATTTTTTATATGGTCACATATCTATCTCAATATCGTTAGCTTTACTACTAGCAGTTACCATCTCAACATTATTGTTAATGATGAAAACATGGTGTGCTAATTCTTTTTTTTTATTATATGTAAAATCTAATAATAGATTGATTATATTGAATGAAATTATGTGCAGGAGGGTTGTTGATGGCAAGAGTAGTAGCAGTAACATTTGTGGTGACATTTGCAGCATCATTAGCAACAAGGTTGTGTCCAATTACAATGGCCGCCCACCAAACCTGTCAACAAGTTTGGCTCACTTCATCC
Source organism: Leucaena leucocephala (assembly GCA_037074615.1). Lineage (NCBI taxonomy): Eukaryota > Viridiplantae > Streptophyta > Magnoliopsida > Fabales > Fabaceae > Leucaena > Leucaena leucocephala. Next base: position 20,609,888 of record CM073543.1, on the reverse strand, counting down.
CTTCTTTCTGATGGTTTAGCTATCGCTATTCAGGTGAATCAATACATCTTTAAAAAAAATTGGGAGAGAATACTAAAAAAAATCTAATTAAAAATAATTTAAGGATTTTTAGAAGTGTTTTCAAGGTAATGAAAACCATATCAGTTATTAAACTTGAAAAAGGTAGTTATTCAAAAATTAATAATGTACTCGTAGTTGTTGAACAAAGTCAACCCAATCATAAATTAAATAATTTAATTTAATTAAAATATATAAAAATGTCTATACATAAACCACATCGTGAGAATTATTTAAATAAAAATATATTCATTCACAAATAAATAAAATATATATGTAATCTATCAACATAAAGTTACTAAACTGTACATCTGGCGAATTATTATTTTTAAAAAATAAAAATAACATCATTTCAAATTTAATAGAGGAAAGGAAAGAAATATATAGAATCAAATCCGACCAACCTTTTCAAAATTCTTGATCACCGAACTAGTTAAAGGGATTGTCCTTAGTTGGTTTTTATTATCATGGTTTTTCCTTCAAATATTCTCTCCTCCATATTTTTCATCCTATAGAAACAAAATATTTTGAAACAAAAATAAAATTACAAAATGATAATTTGATGAGTTAGGGACTTAGGGTGGGTGACAGGCGATATTGGCATGCTCATTTGCCGAGAAAAACTACGCTAAGGCCGAAGCAGCAGCTGTAAGGATACTTCAGGTACGTCATTTTAATCTTACCGCTGATATAATTATTGTTTCAATATCTGAGAGTTCTAAAAGTTCAGTTTTTTTAAAAAAAAAACTTTATTGATATTCAGTTATTAGTTAATAGTGGTTGAATAATATATATGTAGGTAATTTTTTTTTATAAAAAAATTTAGATGGTTCAGTATCTACTAAAAAAACTCTCATTCACCGAAACCCCTAGTGTTCTCCACCTCATCAAAATAGGCTTCCCTGTATGTTTTTTTTTCTCAATCTTTTTAAAATAATATTAAATTTACAAAAATTAAAGTTTTTTGGATTGTTTAAATTCAGTACTTTACAAAAGCATAGAGGTGCATGCTGCTCCTTTTAAAAAACAAAACAAATCATCTTATCTTTAAAACTACTAGCTAATCTAAATTTAAGTCGATCTTACCAGATTTAAAGTTGAAACAATGTTTAAGGAATATATTTAATTTGAATCTAATGAAAACTTACTAGTATACGATACTAAATTACATATTGAATAAAATATGAAGCTCAATATGATATTTAAAAAAGTTAATTATCCCATCTTAACAGCTAATTTTTATAATAAAGTTTGCCATTTTATTACATACCTATTAGAATCGCTTACTATTCAATTCAAGTGATGTGTGTGTGGGGAGTGAATGATGATTGTGAACTTAAATGTTGTGTGTTGAACTGAATGGAACAGTTTGTAGCAGCATCACAACCAATCAATGCATTATCCTTTGTGTTTGACGGAGTCAACTATGGAGCTTCTGATTTCACATATGCAGCAGTTTCCTTGGCAAGTTTAATTTCTCACATACTCTTATATAATTAATTAATTATATTTGTTAAAAAAGAATATAAGATGGGTTTTTTTTATGATATGTGAACATAATGTTTCAGTTATTGGTTTCAATTGTAAGCATTGGAATCGAGTTCGTGCTTTATAAAATGAAAGGGTTTCTTGGGATATGGATTGCTTTGACTATATATATGGCTCTTTGCATGCTTGCTGGAACTTGGAGGTATTAATCTTTTTCGTATCCTTATTTTGATTTTAAGGGTTTATGATCATGATTGCTTTGACCATATATATGCTTGTTCGTTTTCTTTTTGGAGATTATAAGAACTTCAATAACAAATTAGAGAATATTTGTTTAGTTTAATTAATTTAAATGTTTATTTGTTTCAATAATATTGCAGGATGGGAATAGGAACAGGACCTTGGCGTTTCCTCATAGGTTGATTAATTGCCTTAATAAAGTCAAATCGAAGAAAGACAACACTATTCACTTTTTTTTTTACCTACGCAATTTACCAGAGCTTTATCCTAACTTCATATGAATCCAATTCACGTCGCGCACTTGGTTATGGTGAATGAGTCTCTTAATGAGAATTTTCTGCATACGCCAATATTCAAACTCGAGATATTACTTAAATGATATCGAGTCGCTTACCACTCAAACTAACCCAATTGATAACACTATTCACTATTTTATGTGTAAGATAGTTCGACTTATTTCTCAGATTCTACGCTGACGGAAAATTGTGGTTGATATTGTGTTTCTTTCCTTTTGATTATTAGGACAATTTATGTATGTCTCTATTGTAGTATTGTGTAAGTCCACCATCAATATGCTCAAATTTTGTGTTCCTCTTCTGTTTGTGCTGGGACCTAACACATGTTGTAATGATACATTTCAGTGTAATAATTGAGTATTTTAGAGGATTCTTTATATTCCTCATGTATTTTGTATCTGTTAACATTGTTATGTAGCAAAATAAATAAATAATTTCTTTATATAAAATCATGAGTTTAGTTTATGTGCTATATTTGTAAGAATCTTCTAAGAATATTACTCTCTTGTCACATTTAGAAGTAGAGCTTTAGAGCCTGTTTGTTTATATTTTATGTTTTTAGAATAATTTTATAAAATTATTTTTAAAAATAAGTTTTAAAAAAATTGTTTGGATAATTATTCTAAAAATTATTTTTAAAAATAAAAAATTATCCGTTTCAAATGAAAGGAATCACCACGGGTATAGCGAGGGATCTAAACTTATATATATATATATATATATATGTGTGTGTGTGTGTGTATATATATATATAAACCTATATAGGTTTAATTAATAAAAATATGATACATATAATTATTTAGAATATATTCGATTTATAGAAAAATCTTGTAATGATCTTTAGGGCTCCACCCTTCAGTTTCAAATGAAAGGAATCACCACGGGTAGCGAGGGATCTAAACTTTTATATATATATATATATATATATATATATATATATATACACACACACGTATGTATGTATATATTTATATATATATATATAAACTTATATAGATTTAGTTGATAAAAATATAAGATGTATGATTATTTAAAATATGTTCAATTTTTAAATAATATTATTTTATTGTTATTTAAATTGTAGCTCTTAAGAATGTATCTTAACTCTTAGATACATAAGTTTACGTTTGAAGGTAATTGACGGCTCGTCCTACCTGATATTAATATCACTTAAGAGAAAAAAAGACTTTACCCTACATTTAAATCGTGGATAAATCTAACATCTTTCTAAAAAAATTATACTAAAAAATATATATACATATATATTCAATAAATTATTCTAGTATTAAATATGAGCTAATTATGAATTAATTTTGATTCAAAATATAAATTTTTTTTATATAGCTATATGATTAGATCATATTTAAGTATTGCCGAGGATAGTTTTCTAAAAAAAAATTCTACATTCACACATACTCAAACTCAAGGTATTACTTAAACAACTAAAACCTCTAGGCGTTAGTCTAAAACTTAAAACTTTAATTCATTTTATCTTTTATATTTATCATTTCCCCTCTAAAACAATTTATTAAACTTATAAATTGATATAATATAATATTATATAAAGATATTTTATGTATATTATATCATATTTATTACAATTAATTAATTTTTATAATTATTTTTAATATATCTAAAGTAATTAAATAGTTTTATATTAAAAATATAGGATTATTAAAAATGATACATGAATATGAAGATAATTTATAAACCTCGCTTGAAATTAGTTTGGGTATTTATCATTATGACGAGGCTAAATTCATTAGATTTAAACTGTCCAGATTTAATTGGGATGGTCCAAATTAATTTTTATCTTCATTTTTAAAAACATTTTGATAATTATAATCTTAAATAAAAGATAAGTATTTTGATAAAAACATTTTAAACATAAGTATTTTTATAATTAAAAAATTATCTTAAAAAATATTATTTTATTAAATATAGAAGAGATGAGAGATGATAAAAAAAAGAAAAAAGAGGAGTGAGGGTGTAAAAAAATAAAGATAAAATAGTAATTAAATAGTCTATAAACTTTTTTATTATTCTATAAATTAGTTTTAATAACTTATCTAAAATATTAATTTTAAATTATAATTTAATTTAAAAAATAAATAAATATAATTATTTATTTTAAAAAATTAAACTAAAATTTTAGTGAGTTTATAAAACCTGTGATTTTCAAACACAGTCTAAATCAAAATTTACAATTGTTTCTTCAGATATTTTTGTAAGAACATGTCATTAAATTGTTCGTTTTAGACCTAAAGTTACGTTTGCTAACATAAAAAACAAATTTATAAAGATAGAAATAGAAATAAAAATAAAATTAGATTAAAAATTTATTTTAAAAATTTATTTAATAAGATAAAAATAAGTATAAAATTAATATATATATTTTTATAAATTAAAATAAAATATTTTAAAATATTTTTTTATAATTTTAAAAAAATAAAATTATTTAAAAATTTATAATTAAAATAAAATTATCTAAAAAATTTCACTTTCCCTTCTATTTTTAATTTTTTAATTTTCAATTTTTCTGATATAACTAAAATAATTTAAAATATTAAAAATAAAAGTAACTTCAACATACCAAATAAAAGAAATGAAAAAATCCACTTTCACTTTTCCTTCCCACCCCAACTTTAATTGTACTAAACATATCCTAATAATACATTTGATAAGATATAAGAATTTTTTATAAAAATAAAAATAAAATTAAAATTAACCATAAAATAAGTTTTAAAAATATATTTTAGTATAAAAATAAATATAAAATTAATATATATATTTTTTTTTTATAATTTACAAATAAAATAATTTTTTATAATTTAAAAATAGTTAAAATTATCTAAAAAATTTATAATTTGAATAAAATTATCTAAAAAATTTATTTCCAATTCTATCATCTTAATATCTAATTTTTTTATAAAATTAAAATAATTTAAAATATTAAAAATAAAAATAATTTGCATCATACCAATATAAATTTTATTTCTATTTCTACTTTCCCACCCTCAATTTCCTCCAATCAAACGTAAAGTAAATGTCATCCCAAAAAGTATAAAAATATTGTCAATAATATATTGTATATAATTGACATTTACTGCAATCCAAAATATAAATTCTATTTACCTAATGAGAAAGCAAATTATTACTAGATCTTCTTTTTGACGAAGACTTCTGATAAGTCTATCTTAACACTAAACACCTCCTTATGTGACAAGTCTATCTTACGCGTGAGATTGTAAATTCGAACCTCTATGACGGTAAGTTTGTTGCGCGAATGACGGCCAAAAAATCTCATTAAATTTATATAAAAAATTACATTATTTACCATTATTACCCCTATTAAATTCTAAGATGACTATACATTTAATTACAGATAAGGGTAAATCAAGGGAAGAAAAAAAAAGCTTAAAAAAACACTTTAAACTTAATTTTAGGAGCCCCTGCATATAAAAAGATAACCTGACCAAACATGAACACGATGTTTAGTTAAGCTATATGGTAACCTCATAATCTCTAATGCAATAAGAGAGAAACTTATAAAACTTATATTTAATAGAAAAAACTAATCTCTCTCAATAAATAAATATTTAAAATTCTATTAGAAAAATATATATATTTAATTTCACAATACCTTAAATAAGACTATCATCTATAAAATGATATTTAGAAGGAAAAAAAAACAGATAGAAACCTCAAGTAAAATGGTACAAACGTGTCATGTAAATCACTCCTATTTATGGTGTCTCTCTCCTTCCAATTCTACATTGTTTGCTGCATCAAAATGTCAAGGTGACTCTCAAGTGAATGGCCCACACCTTGCAAAGCCCTTTATATCATACCTTACCTTCCCTCTCAAGTACCCAAGAAAATTTCGTGAGCCTATCCTCTTTAAAAATATTTTGTATAAAAAAAAAAACATCCCCCAACTAACACCAGAACCAAGATGATCCCATGTTGACTTTCCAGTGACCAAATCACATCCTCAAAGAACTCTACTACAAAATATTTCCTTAACTACATTCTATTCACATTCCACAATTTTCCCTAACCATTTTTAATATAAAAATAATCAAGTGTCCAATGTTGACGTGACAAAAGAAAAATTCTTTTCCCTAACCATTTTTCCCTAAACTGTGCTTCTAGAAAAATTCTTTATTAGAAGAAACAAATCTTACTTCAGTTATCTATACACATTAATCTCTATCGGGTAGTTTCTACTAAAGAAAAATGAATCAAATTTTGAAAGTGCAAATCTGATAATTATCCACAACCCTGAGCTGAAAGCATATCAACGTAGTATCAAAGGATATCAATCTTGTCCAGTAAATTTTACTTCGAGCACATCTCCCAAGCATTAACAATATCAACAAGCAATCTTATTTTAATGATGAACTGATCACTCAACTTCAAATCAAAATGATACAAAAGATCAGGAAGATAAACTATCCCCCCCTTCATCATCCACCACCTCCCCGATCTAATCAATCAACAAGCAATTTTTAACATCCAATGGGATTCCGGGCAGAAAAACTGATGACACGCCAACCAAAAAGAAGAAAAAGAAATTGCATTGAATTTATATAACCACTACAATTCAATTTATACAACGTCAAAAGACATTATATCCTCAGTTCTCACTATGTCTAAAGTGATCTAACCAGCAATAAATATTCAATGGTACAGATCACTGATTCCTTCAGAAGAAACTCCACTTTCTATATGCAAATAGGAAATTACAGCTAGGTAAAACATTAGAAAGATTAACATCATGAAAACAAACGCAACTGTTTGGTTTTCTTGCAGCATAAACCATCCAGCTTTCTTTGAAATGGGGTAGAGAGCAAAATGAACAAACTGGAGATCCAGAAACGGGGGATTTTGGAAGAAAAACACCTAACCACAACAGGGGGATCTCTTCTATTGAGAAATATTGGCAAGGCGAGAGGCTTCTTCCCCTCTTTTAAGCTCTGTAGTAAAATAATAAATGATAGAATTTTGAAATGAAAAGAAATAGAACAATATTCTTCAACAAGTTTGCAATCAACCTCTGCTTCAGCACCACTCTTGATAACTCCCTTCTTGCCACCCACCCGAAAAAAAATTCGCCAAATGAATATAATACCTCATGAAATTAATTACCTATCTCAATAGCATGTAATGGGTCAGATTGACTTAGACAGCAAGCTGATCCAGCTGCATTTGCTCAAGCCAAGCTCCTACAACAGAATTATCAACGGATTCAACTTGAGATATTGAAGTCAGTTTTTCCGCAGATGCCATTGGACCAGAAGCTGCACGCTTCTCCTTCATCATCTCAGGTGGGGATTCCTTGACGAGGGACTGAACCCAAGATAGATCAGGCTCTTCCCCATTGTTCCCGTGATCAAATGAAGACAATTTTCGCAATCTACCCAATTCATCTCCATTCATTGACCAATCAACTTTCCCAGTAGGAGATCCCCAATTAGACCATGAGTTACCAGGAGAACCAACAGCTGAAGCAGGAATTTTGGAACCAAGTTCCCTTGAACTAAGACTTCGCAGCTGTTGCTGCTGCTGTTGTTTCTCACGCTGAGCAAATGGAGATAACCGAGAGCTCATGGGAGATATTGGATCCACACTTCTGGGCGACATCCTTCCAGGAGAAGACGCACCAAATGGAGCCTGCAATAGAGGATGCTCAGCATGCTTAGGAGATAAAACATTTGTATTTATTGGTGATAGCATACTTTGAATCTGTTGAAACTGATTGAGAACAGCAGATTTGTGTGTGGGAGAAAAAACAGAACCCGCTGCTGGATCAGAATACCGAGGAGATGAAGAAATTTCATTAGAAAATAGCTCTTCAAGATTAGATGGAGTTAGTGTCTTGGACCGACCAGATCGGTTCAAAGCAACAGCACCAGGACGGGGCTGGGAGAAACAGCCCATATCATTCAAGAGGTGTTGCTGGCCATCAAATTCTGGCAACATGTTCAAGTCTTGTGGTGGAATGTCACGAGCACTTAGAGAAGATCTCAAGCGACTAGATTGAAGATTAATTCCAGGAAGATGAAGGGCTGGCACATTGGGCTGTGGCCAGGCTCCAGATGAATGTGAGATGCCATTACCAGATGGAGACATCGGCTGGGTAAAGTGAGATGGTGACATAGAAGACACAGATGAAAGAGAACCAGGCAACAGGTTCATTGCAGCAGCCATGTCCATGACATTGGGAGCAGAGGCAGATGCTCGTGGAGAAGGGACAGCAGATCCAGTGGACACATAAAGTGGACGCAACTCTTCTGCTGTGTGAGCAAAAAAGCACACCCTTCTGTTACAGTTTGTGCCATCTTTGCAGAGCCGAGTGCGATACTGAGCAGGGTGTAGCCAGCATTCAAATACTCCATGTGCATATTCACACATATCCCCTCGCCTACAAGCCCCCTTCTGAAAATCAGGGCAAGGCACACAGCTGTAATGGAATTTCCTGGGGTCTCTCCTACGAGCATTCTCTCCTGGATGAACAAAAGGACACTCAGTCCAATCATGAGAGTATGCACGGGAGCAAGGACGGACCTTGAATGAGAACATGCGAAACTCATCTGTTGCATAAATGCTGTTTTTTATGTCAGGAAGTGATGGATCAATTGGATACTCCTTCTTCTCCGAGGTAGAGCTAACAGGGGTATCAGGGAACTTTGAGGCCACTGGAGAAGAAGGAGAGCCTGAAGGAGAGGATGGTAATCCATTCTCGGGAGAAAATAAATGGGCAGGTAAACCAGGACTTGATGAATTAACAGGCACTGGAATAGAGCAGTCACCAGTGGAGTCATTAAACGCACTATCAGAAAGAAGTTCTTCAAGTATTGCTCTCATGACTCGCAGCTTCGGATGAACAACAATAACATCAACAGGACGATTTCCATTAGCATCCTTGCAAGTAAGATCAGCACCAGCTTCTAAAAGAAGCTTCACAACATCAACCGCATTATTAGATCCGCCTGAAGCAGCACAGTGAAGGGCAGTAATCTTGCTTATCCCACACGTGAAATTAACATTGGCCTCTGGATAAGAGAGTATAAGCTTGAGAACATCCATACTACCATAGGTTGCAGCAGCCATTAATGGAGTTCTATCGTCAAGGATAATTTGCTTTGACCCAATTTGGCGACAATACCAAATCCCAACTTCATTTATTGAAGAAACATCCCTATCTAGCAGTAGCTTAAAACCTTCAACATCATTGTTAGCAGCAAGTTCCAGTAAGCTGGAAAAAGAATCTTCTGTGTGAACAGTTAGCTTTTTCATGTCTTTGATGTTAGTTGCGCCTTCTAGAGTAGATGAAGATAAAGTTGAAGAGGATTTTGATTTATCTGGACCGCTGCACATGATTCAGTTAGCCGCAGCACAAAACAATCATGAAGCTTGATGAGAACAGCAAGAAAAAAAAACAAATAATAAATTAAGAATAACAGGAGATCGATCGCAAGACTTTTTACTGCAGATCAAACAAATATCAAGCTCAAAACAGCAAAACTTGAGGAAGGAGCAGAAAGGTGAATATGAAGAAATGAATTATCCAAGGACAAAATGCTAAAAAAAACACATCTTCACACATATTTGCAGAAATAACAGATGAAACTGAAGGTCTATACCAAGGAGAAGAGGGACGGAGGGGCGAAAATACATGGAAAGTGATTAAACAAAACATGCTCAGGCTGATATCCAGATAGTCCATAAAATATAAAACGGGCTATAGTAAATAAAACATGAACCAACTCAACCAAGCAAAAGGTCTGGCTTCTCTTCCATAAATTAATTGGCTAGGGTATCAGCTTTGCAAAATCGCTTTGCTTATACAATAAGCTAGTAGAGGATATGCTCAATCTACACCACAACCACAAAACAAATTCTCCAGTGAACTAGATCTGGAGAAAATCGAGAATCATCTCTTTAAACAGAATGATTAAAGTAAAACCCTTCCCGACAAAATTACAAAATTAAAAACAATATGTAAAGATAAGGAAATGATTCTTATTCCAAACAAAGAAAAAAGCCACCTGCTATGGAGATCAAGAAAATAATGCCGGGTAAGAGGTCCAAGTTACAAATTTAATGCACAAATTATGTTTAAAAGAAAATATCATACGTCAGGAAAGACATGGCTGCAAATCTAAGGTTCAGGACAGTCCTCAGAAATTGAAGGGAATTGCCGATCAACTTCAGAATCCTTAACCAACGTTAATTTGAACTACCTAACAAAACCACCGAATGATGATGAGAAAAAGTAGATAGTTTAAAATACCCAAGTAATGTTAAGTTTTCCTTTCACCCGTCATCTCTTAGCCCAAACTATCAGTGACTGAGAGAAATATAAGATGATAAAATTTACGCAAGTTGACATTAACATGATAGACAAGTAAAAGCGTGAATTTTTTGTATCAGAGTGACACCTTCATCATCATCTCAGAAGTTGCAGATCGAGTTATAAAACCACAAATAAAACCAAAACTTCAGGAAAAAAAATCGAAGCAAAAACGAAGGACAGAATCATTTCAATCCAAGGTCAAAACTCACCAATCTATCAGCGGATGAGGTGAAGATCAGCTTGTGAATTCGGTGGAAAAACTAAAATTACCTACTCTCAACAGTGTGAACAGAAATTACAAGAGCCGAACAAATCTCTAGCATACAAAAAGATCTGGTATAGATTAACTTCAAAGCTTCCATCTCCATCGATAATACCGAGGATCCATGGGGAAGAAAGATCAGAGGGGCACCAAAAAAATTGCAAAGGAAAAGTAACGTCTAGAAATTGAAATGAACTGAAATGAAATGCAGAGAAATTTAGGGCGAATTTAAATTTTGGGGCTGATTCTGAAATGAAGATGAAATGTTACTGAAATACACGCCAAATGAAGTCCAAATGAAGTCTCACGTGGGGCAGTCGAACCGAACTATCCGGTTTACATGTTAAAGTTAAATGAATCCGGCTTGAACCGGTGGACGTGGTTGTGTGGGAGATTTATTGGAATCTTAAATCGGAATGGAATTGAGATTTGGAATCCGCCAATAAGGAAGTGACATTTGGAGGAAAGAACGGGTTAGTTTGTCGTGTGAATTGTGCTAGGAGAGTCAAATCGATGGAAAAGGCCCGGAGCACCAGACCAAAAAGTCATCGCCCCAAAGTATTTTGCTATTCTGCCCTCCAATTTTTCTTTATTTTTACTTTTGTGCCATACAAGTTTTCGGAATTTACCATTTCTCATTTGGCTACTCAAAGCTAAGGTATGCCCCTAACATCCTACACACACATATGCATGCATAGCTGTTTTTTTTTTTTTTTCAACAGTTGTTTTATAATACCTCTTTCAATTAAGTTTTATGCTTATTGGTTACAAATTTTTAGGAGGTTCACAATATAAAAAATTAATTTTTATTTTTTTTATTTAACTATACCTTCATTTATAAATTTTAATTTAGTATAATTTAATTATTATGATTTTAACTATTATAATTTATTATTTTAATTTTAATTTTATATAACTAAATTTTTCAATTATCACGTGATGCAACTACTTTATAAAATTTAAAGAGAAAATTTTAAATAGTTAAACTTAAATTATAGGAGTAGAAGGATTAATCTTTTCTATTTTAAAATATTTAAATTCATTATAATTTTTTTAATTAAATAATTTAAAATATTAAAAAAAGAAAAAATAGAGAGATGATGAAAATAGAGAAAATGAATCCTATAAACTTTGAATTTTTTCAATCAAACTTCAATTTCAAAATATAAAAAAAGGTACAAATTTTAATATTTTATTAAGCTAAAAAAATTCAATTTTTATATTTATTACAACGTATCGTTTATTTGATTTTGTGAAAATCAAAGTATTATTATTCGTACAAAAAATTAATGATCAAAGGTTTGCCGTTTAGGTCTGTTATCCCACTGGAAGCTTTTTTTTTTTTTTTGGATAAGCTGAAAAAGAAGCTAAAATTATTATTATTGAAAGTACATGTTGGGAAGACACAAATTTTATAAAGCAACATACTTTCTCATGGAGCCAATCTTTATATTCTTTTGTGGCTGTGACTAAATTTGGAGTTGTTCTTACCATTATTGGTAAGTTGGATCGGTTGAGTTATATACAAATTAAGTAAATCTAAAACAATATATATAAATAGTTGCGATCTTCTTTTAATGCATATTAATAGTGCGACTTTTAATATAAATTATTTTATTTTAAATATATAAGTTAATAAAAAGTTAATTTTAGTCTATATATTCTATTTTTTATATTTATGATTTTTTTATATTAATATAGAACTTAAAAATTAAAATTAATATACAATCTAACGTTAAATAATTATTTTAAATAAATAAGGTCAAATTTATTATAATTAACTATTTAATTTAAATTATTTAATAAATTAATTAATAAAATAGCTAATTAAAGGAGTATATATTTTGTATTAATGTTAAGTTTTTTTCATTTTAGTTAATTAAATCATTGTATGAATGGTTAAATGAAAATTTGCTACGAAAATTGATAAATAATTTTATTTTAAAATTCATTTCACCTAATAATAAATGTTTGTGGCAAACTTTTACAAAAATAATTATGCAATAGGACATGACAGTGATTAAGTGCCTATCGTTTTAAAAGGATTTTTAATTTTAATTTTAATTTTAATTTTAATAAAATTTAAAATAAATAACTATATTTATTTAAAAAATATATTAAATTATACTTTAGGATTAAAATTTTAAATAAATTAATGAAAATAATAAAAAAAATTATAAACTACCCAATTATTATTTTATTTTTATTTTTTCTTATACCTTATATCATCTTTCTTCTCTCTTTTTCACCCTTTCTCTTCTATCTTTTATTTTTTTTTATCTTTCCTTTGTCATTTTTCTTATTTTTAATAAAATTATAATATTTTTATTAATTTTTTAGTTATAAAAATTTTTCTAATAATAAATATCTAAATTCTTATTTATTTATAATTATTTTTTTATAAATTCTTTCCTGAAAAATTTTTTCTAAAAGTTTTTTAAAAAAATTTATAAATTATTTTTTAAACTTTTTTCTATACAATCTTACGTAATATAAACAAATATGATATCGAAATGGAAGATGACTCATGGGAAATATATCTATAAAAGTAATATATATGAAAATGAAACATGTGCAACTATTCAAAATTAGGTGACTAGGTAATAGTCAAATCAAATTTTGAATGTACCTATGTCAATTTGTTTTTCTGTGTGCCAGCAAAATATTAAAAAGTATAATTGGTCCAGTTTCATGTCCTATACAATGTATTGTTTATAATTTTTAAATAATATAATTTATGAGATTTTTGTATTAAATATATATTCTCTTAATTAAATTTTTGCATCACAGTTGATAATTTGTGATCAATTGGCCGAGAATCATCAATCAACATACAGCAAGCTTGAATTAATAATTCATTTAAAAATCTAATTGCTAATTACATATACAATAATATCATATTATTTATATAATTAATCATATTTAGTAGAATAAAAGTTTTTATTGGTATCGTTATATAGGTTTATTGTAAAATTTTTAAAATTTGATTTGTATCTTGAGTTGTACACATTTTTTCCCCTTAATATTTCATCCTTCATTCAACTTTTCCCATCCCCATTTTAAATTTTGAATAGTTTATATATATAATTATATTTTAAATGACCTTTTTCTTAAAAGAAAAAATTTAGGTGTTATAAATTAAGAATTAGATATCTTGAATTTATAAAAGGTAAAGTAATATTTAATATTTTTATTTTGTTTTTTAAGTTTAATTAATATTATAATTTTATTTGTGGTATAATTTTACTTATAATCTTTTAATTTAAAATTTTGTACCTATAATATTTTTAATTTAATATAATTTTACTCAAATTATTATTTCTCAATAACTAAAAATTATACAAAATTAAAAAGATTATAATTAAAATTATACTAAATTAAAAATATTATAGGTAAAATTGTATTATAAATAAGATTAAAATATTGATTATATCTGATAAATAAGATTAAAATATTAATACTGTTTTACCTTTTGCAAAAGCATACTTGTTCAAGTGTAAGGTGTGATTTCAGTTAAAAGGTTCATTTATATTGACAATTTGGTAAAGTTGAGAATGTTTTGATTGATTAAAAATATTCCTTTAAAATTTCTTTAAATTCAGTTAATAATAATTAATAAATCCAAAAGGGTGCTGCTCAATAATTATTATTTTTTGTTTGGCCTAATTAATTAATAATTCCATGGTGTGTGCCCACAAAAGCAAATAGTGATGTGCTTGTAAGAGAAGTAATGTGGGAATTGGGAAACCATCGTCCTTTTTTAGAAAAAACATAAATTTAAAGCTTAGTTTTTAAGGTAATTTGAAAACTCTGTTTCTTTGATCTGATTTGATGCTGTTGATGCATAACATGCCACCCTTCTTGCCAATGACGTTAACTTCTCAACATCATGGATTTATAAAGGCCACACATTTAGATATATATTTCTTTTTCTATTTCTCTCTCTCTCTTTGTATTTATCCTTCAAAGAGTCAAAGCTACTGCCCTAATTATAGGGCCATTGAACATTCTTTCGGATAAGATGTATCTTATATTTTCTTATAAATTTTAAATTAAATTATTAATGTAGAGATTAATACTTTTTATTTTTCAAATTTACACTCCTATAATCTAAAATATAAAATTTATTTAAATTAATTAGATTAAAAATGTTAATTAATAATATATTTTTTAAAAATATTATAATATTCAATCTTCTTCTCTTATTTGTTGTTAAAAAATTATTAATATGAATAATTTTTAAAAAATAATAAATATAAAAAATAAATCTAATATTTACAATTAAGATTAACAAGGAATAATTTTTTTTAAAACTTTCTATTTTATTTTAATATATTAAGAATATTTTCTATCAAATGAGTAATTTTTAGATAAATAATTAAAATTAATATTTTAAGAAATCAACACATATTTTTTTCAAAAATAACTAATTAATAATTTTTTAATTCTTATAGTTTAATTATATAGCTCTTATATTTAATATTAAATAAATATTATTTTTTTAATTTAATTATTATATAATGTACATTATACACACCCGACATAATATCTCTATAATATATAATATATAACATTATATTATATATTAAATTATTAATTAAATAAATTAAATTAAAAAATAATAAAATAGATTGAGGTGGTACTTTTAATATATAGTATTAAAAATGATTTCTTAAATTAATTTCTTAAAATTAATATATAGCCATTTTTCTTTTTTTTTCTATTGTTCATTAAAAAAAGGAACAAAACATTGTTTCTTTATTTTTCTCCCTTGTCCAAGACATAGTCTCTTTTGTTTTCTGATTCTTCTTCGCTCCATAATTAAACACCACAATGAGATTGATTGGCTTGACCCTACTTTGAACCGAATAATAATAATAATCAATAAATGTGCTTTATTATAATGATAAGAAATACAAATTAATTTTTAATTTTGCTTTAGGTTCTGTAATGAATACAATCATTGATCAAGAGAATAAGCGTGCGTCGTTTAGGTTAGCATTGATTAAACATGCCTAATCAAGATAATCATTTGATGATTAATTATTTTGTTGTTTTAAGGTCATCATTGTTCAAAGTATGAGCAATAATACCTCTTTATTCCAATATAAGCAAACACATTTATTTTATGCAATAAAATTTTAGAAAAGTTAGATCTCAAAAGTTGACCAGAGTCAGACATATCTACATATTCAAAAAATATTTATAGAGTCATTTGTAAATTATTGATTGACAGTCAAATTTAAGCTTACAAAATTGTGAATTATAAATAAACACATGTTAAGAAAACAGCCTACGTGTTTTATGGATTTAAGGTGTTTTACGTGGATTATATAAATATATTGGGAATATTGACTTTTTATTTAAAATAATATATATTTTAGTGTTTCATAATTTAATTACAAGATCGCCATTATTAGATGATCACGTAAATTATTTGCTAGTTTGTTGAGTTAAAGTTTAATTATATAAGGCCCGTTTAGATAAAATTTTAAAAATAGATTTATAAAAAAAATAATTTTTTAGCAGCTTATAGAAAATGATTTTTAGATAAGAGTTTATAAAAAAATAGTTTGAAATGAATGAGTGTTTGGATAGTTATTTTTAAAATTATTTTTATTATTGGTAAATTATGAAAAATTGTATGAGAATTAAATGGGGAGAGATAAGATATAAGAGGAGAGATAAGAGATAGTATAAAAAAGAAAAGAGAGAATGTGTCAGAAAAAGTAATAGAGAGGAGAGAGGAGAGAAGGTATAAGAAAAAATATAAATAATTTAATAATTAGTTAGTTCATAAGTTATTTTGCTATTTCATAAACTATTCTGACAAATTTATCTGAAATTTTAATTTTAAACAATAATTTAATTCGAAAGCTCATTTAAACAAATATAACAATTTATTTTAAAATTTGTTCAAACTAAGATTTTATTTTAAAAAAACTTTTAAAACTATGGTCTAGTGAAAACTAAATAAACCCATAATCTTCATCTAAAAATATTGAAATATATCAATTATCGATAATTTTTTTTAGTCGTCCGTATTTCTAATAATGTTGCTATAGCATTATTTTATCTGGTATTTTTTTAACATTATTTTATAGAATTAAAATGTAAATAGAATAAAATGTAATTGTTTCTCTCTTTTTTTGTCAAGAAAAATGCAATTATTTCATTCCGTGTTGTATCCTTATCATATAACTGCATGAGAAAAATTGGACTTATCTCCTAATGAGCATGGCATAATATCAACTAAATAAAAGTTACTTTAATTTAAATTTTAAATAGTTTTCTTATAAATCAAAAACGATTTTATACTGCATTGTAAGTTTCAAGTAAAATATTCTTTAAAAAAAGATTGAATTAAAACAGAATAATATTTTTTAAAAAATAATCATCTTGTTTTTAAAATACCATGTATTTGAAATTAAAATAAATTTTATGGAAAATCCATTGTTCTTTCCTAAATCTGTGTGTATTTTTCAAATAAATAGAATAATTAATTATAGAAATAATCAAAGAAAAGAGTAATAATATGATATGTAACAAACATTATCATATACACTATATACATTTCATGGTATATCAGATCAAATTGAATGAACAAATGGTATTATTTATGGTTCGTATCCATTAATATAAAAATTAAAGAATAGAAATATTGCAAGTAAGCAGGGGATATAATTTTTTTTCTCTAATGCGTGAACACTTTCCTATGTCTTCTTTCAAGTTTTTTTTTGTTATACAAATTTAAAAAAAAAAATTCATCTCACACACAATATAAGAACAGAATAAAAATTATATTCTTTTTAGACGATATTAATATTAAATAAAATGAGACGTCTATTATTCTTAAATATAAATCTAAATACCGTCTCTTTCAAGCTAAACTCTAGTTACTATCAATTTTTTTTATTATTTAATAAAAATTATATAGTACTTAATATTCTACTTTTATTTTTTATATGTATTTAATATTTTAATTTTAATTATAGTATAATTTTTTTAATTTTGTGTAATTTTACCCATAATATTTTTAATTTAGTGTAATTTTACATATAATTTTATTTTTTAAATACTAAAATATACTAAATTAAAAATATTATAGATAAAATTATACTAAATTAAAAATATTATAGATAAAATTGTATCATAAATAATATTAGAATATTGAATACATATAAAAAATAAAATTAAAATATTATATTATATATAACTCTTTTAATTAAATTAAAATAATATCTCAGTTAATAGTTAAAAATTAATTTTATTAAAATATAAAAATTATTAAAATGAATTTTGCCTATCTCTTGTACTGACAATGGGATTAATGCATTTGCTGATATGTTTTGGGTTATTAGATCATGTCTATTTCAGAAGACTCAGGCTTTTTTTTTATGTATTTTATTTTATCTTTAAAATAAAATTATCTTTTAATAAAAATATAAATGAAGGGAGGAAACGAAAAAGAAAGGACACCCAAAATTTAAGCAAAATGAGAAGAGATGTGGAAAAATGTCTAAAAGAAGATAAATAATAAAAATAAAAATAAAATATTGATGGATATATAAGTGAAAAGACAAGCAGCCAAAAAAAGACAAAACAAGTAAGAAGCATCCTAAAGTCTGAAAACGACATGCCCATTTAAAGCTATCCCCACCTTCCCAACCTCCCCCTTGGCGGGATAAAATTTCTTACTTCTTTTATTTCTTTTCTTTTATTTTTTCCAATAAGAACTCCCCAAAATCATGGACTCATAGCATACTTATGACAATAAGTCAACAACACTAAAACTCAATTTATTTAGTTGGTTGGTTGGTAAATTGGTGGACTAATTTTTTTGACCAATTCAATTAAAAATTTTGAATAAACCAATTATTAGCATCTTGTTTATAAGTACAATAAATATTTATAAAAATATTTATAAATTATCTATTAACAAAAATATTATATTAAAAATAAAATTTAAATTTATAAACTTATGAATTACTAGTCAAAATTCTTAGTCAATGAATCAAGATCATAAGAAACTATTTATTTTTTTTATGAAATATCCTAATTAATTTGTCAATTTTCACCCAAAAAATTCTAAATTAATTTGGTCCCTTCTTTTATCCCTTTTCCTAGCTAGTGAACAAAAGTATTCCTAAAATGTTCATGGTTTGATAATAATATTAATTTTCTTAACTTCTATATCTAAACAAAGTGATCCCCTAAATCTCAAATATTGTACAAAATTTGAAGCATGTATATATTAAAATTTATTGTAAATAATTCCAATTCTTATAAATTCAATACTCATAATTATATTAAAAAAAGTAATAATAATAATAATAATAATAATAATAATAAGGCATGCATGTCCCTATCCATTGTGTGTCATTTTTTCTTCCTAGACAAATTGGCTCCTGCCAAACCATACAAAAGCATCTTTAATTATCTATTTATTTCGTTGATAAACATACAAAAGCATCTTTTAATGTCAATGGAAAAGGACTGTTTCTTATTGGAGCTTTCTGTTTAGTTCCCTCCAAAGGTGCCATTCCGCGGTAGGCCCTTGCCACCCATTTCCCTTCCTCTATTATTGTTACATCTTAATCTCTAATCTCCATACACTTGGCCCCTCCGCATATGGTTTCACACATCCCAATTTTCCATAGTACAATTAATCTGTGTTTACTAGGGTAGGCTTCTCCCCATCCCACTTTTTATTTTTCAAAAAAGTAATATAAGTATTATATCATATTTATATTTATAATTATTATATATATAATTTGTGTTTAGCAAGTGCTAAATATTAAATTTTTAAAAAAAAATTAGTTGAAATTTTAATTTAAATTTTTTAAAAATACATAATTATATTTATTTTAAAAAAATAAAATTAAAATATGATTTAAAATTAAAATTTTATATAAACTAGTGAAACTAGTTTTTAGAAAAATAAAAAAATTTATAAATTATTTAATTATTATTTTACCCATATTTTTTCTTACATAATCTCCCCTCTCTCTTTTTACCCCTATCTTATTTATTCTCTTCTTTATTTTATATCTTTTTTATCCTCTCTATTCTATCTAATTTTTTTTCTATTTTATATCATCTGTCATCTCTTTTACTTTTAATTAAAATATATTCTTTTTAATAATTTATTAATAATAAAAATACTTCTAAAAATAATTATCTAAATACTCATTTATTTAAAATTATTTTTTCATAAATTCTTCTCTAAAAGTTATTTTTTAAAAATTATCTTAAAATTATTTTTTAAAAAATTATCTAAACTAGTTATATATATACTCATTATAAATATACTCAATAATTATAATATTTATATATGCATTATAATTATACAATGTATATAACAAAATACTAAAGTTTTAAAAATATATATAGAGACGGGTGTCCTATATCTTCTCTTAGGATAATTTTTGTCTACTCTTGATTTGATCGGGATTGGGACAAATTGGTTGGACAAAACAATGATAAACATCTATAATATTGAGTTGGGTTGATTACATCTATTTTTAATTGAATTTTACATTATAAAATTTTAAAAATAAAATTAATTGATCGATTGATAATTAAAAAATATATGATACCTCATACTTCATAGAGATTGAGGGATGTATGTAAACGAAATGCCCTGGCCTATTTAGAAGGTGGACTCTTATGATTTAAGAGTATGTTGTGTTCTAGGAAGAGATTGATATAGAGAAATATAAAGTAATGTTAATGACTGTTACCTAGTTTTTTAAGAAAGAAGATGCAAAATAATTTATTTTTATTTTAAAAATCAATTAAAAAATAAGATTAAAATGATTGAAATACTCCTCAACATATATTCGTCTAATACATATCTAAATAATTATTTTAAATAATTAGTTATTTTTTTATCTCTATGTATATGTATTATTATTTATTATATTAGAAATAATCATATTTAAGATACTGTCAAACACTATATATGAGTACATCTTTTAATAAAAATTTAAATTTATATTTATCATATTGTACAATATTAACTCATTCTATTAAATCTAACCACAGTTAATACTTAGGTTGTTTTTAGAGAGAAATATAATGACTTTTATTGAGTTTTGTATTAAAAAAATATAGAGACATTCCATCTATTTTTAAAACCAACATGTTAGTCCAATTTGTAACATCAGTAAGAATATTTAGTTAAATATATTTTAAGAAACTAATTTATTGACAAAGGTAATTAATTATTAAATTTGATGTGATATTTGGATAGTTTTCTCTTCCATAGTGTTTAAAAAATATCCTAACACATGTACATTACACTGAATAGACTTTCTTTATCATACCTTGCAAATGTGCAATGTATTTTCATATGATTCTTGATGTTATCTATTGTGAAAGTTGTTTAGATAGTGTCTCTAGTAGTTCATAATCACTACAAGATAATATAGTTTCAGAATTCTTTGTTTTAAAAATCAATTGGTATATATTAATCAATACTTTATAGAATAATTTTATTAAGATGTAGAGATTATTAAAATAGATTTTATATCTCATGATTATTTTTTAATAAAAATTAGGCTATATTTTGTAGTTAATAGCTTAGAGACTAATCTGTATAAAAAATATTTTTTAATAATTTTTATATCTTAAAATAATTAATTTTTAAGTTATAGGGATAAATTTATTTTGCCAGAAGGGAAGGCACCTTCTTAAAGATGAAATATTTTTTTTTGGTACAAGAGAGGGCTAAGTGCCCAATATCAAGAATCTATTTCAGAAGGGGATTAGATCCCAAACGATCAGAAATAACTAGAGACTCCAAATGTGGAGGACATGAATATAATATTGCCATAGTAATCAAACTATCTTTAGGCATGGCATCTGCTACCTTGTTATAAACTCTTGAGATATATTGGAGCTTCAGTTTCCAAGCCCATTGGAAGAGGCTTTGTATTTGTAGAACTATCATATTGCATATATCCACATTTCCATGAGACAACATATCAACCACATTCTTTGAATCAGATTCTAGGATAATTTTCTTGAACCCTAGATCCCAAGCCAGATTAAGACCTTTATACACTGCCCATAACTCAGCTTCCAATACAGAACAAGAGCCCAATTGATTTGTAAATCCAGCTACCCATCTTGCTGCTTGATCTCTTATAACTCCACCATATCCTGCGCTATTTTGCTCAGCCGTACAAGCTCCATCAACATTCACTTTGAACCATCCTAAAGGTGAAGGTTGGGATTATACGATCACTAATTTAAGTTTTCCTCTTGAATCTGGACAAAGCTCTTCCACGATTTCATAATAACCATGTAAGGATCTAACGGTTTCAAGAAGTCTGTATCAAATATGTGTTAATTCCTCCATTTCCATATACTCCAAATTGTGACTCCTCAAATTGATGTCCAATTAGTAATGCCATGACACCCCAGCTCCCTCTTTAGATTCAAAACAAACTAATCTCGTAAAGGAGTTTTAAAGAAAGCAGAATAATACTTTGGATTAACCAAACTACTCTAGAGATGTCTCGCATAACTATAGTCCTAAAGAATATGTAGAATATCTTCTGTGTCGTTATTACAAAATTGACACCTTGCAGTAGTTGAAGCCCACTTGCTCCTCCAAACATTAGTTACTAAGCGATTGTTAAATGTTATTCATATGAAAATACGAATACGCTCAGCCCCTTTCTACTTCCAGATATCTTTATAAATGGAGCTGTATGTATTAACAGATTGAGACTCGATAAGGAAATATGCACTTTTAATAGTGAAGGTCCCCTCACTTGTTACGTTCCAAGCCATAACATCATTACCCTTCTCCATCAAAGGTGGTATAGTGCCTATTAATCTTTTAGGCCATCTGCTGTTAGAAGATTCGCAAGTCTCTGGAAATCCTAAGCGCCCGAAATACTCCAATTTGTCACTTTACTTTCCTCCTCTTCAACTGTAAGTGGTCTAGTACACATTTCCTTCAAATTTATATTGGGGAACAACCATTTATCAGTGAAAAAATTTACCATTTGCCCATTCCTAATATGCCATCTAGTGCCCAACTCAACTATATCTTTCTATTGGGAAATAAATTTCCACAATGCTGAATCACCCTTCCTGCATCCAGAAGATTGTCTTCATTCCTTAGCATATATTTATGAAAAAGTACATCAACCCACAAGCCTTTATCACCATTGACTAGCTTCCAACCAATTTTAGTCCCATAAGCATGATTGAAAGATGATAATTTCTTGAATCCAATACCTCCATTAAGTTTAGGTCTAACAATTTGATCACATCCAATAGGATGAAATCCCTTTGGATCTTGGCTATTCCCCCATATAAAATTTCTCTGAATCCTTTCCACTTCTTGACATATAGATACAGGAATCTTAGACACCATCATAGGATATACAAGTACAGAACTCAGTACAGACTTGGCTAAATTAATCTGTCCAGCCACTGAAAGTGTATTTTCCTTCTAACCTGCCAGTTTAGATTTAACTCTTTCAATTATATATTGAAAAGTTTCTGTGGGTTTCCTCCCTCTGATGATTGGAAACCCTAGATACTTTCCAATATCGACAGATACATGCATTCCTGTAATTTCACTAATAATCCTCCTAGTATTGCCATTCACCTTTGGTGAGAAAAAAATGGAAGATTTACTTTTACTGACTTTTTCTCCAAAAGCTAAGCAAAATTTATCTAAACAATCCATCATGCATTTAGCTTGTTTATCATTAGCCACTCCAAAAAGAAGGTCATCTGCAAACATAAGATGAGAGATAGCTGGACCACCATTAGAAGTCACAATTGGTTTCCACTGACCAAAGTCCACAGCATCCGTAATAAGATGAGAGAACTTGTCTATACAAAGGACAAATAAAAGCGGTGAGATAGGGTCTCCTTGACAGAGACCTCTTTTAGGAGAAAAAAATTCAGTTTGAGCTCCATTTGATAACAAATTATATGAAACAGATGTAACACAATTCATAACAAGATTTATGAAAGAAGCTTCCAAACTGACATCAAGAAGAACCTGTTGAATAAAATCCCACCTTATGCGATCATATGCCTTCTCAAGATCGATCTTCGCAGCCATTAAACCAGTCTTTCCTCTAGCTTTCTTCATAATATGTATAATTTCTTGGCCAACTATGATATTATCCTGTATTTGTCTACCTTTTATGAAACTAGATTGAAAAGGTGATACAATATCATCCAAAATATTCCTTAATCTTCTCACAATCACCTTTGTAATACATTTATAATGCACTGTACATAAAGCAATCGGTCTAAAATGTCCAATAATATCAGAATGATCCCTCTTAGGTATAAGTAAAATTAGGGTTCTGTTTGCACTAACCTCAAACGATTTCCTCCCAAACGAGTTCTGACAAATTTGCATAAAGAACTGCTTACAATATTCCAATTAGCTTGATAGAATATAGAGGAAAAACCATCAATACCAAGGGCCTTATAAGACCCCATAGAAAAAAGAGTTTCCTTTATCTCCTTATCAGTTGGCAAATCACCCATATTATAAAGACTCCTTTTAGTCTCATCAAGAAAATTTGTCTTTATTTTTAAGATACAAGTATCAGTGTCATAACAATCATAAAGAGTTTTGAAATAATCAATCACCATAGCCAACAAAGAAGATTCATCATCAACCTAATTCCCTCTCCCATCTTAAAGATGAAATATGATTTGCTCCTCCCAACTTCAGCTTTTTGGTTGATGATACTGCTAAATTGGCCCGGTCCTTACAATAAAGCTTAAATTTTTGAGTGTTTTGACTGTGCTGAAATATCTATACAAATAATTATAAATAAATGAGATCACTTTGTTAAGAGATTTAATTAAGAGGAAATCAAATTTAAGTAATATATATAAGGAATCTAATTATCGAGATATCATAAGAAATAATAAAATGATTGTAAAATCTCATAGGACTTATTTTTTTTTAAATTGTAAAATAATAAAATTATCTTTAAAAAAAATCAGTTATTATTTTACTATCCCTATTTGTTATTATTTTTGCTATGTTTGAATTTTAATATTTTTTTCATTGTCTTTGGAGCTATTGTCTAAAAGGATAGTACTCACGTGCTCAATGTTGGGTATTGGTTATGATTTCATTTAGCAGGTTTGCTATCTTAGATTTTCAGAGAGATTGGACTGCATTATTACAGGTTTGATTATTTTTGTTACCTATTTTTCTATGCATATGTTTTCCCTAGATTCTTATCGCAGTGTCTTATTCTCCTCTTCTAAGACTTTCATCTTCCTTTGATAAAAATATATATTTGTTTAAGAGAAGAAATTATTTGGAAAGTCATGATACCTTGGATCACTTTTGAGCTTGAGGTTCTGCTGGTTCTAATGTACTAAATTCTTTGCAATGATTGATTAGGTCCCGACAGTTGCATGTTAGATACTTGAAGAAACAGAAGTATAGATGCTTTTATTTGAGAGAATCACCATTATCAGAGAATATGAAAGTGGAAGAGGTTAATCGATGCCAAATTCAGGAATGGTACCCGAAATTTAAATCGGTATCCATCAAGACCATAATTCATCAACTTCCAGAATCTTTTGTGGATTACCTTCTCGATGATTATGGGACCTTCCTGTTGCCAGTTTCTGTCTTGAATGAAGATCCCTTTCCCAATCAAGTTCATAATCCTGATGGGGAAGAAGGTTATCAAGTTTCAGAAGGATCTGGTGATGAAGCAGAAGAACCTTCACCATCACCTTCCTTTCCAGAACTTGAATTGAAAGTTAAGGAATCCATTGAATCCCTTGGAGGTGCTGTCTTCCCCAAGCTGAATTGGAGGTGCTTGGATCAGTACCACCGGTTCCCTCCGGTGCACCAGTTTTAGTGAGATTGCGCTCTTGCTCCTGTCATCTGACTCATTGGTCCATGACTTGTGTCATGCTTATGATTTCAGTGATGATAAATCTTCATCCAGACCCCAAAACTTCTTCCTTGCCCTTCGCAAGTGGTACCCATCCCTCCGGCCAGAGATGGAGTTCCGATGTTTCGTTCGAGGGAAGAAACTAATTGGAATTTCGCCGCCCGAGGTGACTACTTTTTACCCTACCTTGCTTGAAAAGAAGAGTGATCTGCTCTCACTCATACAGGATTTCTTCAACAATAAAGTGAGAGATGTATTGAATAAGAAGACTACACATTTGATGTTTACATTACAAAGGATGAGAGGGTTAAGATAGTGGATTTCAATCCAGCGGGTGCTTTTACATTGCCATTGCTGTTTGCCTTGGAGGAACTAGATCAGATTCCTGATGGTGATGGTGGTGGTGGTGAAGACGAGAATGATGATTATGATGATGGAGAATGTGTGGAGTTCAGAATTATTGAACATCGTTGTGGTGTCAGGCCAAGGCTCAGGACAGCAGTTCCATATGATTACTGGGATACTAGCCCTGGGAGTGGTTGGGATCGATGTTTAAGGGATGCAGATGAAGAGTAACTAACTACAAAGACAATCTAGGTCCTGTGAGTTACATATTTAGGACTTTTTACTTTATTTTTAAATTTAGATTTTTAGAGATTTCTGTGAGTTAACTAAACTCATGGATTAATTAGCTGATTAATTTGTTAACAATTATCTGATGCTTATAAGGATGTGTTTACCTTTGACACAGACTGACATCAGCTTCTTCTTGTCACGTCTGACATTTGATTGTGTCTGTTTTTATAAGGTTAGGATATATCCAACATTTCAATATCTTAAACTAATTTTTGATACATTTAAATACTTTGAAATATTTTTTTAATAATACTCAGTATTTTAAAATAACTTTTAATATAATTTTATCTTAAAAGAGTATTTTTTTAGTAACAATAAATTTCTTAAATTTAGAATACTTAGTACTCATAAAAAATATTTTATAGTTTTTAAATGTACTAAAAATTGAATGTTATTGAAAAAAATATTTTAAAATCTTGGATGTATCAATAATTAATTTAGAACACTAAGTACCATTACTAAATACAACTTACTCATTTTTATATCCTCTAACATAATCCTTTCAAGATTTTGTACTTCTCTCTATCCTTGTGTGTTTTTGCATGGCATTATGAATATGTGAAATTTATATTCCTATCATCTTAAATATAGGACTTAATTAAATAGTTAATCTTAATCTTAAATATAATATTTTTTTCTTATATTTATCTATTTTTTTTAAATTACCTTTATTGATACTCCAACAGTAATCAAGTAAAAAAGAGATTGAGGGAATTAAAGAAAATTGTTTGGGTATTTTAGAAAAAAATTGTTATATTAACTAATTTAACTAATATTCTTAATTTATATGTTATATATTAAAGATCCAAAAGTAAAATGATAAATGAAACCATTGATTGCACGGATCTCCAATGATAAGACAAGTTAAAACAGAATTGCTCACAACTACATACAAGAAAAGGAAAAAGAGAAGCTTTTTTGCAGGCAAGAAGAACGAAGGATTGAAAATGGCGGATAAAGCTAAAAAGTGTTGTCTCTGTGTTTTCCATTTGCTTTGACATTGACACAATGTTTGCAAAACTTGTTTCAGTCCCTTCTTCTCTTCCTGCTTCTTCTATGTTATTCTTTTCATCTCTTCTTTCTTCCTTCCTTCATCCCTCTCTGCCTTTATCTGCAAATATAGCTTTCATATTAATACCATCAGACCCATCAGATCATTTTTTTTCATACCCCCATCTCTTTTAAAATTTGACTCAATTTAGACACTCTTCTATACGAGTTCCACCCCCAATAACAATAATGATGATGAATTGCTAAAAATCTAATGTATTGCAATTCATCTTAAGCTATATCTTTAGTTAGATATATGTTTTCGATTTGAATAGAGTAGTACCTAATATTTTTATTTTAATTGTAATAAAATTTTACTTATAATTTTTTAATTTGGTATAATTTTATCTATAATCTTTTTAATTTGATATAATTCTTAATACTTGAGAAATAATATTATGAATAAAATTACATAAAATTAATAACACTAAGGTTGAAATTATACTAAATTAATAAGATTATGAGTGAAATTGTACCACAAATAAAATTAATATATTAGCCATACCTAAGAAATAATATCAGGATATTATGGATAATTTTACTCTTATATATAATTAAAGATATATCATAAAAAATTGAAGAAGAGTTATATCTGTGTGTAGGCTTGAGTCCTTTGGACAATAAATTCTACTATGGAATTTTTTTTAACATTTTTCTCAAATAATAAAAATGGGTACTTTCCATTTTAGCTTGGTTCCACATTAACATTATTAACTCCTTCAAAACAATAAAATTGAAAATTGGATGGTGTTAAAAGCCTCGATTTTTAATTTATCAAGAATTGAATAATCTATACTCGTATAATATAATAGATTAGAATCAAAATTCTCTGCCACTGTTTAATCACCCTAAAATTGTTGTTCACATAAATCCCTTGGTGTTTGCTTTTGCTATTTCTCCTGAATTCTTTTTTCTTTTTTTCAATTTCAAGGACATTACATTGAATAGGTATGCACTGGAGCAATTCTAGTTCTCTGTTAAATTTTGTTGGTGTTGTATGTATCTAACAAACTCCGCCTACGCATGTAGCCGGTCCCAAGCCCGGGTAAAGGAGGAGGGTTGTGTTAGGTCCCGACAGCCAACGTAAAACTTGTCGAATCTTATGAACATGGACATACGAAGAAATTGCGTTAATACTAGGTCGTTGCCCGTAAGTAACGCGCTGTATGGCTCGAGTACAGTGAGAAGTGAGCAAGGGCCGCTGCATCGTCGCCCGGATGTAGTGTTAAATGAGCAAGGGCTACCGCTCTCTTATGGACGGAGGCGGCTAAAGAAGCTAGTTCAGGAGAGAAAGATTAGATTTGGCACTTAGAATATTGGAACTATGACCGAAAAAGCGTGGGAGGTGGTGGGTGAAATGGTAAAGCGAAAGATTAACATCTTGTGCCTTCAGGAAACTAAATGGGTTGGAGAAAAATCTCGGGAGATCAATGAGTTCAAATTTTGGTATACAGGTAAAATAAGTACGAGGAATGGTGTTGGTATCATTGTGGATAAAGAGTGGAAGACGAATGTGGTGGATGTTAAAAGGATTGATGATAGAATTATATCTTTAAGAATAATTATTGGTAGGGATACAATCAACGTTATTAGTGCTTATGTACCTCAAGTGGGAACAGAAGCACATCTTAAAGAAAAGTTTTGGGAAGATTTGGAGGGGCTGATTCAGAGTATACTACTTACTCAAAAGATTTTTATTGGTGGGGATCTTAATGGTCATGTTGGTAAGGAAGCAGGGCAATATGCAGTGGCTCATGGTGGTTTTGGTTTTGGGAAAATTAATATTGAAGGGCAATCTATCCTTGAGTTTTCCTTAGCTTACAACCTTAAGATTGTCAACACGTGCTTTAAGAAGCGGGAGGAGCACTTAATCACATATAAGAGTGGGGTCCATAGATCACAGATTGATTTCTTTTTGGTAAGGAGTCAAGACAGAAGACTTTGTACAAATTGTAAAGTGATTCCAAGGGACGGAGTGACAACTCAGCATAGGTTAATGGTCCTTGACGTGCGTATTAAGTGTAAGAATGAAAAGCGGCGACATGTTTTAAACATAAGAGTCAAGTGGTGGCAGCTAAAGGGGGAGAAGAGGGAAACTTTTAAAAGAACTATGTTAAATGAGAGGATTTGGGAGGTGCAGGAAAATGCTGACATCATGTGGAAGGAATGGCTGAAAAGGTCCGAGCGGTTGCTAAAGTAATTTTAGGAGAATCTAAAGGTTTTGGTCGACGAGATAAGGAGACTTGGTGGTGGAACGAGGATGTACAACAGAAAGTTAAGTACAAGAGAGACTGTTTTAAAGCTATACACTTATGTAATAATACCGAAAATTGGGAAAAGTATCGTTTAGCTAAGAAGGAAACTAAAAAGGCGGTGAGTGCAGCTCGTTTTAAGGCTTTTGAGGAATTTTATAAGGAGTTAGAAACAAAGTCGGGAGAACAAAAGATTTATAAGATTGCAAGAGACAGGGAAAGGAAATCGAGGGATTTGGATCAAGTACGATGTATTAAGGATGAAGAGGGCAATGTTTTGGTTGCAGATAGTGATATTAAAGAACGGTGAGAGACCTATTTTTACAAATTGTTTAATAATGAGGGAGGAAGGTCAAGTTTTGAGCTAGAGGATTTAATAGGAGAAGTTGAACCAAATTTAGCTTTTTACCTTAGGATCCGTGTTGGCGAGGTTAAAGAAGTGCTTAAGAAAATGGAAAATAGTAAAGCTGTTGGACCTGATGGTATTCTATTGAAGTTTGGAAGTGTTTAGGTGAAGCGGGGGTGGTGTGGCTTGCTAAACTTTTTAATGTGATCTTAAGCTCTAAGAAAATGCCGGATGACTGGAGGAAAAGTACTTTAGTTCCTATTTACAAAAACAAAGGGGATATCCAAAATTGTGCAAACTACAGAGGGATAAAGCTTATGAGTCATACTATGAAATTGTGGGAAAAGGTAATTGAACACAGATTAAGATTAGAGACTGATATTACTGAGAATCAGTGTGGTTTCATGTTGGGTAGATCTACAATAGAGGCGATTTATTTATTAAGGGGCTTAATGGAAAGGTACCGGACTAAAAGAAGAGACTTGCATATGGTCTTCATTGATTTAGAAAAAGCATATGATCGAGTGCCAAGGGAGGTGCTTTGGAAAACTTTGAAAAAGAAAGGTGTACGCATGGCATATATCAAGACAATAAAAGATATGTATGAGGGGGTAACAACTACTGTAAGAACATCTGGGGGTGAAACAAAGGATTTTCCCATAAGGATTGGTCTATATCAGGGATCATCCTTGAGTCCTTATTTATTTAATCTAGTAGTGGATGTTCTAACTAAGCCTATTCAAGAGGAAATCCCTAAGTGCATGCTTTTTACGGACGATATAGTTCTGGTGGCGGAATCAAGAGAAGAAATTAATTTTAAACTTGAGTTATGGAGAAGTACTTTAGAGTCGAAGGGTTTCCGTCTGAGTAGAAGTAAGACTGAATATATGCATTGTAATTTTGATAAGAGGCAAGTTAGAAGTCATTTGGAGGTCAAATTGGGAGATCAAGTTATTCCACAAATAGATAAGTTCAAATATTTGGGATCAATTATACAGAAGGACGGTGAAATTTTGGAAGATGTTCATCATAGAATTCAAGCCGGGTGGTTTAAATGGAGAAAGGCTACTGGGGTTATATGTGATCGAAAAGTACCAGATAAAGTAAAAGGAAAATTTTATCGCACTGCTATAAGACCATCAATACTTTATGGAAGTGAATGCTGGGCTTTAAAAGGACAACACGAGCATAAAGTTGGGGTAGCTGAGATGAGGATGTTGAGATGGATGTGTGGGCATACAAGAAAAGATAAGATTCGTAATGAACATATACGGGGAAGAGTTGGAGTGGCACCTATTGAAGAGAAAATGGTAGAGAACCGTCTTAGGTGGTTTGGATACGTACAAAGAAGGCCAAGGGATGAGCCAGTGAAGAGGGTGGATCAAACAGTATGGATACTGGTTAAAAGGACTAGAGGAAGGCCAAAGAGAACGCTCAAAGAGGTCATTGAGCGGGATCTCCTGGTTAATAACCTATCCAAGGATTTAGTTTTGATAGAGCACAATGGCGTCGTATGATCCATGTAGCCGACCCTATTTAATGGGATAAGGCTTGTTGTTGTTGTTGTTATATTGTATGTATCTAAAAAATTTAGGATAGGTTTCTGAAATCTAAAATTTTGATTTACTTATAAAAAAATTCCCCCAGCAAAAGATGAGAACAATGATTCAATAAAGGATAGGATATGAAAGCATTTTTCATATTTTATGATATTTTATCGAAATTATATAGAAAGAAAAACCAGATGAAGGAAAAATTAAATAGAATTTCTTAAATATTAGACTTTTCAATATCAGTTTCTCCCTACCTTTAGCATGTGAATATACGATCCTCCAGATGGTCAAGCCTCTCCATCATCATTCCTTTGACTTCAGTCTCCATGATGACATGGTTGATCGGATGGCGGTGCTTCTCCAATCTCTTGGGGAGAAATCAAGGGATAACAAGTGGCCATCACTTGTAAGTATACTGCTTGGTGGAGTTTCTTTTTTGGTATAAATGAGGGTTTAACATCTGCAACCAATAACAACTAATCTATGTGGGGATTAATTCCCAAAACATCATCAGAAACAAGGTTTATCAAATGTGGAGAATAGGAATTTAAAATTGATGTGGTAGTCAACCCATCATTCGCTATAGCATTAGCCACTTTATTCTGATTCCTGGAAATATGGTTGATCGGAAGCTCCCATGGGAGAAGCAGTAGGTTATGTATTTTAAACAGCAAAAGACTGGAAGCTTGAATGTTCTGACTAGAAATTATTTGCACCACATTCTTCGCATCTGTCTCTAGGATAATGTTTTTATACCCTAGATCCTAAGCCAAATTAAACCTTTTATATATAGCCCACTGTTCTGCTTCAATAATAGTACATGACCCCAATTTAGTCGAAAATCCAGTAACCCAACTTCTTGATTGATCCCTGATAATCCCACCACACCCCGCCTTATTATGACTAGCCGTAACAGCACCATCAACATTTAATTTGAGCCATCCACAAGGGGGAGGTTGCCAGACAGAAATACTTGTCTTCGTTAGCTCCTTAATTAAGCCTTCATGTTGAACTTGCATAACACTTCTTCATGTTTGCATAATGACCAAATAAGGATCCACTGGTTTCGAGTAACCATCATCAAAAATAGCATGGTTTCTCCACTTCCATAGATTCCAAATCGCCACTCCTCAAACCAAACTCCAATTGCTAATAGCCTCCACTCCCATTTCTTTTTTGAGATTTAAAGCAATCAAATCTCTCAAAGGAGCTTCAAAGAAAGCAGAATGATACTTGGATTGAATTAACTGACCCCAAAGTTGCTTTGCATAATCACAATCTCTGAGAATATGTAATGTATCTTCTATTTCATTATAGCAGAATTGGCACATTGTGCTAGTCGATGACCATTTGTTCCTCCAAGCATTAGTCGGTAGACGATCATTAAAATCTATCCACATAAAAATATGAATACGCTTCGCACCCTTCCACTTCCATATACTCTTATAGATAGAACTATAATTATTGGTGAACTTAGGCTCAATTAGAAAATAGGCACTTTTAAGGGTAAAAATGCCATCATGCGTTGCATTCCAAGCCATTAAATCATTCCCTGCTTCTGCCATTTGAGGTACAATGCTCAATAACCTTCGAAAGGCATTACTTGGGATAAGATTGGCAAGTCTTTGAAAATCCTACATCCCTAAAACAGTCTAATCCACTACTTTACTATTTTCTTCCTCACTTGTAAGTGGTCTGAGACATAACTCCTTTAGCTTTTTGTCATGGAACAACCAATTATCAGTAAAAAAATTCACCAATTTCCCGTTCATGATATGTCATCTTGTGCCCTCATTGATAATCTCTTGTTGTTGGGAAACAAACTTCCACAACGCTGAATCACCTTTCCTTGCATCTAAAAGGTTATCTTCATTCCTCAACATATATTTACTTAATAACACATCAACCCACAGCCCATTAATTCCATGAACTAGATTCCATGCTATTTTTGCACCACAAGCACGACTAAATGAGGATAATTTCTTGAACCCTAAACCCCCATTTAATTTAGGTTTAACAATCTGTTCCCATCCAATAGGATGGAAACCATGTGAATTTTGGCTGTTCCCCTATATAAAATTCCTTTGCAGTCTCTCCACTTCTTGGCAAATAGAATTTGGAATTTTAGAAACCAGCATAGGATATACTGGTATAGAGCTTAAAACTGACTTTGCCAAGGTGATCCTACCAACCATAGATAGAGTATTTTCCTTCCACGTTGCCAATTTAGCCTTCACTCTATCCATAATGTACTGAAAAGACTCTCTGGGTTTCCTCCCTCTGATGATTGGAAATCCCAGATACTTTCCTATATCTGTAGATACATGTACTCTTGTAATATTGCCAATACTTTCCCTTGTATTCCCATGAACCTTCGGTGAAAAGAAGATTGAATATTTGTTCTTACTAATTTTCTCTCCCGATGCTAAATAAAACTTGTTTAGGCACTTCATCATAACTCTAGCTTGTTTTTCAGTAGCCACTCCAAACAGTAGAATATCATCAGCAAACATAAGATGAGAGATAGCTGGACCGTT
Source organism: Leucaena leucocephala (assembly GCA_037074615.1). Classification (NCBI taxonomy): domain Eukaryota; kingdom Viridiplantae; phylum Streptophyta; class Magnoliopsida; order Fabales; family Fabaceae; genus Leucaena; species Leucaena leucocephala. Next base: position 20,575,894 of record CM073543.1, on the reverse strand, counting down.
GCTAGTTACACGTATTGGTTTCCAAATGCCATCATCCACTGCATCACTAATTAAATGGGATAATCTGTCTATACACAAGATAAACAATAAAGGTGAGATAGGATCTCCTTGTCTGAAACCTCTTTTAGGAGTACAAAATTATATTTTTGATCTATTCCACAACACATTATATGAAACAGAAGTGACACACGCCATAATAAGATCAATAAAACCAGAATCCAAACTAATATTGATAAGAACCTGATTTAGAAAATCCTATCAAATACGATCATAAGCCTTCTCAAGATCAATCTTCATTGCCATTAAACCAGTTTTACCTTTCGCCTTCTTCATAATATGAATGAGTTCTTGCCCAACAATTATGTTGTCTTGAATATGTCTACCTTTTATGAAACTAGATTGAAATAGCGACACAAGCTCATCCATCATACTTCTTAATCTGTTCACAATCACTTTAGTGATACATTTGTAATGGATTGTACACAAGGCAATAGGTCTAAAGTGACCAATTACTTTAGGATTCTCCCTCTTTGGTATAAGTGTAATCAAGGTCTTGTTTGCATTGTTGTCCACAGATCCTGTCTCAAAAGCATTTTTCACAAATTTACATATACCATTCCCTACCCTTTCCCAATTAGCTTGGTAAAAAATTAGTGAAAATCCATCAATACCGGGAGCCTTATATGATCCCATTGAAAAAAGAGCTTATTTAATTTTATTATCATTTGGCACATGGCCCAACTTTGAAACATGGTCTTTAATAACAAAAGAAAAATTGTTCTTTGTTTGTAAAACACAAGAATTAGTGATATCCCCATCATAGAGATTCTTAAAAAAATTTATAACCATAGTAACCAATTCAACCTCATTTTCAATCTATGTCCCACTATCATCCTTAAGCGTTAACACCCTATTCCTCCTTCTTCTCATTTTTGTTTTCAGATGATAATACCGGGTATTTCGATCGCCTTTAGTAATCCAATCAGTTCTAGCTTTTTGAAACTATTTAATTTCTTCTAATATCAAAATATCATCTAACTCCATTTGCAATTGTTTTTCGAGTTTAAAAATCTAGAATGCGTATAAGCTGGAGAACTTTGAATCCCACTCAATCTAGCTAATAAAATATTTTTCTTTTTTTTCACGAACCAAAAAATGTTTTTGTTCCAGTTAACCAGGGAATCACTTAACTCTTGCAAATATTTATTAAAATCATCATACTTAACCCATGTATTTTCTAAAAATTCCTTGAAATTTTTGTGAGTAGGCCACATTGCCTCAAACCGAAAAGGTCTATTTTTCCTATCATTTGAATTATTAGAAAACTGCAAAACTATAGGATTATGGTCAAAAAATTGAGTTCTAGATAGTACCTTCAAATTGCAGTCGGACATGTGATTAAGAAAGTGAGAATTTACAAGTGCCCGATCCAATCTTTCATATAATCTGGAGCACCCAGCAATCCTAGGCCCTTTCCATGTAAATTTAGGTCCATGAAATCCCATATCTGATAATCCACACTCCCTCACTCTGTCTTGGAACCAATTAATTTGATTATGGTGACAACCCACACCGCCAATTCTATCAGTAGGCAGGAGAATGTCATTAAAATCCCCATACACCACCCATGGTATGAGAATAGTAGTTGATAGATACTTTAGTTCATTCCACAATTCCATTCACAGATTGGAATGAGGAATAGCATAGACAACAGTTAATATAAAAGGATTGCGCCCCATGATTTCATACTGGAGATGAAAGAATTGCCTATTTTCAATAAGCACAGAGATTTTGATAACTTTACTCCTCCATGCAGCCACTAATCCCCCTGATCGGCCTACACTGGGATTACTTTAATGCCATCAAATCCCCATGATTGCAAACACTTGAACCGAGCTTCCTCACCACATTTGGTTTTGGATAAAATAATAAGGCTTGGCTTCGAGCCACTATACATAGCTTTTAAATTGCTAAGAAGCCCCTTACCACAGGCCCCTCTTGTATTCCAGTATAATAACCTATCCATAAAATGAAGCATATTAATTAACAAGGACATTGTTAAGAAAAAAACTCACTGGCCTAGTCCAGACCCTTATTCAATTTGGGCCTCAGGTACTAGCATCTCTTCAATTTCTAGCTCCCCTTCCTTTTCCACCCAACCTTTAATTCTGGTACTTATGTCTTCTTCCATAAGCCCACAATCTTAGTCCAGTTGCACCACATCACCTACCGCCAAGCCTTTTTCCATTTCTGTCACTGGGCCTGCTTCCAGCAGCCCAAATTCTGGATCTAGATCTCCAGGATCCAGTTCCTCTATCCTCTTATTTTCACCTCCCTCTTGTCGCAATCCATCCTCACCATTCTGATGCCCTTTCCTTATCCTCATTCCCTCCGCCATACCTCATTCTGTCAGTTCCTCCGTACTATCATACCTGCTCACCATTAATGCTTCGCTGCCTTTTCTCTCCTCTTGTATCATCACCCTATTTCTCTTCTCATTTCTTCCCCGTACAATTCCCCCATCACATCTCATTTCCATCTCCCTTCCGAACCTACTCGTTGAACCCCTAACCATTGCCTTTTTCTGAGTTGGTTTCTTCCTCCCTCTCATTGCCCGTATCTTGGGTTCTCTGACTTACACCAGTTGCGACATCCCTAGCCCATCAATTGCCTCTTCTAGGTTGTTACCGTTGTTGTATGTATTATGTATTGGATTTCCCATATTGGCAAGAATTCTGAATCATGATCTACTATTATCATGGCGAGTTGACTCAGGTTTGGTATCCTTCATCTTCCTTACTCTGCGATTCTTTTGTACCACACGCCATTGCTCCTGATTATCTGGTACCTTACTAAATGATTCAACTCTATTTTCCTGTTGGTCTGGTTGAACATTAATCTCATTTCTACATTCCTCCTGGTTTTTGTTTCTCTCTAAACAATTTTACTTTCGGTGCCCATAAACTCCACAGTTTGTGCATAACATGTGGAGTCCCTCATATTCAAGATGATAGCTTTCCCCATCTAATTGGAAACCAGACATTAGCTGCTTTCCTAGATCCGCCAGGACACAAATCCTTGCGTAGTATCCCCTTAAATGGCATGATGAGTTGAAATCCACCTTAACCATTCTCCTATTATGTTTCCTATAATTGTAAGTGCTTCTTCATCATAATATTCAAGAGCTACCCTTGGCATTCTCACCCACACCGCAACTTTGTTAATTGTGGCTTTCTCCGATTTAAAATTCAGTTCCCAAGGTTTCACATTCAGATAGTGGTCATAGATCATCCATGACCCCTGTTAATGCATTAAAATAGTCATCTTTGTTTGATAGCTTCACTGCATAAAACCCATATCCTATATCTATCAAGTTAATCACCCCTTTCTTTGCCCACATAGCTTGCAACTGAGCTTGCAGTACTTTGTAGCCTATACTCTTATCCAGTAGCTTGACAATCACTGCCTTACACCATGGCCTATATAGTTTTTTCTTCATTTTCCCCGAAAATGCAAATGTGGGAAAATTCCTTGTAGGGTCTTCTATGGTTTTGCATAAAGGTTCTTCATCTGAACCCTGTTTAGAAGTTTCTGACATAGCATCATCAGATAAATTATCTTTATCTTCATCTATTTCATACTCAGCCATTTCACCACTTCTCCCAATACCTTTAAGCTTTTTCGCAAATGTATAACCACGCTTTGCATACTTATTTCCTTTTGATCCCAAGGCTGGCCAGTTCCCCTGCAGAATATTCAAATTTCTATCCATATTTCCATCATTTTTAACCTTCTTAGAACTTCTCAGCATTAGATCATCTTCCTCCTGTGTTGGAGGCACGAAAGAAGACAGAGTGCTTGAGAGAATCAGCGCCATTCTCAACAACAATAATATTAAATAAAGCAGAGACCTGATAGAGTTGATTCAAAAGAGCTATTAAGAGATCTGTTTTTTTATACAATCTTAGGAGATGTGGTATCCCCTCTAATTTCTTCCAACTGCTTGAACTATGACATTACTCCAACCAGATCAAACTCGACCCACTTAATAAGACCAATGCGTTCAAATTTTCATCCCAATGTAAAAACCAGGCCCCAATATTTATATATATGGCCCAATTAAGAATCATCCCCAACAATCTATTTAAGAAAAAAATACCAGCCAATGAGAGTTAATACAAATAGTAAGAAATATGTGCATATCCTACAAAGATACGAGTTCGATTCCTACTACTATTGTAAGGCCTCTTTTAGTAAGAGATCTTGTAAGTCTCCTATAAGTGCTCTTTGAGCCTTATGGCTATGTTTTAGCTTTGGTGAGAGACCGGTGTTAAACCTACCTAAACTTTCTTATAAAAAAATCAATGTAATAGTTATGTCTAGCACAATGATCTAATTCCTCACAACGTGGTAAACAAATATTTGAATCCCCATTAACAAAAATACCCACATTTAGTAAGTTGTATTGCATCGAATATGATTACCTTCACTAGATAGATACTTCTATTTAGTAAAAAAAATCAAATCTCTATTGAAAGAGGTGTATATATTTAGTAATACACGATAATATCTTAAATATGATCACCTCTACTAAAAGATACTTGTATCTATGAAAAAATTTCCCCTAACAAATTTCTAGAGGAAAGAAAAATTGCACTCAAATGTCCCTTTAACTAGTTTCTTTAAGCAAAATCCTCAAACTTGTTTTTTTAAGTCACTTTTCATCATTTCATGTCAAATAGTTATGAATAAAGGAAGCAAGTTCCAATTTTATTAATCTAAAAATTTCTATTTAATGACAAGTATATCTAATAATGATGAATGAGTTTTAGACATTTTTGCCCCTTAATAATGCTTTGGGATTTCTGATTCAACTTCATTAAAAAACTGTAAGACGTAAGTATCATTTGAATAAAGCTAGAGCATCAATTTTGTCTCAGCTTTTAAAACGTAAAATAAATTTTATAGAACTACGACAAATGTTGTCTAAACTTAAAAGAAAAATCTAGTTAGTTTTAGAACACATCTTATTTGAAGGCCAATTCTACTATAAGTGATAATCAAATATTAAATATAAATATCTCTCTATATTCGAATCAAACTATTTGTCACAAGAGTGTTCATAGTTAATTCCTTCCGGTCCTAACCATATTGAGACAGGATGGTCACATCTTGAAAATTTTTGAAAAAGAATAAACTTGGGAAAGATTTGAGACTGAACAGGACATGGGACAACTATGAATACTGAACCTATCCAGTATATCTGTCCATAGCAAGAAGTTGAAGCTAAACTCCGGTGACGGAAATTAGTGATTAAGAGTGAGCTTGAAGTAGTAGTAGATGAGATAATACATATTTTTATATTTTTAATGATAAAAATATGTTAAAAAGTTAAAAATAGAAGAGGACCTTATGCGCCAAGACATAAATTATTTGTATATGACATGGCTTCCACATTCCACGTCTCATGTTTTGACATCAAAGCAATCTTCACATTAACTCAAGCCACCATCCCTTTCGTAGATTCTGAAGAACAGACATTGGAGCCTTGAACATAGCTAGCTCAATTGTTCCAAAAAAAAAAAACACAATATCTGGGACCTGTCCGGGACTGGGATTGTCTCAGTTCCATCTCAGTCCCGTGAATACTCTATATTTGAGACTCTATTAGTGGGCACTGAGAATTCGATCATTGGTCCCATCCGATGTTGGGACATCTTTGGGACAGTAGATGGGACGGATTCCGTCCCTTGCCACTGAACGTTCCATGTGGTACTTTAGGCCAATGAACGTGAATCTTGTGTATCTCTAAAAGTGAAAAATTCTGTTCTCCATTATCTCCTTCAGTTAATCCCAAACCCTTAAGAAATTGCTGACTATATTAAAAAGAAAGTTGAATAACAAACATATAAGAATAGTGAACTAACCATGTTATCCAAACGGTCAGTTCTGGTGAGGATTGGTTCTGCAGTGGAAGCTTTTTCTATCACTTTCCCGAGAAAAACGCAGAAGAAAAATATACCGATCTCTCTAACCCTTCTGGAAAAATAAAGATAACAGACTAAAGAAATAAGCTTTGTAGAAGTCGCCTTCTTGGATTGGAAGTAGAAGAGAGAGGGTGATGATTCGCCTCAGTCTCGTGGTCGTTTATAAAAGGAGTGAGAGACATGAGAATATGGAGTATTAATTAGGTGGAGCCACACGTCGTGAAATTAGTAATTACTGTGCACTGAGGATCTAGCATCAGCCACGTGTCATGGTGACGTGGGGCAGTTATGGCGGGTATGTTAACAAATTGTTGTTTGAAGAAGAAGAGTTAGGAGGACACGTAAGAGAGGATGGGGAATTATACAGAAGTGTGGAAAGAGCCCCGTGTGAATTCACGTGATGGGCTGACAGCATCTCTCCTGGAATACTGTTCATATCTGAATACGAGTTCGGATCATCAGAGACTCTTAACCGTCTATATCATCCAACGGTTCGCATCATCTAATGCCGAAATCTCATCCTCACAGTTGATAAGAGAGGATGGCATCTCCACCATTCAATGAAGATTGGCATGAAAACGTATTTTGGCTGGAAAAAAAAGGGTGAAAAGATATAGCAGGTTATGGACCACATGCGGAATGGAACTGGCGATCTCATATTAATGGAGATATTTATTATATTTAAAATAAAAATAGTTTTTTCAGTCTTAATTATAAAAATTAGGTAGAGAGTTTGATTTATACCTAATTATAAAATTTTAATTTATTTTATCTCCTAAAATTATAATTTTTTCTTAAAATATTATATATATTAAAAGAATTTCTATCAAAGATAATTTAAAAAATACATGATTGAAGAGGATATTTTAAAAAAATAATATATCATCATTATAAATAACTAAATTTTTTAATTTACTTAAATTATTTAAATAAATTTTATATTAAAGACTAGAAGTAATAATTATTTAGGGGCCTAAATTTGTATAGAACTTTATCCCTTGAGCTCTGGGATATGTTTTTTTTGGGTTGGCTCTTGTGAATATCGATCAAATAGTAATCTGTATATAAGAAATTGATATCAATAAAAAATTAATAAATATAAAAAATATATTTTATATTTAGAACTAATATTAATTCTTTAAATTATATATTAAAGATAAGAGGATTAATAAACAAATTGATGGAGCTTCATATGGGGAAAAAGATATGAAGGCAGAATCTATTTTAATAATATCTATTTTAGAAAAATTAGTCTCAAAAGAGATACTATCTTGACTCTAAAAAAAAATGATACTCTATATAATTGCCGTTATCAACCCTTTTCCCCACAATGGACTGCAAAGTAATTTAGTAAGCAATAATTTTCTTTTACATTATATATACGTATATTTGATGTGTGTAAATGGTTGATTCGATAATACTTAAATAACTAGCTGTGTTTTAGTAGCTACATTTCCCATCTCATATTACAGAGGTTCCATTCTTGAGTCCAATATCCACATATTTTTTTTCTTAATAAAAGGGAACATTATAAAGTACCAGTTATAAAAGGTTAAAAATAAAAATTAGCTACATTAAGAGAGAGAGAGAGAGAGGCAATAAATAAGGAGACCTGAGAAAAGGTTTAAAGAAGGGAATTTATATCGTTCTAGGTTACATCTTTAAAAGTAGGAAGAGGGAGGCTAATCCTTCTTTTGCTTATACAAATAATATGTGCGTGTGTTTACATTGATTTTCATTAAAAAAAAATTTGATAAAGACGCAATTCATGTGTGGATTAGATTCTCAAACACACAAATATGTGTGTGCGTGGCAGATCCTTTAATTAGATGCTGTGTAGACCAGGAAGTGTGATCCTTTAATTATCACAACTTAAAAGAGTTTCCCCAAAAAAGAACAACAAGTTATTTCAAGGTATTACAAAAGAATAGAATCCTCACACAACGTAATTTTTAATTTAAATTTCTTCTCTCTTATCAAGTATAACCCTGCACGTAAAGCATAATATTACATGAACAAATACAAGTTACAACAGCAAACGAACAAAAAATTTAAGCCATTTAAACATACCCACAAGGCTTGTTTGTTTGTTCTTGATTGAGCCAAGGAGCGTGGCAACAAGAGTGAGTCTCGTTTCTCTAGCAGTTGATTCCACATTGCTCAGAATCAGGACCCGTGACTCGGGTCGTGAAGGGGTCGATCCGGACCCATAACAAAGAGAAGATGGAGGCAAGTAGGATGGACCAGACCACAACAATGGTGGGCGTCCGGTTTTGTCTTCCCATTAGACCTTTGAGGAAAGGGTAGAGATGGATGATGACCCAGAAAGCGAAGAAAAGCTTGCCAAAGAGTGGGCCCCACGACTGGTAGCCACTGTTGATGGCGTATGAGATGCCGGCGACGACTCCGACGAGATTGATGATGATGAGTGTGGTAGGTGGGATGAGGAGGGTCGTCCATTTGAACATGTAGAGTTCAGCAAAGTCGCCATCTTCATCTGATGCTTTGGAGGTGACGGTGAAGTTTGTGTCAATTCCGGCGAGTACTTTGAGTAAACCTTGGAACACGGCGAAGAGATGGGCTGAGACACCACCAATGACCCAAAACTGCTCATTTCTCCACCACTCGTCGATTCCAACACCACTCCACCTCATCTCCAGGATACCCGTGGCAAAAATGGAAAGAAAGAGGGAGATAAACCATATACTTGCAATGTTGCTAATCTGCAAGCAAAGCAAAAACGAATGGTTAGTATTCAAGTCCAGCCCAATGCTTATTAATACTCCTCCCACAAGCTAAGACATTAATAATATATCTTATCTCTCATATTTATTATTTTTTAAATTAATTTATCTCACTTACTTATAAATTGATATATAATCTATTACACAAAAGTAATTTATAGAGATCAAATCACATTTATTGTAATTAATTATTCCCACTAGTCCTTAATATATAATGGGTAAACAATTAATTTATGAATATTGATAAAATTAATTAAGTTAATTATTTATAATAAATATTAGTTGGTTCCTTAAACTTTCTAATCATATATATTTATAATTATCCTTAATAGAAATCTCTTTACTATGTACAATCAATAGAGATACTTTGAGAAAAAATTATAAATTTAAATAACAGTGAATTGATGTCTTATATTTAGAATTAAAATAAATTTATCTATATTTAAAATTTGAGATAATAATTTATTTAACTTATTTACTATACTCAAATTAGTTAAACAAAATTTATGTTAAACACTGTATAATCAAGACACATGGTGAATCAAAATCATGGGGGCGGGGGGGGGGGGAACAAACCTGTGGGATAATGAACTTATTGGTGAGGAGACAGACGGCAGGCAAGGTACAGTACATGAGGAGGGGAATGGAAGTGATTGGATAGATCGTGGTGTTAACATAAGCGAACCTCTCAAGCCATTTGAGCCTTCCACTGTAACCATACCAGATGGGACAGTGTCTACTTAGAAGAATTTCCACAGAACCCAGAGCCCATCGAAGCACTTGGTTCAGACGATCTGAAAGATTGATTGGAGCTGAACCTTTAAATGCTGGAAGCTTGGGCATGCAGTAAATAGACCTCCAGCCACGAGCATGCATCTTAAATCCAGTCAGAATATCTTCTGTTACAGAACCATAGATCCATCCAATCTGCATAAAACAACACAAATATTGATGATCTTCAGATAATATATATATATATATATATATATATATATATATATATATTAACTGCATTATATATTTTAAATAAAACATCAGCCAAGGCTAGGCTTCACAACCTCCATCACTTTCTTAGTTCAATTTTGAATAAAGACTAATTGATTCAACACTAAATTTTTATAGAATTTACTTATGTATAAAACATTTGAGTGAAATCTTCCCTATTTTACATCCATTTTAAACCTAAACCATTGGAAGGAATGAGCCTCTTAACTTTGTATTTGGATTAATTTTTTTTGAAGTGATTTTACAGTATATGAAGTAAGAATGTGAAGGGAGTTTTGTCTTAGCTTATGTAAAAATGCTTCTAAAAATCTAATCCGAGCAAGCTTTTGTGCGTTACCAAGTCAAATCTTCCCATTATATAGATGTGCGTATCTGTAGCTAAAAAAAACCTTATATATTGGCGATTATTTTTTTCCTTGTGGAATGTAAGTAGGAATAAGAAAGAAAAAGAGAATTTAACATAAGAAAGCACTATACCTCAGTTCCCCATTCTGACTTGTCCTCATAACCACAACTGATAACATGAATAGCCTCCTTAAGAAGAGTTTCTGGGGTAGCAGACTGAGGAACACCACCATTCTCCATAAGAGTAGAGGCAACAAAAACAGCAGATTGTCCAAACCTTTTCTCAAGGCTCATTTGTGACATAAGTAGTGTCTTCTCATCATCAAATCCATGACCTGAATATAAAATTGCATATCATAGAGTTAACATTTAAGTAAATGAAATCAACTGAAAGAAAATCAACGCAAAACATGCATCAAGAGCTTGAGGGGTACAAAGCATAGCCAGGAGAAAAAATGAATTAACAGGTATACCTTCAACGCCTTCTTCTATATCTTCAAGGTTGAAGATTGGCACAGTTGGGTCAACATTTTTGCCAGATTTTTTCTTGTCTGAGCCTTTCTTGCTAGATTTAGACTTCTTCTTTCGATTTCCTCCACAGAGTGAAGACAGCATCCCAAGTTTCTTACGCTTGGGTTTAACAGGAGGCTCATAACCGTATAAGGCCGTTCTATTGAAGACACATCCAGTACCGACATACACAGGTCCTTGAATGCCATCCAAACCTCTCAAGTTTATCTGTCATTCACGAAGAAACGAAAAAAGAAAACTCAGTATAACAAAGAAGTTAAATCACTTCCAATATATGAAAAGTACAATAGATTCAAACCAAGGAACAACAAGGCACTTGACATTAGGAGAAATGGTTGAATATGAAGTTGTGAGATACTTACATCGAAGAAAACGGTGTTACGATTAGCATATCGATCGTTCCTATCAATACCATCGAACCTTTGAGGGAACTGGACATAGCAAACATTTTTCCCAAGGTTGGGATCCATCATGAAACACATGGCTTCCCTCAAGGCCTTGCTGTTATTTATGTAGTGATCACAATCAAGATTCAATAAGAAAGGACCATTAGTAAGAACAGCTGATACACGGACCTGCAGCAGTTATATTAATTGCCATAGGTTAGAAAAGAATATGATTGGATAAAATAAATTTCCTTGCATTCTACTGTAAACATGGCTCACCAGCGCATTCATGGCACCGGCCTTCTTGTGATGTTGGAAACCTGGACGCTTTTCACGAGAAACATAGACTAAGCGTGGTAACTCATTACCCTCAGTATCAAGTCCTCCACTTTGGCCCAAAAACACCTGGAAATAAAGTATGGAATCATAGTGGTTAAATGAATGAAATACCTGCGCTTCTTTTACATTACAATTAAAATCATATGATCTCATCAGATATGACATTCCCAGACAAAATCAACCAAAGAAACACAAAAATACGTCTAAAAGTAACAGATAAGATAAGCAAATGGTTTCATCACTAAAACATGTAGGTCATCTAGCGGGTGAAGTACAACAGGTTGTAGCAAGTCATCTTAACTATGAGAAATCATCCAAACCAAAACAAATAAATTACCTGGATCATTCCTGGATGGTCTCTAGTGTTGTTTCCAGGCCATGGAGTGCCATCTTGCATTACCCATCCTTCATCAGGAACTTTCTGTGCCTTTGCAACAAGTCCATTAACACGAACTTTGAATTCTTCATATTCTCTCTGTGAAGCAAGGCAAGACATAAGCTAAGCAGATATCCTTGAGGAACTTTAGCACAGGCTCACAAGGGTGTAGAAGTCAAACTCTTACCTTCATGGCTCTACGTTCTTTGACAAATGATGGATGGACCTTATCCTTCAAGTAGTCAACCTTCAGTGCAAAGTACCACTCTGGAGCTCGAGGTTCAATACTGTACTTCTTGCAAAAAGGAACCCATTTCCTTGCAAATTCTGATGTCTCAGCCAGAGCTTCGAATGTCAACATAGCAGCACCATCATCAGATACATAGCAGGAGACTTTATCAACTGGGTAATCGACTGCAAGAATAGATAGCACGGTATTGGCAGTCACAAGTGGGGGCTCCTTTAAAGGGTCAACAGTACTGACAAAAATGTCAACCGCTGCTAGTTGTGATGGTTCTCCTTCCGGTTCATACCTGCAATTCAGATTTTGCATCAGAAAAGAACATCAGAATGAAATAGTAAGACACATGAAACAATTTAATGAATTTCTTAGATGAGGCAAGAGAAAAACATAATAGCCTGAAAACAGCCCTACCTGAGTGAGAGCCTGTCAAGATATGTTTCACGGTTCACAGGGAGCCATTTGGGGAACTGATCCAAAATCCAAGATATGGCAAACCATATCTCACATATGACTGATATCAACCACAATGCATATGCATTGGGCACGGGATTTGTTATTCGGTAATGCAAGAAAATGCAGAGTATAGCCAGCCGCAGAACAATGACCATACGGTATGGATTAATCCGAGATGATGGAACAGAAACCTTCCTTGAAAGTGGTTGTCGAGCTTCATCATTCCTACAACACAAAAATATAGATTAAATACTTTTCATACACGGAGATCTGAAGACCTGAGTTTGTCTGAATGACTTTGCTTGATGGCAAAGTAATATAAATCAGTGAATTTCGTATACAAAACATATAATGTTCAAAACAACCACTTTCTAACAAGGACGAAGAGACCAAAAATAAAGCAGAAGAGGCTGAAAAAAGAAGAACAGCAATTTTGTTATGGTTTATTAAAGAGGGCACTCACAACAAGGAATCATCTATAAGCACATCAGTACTGGCATCAATATCTCCAACTCCTCTTTCAGAAGTAGCCTGGCCAGTACTCATTGGAGCAGCATTCTTTTCCTGCTTCATCTTCCAGCCGTCAACTCTTTCTTTCCATGCTACATTACCCATTCCTCCATCCATGCCCCTAATATTTGCTGCACGACCAATATAAAATCAATATAAGATAGCCTCACAAATAAACATAACAAGGCATAGACAACAAAATGAAATATGTATAAAGATGGAGGGTACAGAAAGAGAGACACGCACGTGATTGATTAATATCTGATGAATATGTCAAATTATGGACACGTTTGCCACCACCAGTTACAGGAGATGCCATCGAGAGCCTCTCAGGTGAGGCGGCTGATAATTCTCCAGAGACCTGAAATTGAATTCGAATCCCATTTAAAAATAATCAAGGAGAATGTGTACCTTCTTTGGGCAGAGGAGTTTGGAAGAGAGAATATCATTCGCCAAGCTTATTGAATTACCTCTTGTCCACTGGTTAACAAAGGAATGTGATTGTGAGGAACCTCCTTATCATACTTTGGAGCACCGACCTCCTCTGACTGCCCATATTTCATCTGCCAGCTCAACATGCGCTCTGGAATCTTCTTTTGGCTTTGGCTTTCTGACTCATAGTGACTAGCACCGTCAGCAGCAGCAACATCCTCTTCCCCATCGCCAACAACTGCAGGACTTCCTAAAACCAGTTCAACAGGCAGTGGTAAGTAGAGTCACAAAATAGTAGTTTTTTTTTAATTATATATAGCACATGATCAAGTGAAACAGTAGGTGTGCCTTCATGAAATACATGTCGTATGCATGAGTGAATTATGTCTAACAAGTAACGGTGAGAAATAAATCGAGGGGAACAAAATTCTCAAAGCTTACATTAATCTGATTAGTTGTGATTTGGTTTATCAGCACGCACTATATGCACAGACATTGCCGGTTACGGATGAACGGAAGGAACTTCCTTTCCTTTTCTTCAGTCTTTGACTATGTTTACTGCCATCAACAGTTCCCATTCTTTTTTCTTTTTTATAATTTTCTAAAGCATAGGCATGAAATATATGTTTAATTTTCAAAATCATTTTTTAATGCCACTTTCCATTCCATTTCGGCACCTAACAAGCTTTAAGCACCTCGTTCCTTCCAGATCCCATTTCTTAATTTTTTTAATAAATGGAAAGCAACATTTCAAATGTCCTTGGTCCCAAAACTCAATTCCTTAAGTCGTTTGTATATCCTCCCTACCTTAAATCAAGAATTTGGAGTAGATAAGTGTTGAAGATTTTCTTCTTTTTTTAAAAAAAAAAAAATCCAGATCAATCTAAAATGAGAGAGCCTTACATCATTCTCATTTGGCTAAGCGGAAAGAGGTCAATTCCCTACCAATTAACCTTCATATTATTTTTTAAATTATTAGCCTAATAAGCTATTGTAATTTGCATCATAAGCAAAACAGCATTCAAATAGATGAAAGATGCACATGAATTTTAACATGTACTGTACCTTTGTGTCTCTTGTATCGGGTTTTACACTGAGGACAAGACTGGTTCCCATCCTTCCTTTCATACTCATAGCATGCCCTGCATACAGGAAAAGCACAAACATCGCATGCAATGAATGGCTCACCATCCACAGTCTTCCCAACATTATCACCACAGATCTGGCAGACTTGGCCACCCAACACTGTCATAGGCTTTCCCTAGAAATGATATAACCAAAAAAAAAAGAAAGTTAGAAAACAAAGCATTACCGATGTGATCACGTGTTCTTATTCGTAATGAACAGAAACCATAGACAAACAAGAATAGCTTAAACATCTGTGTTAAGCCGATGAAAATTGAAAGGAGGAAGCATAGTTGCAAATTTGATGTATGCACTGTAAGGTTCTTGGATGACAATATACTTTTTATGCAGTTCAGTATCACACAATTAGATCTTTCCAGAAAAAGAAAACTTCTATGTGTTACTGTAATGTTTACATAAAAAAGATGACGATACAAAGCAAAAGAAACTTATATTATTCAAAATTGAAATACTGATGAAACTCACCCCTGCTTCTCCCTCTGACTCCATACCGGCACTTATATCAGCTCAGAAGCCAATAATGGATCAAACAGTATCTCAAATTCAACAAGAATCACACATCACGTGATATGGACAATCCTCAGTAGCAGCTCGTTTTTCTCTGTTGAAACGAACACTCGGATCTGCATTAGACACCAGAGGACAAGACCGTAAATCAGATTTCCAGCTTCCAACAAGCATCATCAAAGTCAACAGATTGAAATGCTTCAGATTTATCAATTTTCAGCTAAATTGCTCAGAAGATTTGATAAGAGCTAAATTTAAACTGTCAAAATGTCCGTTACGACATTCAATACGTCAAAAAAGTAAATCCAATTTTCATTTTCTCAACTTCCGCAGCAATCAAACAGACCAATACGAATCGACATTTACCTTCAACAACAGGGATCTAATCCGCCAATGACCAGCAAAACAGATCGAGCACTCGAATAGACTGATCAAAATTCAACCAATGGATCGATCTCGCACTTGGAAGATCACAAAGACAGAGATAGAAATAGAAGCAGATCAATAAATTAAGCAATGCTCAACAGAATGCAATAAGAAGAAGAAGAAGAGATCGAGTTGACTGAAATAGAAGCGAAACAATGAGAGAGAGAGGGACGGCAGGAGATTTCTCTTTCTCTGTTCTCTCTCCCAAAGGTTGGAGGCTTGGGCGGGCGAATGGGGTACGCAGGAAATATATATATATATATATAAAAGGGCAAATCACTTAACGCAGACGAAAGGGACAATGTAACTACTAAGCATAGAGCTCCGACACCACCGACAGTTAACAATAGACTAATGCACTGTGAGCAGAAATCAAACAGATCTGGTAACGTCACTGTTGGCCAATACAAGCCAGATCCCATTATAGTTTCAATCATTTTGATTCCCTTCCACATTGCTTTCACCAAAAAGTACCCCCACCCCCACTCAAACGTTTTCCTATATAGCTGACAACTTCTGTTAAATTTTGTTTACTAAATGAGTAAGGTAGTGAGATGCCGAATGAACCAGTGAAACTGGTTTGATTAGTAAACCAGTTTTTTAATTTTAAAAAAATAATAATAGCTCGTTATATTTGTATTCTTGAATTAGATTAACATATTTTTATTTAAATATTGCTTTTAAAAATACTTGTGTATATTTTAATTAAATTATAATTATATTGAACTTAATTAAATCACTAAGATGAATTTACCATCTCCATCATTTTTGTCTTTGTTACCTTGCAAATTACCCAAATTTTATTTAGAGAAAGGATACTCAGCTAGTGTTTGGTACGATGAAGCCATTTTTTGAGAAAAAAATGTTAGGGGAAACACTAATTCTATGGAATTTTAATTATTATTTTTTTAATTTAGTAAAATATATTCCTATTCTTTTAAGATTTAGAGCGTACAAAGTTTTTACATCTCTCAATAAATATACTTTATAAAATTTAAATTTATATTTTTTCCCCTTACAAGAATAAAGTTGGATAAAGTTTATAGTGTAAATATTTTATAATAAACAGTAAATATTTTTCTTTCCTTCTTCTTTTCATGAGTTTTCCTTCATCCATGACAAACATGACCCAGTTTGTTTTTTCAAATATACCAAACATGATCTGAAAGTATATATTGATGAAGCTTTTAATCTGTGCACACAATATATTCAATAAATTTTAAGAATTTTATAATTTAAAAAATAAAATTATCTAATTTAAAATTACTTTTTTAAAATATTGCATATATTCTGACCAAAAAATGATTTTTATATAAATTTTTGCATATACGTTTTTGAATGAGAGACCTTACATAAATATTGTATATCACCTTAAATTTTTGCATATATAAGTAGCAAAGTTTGTCTATACGGTAAGTTGTTGGTAATTGAGTGTTTGTAGTTGAAATACTGTTATTAAGAGGGAAAATAATTTTCATATAGTCAATATATATTACATATACACAAAGCTACTACTTGTTTGATAAAGAAATTACAGAGTCAAAATAAAACAATATACCCACATCTAATTTTATTAAATTTGATAAAAAACAGTTTATAGGCTATTTATTTTTATTAAATAAAAAATTTATACACTTTTATTAAAAAGATTTATACAATTTAAATAGAATATAAATAATATTTTTATGATTTTCACACATACATGTGTGTGTGAGTGTATCTATTATCGTTATGGTATCATAATATCAATACGTTAATATAGATTTTTAGTATAATAAAAAAAAAAGATTTTTACAGATCATTTTAATCAATAAAAATAGAATGGGTTATCATCAGGAGTAGTTTGGCGAATGGAGACAAGTGGGTTGACAAGTCAACAACAGCTGGAACAGAGACAGAGGGCGATAATTGATTATCAGGATGAGCGCCGAAGACAGATATTTTTTATTTACTAATAAATTAGTTGAAATACACTATTTATGCTTTTTTATAATATTTTATTGTTAAATTATTTAAATGGGATTATTTTCGAAAATTATAGATTTTTTTGTAATAAACAATACTAAACTCATAGTATAATATTAAAACTTAACCTAACTCAATCCGTTAGACCAATAATTTAATAAATTATACTCATTTTATATTTTTATTCTTTTACTGCCTGAAACTAAATCATTTTAGTTTAAAAAAATAATAGTCTGTTAAATTTAGGTTTAATAATTTTATTTTTTAAATTAATACTATTTACTTGGATTAGTACTTTTTACCTAAATATTATTTTTTATAGTTATTTATATATATTTTAATCAAATTATATTATTTTAGTAATGATTAAATTGATATTAATCCAGCAATAATTGGAGTACTACTCCATTTAATCACTGTGGCGATTTTCATACCTGATAATAAAAAAAGGTAATTGCTTTGTCATTGGCTAGAGATGGAGTGGTTGTTACGTGAGAAGAAAAATATAAAAACATGAAACTAAAAGAAAAGATTCGTTTGCTTTTATTAATCCTTCATTTTAATCGTGGCATACAATTTAAAATATCTAAAGCTAATGATGACATTATTTTTTTTTAATAATCCTTTGTTATGATTGATCCCAAAAAGAAACTTTTACTACAACAATTTGTTTATGAGAAATTAATAAAAAAATAAGAATATATGAAAATTTTAAATTACATTGAAATTTGAGTATATTTTATTCACTTTTTTTATGTGATAGATGTCATTTGTCTTTAATGTATCATTATAAAAATCTCATTATAGCCCAAAAGTTTGAATCTAATTTGAACCAAAATTTCAGAATTAGACTATTCCCTTTTCTCTTATTTTTAACATAAAATATTATTAATTTTTTTAAAAGATTTAAAAAATTAAATAAATCACTTTAAAATATTTATATTTATTTTTTATTAAATTAATTTATTTAACTTTTAAATTATTTATTTTAAAAAGATCATATATTATATACTAATTTAAATAATTTTATTAATTTTTTTTTAAAAAATAATATAATTTTATATTAAGAATTAGAAGTAATATTTTTTGTTTTTTAATCATTAATTTAAACACACAGACATAAAATCTGAAACGTCTATAAACAGGGATGAAAACTATTGTCATAGGGAAAATTGACCATTGATAATTTAGAATATTCCATTCTAACAAACCAAATTATTTATATTGGCCAATTCTCCATACCAATATAAGTATATAACCTTTAGATTGTGATAACATTTGAGTCAATTTATAATAATAATAATAATAATAATAATAATAATAATAATAATAATAATTATTATTATTATTATTATTATTATAATAGTACATATTAGCTTGTCTCCATCTATATATATTGAAGTCTGAACTCCCACTTGCTATAAAAGATATGTCATTCCACTGTGATTATATATATATATATATGTGCGTGTGTGTGCGCAGGGGCGTGTACATAGAGATAATGCTTTCCGCTAATTAACAATTTTTTTTATTAAAATTTTATTTAAATTTAATTCATATCACATCCTTAATTATAATAAATAAATATTTTAATAAAAATTTTTTTATATACAATAAGACTCAAATTTAAAATCTTAATTAAATAATATTAAATTATTTATTAATTAAATTAATTCTCTTAATTAATTAATAAGTTGAAATTAATGCGGAAAGTTACATCCATGACATCACATGAATTCGAGATATATATATATATATATATTTTTTTTAAATGATATAAGTTTTTCGGTAAATTATTTATAGAATATTTACTAACCACGTTCATCATCTTTACATAAAAACAATGAGACCTTTTTATTTTGCCTTTAACAACAAAGCTTACGGAGTTCAAAAAAATATGATAGTTTCTTAAACTAGATAATATAATTGAATTTAATATTAAATATTAAATATAAAATTTTAATATTTATTATTTTTTAAAATTAATTTATTTAATTTATAAATTATTTTTTTAATATTTAATATAAACCCTATTTAAAGAGTTGATATTGTGATTTTAAACATAAAACATGTATTATATTTATCTATTTTTTTAAAATATTTTATTAAATTTTTTTAATAATAATTAAATAAAATAAGGATAATAAATTAAGGAAAAAAGGCATGATATTTTAAAAAATATACTATATTAATTAATTTAATTAATTTTTAATATAATTAAAATAAATTAATATATTTTATATTAAAAATAGAATAATATATAATTTAATATTATATATAGATATTTTAAAGAGATTAATATTATATTTATTATAATTAATTAATTAATTAATTTTTTTAATATATTTAAATTCGTTAATATATATTAAAAATTAGAGGGAATATAAAGTGGCTGCAAGGTTTTACCCTTAACAAAAAGCATTAGCTTTATTGTTAATCATACCAATCCGAATCGAACAAAAAAGCATCTAAAAGAGGGATTTATCACACGTTAATTTCCTTAAATAACATTCCGGAAGGAGGCTTCATAGTTCATATCCGATGTCGGTGACCTGAAAATTGTGAGAAGACGCATGAATAATAATATTTAAATTATTGAATATTAGAGTATTAATATTTTATTAAGATATTATTTAAAATATAATACTTTTTAATTATTTGCATCAGTCGGCTAAGAAATAATATTAGTCTCTTGGCATTTATTTGTAACTGTGGGACTTAATTGATATCATTTTCTTATAGAGTATTTATTTTGTATTTTTATTGGATTATTTCTTTAATTTTTAAGTAGACACAAAGGGATCCAACTCGCGCCGTTTTTTAGGGTAACAGTATTGAAGTGAAACGACCTGTCGTATTCCGCGAGCTCAGAAAGGACTCAGAGGACAAACCAGCAACTAACGTCGTTTTACAGTTCCCCGCCAGTTCCATTGCTTCTTCCTTTGGCAACCGGGTGTGTTCTGCCTGACCATTGGCAGCTAGGGTTTTGCGTGGGAGAGACAAGCATGACATCATTCGGGTCTCTCAAATCAGCAATTTTTGAGAGAGAAGAGAGAAAACAGTGCGTTTGTTGATTTTGATTCCCCTAATTTTCTGTGTTGTTGCACTCGCTTTCGTGCCTAATTAATAATTCCATTTTAATGGTATTGTAGGCAGTACCAGGCACATATTCGAGGGCTCAATGCTTATGATCGGCACAAGAAGTTCCTAAATGATTACGGTATGATAATATATTAAACCTGTTTTCCTATTTAATTTTTCGAATTTGGTTTGCTCAAGGTTTGTGTAAGTATCACAAATGTGTATTTCTTAAATTAAGTGACGCGGTAATTGTGATTTGTAAGTGCAAAAATGTTCGATTTTTAGTAGTTTTGGATGTCTCAGAAGGGAACGCGTATTACACTTGTCGTCCAACCTGATTTTCGGGGCCGTTATATTTATATTGGACACATTGTCAGGAAGGCTAAAAGCATTTCTTTCCCCATTTGGATTTTCTTTGGTCATGATCTATTATCAAACTCCAGACATTTGATCAGGTGTCAGTTGGACCAGGGATGGACAGTAAGGAAATTAAACAAATTTTGAGTACTTGATTTGTTGGGTCCTTAATGTCCTAAAACAAGAGGATGATGAACAGTCCCCTCCACTTAGAAGGAAGGAGGCTACAATCATCCTCACACCCCCCTTTATAGTAACTAGAGCTGTAGATTTCCCCCCCTGGGCTGAGACCCAGTACCATATCATAAAACAATAGGTTTCAGGGGTCTGTTAGTTTGTTCTTGTGAAATGTTTGTTATTTTTTGTATGCCTTTTGTGGATTGCTGATTGATCATAATTTGTTTGGTTTACTAATTACTATGTGGAAACTTGAATTGATTTTCTACAGCCTGGCCATGGCTGTATTATGTTTTGACAAGTCTTCTAATTCTAAGAATCCTCTATTGGTGTGACAGTTAGCTTCTATGGTAAAGAAAAACCTTCCAATTTACGTTTGCCTATTAAAACAGATAAAGACACACTCAGTGAAGGGTATAGGTAAGTTCATTCTTCGTTTTGGTTGCTATTTGTTTGTGATATTGCTGAAGGCTCAAGGCCTGAAGCTTATCTCAACGTTCACTCATCATTTTCCCAATATGTGGATTTCCTGAATTTCTGATTTTTAATTCAAATGCAATGCAAGATTCATACGCTCTGAAGAAGATGATATGGATCATTCGTGGGAACAAAGGCTGGTGAAACGTTACTATGACAAGCTTTTC
This sequence comes from Leucaena leucocephala, assembly GCA_037074615.1. Lineage (NCBI taxonomy): Eukaryota > Viridiplantae > Streptophyta > Magnoliopsida > Fabales > Fabaceae > Leucaena > Leucaena leucocephala. The sequence goes on along the minus strand of CM073543.1, from coordinate 20,554,239 downwards.
AAAGAGTATCCTTTACAATTTGATCCTTGTTTTACTGAACTTATTGATATTGAAAGAGAACAGGTGGATTTTTATTTGTTTCAAAATTTAAAAAGAACTTTGGTAATACTTGATCTTGATGTAATCTTAGACTTTGGCTTTCTTTTGGTTTACCAAGTTGACAGAAGAAATCTGCATCATGCCCAATTCAAAGATAATGCTGCTCAAATTTAGAGAACTCAGTAGCATTTTATGCCTGCCAGTCAACTCACACTTCTGCTTGCCACCAGGAGCATTCTATAGGCAAATTGTTTTGCTCAAAAAGGGCTAAATAAAATCTGTTATGACTGACTGACATTGCTGTTGATTTGTACTGATGTAAGCATGCCTCTGAGCATGTTCTTGCAAAGCTGCTTCATATAAGCTCCATATGCTTCTCTTTGACCCTAGTTTTCCTTCCCCCTGTTAATTTATTTTTAATGATTGTTGAAATAAACAATTAATCTGAGGGTATTATATCTTCTTGCTAAAATCTTCATTCATTTTTCTTTTGGCCACTAAAATCTTCATTCATTGATCCATGCAATTTCATCTTACTCACTCCCAAGAGCCCACCTATTGTCCCCTCTATTTGATGTCACTTCCGTCATTATTTGGACCACTTGATTTAGAGTTTTACTATGTGCATATCCTGCCATATTAGTTTGTGTATGTGCTTATGACAAACTTTAGTTAATGATTTGTGCGCTTTGACCATCTTTGATGTTCATAGGTTTTCTACAGTAAAATTATGTGTTGCTTATAATTTCATTTTTGTTAAAATGCTCTATTTCTGATGCCAAATCCTCTTGTTTGCTTGTTGCCTTAATTAAATATTCTAAAGATATTGCATTGCTGACATGTCTCATTACAAGAGTGGCAAGGTGATTTACTTAATGCCCATGGACTTATTCCTACTGTATTTGAAAATGCCGCCATCCTTGTGTTGTTTCTTCTTTTACATCACGGGATATTAGTGGTAGAGGCTCTTCACTTTTGTGTCATTAAAACTTTCAAAGTGACTAAGTGCATTTTAAATGTCATATATTAATAATGGCATATTCTTGTAGATTGGCCTCAGATGGAGGACAGAGAAGGAAGTAATATCTGGCAAGGGTAATGACATTTTGCTGGCTACTGAGGAATCATGTTCCACCCCCTAGGTCTATCTTGTGCATTTTGGTTTGTCTGACTTTTACACACTTCTTTCTTCGCAACAAAACCTGTCTATTTAAGTTCATGTTCAATTTATCAAAATTTATTTGTTTAGACTTTTTATACTGTTAACCTAACACTTAATTTGATGAGATGCAATTCAAGTGAATAAAGTTTTAAATCATCTAAGTATCCAAATGCATTGTTACTGATCCTTTTAGAAGAAAATTGATTATTATAATTCATTGCGGTTATTATTTTAAGCCTCAAACAAAATATATTGGGTTTGATAAAATTATGTTTTTATCTACTACGACACTCATTGTTTTTGTCAACTCAACAAGTTGACTAGTTTCTGAACTTGCCTCACTAAACCTCTGGCAGTATATGTATGCTTATTCTGGAGATCATGCTTGTAGAAGTACTTTATTTTCAGATTTCCTTGTCTATCTCATTCATGCTGTTGTGGGAGTACTTGTCTCAAGTTTTATATAGTTTTAAAAATGGCTAGAATCATGTTAACTTTTAGTACTAATTGGCTACACAACTTTGCAGGCCAGTTCATATGTGGGAACAAACATTGTGATGAGAAAGATGGCTTAACAAGCTATGAGGCAAGTTTTTCTTATCATTCATTAATCTATTACACTAGTCTGCTATGTGCCATATCTATGCTGGGGTTTCAGATGAGTTAGTTTGATTCTATATGGGTATATACTATAAAACTCCTCTTAATGAGAGAGCGAGTCTGAAGGAGTATTGATTTAATGGTGGAGTCTGAAGGAGTATTGATTTAATGGTGGAAAAAGGGCGATGCATGAAAGAGGCAAAAAAGAAAAAAAAATTGTGGCGAAGGGAGAAGTTGATCTATTATGAAGTTACTTTGTAGGAAATATTTGAATTAATTAGGAGAGATTTCAAGAATTAATTAGGCAAAATTATGGGAATATGATCTGATTGTATCCATTAAATGTTTTAACGTTCTTCCCTGATTCTCTCCATGAATCATGCCCCTTTGATTCTACATTCCCGTGTATATATATGTGTTCATAATATATGAAATGAACAGAGAGTATTACCATTACCTCTATTGCTTTCTGTCATTACTTCCATTATTCACTGTTATCGTCCCGTAGGCATCAGATTTAAACATGGTATCAGAGCATGGATCCCCGTTATCACTCTCCGCTGACGCCGCCTCTACCATGACTGACGGTGTGTTGCGTTGCCCACCCAAGGTCGCCGGCGTCGAAGGCTCTATTGTAATTATTGTTCCCGAGCGTCTTACCGGTGACAATTATGTCAAATGGGCCAAGTCTATGTACCTGGCACTCGATGGTTGAGATAGGCTAGATGTGATTCAAATTGACCCACCTTCCGCTAATGACGCTGTCGCCCGCCGTCGATGGAAGGCTGAGAACTCGTTGGTGGCGTCGTGGTTGCTCAACTCCATGGTGCCCAATGTCCGACGAAGTTTTATGTTCATCTCCTCCACCAAAGACCTTTCGTTAGCTGTGAAGGAAGCGTATGGAAAGCGCCCGACGGCGACTCTGGTGTTTGACCTCCGCTGTCGAGTGTGGACAGTCAGGCAAGGTGACCGTCCTCTGAATGCGTATTACCTGGAAAAGACTACCCTTTGGCAAGAATTGGATCAGTTGAAGCAACGGATTTGGCGTCACACTGATGTTTAAGATGTGTAAGATGTTTCCTTCAATATCTAATAAAAATTCAGATTTTTCTTGTGATGCTTGTGAACTTGCCAAACATCATCGCACTCATTTCCAAAGTGTACCATATCGCCCATCTAAACCTTTCTCTATCATCCACAGTGATGTATGGGGCCCATCCCGAATTGCCAACCGTACCCAGTCAAAATGGTTTATGACCCTCATCGATGATCATACCCATGTTAGTTGGGTCTTTCTCCTAAAAGAAAAAATTGAGGTGTACCAAACCTTTGTCAACTTCTATAACATGGTCCTTACCCAATTTAATACAAAAATCCAGACCCTCCACACCGACAATGGCACTGAGTATTTCAACTCTCAACTATCTCATTTCCTCAAAGAACAAGGTATCACTCATAAAAGTTCGTGTCCCTACAGTCCCCAACAAAATGGTATTGCTGAACGAAAAAATAGGCACCTTCTCGAGACTGCTTGGGCCCTTCTGTTTAGTAGTCATGTTTCAAATTTCTATTGGACTGATGCAATTCTTATGGTCACTTTCCTCATTAACCGCATGCCATGTAAACCCTTGTCCTTCCAAACCCCTCTACAGGTCCTCCAAAATCATTTCCAACTTCCTTACTTGGAAAACACACTTCCTCTTAAAGTGTTTGGGTGTACTACCTTTGTCCATCTCCACCATACTTCCAAACTTGATCCTAAGGCGGTCAAATGCATTTTCCTAGGACTTGCTAATAGCCAAAAGGGATACAAATGTTTTGATCCTCTGACCAAACGCCTCTATGTTACATGTGATGTCACCTTCCATGAAACTATACCTTTTTCCTCTTCGGTTCAGGGGGAGACGTGGAGTGAACCTCTGGAACTTCAAACTAACCTTGAACCCCAGCCACTATACCTCCATCAGGAACATGAAAACATCTATACCCCTAACACACCATTCCAAGAAGAATCTGAGACAAACAAAGAATCTGAAGGAGATACTAGTTCAGGGGGAGACACTAAGAAGTGGGGATAGGTATATACTCGCAAAAACACAACAGGTAATGCTCCTCTAGTGAATGACGCACACCAAGAGTTTGAACCAGGTACAGGTTCTGACCAAACCCAAACACAAAGTAATGATCTTGAACTTCCAATAGCGATCAGACAACCACAGAGAGCATGTACCAGACACCCCATAGAAAGGTTTGTCTCTTATCAGGCCTTATCCTCTGAACATCATGCATTTATCTCTCACCTTGATCAACTTAGAATCCCAGAAAATATACATGAAGCTTTAACAAGTCCTGAATGGAGGAAAGCAATTATGGAAGAGATGGAGGCACTGGAAAGAAATAAAACATGGGAGATAGTCAAGTTACCCAAAGGCAAGAAAGCAGTTGGGTGTAAATGGGTATTCACCCCGAAATTTCTTGCAGATGGAAGCCTCGACAAGTACAAAGCACGATTGGTAGCTAAGGGATTTACCCAAACCTACGGTATGGACTATATTGAGACATTTGCACCAGTGGCAAAATTGAACACTATCAGAATCCTACTGTCACTTGCTGCTAATCTGGATTGGCCTCTACATCAGATGGATGTTAAGAATGCCCTCTTAAACGGAGAATTGAAGGAAGACGTATATATGAAGATGCCTTCCGGATTCCCTGAGAATAAGAAAGGTCAAGTATGCAAGTTAAGAAAGTCATTATATGGACTGAAACAGTCTCCTCGAGCGTGGTTTGAGAGATTCACTAGAGTATTAAAAGACCTTGGTTACATACAAGCACAAAGTGACCACACTCTGTTCTTCAGACATGAAAACAGGAAACTTGTGTTAACAGTATATGTAGATGACATCATCCTCACTGGTGACAATCCAACAGAGATTGACAGAGTAAAAAGGGCTCTTAACCAAGAATTCCAAGTGAAAGATGTAGGAAAAATGAAATATTTCCTTGGCATGGAAGTGGCTAGGTCAGAAAAAGGAATCAATATCTCACAGAGAAAATACATCCTAGATCTCCTAGAAGAAACAGGTATGTTGGGCTGTAGACTGAGTGACACTCCTATTAGGAGTGATAAAATTAAAGATGATGAAGACCTAGGAAAGGAGATGGATATGGGAAGATATCAACGTATGGTAGGAAAACTGATTTACCTATCACACACAAGGCCAGATATTGCCTATGCTGTCAGTGTTGTAAGTCAACACTCTCATAACCCCAGACAGAAATATCTAAATGAAGTCTACAGAATTCTCAGATATCTGAAAGGCTCACCCGGCCTAGGTCTCCTATTCAGAAAGACTGATAAGAGTAATATAGAAATGTTCACAGATGCTGATTGGGCGGGTGACCAAAACGATAGAAGATCAACTTCTGGCTATGTTACTTATGTATAGGGGAACTTAGTCATATGGCGCAGTAAAAAACAAAGTGTGGTAGCTAGAAGCAGTGCAGAAGCTGAATTCAGAGCTATAGCTCTGGGCATATGTGAAAGCCTATGGGTAAAAAGAATACTAGAAGAATTGGGAATGCTAACAAACTTACCCATCAGGCTACACTCAGACAACATGGCAGCTATAAATATGTCCCACAATCCAGTCCAACATGACAGAACCAAGCATGTAGAGATAGATAGACACTTCATAAGAGAAAAGATTGATGCTGGGACCATTGAACTGAAATACATTCCCTCCAAAGAACAAACAGCAGATGTACTCACCAAAGGATTGGCTTGAGACAAGTTTGAGTATCTCATTAGCAAGTTGGACATGATAAATATCTATGCTCCAACTTGAGGGGGAGTGTAGGAAATATTTGAATTAATTAGGAGAGATTTCAGGAATTAATTAGGCAAGATTATGGGAATATGATCTGATTGTATCTATTAAATGTTTTAACGTTCTTCCCTGATTCTCTCCATGAATCATGCCCCTCTGATTCTGCATTCCCGTGTATATATGTGTTCAGAATATATGAAATGAACAGAGAGTATTACCATTACCTCTATTGCTTTCTATCATTACTTCCGTTATTCACTGTTATCGTCCCGTAGTCATCAGATTTAAACATACTTATACTTTAGAATGGGCTCACTTAAAAAAGAAAAAAACTGTAATTGGAAGATGCTTAATCCTTTTTTTTATTCCTTTGCTTTTCATATGATATCATTTTTTTTTCAATTTCTTGTTTTATAAATGGGTTATTCTATGTCCTGCTGAAAACTTTTGCCTGAACACTGAGTCATTGTGGTTTGCCTCATCTTATTTGATGTTCCCATTTCTTTGCATTCTTCACAGGTGAACTTTTGTTACTTTGAAGCTGGGGAAAACAAACAAGCCCTTGTCAAGTTGGTAACCTGTGAGAGGTGAGTCATTGTATGCAGTTGCTAACTTTGTTACTTATATTATCATTATATTCATAAAAATTTTGTGGTTAAATCAATGGATCATGAACAGGAGGTTTCCAGCTTTTGCAGTGAAAGTTTGCATAGCCCTCTTCCTCCCTAAGTGAAGAATTTCCAGTGGGATGGAAAAAAAATGCTTTGCCTTAAATATTTACAGGAAATACATTTCACAATAAAATGTGTCCATTGCAAGCAATTCATGAATATACATCCTAAAAGTCCCTGTTGGAGTTGCTGTGGACTTTCATAGTCTGAAGAGAATCACTTTTTTAAAATCTGATTCTGGATGAATCAATTTTACATTCTGAGATGTTGGAAATGCACCACTAATGTTCTTGGGCAGAAGGACTTCTTTTGTTAATTTTCATTTTATTGTTGCTAAAGATGTGCGGAGAAGCTTCATTATAAGAGGAGGAAAGAGAAAGAAAAATTAGAAAAAAGAGAACAGGAAGACAGCCGAAAGAGGTAAGGATTTTGTTCCCGTCTCTTTTCTTATTTTTCTACTCATAGTTGACAAGAAGATATGAGATTGAGTCCTTTGATCTGTAGGAATCGATCAAAGAGTGATAATGATTCAGATGAGCTCAACGAAAGCAAAGAGAGGAGGCGAAAAGGTTTGATGTTGCCTTATTTTTTAAGCGAATTACAGATTTATATCAGAGTTTTACTTGGCAATTATTTTTTACGAAAACAAAAACTTGCAGCAGATAAAATATGCATCGAAAGTGTTTGTTACTCATGCATTCTGTAAGGATGCATTTCCTGTTTTTTGGTTGGAATGTCTGACTGGGATTAATTAATTCAGGGTATTTTCATAAAAAATGAAAATGAAGTCTGTGAAAGGATCATTTTGAAAATGATATTCTGGTCTCATTGATACTGTATGCTGTTATATGGAGTGGAGGCCCATTTGGTGGGAGGTTATTCTAATTGTCCATGTGTGTGTGTGGCTTCATCTTGAATATGTGGCTGTCTCTTCTGATGTTCCTTCAGATGTATATCTGCTGAGCTGTTTCTTAGCATTTAAGTAATAAGTAGAAGCACCAAGTTTCTCAGGAACTGGTGATTATATTGATAGATATCTTAATTTGCCAGGCTTTTGTTAGTTAGTTCAGATATATTTTCCTTGATTTGGTTTGAATTGTAGATATTCTTGTGCTGGTTTTGTACATGATAGTAACTGCAGACTGGGCTTGCCTAAGTCTGGGCTTGATCCTTAATTGAATGTGTGGAAATCTTTTTTCCCTCTTTAAGAATGTTTGAAAATCCTTTTTCCTTGCACCTAATCCTTTGTTCTAAGCTAAGGACTTCTTACATATTAACAGGGAAAAGGGCTTCAACTTCTGCAAGTGATTATAAAATTGATGACGATGATAACTTCGACGAAGTTCTCGGGGGAATGTTCCCGTGATCTGAGCCCATTGATTGTGGCCTCAAAGTTGGACGAGAAACAAAATTTTGGGTTCTTTTAGGGGGACAGGAGAGTGGATCTGTAGGCAGATGTCTCAACTCTCAAGTACAGAATTGAGATCACAAATGGTTTTTGAGGAAACTATTACCTCTTAACTCTTATGTAGTCACACCGAACATTGTGGTCATACCATAATTTCTGTACAGGTTAAATAGTGCCATTTCTTTTTTCATATCAATGTATATTCATAACTTACACATGACAAGCTCCCTTGCATTTTATTTTACTGTTCCCAAGCCTTCCACCACAATGGTTCTTCTAAATCTAGAGGCATGTAAAATGCTTCTGAAGTAAGAGAGACTAAGATAAAGAGAGTGGGTAAGCGGAGAGAAAATGAATTTTATGCACATTTATTCCTTTTTTTTCCTGTGATTTAAAAGGGCATATACAAATGGAGGTTACAAATAATATCGAATTTATGACTTCTTGATACTATTATTCTTAAGGATTTCAATATGCCTTTATTGCCTCATATTAATTCCATTTCCTCTGTCAATTACACTTAATCCTAATAATCTTTTCACTCGCCAAACTCAATAATTTCATCTCGTGAATAAACATTGATGTTCAGTTTGAAATGAGCAAGAAATCTGAGTTCCTTTCTTAGGAGACCGTTTCAAATTTCACCAAACACTATAAGATGCATCTTCAGATGCAAAAGAGCTCAAAACTTTCTTGTTTCAGGCTCATTGAAACAGAGAAGTTCACGACTTTCATCATCATCATCTTGGGGCATTTTACTGAACTTCCAAAGTAAATAATTATAATCTTTTGCGATAGAATGGAGTTATCAATGTGGGACACATTTACCAAAACTTGACGCCAGAAATGAATCACTAACCACAAATATAAATGCCCTTTTGAAAAGTGAAACTTAAACTTCATTTTTTTTTTTACTTGTGTTTATTCTTTAGATGTAAGACTTGGGAAAAAGTAGAACAAGAGCAAGGTCTTTTTTTTATATTTTTTTTTTGCTTGCTTGCATTTGGAAAAGCTACTGATGAACTTAAAGGGGTCACTGTCCCTTGCCCCAAATAAATTTTTGTTGAGAAGGAAATCTAGGAAGGAGTAGGGTCCTCTATGGCTTAGCTACTAAGCTCTCATTCATAAGAATCATCACTTTCTTTTGAATTGAGCCTTCAAAACCAAGAAACTCACACTGCAAGTGCAAGCATACATTCATTCCTTTTTTGGGTATTAATATAAAAGTAAACCCAATGCATCTACGCTTTAATTATATGTTCCAGTTAAGTACCTCAATCATGTCACATCATGCCCTCTACTACTTATTAATTAAATATTAAAGTCCTTTTACATGAAGCACAATGTACCATTAAGTATTATTAATGGGCCAATTCTTATAATTTGTTTTCTTTGTTTATCATCCCCTTTATAATTTCACTTAATTTTTATTCAGATCCTTATAATTTTAAGTGAGTAACAAAAAAAAAGATCTAATTAAAAATTATGTGAAATTATAATGATCTAATAAAAAAAAATAAGAATATAATTAAAATAATATGAAACTATAAGGACGTGTTAAAAAAAATATAAAGAATTGATTAAAAATAAGTAAGACTATAAAAGAATTACATATTAATTTGGTGAAACCATTTCTCTTGAATTGGCAGGGACGGTTATTAATGAATTTAACACTGCATTTTGATTGAAAATCAAATATATTAAGTCAATGAAACATTTTACTGGGCCAAACTTTATTTAGCACATGGCTTCTTTTCATATTAACTCATACTTGACATAGGACATTTTACCAAACTTTTCTTTTTTGGTCAATTCAAGATACAAATTCATATGAAGTTCATATCTTTTTTTTTTTTAAATACTGATATGTTTGGACAAAATATTATTCATTTTTTACTCAAAAAAATTAATTTAATCTATGTTTGATTTCATATTAAAAACTACTCCCTCTAGTAACAAATATAGAAGCTATTAGGCAATTTATTTTGGTCTCAAATTTAATATTTTAATTCACTTAGTCTCCTAAAACTATAATTGTTTCTAAACTATCCATATTAATTATATATATTAAGAAAATTGTAATCAATGAATAATTCTAATAAAAATGATTAATAAAATATTTTAAAAATTCAAAATATATTTTTTAAAAATAAATTTAAGTAATTTTATTAATTTCTATAAATTAATTATCTAATTTTTATTTAAAACTGAAAAGAGTATTAAAATAATAATCTTAGTAAAATATATTTAGTGCTTGTTTGGAAGCATATAAAATAGAGAAAATCCTTGAAAAAGATTATAGAAATTGATAAATTTAAAATTGAGATTTTAAATATGTAAATGTTAAAAAGTGTCAAGACTTAAATTGAGATTTTAAAATTTAGATCTAAATGACTAAAATGCCCCTTATTTTTTGTCTTTTTTTTTTAAAAAAAAAATCAACCCTCACTAAATACGACCTTTCCTTAGCATGCCAATGGCCGGGGATAGAGCTCCGATGCCAACGGGGGATATAGGGTCAGTCGCCAGTGAAGGGTGGTATTCGATGAAGGTTAACTAATTTTTTTAATTAAATAAAGGGTATTATAGTCATTCGATTATGGATTTTAAAATCTCAAGTTGGGTTATTACATTTATCAAGCATATGCAATATTTAAAATCCTAATTTAATATTTATCAATTTCTAAATTTTTTTTAAGGATTTTCTCTTTAAAATAAATGTTTTTATGTTTTACAATATAAAAGTTTTTATCTATCTCATATAATACAAAATCATTTGTAATAAGATGATAGAAAGGTACTAGCTTTTAGCTCAAAAGGACAAGGAAAATACATTGCAACTTAGGAAATAAGACTCACCGTACAAGAAAACTGTAGAAGGCAAGTCTGAAATGAAAGTAGTAGAATTAGAGGGGAAAATGCGATCAACGGGAGTTGGTCTGAGTGATAAATGATTCAGTATCATTTAAGTGAGGTCTCGAGTTCGAGCTTTGGCGTATGCAGAAAATCCCTATTGGAAGACTCACCCACCATAGCCAGGTGCGCGACTCGAGTCAGATCCAGATGTAATCAGGGCAAAGCTCTAATGAACCGGGTGGGCAACCAAAAAAAAAAGAGAGGGGAAAATGCGAGTCATGAGATACATGTTAGCCCCTAACGGGATTAATTTAAAAGTGGATTGAGTTTAAAAGGTTTATTTTTAGATGAATTGATTTAATATTAATCTGAATCCGTTATGGTGGGTTAGATTGTGAGCTCGTTAGTTTTAAAATTATTAAAATTTTTATTTTTTTTAATTTTATCACTCTTCATAAATTTGTTATAAATAAAATAATAAAAAAATAAAATATATATATATATAAATAATTTAATAAAATAAAATTAATATAAATAAAATGTAATGTAAATTTTAATTTAATTAATATTTTAAAATTAATAAAATATAATATAAATAATAATAAAAAAAAGTAAGTTAATCTTCTAACTCGATAGATTAATCTGTCGGTTTAAATCTATATTAAAATAAATTGTTAATTTAGTAATTTAACCCGCGATTTGACATATTACGGCCGTAGGCTCAACTTAAATTTCTAGTTCTAAGTAGAATCACGGAATCAAACGTGTATATATGTACGTGAGGGAAATACTTTAAAAAAAAACAGAGAACATAATGTTGTGTGTACTTTTAATAAGGTACATTGGATGTGGACCCAAATTAATTATGGTACAGTTGTGCATGTGCGTGGTTCTGCTCTTTGCCATCTCAACACCTTCATTCCTTGCCACGTGTTGCGTTGCAGCTTACTCACCACTCGCCTTCCCTTTGGGGTCCCTATCACCCCACACGTGCCTCTCCCACGTGTCTTCCACTTCCTAAAAGGCTCAAATCTGGATTCCATGTAACTCCTACTAACATGTAAAGTATGTAGCCGTTTTTTTAAAAATAAATTTATAATTAAATTAGATCAAATATTATTGAATATAATTAAAATTAATTTTTAAAATTTTTTATATTTAAATAGTTAAAATTTATTTTATTAGAATTAATATATATCAATAGTTGAGTATTGATTTTTTTTATATAGTTATATAATTAATTTATTTAATTTATAAATTAATATATAATATAATATTATATAAGAATGTTTTATAAATATTATATCACATTAAAATAGGTGAAATATGAATTCCATATAACAATTTTATACTTAATACCTGTTTGGATAGAAATAAAATTTTAGTTTAAAAATTTTTTTTGTCTAAATTTTAATTTAAATTTTTTTTAAAATAAATAGTTATATTTGTTTAAAATAATTAATAAATTAAATTATAATTTTAAATAAACTTCTAATAATAATTTTTAAAATAATAAAAAAATTATAAACTCTTCAATTATTATTATATTATTTAGATTGTCACAGTCTATCACTATAGGTCACGTTTCCGTCAAATATCGTAATTGGAGCATCATATTTTTCCTCCGTCTTTATCTTTTAGCTTGATTTGCCGCTGCCACCATAATAAGAAGATGAGAGTTCTATGTAAATGTGATAAGACAAGAGGAGATCATTATATTTTTTAATTATATATTTTTTTAATAATTTATTAATCATAAAATTTTTTATGTTAATAATATATAAATACTCATTTATTTAAAACTATTTTTTTATATAAATTCTTCTTTATAATTTTTTTTTAAAATTATCTAAAAACTATCTTTTATAAGGTATTTTATAAAAACCTCTGATTTTTAGATTAACTTATTGTTATAAATGATTGTACGCTATATAAACAATGGAATGGAATGGAATGGAATGAGTATGTAAGAAGATTTTTTTCTTGAATGGTGTGAAAATCAGTTGTTTAATTGATTTTATTAGGTTTGCCAAATACAAATTACATGTAATAACTTTTTTTTTTATCTATTTGATTGAGTTAAATTTAATATTATTAAGCTCAATAAAAATAGTTATTTTAAATATATTTTTTATACTTATATATATTTAAATTTAAAATCTCATATTTAAATGGCTAAAATTCATTTTAATATGATCAACATTTATTAGCAGTTGAGTTTTAAATCTACATATAAAATTTTAATATAATTTATTTTTTATATTTATTATTATTTTAAACTAATTTATTTAACTTATAAATTGATATATAATCTAATATTATATATAATAAAAATATTTTAAAAATATCATATAATATTTCTTATGATTAATTAATTTATATAATTTTATTAATCTATCTAAATTAATTAAATTATTTTTATATTAAGATCAAGGTGTGTCTAATTTAAGCAACTTTCTCATGAAAAATAAATTAAAATTTTTATACTTGATTATAATTAAATAGAACAATGTCAATGACATATTGTTTCAGTGCCCCCACCTTCAGACTTAGTGGGAGGATCAAGATTTTACCTACTAATTCTTATATTTCGATTCGATGGAGTATGTTATAAAATGTGTAGTTAATATTAACATTGAAATAATTAATTTTGTTGATAAATAAAAAAGACTAAATAAAAATATTTAGATATCATCCATTAGTTGATAAATAAAGATATAAATAAAATTAAAATTTTATGTTACTATTTTTTATAATTGAATATATTTTGTAAAGCTTAATCAGTGTAAAAATAATCTTATTTTTTAAGTTCTCGTTAAAATAAATTAAAAATAAATTAGATTCAACAATTTCAATTTTCGTGGAGGTAAATTCATTCGTCGCACAGAAAACGTCGTTTTACAGCTTGCGTGGGAAAAACGACAAAACCCAAAATCGGAAGGTAAAGCTAAGCCGTCTGCAAATAATGATGATGGCTTCTTCAGGGACCGACAACGTGGCAGCTGGCTGGGCCATCCCTGTGGGGACCACATATGTCGTATATGATTGAGACATGTTGTATATCATAGGACATGTGTCAGCATGCAGGAAGAAACTTTTAATTATCTAACTTCTAATAATAAAATATTTGATTGGATCAATAATATAAAAAATAAAGTCTCTGAGTTAGGTTAGCTCATTAATGAGATAGACTATATTTTTATGTCCCAATTGCCCATACATGAACCTATCAAACTGGCGAATCCTATTTATTTACTTTTATTTTAATTACTATATTTTAATTGTTTATATCAAATTATAATTAATTAATCATGATTTTGAAATATCAGTTATTATTTGAGTTTATTATCAATTAAATTTAAATACTAATCATGTGATGCTTCATGTGACTAATTATTTTATTTTTTAAAAAATAATGTACACATTGATGGAGAAGAATTAGAATAGAAAAATTATTGAAAAATCCTATTGCCAAATTTATTGTCTACCTAAAATTTGCTTAAAGATCCATACATAACATATTTTTAGCTGTTTAACTCTCTTTTTAGTTGTGTGAACTTTTTTTTATATGTATAAATTTTTTATTAAAAATAATTATATTTAAAATATTATCAGTAATTAAATATAAACATCTCTTTTAATAAAAATTTAAATTTAAATTTATTATATTATAAAAGGTTAATTCTTTCTATTAGATCTAACTCTTGTTACTTACACAATTTATATTTAACTATATATAAAATAAAAAATATTTATATATAACTAAAAATATGTTGTACTTTATTAAAAATGAATTATACCCATTTGAAAATTTGGATCATTAGATATTTTTAGACAATAAATCTTATAAAAAAGATTTTTTTAGCAAGTTTTCGTGCTAATTAGAATTTTGAAATCAATAGATAAAAATAATAAAAAAGAGTTGAGAAAAAGGATTAGAGAAGGCGTGTTCTAGTTCTTCCATCACACAAATATCACACTCAAATAATTAGGTTTAATATGTTTTCGTTTGTTTTCTTCCAAAGAGGAGACACCGATAACGACCTTTGCGTGTGCAAGAAATAAAAAAAAAAAAGTTCTTTTTGCTACCCTTTCCATTTCTCAAACCCAACCAAAATTGCAAATTTTGCCATGACCCAGGGCTTCACAGTAAATTACCCTACAGATTTAACTTTAATCACTTTCTCAAATCATCTGAAATGAAAAATGAGAAAGAAAAGAAAATGAAGCTGATTTTCTTCGCCACGGTGGACCCAGTCTTACATTTTTCTCCTCGATTAGTTAATTCTTTTACCTATATTTCTCCAATTCCATCATCCTCGTCTCATGTATGTCTCTCTTGAGGTTGCAGACAGAGAGGCAGAGAGAGAATGGGTCTCATTTCAATGTGATTGAGCCACTAAATCCTAAATCTTCTGCGTCTTCTTCTTTTGCTGCTTCGCAACCTGGAGTAAGTTTCTTGAGAGTTTTTTCTGCTCCTAAATCATGCAAAATTCTCTTGTTGCTTTGATTTTAGATTCCACAATAACTGCTCGTAAAAAGGGAATTCTGTTTTTTTCCTGGTTTGGGAATTGGGAACTTGTGGGAAGTAGAAAGTTTCTTCTGGGGTCTGTTTGGTTGGCGAGAAAAGATGGGAAAATACTAGAAAGAGCATTTTAGTAAAGAGAAGGATAGTGATGTAGTCTTTCTCTGTGGTAAACACCCAGTTGAAGAACTCTGCTTGATCAATTCAAATCTATTTACAACTTAATTGTGGGAAGTATAAGCCCTTAAATTGATTTCCTTTTGCTCATATGCATAACATCTTGTAGGCCTTTGGCCAATAGCTTTGTAGTCTAGGGGCAGGTAAACTCCCCTGTAAGTGAGAGGTCATAGGCTTGATGCAGTTTGTAACCTACAATCTCGGGCTGTTAGTGCTTGCACTTTTAAATCTTGTAGGCCTTTGAATTAGTCTTAACTTCATTGTGTTTTTTCAAATTCTACGATGGAGTTACAAATTGGGTTATATTTGATCATTTTTTTCTTATTCCTTGTTTGGTTGCAGGGAAAACTTGGGAAGGATGCCAGGAAAACCTGATGTGGAAGATAGGAGGTATGAAGGAGGAGGGCAGATTCAGTTTCAATCAGGAATTTACTCTCAGCCATGGTGGCGTGGTGTAGAGGAAAATGCCTCTAAATTATCTTCATCAGTATTTCAGATAAGTGGTTCAGTCATGGATTCATCAGCAGCTAATGAAGGATCAGATAAACTTGATTTTCGTAAGCAAACACAGCCTATGGTTTCACCTTCACTTTCTGCAGTTGGTACTTTTGGTGTCTGTATGTTACATCATAATGTTAACATCTATCCTTTTATACAGTAAAATTTGTGTGATTTGATAATTGTTTTTTTTTACAACTATTTAGTTTTCAATACTATTGATTAATTAAAAATTGATCATTGTCAAGCTCTAAATAAAAGTTAGCACTCTAGTTTTTTTTTTTTTTTTATGTATTAGCTTTGAAAATGAGACCTTAATTAAGGGATATTTAGTCTTTTCTACTTGACTCAACCGTGATTGATGATAACCTAGCAATTTTTATACTATAACAACAACAACAAACCTTATTCCACTAACTGGGATCAGTTATATGAATTACATGACTTAATTGTACTCTATCAACAACTAAATTTTTAGATAGATTGTTAACCATTCAATGACTTCAATTTTTATACTAACATGTATTGTGTCCATGCAATCAAGATACCTGAATATTAAGGATATTGCATGCCATAAGGTAATCCCTTGAGTGAGGACAAGGGAAACCTAGAATTGATAGTATAGGTCTATAATTTTCTTCTTCATCCCTTTTCTCGGAATTCCCTTCTCTTCTGTTGGTAATAGAACTTAAGCAGGAATTAATTTGACTTTGTCCTACCATGAATTCTGCATGCACACAAGCATCATATGATATCTAAAGAAACTCTTATTGATTTCAGGTGGGAATGCCAACAAAGAGCACCAAAACAACAAACATGTCATGTCCTCTTCACCACATGCCATGCACCTGGGTTCAAATTCCCAAGTCGGTCGTTCTATTGTAAGCTATTTCTAAATCCCTTCACAAAAATATAGGAAAGAGGAACTAGTAGTTGTGAGGTTTTTATAGCTAGTCAATGTCCGTCTCCCATATTATGACATAGCTCAATACCCTTCTTTTCCTTCTGAAAAATATTTCGGCAATTTACCAGATCTTATATTTTGTGCCGCGTCTGATTTGGAGTGGGTTTTTTTTAATACATGCAGGTTTTAACCTCTTACCCATACTCAGATGCACAGTGCGCTGGAATCTTGACATCTCATGGGTCTCAAAATATGGTCTGTATGCTAACTGCAGTTTTGTTTCATTAATAGAATGATTTTCTGTATATTTATGTTTGTACATAATGTTTGCTTCTCCATAAATAAAGGGCATGTTAAAAAAAGGTATCTTTGAAGTGAAGGAAAAAAGTGAAACAATGATCAAAAGGTTGTACAAAACCCATTTCTTTCTTTCCACTCACTCCAGTTTTCTCTCTATCTCTCTTACTCCAGAAAGACTTGGGGTGCTTAGCTTAAGAAAAGCACTTTTGCGCTTTACGAACAAAACTCTCACATATTTACTTTGTACAATACAAAATCAATTCTCCATAGCTAATTCAAACGGGCACTTTACAAACAATTAACTAATAAAGATCCAAATCTGACCAACCCATCTATGTATGCTATGAATGAACTATAATTACCCAGTGCCATGAATTTCCATTCAGGATGAATTTGTTTCTCATTATGCTTCTTACATTTCTTAACATTCTAATTGAACTAAATACATGTATTAAGTTCTTATTGGTTTTTTCTTCTTCTTACTGCTACTGTTATGGTGCGAGATAAATCCTCAGTTGTATGGAATGCATCATGCTAGAATGCTTTTGCCACTTGAGATGGAAGAGGAGCCTGTTTATGTCAATGCAAAGCAGTATCATGGTATCTTAAGGCGAAGACAGTCACGTGCTAAGGCAGAGCTCGAAAGGAAAGTTATAAAAGTTAGAAAGGTATGATTGATATGTTGATTTGGTTATCCAAATTCATTTCACCCTTCAATTTCGGGATTTTTCAGTATTTTCATTTTAAAAGACAAACAACTAATGTGAGAACAATATAAAATCTCTTCCATTTTTTAGTTAATGAAATACTGTAAGTAGTCCATGTCTAAGCAATCTATGTGACCTTGGACAAAATAAGCACGCTGGTTCTTAGTGTAGCATTTCAGTTTCTACATTCACAACTCATTGTGTTGGTATACGTGCAAATTAATGAAATGGGTGTCATACACCTATTTCTTTGCATCATTATCTTTCCTAAGAGATCACATTATCACAATACTTCAATTTTTTTTTCTTTATCAGCCATATCTTCACGAATCTCGTCACTTACATGCTATGAGAAGGGCAAGAGGGTGTGGGGGCCGCTTTCTGAATACAAAGAAGCTTGAAAATAACAATTCCAATGTTGCTCCAGAAAAGGACAACAATGGTTCAAACCCTTTATCAATATCTGCCAACTCAAGCTCCTCTGAGCATTCTCTTATCAACAATGAGATTTTTGGCTCATCAAAGAATCATCATGACATGTCAATGTCCATGGTTGGGAACATGCACAATGGAGACTTATTTGGTCAAGAGAGGGGAAGCATGCAGATTCATGGAGCCCGAAATTTGGCTATCAAATGAAAAATCTTCTGAGTTGGTGAATTTTCTCAGGTATTGGATGTTTTGAGTACTAGAAACACTAACCTTGTTTGGTATCTTAGATGGAGAGAGATTTCCTCTCTTTCTTCACTTTACAATGTCTATTATATTTTTCAGGGTGTTAATGAGTCGGCCTGTGCATGACCTTGGCCAGGTGCCTAGCCAGGCATGGCTAGTTTTTTGGCCTTTGGAGTTCAATTAGACTTATGAACATGATGGAGATTTAGTAGTATGAGATATTAAGTCCCGCATTTTTAGTTGGATGGGAATTGTACCTCAAAAGCTAACTATTAATGTAAGAGAACTAAATTATTTAAATACCCTATTAAGTATCCCATATTACTTAACGTAGAATTTAATATTTCATATTATCAAATCTCTATCAGAACATCTCTATTGTCCATGAGCATAATTAACTGATTCTATTTCTCCATATTTTCTAAAAGAAAATAGGGATATGAAATTTGTTATATATCCTCAACAATCCTTTTTTTTTTCTCCTGTTTTGTGTAGCATATAGTGTATTGTTTTACTTGCATGATGTTTCATTAGTAGTCTAATAGAAGGATCAAATTTTGTAGGTGAAGAGGCTGAAGGCTTGTCTCTTCCATATAGAAAGGAGGAAACCACCCTCAATGGCAACTCATTCTTGGCTCAGTTACTTTGGTTAGAGGGGTTGAGATCATTCTGTGATTGGTCTCTCCTTGGGTTTGGTTTAATTGTTAAATATATGAAAGATGAAGTCAAATAATAGTTTTTATGGTTTCTGAACTTGTCCTCCGAGATGAACTTGTGAATTTGAGTACATCTATCTGGATTTAATGGTTACTGACTTGATCATTTTAAAGCTATTTTTTATATACTTCCATACTTTATAATTCCTTTTTTTTCCCCATCCGCGTGCTTTATCATGATTAAAATATGATTAAAATTATTGTGAGGTCTCAAAGAAATAATGTAATGACTAAAAAGCTTTAATGATAAGTGGGCACTATAAATTTTTTATTTTGTGCATTAGAATTTATTATTAAATTTTAGGTAAAGTTGTATCCAACATTTTAAATTAATTTTAGAAGAATAATTAACATTTTAAAATATTTAAGGGTATAATTAATATTTTAAATTAATTTTAGAGGTATAATTAGTATCCTAAAATATTTAAATTATTGTAATTTTATTCTTTTGTTAATAAAAATATAAATTTTTATTTGAAACATGCTATATATATTGTTAATTTTAATATATTGTTTAAAAGGTTATATGTATAATATTATTTTAATAAATTATATTAAATAAATAATAATTTTTTTTGATATTTTCATATAATATTTTAAATAATAATATAGTGAAAGAAAAAATTTATGTGATATAAATGGAATATAAATTTATATTTTTATTAGTGAAAATATAAAATTATATTAATTTAAATATTTTATGGTGCTAATAACATCTCTAAAATTTAAATATTTTAAAATATTAATTATTTATCTAAAATTAATTTAAAATACTAGATATTCTTTTATTCTTAAATTTTTTATTTCTTACACTAAAATTTAATATTATATATTATTCACCTGTAAGATTCTTTAGTAATTATAACTTCGTTCAAATGAGTAGTTGGAGCTTCGCCACATTAATGTTGTAGATGTCATTCGCTATTTTTATTTGTTTGTAATTCAAGAATGGTGTGATATATACCACACACACACACCCCCATGATTAATTAATTAATTTTCACTTTATATTGGACATTCAAAATTTGGACTTTGCTTTCTCTTTATAGGATAGGTTGACCCTCCAGATAATATAAGACATCGTCTGGACATCAATTTAAGTTAATTGCCCGAAAAAACAATTTAAAAGCAAGGAAAATGATATCCAAAAATCCTACTTGACAAAAATTATATTAAAAGATTTAAAATTTCCAATTAATAAAATGAAAGTCATGATCAAATTGTAAGGGTTTATTATGTTTTTTTAAAAAATAAAATTTAACTAATTTTATAAATAACTGTAATCGTAAGAGTCCGCACTGTATAAGTTGTGTCCTGTGAATATATATATATAAAACAAACAAACTTGTGAATGAGAAGGATACATAAACAGAGTACAGATACAGAGCATTATCTTCTGTTACAAGTTAAAACACTAAAGTTTTGGCTGTGCTTGCAGTTGTTCCTGTGAAGAGAATCATGACTTCTCATTAGAATGCAAATATAAGAGAAGAGGGGAAAAACAAAAATTTATATTAATTTATTCAACTCATGTATAATTAAAACTGTTGTATACTATCAACGGAGTATTTTCTAGCTATATGTATGTACTGAAGTCGAAATAAGTTAAGCTTATGTGCTTAGAACTATATTGAGGATTATATTTTCCCATCAGGCACCATATTATTACGTAATGAATTACACTTTTTAATTTGTTATCAATCCTTCATTGGGTCATTGAAACCATTTTATTAGTTTTTAATGGTTTCAGTACAAGACTAAAAGTCCAAAACATCGCTATTTGGGAAGTTGGGTAAATATGCATTGTGTTCCGTGATGTGATTTTTAAGTTCCAAAACCTAAAAGTTGTGGTACACCAGGATTTCATTATTGTTTTTGCCCCTAGGTGGGTATCATAGATAACATTACTTGGGCTATCTTCAATCACTTTTGCAGATTTGCCAGATCCTATAAACTTAACCAGAAAAATAAGCAACTTGTGGCAGAGTGATATACCCAATACTGCATCATGCTAAAACTCTGCATTAAGAAAAGAAAAATAGAAAAAGTCAGGGTAGGCTTTTGGTTCGGTTTTACCTTGATAGCCAGGGAAATGAACCGGAACTGAACCAGAACTAAACCGATTTAGGGCCAGTGTGAAGACTATAAAAAAGTGACCTTAGTCAAATTAAACATGAGGGCTGTGTTGGGAAAAAAAAATCTGTTTTCAGCTTATTTTGATGAACTATTTGGAATAGCTTATCAAAATAAGCTGAAAACAGATATCTTTTACCAACAAAACTTTTATTATTAGTTTAAGGTTCTCCCAACAACTTCCCCATGTTTAACTTAACCAAAATCACTTGTTTTATAATCTTAATCAGTTTTGACACGAAGAATTTGGACTTGTTTTTGCACTTTTGTTCCATTTTAGGTCATTTTGATTTGATTTTTTTTATGAAAATGAAGTTTAGTTGAGTTGGGTCCTTAGGCTTACTAGGGTTAGGGTATGCTTCTAAAATCAAATAATGCTTATAGAGGTACTTACAAATAGCCTACTAATAAAGTGCTCACATTAGTATTGGGATTTGAACTCACGATCTTGTGAGTTATGAGCCAACTCATTATCAACTGGACAACTTTTGTTAGCTATTTTGATTTGATATTGAACACATTTAAATACCATTAAGCTGCTTAGAGCTCATTAGCTAACATAATGTTTTATGACTTTCTTAGTTGTCAAAATCTATTTTATCAAATTCTATCTCAAGCACATTATTTGAAGCTTTACCAACTTCTCTTATTAATAGAAGGAGATAGGGTCAAGTGAAAGATAGAATGAACTAGAGTGATGTGAAGGTTAAACAAGTCGATTAACACTAACCTCAGTCACAAAGAAGGCATGGAAACCATATGGAACTCTATGTGGCAATTCAACAACTGCAACAGGATCAGCTGACATTGTCTTTGCATCGATGACATGCACTGCTGATTTTCTGCAGTATTGTAATCAAAATTCATTCTGACTTTATTCTTCTAAAAACTGGCAAACAAAATTTCATTATATGCAACATAAAATTTTGAAGTAGAAGGAGATGTACCAGGCCCAGATAAGAATAATGCCATTAAGACTGCATTTGGTACACAGAGAAGGAAATAGGGGAAAGGAAAAGGATGGGTGAAGGTATTTTTATTATGTTTAACATAAAGAAAAATGACTTTCTTGAAAAGATAGCTTCCTACATGTATAGGAAAGAGCTTTCTCATTCCCATTATGCACCAAAATGGCCCTAAAATCACACTCTTTAGGGTGAAGAGGAAAGTTATACCCTGTATTCTCGTCATGCACAAAAAATATCAAGTATCCATCATCTTCCTCGGAATCAATGCCCAGGCACACGAGGGACATAAATGGCCTCAGAACCAAATCTTCCTTGCCCCAAGTCATAGATACCCAGAACGTTTCCTCCAACTTCAAGCTTTGTTTTCCTAGGATCTGGTTCAGCATGCAAATCAAATTTGATAATCCCTGTGACTTTTGCAGTGCCGTCTAATATGGTTCCATAAACGTATCGCTGCTTCCTGATTTTGAGAATGCAAATAGTAAATACAGGTGATGGAAAACAAGCACTAATTATATGAACTGTCCTAATTTTATCTCAGAACACTATTTGGAAATCACATATGGTAGCATTGCTTTATCTTTATAACCTTGAACACATGAGAAAAGAAGAGAACTGATATTGAAAATTACAACTACAAACTTAATGGACAAGTTCAGAATCTAGTTCTAGATTTTCATTACTCAGGGAAGTTCCTGTCCTCATATAAGCCTATGAATACCTTGAATTCTCCCAAAACAGATGAGATAAACTTATCTGCCGGTATAGCTTTCGTTTACTCTAGGAAAATCTACAGCAGATGCTGATAGTTTTCTCTGTGAAGCGAGACCAGTTTTCATGTTGAATCTCATTTCATACCTAAGACAGTAATAGAAGTATAAGAAGAAACAGAACTGGTCCAGTAGTTAGAGTTCACTAATGACAAATAATTGGATTGAGATTATTTACAGCTCATTTGAAAAATTATCCAGCTTTTCCTTGACACCACCACCAACCATGTCCAGATCTGGATTCTCAAGACGGCAGGTTATCAAAACGACTTCCTCATCTTCCTCCCAAGCATTAGCTAGAACAGAAGATTCATACAAAAGATTATAAAGGAGGTTTGAACGATCAATGATAATCATCAAATACGTTAAATGCAGATTGATAATTTGATTTTCTTTTCAAAGTTTCATAGTTAATATTAGGACCACTTTTGGCAATTTAGAAAAGAATACATAAAAAGGGAAAGGCACCTTTTGTTGGTCAGACCTTTGACTAACCATTTTAGAGAAAGGAATAGAAAAGTAGGGTAGCTATAGAGTTGCTATAGGTCAAAGTCTATGGAAGGGTTAAGTTGAGAATCACTTGTTGGGGTCTATAAATCTTCTCTTTGGTTCAGCAGGAGGGGAAGAATTTGAAGTTTGGCTTGGCCCTTTTAGGGAGTGGAGAGTGCCAACCCTCTCGAAAGGTTGGCAAACCTGTTGTGCGTCTATGTTGTCGTGAGTTTCTGTCCAGTTGTGAGTGTTGTGTTTGTGCTTGTAACTTTTGGTTGTAATTTGTATCTTGGTTCAGTGTGCAGTGCTTGCCCTTGTATTAGTGTAACCAATCTCCAGTCATTTTCCTCTCGTTGTTTATTTCTGTTTTTAGTCTTAATTGTCTTGTTCAGAAGAGGGTCATAACAGTTAATAGCATGAAAATTTCTAAAAGCCAATAATTATTGACGGTCTGATGTAACCTGGCCTAGCAACAGAAATCAGCAACAAGAAGCTTGCGAATCTGAATAATATTGGGCTTATATTGATAGAAATCAAGAGGGTCTCAGTTATAAGGTTAAACAAACAATTCTACAAAGCCCCCTTAAGCCAAAATACAGACTGAACACAGCAAGATGGTATTGTGCTCTCTCAGTGTCAAGTTCCCTCTAGTGTTTCGAGGGACCAGCCTCTCCTAGTCAAATTGTCACAAAAAATATGCTTGCCCTTTCCCACACGAGACCTGCTACTATATACTATCAAAAGTGCGTGGCACACCTCCCCAAAAATAAAGTCAAAAGTAGGACAGCAAAAGGAAGTAGCTATACATACAGTCTATAGCCGCCTAGTCTTATGTTTCTTTCTCAAATTCAGCATGACAATCTGGGTCAACCTACTGAACCACAAAAGTAGTCTTGCCCTCTCCATGTTTCTTCCTTATGTACGTCTTTGCAGCAAAAGCAAATGTATCACGGCCTCAATCCGTTAGACATTTCTCCTCTTCTCATATACATTGCTAAGCATATTATTGCAAGAAATGTTAAACTTCCACATAGCTAATTGAGACATCCTATAGGCTTGATGGGAGAATCCATCATGCTGGAGCTAGAACTTAAATTCTGTTACAGTGCAAATTTTACTGAATCATAATCACAGGACATCAATCAAGAATGTTTTTGTCAGGAGAAACAGGAACAAATAAACTTACCATTGTGAAATATGAAGCAGTTTGGAAGCTCAAACCATCTAATTTGCATCTCATTCATAGCATATCGAGGCAGTATACCAAAACGAGCCTTTTTGGCTGAATCAAATGATAATATCATTTTTTTCTCCTTCACCATTTCCTGAAAAAATAGATTTCATTCAACAAACCAACTACCTCAATCGGTACTTAACAGAAACAAAACAAAAGATGCAGACGAAAATCAACAATATTGAAGATCTTTATTCTTCACACACCACTTAATAATTCATACTTTGAACTAAGATAATAATCATGATGCTGATTATGTCATCTGTAAAAGTAAAATTCATGCTGGGGATGGGAATCCTTCTTAGCGTCATACCGTTATAGATGTTTTATTTAAAGCTATTTCACCAAAGTACATGAGCAGAGCAAGGGATTTTTTTTTTTATTTTGGCATGTAGCAGAGCAAAGGAATTTTTATTTTGACATGTAGTGCATGAAAGAAATATGGAAGACTCGATTTCTGTATCATCATCCATGATAAATAATAAAAGTGAAAAAGCTGCAGTACCTTGGGTCTATAATACAAAGGAAGATCCATAAATATTGCATAATTCTCTGTGATGGCGAAATCATGCATCATGATGGGCTCTGATATTGTTATAGGTACAGGATCATGCATAAATCCGTCCTTTGAGATTACTCTGTAAGTTATATATGGTGGCGTATGTGAATAGCCAAATGTGAACATCTCATCTGTATGCAGGAATATGATTGTTTGATAAAACTATTTCACCAAATCAGACTAAAAATTTATAATTTGATGATGAATTCACCGGTAAACGGGTCAACTTTTGGATGAGCAGTAAAGGGATGGTTCAATCTCTTGTCATAGTCCAAGTAGGCCAAGAGTTTGCAAATCCCCATCTTCAAAAACTTTAATGGCATCTACCAAAAATAAATAAACAAGTTCAGTCCCACTTTAGAAGAAATCAAATAAACATTAATTAGTTTAATCCCTCAAGAAGAAAGAGCCCTTATAGACCTAAATTAAGTTGGCTTAAAGAGACACCTAATCAATATTGTCAATCTCTGCTCTTATTCAACGAAATTTCAGATAAAATCGGTATCTATATGCTTCTCCGAAAATTAACAGATACAAGTTGTACTTTACAAGGCTTATCTGCTTCATAGAGTGCTAGAAGCTTCCCATGGTGATATACAAGAGCTGTGTTAGCTGTTACAAAAAACATAAGGACAATCTAATGAAGGAACGCCTAACAGATGTATAATATGCATATATACTACATAACTACACTTTCTACTGCATTCCACACTGAAGAGGAACCCATACATAATTTAACACCTATACAATCCTCAAACAAGGAATATATTAAAACTTCTGAAATTGCAACAGAAATATTAATGCAGATTTTTTATGGTTCCACAGGACCTTGAATTTAAAAATATGTTAGACAGCAGAAGTTACCTGTTCCATGTCCATAAGACATATCTAGTACTTTCAATTTAGCTCTTAGCATTTGCATGTTAACCATTATAAGTCCAAAAAAATCTTTAAGATCTCCAATCTGAAAAATAACATGAAAAGATGTTACAGCTGGGAATCTAAAACAAACATCTATATCACTAGTAAGTAATCTTTCACTAAGCCTCCTCATTTTAACTTTCATTTTACAAAGGGTTTGAGTTCTGATACAACTAAGGTTACACTCTTCGATACTCCAAAAGAACATCAATCTTTTAACCTCCAAATAAATAAATGAAAAGAGAAGAAAGAACAATTACCAGGACAGGCAAAAGATGCAAATGAGGGCATATAAGGAAGTGAAAGACAGAAAATAAGTATGGAAAAATCATGCAGCATGCAGGTCATCACGAAACTCTACCTTCTTACATTTTTAACCATTAGGCTTAAATTTAAATATTTAAGATGACTCTCTAAATATTATGACTATAACTACAATAAAATAATATTTTTTATAGATTGAATACTAATATTAATAGATATCAAATAGTCTATCAATGAATTAATGTGTAGTTGGACCGGTAAGGATGTATTTTTTGGGCATATTTATAGGTCTTTATAGGTCTAACAGGTTTTATATAGGGTAAAAAAATATAAACTTTATTAATTTATACTATAAAATTCAACAATTTTATAATTTTACATATATTTAATATACATTATATCTAATAGAAATAAAGTTAATATAAATAAAAAAATAAAATTATATATTTATAGAAAAAATTATGTCTCTATCCAATAAATAGGACCAAACAAGCTTTCTATCTCTATACTATATAAAGGAATATTAATTTAACTAGTGGTTTTGAGTTTCAAGGAATTTTAAGTATATATTAAACGCTTGTTAGAAGAGCTTTTATGGTCATAGTTATTTCCTATACATAGTATACATAGGTGTCTCCTAAAATTTGGTAAGGTTTAATATTATTAGATCAACTTTATGTTTGTGGCCCTAGATAATTTAGTACTAAAATATAAGAGTTTAATCTAATTTATCTCTTATATTTATCTTTTTTTAAAATTAATTTACTTAATTTATAAATTAATATATAATTTAATTTTATATAAGATATTTTAGAGAGATTAAATTACATATATATTAATTTATTTATTTATTTAGTTTTCTTAAATTCTCTAAATTAAATAAATACTTCTTATACTAAATACATGAGGGAGGGGAGTATTAAATATTTTCATATTGTGCTTGATAAGTACAAAATGGATCAATATATTTCATGCATTCTTGATGATCAAGGTGTTTAGTGGTCATTAATTCATTATGATACTCTTAGATTAATACACCAGCAAGTTGTGTAATAAAAACTCATGCTTAACAACCTTCTTATAAATGCCCCATCCTATCAACTCCCCATCCAAGTTCATTCTCATCCTCAAGGGTACAGTAAACAAGCCAAATTTGACAAATGAGCAAAATGCTAATAAAAGGGGCTTTCAGGATTGTTGATTTATGTTATAAGTAAGACCATGCCTCAATTAAGGTATCATAGTGCTATGGAACATAGTATCCATTCAATCCTTAATAGTAGAAAATCTACTTAATTAATTTAAATAAATTTAATAAGTTAATTAAAAATATGATTTTCATAATAACCTATGCGTAACATTAAATTATATGTCAATTTATAAGTTAAATAAATTAATTTAAAAATAAATAAATATATATAAGAGAAAACATACATAGATTGAGATATTATATTTATAATTAAATTTATTCTCTAAGTTAACTCTTATATTAAAGATTATACAACATTATGATTTCTAACATATGTTCAGTAGCAAGCTATTTATGGGGTCAAACACCATAATGCAAAATGGCAACTGATATAATGTTAAATTAATTAGATGATTAGTATTAATTATTTAGTAACTAGATAACGCTAGTATCCTATATAAGGTCTCTAGTATATAAATTCGATGTATAGAATTATGTAATCTTCACTATAGTCAGAAATATGACACTTGGGTCTTTTCCTATAAAATCTTATAAATTATAGAATTGGTTTATTTCTCTCAAATAAAAATAAATTAGTTATAAAATGTTATATGAATTCATGCTCTTCTAATCAATCAATTATTTTTTTTCAGTATTTCATTATTTTCATTCCCATACATTTTAGCAAGTTAACAACAAAATTGGAAGTTCAACACTCAAGATAACAATCACAGAGACAAATGTATCAACACTAGATTGTAGCCAAACACACCAATTACCATGAATGATGACAAAACAAAACAGCAAATTCAACCAATTATCTTGTGGTTTAGTGATATCTAAGTTCAATGAAAACTTGCAAATTTAATAAGATTTATAACTTTAAATTATTAGTGTATACCCATTTGATTTTAAAAAATAATCTGAGTTGAAAAACATTATCACCAAAGTCAAGCATTTGAGTTGGCTCGGTCCAAGATATACTATGAAAAATTAAGCTTATTATTTATAAGTATTAAATAATGCCAAATTTATATCAATTTAAATAGGGAGATTTAAAAGATAAAAGAAATTCTGTGTTCCCTTCCCAAGAATTATTGCCTGCTCCGTTACTTTCCTTCCTTCTCGCTCCCCAGGCTCACGCCGCAAGGGAGAGTGACAGAAGAAGACCACCATTGTTGGTCATCTTCCAAGCGGTCTTTATCTCATCTTCCTCTTTTGCATCTCTTAATAGTGTAGTGACTATCTTCTCCATTGGTCCGTCATTCTCATTGATGGTAAGGCCTTCGTTGCAATTTGTTGTCCTGCTCGAGTAGTTTTTTATTCCCTTCTTCCAACGATATAAGTTTGGCATCTTTATTCAGTTTAGGGTTTATGGATTGCTTCTGACTTCAATTTGGCAGCAAATTCGTCATCATAGACGTCTTGCATTCGCTCTTTCGTTCCCATCACACCTCCATTCGTTTTCACAGTGTCTAAATTCTGAATAGAGCAGAGTAATCAGGTGTCCCATGTTTGCTATACCAATTTTGCCACCATCTCGATGAAATTTAGGGGTTTGAATCGAAGACCTTGGACGAAATCTAGTGATACGAGAATATGTGGGCGTAGAAGTAACTCCATTTATGGCGTGGGGAAGCGGATGACCCTTTTATTTGTCACATCCCGATCTTCAAGTGTTTCAGTTTCCAAGATAGCCATTGCCCATTACCATGGTCTTGTCCAGGTAAGATCTGACCCAAGGCCTTTGGAGGATAAAGAGTTTATTAGAAGAGCTGAAGCTTGGTTTGTTAAGATTGTGTGTACTATTTTTGTCCGCTCAAACTCTTTGGATAGATTTTTGGGCTATTTTAGTAAGTTCTTGACTCCTTCACTCGTGTTTGAGGTTATTAAGAGGCTCAACAATCCAAAGTTGGGTTTGAAATTCTTTGTGTTTAGTAGGGAAAGATTGAATATCTCTCATTCCCGCTTGACCTATAATATGCTACTGAATACTCTCTGTCGAGATCGTTTCTACGATTCAATAAAAATGGTGTATGACTGCATGAAGTTGGATGGGCACTTGCCTGATAGTTGCCTGTTGGGGTCTTTGGTGTCCTCTTACGCACTAGCAGGCAGGTTTAATGTTTCGAAGGAATTGCTTGATGATTTTAAGTCCAGTAAGTATGAAATAAGTGCTGTTGTTTATAATGAGTTGTTCAACGTCTTGGTGAAACAGGAAAAAGTAGACGATGCCATTGCCTTATTTAGGGAGCATATGGGATCACATTTTCGCCCAGAAACTTGCACCTTCAATATTTTAATGCGAGGTCTTTGCATAGCAGGAGAAACTGATGAAGCCATAAAGTTGCTCAATGACATGAGCAGTTGTGGTTGTTCCCCTGATATAATTACATTTAACACTCTTATACATGGTTTTTGTAGAATTAATGAGGTTGATAGGGCAAAGAGTCTACTAGAACAAGTTTATTTAAAAGGTCAGTTTGCCCCTGATGTTGTTAGTTACACGACAATAATATCGGGTTATAGCAAGTTGGCTAAGATGGAAGAGGCCGCTAGTCTTTATGATGAAATGATTAGATCTGGAGTTAAACCTAGTCAAGTCACTTTTAATGCTCTTATTGATGGCTTTGGCAAGGCTGGTGACATGACCTCTGCGCTGGCCATGAATGAAAAGATGCTCTTTCATGGCTATGCTCCTGACATTGTTACTTATACTTCCCTTATTGATGGATATTGTCGAATTGGACAGGTGAATCATGGCTTAAACCTATGGCATGAAATGAATGCCAAAAGTATATCCCCAAATTTATATACTTTCTCTGTTCTTATCAGTGCTTTGTGCAAGAACAACAGATTGCATGAAGCTCGTGAATTTTTAAGATTATTGAAGCAGAGAGAAACTGTTCCGAAACCGTTTATGTACAATCCTGTCATTGATGGATATTGCAAATGTGGGAATGTTGATGAAGCTAATGTAATTGTAGCAGAAATGGAGCAGAAAAGGTGCAAACCTGATAAGCTGACGTTTACAATTCTCATTATCGGGCATTGTATGAAAGGAAGAATGCTTGAAGCAATTGATATCTTTCATAAGATGTTGGCTGTTGGTTGTGCTCCTGATGATATCACTGTAAATTCTTTGAGATCCTGTCTTTTGAAAGCTGGAATGCCTGGGAAGGCTGCCCACATTAAGCAAGCTCTAATTGAGAACAAGGCACCTAAATCATTGAAAATATCTTTCCATCAAGTGACAAATGCAGATATGCCAATTGTAAGAGCTCTTTAACTGTGCCTTTTATAAACATGTAAAGGTCCAAGTTTCATTTCAAAGTTACATGGAAGACACATTCAAATAATTATTCTTTGTTTTCTTAGGCTTGTTCTCTGATTTTCACATGAAAATTATCCCTCTAAATCCTATATATTGGAATTTCTATTCCTCAAACTTATTTTCTTCTTATTCTAGCAATATTATGTGTTTAGAAGTAATGGTGACTATCAAATATCAAGTAAGAGACAGAGGAAGAAAAAGAATGAACAGTTGAGCTCCTATGTAGTTAGAAACCATGCCATTTTCGCATACAAAGTGTTGCAATACCATAAATCTCTTCAGCCAGTTAAATATCACAATCACAATTAATGATGCTTTATTCTCGGGCATTTAGAATATACATGCACCTTCATGTAGCAATGCTTGAAATGGTATATCTATATTTCAAAAGAAAAAGTTTCATGTATTGATCCTCCCACTGTTATACTTACATATATATTAACTACTTTAATCCTTGAAAATATGCATATTACTGTTTGCAACCACAATGCATATTTTGAGCAACTACTATGCTGAGGTCGAAGAAACTTTGTTCAGTGCTTTTATTGCTTTATCTTTCTTTTATCTGGCATCCATTGTCGATAGGCACATGCAGATTGAACAGTGTTTCAATTCTCATTCTAAGTAGTCAGATAAATATTTAAAAAAAAATTAACGAGTTCAGATAATTTACGTATAATATGGTATGTCAGTAATATAATGTAGTGTTTTCACAGGAGATCCTTGTTTTAAAGTCTAATATTAATGATAACATGGTTTTCAGCTTGATTCTAGCTAATGCTTTTTATCCAAGATGATGGCAGATGCAAAGTTTATGCATGACGGAAAATTTTCCAGTGAAACCCCAAAATTGTTGATTTCTTTTGCTGTATCTAGTCATTGTATTTCCCCTGCAGCTTCTTTGAGATTTGTGATGTTTTGATTCTTTTGAATGGTAAAGCCCTTCATTTATCAAGGTTCCAATCACATGAATCATACAAGTTAGGAGATTTATAGCTGCATGACTGCTGAACAATTTGTTTCCATGATACTTCAAAAACTTTGCTTTCTAGCACTCTTTTGACCTCAGATTTTCTTGTTCTACAGCTGGGATTCATTTCTTCCTAGTGAAGAAAAGAAAGAGTTGGATGAAAAGTAGTCCAATTCGAATAATACACTTGGGCATGTAATGAATCTGTGATTTTTACGAGGAACAATGCTACCACTACATGATAATACTTCCTACTGCCTGTTGATCGATCGAATTTTAAAGGAAACAGCATAGCACATTGCAAGTAAGCCTCTGACTCTATGCCATGATTAAATATATAAATTGGAGGAAACTGAACTATTCACAATCCTTGAATGGTTTGATTTCCTCTTGGGCTCTGCTTTTGTTGGTTTTTTGTTTCTGCTTTTGTTGGTTTTTTGTTTCTGCTTTTTATATCTAAATTTGAATTTCAAATTTTATCTTATCTCAGATCACACCTGGAGTTGTTGCCTCAGGTGTAAGAAGAAGCATTCAATTGAAAAGGAAACGAATCAAAAGGGAGATAGATTACAAGAAATGAAAGAAACAAACAGCACCATAGAAAGAACAGGAGGCATCACAAAGGCCTATGAACACAAGGAACCTCTGTTCTTCCACCGACTAGATCTAAGGCATTGTGTAGGTAATCCCTTTTTATTTTTATTTTTCTTCCGTTTTAGAATTATTTGGGCTGATTAGGTTTGTGTCCTTCTGATTTTCATTCTTGAGTTCATCTTTGTCACTCTGGCGAGTTGATTCCAATAAAAAAATTAGACTTCTGTGACATTTGGGCTCTTCTGGCTAACATTTTTTACCATGATGTCTTGGCTTGATCTCTTGTCTGGAACCTTTTAGAGTCTTGGGTATTTGGGGACGATTCTTGTCCTGTAGTTTATTACTGTTTATAACTAATACCCATGTGATGATCATACTAAAATGATTGGAAAGTTCAGAAATTTTCTGCCCGTATTGAAGTTCTGGTGTTTGTACTTGAAAATAATGTAATCCAGGACAATAAAATCTAATGGTACAATTTCGATTACTCCGTAAGTCACTAGACATGATCACATGGTACTACAGAATTTTCTTATAGTGAGAAGGCATGAGTGGCTGGGAAGCAATTTTTGTTCTAGGACATGTTCTGTTTTCTTTACATAATGCTTATTATGCAGCTGGTAATATGTAGTCATTTTCTAAATATTGTTTTGACTTGCTTCAGTAGATTTTTGTGAAGATAAACTTCGGTTTGGTAATATGGGATGTGAGAAACTTAGGCTTTATTGTTATTGATTTTCTTTTCATTAGTGAAACTGTGATGGAATTTGGATGCTTTAATTTGTCATACCCTTTTCAAGCTTTGGTCATTGAATTCAGAAAAGATTCATAATAAAATATTTTGTTACTCTAATATCACAAGCTTAAAATCTTTTTGTATTTCGACATCTTAGAAGAAAAGTTAGCATGATTATATATTGCTTTTTTAGGCATTCTGTTTTTTTTTTTTCTAAGTCATATCAGCTTTTACATATTATACCCATAGATTTTCTATTATATAGACAGATAAGTCTTTAAAGTTTATGTTATGAAAATTACTTTTACTAGTCACGGTTACTGTGGGTATAGTTTTAGTTACTATGACTGAGGTATATAAATAGTAACATACCTAATGAGAGAGACCTATGACTTGAGATAAATAAAAAACATGATTTTCTCTCTTTCTTTCCTTCTCTTCGATTTCCCTCTGTTCTTCTCTTTTCTCCTTCTGTTCCTTCTTTCTCATTTCCTTTCACATTTCTGGATCAAGAACGCATCAGTTTAGTTTGTAATCTTCAAAATGTTGCTGATAAAATTTGGACACTACGAGAAGTTGTATATGCAGACAAATGATACACGTGTAAACATTAATAGTAATTCGAATCTTAATTGGATATGCTCGATTCATTTCTTTTCAGGTGATGTGTAAAAGTTGAGCTTCTGTCAACTTTGAACAATCCCAAGTAGTATTGGTGATGATTACCTCTCATATGAAGCCTATCTCTCAAAGTCTTCAGCAAATATTTGGAGAGGTCTATTAAATATTAATGAAAATAAAAAAGGATTACACTGCAGAAATTCCAACGCTGCAATTTGGTTTTAGTAAAGGATTCTATTGCTGTTCTGTTTTATGGTAATATTTCCAATCCAAATTTTTTGTATTGACAGAAGTGAATGTATATGAAACATTCAGAAATAGACTAAAACACGAGAGAAGAGATAATGAATCTTTTGATCATCACATTCAGAAATTTTGTGAAATCCTTTCTCTATCTGTAAAAAAGTCGAGGCATTTCGAATTGTTTGGTCCCCGGAGAAGCCATTGGCCTCAATTCTATGAGAGTGGCTTCTCTTCTCCTCTTGCTCTGTAACTGCTTTTGTCTTCTCCCTAGGTTGATCTTCATCTTCCTCTGTATCATCTTCCTGTTTAGAGTCATCTATATTTTATAGCCAATTACATACATTCATTCATTTGTAAGCTCAGTTATGACTTTTCATTGACTGTTATATGAGTAAGATTGTATTAGCTTAGTGCGACTATAACAAATTCGAAGTCTGATTTCTAATAAAAGTGTGTAATTTCACATGTTTTAATAATTGAACTTTTCCTCAACAAAAGATTTCATTTGTTTTTGTGGATCTTGATCTAGAATCTGGAGTATTACGCTTATTTTGCACTCTAGACATTTCTGCGAGAAATTCAAAGTTGAATTAGATGCCAATAGGCATCATAATAAGCCAATTGGTATTCCTTGATTACCCTGTATCGTTCAGAGAGAGTCTGAACTCGGATTAGGACAATAGCACAGTAAACACCAATCCTTTTAGCTTTTATCTCCAATTTATTTAACAATCATTAACAATAACTAAATGCTATAAAAATACAATTGCATATATACATATATAAATATATTAAAAGAAATAAATACTGAACTAAAATCCAGAATTTAGATTGAAGATGTCATTGGCTATTTACAAAGACGCTAACAGTTCCTACCCTACCATCTCCCCCCCCCCCTCCAAAAAAAAATCCTATTATTGACTTGCGTAACCCCAAGAAAAAAAATTAAAAAAACAAACTGAAATAAAAGACATGCTAATAAAAAAGGAGAATATATTCAAAAGAAGAAGGTTTCAAGAAACGCATTTTCATCCTGCTTGCTATTGCGTCTACGATCCTCTTGCAGATTATCACCCTCAAACTCCACAGGCACATTTATCAAAGCACAATAGTCTTTGTCCACTGAAAAATGGCCATTGGTAGCTGGATTCACCGGTTCTGCAACATCTATTGAGATCAAATCATTCTGCCCTGCAACTGAAACATTAGCATTGGTCTTAAATTGTTCGTTAACGGGAAGAGCATTACTGTTTCCCCCCGCAGGATGATGATCCTGAGAGCTCGTCCTTGGAGTGTCAACAAGATCTTCAAGGAAAGACTTGGTAACATGATTTCCCTGAGAGGTGAATTTTACATCTAAGATTGATGTTTTGAAATCTACCACAGGGGAACCGCATGAAAATCCAAAAACATTCTCTATAATATCTTCATGAGAAGCTTTCTTTGGGACTTCTGTTGCTACAGTGCCTGGAACTACTTGAAACAGCGTGAGTTCTACACAAACTTCTCCCTCCGTGGAACTACTAAAGATACTATCAGTCTGACTCAGCTTAGGAACGTCACTTGTGTATGACAAACACTTATTTATCTGACCACTGATATTTCTGCTATCGTTATCCTCTGCAGTATGCTCATAACTCGATCCTGGATCATGCTCAGCTAGGACGCTGCCAGCTTCTACACGCACCCCTTTCTGGTCATCTTCTGCAGTACTATGCTGGCAATATTCTTCAGATTCCTTGACAGCACCTTCTGAATCTTTATCATTAGGGCCTCTGTTAACCTCTTCTCCTTCCGAACAAACATTGCTTGAAGTTGACTCTTGCACGAAATTAATACCCTCAGTGTCTTTGAGATGGTTTGAATCATCATTTTTCTCTATCTCATGTGAAGTTCTAGGTAAAGCATCATTATTTTCTTGATCATCTTCATTTACAAACTCAGGGGCTCTGACTACAAGACTTTTGGTATACCTCAGAGTTTCTGAAGATACAGAAGATAAAAATCCAGATAATGCAGAAGCTACAGCATCATCAAGTGACAGATGCTGCCTCTGTTTATCATTTGAAGTTGTTTCTAATCCCAATGTTTTATTTTGTTCTTCATCCTCCTCAAGAAACTCAGGAGCTGTAACTACAAGACCAGGGTGCAGTTGAGTAGTATTTGCTGAATCAGACATATCATTGGGGGAGCCAGATTGTACTTCCATATGAGAACTGCTCTTGTCTGGTGTCAATCCTCCAGTGACATTATTACCAAGCCTATTGTCACATGAGTTAGCATCTGACTGAATGCAGGAAACATCTGGAGCATGAATTCTAGAGCATGACGGCAATCCAGGATTCTGTAATTTGATGGTCAGTGTTTCAAGTTGCTGCTCTACTTGCTGGAGCCTAGCCTCAATGCTGCTTATGGGCATTAGCATTTTCTCTTGAAAGCCCAAACAGATTGCTTCCATCCTGTCCATTCGAGACACAAGCTGTTCCAGGGCCCTTTCCACATTAACACCCAGAGAATCACCACGATTTTTCTCCATAGCAGTAGCTTCTGAAGTCATGTCACTACTGTTGCTCTCTACTTTAGCAGCTTGTGAGGGTGTTTCACTCTGAGCGCTCTCCATTGTAGCAGCTTGGGAGGTTGTTATAAGATTGCTATCAACAGGAGCATCCTGCAAGAGCATGTCTGAATGAGACGGACCCACACTTTCTTCATTCACCTTTTGCAGCTCCTCTTCTTGATGGTCAGTTTTGCTAGCTCTTCCTTCTAGCTGAGTGTTAATTACAGAGTCACATGGATGGTTTTTTCCTAAATCAACTTCCGGCAAATATTGCTTTTCTTTTCTAGCAGGTGGATTCTTCTCATTTATGTGGCTCAGAGAAGTTGTCTTCGATAATTGCATCAGAGTTGGAAGAAACATAGCCATGAAAGAACTGCCAGACAAGTTTTCAGCATTGCTCTCTTGTCTTTCAGAATCAGATAGAGCAACAGGATCAGCAAACATGTAAATCTCATCAATACAAATACAGCCTTTATTCTGGAGTGAAAGCAGACGAAGTGTGACAGAGATGCAGGGATTTACATCAGAAATCTCTGCTGTAGCCTCAAAGAGATCCTGAAATTTTCCATCAATCAGCATGTTCATTATTATAAATGAAAAAAAAACATTACTCAAGGAAAAATAGAGGAAAACCACAACTAAGGGAAAATTACCTTCCAATAGAAAGAAATAAAAGAAAAGGAACATGATGAAAAAGCAAAAGCCAAAAATGCACAATATGCCAAAGTGAATTGGTTATGGCTACTATTATTTAATGCCAAATTTGTGATCATTTTATAAATAAAAAAATTAATTATAAGAAGAGATAAGGGCACATGGCATTCGAATCCTAAAGCAAATAAGGTGTTGTCATACTCCAAGGCTCTTCTTTCCCAACAAAATTTGTCATGCATGTACATATTTTGTATTGTCATTTTAGATTGACCAAGAGGGAAAGAAAAATATAACAATTCATCAGAGGCCAATAAACAAAAATAGAAAAGGAGAGAACAAAAAGGAAAATCCTATTCCTTCTGGATCAGTAAGAAATCATTAGGTCAGAAAGTAGGATGGTTGAAGAAAATACAACAAAACACAACTTTCCAGACTTTTTCCTTTAATCAGCTCCTTCCTCCATCATCCTTGTCTTGCATTATACAAAGCAAAAGGGCCTAAAATTGAATCATTTCACTCAAATCAACAACACACGACTCCTCAGCACAAACTGAAGGTCAAGATGTCAAGTACATCAGGGAGTCTATAAACAAGCCATCTATGCGTACAAAAGAAGACCCATTAATTAGGAAAAGAATGATCTGTTGCTGAATTGATCTTATGCATTATTTATCTTCCATTCCTTTTGCTTCTTTTTAGCCCCAAAGGTATAAGGAAGACAGCCAATATGACTAACAACAAGGGGTTGTAGTCCAAGAAAGAGAGCAAGAATACTACGAAATAAAAAGAGAGCAATGAAATCAAATGGCATGATAGCATGAGTAATTAAGTGGAAAGAGGATCAGCATACCTGACAACTTTTCGCTGAGTTAATACAGGATTTTGTTTGCAACCCATGGTTTACCCCATTCAACACAGGAGAATCAGGAATTTTTACATCAATCCAGTCGTCTTCACTTCTAATATTTTCTTCAGCCAACTCTTTGTTAAAGCCCTTAATATGTAAAGAAACAACTTCTTCAACATTTAGTGCATGAAGAGCTTCTCCATCTCTAGCAACAATGCCACAGCGAACAGTACAGAGATACTCATTACTACTCTGCACATCAGGTTCACAGTAAATTTCATACACTCTGGCCGTACTTCGAACATAAACTTGTAAGACCTCGTGTTTTTGTGCAAAACTAACTGCAGAACAAGCAATCTTCACTTAAGTGGCCAAAAGAAACATTTTTTCCTCAAAGAAACAAGATATTAGTATTCAACACTAGATATGGAAGCAAAAGGTTCAGCTCAGCGGACTCAGCTAGCTAATGGGAAACATTCATGATATACTTAATCACAACAATGCTATACGACATTTCTGAAATGGTTGAAGGATCCATGCTAGGAGGAAGAACGAGGAAGGAGAGAAAATGAGATAGAACTTCTACTCACAAGGCACCAAGGTTAGAAGTGGCTAGAGCTACGCAAGAATTTTGCCATATCTAAAACCCAATCCATTTAATCAAGCGCTAATCTAATAATTAATTTTGATTATTCATTCCACGTATTAAAAAACTAGAAACTTCAAAAAGGCACTTGCTACATAAGAATAAGCATGGCTGAGTTGCGGAACTTGCGCGGTCACTTAAAGAAAATGTATCTAATTCTAGCTTCCAAAGAACAACCAAAAAGAAAAACGCTCTGTAAATGGATATTCATCCAACAGAAGTTTCAGTTGAAGAAAGATGATATAAACCAGATTAATGACCCCCATGTAGAAACACATGTAGAATTCAAATGGAACTTCACAAACTAGAATTCGCAAAGCATACTCAAATTTCACCAAACAAGGTAATATATATTTAAAAAGAAACGAAATTCAGCATCACACATTCATGAACTTCCCAAGATATTCATCCGACATCAAGAAATTGAAGATGAGATGAATTTCTCAAGATAGTAAAATTTACAGCTTGAATTGAAATAGGAGGAGAATGAAACTCGGGGCTTACTCTTGATCTCGCAAGGGCCAGAATCAGCTGAAGCAGGGTAGAGGATAAGAGAGGATTCGGGTGTCGAACCCTCAGTGGTAGCTCCCACTTCATCGCCACCTTCATTGGCCAA
This sequence comes from Leucaena leucocephala, assembly GCA_037074615.1. Classification (NCBI taxonomy): domain Eukaryota; kingdom Viridiplantae; phylum Streptophyta; class Magnoliopsida; order Fabales; family Fabaceae; genus Leucaena; species Leucaena leucocephala. Next base: position 20,514,826 of record CM073543.1, on the reverse strand, counting down.
AGACAGTGAGGATTCAAAGGTGATAGAATCTTGAAGAGAACCAGAAGCAATGGTCCAGTTCGTTTGCGAACTCCAATCGGTCATGCTGATCTTGGCCTCCGACTCCATCACCATCGGAGTTTCTTTGGATCTTTGAGAGGAGATGAGGAATCAAGATAGATACAGGGATACTGACAAGAAGATATATAGGATTTTGATAAACTCAGGAAATACGCAACTCTTTTCTTCTTTTCTTGGGTGAGATTACGGGGATGTTAATGCGGCTCAAAATAAATAAATCCTATCATCTGTCACAGAATGCTCCCCAATCTTGGTTGAGTTCTTTCTTCTTTTTCCTCCTATTAGAGGTGTGAACACCATATTTTGTTCGAGTGCCAAAGAAATAATAAAAATTAGAAAAAAAATTATTGAATTTGGGAAAATCTCATTGAAGATGATTCACTTGCAATTAAAATTTGAGAAAGTTTTCTTTATACTGAATTTCCAATTTTAAAAATAAAATCTCGTTAATGGTGAATGAAATCTTGAGTCATTTAAGGAGAAAAATAAAAATAAGCAAGAAATTAAAAAAGACTCTTTTAACGATGATTGAATTCTAGATTTGAAAATATGGTTGAGTGATTATTATAAGTATGTTTTGCCAATTTGTATTGTGTAAAATATATGGATGAAATGAAAATAGGGATTCCATGGAAATAAAATTATTCCACAAATGAGCAGAGACATCTTGCTAATTTTATGTTATATGTAAATATAATTAATTAAATATGAGGGGATTTTATAAAAAGGTCAAAAGATGACTTGCCTACCTCCAAATAAAAATTATTTATATTATAAAGATAATTAATATTTATTATAGTTTATTACTTAAGAGTTAGATATTCTTTTGTTATATTTTTATTTTTCATTTCTTTTCTGGCCAGCATTTTTTACCCTTATCATGTCGCCTACTAAACTAACTCTGTCCGAGTTACTCATTTACCTATATAATTTGATGAGTACACATCAAATATGACAGAAGATGATACAAAAGATGCGACAATTTTAAAAATTTTGGAATGCTGGTGTGGATATTCAAACAAACATATATGCACTATTATTATTTAAATGCCTAATCAATAAATTATCTAAATAAAAGCCAAAAAAAAATCATATTGAATATTTTGAGTCATAACATAGATGTCAAAACAAATTACATACATGACTAAAAAACTTGTAAAAAAATTCGTTTTTCCTTAAATAAAAAATTGTAGCAAAATCAACCACCACACACATACATATTAGCAAATGCTATCTTTTTCTTAAGGTCTCTACAATGAATAAATTAATTTCAAGAGTTAATCGCTTACACCAGGCAGCTAACTAAAGCATAAATATTTTTAACGTGTAGAATTACACTAGCCCCAGCACTTTGCCAAAAATGGATTTGAAGAATACATGAGACCAATTAATATAATGGAATAATTAACAAGATAGCTATACTTAAAGACCTCAGTTTGAAGAATACATGTAAAAACTCAAGCATATATAGCATCTTCTTCTCTTGTTCTTGTGTATGGAGTAGGCAATATACTTTCTATGTTGGCAAAAAGATCTGTGCGACCAGGTTGAAGCTCTCCAATAGGTGAATCCAAGACTGAGTCAGGAATTGCTACAAGGGTTTCGTCTAAAAATGATTTGATTGTCTGCATTTGGGTCCAAGAAAAGTAAATTATTTTATGCATTTGCTGGAAAAACTGAAGCACAAAGCACATTCACATTGAACAAAGTGATTTTTATTATAAAATATCCAAATTATGTTATATGTAAACAGAGAAGTACGTAAGGTTAGGACAACAGCACACACCAGACACCCACTTATATAAGAAAGTTTACAAAACAGAACATAAAAATTTTAAATAAGTCTATTAAAACTACCCAAACCAATGGCCAAATCAAAGCCTTCAACAAACTTAGGGATAAAATGATATTGTGATGCAAGATGTTTAGCGAAAATAGGGCTACAAACTGTATAATCACAGTATCTCTAAAACAAAATCTTGACTTAACCAGTTCAGAAAGATAATTATTCTACGTGCATTTTATATATTGAAGTATAAGAAGGAAGGGATTTGATTGGTTCAGATAACTATTTCAATACATGGACATCCCTGATTTCCAAAAGAACAAATATATGATACTCCTCTTACCCTTAATGTATAACTTAATTGAAGAATTGATCTTGATCTTAAATATAAGATCTATTTCTTATTTTTATTAATTTTCCCAAATTAACCCTACTAATACTTATTTCTTTAATCTAATCAAATTAGTCAAATAGCTCTTACATTAAAAATTAGAGGAGTATATCATAATGTAGATATTTCTATTGTGATAACTCATTATCTGCACTAATCAAGTACTTCAAGGGATACTCTCTCTCTCCACCTGTCCACATCTTTTCTATAGAAAGAGGAATGTTCGAAATAACAGGATGAAAGGAGGATGGAGTATGTGAAAAGATCCTAGGTTTCATTAGATTTTAGGAAGATGATTCAGATATTATTTCCCTCTGACATGGCGCATTTTGTACGGGGTGCAAATTTGGCAGTGAGTAATCAATGTTAACTATCAAGCCATGTTGGTGTTATGTATGCACTTTCTGTCAATGATATTAACAGTAGAGAAAAGGAAAAGTTAGAGTGAATTTTTAAAGTGAAACAAACATATTAGAATAAAATAAAATTACGACGCTGAAAAAATATTTTTGCCAATTAGACTTTGTTATAGTAACCATACTGTGCAACTTTGGAATGCAGCATCTGCTTTGCGCTTCCAAAGTCCATTCCCAGCCTCTGAGTGGAAAAAATTAAGCAAGGGCTGCATCAAAGTAACATGATCTTAATCGAGACGAAACTAGCATGTTGGAGGTAAAAAGTTAAATATCACTAATGGTCTCTGTAATACATAACATGTTATAAGCAGATGAAAGGAAATGAAAAAACCATATCATAATGTTTAATCTTTAACCCCTGATAGAGAATGGTAACCATTTAATGAGTCCCTTATTGAACCACGATAATAAAAGAAAAAAAAGGAACAATACGTAAATATTTAAAGTATATTCCCTGTTCGGTTTAAAAAGAATACAGTTTCATAACATGTATGGATGCTAATATCATGCTACCCAGGAACTTCCATGGATAGCAAAGGTACAGTGGTAAAATTAGGAATAACAAGTCAAATCTAAGGATTATATTTAACCATACCTTCATTATATCTCGCACATTTGGCTTACGTCCATACATTCCCAACACTGAGTCCCCATACACTTGATATTTCTCAAGGACCTTTATGATGGGGAAAAAATGAACTCTAATTAGCTCAGAGCTTAATTCGAGAATTGTGCAGATTAATCCATCAAAATCCAAAATTATATAAATGAACCTGACGACGTGTGAGACCACTGCTAGGTTCACCATAAATTGCAGTATCAACATGTCCCAAAATTTGCCAAGGGCTGTGGCGATGATCAATAATTGTATCAATATATATATAACCAACATTAAGAATACAATAAAGCAGTGAAAATATGAACAATCAGGAGTGACAATCACCCAAAATAATTAGTATATGTATTACCCAAAAGAATATCAAGAAAACTTATATCTACTTCTTGAAAAGGTCAAACAATGTCACATCTTTTTCCTTTCGTTATTTGAGATATTAAGGAAGACACAATATTTTCTCATTTTTAAACATAGATTTTTTTTAACAACGATATACACATGGCATACAAGCGGCAAAAATGGCAACAGAAATTTCAGTTTTAGTTGTTTAAAAGGCAGATTCCTCACATTTGGAAACAAAAAAAAAACATTTTTAGAAGGTAAACTTCAAACGGTTAAAAATCTTGCATCAAACACTATATATACTTATGGTATGCTGCACGTCCAACCATAACACCATGAGCTCCAACCCTTCGAGCTTCATTGACCTACAAGATCAGGCCATAATCACAGGACCAAATAAACGTGCCAATTATGAGAGAGTAGTTCCGATGCAAGATAATGCCTACACATTCTCTATATCTACATGAGCACCAACTTATCTCAAAAGCCAAAGAGGATAAAAAGGGACTTCAGATTAAACAACATTAACATCAGAAATATCCACAAATTTATGGAACTTTTTTACTTAAAATTTAAGCATGAAAAACACAGAGCAATGTCACAGAGAAGAATGTTTATATTATGACAAACACAAGAAAAGTTGGCTCTCATATGTTGATAATTCCAAGTTAAATTCAGAGGGACCTTCTAGTTAAGTCCCAAATGACCTATTATCATGAACCAGGCTTCAGGACTCCCTCTCGCTGTTCTCTTTTAAAAAGAATAAAATAAATTTTGGCAGATGCATGATAGAGTAAGGATTTAAATCTAAAATGCAGGTCAGGACACAGAATGATCACAGTGACCACAACTCACCTCATCAACACTAGTAATGCCACCATTTATGGTAAATGTTAAGTCAGGAAAGTCACGTAATAGACCATAAAAATATTCATATCTGCACAAAAAATGAGAAATCATCTGAAATTCTATATACTATATCATATGACTACAAAAATTAAATTTTACTATCACATACTTCAAAGGGGGAATACTCCGATTTTCAGCAGGGCTAATGCCATTAAGTAGTGCCTTCCTTGAGTGTATTATGAAATGCTTAGTGGGTGACATGGAAGAAACCTTGTATATGAAATCACCTGATAGGCAATAAAAGTGATGCCAGCAAGTTCAGTGCTCAAACCCAAAACTAAATGAACCCAGAAAGACAATATAAACAGCCAGACAAGGAAAGAAAAATTCCATAGGAAGTGCTCAACTAGAACCTGTTTTAGCTTATAACTAGCCCTAGATAAGTTTGTAAACAGTACAACTCTCTGTGCTTTTTATAAGAATATCTTGTATTTATAATTGATTCAATGAGGTATCTAGTTGATTTATTACATAATGGGTACTGATTTCAAGCGCCGGGAGTTGTACTGTTTACAAACTTATCTAGGGCTTGGAGCATATTATTAAAGTTCATGGAAAGCAGAAACCAATTAGTTAAGTTGATGGTTTGTTATTTTGAAATAGAAATTATAAATACAAGATATTCATCAAGTACAGCAAAGGTACAGCAAATGTCAGCAAAATATGAAAAACGTTGCAATCATAATAACATAAATCTAGAGTACTATCCACAATACGATTTTTAGATACACTTTTTGAAGAGGAAAATGAATCCCATTCATAAAATCCCAATTTTCCTGCCCTCAACTTGAATAGACAGAATGTTCAGAGAAGGACCTTACACAGCTCATTGTAAGAATCATGATCATCAACACCTATTCGACATTTGACGCTGACAGGCACATTTGTGTTGGCAGCAATGACTGACATGGCCTCAGCAACAAACTTTCCTTGTATACAATAAATGTCTACATTAACGCACATGTTCAAAGGAAACTTAGATATTTAATCTGTTTGCAGGTCATGCATGTAGGAGGCTTCCTAACCTTTGGATCAAGCATAAGACGCACACCAAAGCACCCATGCCCAGCTACTCTAGGACTAGGGCATCCACAACTGGCATATGATAAAGTGTCTCAGTCAAAGATAAGCAAATGAAACTTTCAAAATAAAGATTATAGAAAGTAACCGAACTTAAAATTGATCTCATCATAGTTGTAAGCATTTGCAAGTTCAGTTGCCCTTGCCAAATTTTCCAAATTACTCCCTCCAATCTGAAGCACAATAGGATGTTGATCTGGAGAATATGCCAAGAATCTGTCCTGAGCAGAATAGACAAAACAAAAGAATCAATGATTTTGCAGCATCAATTCAACTAGAAACGATGGTGGCAATATTGATCCCATTTATTTATGCTCTTATGCACTCACAACTGCTAAGAGATGAATAATTGGCTTATCCACAAAGAGTTAATTTGTACATATTATACATCATACATTGAAAACTCAGAGGACACTACAGAAACTGCAATCAATTAAAAGAATCCTTTCATGTAATGCTCCCCAATTCCTTTCTGTTTTTGTTTGAAGTATGAATAATTACACTGCTATTTAAAAGTTTACCAGGTTGCCGTTCTGATAAACAATTGTTTCAGCTGCAAGCATTTCGGTGTACAGCCAAGCACGTTTTGATATGAGGCGTGCAAGAGTCCTATAGTGATGGTCTGTCCAGTCCATCATTGGGGCAACACTGAACACAAGCAACCAAGAACAAGACCAGAGCAGGTAGATAAAATCAACAAATTAGCACGTGCAGATGGGAAAAAGAAAAAATAGAAGCACGTATACGCACCTAAACCAAGGAGGAAGGTAGTATTTGGCAACCATCACGGATTTACCGTGCGACTGTTCACTCTGTGTATGAGCAGAAAATAATCTTGACCTGTGGAATTTCCGACGAGATGTACCTACTGACAATCTGCAACGGTTTTTAATGATATTAGAACTTATAGGAGTAGATGAAACTGCCAGGGAATATCCTGCAAACTTCATCATTCCTTTTAGCAAACCATAGGCTGATCCTTCAGGCACACCTATCCATCAAATAAAACCATTTCTTACACTGCAACATAACAATTGGTGTAACCGTGCAAGTATATGCGAAAAACATTTACATTACAAAATCCTACCAGTATGAACATTTGGAAGATTACATGTAAAGTTGTACAGCATAAAATATTACACACACCACCCATAAAATGAATTTTAAGAAGAATGCTTGCAGTCTCCAAGTATGGACACAAAACCAAAGATTCAATTACCAGCACGCTAACAAGTTTTCAAATGAACAGAACCACTCATAAACCACAAACATGGTTTTTCCCGCTTCGAAAAAGGAAGTGCTTGAGGCATTTTATCGAACAGTAAACAAGCAAGCAAAATGTTTATAGAACCCATAAGATTAAATAAAAGAGCACTCTAACATTTACTTGGATAAAGGGAACAGCTACAAGAGTCCGATTCTTCCTTGGCCTTCGCGCCGGATCTCGGCGTTCACAGAATTTCGGAGTTGAGCCGCGAAGCGAAGGTCAAGTTTTTATGTTCGCTTTATCAGCGGGAATAGACGGATAAAATGACATATAGGTCCTTGGGTCCCCGGTACATGTCTCTTCGGTTTTAAAAAAAATACTGAGGTTGTTAATTACAATTAAAAATTTAAGAGCTAATTATTAATTTCTAATTTTATTATTATTATTAGGAGGTAGTAAAAGAGATCATTATACTTATCAAAAAAGAGATAATTACACACAGAACATATAAAATAAATTAAGAACATATTAAAAATTTAAGAAAATTGATGTGTTAATCATATTTCATAATTTATTTATAATATATTAAATGTAAGATTAAAAAACAAAAGGACTAATATGGGTTTAGGAGAACTTAAAATAGGTATGTTTACCGTTTTACAATACAAAACTCCTCTCATACTGCAAGATCATATAAAATACGCTAATCCAAAATAGGAACTCACGTTTGGGGAAAGAAATAGGACAAATTAAGCTCAATTTTAGCTAAAAAGACATAAGCAATATAAATTTTAAGTTTGTATACAAGTTTAGACTTAAGCTTTTGAAAAAATTATTAAATTTAAAAAATTTTAAATACCTACTTATAATATAGACTTTTAAAACGCTGTATATTTTAAATTTTAAAAATTGTAAATAAATTTTAAATTTATTAAAGTTTATATATTTATAAATAAAAATTTTTATATAAATTTTGAGCATATTTATTATATATATAATTAAATAAATTTGTTTGAAGACTCATAGGCTAGGCCTTAAAAAAAATAGTCTGTTTAAACTAGCCTACTTTTAAATACAGTTAAAGTTTAACATATTTATTAAATAAATTATAATTTAATTTAGGTTGTAAACTTCTATTAAAAATCTTAGGCCTTATTAATTTCCTATTTTCAAAACAGTTTTTTGTTTTGAAAAACTAAAAAAAAAAAAGTTGTTTACAAATGTGCTTTCGTGTTTTGAAAAAAATTAAAATTTATTCTGAAAACCAAAATAAATCAGAAATTTTTTTTACGTCTTGTTATTTTTTTGTTCTACAAAATTAGAAAAGAGGTGGATAACATTGTATTTTCATTCATGGCGATCATGCCTTCACTTCACCATTTTATATTTTTTTTTCAAAGGGAAAAAAGTCCAATTTTGCAGTAAAAATTTTCATGTAAAAATTATAAATATTTTAAAAAAAATAAATTAATATTACTAAAAAATATTAAAATAAGAATAAAATCATTCTAACTATTAAAAAAAATAAATAATTAACGTTAATCATTAATTTTTTAGTGACTAGGGATGATATTCCTTATATTTTTAATACACTTAGATGATATTAATTTATATTTTTTTTATATTTACAACTCTTATGTTAAAAAATTTAGGTTAAGATTTGATGTTAAAATTTTTCAAAATAATTATTCATATAGATTTTTTAACAAATCCTTAGTTTTAAAGGGTTTTTTTTTTCTTCTTGTCATTTCAACATAGCTAGGATCCTTATATGTCATTTTACTTGCATCTCGTTTGTCATTTTTTGCCAACTTATGGTCCATGTGTATCCACTCATGAATTTGCACGCTGATTTCCTCAGCCGTTTGTTTGTGGTGGCTGTTTCACAACGGCTACATGACAAGTTTGGAAAGATGTGGAATAGACTTGGAACACATATTAGAAAGGAATAAGCTGGTCAAAACTAAAAACTAAAAAGAATAAAATGAAAATGGTAATTTTGATTAATAAAAATTATGAATTAAAATGGTTCGGATTATGAACACTATAAGGGTGAGCAATATATCTGTACCCGTATCCGCTTCTAACCTAATATCATTTTATTTATTTAAATTTTCTTAAAATAAGCCAATAATAGACAGGCTTAAATGGTAAAATAATAGATAGGCTATAGCTTGACCATTGGCTAGCCCATAGCCCGCCCATATATTTTTTTATTAATTTATTACATTATATTTATTTAAATTATTTTATTACATACTAATATATTTTTTTAAATTTGTTTTGTAGAAGTAGAGGCAATTTCATTTACAACCATCACATCTAAATATAATATAGATAATGTATAATCATAATCTAATTGAATAATTAAAATTATGAATGATTATATTATATGAGTATTGTGGAATGTGTGGTTATAAATTTGTAATTATTATTATGGTGTTTTTATTTTCTGATTTTATAATAAACAATCATATCATGTATGTACTATTGTTATTGTATTCTTATTATTATTATAATTTTAAATAAATTTAAATAAAAACTATTTTTATCTTTAATAAACGGGCTACCTATGCCTGTTAAAGTTCAAATGGGTTCAGCCCAACTCATTTAATACAGACTTAAACGAGTTGAAATACGAACATAGGCTAATTTATGCCCAGAAAAAAAATAAATAAATAAAGTATGGGTTGACTATAAGGCCAACATACCCTATCTATTACTTGGCCCTAGAACACCATAGACATTGATCGTTACTTGCCTTCAACAAATAATATTTTTGGTGTTATTAGTTGGAGGGTTGAGGGTGAAGAAAGCTCTTGAAGGATACGTTTATATGAACTAATTAAAATATAATATAATATTGAATCTAAACTTATGCCATAATGAACACATATACTCCTTTTTTTTGGCAAAAATCAAAAATAAAAAAGAATATATATATTCCCCTTAATTGTAAATATAAAGCTGATTAATTAATTCATATATAAATTAAAAAAATAATTAAATTAGTCATTTATTATTAATATATCATAATTTTATGACAATTTTTCTAAAATATTATTTTCATAATTCAGTTTAGTATTTTTTTTTTTTCACCGTTAAGCATTTGTGTAACAAATATTCCCTCCTAGGCAACTCACACTTTTGCCATCACCCACCAAGAGCATTCTTTAAACAATATGTTTTGCTGAAAAAGAGTTAGAGAAAAATTAAGATGATCCAATAAAATAAACAAAAATGGAATTTATCTTTTTTATCAGGATGGTATCTAAAACTGATAACATCCCAGATATTTTACATATATTGATTTAATTTAAAAAAATTTGAACATCTATTTTAGCCTTACATAAATTAAGTTAAGTAATTTATTTTCTAAAATAATATTTTTTTAGTTATTCAAATTTTGAGTATCTGACATAAGCATAATAATTACAGTTGATATCATATTATTTATAAATTCATATTACAAAAATTGGAAGTTTAAATCACATCAAATATATTTTAATGGATTAAACAAATATTTTGTTTGCAAATATGTTTGGGCATATATACTACTAAGGATTCTCGTTATTCCTCTCCTTATCATCAGTTTTCCAAGAGCCATTTGTGGTTACATCCACGTGGCACACTAAAATTTAATAGACAATAGAATAGATATCTAAGCTCAAACATTATTTTGATTATTTAATAGAATCTAATTAAATAAAAAATAATTAATGATAATTTATTTAGCAAACCGATCTTGTAAGCTAGTGCGCTCATAACTTTACAATTTAATTTGCTTATAATCACACCGAATCATAATATTAAAAGCTTATAGTAATTTTAGACATATATTCAAACTTGTCTATAGAAAAAAAACTATAAAATTAAATATTATATAGAAATAATTAAATCATTAGTTGAAATATATATCTTCAAAATTATTTGAAAGATGAATTAAGCTTTCACTTCCTAACTTAAATTTAAATTTATTTCCAAAGACTCAAAAGTATTTTTTTTCAAATCATGTTTTACACTAAATTTTAAAATAAATATCTATATTTATCTAAAAATATTTATAAATTAAATTATAATTTAATTTATATTTTTAAATAAATTCTTAAAAATAATTTTTAAAATAAATTTTTTAAAAAAATTTTAATTATTATTTTATTTATATTTAATACTCTCTATTTTTTTTTATCCCTATCTTTTTTTATCTCTCACCTTCTCTCCTATGTCATAGAACTAATACTAAAGGGAATATAGAAACTCCTCTATTAAAAACGGCAAGAAGAGGAAGTAGATGGGATATCTGTAGCTGCAGCTTCGGTGGTCCATCATTGCTTCATAGTTTTAGATGTAGAGGAGGCAAAAGGAAGGAGAAGAGCTCCGGCAATGAACAGGAAGAACGAAGAAGATGAATAGTAACTTATATTATTATTTTTTATATTATATTTTTATAATTTATTATTTATAAAAATCTTTTTAATAATATCTATCTAAATATTTATTTATTTATAAATTATTTTTTATAATAACTTATATAAAAATTATCCAATTTTTTTTTATTTATAAGTTTTTTTTAAAGACTTATTTAAACTATCTCATGTTGTATTTGTTAAACTAAACTCAACAACACTGTAATAGCAACAAAAATAAAACCGGTATTTTCAAGACGCGCTAAGATTTCTTGGGCTCGTTATCGGTAACGGAAACATGTGGAAGAGGATAACTCTACTACTACATTCCTCATCCTCGCTGGTACTTCTTATCAATTACCGATAGAAGGAGCCATGGCTACTGTAAGCTTCAACCCCACCAGAATCAGAACTACTTCAACCTTCAAACATCGCAATTCCATCTCTATTCTCACTTCGCCATCAAAACCCACAAGAATCCCATGTATTATTCCCTCGAATAGCACCAGAAACCCCCCAAATCTGCGCCATTTTCGACCCAATTCAGTCTCTGAGAGCTCGGTGTCGACCCAGAAAGAAGAAGAAGGGGTTCTCGATGACCTAGAAGAAGACGACCCTACTGCGGAATTGAGCTATCTCGATCCAGAAACTGAGCCGGAGAGTATAACAGAGTGGGAATTGGACTTTTGCTCTAGACCCATTCTTGATGTTAGAGGCAAGAAGGTTTGGGAGCTACTTGTGTGTGACAATGCGCTCGCTCTGCAGTACACGAAGTATTTTCCAAATAATGTTATCAACAGTATCACTTTGAAGGATGCTATTATTACTATTGGCGAGGAATTGGGCGTTCCCTTACCTGAAAAAATCCGCTTCTTCAGGTATTTCTTAGTTAGTATGCAAATTTCTAGGCAAGTTTGTAGTAACTTTGTGTGTATATTGTAAAACATGCCTTGTTTAACTTCCCAAGACTTAGTAGAAAACTAAGAGCACCAGATGATGGAAACACATAATACCAAAATATGTGCGCGCGCGCGCGCGCGGGTAGATCTTTAGACTTTGGAGGAAGGAAAGTTAACGCCAATTTTTTGTTGTTTTGTAGGTCACAGATGCAAACAATTATTACAAAAGCATGTAAGGAGCTTGGAATAACACCTATTCCTAGTAAGCGGGTGGGTAAGATCTCATTATTATTACTGAGGCTCAAAACCTGAATGCTTTTCCAGTTTAGTATGATAAATAGACACCGTATCTAACTTGAAACCTCCATGATCTGAAATCTGATCGTCTGTTAAAGCTTGAATAAAAAGATGAACTTGCCACTCAGTTGAAGGAGCATGTTAAAGTGCCAATCAATTATATTCTCAGCTCAAATGCTTGATACACACACAGTATTGATTTCTCTTTCCGTGTTGTAGACGCAACAATGAGAACAAGAGATAAAAATATGCCACACTTTTTGAAACGAACAATTTTATATTTGGATTCATCTAATTTATACTAGATGTAATCCAAATAATTAATTGTAAACCATGCCAACATAGAGTCGAACTTGTTATGTTCTGGATTAGAGACCCTATATGTTGCGTCAAACAGAACCATCACAATGACCATTTTAGTTCGGCATTAACTACATAGAGACTCCATAATTTCAAGGATCTTAAATTTAATCATGAAGCAATGAGAATTTGATAGCGGGTGATTTCTAAATGTTGCAAGGGGAATCTTGAAGCACATTTCTAATGTAGTTCACCAAAAAAAACAAACAAAAGAAAACTGAACTAATATCTTTATGCTAGTGTTCTCAGATGAATGATCTTGACTTTTAGGTTAAAATGATTCTTCTACTTATTTGTGTGAAATGAGGAAACAGCAGTGCCATGTGATTGCATAAAATTTTATCCAGTTCGTCTCAACTGTTTCAGTGCCTATCATTACTTCTGTGGCTTGAGGAGCGTTATGAAACTGTATATACACGTCATCCTGGATTTCAAAAGGGATCGAAGCCTCTTCTGGCTCTAGATAACCCTTTTCCCATGGAGCTTCCAGAAAATCTTTTTGGGGAAAGATGGGCATTTGTTCAGTTGCCTTACTCAGGTACAGAGGCAGAAGCTGTATACTAGTTTTTCATCTCCATCCAATAACAAACTCCATACTTCTAGGACAGTAGTTTGAATTTGACACATAGCTGCGTACTTAGTTCAACATGTTTGAATACTTGAACTACTTCCAAGACTATTGCTCTCTAACTTACAGTGACCTATTTTTAAGCTGTTCGAGAGGAGGTGTCATCCTTAGAGAAAAATTTTGTTTTTGGAGCCGGGCTGGATCTGGATTTATTGGGTATTGAAATTGATGACAAGACATTGATTCCAGGATTGGCTGTTGCATCTTCTCGTGCTAAGCCATTAGCAGGTGCCATTCAAATTTCTTTCTGTATATTTGACTTGAGTTCCCCAATGACTTGTCATTCTTCATTTCTTCTTCTTGCATACTATGGATCTAGTTCTGCCAACTGACATAGAAGAATTAAGAACAAATTGTTAGCAAAGAAATTAATTGGAACTATGGCATTGATCAACTCTGTTATTTCAAAGGTTCAACAATCGAATGATCAATTGAATGCTAACCATTATAGAACATTATATTTCACTGTTGATATCTTTCGAGGGCCACTTTACCTATAAAGAGTCCTATTATAATCTCTCACTTGTCTCTTTACTCAAACTGGTTCCTTGTTCTTAAAGAAGCCCCAGCCACCATACCTAGTCTAACTGAGACTTAATTGTTATTAATATCAAGGATTGAATTGAATTATTAAGTAAAACCTTGTGAATAGTTTTATTATAATTTCTAGCTACAAAATTGGATAGCTGCTCAAACTTATTGAATTGTTATACGACAAACTTATGCATGAATATTCTTTTATAGTCTAAGGATAGTAGATCACTGTAAAATTTATGGCCTGTTTGGTTTTCTAGTGGAAATGGAACCCATTTCTCATGTAAGAAAAATGAAATATGCTGCATCTATTATGCCTTTGTTATTATTATTTGCCAGCGTTTATCCTTCTTTAATATTAATATTATTATTATTTACTTATGTGCACAATTGATATTTTTCATCTATTCTTTGCTCTTATATATGCTTTACGTCCCTATTATTTTGTGTATCAAACAACCATTTTGAGTACGCTTGGGTTTACGTTCTAGAACCATGGTTTGAACGGTTTTCAACGTAAAACCAAACACACCCCTGGTGTTCCAAGTTTTTTACATGTGATACAGGAGAACTTGTGCAATCTTAATTTTGGAATGCTTGTACTTTCTTCTTGCACTCTCTCATTGCTGGCATTCCTTAATCCTTACACAATTGCTACCATTTAAAGAATCATAAACCTGTACTGCCACAGGTTGGATGAATGGTTTGGAAGTGAGTTCAATCGTAGTAGACACCGCTCGTGCTTCTCTGATTTTGTCGGTCGGAATTTCTACTCGGTACATATATGCGAGCTATAAGAAAACTCCTGTGACAACTAGTGAAGCTGAAGCTTGGGAAGAAGCCAAGAAATCTTGTGGAGGCTTACACTTCCTTGCCATCCAAGAAGACTTGGAGTCAGAAGATTGTGTGGGTTTTTGGCTTTTGCTAGACCTTCCACCTCCACCTGTATAATCATGCTTGAAGATTCATAGGACAAAAATATAATCACGGCATTACTATTGTTTATTAGATCCCAGAAGTATAGGATTGTTATCCCAAATACTGCATTATTTGAGCAAGATATATCTTTTTCCAACATTGTCATTCTCCATCTTCTACTATAATTTGCATAGAAATTTTCTTGTCCCTTGAAAAGGGGAAGGTGAAAAATGAAGAGAACTGTTAGTGAATGAAGTTATTGAGTAAAATTTTTTATTAATAATTTATTCAAAAATTTGATTGATAAATATAATAGCATTCATATAGCTAATTTTACCTAATAGAATAAAATAGTAGTATTGAGCTTAGGCAAACAATAAGAGGGGGGAGGGGAGGGGGAGGGGGAGGGGGAGGGGGGGGGGGACTTTGAATTGTCATTTGGGGAAGCACTTGGTCTCTTGTTGGTACTACAAAAGAAAAGTAGAGGTGAAGATAATGTCAATATGAATATAAAATACAAAACACACATGGCAAGTGATACAATTCTGCAGACCTTGCAGCTTGTTCTTCATACCAGGGATAATGTTATGGAGTCTACTTGTTTTCTACAATTTTATTATTATCATTATTTTTTAATCATAATATCATAGTAGTTTGCAATTTTTATTTTGCCTAATCATTTTTATTAGAACATTAGGTTTCATGATAGTTATTAACAAATGACATACGGAGTCTTGGATTAGACCTATTAAAACACACTCTCTCCGATTCTTATTATAAGTCTTTATTATAAGATATATCATAAAAAAATAGATAATCTTTATTATAAATTACTTGATAAGATATTGATTAAGTTTTCAATATCACCTTTATTTAAAGTTATTAAGTATGAGAGAGAATATAATAAATATATATAATTTTTTATTTAAATATAAGTAAAATTAGAAATTAATTTTATTTTTAGATAGAGCTAACCCCTATATCTTTAGCTCTAGTTAAATGGTTAGATGTGCCTTATAATATAGACAAAGGAGTATTGTAAATTATGAATATCACGAAGGTCTGCAATATGCCAGATTGGCACAACGACTCATAGCAAACAAAGGGGATACAAATAGCATTGCCTATGAGAGTATGATAGTGTATGTAGAGATTTTTTACCGAGACCCTACAAACAGTAAAAATTACTATAATGCTTCACTGTAGAAAATAATTACCAAAATGCTATATTCAAAATCGAGTTTAATTTTACAAAGAAGTTGTTCCTTATAAAAACGAGTTCCCCATCAAACATTTCCTACACATCACATGGCTGCGAGAGGCGTGTCACGTAGACTTTTTGGTCCAAATTTCCTTATTTTTGCTTAAACTTTATTTGAAATTAAGGTGTTACAACATTCTATATCACTTTTCATTCATTCCAACAAAAATATAAGTTTGAAGTCATCCAATCAAACAGTATCAAGTTATTGTATACATAAAAATGAAGAGAAATAAATTAAAAAGAATAATATACTTTTTAAATTACAAAATGGCATCTATATTGTTAATTTAGAAAATAGAAAGAAAAAAAATAAAAATTATCTAATAACAACAATAAGAATATAATATATATGAAATGAAAAATAATAATAATAATAATATTTATTTCTTAAATTTATCATCAAATAAGCCCGGCCTTTTTTTTTTTCTCATTGGCCTTAATTTTTCATCCACTTTCCCAACCCCTTTTGTAAGACATATGTGTAAGGCATTTTTTTTAGTTACTCAATCGATTTATCAGAGTTTTATTCTGACTATATTTAGATTTGACCCGTATCGCGCACTTGGCTATGGTAGGTAAGTCTCCTAACAGAAATTTTCTGCATACGCTAAAGTTTGAACTAGTTTAAACGCTAAGCCACTTACCATTTGAATCAACTCTCATTGGTATATATAAAGTATTTGATTGTTTGGTACGTCTAACATAATTGGGCATGTTTGGACCAAGCCCTTTGTTAGGGGACACTAGGTAAGACATGTCATCTTACCCATTTAGCTCAGCCCTATATGTATTATATCTATAATATTTATTTAGTCATTTTAAATTTATATAATTATATATTATTCTACCCATTAAATTTATATGATATTTATATAATTATATAAATTATATTATATATTACATTATAATATGTAATGTGATTGTTCTTTTATTTTTTTATTTTTCTTTAGATGTTACACTTATAAGAGAGAATATGATGTCTATTAGTGATTAAAGAGTCATATTACAAATATGAGAAGTCAAATAAGTAAGTTGCATCCTTTAAAATTGATAACTAGATTTTTTCTTTAACTTTGCTAACATTATATGATTATATTACAAATTATAATTGTTTCTTTTATTCTTTTAGATCCTTCATTATTGTCAATTTTGGAAATATTGATACAAAATTATAATTGCAAACTATTTAGACTTTAACGCATTTTTTTATATATTCAACGGATTTTAAGACTTTAATTACTATATTTTTATTACGTTGTTCTTAATGAATTATGAATATTATTTAACTCTTGAAAATATATGAATATAACTTTATTTTAGAAGTTTATAATTGCATATTTTTATCCTACAATATGAGTAAGACATCATTACTAGGGTATGGAAGCTCGCCCTTCCTAGTTCGCCTATGCATAACCTAAAATGGTTAAAAATTTTACCGAATAAAGTCATATATCAGGCTACAAAATAGGTTTAGATAACAGGCCCAACTTTTTTGAAATTTGGGCCTGATGTTTTTACTGGGCTTCTGGTTTGGGCTCATTAAGAAGGCCTAGAAAGACGATACTTCTCGCCCGTAGTGATAGAATTCTTTAGCTATCACAATCCTTTAGTCTCTATTTCTTCCTTCGCCGTGAGACGCTCTCACAGCGGCCACTCTTCCCTCGTCCCCCGACTCATATAACACTTTTATTTTTATTTTTATTTGCTTTTTTAAATTTTTTTTAAGACGAAGTAATTTTGGGGGACGATCTCCTAAACATCAAAATTCAAATCTAAATCCCTCAATATGGCATTTCACGTTGCTTGCCCAATTACATGGTTACTTCTCTTCTCCTCTTCTCGCGCCTTCTCTATAATATAAACTTTTGCTCTATCTCCCTCTTCTCCTTTTTCATTTCCAACTCACAAAATTTCCATTTTTCTGTTTTAATTTGGGTGTTTCAGTCGCCGAATCTGCTTCTGCTCGCTAGGGTTTCCTCGCGCCCTTCATACATCGAAGGCCAAGCATGAGTTCCTTGACGATGTGGCAAGAATCGATGAGTTTCTCAAGGATCCTTTGGGAATTAGGGCTTCAGAAAGGGAACGGACCGTGCAAGTCGCAGTTCCTAAGGTTGAGCCGCCGCCGCCGCCGCCTCAGCGGCAGTTGCAGTCAACACTGGCGGCTGATGGGGTCCCAGTTGTCGATGAGGTGGACGAGGCAGTGTCAACTAAGGCTAAGAGGGTCGCGTTGCAGCGGAAGGGGGCTGCCGCGATGATTGCTGCCGAGGAGTACGCCCGTCAGTTTGAGTCCGCCGATGCGGTGGTGAGGTTTTCGGGGACAATTTCTGGGTCAATATTTTCGTTAATGTTATAGCTGTGCGTACGTTTCTGTGAAATTCAGCTGGCTAAAATTTGAAATTTCAGAGTCTTTTCTGTGTCCCACGTGATCTGACTAATTTGATTTCCTTTGCACTCAAATCTTGACTGATGGGAGCATACTGAAGAATTATACACGTGGGTGAAAGGTTCTATAATTTTGCTAAATTCAATTTCGATGCTGCACAATCCAATGGTTCCAGTAAATATTTTGACTAAATTTTATTTTTTTAACAAGGGTGGGTGGGGCAGAGGAGGCGTTCTATTTTGGTCTATTAAATTTCTTCTTTGTTTTGGTCCTCGACAGTCGACATGCGAAAGAGGGGGAAAAGCCGATACTAGTTTTTTTTTTTTTTTTTGCATTGACTGTATCCTGTAAAATGCGAAGTTTTAGAACGGAAATTTGAAGTCACTATCTGACATTAACAATATTTTTTCAGCCCTTTTTGATTTCAAAATTGTGGAATAAATGATCTTGCACGCAATTTTATGAAACTTCTTATAAGCTTCAGTCGCATATATGTGTTGAAGTTTTACTGAGTGTAATCAGACTTGCACCGTGATAACATATGAAATGCTTTCTTCTTTTTAATTAATGTGATTATATATATAATAGGATGCATATGGGAATCTTGCTGGAGAAGAGAATGGTAATTTGAATGTCAAAGTATTTTGCCGAATGTGCAATCGTGTTGAAAATGAGGGAAGTGAAAGGGCTAAAAAAATGCTCTCTTGCAAAAGTTGTGCCAAGAAGTACCATAGGACCTGCTTAAAAAGTTGGGCTCAACATAGAGGTAAGAAGATATATCTGCCCATATCCTAACATGGTTCAGCTTTCCTTTATTACCATTTACCAAGTATTTATTGTAGATTCTCATTCTCTGGGTCTTTATTGTAGATTTATTTCATTGGAGTTCATGGACTTGTCGTGCTTGCCGAATTTGTGAGGTAACGCCTGATGTGCTATATTGGTGAGCTTGTCTTTTTTCATGTTGTTTTGTATAAGAGACTTGTTTGTTTTCAAAGTTGTAAGTGAAAAGTGATCGATTGCTTCCATATTGATGTTTTGTCTCAATCTGGATTTGTTATTGTTTTGCCGTAGTATTTTCATATTACCCTGGATGGAATAAAATCTTCTTTGACCTCCAATGTGAGATGTAATCATAATAAATGTTTAAATGTTAGTTATCTACTAGCCATTAAGGATTAGTTACTGTGCGGTAATTGTATTAGTTATATAATTAGTCCTAAGTGGCTTAAACCATAAGTCAGTCTCTAAGTCTATAAAAGGCTGGATCACAATGTATTAGACAGATTTTGATGATAATGAAGTGACTGCACTATTTAGGATATCCTGTGTTCTCCTCTAGTTCCCTCTCTCTAATTCTGCTTCTAATTCCCTTTGGTTCTGGTCTTGTTCTTCTCTGATCCTATCTCTCTCTCTCCTAAATCTCTCCTCTTTCCTCTAATAGTTCATATCAAAATTACTTTGGCCTATCACATTGACATCAAGTTGAATATTTAATCCGTGTTAGATTTAATCCATATAACTGACCCCACCTAGTGAGATAAGCTGTTAGATTGATGAAGTGATTTGCGCATTCTGAACAGAGGGGAGATGAAATTTGAATATTTAATATAAATAAAAACTAGAGGTATAAATATTTGCGATCATTGTAGTGGAACTAGGAGATCTATTTTACTATATAATGCAAGTTATGTTTTATATTGGCTTGGTGGTGCACAAACTTATGCATCTTTGAATGGATTTGTTATGGATTATTCTTTAATATTAATTTATAATGTTTATACACTGCAGTATAGACATTGATTGAATTATCGACTTGAAAATTTGGCCATGAATAATTTTAAAATTGGCGACGTTCTTCAGTCCTTGTGGTCAGACAGTGGTTCCATCTAGGGGAAAATGTGATCAGACAGTAAGATTACTTATGAGTCATTATTGTAGCTGGCTGGTGGGGTTTGTGTTCCCGCCTTTGAAGTTGCATAGACAATGATATCAATTACTGCCTTCATCATTTTGAGTGGTTACAGCTCTTATATGATTAATTGAATATCGGTGATTCTTAGCAGTTAAGCAGCCAGCACTCATGTTGGATTATTTTATGTTAGTCTTATGATCTACCTGTTTCCACCAGGTGTGTAGAAGGACAGGAGATCCAAGTAAGTTCATGTTTTGTAAAAGGTGTGATGGTGCTTATCATTGTTATTGTCTCCATCCTCCTCACAAGGTAGAGTCTGCATCACTTATCACCAGTGATCTCAATATTGGATATCATTTAATTTGTGCTTATGAATAATGCAGAATGTTAGTTCTGGGCCTTATTTGTGCTCAAAACATACAAGGTGTCACAGCTGTGGATCCAGTGTTCCTGGAAATGGTCTAAGTGTGAGGTATCGATATGCCTTTGTTTATGCTTCACTTATGGCATTCCAAACATTCGATCTTATGATTTAACCCTTGTCATAACTAATTTAAATTTACCATTTGAGATAGGCCATTGCCTTGTCAACCTTTATGTATATATGCAATCTACATTTTAGTGTATAATACTTTGGGAACTGATGAATATATCTGTTGATGTAGTTTGCACTATTTACAAGTTAAACCACATAACTGACTTCCTGCAAAATGTATAGATTAGTAGATTAAATGGGAAAAATAAACAAAAAAGTAAATAAATAGAAAAAGAAGTAACTTGTGGATATCAAGGACTGAAACCGACAATGATATATTTGGAAGCCAAATTGATAGTTAAAACTCTTTCAACTCATAGAAGATATGATGGGAAACATAATTAGGGTTAGGATTATTTTATTATTATATAAGGATTCTTTGTTCCTGTGTATCAAAAAGGTAAGGATTCTTTGTTTTATGTAAATTAGGATTAGGATATCTAGATTGTCTTTTAAAATTTAATTTTGTTTTGAATTAGGATTTGTCTTTTATTTGAATAAAGATTATTATATCTTCATCTTTTAGAATTTGAGTAATTTTGATTAACTAGGATTAGGGCTATCATTCTGTAAGTAGCCAGCCCTATGGTTATTGGCTCGTACATCTTTTGGCCTATTTAAATGTTGAATAAATGCTGAGTATTTATCAGTCTGCCCCTCAAGGTCTCTATACTTTCCTTCTCTTTCTTTCTGCCTCCTTCTCCCTCCCCCCTTTCCCTTCATAGTTTTACATCAGGATCACAGAGTTCAGTAGTTAGTACTTCATACTATCTGAGAAATTTAAAGGAGGACAAGTCACATTGTTGTTTCACAAACCTCCTTCTCCCTCGCCCTTTCCCTTCATAGTTTTACATCAGGATCACAGAGTTCAGTAGTTAGTACTTCATACTATCTGAGAAATTTAAAGGAGGACAAGTCACATTGTTGTTTCACAAACAAAAGTCCCTATCTTATTGCGATATCTTTCATCAGATTCATTATCCAAAGTTTGTATGAATATTCTGGTTTATGTATCCATTACGTTTTTACCCTGTTGGGTAGTCAGCGATTTTTTCCTTGCATGTCCTGCATGTTTAAATTGAGTCCTGGACTTACCATTTGTTTTTTTTTTATTCTTAGGTGGTTTCTGGGATACACCTGCTGTGATGCATGTGGAAGATTGTTTGTGAAAGGAAACTACTGTCCTGTTTGTCTGAAGGTATTGATCGTTGGTCTTGCTATTCTCTTAGGAAATAGGAGTTGGGACATGAGTTCTGAGTTAAATTTACCTTCAATCCCTAGCTGATCGAGTCACTTTTTAAAATCTTTGACTATGACTATGTAAAGAGGCCATTTGATTATGGATCATCAATAAGTCTCAGGACTCTGGCGATGCTGTGTGATATATAAAGGTTCATATATGAATGATTAGGTCCAATTGATTCTTGAATTACAATGTTAATTCATTAGGCAAAATAACCCGTTCAAAATTACCACTGGGTAAGTACCTATAACAGTTTTTATAGGAATTTCATTGACGTTATCTTGGTTTTCTTCTGTAAGGGACTTATCTACTGGATTCTTATTTAATTTCTAGGACTTTTGAACTTAGCTATAGGTTATAGATCCTCATCATTAAGTCTCGACTCTGGCGATGCTGTGTGATATATAAAGGTTCATATATGAATTATTAGGTCCAATTGATTCTTGAATTACAATGTTAATTCATTGGGCAAAATAACCCGTTCAAAATTACCACTGGGTAAGTACCTATAACAGTTTTTATAGGAATTTCATTGACGTTATCTTGGTTTTCTTCTGTAAGGGACTTATCTACTGGATTCTTATTTAATTTCTAGGACTTTTGAACTTAGCTATAGGTTATAGATCCTCATTTATCTTTGATTTGTATAGCAATTGAAGTGTGTGAAGCAGTTTGTATACAGATATTAACCATTTTGAAATACTTTTTTGAAGTTTGACGTATTGCTTTACGTCCACCCTAGCTTCTTTGTAAAATATATGAAGTTGTGCATGCTTAAGAAAAAGTATAGGGCCTAGAAAGAAATAAGAAAGTAGACTGATTTCATTGGGTTATTTGTAGGTTTATAGAGATTCAGAATCGACACCAATGGTTTGCTGTGATGTTTGCCAGCGTTGGGTGCACTGCCAGTGTGATGATATAAGGTTAGGTTACCCATACTAACCTTAAAAGGTTGTGAAGATCCCCTGATTTTTCCGTGTAATATTTGCATTTCCAGATATATACTTTGACTTATAGGCTGTTGCAATTTTTTTGGGTCTATACATGCCTCTGTCCACAGGCTGTGGTTATTCTTATTAATATATAATTCAACAAATAGGTTCTGATGTTTTAAAATATTATTTTATCTATTTTCAATTTGAAATAAAAAGTAGTTCGACACATTTATTCATGTCAAAATGCAAGCAATAATGTTATAATATGTTGTAACTCAATAGTTTTCATCCTTGTAGGTCCTAATATTTTATGGTAGTGAGTGCATTAGTAATTTAATTTTCAGTGTGAAATCATGTATTTGAAGGTTTTTGGGAAGTCAACTTATAAAAGGAAATTGCTATCATTGTTGTTGTAGATAGGAAGTTGTGAGCTTTCTCTTGTCAGGCACAGCTTGTTCAGTATTTGCAGTTACTTTGAATTTTCTGTTTTTAATGTCTACAGCTTCTGCCATGAGTAGTCTGGATTTGCTACTTTGCCAATTTTTGCAAAGCACTATCTTTATTCTCTTTGTAATTCAATGGGCTTCTTGGGATTGCTTATTTATAGAAAAGTTTTGCAGTGATGAAAAATATCTTCAATTTCAAGTGGATGGGAATTTGCAGTATAAATGCCCCACTTGTCGTGGGGAATGTTATCAGGTATGTGGTATGCATTGCCTGGGACTCCTTACTGCCTTTCGTGAAAGGAACTCATTTCAATGGAATATTTATAGTTTGCGTGTATATTGCAGGTCAAGGATCTTGAGGATGCTGTTAAAGAACTTTGGAAGAGAAGAGATATTGCTGACAGAGATTTAATTGCCAGCTTGAGGGCTGCAGCTGGTTTACCGACTCGAGAAGAAATATTTTCTATTTCACCATATTCAGATGATGAGGATAGTGAGCCTGTAAAAGCAAAGAGTGAATCTGTGCGATCTTTTAAGTTCTCTCTGAAGAATTTCTCTGATAATTCACCAAAGAAGACAAAAGATTATGCAAAGAAATGTTCAAGTAAAAAGCGTTCCAAGAAAAAGGACTATCAGACTGGTAAAACTGATCGAAGTTTGGAAGGACATAGTGATGTCAAATCTGTGCATAGCTTGGATGATGATATCCAATCGCACAGACATGAAGTTCCTGATGTTTATTCTTCACCTGCTGGTGGAAACCTGAGTCAAACTGAAGGTTATGCTAATCAGCCAGGGATTTTGAAACAGAAGTTTGTAGATGAGGTGATGATCAGTGATGAAGAGAGAAAACTTAGAGTTGTTCGAATTAAGAGCAGCAAGGCTCAAACTCTCGATAGTGAAGAGGAGGCTGGAAAAAGTGGTGATAAGAATCAGAATGTAAAGGGAAAGAAGTTGGTTATAAATTTTGGGGCACGGAAAATTAATGTGACTAATTCTCCACGGTCTGATACTTCAAGTTGCCAAAGAGATCAAGATCTTGTTAGCACTAATGGTATGTATCTCTGAAGTTTAATCCTTTTTTACCTTTTGTTCCCTACGAATTAAGAATGGAGATTTTAGGTCCGCGTTAATGAATGTGGGTTATGGCCAATTACCTATTTAAGATCTACTTCCCTTATGCATGGTAATAGCTAACTACTCCCTCCGTTCCTTTTTATAAGATACTATTGAACGGTGTTCTCTCTGTGATGATCTCAGAAACAGAATCTTAGATAAAGAACACAGTAAGGAAGGTATAATTGTTCTTCTGTTATTTGTATTGCTATAGCGAGGTACATATATACACATATAGACATAATGAGGTCCCAAATATCATGGGATTTGGACAGCATACAATCAGGGAATTAATCCTGGGTAATCAACTAATTAATTGCCTATGATTTCCCTCATTTAATCTCCTTTAATTCTCTCATTTATTCCATGATTTCCTACAGATACAAATAACCGAATAACATTGTTCAAAAAGTTGGTTAAAATTAGTTAAAAGCAATAAATATGTAAAAATTTGTAACTGTCTTTCCAAAAGTACCCTCATTTATGGAAAATGTGGGTGGGAGAGAGAATGAGTGGAGAAAGAGGAGGGAATGAGTCAGAAAAGGAGATGAAAGAGATATGTAATTAATTGAGGTTAAAAATGGAACAAATGCATTAAATGTTTAGACATCTTCAAGGAGTATCTTATCCATTCAAAAAATTGTATCTTATAAAAAGGAATGGAGGGAGGGAGTATTTTTTACACATCATGGAATATGCTTGTAACTACGTTTTAAAGGAGTCCAGATGTATTTTATTGAATCGTTAGATAGCCTTTCTGCCCCTCTGTTTTCTAGTGTGATTATTTTGGTTCAAATTTCATATTAGGCAATGAAGATATTAGCCAATCAGGGAAAGGAGACAAGTTTATGTTAGACAGACATGATGGCACAGCTAGAAATGCTGATGGTAAAGGTAGGCTTTGGTTACAAATATTTTGGGGTTATTTCTGCAACACATTTTGGGTAGAATTTTCTGTTATACCATGGTTAGCATTTGGAGATCTATCTATCTCATTTTACTTTAGTTTCCTAAGAGAAATAATACCTTCATTAATTGGACTTGCAGGAAACAGAGTTGATTCTCGTCAATCAAAAGATTTAAAGGTTTCAGGTAGAGAAGGAAATTTGATAAAGCCTGCAAAAGTTAAGCCAGAAGTTTCTGAATTAAACTCGGCATCTGTTAGAAGCAATATTGCTGATGGGACTGAATCTGGTCCCATAGAGCGACCTCGTATCTTGATTGGAAAGCGCCGCACTGAGGAAAAGACTGGTCAAGATGGAACTGTTCAAATTACGTCACAAGGTGAGAGGATGCTTTTGGGGAAGCAGTCAGAAGTCAGGTCTGATGCATACGATGAGACAGATGACAATGCTAATCATATACCATCACATTCTTTGCCAAAAGACCCTAAACCTTTATTGAGATTGAAATTTAAGAAATCTAGGATTGAAAGTCAAAATTCTCTTCATCTTGAGGATGAGAAGATTACAATCAAGGGACAGAGGTCAAAAAGGAAAAGGCCTTCTCCTTTTATGGAGAAAATGTCGATCAATGAGGATGAAGATATTGCACAATCGCATCAAGATGGTCCAATAGATGAAATCATGGATGCTAATTGGATACTGATGAAATTGGGTAAAGATGCCATTGGAAAGAGAGTTGAAATTCACAAGTCATCTGACAATTCTTGGTTAGTTTCTTCTCTACCCTTTGGCATGCATCAATAATATTTGGAAGTTCAGGCCCAAAAGAAAACATAATAATAATAATAATAGTATTTGGAAGTTGATTTTGGCAGACACTGAACTTTTTTATTGCTACTGATTCATTGGTTTCTCCTTGGAAGCTTCAATATCTAACAAGAACTCCGGGTATATGAATGTGCATTTTTTAAAAAATATATATCGAGGCATTGCCTTGGTGTGTGGAACATGTCTCTTTTCTTTCATATATGTCTTCTATTTACTTAATCCTTCAATTTCCGAACTTGAGTAGTCTGTTTGGCTTTGGCGTGTTTTTCTGTCCTATATTTGTGAATATCTTTTTTCCTCTGCATTTTCATTTTCCACTTTTATCCTCTAAGCAAATGAGTTTCTATATGTGAAAGAAGCAAAAAGAGTATTATGTAGACTCTGTGTGCTTTTCGTTGCAACAAAGATCTCTTGTAAACAAACCATGCTACTACCATCTGAATTCAAGGATCCATACATTTTCCTGAAGTTTGCTTCTTTTGGGTATCCTTTTTATTAAAAAAATAAGAAAATTTGATATGATTGCCTGTAATGATTCAACGATAGAATTCTTTTCCATGAGACTTTTGCCTTGTTTGTATGAGTAAAATTATTCGAAAAGTTTGATGTGCATTACAGTCAACGTGTTTTTTCACTTTTTATCCAGGCACAAGGGATCGGTCACTAATGTAATTGAAGGAACTTCAAAGATATCTGTTACCTTGGAGGATGGCAAGGTGAAGGCCTTAGAGCTCCGTAAGCAAGGAGTCCGTTTTGTTCCTCAAAAGCAAAAAAGATCAAAAGCTTGAAACGCTCAACCATTTCATTCTTGGTTATTCTTTTACGCCGAGACACTCCATTCATTTGATTTGAAGAGACGGCTTCATCTCTGTGGGGGCCTGTAGTTACTATCTGTAATCCTTGTCAATTCAGCTGCTAGATGTGCTGCTGATTTTTGGCTGAAGCATTTTCTTCTGGAACTAATTCAGTTTTCCATGAAGAAACAAGCTTTGCTTCAATTGAGGTCCTTTCTAAACTAAAACTGCAAAATTTCAATCCAGGGTTAGAGTTGTCTCATTTCCCCCCACATGTATCTTATTTCAGGAAGTAGTTTCTACATCTGATGTATAGGTCACCATTGCTTTAGAATGAAGATATTTTTTTGTTTTTTTTTGGATGATTCTGTAGAATGAAGATGGAGTGTCAAATTTATGGGTTATGTTAGTTGTATTGTGTACCACAGCCGTAGTCAGCTGAGATATTTGGAAATTGAACTGCTTCTTCAGCTTGTCCTCTCCACAAAGTAGTGGGTGGTAGATGTTTCATAAAATCCTCCAAAGCTCGTTTAGTACATGGACATTTGAATTTTGTTTGTTTTTTTTTCCTGGCCAATCAATTTGCTGAATGATTTGTATACAAAAAAAAATTTGCTGAATGATGACAGGGTGGATGACCAGGATGATCCCTAGGATATATATGATGACTTGGATCATGACATCATATTAGATGTGAAATTTAAGCCTTACTACATATTTGAGCATTAAAATAATATGGGGTCTAACTTTTACTTGAATGATAGCAGACTAATTTTGTTTTTTTTTGAAAATTTGCAATGATAAATTGTTCTATGGTACTGAGATTTGAATTCACATCGTTATGAAACAGGATCAATTTTTGTTAATAAAGTAAATAGTTGGTGCATGATTATGCAATATGAGTCAAGTTTTAATCAACAAGATTTATTTTGTTAACAAAATAAATAGTTGGAGCATGATTGAGATCAAAGGTAAATTGAGTATTGCATGAGACTTGTTGAAGACAGTTGAGATGCATTTGAAAGCATTTTACTGCTATTGCTTGATTCGGACGATGAGAATAACCTTGGCATGCTTGTATTCGCACTTTGTTCATCCAATGATTGCCACGAATATGCATTTTCCAGGTAGTGCAAAATTCCTTTGAACTCACGTACTACCATTGTTGGGTGTTCAATTCTACCTTGACGGATTGCATTGTTCCGTTTCCTCCTGATTAAGTTGATGACAATGATGACATGCTTGAGGGTGGGAATGGGATTCTCTGTAAATAAGGAATCTGATATGTTTTTGAGCCAATCATTAATTCCGTAGACGAGCCTTGCAAAGGAACCCTTGAGTTTTTGGAGCATTGGATTTTCATGGATGTTTGGGTTACTCAATTGTTTGCCTACATGGAATTAGAAGTTGGACTTTATGCCATGGGTATGATTCTCATTCAGCACAAAAAAAGGGCATAATTCATTTAGTAGGCTTGCTCTCTGACTGACGTGTTCATAGGCTTGATTTGATTACTTTAGGTGCAAAATTAAGTCAAACCTAGCCAATTAATTTAGACAAATTATTAAATCATACCTTAAATGCATATTTGTTGGAGTATTACTAATTTTAATTCTCCCTCCAGACTTAACTAAATCACACAGATCATGGAATCCGGTTAAACGCAATAAATATGTTTGAGATTTAAGTTTTTTCCCCCAAAAATACCCATATTAATTGTTTCACAAAGTGGTTGTGTATTAACGATGCTAAATTAATTAATTAAGGTAAAACACGGAATTTTCAATTAATGCAAGAGACATCTTATATTTAGGCCTAAAAAAAATTCATTTGTTTCTTATAAAGAGGTCCGGCATGAGTATTCAAACTATCTATTGCAACATTGGTATACTGATCTTCTTTCAAATTTTACATTATCTTTACACTCTTCAGCTCTAGCAATCATCTTCCTTCTTGCTATGATTACTATCTCCTTCTACAATGTCTATACATCTCTGACACATCTACATGACAACTTACTTAGGAGCCATATGGTGTACAACTAGCTAAAGAGTCAATAAAAATTTATCAAAGTAACCAACAAAACTCTACACAATTGGTAGATAATTGAGCCCTTTAAACATGATATCTTTGGTTCAAATCAGGTCGTGTCCATAGAAATGTTTTGTCGGGAGAGACAAAATTTACTTCGATAATCTCTATACTTCAGAAAGATTAATCTTTGGCTATCAGTTGGGGACACCACCTGGTTTCTAACCAAAAAAAAAATATCAAAGGGGATGTGCAAGTACAACACTCCACCATCTATAAGACTCACTTGTGCAAGTGATTCATTTAACTCACTTGTATAGCCAACTTCTGCACTATATTGATTCAAATTTTCTACTGCATTATAGAGAAGTCTTCATCAAGCCCTTCTATTTCTCCTCTAAGTTTGTGTTGTTGGATTATCAACACAGAGATGTTTGTTGAGAATTCTGGTCCTGAAAGAACATCCCCAATTGGCCCTAATTCTGGGCATTGTTGCCAGTCATTCATCCCTTTTGTTAATATAGAGTTCACTCCTCCTCCTTTCCCTACAATCACAAGTGTATATTTCCCTTCAAATGACCTTAGTGTAGAGAAGGTCTCTGCTGAGTTTGCAAGATGCTTCTCCATGTACAAAATCCGACCGCCAACAACCTGTTTTTCGTAGAATTGCGCGAAGTATTCATCGTCTAGTCGGATTTCCTCCTCCTCCTTCACTGAAGGGACCTTATGGCCTGCATATATCAAGACATCAGAACCGGTATCTACCAGAAACCTTATCACTGTGAGTTTTACTCCTGGATGCTTTGATACGCTAGTAGCATATGCAAGAGCTTCTCTATCATCTTGTCCTCCGACGAAGATGACTGCCACATTTAACGATACGCTAGATTTCAAGATCTTCTCAATGGATCCAATGCCTCTATCCACCAGAATCCCCACAGAACATGGAGCATTTGACAATAACTGTTCCACAAAATAGCTATTGATATAAGATAGAAATGTTGAGTAAAATATTTCTTCTTGTGTAAAATTTTAACTTTGGGGGGGAAAAGAGAACCAAAGACTTTTAGTGTTGATTCTACCAATTGAACAAACTCTTGATGAATTGTCTTGGAAATTATTTGAAATAAAAATTTCTTTTGGCCAAAAACAAAAACTAAATATTTATTCCCTGTTGTTTTTAAAGCAGCAACTAGTAAGAATCTGACTGTTTGTTTATCAAAATCCTAACTAACTTGTTCAATATGTGCTATCTTTAATCATCTGAAATATATGGCGTAAAGAACATCTTCGTCAGGTTCTTCAAGTTCTTAGATATAACTCTTCTACCATTTTACCACAACAAAATTCACTTTGAGCATGTGTCTATAATTTTTTATGCTCGCTAAATTAACATATGTTCTATGGACAAGGTAACTGAGTTTACTTTAGAATTTCTTGTAGTGATAAACCAAGAAAAACTAATAGACATGATACAAACATTGTAAAGTAAAAGAAACTGGTGTTTTAGATTTAACGAGTGTTAAGTATCATGTTTGAGACAAGTGGTAGACTCGTCTCAACCAATCCATATATATATATAAGACAAAACTCAAGTCAATTTGTCCAGTTGTCCAAACACACTTGTTATTTTGTTATTACTAGTTGTTAAAATACGTATGCGCACTTGTAAACTTTTCTATGAAATATGGACATGTCTTATTTTGTTCTTATTAGTAGTTAAAATACGTATATGCCCTTATAATTCCCTTATGAGCTTGACTTAATGGATATAAGCAATATGAAGCATATAACCCTTGGTTCTGATGACATTACCTTTTTATTCACATATCTGAACCCAGGATTGCCTTGATCCAATGTTCCATTTTCACGCTGGCTCCTATGAAATGGTACTATGATGAGGGCAATCATCAAATCCTCTGCTAAATTGGCGATATCTTGGGCCATATTGTTGAAAGTTGAGAGAGCCAAGTATCTTCTAATCGTGATCCCATCACCATCTTTTTCTACATAAGCATTGAACAAATTTGTCACCTTGTCTCTCATTTCCTTCACACCATTGTCCCGCAAAATCAAGGCGTCTGCTCCTTGAACTTCCTGTATCGTAGCTGCGATTCCTTCTGTGAGTTCTATCATGTCTGTGACATGTACGAGGATTCCAGGATCTGCTGTCCCTCTTGTTATCTCCATCAAGTTAATAGCTGATCCAACATGTTGGGGTCCATGGACGCACAAAAGTATCCTCAATTCCCTCATTGGATCAAGCAATTGAAGGGCCATTTTATGGGTAGGGGCTCTTTTCCTTGCACGTCTGATGATTTCTGCCACAACTGTTGGGGAAGGCAAAATTGTGAGGAATATAACAACTATCATCACTATGCCGGTGGATGTACTGATTCCGCATTGCATCTGATTCCATAAGAGAAAGAGTAATTCAGTGATAGGTATATATGGGTTTTCTCCCGTTTGTGATTTAACTTCATGGAAAATTGATGTGTCTACTTGATTCATGCTATCTGCTTGTTAAATATGTCTCTTTAGCCATGACGAGATACAAATTCAGTAAATTGGCACTATAGAATCTGGTCCAAAAAAATACCATGGAATCTTTTGAGGAGAAATAAAATTAAACTTTTGAGGACATCCTTCATACTAAGGATGTCTTGGGAAGACCAACAGATGCAAATGCTCAAATCTTGGATTTTCGAAATGAATGGAATGAGTTCCCATATGCAAAGTAGGCAAGATTTAGATGTGACGTATTTCTACCATAGGGACTTTGATTTGATTCTTCTTGGATTAATCTCAGAAACTGCATCTTCATGCCTTTCTCACTATTAGACGCATGTTAATAGGTCTACTAATCTATATAATAAAACCAATCTCAGCATGTAGAACCTTTTTTTAACATCACATTTGTTTTGTAGCTATTCCTGTTTGAGACCCACCACTTATACAATCGATCCCATTAACAGTTTAAACGTGAGTCTTACAGTGTTAGATTTTTTTTTCCCCCTCTCAAGTTTAGATTCATGCCAACAAAAAAAATGCTGGAAATACCAATTTACAAATAACAATCATAGGAACTCTTTAACACTAGAAATTGAGGAAATGAACCATGAAATCAAAATTGACTTACTGCTTTGATGGCCAAATAGATATGAAAATGGCCCTTGATGGTGAGAAGCAACCCAATTGCAACTGAATCATGCCAATTGAGTCCCATTATTACCCCCAAAAAGAGTATTCCTGCAACTTTACTAACTATAACTGTCCCAATAAGTAAAAATAGTCTTGCCCATGTTTCTAATTTTCCAGGCTCAAACTCTCTTAAATCAGCTGCATATCCCATCCACAGAAAAAATATTGGAAAGAAAATAGTGGTCAACATATAGTTGATTTTGCTGATAACCCATTTGGAAACTCTTCCTTCTCTAGGCAAACATATCCCAGCTATGAATGCACTTAGAATTGCATTATAACCATAAGGAGGAGATATGGCACATACTAAGCACATGAAGGCTATAGCAAGTACCAAATGTGAACCCTTCATGGGTTTCCCTTCTGGGTTTTCATTATTAACCCAATTCATAAACCAGGGTGAAACCAAGGATGTGAAAAGTACCTGCACTAAAAGTGCACAACTTGTGGTAATGATCCTTCTGATGTGATTCTTTTCATTCAAGTCAAGGCAGTAATTGTGCATTGGTATAGCAATGTAGCCAATTGAAATGAGAAAAGAGCACAGGAAATCTGAGTGCATCCCAGCTGCAATGACAAGCTTCCCTATATCAGATTTGCCTATTTTGAGGCTGGTCAGCATACGGGTCAACACCGGCGAGGCAGTACTGGACAGAAGCGTAGAGAAAGAAAGGGTGAACCCTATCTTGTGTTGGTTAGGAAAATAGTGAAGAAATGAAGTTGTAACACATGCTATGATGAATGTAGAGATTATCCCTGCATAAGTAACTTGAACATCTCTTGTAGGTTTCTTGATGAGCACAAAAGGATCCATTTCTATCCCTAAAGCAAACATGTAGCACATCATTCCCATATCAATGATGAACCCAAAGGTCTTGTTGAATTGTTCATATTCATTACGTAGAAACCCTATGTTCCCCACGATTAGTCCTACCTGCATGCATTAGAACAGCATTAGAAGCATTCATTCTCTTTGATTTCCAACAATTATTGAAGAAAAAAATGTCCATTTCTGTCAGAGAAGCTTACAAGTATGTCAGAAGCAATGCGTGGTTGTGAATAAGGCTTTAGTAGGTAATGTACGCCATTGCAAATAACTACCATCCCCATGAAGATGGCAAAGTTTTTTCCTACTGAGAACATGAGTGAACCCAGTTTCTCAGAACAAGGGTCTAATGCAAACCTGAAATTATTATTCATGTTAGAATTTGACATCTTGATTTGATTCGCACCGATAAAATAAGACTTATTGTTTGGTTGGATTTGCACTAGCTTGTTCTGTTTCTTTCTTCTCTGGATGCTAAGTCACAAAATAATTTCTTTTTCTTCTTCACTCTCATTTTTGTTTTAGTTATGATTAATTCTAAACAATTTTGTTTTTTAATTTTTTCCTATTTTTTTGGGTAGAAGCGTTTGCCAGAGTGAGTGGTCATCATTGATATAAAGCTTAGTTTTAGGAGACAGTTGAGGAGTACTATGAGGAGAACGATCGTCAGTTGGAGGATTTCTAGAGGGTGAGAAGAAGAGGGCAAGAAAAAGGAAAATATGGACAAGTCATAATTATTTCAGTTATATTTTACCAGTTTTTTTCAAATCAATTTATCTATATTATATTATTTTAAATACTAACTTAATTCACACCTTATTATCCATTTTTCTCAAAATTATATTGTGCTATTTTTTTTAATTTATTTGTTGTTGATAAAATTAGTTGTCCACCCAATATCTGTTTTTTTTACAATATCTTTAATATCATGTTAAAAAAATAGTAATTTTATTTCAAAGAAATTGGACCCAAATTTCCTTAGTGTGGAAATATAAATCAAAATTTTATTAGAATCGAATATAAATTTTGAAATAAAAGATTTTAAATAGTTTTTTTTTTGGGAAATAAAATGTTAAATATGAATATGTGGTCAAATTATTCCCAAGTTAAAATATAGTTATACCAAACAAATCCTCTTAAAAGCTGAGATGAAAAACCTGAAACAGATTAATAAGTCTGATTTCTTCAAACGTGACAATTGTAAACAAGTGAAGATCTTAAAAACTTCATGAGGATATCCATTTTCATACTAAACTATAAAAATTAAGCATGTTACTCACTCAATCCAAAATATAACAGATTAACAGAGTAATTAATTATTAGTTTTTACTGTTATCAATAGATAATAAATATATATTTAAAAATTACGTTTTTAAATAAAGATAAAATAAATAATTTTTTTTTAATTTAAATCACGTTGGGAGTGTATATCAAATGATCTAAAAAAAGAGAGTGAGTGTATTTCAATTCTATCATCAAGAATCATTTTCCTATAAATACCCTTCGAACTCCTCCTTAACCACTCTTCCCTGTCTCTGGTTCTTCGGCCGTCTCTAGGCGTGAAGTGTTTGTAGTGTTAATTCCTTGTGCGAAACCCTTTGGAGCTTCTCTTTTCTCTTCAATCGTCTGATTCAACTGCAGTTTGATTTAGTTCTTCCTTTTTGTTCCTTACGATTGTTGAAGAAAGCTTATTTATCTTGATCGGTAATATTGTGGAATATATTATTCTGGTCATTCATCTACTAGGGCTGCCAATACACTGATTAACAATAAAAGTTGGATTCTTATTAGATATTGAAGCGATTTATTGTACTTTTCACCATGAATCGCTTGTTGCTGTCTTGAACTGTTTGTTTCTGTGGTTTTGAAGCCACTTGGTTAGTCAATTACGGCGCTATATTTTTCTGGTTAGAATGATATTTGTTATGAACCCGACTTAGTCAGGTGTCTACCTTCATTGTGATTCTCGTAGGGACTGTTACAAGTCTGGGAAACTAAATATGGAGAAGATTTTGATGAATGAGATTCTCATTTTATCTCAAATACTTCTCTTGTGGATGTTCATCGTTGCCCAATAACATGCATTTCTGCATTTCTTGTTATTTGAGCTAATCTGGACTTCTCATCACAAATCTCCCACTCTTATTGTGTTAATTTTAAATATTATGCTGTGCTTTGCACTGAGATAGTGACATCTAGATCAATAATTGTTATATGATGTAGGTTGTTTAAAGCTAAGCATTGTAATATTCCATTTGTTTTCTTTCTCTACTGATTTGAACTATCTGGCTTTGCCCTTTTGTGGTCATTTTATGAGTTTAGTTTGGAACTGCCAATGTACTTGTAACCTACATGTAATGGGTAGGAGGGATCCCGATTGAAATTTCAGGTTGTTAGTGTTTGGCTCTCTGATTCAAAAAAAGGGTTTAGTTTGGCACTATGCTTGTGAAGTAATTTTTGTTGTGATCCAGACTTAGTCAGGTGCCTACTAGTTCTTGTTATGTTGGTAGGGACTGTTACATGTCTGGCAAATAAAATATGGAGGAAGGGTCTGGTGAATGGGATTCCCATTTATCTGATGAACTTTTCTCTTGAAGGTGTCCATCGTTGCCCAATAACATGCCCTTGATGCTTCTTGTTATTTGAGCTACATCTGGATTCCACACTACAAACTCAACACCTCTTCCAATTCTTCATAATTTTCAAGTTCTAAAATCCCAAAGTAATATGACATGCTATGATGAGTATGTTTTTAGTTTTTTTGTTGTTACTTACTCGGTTTACCATAGCTTTGTCCTGACTATATCCGAATATGATTCGCGTCACGCATCTGGCTATAGTAGGTGAATCTTCTAACAGGGATTTTCTACATATGCTAAGGTTTGAACTCGAGACCTTGTTTAAACGATACCGAGTCACTTATTACTCGGATTAACTCCCCAAGGCGAGTATGTTTTTAGTTGCACTTGATATTTGGAGTCCTAACTAATTCAGATCAAGTCCCACGATCAAGTCGGGTGGGACTTATGAGTATTTGACCCAACTTTCTTAAACCACCAAAACTAATGTTTATTGTTTTGGTGGAAATAGGCAATTACTTGCTTCTGCCAAAACCATTTCATCATATGAAACCTGGCTTGAACATTAGAAGCTTTCAATCTCATTGATTTTGATAAGTCACTGAAATCCATTGCAGACAGTAATTAATGAGACAGAAGCTTACAACATTAATGAAGACCATTGCAAATAACCAACATCCACAGGAAGATGACAACGTTTTCTCCTATTGACCCAGTTTAACGTGTGTCTGATGTGAAATGAATAGAATGGATTGAAGGGAGCACTACCTAAATAGCATATTTATAGGTAAACTGTATTATATATTTTCCTTATAAATATTATATTATAGATTGTTGAGATAATATCACAATAATATCTGTAATGAATTTCGGTGATAAAGAAACAAAATAATCAATAACAATAAGCCTTACATTCACTCACTGTAATATAAAAAAATTAATATAAAATTTTAAATATTTAAAGTCTAAAAGGTATACAGATTAGTTACATGGTTACCCAATAACGCCCAATTGGCCGTTTGGATGCTTGAGGGTCCTCAACCATCAATTAAATTTTAGCTGTTTATTTATATTTGAATATAATAAACTACTTATTCTATTTAATATTAGTATTATATAAAAGAAGAAGAAAATTTACATTTATTTTGACTTAGATAAAAACAAAGTTTTACCCTTTCTTCTTATATATATTTTTATTAAAATTTTATAACTTCATCTATCCTTTTATAAATAAAATTCATTAAATTTTTTCACTCCCTTACTTGTTTCAAGATAAGTCACGTGTAAATAAATATCATATCATGTTATATTATTAGAGTAAAATAACGGGCAAATTAACATCAATCAAGTTATTTGCATAGAGGTAAAAACTTCATAAAGATGAAGTGTATATGTAAATACTTTGAATATAATGGGAGTTTTAATAGGGAAAGAAATTATGTTTTGTCTAGGAAATTTTAGTGGGTTAAGATTTACGTTATCAGCTTCTAATACCATAAATATAAAATAAATATGATTGTTTAAACAGGGAGCAATTTTGTCATGGCTGTTAAATGCTTGAAACACTGTTAATGGGTCCCGCCTAGGTATCCATGTGTCACTTTCCTCTCTCATCTCCGTCATCCCTCTCACCGTATCCCTCTTTCTTCTTTCACCGGCGACATGTAGTGGTGAGGACGGCAACGACTCAGCAATAGTGAGGACGTCGATGACAACGGCGTTGGGAGGCGATGACAAAACTGAAATTGCGATCTACGACGGTGAAGGACGACAAACCTTTTTCTTATACTCCCTCTTCAGATCTACGACGACGGTGGACGACACTTCAACTTCGGATCTGCGACAAATGACGGCGGACCTTCTTGTTCTACGACGGTGAAGGACGGCAAACCTTCTTTTCCTTACAGTGCCTCTACAGATCTGCGAAGACGATGAACGGTGGACCTTCTGGTGTTTGGTTCCATTCTTCTTCTTCTCCTTATCCGGTGGATGATGTCTTCTGGTTCCTTTGATCTTTTTTGCCGATGCCTTCGATATGTGGTTCTTGTTTTCGACTCCTTTGGTTTTTAGTTCTTTTCTTGCTTGGTTTGTGGTGAGATTGATGACGGCGGAAACAAGTGTGTTGTTCCCCTGAGAGTAGAAAGAGAGAGACGGTGAGAGATATGAAAGAGGAAGTGGTGACACGTCTATATTAGGTAGGACCCACTAACACACGTTTGAAGTATTTAACGGCATGACAAAATTGCTTTCTTTTTGGATGACCATATATATTTTACAACCCATCCAAACTTTACAGGGTCATGAACTTTAAGGAAAGCTAACGTGGCGGTCCTTATAAGTTCATCCAATTTTAAATAAGGTCCTTATACTTTTTTTTTATTATTATTCAAACTTTATTGTTTGCCCTGTTATAAGAGTTAGTCCTTCAGTCTTCAAAATTTGAAGATGCCTACCTTTCCGAATTCCCATTCAACAGATTCTCTTCGCCACATAACCTCACATGAAATATCAGAAATTGTAAAGACCATGATCGGAATTTAAATTATCCCAATATCAGAATTATTGATTGGAATGCTTCTCCTCTTTCAGTCTTCTTCTTTCTTTAACCTATTGTTCTTGATCTGGAGGTTTCCGTCTGACACAGTAAATTCAAATTAATTACTCTTTTTAATTTCTTGCGTCAGAATGAATATAAAGATTAAGTCTTTTTCAATGTTTATACATTATTTTCTTTTTCTAACATTATTTTAGAGCGTCATTGATGGAAGTCAAAATAATCATCTTGATTTTGCTTTAGCCATAAACAAGGCCTATGCGGAACAAGACGTTAATGGCCATACCACCAGGTTTGATCTCTTTATAAAAATCTTCTAACTGGTAGAAAGCACGAGGTCCTGGTTAATGGTGGAGAAGAGTACATAAAGTGGAGAGATAATGGTTTTTGCTTTGAAAGAGGAGGGAGAGAGGAGCTGGTGCAGTTGTGGAGGACTGCGTGCTTGTGATTTATTCAGAGAAGTTTGGTTTAGTTTTTAAAAAGAGTTTTATAACAAAAGTAATTTAAAAATAATTGTTAAAATTATAAAAAAAATAAATATTTAAATAATTATTATCAGAATAATTTTTTTATAAATAAAATATTAAAAATAGTGTGAGGTAAAATTATAAAAAAGAAAATAATTATTATATAGCTTAAAAATACTTTACTCTATTTAAAAATTAGTCTTATAAATTTATTTAAAATTATAATTTTATATTTTTAAAATTATAATTTAATTTATAAATATTTTTAGATATGTGATGGTTGTTTGGGGTGCTATTTTGAGTCTAAGAGTAGAGTTGGGAAAGCGGGCTGGCCTGCCAAAAACGGGTCAGCCCGCTTTAGGGGCGGGCCAGCCCGCGGCCCACCCCTCTCTCTCTGTTTTTTTTTAATTTTTAATATTTTTAAAAAAATATTTTTAAACTTTTAGAATACTAATACAAAATTTCTAATATTATATTAGTATAATTAAAATATAGTTAATGTTATACTCTTAAAAATTTTTACTTTTTATAAAAAATATCAAATTTTATAATTATAAATCTAAATAAATATTAACATAATATTAATCAATTATAATATGTCAACACATATTAACAAATAGGTAATTATCTTTACTAGTATTCAATACTAAAAGTATTCAAAGTAATATTTGGATAAAAAAAATAATAATATTAAAAATTAAATAAAAAAAAGCGGGCTGGCAGGCTGGGACGGGGCGGGCTGTGCAGCCCACCCCAAAACAGACTGGCAAACCCACCCCATTATAACAGAAAATGGGCCCAACCCATAAGCTGGGCCCGTTTTCTCAGCTCTATCCAAGAGTACTTTGAGATAGGCAATCCAAATAGGTATTGAATGTTAGACAACTTTACCCAATGGCATCTTCAATTTTTTTATTACCGTAATGCTAAGCAGTAAATGTATTTGCCAATATACTATACTGTAAAAAATATTTACTAAAAATATAGATCTAAAGTCATTCTTTATTAGATAAATTTTATATTTTTGAAGAAGTTATTTACTACTAATACAATTTTAAATATGTGATAATTTTTGAAATTATAAAAATTAAAAATTATTCATTAACAAAATGATGTTGATGATGTGACGGTCTTAAAAATATGAAAATTAAAAATTCTTCAATAGAACGACTTCTGGAATTCATTTGGCCTTTTTCAATATCTGATTTCACTACACTATGTGGCAATAAAAGTTAACTTTGGGAGTTATACTTTAAAAGTTCATTACCTAAACATTGACTTCTTTAATATTCTGTTTCTTGATTACAATACAATGAAAATTTTTTTGGGAGTAAACAAATTTAAAAGTTTATTATTATAAGAATAACTCCATCACCTTAATGTCTTCAGTCAGTCTCTTCCTAACATGAAAATAAAATAATTTATATAATAATTTTATTGAAAATTTATGGGAAAATAAATAATTGAAGGAAAGCGTTAATAATAAATATATAATAACACTAATAATTATTATGAAATTAATATGAGTGTATGAAATAAAAAATAATTAATTAAAAATTAGTAATAGAATTTTGAAAATTGATTTATTTGATAAATAGTAACTTTTGGTGACATGTTTTGTTCTTCTTTTCACATGTTGAGGTCATTTTCGTATGCTCATTTCTTGAGATTCAATTGTTTTATTTATTTGTGTATTTAGTAAATTTGAATCAAACTAAGGCGATTTAATTAAAGAAATTAATTATCGATGGATGATAAATACTTTGTTTGATAGACTATATTATTTAAAAGTAAAAGAAATATTATATTCGGTTGAAAATAATATTAGGTTATCAAATAATGATATGAATAATTGAAATTGAGTATAATGTAGTGAGTTATAATGTGATAATGTCAATGAAAATGACATGTAAGAAGGTTCAAATTGAGTAAGATTATGAGAGGTGATAATGAGGTTAATTTAGAATGTGACCGACTAAAAATTTGAGGCTCTTGTCTTTTAATATTTTAATTTTGAATTTGTAGTAAGGTAGATAAGTAGCCGCCACATTGCTTACTCTGTGAATGGGGGAAAAAATGAACAATAGTGAACGGTAGGGAAAAAATGAGTGTGCAACGTTTATATAGAGCAATCTTACACTATGCCTTTTCACAAGCTCTCACATAGGTTTCCCTACTGCGCTGTCTCGCTCAAAGAAAAGAAGATTCAGCAAGTTGTCTTCACTATTGCTTCCCGAGCTTATAGGAAGCCTTGGCATATATGAAGACAAAAACTCTAAACGATTGATAGATGAGGCTCCATGGTGGAAATTTCACATGGAGAGAATGTACGCTTTAGATAAAAATAAAATTGAAATTGTTATGTCAGAGAATAATTTTTAAAATTATTTTATTAAAAAATAATTTTTTATTTTTATAATTTTAAAAGTTATCATATCTTTAAAATCGTATTTATAATAAATAATTTTTCTAAAAATCTAAAATTTATTTAATAAAGAACAACTTTAAATATAAATTATTTATAAACTTTTCATAATATAATATCTTGAATAATATTTTTATTGTTTATAGTATTATAATAAAAAAAAACTAAGGATTGACTCTTATAACGGTAGAAATAATAAAAATAAATTAAAAAATATATATAAAGACTTATTTTAAAATTGAATGAAATTATAAGGATTGACATGTTAGTTTTCCCTAAATTTTATTGACAAAATTGCATATTTATCCAATTTTATTTTCTACTAACATGTACATTTATTTGCATGGATCTTATATATATATATGCCCCGTTTAGAATGCTGGAATTGGAGGAAATGGAAATGGAACTCATTTCCATTACAAAAAATTTGTTCGGCATGCTGAAATTTAAAAAAATTTCTAATTTCCATCTCCACCAAAATTCCTCTCACAAAATCTTTTTTGCCCCTTCGCTTCTTCAACGTTCTGGCCATCGATCCCCAACCCACACTTATTGGCGAGCTTCTCACCATACTGTCGGCGATCTTCGCACCCACCGGCGATCATCTCCTCTTCCGTTGTCCTCACAAGAGAGGAAAGAGAACCTGCAAATCTTCCATCTTCTTCCCCAAATCCTAGTTTCAGGGTTCACCAAATGCTCTTCCTAACCGTGAGTTCCAAAGTTAACCTAAAAAATCAAAGGGTTTCGTGATAGGTTTGTGCTGGGATGATATTCAAAATTCTCACTTTGGCTTCTGATCTAAATCATTCTTATGGGTAGATTTGGGCAAATATTAGTCTTTTAATCTTTATGTTCTGTTTTCTTGTGACGGAATGAGGCTTGGTGGAGGGGGATTGTTGTGGCATTATGTGTGTTGACTGGTGGTAAAAGCTAAGCTTCTCCAGAGTTGTAGCGGCTGACGGTGGGCTGTGGCGTCTTTGGTGGCTGAGGTGAGTTGAGACGGTGGGGTTCTTCGTAAGGAAAAATATGTGGAGGGGTATTATGGTCTTTTGGTACCAAAAAACAAATTTTAATTAAAAATTGTGCTTCACTTTTAAACCTCGTGTCCATTTCCATATCCATCGAAATCAATTCCACCATCCCAAACGGGTTCCCTTTTTGGTTCTTTTGGAACTGCAGTTCCCTTTTTGGGTCAACCTGGTTTATGTCATTGTCCGTCCTCTCGCTCCCTCTTGCTGGCTGTCTCTCTAGAATCTTCTTCGATCTTTGAAAATTTAAGGCTTTGGCTCGCAGCTTCTGTAGCGGATAACGTGAACAGCTCATTGCCTGAGATCACACTTCCTCTGTATAGGTTGATTCAAACAATTTTCAATTTTGCTTCCAAATTTCCGGTGTTTGGCTGCCCGGGAAAATGGGTTCTTGAATCCGATTGCGTTGAATTGCTTTTCCAGTGATTTTTCTTCAAATTGATTTGCTGACTGGTTTTTTACTGCGCTATGCGCTATGCAGGATTCCAGAGACTCTGAGATCCTTTTGACCCGTAGATTTTGCTGAATGGAGGAAGTTCAGGCGACTCAAACTCAACCGCTGGGTATTCTTTTTGCTCATTTTCAGTTGTTGATCATAAAATTCTTTGCTTATGCGTTTCAAATTTTCGGTTTTCGCCTGCTGCTCATAGTTTGATTATCCTTTGCTCGTAGCTTGATTATCCTTTGGTTTATTATCTGCATACATTTTCTCACATTGAAATTATGGCCTATGACTTTTCACGTCTAAATGCCTTTCTTTACTTCCTTCCTATATAGTGTCACATTTACTCTAAACCCTGTTATGTGTCACTT
The DNA here is from genome assembly GCA_037074615.1 of Leucaena leucocephala. Taxonomy (NCBI): domain Eukaryota; kingdom Viridiplantae; phylum Streptophyta; class Magnoliopsida; order Fabales; family Fabaceae; genus Leucaena; species Leucaena leucocephala. Next base: position 20,471,689 of record CM073543.1, on the reverse strand, counting down.
TGATTTATTTTTACCTTTCTTTAATTCCTCCCTATATAGTGTCACATTTACTCTAAACTCTGTTATGTGTCACCTTGATTTATTTTTTGGTGGTGGTGGGGGTGGTGGGCGCGGCTTGATGTATAACTTATACAAGTCTTATAAAGGAATGTTCTGAACGAGGTCCATAATTCATTTCTGTTGTTATTCTTTGTAGGTGAAGAAGATCAAAATGAAATAATTACCGAAAGTTCTGCATTTGTTAAAGGGGAACCTCCACAGGAAGTGAGTAATCCTCCTAAAGTGGATTCAGAGGTTGAAATCCTCCATGAGAATGTTACAAAACAAATAATTAAGGAAGGTCATGGTCAGAAGCCTACCAAATATTCAACATGCTTTTGTAAGTACTGCAGCTCGATGTAGCTCTACTCTGGTATACTTGTTCATGCCATAGTTTGAAAAATCCATTATTCATGTCTTAAGGAAGGTCGTGCTATACTGCTATTTCATCACTGTTTCTGTTATGGCATCATGTACATAGTTCATGGTATTAAATGCTTTCATTGTTACTGAAACTTGAGTTTTAAAGACATGTCAATGCATGCATCTACAATCTTTTGGAAATTTATCCAAGTGCAACTAATTTTGCACTATATTGTAGATGGACGTTTTTTTATGTTATCTGATTGCTTATAGCTCATTTTATTAGTTAAAGTGAATAGTTAGGGTGAGGCTAAGAATGAGACTAGTTAACTTAAGTAATAGATAGTAGGTAGAGGTGTGATTTTCTGAACTCAAGTTTTTGCTGGGATATGCCATCTAGGAAAAACGTATTCAACAGCTTAGTCAGCTTTCACCAAATATAGTATGTGTTGAGTGTTAATGTATTTTACGGGGTGTATAATAGAATTCCTGTGCAAAATTATGGTAACGTTGTATGATGTCAGATTCTTCCTATAAATTGATCATGTCTGCTTTCATAGCAACATAGTCATTGCTTTAGCATCAAAACATAACATATTTAGACATCCAGCGCTGCTTTACCATTAAAAGTACTTATTTGCAGAGTCTAGATAAGGATAAAAATGGGGATGGGCAGAAGTACATTGAGTGTCTTGTCCTCTTGTTTATTCCTATCCACCCCTTAACATCCGCTTCTTCAGTAGGTTTGTCTTTTCCTGCTTGTCAAATTCATGACTCTAATCTAGATGCCATGCGATGGTAGTTCACTACAGGGCATGGACAGAAAGCTCACAGCACAAGTTTGAAGATACATGGGATGAGCAACGACCCATTGAAATGATATTGGGAAAAGGTATCTTCTTGATCAGCATAAATCCTATGTGCTTTCTCCACTGGTCAACATATGTGTATCAAGACTTGTGTAAATTTTGGCTGTGCAAGATTGCATGGATATTGGTGTCTATATTTTCTTTTCTTTTCTTTTCTGTATTGGTAACTTACTGGATATGTGAAGTCCAATAGTGTGGTCATCTTCTGGTATTTATGCATATTATTAAATGAAAATAAGCTGCCCTAAGTGATGGAATGATTTGTGTACTTCCAAAATATTGTAGTTTGTACAATTTGGGAGGCTTGATGCATGAAAGTTCTGAAAGTAATAATGTTTTGCTGCTTTGTGAAACCTTCGTTGGGGGTATAGTTAGAAGTTGCTAAAGGCACATGACTACTAAGACCGACTTTGCTCCCTCTTCCTTTCCACACTCACCCTTTGCTCTCTCCTCTAACCTAAACAAAGTTCTCTCTCTAATTGGTTCCTAATGTTTGTGTGATATTTTATTGTCAATCTCTAGTTTCCAAGTGCAATAATGCGCTGACATGTTATCAAATTTTGATGGTATTGCTGTGAAACAGAAAAGAAAGAAATGGCTGGCTTGGCTATTGGTGTGGCTAGCATGAAAGCTGGAGAACGTGCCTTACTACGTGTGGGCTGTGAACTAGGATATGGAAAGGAAGGCAGCTTCTCTTTTCCAAATGTTCCACCTATGGCAGATTTAGTTTATGAAGTTGAGCTCATAGGCTTTGATGAAACAAAAGAAGTAAGTTGCCTAGGAATTGTCATATGGCATTAGAATTAATCAGATGCTAATAGCTAGTAACTTTACAGGGGAAACCTCGCAGTGATATGACTGTTGAGGAAAGGATTGGTGCAGCAGATCGTAGAAAGATGGATGGAAATGCTTTGTTTAAAGAGGAGAAATTGGATGAGGCTATGCAACAGTATGAAATGGTTGCCCACGCATCCTTAGCACTTCAGATTCCTTTTCTTCTTTCTTTTCTGTTATAATGGATCAATTATTTTGACTGCTTTGGTTCTTGTCAGGCCATAGCATATATGGGAGATGACTTCATGTTCCAGTTGTTTGGGAAGTATAGGGATATGGCTTTGGCTGTAAAGAATCCTTGCCACCTTAACATGGCTGCATGTCTGATTAAGCTGAACCGTTATGACGAAGCCATAGGACAATGTAGCCTTGTAAGTTTATGACAATACTAGTCTATAATATCTCAAGTTTTCAAGTGGTTTATTTTTACCTTTCTTCTGAGACATGTTTATGTCCTTGGATACTATGCTATTTGCTTGGGATTTCAATTGACATTATATTTCAGTTCATTTCCCATGTTGTGGGCTGTGATTGGAATATGACCATAAAAAACTGGTGCGCTGATTAGGTTGACAATGGCAACTGGCAAGACCATACCATGTTTAATTGGCTCCATTGAACCTTGATGGAGAAAAAATTAAATATTTTTTATCCATTATTTCCATTGTTGACCGTTCCTTAATAGGTCTATATCTTTCATCACCATCCCTTATTGGGCTTTCCTTTAGTAGTAAGCTTTTCTTGTCGGATTTTCTCTATCAGCGAAAACGTCTACCTACTGTCACACACCAAGGATAGTTTTGGCTGCCAATTTAGCATGAATGGTGTTATTTAAACAGAGCTCTTTTCACAAATTCAGAAGTGGCTCTAATCTTAGTTTGAGTGGTCCCACCTAAATTCAGTTTTGATGGAGCCAGTTGAATTTAGATAAAGCCAGAAGTTTGCTAGAGTTTCTTTGGGAAAAGTGTATTCTGATGCAAATTGAATTTAACAGCCCTGCCCAAAAGGAAGGATTTCTCACTTTGTGTGGGTGTGTGTATGAAAGTCATTGTTCAATGAATTTTGTTTGATTAGATCATTGACCCTGCAGGTGTTGAGTGAGGATGAAAACAATGTGAAGGCATTATTTAGACGAGGTAAGGCTAGGGCAGCACTAGGCCAAACAGATGCTGCCAGGGAGGATTTTCTGAAAGCAAAGAAGCATGCCCCAGAAGATAAAGCAATAGCAAAAGAATTGCGATTGCTTGCTGAACACGACAAGGCTATTTATCAAAAGCAAAAAGAGATATATAAAGGAATGTTTGGACCAAGGCCTGAACCAAAACCCAAGCAAACGAATTTTCTGATTCTCATTTGGCAGTGGTTGCTGGCAGTTTTTCATCACCTCATCATGTTATTCAAGTGTGAAAGGCGAAAATCTGACTAATCAAAAGCTGTTGAATAAAGCTTGAGTTGATAGTCCATTTCTTGTGCACGTGGTAAATTATTCAGGAGTTAAAAGGTTCAAGTCTTCTGGAGAGGATAGTCATGTTTGTTTTAGTAGAGTACTTTCAAAATACAATTTGTAAGTCATGAGCGTTGGAGTGAGTGTATGAATATGGATCTTTGATGAAATCCAATCAAAACTAGTGTTTGGAGTTTGTCTCTTCCATTGCTAGATCTTTGCTTTAAATTGCTGTTATGTGGGTATGGTGCTTTACTTTTACCATTCAAATAATTTATAAAATATAAAATAAAGGGAAGATTACTGAGGTTTTGAGAAAATAATATAATTATTAAAAAGATCCATAATAAGAATAGTATACAAAAATTTATAAATTTTGGTACGAAAAATGACATTTATGTTATACTCATTTATTATAACATTTTTTTAGTGATTACATTTTATTAAAGATTCCATGGTGATTTCTCCACTATACAATGCCCCCCTATTTATGATCCTTTTGTCACGTTACTCATCAGGTTTAGTTTCATACTCTACTCTTCTGGCCACCTTTTTACCAAAAAGGTTATGTTTCTCTCCAAGTAAAGTGAGATTCTTTTCTTGACCTGATGAGTATCCTCAGCAGTTTTCTTGTAAAAACCAGCATTGTTCACTTTTCTCTTTTTTTTTTTTTGTTTACTCTTTCTTATTTGTTACAATAACTAAATTTTAAAAGACATTATGTCTGAGTTGTGAGATTCAAGGGTTACTGAATACTAGATTGAGAAGGAATAGAACAGACACAGAATCCAAATAACCGTATAGTTTGGCCGTTGGAAGATTCTTGATTAATACAACAACATGCAAACTTATTAGGTCAATTGTATGATTTTATTCGATTATCAACAGCCAAATATTTTAATTTATCTATTTTATTCTTGATTAAAAAATAGATAAATTATATTACTTTGTGTCTGGCAAAAAAAAAATACACAACCGATTCAGTTTAAGCTTTGTGAGCGATCAAAACCGTTAAGAATTGAAGCTGCAACAAATAAAGCAGTAAGTAAAAGGGACTAAATAAGGGCTCATTTATTGACTTGCTTTCTGAGATAGAAAATGAGCTATGAAGATAAAGAAGGAACAAGTAAAACTAACTACCATGGTTGTTTGGGAATACAAGTCCAAGCATAATAAGCACAAACGAGCTTCTGAGAAATATACACATAAACAGCAAAAGATAAACTCATTAGCAACAAGTCTTTCCAATCACCCTTCTGCTGTGGGCTCAGATTCTTCTTCACCTTCTTCCCAAGCTTCTCAAAACTGTTCAACAATTTCAGAAACCCTAATTTCCCTCCCATCATGATCTCTTCTTTCCTCCCTTGAGCATTTGATTCATTCACAGGCCCTCTGCTCTGGCAGGATTGTATCAGAATCAGAATCCTGGGGCTCCTTCTGTTTCTGATTTCGGTATTGGGTCCTCTTCTGTTGTGAAAGTAATAACCAACAGGAAGAGCCGCCATGGATGAACAAGACGCCTTCAACTTTCAGGTCAACAACAAGAAGAAGAAATTGAGGAGGAAATTTTGGGTGTCAAATGAATTATTAGTGACAAAGATGAAATGGAGAAGATGGCATGACGTGACTGTGAAAGAGAGAGGAAGTGGATGATTCGGCTTAAAGAAGAGTTCTTTTTTTTGGTGACGAATCATTCAGAATGAGAAGATATTTTCTTCAAAACGGCTTAATGGATAAGGGACGTAGGAAGGAAGGCTTTGCGTGGAGGGTGGACTCTGGAGTACGTATACGAAAAGTTGTGTTTGCCGTGTGGGATGCAATCATCATATTTTTGGCCAACTTGAAATTAGGGTAGTCATAGATAAAATTAGATAGGATAATTTTTTTATCTTATATCTTATCTAAAAAAAATATAAATTATATTTTACACTTTAATATTTGACCATACCCAATAAAAATCTTAATCATTTTATATTAGGTATAGATAGGTTGAGCATATTCAAATTATTATATCATATTCATGTTATAAAAAATAATATATAATTATAAATTTTTAAAATAATATCATATTTATATGTTTTCAAGAGTTAAATAATATCTATAATTTACTAAAAATAAAGTAACAAAAAGAAAATAATTAAAATATTAAAATTTATTGTATATAAAAAATAAATTTGAAGACTAAGTAATTTGTAATTGTAACTTTGTATCAATTTCTTAAATATTGAAAAAAATAAAGTAATTAAAAAAATAAAATAAATAATTATAAAGGAAAAAAATTTAATATAGTTATAAATATTAAAAGACACAACTTATTTACTTAACTACTTATATTTTTAAAATGACTCTTTAATCACTAGTAACTATCATATTCTCCCTTTTAAGTGTAGCATCTAGGGAAAAAGATAAAAAAACATAAAAGAATGAGTGTTCATGGACAGAGCAGCCCCTGTCCCGGTGCTAAGCTCGAAAAAAATATAGGCTATATTTTACAGCCCTATGCCCAGCTCTACCCTATATTTATCGGATTGGGCAGAGCTTTCTTTTCAAGGGCTCGAGTGGGGCATACCGAGCCGCGAGTTTTATAAATACCCCTATTTGGGATTAAGATTTCCAGTCAACAGCTTAGGAGACATATTAGCTTTTGAGTATTTAAATTTATACTTGAAGGTAATAGACAGTTCATCTTACCCGATATTGATATCGTTTAAAAAAATAAGATTTTGCCATGCTTTTAGATTATGAGTGAGTCTAACCTCTTTCTAAAAAATTTTATATAAAAAAATTAACTCATCTGGTCTAATTTGTGCTGTATAATTTATATTCAAATAAATTTTTATAAAAAAATTAGTTTAACTTGCTTAAATAATATAATAAAAAGTCAACTTTATAAAGTTAAATATGCATAAATGTGTGAAATAAATTCTTTTGGAGAAAGACACAAAAATCAATTAAATATAATAATCTTAAAATATTTGCTAGAAATAGCTTAATCTTATAAAGTTTATAGGATTATTATAAAACTAAGTTTTTTAAGAAATAACCTAATCATCTTCTTATAAAAAAAAAAAAGAAAGAAAAGCTTTCTCCATAGTTTTAGTTTTTTTATTATTATTTTAATTTCACTGCAACTAAGAAAATAATACCATATGTCCCTCATATCAGAATTCAGACTATTCTATAATCTTATGAAGTTCCTATGAACTATTTTTTAATTAAGTTTTTTATGAAATAACATAATTATTCTCATATTAAAAATAAAAAAAAAAACTTCTTCCCCCGCTTTAACTATCATTACGTTATGTTAATTGCTGTTGTTACTGTCTTATCAGCACAACACCAACATGACTAAATTCAAATTCCTTTTAATCTCTATTAGACTCAATCCAACAATTCATCAGGTTCAAACAAGATTAAAGAACCAAAATGAGAATTTAATTGGAGGACTTACTATTACAATAAATTTATATTACTCATTTATTAATAATTTTTTTATGATCAATTTTTTTTTACGATCAATGTCAATAATTCAATTGCCTTAACGATTTTAACATTTAAAATTTTAAAAAATTACATAGCTCAACAAATAATTTAATGATTTAGGATAGTTCATTCTCTTGATAAGATGGTTTAGCATCAAAAACTCTTTTAACTTTAAATTACAAATATACCCATAAAATATTCTTCTATGCATGTCTAATATATTATAAAGTTTCTTTGGATACAATACACTTATGACATTATAAACGTGATTAAATAGAGCAAAAATGACATTCCATTTAAATTTTGGTAAAATTTAAATTTTAAAATTTTTTAAAATAAATAACTATATTTATTTAAATAAATTTTTAGACTAAATCATAGTTTAAAACTAAAATTTCAGTTAAATTAGTCAGAATAGCTTATGGAACAGTAAAAGAGCTTATGAACTAACCAATTACTATATTACCCCTATTTTTTTTTATAATCTCTCTTTTCTCCTACTTTTTCTTATACCCTCTATTATTTCTCTTACTTTTTTTTACATCCTCTCTCTCCTCTCTCCTACATTTTTCTTACACAATCTCTCCTTTCTTTTTTTATACACTCTCTCCTCTCTCCTGTTATATCTTATATCTCCTCATTTAATACTCATATCATTTTTCGTAATTTACTAATAATAAAAGTATTTTTAAAAATAACTATATAAACACTCATTTATTCAAAATTACTTTTTTTTATAAACTCTTCTCCAAAAGTCATTTTCTATAAATTGCCAAAAAAAAAATTTATAAACTCATTTCTAAAATTTTATCTAAACATACCCTAAATGTAACTAATTTTTGTTATTATATAATGTTTAGACATCAAGTGAGGTCACCACATTAAAATAATAGACATCGGGTGTAGGTAACAAATATAGTATTTTTATTTTATTTGGAAAATTTTATGTGTACTATTGCATTTAAATTTTTTTATAATACTATATATATGTCAAAATATTAAAATTTAAATTTTTACTAAAAAAGATTCTTAATATATTTAGTTTATCTCTAAATTTAGGTTTTAAATCTAAATTTAGGTAAAACTTATATTTTAAAACAAATAGCTATGTGTGTCTGGATAGGTTTTTAAAAAATAGTTTTTGGGTAACTTTTGGAAGAGGGCTTTTAGAAAAAAATTTATAAAAAAATAATTATAGATAAATGAGTGTTTGGATAGTTATTACTAAAAGGATTTTTATAATAAAAAAATTATTAAAAAAAATATAATTTTATTAAAAATATGAGAGGGGTGAAAAAGATAGAGGAGAGATGAGAGAATATAAAAAAAATAAGGGTAAAATAGTAATTGGATTGTCCATAAACTCTTTTACTATTCTAAAAGCTATTATAAACAGCTTATCTGAAACTATATTTTTAAATCATAATTTAGTCTAAAAGTTATTTTGGATAAATATGGCTGTTTGTTTTAAAAAATTTCTAAATCAAGATTTGAGCAAGAAACACTTTTAAAATCTAAGTTTAGAGGTTTCCCAAATAGGTTCTATATTTGTTCAAAATGGTTTTTAGACCAAATCATGGTTTAAAACTAAAGTTTAAATAAGCTGATCACTGTAGCTTATGAAATAGTAAAAGAGCTTATAGACTAACCAATTACTATATTACTCAGACTTTTTCTTCTCTCTTCTCTCTTTTACACTATCTCTCCTCTTTCATTTTTTTCACACTATCTCTCCTCTCTCATTTTTCCTCTATATCATCTACGTTCTTTTATCTCTCATCTCTCCTCTTTTTTATATTTAATAATCATATAATTTTTCTTAATTTACCAATAATAAAAGTACTTTTAGAAATAAATATCTAAACACTCATTTATTTAAAACTATTTTTTTTCATAAACTTTTCTCCAAAAACAGTTTTTTAAAAGTTACCTAAATTTTTTTTTATAAGTCATTTTTTAAAATCTTATTTAAATGAGCCCTTTATATATAATATTTAATAATATTTAAAATTAAATTTTTTTAATAAAATGATAGATATATTTAATAAAAAAAATAATGGCGGATGAAGAATTTCAATATCAAAATTTTCTTTTAAGCCTTTAAATATGACCATTGAAGAAGTACTCCTTCGTGTTTTGGAGGGTTCTTATCTCACATGCGCAGAAGCAGAGCATCTGAAGCATGGGGGTCGTTTTGCAAGGGAGTACAGAGAAGTGACCGCAGAGGATAAAATCAAGCAGTGTTGAAAAGAGCGTCAACTTGGAAGCCTCAAATAATAAGGACAAATGTAACGTCAAAGTCAGTGAAATGGTCAAAGAAAGACAGCTTTTTCATTTCACCATTCACTTCTTCATACACGTGTCACCTTCCTACTTAATCTGCTTTCCTTGCAGGTGCAGCTGTAATTATTTATTATTTTCAGTCAAATCATTCAATTCTTCAATTCCCATTTTAGACATGGGACCCACCTGTCTCATAAACAAAATCGCAGGGACCCATTTACCCTCCTACTTTTTTCTTTTTACAAAGAAGAAAACCAGAAGTACTACCCTACAAAGAAAGAAAATAAACGAAAATCACCTGAAAGAATCAAATGAAGAGGAGATATTGTTAGAACAAGAGCGTCTAACAAATCGACCCTAGAGTTCTCCTCTTTTTTTAAACAAGTCCAAGATCAACCAACCATTTACCCTCTTGCACACAAAAATTCATTAATCCTATTTATAAATCATTTTTTAAGCGATTTACATGAATTAGAAAATATTGTCAAATATTATTATACTTCTCCCATTCTATATATATGTGTGTGTGATAAATAATTGATTAAAAGTAATAATTATCTAAAACATATATTTTCCCCAAATATACTTAAGCTGGTAAATGTGAGATTAAATGAATAGAAAATGATTGGTTAGAGTATACAATTAGTCGTTTGTATTTATATTAAATTTTATTTAATTTCTAAATTTTAAAAAATATTTTTAACTATTTAAACTTCATAATTTTATTAATAGAAAATGTCAAATTAGTAATTAAATATTAATAAAATATTTTTAAATTTTAAATTTTAATATAAAATATAGCATAATTTAAAAATATTAAAAACGAAAACATAATTTATCTATATTTAGTTGTAAAATTATTACTAAGTTTAACGAGTCAGCACATTTTTTGTTAAAAAAATAAATTATATTAAGTTAAAATGATTAAAAATATACTTTTAAAATTTAAAGAATTAAAATGGAACTTGATGTAAATATAAATAGTCAAATGTATTCTTGTGCTATAATAATTAATGAAGAGACGTATAATTAATTAGTGATAAAAATAAAATAAATAAATTAAACTTTTAAATAAATATTAAATATAACTTATAAAATAATAATTATATCTCAAAAATTGTATCTTATATATGAAACTAGGAGAGTAACACTTTAAAATTAACTTTAATTAAAACAATAATTTTTGCCTTAGATTCAATTATACCCAAATTAAGTTGTTAGAAAATTAAAAAAATAAATATTTCACTAAATTTTATGAAGTGTCTATATTTAATTTAAAAATTTAAAGTCCAAATAAAAAATTAAATTTTAAACTATTTCTAGTAAACTACCATTGTGGAAAAGATATTGCTATTATTCCTAATTTTACTTTAATGATATTTAATTTTTAGGAGGGTTATATTTTAAAATAGAGAGGAAGGGATGTGTGGCATAATCAAATTAAAATATAATAAACCATGTAGCTAATCCTTCAATGAAAGGGCAATGTTAAAGGCCAAGGGTTGCCATGAAAAAGTTACTAAGAGGTTTATGACCTTTTTTACCCCAAAAAGTCCTCTCTCATGCATAATAATCAACTGTGAGATAAAAATAATTAAAATTTATATAAATTATTTTTTCCATGCACCCTCAACTTTTAATTCTATTAAGATTTAGAAATATTACCCCATTTATATAATTAAAATTAATAATTAATGCTTTATAAGTTATAATAGTAAAGTAAGTATTTGATGTGTTTGATTTAATTTTAAATATGAGATGTTGATCAATTTTATTTTTTATTTAATATTATTTTTATATCATACTTTTTAATTTATGATCTTTCTTTCTCTTCCTCTTTTCCCACATCTAATACCCTTATTTAAATAGAGATATTTTAAGAAAAATGGCATATAAATTTTACATAGTAAAAATAAATAACTAATATAATCAATATTTTTAATATCTATAGTCCCATGAAGGTCTCCAAATAAGATAATTTAACCCTATATAATCCTACAAAATTATCAAATTATTAATAAGTTATATGTGATATTGGAAGGAGAGTTTATAACTGTAAAATGATTATATTACTCTTATAAATAGTAATTTTATATATTATAATTAATAAATTAATAAATAACGAATCACAATTCATATAATCGAAATATAATATTTTGATAGAGAAGTAAAGTATTACTATTATTCTATTTTGCATGATATTTAATAAATTCACGAACTGAGTTAACTCCATACTTGCTTAGATGGGAACTTAGACTCAAAATTCAATTGCCCATAACCTAAAGTAAAGTAGCAAGTTGATTTTATTTATAGTCAAATCTGATAAATTAATTAACCATGACTGTGATTTGACCAACCCCTCTTGAACCCCTCAGATTTCTTTGTTTTGGCCTTCAACTCAGCTAATTCGCCATTTCTTCTTTCTTAGTAACCTGAAAGGCACCTTTTAAAAAGTTAAGTTATAATTATTGAAACTAAAAACAAATACTAGTTCATATATATATTATTGAATATTTTTTTAAAAAATTAACCGAATTAAATAAATTGGCACATAAGAAATTGGAGTATAAAAGAATAATTGCTTAAACTTTATTAATTTAGTATATTCAAATTAAGAGTTGCATGTCTATAAAGATATGCTAATTATGTCCAACTTTTTAATATATTACTCCTTTTAGTCTTAATATAATAGTTAGTTGATTTTTTTAAATAAATTAATAAATTTAAATAAATCAGTTAATTATAACTAATATAAAAATTAATTAATATATTTTAGTAAATTAAGAAATATATAATATAAATTCATAATTAGTGATTTATTTGACTTTCTTAATCTACTTAAAAAAATTAATTTACTTTTATATTAAAAATCGGAGGATGTATCTATAAGCTAATGGCAAGAGTATCATACTTTCAAAATAAAAGAAGAGTATATCTTTTTTGTATCGAGTTACTATTTATATATATGAATTATCTTTTAAAGTGATGTCGAGTGTTAAATATAAGCATATCTTTTAATAAAAATTTAAATATTAATTTATTATATTATGAAAGATTAACCTATTATACTATATCAATTCCTATTGATAAATCCTAATAGTAATATCTTTTTCATGCAATGCCTCGCGTTACTTTATATTGGGCCTTAGATAATATTTTTTTTTATTCTTCAAGAAAATTCTATGTCTGGATGAAAAAAAATGAAAAGAAAAATAAGTGAATAGAATATTAAGAAAAAAAAATCTTAAAAGAAGAAAAAAATTACTATTTTTAGAGGTGTCTTTTTATCTAAATACAGGGTGAAAGTTATTTGCATAAAAAAAGAACAATGTATGGAATTGAAAACCAACATGTGAGTGAAGGATCTGATGAAACATGCAGCATTTTGAGCTTCATCTTGGCTCTTTTAATATTCTATGATGCGTACGGAAACAGGTTGTCATGTGAGTGACAGTTTGTTGTCATGTGAATTCCAAACCAAAACCAGGTTTAGAGAAATGTCTCATTTCCTTGACACAGAAGCAAGAACAAAAAAAGGGACAAAACATATTATTTGTCTGTATAAACGTAAATAACATCGACACATTTTATACGCAAATAAGTATTTTTCTCAATGTATAATTATTTTATAAATATTAAAAAAATTAGTTAAATTAATTATTTATAAAAAAATATATATAGTTTTTTTTAAGATAAAAAAACTCCTTTAACATATATGAACAACAAGTAGAGGTTTAAATAAATAATGTAATCATTAGAAGGTTTTAAAAAAAGAATATAATTATTAAAAAATTATACAATAGATAAATAATATATAATGATAAGTTTTAATAAAAATAATAATGTGTTAATACTGCTTATTTATTATAAGATTTTTTTTATGATTGTATTTATTATTTAAAACTTTGTATTTTTTCCTAAAAAATATGAAAAGGACATTAAGGAAAATATATTACAAGTATCTATATTTTTTTTCAATCATTAATTTGATACCTATAGTTTTTGACCCTCTTCGTTAAATTTTTTAACATTATTCTGTTAGTACTATTAATTCTTGTATAGAAGCTAACAAATCAAAGTTACTATACATAAATGGTACTAATAAAGAAAATTAAAAGAATTTAATAAATGGAGAAAAAATTATAAGTATCTTCGTATAAAAAAAAATCATGTCAGCTTTCTTAAATTCATTAGTCCTAACATTTCGTTAAGGCTAATCCACTCTTAGTCTCTTATCACATAATATTTAGTATCGAATGTGAAAATTACATAAAAATCTCCAAAATATCAAAATTTAATCATTTTGATATATATATATATATTAATCATTCTTATCTAATTAAATATTTTTCGCCAAGGCATATACGTAAATACTTAATATATTTTTTTTGATATAATAAATACGTAATATTGTTTCCATTGCTGAATTGTTCAAGTGTGGAGAGAAATGGAGTCCATGATTATGGATCTCACGTGGCTTCCACTATTTGTGTATCTCTCTTTTACTTGAGCATTAACTGAGAGGAGAGGGGCGATTATTTTTTATATAATTATTTAATATTTATTATTGTTGAATTATATTAAGTTGAGATAACTTTTTAATAGTGTGATATTTTTCTTCCAAAGTTGGGACCCATATTTTTATTCCAATTCGATTCAATCATATTTGAGATAATATAAATATTTTATTTTAACCCTCTTGATTTCCCTTATAAAAACCAATTATTTCATTAATTTCTATGGTTTATTTCATTAATTTTTGTTAATTGCAAATTTAATTTTTAAGATGGACTTTAAATCAATCAAAATCTCGAGCAACTTAGCCATTCGTGAGATTCAATTTTGTTGGATACTCCTTAAGTATGATCTCTATTTTTAGCACATTATAAGAATATGCATATAAATACTTGTTCGCTTTATACCTTAATAGATCTTAGTTTGTGATCTAAAAAAAATAGAAAGGGAAAATGATTCGGTAGTTCTTGAAGTTTAGTTTGTTTTCCCCCCCTTTTTTTTGTATTACAATTTTCTCATATATATATAATATTATTTATCTTAATTATAAAAGAAAGTTTATTTTTTTAGACAGCTTAAAAAATAAATTAACTATTATTAAATTTAATTTATTAATATAAATTTATATTATATACTTTTTAAATATATTAAAATTATTCAATTAATTATTATATTAATTATAATTAATTAATTTATTAAAAAAATTAACAAAATTTTATAATTAGAACTGTATATAATATATATATATATATAAATATTAGTCTCTATATTTATAATCTATTCATTAGAGTTGATGTGGATGTTTGACTAAATGACATGTAAATTGTCATAAAATATAAAAAGAGATTTTTCTAAAATAAAATAATAGAATAAAATTTATTTATTATTAATATAAAAATATAAAAAATATTATACTAATGATTATCTCATTACATCTATATATAATATAATTTAATGTAATATGATTGATTTTAATTTTATTTATATCCATATTGTAAAATTAATCTATATGTATGTTGGATGAGAGCCATGCTATCCACCACTAATTTTATTTATCTTACAAGTCATGAATATATGAACTAATACCTATAATTGGGAAAATTATGAAAATCTAATACAAAGCTATAAAGATTTTAATAAAAATAAAGTGAAATTATATGACTTTGCATGTTAATTTTTCCTAAATAAAAATATAAATTATTATCACAGCTACCTTCCCAACTTCGAACCTGAAGTCTCAGGGTAAATTGGTAGTAGGAAATTTGTGTTTTTATGGTAGGAAAATATGGGTTTTCAAGGGAAACTAATTGTTAGTTATGGTAAAAGTCATTTTTTTTAAAGGTATGTATAATCTTATTAGAATTAATTCTATTTAAGATATTATTAGTTATTAAATATAATTATTTCTCTTGCTAATATTTAAATTTTAATTTTTTTGAGAGACTAATCTAGATTAAATTCCTGTTACTTATAAAAGTCATATTTATTTGGCCAATAGAAGGAAAGTTGGAAAACTGATAGTCATGCCTATTAGTTGATCATTTTTAATAAATTATTAAAAATAAATTAATTAAGATAGAAAGTAATAGTATTACTTAATAAAATGTCCTTTCTCGGGATAAGCATTTTACTCCAAATTATTTTCAGCCAAATGTGAAACTCCCAATAAAAGAGAAATAGTTTTTTTTTTTAATTTATTGGAAAACTTCTCTATCGTGCGCCGGCTATGCGCATCGCACACCCGTTTGCTTTACTTTCTCGTCTCCACGAAGTCACGCACAATGCGTCCTACGCACTTGCGTATCCAAGGCCAACTCTCTCTCTCCTCTCAGTGGTTAAACTGCGTTGACTGAGATAAAATCTCTGGACCTTTTTCAACTTCCTTCTCCAATTTTCTTCTTTCGAACGCATCACCAACTTCTGCCCTAATCTTCCCCTCCTTTTCGCCGGAGAAGCGTCGCCGGTACCTCTTCCGATAATTCACCGTTTCTTGTCTCGTCGGTAATTTATCTTCAGCCTTAGTTTTTTCCTTCTCTGCACGTCCGTCTCCGGCCTAGTTACAGAGATAGGGTTCAGGAAACCCTAGGTATTCTCTCTGCTATTTTGCTGCTGTGCGATGAGCTCAGAGATAGATTTTGGAGTTCTCCGGCTCATTGGCTTATATAAGCGTATATTTGTCTCGTTGGGTGATTACTGATTAGGTGGCTGTTGTGTTTTCCTGTGGTTGTTATTTGCTTTGGGGGTTTTCTCGATATGAAGAGGTTGAGGTCTAGCGAGGACCTCCATTCGTACGGAGACAAAAATGGCTGCAAGGATTCGAATCTGAATCGATCCTCGTCTTCTTCCCACCGAACCTTTTACTACAAACCTGATAATGTGCGGAAGGGATTGCTTTCCTCATCGTCTTCGGCGTCTCGTTATGACAGGGATCGCACGATGGATGAGGATCGGGATGGCTCCCGCTTGGTTCGGAAGCGATCAGACCATGATTTTGATAGTTTTGATCGCAGAAAGGGGTTTGATCGTTACAGGGACACTGGAGATAGTCGAGGATACGGAGCTGGAGGGGATAGGGGTTTGATTCAGAGGTCGGAGAGTTTTTGCGGGTCTAGGAGGGATTTTCCGAAGGGCTTTCGGTCTGAGAGGGACCGGTCTCGGCGAGAAGGCAGTGTGTCCTCTTGGCGGAGATTTGGTGGTGGGTTAAAGGATTTTGATGATAGTGGCAGGGGTAGCAGGGTTGGACTGGAAGATAGAGTAGTGCGGTCTCCAAAGAATTTGAGGGATGTAAAATCCCCGACACGGTCAAAAGATTCAGAGAGCGAGCATTCTAAGATGAGGTCTTCTTCAAGAGGGTCCAGAGATGCAAAGTCGAAGTCCAAGTCTCCATCTTGGTCCAAGGATTCAGAGAGTGAACAATCAAGAAGTGAGCAATCGAAGAGTGCGGAGGTGAAGAAAACTGAGGAAGTGCAGGTTGAGAGCCGTAGTAGTAGTGAAATGGAAGAAGGAGAATTGGAGCCAGAACCCATGACTGAAACAGAACAAGAAAAGGCTTCTAATGCTGCACCTAAGAATGAAGACCAGACCTCTATTCCTTTGGACGCCGATGAGAAGGAAATCCAGACTGAAAGCCAGCTCAATGATACAGATGCTATTATACATGAAATACCCGACTCGTTAAATAAAGAAGAGTCAAAACCAGAAGAAGGTACCGAGTCAGCAGAACAGAATGTGGTGAAAGATGATAAGATGCCAGATGTTCAGAATGATCCAACTGATAAAGTGCGTGATACAGAAAATGGAATTGAAACTTCTGTTCATAATGGTAACAAGGCAGAAGGGAGTCGGAAAGTCGAAATCGCATGTAAGGGAGAAACAAAAGAAGGTGCGGAGCAAGAGAAACCATTGCTTCATGAAGAGGAACATAAGCAGGAAAAGGGTGTAGATCTTGAAACCAGGGCAGACTCTGACCAACCAGAGCCACACAAGGAAGTTTCAACAGACAATGAAGTGCTTAAAACTGATGGGGAAATAACGATGGAGACTGTGACCAACAACGTGAGGGATAGAGGCAAAAGTGTCTCTGTGACTCCTACTAATGTTGTTCATCCTTCTGAAGATGTTTTGTGGAATGACAGAGGACCCAGAGATCTCACAACATGCTATGGCGATGCCATGGAAGGTCCAAAAACAAGGGGCTTTGAGTTGTTTTCCAGATCTCCTGTTAGGAAAGCAAAGAAAACTGACCAATCAAGTCTCAGCAAACATAAAGATGAAAGTCTTTCAATGGAGGATCTTGATCTTTCTCTTAGCTTGCCTAATGTTTTGTTACCTATTGGTGCTAATGAGAATACACCAGCACCTGGATCCCCCAGTGAAGCTCGAAGTGTACAGTCTTTAAGTACATTTCGTACCAACTCAGAAGGATTTACTGCGTCAATGACTTTCTCAGGTTCTCAATCTTTTTATCACAATCCAAGCTGTTCTCTCACACAAAATTCAATCGACTTTGAACAATCTGTTCATAGTCGCCCATTATTTCAGGGAATAGATCAAGTTTCTCATGGAGGCTGGCAAGGTCAGTATCAGACTAATCCCAAACAGAAAGAAATTCCTTGCTGTCAAGGA
Organism: Leucaena leucocephala; assembly: GCA_037074615.1. Classification (NCBI taxonomy): domain Eukaryota; kingdom Viridiplantae; phylum Streptophyta; class Magnoliopsida; order Fabales; family Fabaceae; genus Leucaena; species Leucaena leucocephala. Next base: position 20,453,734 of record CM073543.1, on the reverse strand, counting down.
ACTTTGGTTAATGGCAGTGGCACTTTTTGTCAGTCTCAAGCAGCATGGGGCGTTTTGGAGGGTCAAGCTGTGAAAGGTCAGCCTTCTAGGGTTCTCGAAGGTAGCTCAAAAATGGCCAGTGGACTTGACAGGCAGTTGAGTTTTCATAAGCAGCTGTCAGGACAGTCAAGGCGTCATGATGATGTTAGATCTCCTTCACAGAGTGTTGGTTCTCATGACATTGGGTCAAGTTATAGTTTTGACAAGAAGAGAGAAATGAGAGACAGGAGTAATGGTAGTTTATATAGAACTGCAAGCCACAAGGAACATGAGCAATTTCAGATGGTTGGACTTGAGTTTGTTGAGACTATCATTGCAAAAATAGTTTCTGAACCAGTGCCTGCAATGGCTAAGAAGTTTCATGAAATGGCTGGACAGACTTTGTCATGCTTGAAAGAGAGCATTCGTGAGATCATGCTTAATGCAGATAAGCGTGGGCAAATACTTGCTTTTCAGAAAGTTCTGCAGAACAGGTCTGATATAACCTTGGAGGTTTTACTAAAGGCCCACAGAGTTCAGTTGGAAATTTTGGTTGCTTTGAAAACAGGTTTAACTAATTTTATTCAGTTAGACAACGGCATTTCGTCTACTGATTTAGGTGAGATTTTTCTGAACTTAAGATGTAGGAATCTTTTATGCCGGAGTCAGTTGCCTGTGGATGAATGTGATTGCAAAGTTTGTGCGCAGAAAAGTGGCTTTTGCAGGGAATGCATGTGCCTTGTGTGCTCTAAGTTTGACAATGCATCAAATACATGTAGTTGGGTCGGGTGCGATGTTTGCCTTCATTGGTGCCATACAGACTGTGGATTACGTGAATCATATATTAGAAATGGACACAGTGCTACTGGGGTACAAGGGGTAACTGAGATGCAATTTCATTGTATTGCCTGTGATCATCCTTCAGAGATGTTTGGTTTTGTCAAGGAAGTGTTTCTAAATTTTGCAAAAGATTGGTCAGTTGAAGATGTTCGCAAGGAGCTTGAATATGTGAAGAGAATATTTTCTGCCAGCAAAGACATGAGAGGGAGGCAGCTGTTTGAGGTTGCCGATCAAATGCTGCTAAGGTTGTCAAATAAGTCTAACCTTCAAGAGGTCTATGGCCACATCATGTCTTTCCTAAATGGTAAGTATTGGTTGTCTCAATTATTATATATTTCTTCTGTCTTTTTTGATTCATTTTTTGCACTCTATTTTTACAGCAGTTAAATCTGTGCCTTTTTGTCTACTAAAGAAAAATTTGTCAAGCAAACTTCTTTTTTTTAAGTAGGAGTGAAAAGTATATCTTAGTGATTTTTAAGAAACAAATTGGATGTATTGGTTTAACTACGCTTTGGGCAATTACGTTTCGAAATGCTTGTTGCCTTCCATTCATTTGGGCCATGTTAAATTAATCATGAAAGACCTCTCTTCTCATGTACAGTAATATCCACAATATTTAGGACCTGTGGAGAACGCGTGCTAAATATAACTTTTCTTTTCATAATGAGATAGAGCCAGAACTTGTACTGCAAACTGTTCTTGCTTTTATACCTTGGTGATCATTTGGCTTTTCATGAAACAGCTTAAACTTACTTTTTATTAAACCTAAGCAAAAGAATCAGTACTCCTAGCTGATTTGCTTCAGTAAGTTGTTTAATATTTTGTATTTGTTTCATCATCTTTTTTCACCTAGTGGGATAAAGCTTGTTGTTAACAGGCATCATATGTGGAATTATTCTACTGATACTAATATCAAAGCCATTCACAGCTGTACTTCAGATCATATTTGGTTTGTTGTCAAATACGTGTATATTAGAATTAAGCCATCAAAATGCTAATCATCATATGGGTATAAATAGGATTTGAAAGAAAGATAGGCTAGAAGATGTGTCCGTTATCCAATCTATAAGAAATCAAGAAATCAAAGATCATTATAAAATTCTTAAATATTGTTCTCTCTTAGAAAAAAAAAATATTCACATGTATTTCCTTCATTTGATTTTTGCAACACTGGCAACTCTAGAATTAGTTAAATCTAAGTTTCATGGAGCTGATTTGTGTTTATTATGGTTATTGCAGATGGAGATTCTTCCAAATTAGCCTTGACACATAACTTTCCTGAGAAGGAACAAATTAAAGAAAAGAATGCAGTTGCTGAGCCCAGCCATGAAGCTGCCTGGATGAAATCTATCTATTCCGAAAAGACTCCTCTGTTAGAACGGCCGGCAAACATCCGTTCAAGCTATGCCCGGAATGATAAACGGGCTCTACCACAAGAGTTGCAGATGAATGTCCAAAAGGACTATGGTTTTGATGAATTGGAGAGTATAATAAAAATTAAACTGGCAGAGGCTAAAATGTTTCAAACACGCTCGGATGACGCCAGAAGAGAAGCTGAAGGCCTGAAACGCATTGCCCTTGCAAAGAATGAGAAGATTGAAGAGGAGTATGCAAGTCGACTCTCGAAGTTGCGATTGGCAGAGACTGAGGAAATGCGTAAACAAAAATTCGAAGAACACCAGGCATTGGAAAGAGCGCATCTGGAGTACTTTAACATGAAAATGAGAATGGAAGCAGACATTAAGGATCTGCTATTGAAAATGGAAGCGACCAAAAGGAGTCTTGCCATATGACAAGCTGGTCAAGAAGGTTTTTTTAGTATAGTTCTCTCAGGTAAATGAAATGTTCGATTCTGAAATTTGTAGGTTTTAGTTCATCATCTTATTATTGTGAGTTTCTGTAGTTGTTGATTTCTAGGTGTATCTATTTGTTGTAGTAGTTCATTTTAGTTTTATGCTGCTAACCAGAATCTGCACAGAAGTCACAACAGTTATTAGTCTTATAAAACAGTTCAGTTCCTATTCAAGAAAGCAATTTAAAGACATGTTAATGAAATTTGAATATATGCTTAAAAGACTTCCTGGCTACTATTTTCTGTACTGACTGACCCAACAAATAAAAGAGGCAGAGGAACCTTATGAACATGGTAAAACTGATTGTATTGCAAATCCAAAGGGTACGTTGCTTCTGGAAATATGAGCCCGTGATGTCTGATCCCTGCTTTAAATGAAAGTAAATGTACGTAAAAGCTGAACCATAGTTACCAAATATTTGACAAGTCAATCCATAAATTTATCGCATCGAGAATTTCTTCCAAGCAATTAATAATGATCTACATGTTATTTTTGTATTAAATTAAATAATTAAATAATTGGTAATATTATTATCAGCTATTTTACATGAATTTTGGTTTTGGCTTTTCAAGATTTAATAAGGATTTGGATGTTAACATTGTTTTAAATATGGAAATTAAAATTAAAATTTGTTAAAAGTATAAGAATCAAAATACGTGGTTTAGAATGCAAACCTGAGAGGATATTGGCCCTAAATAATTTAAGGGCAATCACTTAAATTGAAAACCAGCAAGTCAAATGATGAAAGTAACCTTCAATTTCCATTTTTCTTTTTAAAAACTATTTTGTAAACTAGTTTTTAAAAATTGTTTTCTAAAATAAAATAAAAGAAACAAATCCGTTTGATCATATTATTTGAAAACAGTTTGAGTTAAAACTAAAATCATTTGGGGGAAATTTTTTTTCGAAAACATGCTTTCTGCTATCAGCCACAGCCTGCCACGTACCATCCATAGCCATTATTGCCTCCCACTGCCACACCCTGTTGCCTACCACCGACCATCACCACCCCTCATTTGGTCATTGTGCTTGGCGGTGGTGACCTATGGTGGTGAGTGGCAACGGTTAGTGGTGGCTGCTGGCAAAGGTGGTCCGATGGAGGTGGTTGGCGATCATCAATGGTGATGGCCGGTGGTTGACTATGATAGCTGACGACAATTGCCGGTGGGGGTTAGTAGGTGGCCATCAATCTAGTGATGCTGGTGGATGGTAGCTGACAATGATGACTGATACACACAACTAAAAGAATTAATAGCTCATTTATATATGAAACAATATTATGGTACCAAGTCTTGGCAATTAGAGTATTATTCCAATCTGTGAATGTCAAGAATAATACTCAATCTCAGCACAGAGATAACTTGACCTAGACGACTACACACAGTTGGGAAAGGAATAAGAACCATTTCAGTTAACTTGAATCCTGTAAATTACATTTAGAAGTTGTCCCCAAATCTCAAGCTCTATTAAGTACAATGTTTTCAAGCTCTATTAAGAACTCTCTTCTCCGTCAAAGTCAGAATCCTCAATAGCCTCAACATCGTCGTCGTCGTCGTCATCAGGCTCATTATCACTTTCAGTTTCGCTCAATACATAAGTTTTCGGCCTGCGAACAACCCTCTGAGGTCTAGCTCTTGGAGCTGGTGCAACTTCAACTACCTCATCCACACCAGGTGATGTTGAAGCAGAACCAGACTGTTCTTCACTTTCAGTCTCATCTTCTTTGTTTGAAACCTTGGCCAGCATGGAACCACTTTTCTTGTTAAATGGGGATGCTCTCATCTTTCTCACTTTCTTCTCAGGTGAAATGCCTGAACCATCAGCTGCTGGCTTCAACATATCAGTAATAAATTTCTGACTCAGTAGCTGAGTTTGCTTGTTGGCTGCTACACCTCTCTTCCTGGTGGCTGCAGGCTGCTTTTTGGCAGCAGCATTCTGAGCAGCAGGTTTCCTACCTCGCCTCTTTTTTTCTGGTTCTGGGGCAGTTTCCTGCTGTAACTCAAAATCATCGTCTTCATCAATGTCACCACCGACATTTTCATCATCACTATCAGAACTGTCCAAAACTGCAATAGCTTGGGACTTCTTTTTAGCAGCCGCCCTTTTGCCATTTTCTTTCTTTCCCGCAGCAGGCCCATGGGGTTCGTCAGTCTCCATGACTGTTTAAAGCATATAATAAGTTAGTATATAGCAGGATAAGCAACCAGCCATTACAGAAGCAGTTAGAACATTTTAGTTACCTGTAGAATTATTACTGCTAGATGGTCCAAGGTTATACGCAGCAAGGCGTTCTTGAAGGGATAGCACTTCTTCATCGTCCTCATCATCCTCATCCTGATAACAAGTATCAAGTCATCATATTAAGCGCACAGGGCCATTATATGCGGATGGGATGATAAGGTAAAAAAACTTAACATACCTTTTTCTTAGTCTTAGTTGGACCTTTCTTGGCAGCTCCCCTACCTTTAGGTTTAGCAATCTCCGTAGGTTTCTCTGGCGATACAAATGAAGAGAAACCCGGATGGACATTAAAATTTTTAAATTTCTACCCATGGGATTCTAAAATGCATTCAAGATAATACTAACAATCCAAACTTACCAACTTCCGTTGAAGTAGTAGATATGGTTTCAGCCTCTTGCTCAACGACCTTATTGTTCTTTCGTGGTGGTGCCCGCTTAGCGGGAGCTTTTTTGCCAACGGTCCGACCAGTCCTTTTACTTGCTTGACTTGACCTCTTCTGCTCCTCCTCTGCCTCCTTTTTTTCCAATTCCTGAAAAAGTACCATTACATAAACAAATGAAACTCAGCACATTAAAATATAAGGAAGATAATAAGGATAGATATTGTCTCATACATCAAGTTTCTTGTCTAGCTCATCCAGATCAGTCAACCACATAGCCGTTGGCGGTGTTGCTTTCAAAATCTCATACTCCCTAGTCTTTTCATCCTTCTCATTTAGTAGCTTCTGAACACTTTCAATGGTCAAAGTTCCAATTGACATTGACAACAGATAATCATAGTCACCCGCACTTGCTCCTTCGGTTCTAACAGACTTTGAACCACTTTCCTGCTCTCCAGAGCTGTCATTCTCCTGCTCTTCTGAGTTGTCATCATTTGCCCCAGCAATTTGTGGTTCTGCCGATTTACCTTTCCTTGGCATGGGAGTGAAACCTTTCTGCTTCAGCTCCATCAACAAATCAGCCTTCTTTCTGTTACTTACAACAATCTCTCCACTGACAACCCCTAAGATAAATCTGACTTTATTGTCCAACACCAACAAAAGTCGTTCAAGATTGCCTAATTTATATTTCTGCATGGACAGCCAAATTGTTCATAAGTTCTTCCCTAATTAACTCCAAGACATGAAAATATATTCTTATGAACATCATAATCATTTACCTTTCTTCTCTCATAATACTCCAGCCTCAGCGGAAAGAAGTCTTCGAGAACTGCATGAACAAACACATGAACAATTACTACTAAGGAACCAACAAGTATAACATTCCAAATAGTTCCATACTCCTAGTGTCATACTTTGTTCTGGGGCGTCATATTTCTTAATTTTCCCATCTGCATCAAAAAGGTGCATGTTGCTTGTGCTAATAGTACTAGTCAGTTTTAACTTCTTTAGCAGGCCTTCCTGCATGATAGCCGTTATCCTGTCCTGCTTCAACCTGATTTCTATATCTACAGTAGCGTCATCACCATTTTGCCTGAAATCCTGCATACAGGAAAAATTTGTTGTGAATTAAATAAAAACAGGGAGAGACGAACAAAATTACTATGAATATGTTGTATGTTTTTTCTAGGTTGATGCGTGTCTGTGCCTTATGCATGGGATGCTTCTATAAATCGCTAACATATGGACAATTAACTTCTGAATAAATATGTTAGCTTACGTCGATGAGTGTATCCTTGGCATTAGGTGTCCCATCAGTAACAGATTCAAGGAACTGCTTATAATCTTGAGTCCACCTACGGATAGGCAACTCTGTAATCCTGAAAGTTTGTTCATCTACTTCTTCTATCGTACCATTGACGCTGTACCCTCCTTCTTTAGCACTTTTCTCAATGATTCCTTTAAACCCTTTGTACCATGGATCCATGGGTACAACTTCCTCACCTTTCAGCAAGCGCCTAACATTAGCAATGATGTCTCTTGGGTTATAATTGGGAATGAAGGAACTCCATCCAGTGCCAATTCCTTCACTACCATTCACAAGAACCATTGGTATAACTGGCATGTACCTGTACGATCATTAAATGGGATATGATTTAGTTACCAGGTTTCTTATTCTAAAATAATGATTCATTGAAAAAATTAGGAGAGCACGATACCAGTTTGGTTCAATTGACTTCCCGTCTTCATTAAGATAGTCCAGAAGCTTATCATCATCCTCCGAGAAGAGACACCGAGTTACGGGACTAAGTTCAGTATAAATGTATCTAGCACTTGCGTGATCTTTGCCACCCTGTAAGAAGCAATTGACCATCAAAATATAAATCATGAAGCTAAAGAAGCCTCAATGGTGCTAGCACTTCATGGATGGACTTGTTTGTCTTACCAAGTTACGAGTACCAAATTGACCGTTTGGTTTGAGGAGGTTGATGTTGTTACTGCCCACAAAATCCTGTGCCATTCCGATAATAGTGGTAGCAAGACTCTGTTCACCATGATGGTAAGCTGAGTGCTCAGACACGTAACCAATGAATTGGCCAACTTTAATTTCTTTGAACAACTTTTTCTTGAATGAGCAAAACAGAATCTTCCTCTGACCAGGCTTGAGACCATCAACCATTGAAGGAATGGACCTTTGAAGATCCGCCCTTGAGAACAATATAAGCTCTTTGTTGACAAAATCTCTGTAGTTTATATATTTGGCCATATGATCACGGTGAGTGCCAGGCTGCAAGAACCGATGGAGGTTGAAATTACTGATGAGCATCGTATAATGGACAAAACTAATTAATTGGTCAATTAAGAACAAACCTCAAAGTTACGGATCCAGGTTTTCCTATCTTCTGCTTTTTTCTTACTAAATGCCAACTCAATTGCTGTCCCATCCTGGTCATCTTCCCAGACAAAGTCTTTCCTGTGCTTATCAAGATCTCTGAAGTACTCTCTTCCTTCCTGGGGAGAACTTGTTCCCAAACCCTGCAGGGGTAGAAGTAGATTAGTGCGCACTCGAGCCAAAGCTAGACCAGATGGAGGATTTTCAGACAGTAATGGGTTTTCATGCTCCCAAATCAGATCAGACATCAAACCTTATAGTACTTTATCTTCCACCCATTTGCATTATTCCCCAAGCTTTCTTTCCATGCTTCGAACTCTGGCATGGAATAAAATGATAATTTTGTCCCATTCGTGTGAAAAGCCTGTTGAAATTTGAAAAAAAATAAATAATCAATCCAACAAAATGTTCCTATTGGCATTTTGTACTGCTAATTTGACTAGAATACGAACCCTTATAATTGGAGTTGTGAATTCAACCATGAAAGATGGAACTTTTAGCAATGAAGGCCAGAAAGAATGAACGAAGTTGATCAGAAGCCCTTTGATGTGGGAACCATCATGATCCTGCGCCCATAAAATTTAATTCTCAAACTCCCAAAAAGCAACAAGACCATTTGCAAGCTTGTTTCCAACCGAACATTCATGGTTTTCTAGAGAAAACAAAAGACATAAAATCCTAACTGACTGACCTGATCAGCCATGATCATCAGATGACCATATCTCAATGACTTAACGTTGTTATACTCCTTATTCTGCTGCAGTCCAAGAATTTTCTTGATATTTTGAATTTCTTCATTCTCCATTATCTGCTTGCTGCTTGCTTCTCGTACATTGAGCAATTTACCCCTTAATGGAAAAACACCATAGTGGTCACGACCCACGACAGAGAGCCCAGCCATCTTCATAGAAGTTAAAATAGGTCAGAATTCTTGAAAGAACAACTTATTTAGTACTGTTGATATTATGAGGAAAAAACTTACTGCAAGAGCCTTAGCAGAGTCTCCTTCTGTCAATATCAAGGTACACTTTTCGGAATTTCTTCCTCCTGCATCATTAGCATCCTCAAGCTTTACAATCCCACGGACTCTCTGAGTCTTAGTGCCATCGGTTTTTTTCAGATCTTTGCTTTGCTTGAAATCTGCCCATGATAAGAGGGTGTCCACTATTCCAGAATTTGATACTGCAGGTATTTATTTCAGCAAAACACCAAGTTATATCTTCAAAATAATCGGTGCCATATGCCCATAAGCAATTCTTACTAGTTGAAGATATTAAAAGTAACACCAAGTTATATCTTGACGAACCTTCCTTCAGCAATGATTCTGGAACATCACATTTGGAACCAAAACTATTTTGGCGAGTGGTAAGAGTTTCTTTAGTTTGAGAATCAAAAGCGGGGTTGTCAATCAGAGCATTGACAAAGACCCATAAATGATTCTTCACATTGTGCGCTTTGACGTTGGCATCCTTTTTCTTCTTGTTAACTTTGTTCATCACATAATTTGTGATTTGATTGGTAATGTAATCAACATGAGTTCCACCCTTGATTGTATTAATAGAGTTTACAAAACTGACCTGTAAAAAACAACTCCAATTCCAATTCAGATTCAAATTACAAGCAAAAAAAAAAAATATATTAACAACAATAATGAAATAACATGCTTCTTTACTTGATAAGTTTTCCAATTACCTGTTGAAATTGTCCATCACTTAAACTCACACAGATTTCCCACCTCTCACCTATTTTTGCATGCATCCTAACAATATGAAGAAAAAAACAGACAAATGAGAATGGTTGAAATACAAAGATCATAATAATTCTCAAACCGTGCTTCAGAAGCAGAACCTTGGAAGGGGTACTGGTCTGGATTTCTCAGCTGATTTCAGATAGAGATCCGCATAATCACGGAACGATTTCAATCGAATCAAGCGCCCGTTAAGTTCAACCTTCACAGTCTTTCCAAGACAGCCAGCTAAGTCCACAACTCGCTTCTTCATTAAAGCAACAACATCTTCTTCCAGATAGCTCATTTTGAACTTCTCTAAATCAGGCTTAAAGGAAACCTTGGTCCAGTTCTCACCCTCTTTGCATTTTGTTATGGCCGGCTCAGACTTCTTCCCCATGTTGTTGGAAAATAGCTTTCACAGATAAAGGTTCGTTTATTTTATTTTTAATTTTTTTGCGAAAGAGTACTAAACGCTAAAAGAATTGGTTGAATACGGAATTATAAAGCTATACAGAACATGAAATATTCATCCACAGTGAAGTTAACGTAGATAAATAATGCAAGACCAAAAACATTTTACGAAACTTCATCAAAGCAAAGAAACATCAATATATTTCTCTTTAACTAATATCCCGCAACTGAAGAACCTATTCAATTCAAAGAAAGACGACCAAGCTCAATTTAGGAGATATTAAATTGAATAGACACATTGGAGATTTCGAGATTCTTAACCACAAAAATCTTGAAGTTTTTCAATTAATTAGAATTATAAATTAAAATGAAGATACATGTGCAAGAACATTGTAAAAATTTTCGAAGTTTCAAGTTCTGAAAGAAATTATTTATTAAAATCCACAATACCTGTTTGTACTTCCTCTGGCGCTTCCCATCAGCTGTCTCGATCACGAACTCTGTCGAGAATATATTGGTAAGCTTCGCACCATATCCATTGCGACCACCGGTCGTCTTCTTCACGTTATCGTCATAGTTACTGCTAGTTAGCAAATGCCCAAATATCAGTTCAGGCACATACACATTCTCCTCCTGATGGATCTCCACAGGAACACCATCTCCATTGTTGTACACGCTAATCAAGTTCTGCTCAACATCGATCAGAACCTTGAGGGAATCCATCGACGGATCCCTCTGTTTGTTATCGGCTGCGTTAACCAAGATCTCATCAAAGATCTTGTATAGACCCGGGACGTAGGTCACAGGGCGATTGACCATCTCATCGTTCTCGTAGACCCAGAGGGTCTGAGTGTGTTTCTCGATGGAACCAACGTAGGTATCAGGCCTGAGAAGGATGTGCTCGAGCTGACTCTTTTTCTGGTACATCTCCTCGATCGTTTTCCCAGTACCTGCCATTGCCGTTGTTCCGATGTTGGCATTGTTGCTTGTCTGCAAAGGGCGACTCGTTTTCCCTTCCATGGCGATTGATTCAGAATGAAGGTATTGGAGATTTGAGCGAAGAGCGTCGAACAGACACAGAGGCAGTGTCTGAAAGATCTCTGGAGAGAGCAAGCGAGAGATTCAAAACCCCCGTAAAGGTTAAGAAAATGGAATATATGTGAGGGTTTAAACTGAAGTGACCAACGGTCATGTCCTCTGACGAATTTTGAATTTGAATTTGAACTTCGAGCGGGACTATTGCATTTTGAATGCGGAGGATTTGCCGGCATCCAACGGATGTGATATCATGATACGTGTGTTGGCAAAAAGAAAAAAGAACAAGCAAACAAGCAAAAGTTGGCCTTTTATGGGCCAAGCATTGGGCCTATGATTTCTTTTGATGAGGATTTAGGAAGGATAGTTGCATAATCCGTAAATGCAAAAACATTTTATGGTAAAAATATTGCATAACCATTTGATGGTTATTGGGAAAATTGGAAAAAGGACCTAATCATAAAATTAATTGTGGGGAAGGACTTGCTTTCCGGGAAATGATTTAGAAATTCCATGAGAGGAATTAAGCTAGAACATGAATTTACGAAATTATCCCTAGAAGAGTAATTTATTTAACATAAAGAGGTATTGATTCACTCCACTCAACCAATCATATTTTAACACATTATCTTATTTTTAAAATTAAAATATTTGTTTAATAAAAGTTACAATGGGTTTATTTCTCATAAATAGGTCCAAGAGTAGTATTTTGCAACCATTCTTCTACATTTTTTGTGCATCTTAAATGTTTTTTTGGTAGATATAACTAAACATTTTAAAATAATAAGAATGTGATTTTGTTGTACTAATCCATGATTATCATATAACTTCGTCATTTGCAAGTGTTCTTCCTTAGTATGTGGCTTGCCTTTACATCCTTGTTGATGTATTATTTAAACATTATTTTACAATTATTTAAATAGTTATTGTAGAAGAAGATGGGAGGGAAAATTGTTAAAAGAAATCCCCATTGAAATTTTGATTGTGTGTGTTTAATTTTTCTAAAATTTAGCTTTAGACAAAATTTTAATTTTGAGACATACATTTATATTTGTTCAAAAGGGTTTTTAGATTAAATTATAGTTTAAAATTAAAGTTTCAGATAAATTGGTCAGAGTAACTAATAGAACAGTAAAGAGCTTATAGACTAATCAATTACTATATTATCTATACTTTTTCTTACACCCTCTCTCATTTCTCCTACTTTTTCTTATACTCTCTCTCCTCTATCCTTTCTTTTCTACACTCTCTTTTTTCTCCTTACTTTTATACAGTATCTCTTATCTCTCATTTCTCATTTCTCATCTCTCCTCTCTCCTATATTTAATAATTATACCATTTTTTATAATTTAATAATAATAAAATTACTTTTAAAAATAACTATCCAAACACTTATTTATTTAAAATCACTTTTTTTCATAAACTCTTCTCCAAAAACCTTTTTCTAAAAGCTATAAAAAAATTCTTTTTTTTCATAAGCTATTTTTTAAACTCTTATCTAAATAGGCTCGTTAGCTAAAAGTACTTAAAATTTGTTCAAAAATATGATATTTCAGTGTAACTTTTTTTCAACAATATACATAGTATCTTTAATTATATATAAATATTTTTCATTTTGAAGACTTTTGAATATAGTTAAGATAAATTGCACATATTTTTTTTTTTAAAAAAAAAGCTATATCAGCTCAAAATCAGTTACATATTTTCTATTTCAAAGGAAAAATGAAAAATATTTGCATAAGTAAAAATATATTACATACAATCGTACGAGTTTCACTTGCTGAAGATAAATTATACCCATTAGTACTTAAATCAATTTTAAGTAACTTTAAACAATAAAACTTTTAATAAGGAATTTTTCAGCCATTTTTTCAAAATAGAATAAGTTGTATTTTAAAGAGATTAATAATTATTAATTAAAACTGGAAAATACTTGAAAGTAGAGTCACTTGCCAGTTCCTCCTCCACATCCAAAATCTTTTCTCATATTTTTATTGCCTCCTCACATGGCACCATATATATTATCATAAAGCTAACTAATAACTGAGAATCATCAAAATAAAAAAGAAATAAAATAAAAACCTTAACTAAGAAGCCCTAGTGGGGGTGATCTTGGAACTTTCCAATGTTGTTTGTTTCATATCAATTTTCGTACTTAAAAGTGCCTCAAAAACTAGACAAGATTGAATCAGAGTTTAAAACAACTAAAAGAAATCAAATTATAAAACCCATGACAGCGGCAACTTGCAAGAACTCCGGCCGAAAGAAAATCACAAAGGAAAAGAGACTAATAAGAGGCAAACTGAGGACATGTTTAGATTAATTTTTGGAGAATAAATTTTAGAAATAATAGATTTTGAAAAAAATAAATTTTAAAATTAGAGATATTTAGATTATTAGTAGTAGAATCATTTTTTATATTGTTAAATTATTAAAAAATGTATGATTTAATTAAAAGTATGAGAGATGAGAAATAGTAGAAAAGATAGAGGGGAGAGTGTAGAGAGAAGATAGGGTGGAGAAGAGAGAGGAGAGAGAATAAAAAGTGTAAGAAAAAGTATGGGTAACATAATAATTAGATAGTCTATAAGCTCTTTTACTATTTTAAAAATTAGTTTCAGTAGCTTATTTAAAACCATGATTTTGACCAAAATTACTTCTAGATAAATATGACTATTTGATTAAAATTTTTTTAAACTAAAATTTTACCTAAAAAGACTTTTCAAACCTAACTTTCAAACATACACTAAGTGTAAATTATTTCGTGTTTATTCATTCATTACAAGATTATTCGAGAATAATTAATTACAATGAATGAAATAATAAATATGGGAATTTGGCTAATTAATTATAATTAACATATAACACATAAAATTTATAGCAAATTCTTTGTAAGTTCATAATAGCTGATATATTTTTTAAAATCCAAAGCATATGACCACCTATTTATTTATTATTATTTTTTAAAAAAATATGATGTTACTTGAACAAGGTCTACATGCTTTATCCCACATTAGCAAATATTTTTTTCTAAACAAACAAAAAAGAAAAGCAAAAGGGAAGCATAATGGTTGATTCAGATTCCAGATAATGGCGATGACCACACTGTCCAAATTCCACAACAAGATATGTAAGAAGCTTCAAAGAACAAGCTCAAGTCATCAAATCAAAGTCAGTCACAACCTTTAAGATTAGGAATTAATTAAATTAATTCTGATATTTTGCTTTTCACCAGACTGGCATAGAAATAAGCTGAGCCTTCACCAGAACTTCCGTAGAATGTTGAATTGTCCCATAAACTATATTTTATTTAAGCAAACAATCAATTCTCTACGGAAGATTGAAAAAATTAGTTAAATTAATTATTTATAAAAAATATCTATTAATTTTTCTAAAATACAATCTTTAATCATTTATACTGGAACTATCCATGATAAAAAAAATTAAAATTTAAAGAGATAAAGTAAATTGGGGTATGTTAACAAAAATTGATTCAACTGATAAGAAGTTAGCTCATAGCTCACAAGGTCGTGAATTTAAATTTTATTACCACTGTAAGAACTTTGTTAATGAGTAATATTTAAATACTCTTCGAATTTGGAGGTATGCTCTAACCCTAATAAACCCTTAGTACCCAACTCACTTAATCTTTACTATAAAAAAAATAGTAATTATAAGTCTTATATTTATGACTAAAGTAAATCTTCTAGCTTATTCCTACATCTAGAACTAAAGGGGGTAATTAACTTGGCACTTGGACAACACATTGCTTTCATCATAATGACATTTCTTTTTAATATAAATTTACTGTTTTCATCTTTTAATGTTCTTAAACTTCTACATACCTTTGCAGTACTCTGCACTAGTTGAGCTTAGGATAATAATATACCTTCTAATTTCATTCCATTCTCTCAATCAATACCAAAGTTCAAGACATACTGTTTTTATGAGTTTATTCATTTACTGCTATAACAAGAGGTCAGAGACTTCTCTTATGATCTTTTAGTCCTATTCTCTCATACCCAGCCTATTATGTGTACATCTGGAGGAGACATTACTATTTGATCTGGAAAAAACAAGAATTCTGAAACAACAAATATATAATAATAATAATAATAATAATGAACTTGCTGTCCCATTAGAAACAATGAAGAAACTGAAGAATTTAATTGTAAATCTCAAGCATTTAAGTTAATGGACTTAGTGAGATTCTAAGCAGAATGAGATTTAACAATGGAGCAGAACTGAAGACTTGTAGCAGAATGAATTTACTTTCTACATATATAAACTCCTATCAGTTATCCCATGTGAGAACAAGTCATTCAATTTACTGTGAGAAGCAATGTGATTGAATCCATAGAAAGTTATGTATCGACTCAAAAGTAGGGTCAATAATGGATATTTTCAGACAAAAACCCCACATGATCAGAACCACATTCAATGCAGCTGTAACATGGCATCAATGATCAAACATTATATATATATAAAATAAAAAAATAAGAATGGAACAGAGCAGCAAAACATTTCAGACTGAACTGGAATTTATGTTCGATTTTGGAGCATTCTGGGCAAACACACAGCTACTATAAATCAACTTGACATATGATATAGGATTAAATTTCAAGAGCCATATCATTTGAAGATTTACACATAGGCATGACAGGATTCTGAAACTTCAAGTGCATTAGTATTATATATATGAATGTATAAGAGAAACATATGCTTCTTTATGCAGATGTTGGGATAATGGGAACTTCAAGTGCATTCTGAACTTTTCCTTTTGACCAACCAACCTTTCAGATCATCTTCCTTTCAAAATTGATCATCAGATAAGAAGATTGGACATAAAACAATGAGATTGATATGATATGGACACTTGACACAATAAAATAGATAAGACTCTGGTGTACTATGAAATTCCAGTCATATCAATTTTCAAATATAAGGATTATGTTTAAAACATCATGTTTGCATTCTAGGAGACTTTAGGCTATATCCACTAGCGACTAACTAGAAACTACTTCTTGAGGTGTAAAGATTACTGAAATGGGTTTTGTCTCTCTCAACAAAACTTTTTCTATGAACATGACTCAGTTGAACTCAAAACATAATATTTAAAGGGCCTAGCTATCTACCAACTGTTAGGGCTTTGGTAGGTTTATATTCTTTTTACATGAATGAATCCATCATATGAACAGAAACTAAGAAAAAGAGTCTGAGTAAGATTTTTGTTATTCTTGTTTGCCCTATTTTAGCAACCAAAAAAAAAATTGAGTTGGCTGAGTGTGTCAGTGATTAGAGAGGCAGCATGCCATGTGAGATCAAGCTCAAATATTAAGGAAAACACGTGTTTTGTCAGACTTCAGAGCATGAAACCAGTGTAGCCCATCTGGTAAAGGGTAGTAATGGATCTACTTGGACAGATATCAACTCATCAATTACTATCACATGCTCAAACCAAAGTTAACAGCTAAGTAAACCAATGCTCGGTAATTTTATTCAGAGAATCTGAATGGTGAGATCTAAAATCACTATGAATGAGTGATGGAAACGTAATTCAGCTTGCATTGTTGAAACAAGTTAATAATCATGCTTATTATTTGGTATATGCTCCAGAAAATCAAGCCCTGGTTTATTAGATTCAGAGTATTTTCTGCACTCTAGCCTTCTCCTCAAACTAAAATAAGAAAATGAGTGATTAAAGAAAATGGGACTCAACTTTTAGCAAAACTGAACTGATTTCATTCAAACGAGATCAAGTAATTTACATTAATCACAGATTGACGGCACTATGAATACAAAATACCCAAAATTGTACTCTCAAGTCAGTTAATTAAGGGCCAAATTCAATTCGCCAAAACAGTAAAAACAAAGGGGCAACTTCAATATTTCTTTTTCATACACTTGCAGATTGGCCCTTTTCACCATCATCTTGAAGGACACTGTGCTTCAATAATTGTTTAATTCAACCTCATAGAACAGAACCTCATTCACAGGAGCCCTCCATTGAAGAGTTCTTCTTCTTCTTCTTTCACTCTCGTCCTTAGAAGCGATTTGATAGGACAAGATACATATACTATTCATATACAATCAAAACTTTATACCATGTCCTGTGCGAGATGCTTCGAGAATCTTTGCCTCGATGCAATTCCTCTTCCCGGCAATCACCCAATTGCGCGAATCAAAGATCCACGATTGCTGAAACATCCAAAATTGACCAAGAAAAGAAACTCTTCCAATTGTTGCGAAGCTGAAACGCGATCCAAACGCGACTCTAATCGGAAATTGAATGGTCATGCCAGCAAAGGAGCATGGTGATACAGCGGCCTAGGATGTAGAAGCGCGTCTTCTGCTGCTTGACCATCATAAAACACCGCTTACGGAGGCTCCGACGGGATTCCCGTTCAGAAGGATGGCGAGAGAATTGGGGATTTGGAGTGAAGTGAGAGACCGCCATAGCCACAACACACAGAAGAGAGAGGGAGAGAAGAATGAGAGGATGAGAGAGGAACAGTAGGATCAGATGATCGCCACAAAGCAAAGAGGCGAGCGTGGGCATATATTTATATTAGCGTCGGATGTTCGGTGGGTCCCACTTACTGATCTTCCATAAAGTCTATTCATCATTCATGGATTAATTCAGAAAATCTTGATAATTATTACCACTGTTAAGATGAAAGTACCAAGGTGTGGCTAAAAAGTTAAAAAGTAAGAAAATGATGAAAGTTCTAAATATTTATAGGATGAAATCCATGATACTAGACTAAAAAAATATATACTAATAAATATGGTACTATAGCAATCACACCTCTATAAATGTATATATTGGGAGGATTTTTATCTTCATGTCAGATAAATATTAGTTCATTTCAAAGTAATTTGGAGATATTGTAAAATATAAAAATATAAAAATATAATAGGGATAAGAAATAGATTTTATTTTATAATAAAAATAATATACCTCTTTTTATGTGAACAAAAAAAAATTCTTCCTCAATAATCCTGTAAAAAAAATTTAATTATAAAACTTTAAAAATTACTAGTATTACTTTCTTTCTTTTTTTGTGCAAAGTATGGTTTAATTTTTGAAATCATGTTGATAATAATTTTCTTAAAAAATAAAAATAAATTGTCTATACAACAAAAAATAAATTGCTTAAAATCTCACAGTGAATTGTTTCTCTAGTCACCAAAATTTTAAATCAAAAGTAATTATGATTATAAAGTTTTTCCATTATAATTTTTAATAGTAATAATTTTTTTGGCAGCCAATTAGAATTTTAGTGAGTTTGGGGCCTGTAGATGTAATATTTGCTTTTAATTAGGTGCACGAATTTCTGAATCCACGTCTTGTGGTCCCACTCGCTTACGTAAAGGCGCATTCATGCAATTTGCAGCTCATGGCCTTTTTTGATGCTAGGCTTATAGGTGTAGCTTCTCCCAAGCTTCCTATTCTGACATGCAAACCGTGTGACTTTTTTTAGGCACAAGATGTGTACAAAATTTTAACTTTTATCTATTAATTTTATAAAATATAATTTTAATTATCTAACCTTAATATTATTAATCTCAAATAATATTTTAATAATTATTATTTTTATTAAACTTAATATGTTAATATTTGAATTTTTTTATTAATATTTAAAAATTAATTATGACAATTTTTTTATTAATAAAACTAATAGTAATAGGGTTAAAAAATTTAAAAGACATCTGATAAAATTTTATATAAAATTAAATGATTAAAATTATACTGTTGAGTATTTTTTTTATTTCTCTTAAATTTATGGGTATCACTGATTTTTTTCCCAATAAATATATGTGTATGTACCAATATGAAATATTATTTTATATATTTTCTTACTAACCATATATAAGAAGATAGATAATAATTTTAAATGTTTTAAAATTATATTTTTTAATAAATCTTGATGAAATATATTAAAAATTAAAAATCACAGTAACAAAAAATATTGTATTCCTCGTTGTTTGTGAAACAATACATTTCCATATAAATTTAATATTCTCATATATTGTATTCCTCGTTGTTTGTGAAACAATACATTTCCATATAAATTTAATATTCTCATATATTAATATCTATCAAAATATGATTGAAAAGTATCATTACTATATTAACGTCAAATCATGTAAAAGCATAGTCAAATCAAAATATATATTAAATTTAATTTTTTTAAAAATTTTTGTATATGTTGTGAGATTACGGATATGCGTAAAGGAGCTTAGCTTTATATATATATATATATATATATATATATATATATTATTACATGATCATATTATAATTTATAAATAATATACATTATATTATTATACTAATTTTATGTTAAATTAAATAAATTTTAAATAGTTTAAATAATGATCTATAATAAAAATAAAAAATATAAATATTCTAAATTAAATTTGAGTTGTCTAAATCTATTGCTAAAATATAGTAGTACAAAGCAGCGAAGAAACTTGATACTTATTTATAATTTGAAGGAAGAATTAAGGAGAAGGACGAAGAAAAAATAATAATTATTAAAAAGTATCTTAAATATTATTTAAAAGGATTAAAAATTAAAATTACAATTTATAATTATTAAATTGTCCTATGTTCAAAGAGTCTTGTCAATTTTTTTCCTTTTTCTTTTCCCTTTTGACATCCTCATATACAATATTTTCATATTAAAATACTTATTTTCTCATAAATTTTATGAATTTTTTTCACATTGCATCAAAGGTTACTTGATAAATTAATTAAAATATTATTTTCACTTTAAATTACTTATGTGAGAAAAACCTATCAAAGATTATCACAATTGTTAAATCCATATTGACTTTAATTTTTTATTAAAATTTATACAATACCCATGTATCAAATTATTGAGATTAGTGGAAGAGAATGTAGGAGTATAAATAGTGGTAATTTAATAATTATATATTTTTATTTTTATTTTTAGTGTTTTTAAATAAATACACTTTTTAAGATCTTTTCAAATAATTATTATTTTTCCTTGATCCTTGTTCCTAATTCTCCTTAATTTTAAATGGCTACATTATTGTTAAGTAATGTGCATGTTAATTTTGGTATTTTGATTTTGTTATATTTCTCAAAGCTATTTTTTTTATTAAAATGTATTATAGTTCAGTGTAAATTATAACATCAAACTAAACTTACTATTTTATTTTTAACTTGGTCAAAATAATGTATAATATTCCTTACAAGTCACATGGTTTTAAATTAAAAAAACTACCTGCCACATATTTTAAAATAGTTATCATGGCGGCTCATGACAAATCTCCCAATTTAAAAATAATATATATTGAATAATAAATGTCTGAAAATGACAGACAAATAAATGAGAATTTAATTTTAAGTAATAAAAAGAGGATGAAAGATAAAATAAAGATGATAAAATTTTTTTATTAAAAAGGATAAAACTCACTTCAATTATCTTTATATTTTAAAAAAAATAATTTTTAAATTATTAATTGGTTAATACCGTCTAGTTTCTATAATAAAAAAAATGTAATGAAAACAGAAACAATGATTCTTTAGTGGTTCAAGGATTAAAAATTTAATTATGGTCAAATTCTTAAAATATGATAAAATATAGTTTTTATCCTTTAAATATATATTAAATTTTATTTTAGTATTTTAAATTTATAAAATATATCAAGTTTCTCACATTTAATTGGTCAAATTCTTCAATTTTACTGTGAGACGTCTTATTTTTTCAATATATTTATTTAATTTAAATTCATATAAATAAATAATATATATGTCAAAATGTCGAAATATAATTGGAATATAATGAATATAAATTTTTTTAATATAAATATGATCCTTGATCTTTAATAGTAGCAACAACCTTCCTTTAGCTTAGAACGAAGTTGAAGGATAGATCGCCGGCAACAATGCTTATGATCGGCATTTTGCAATTCACTGATCGAACCAGACTGCTCGAATTATATATTTTTTTTTTATAAGATACTCGAATTAGATTTGAATACATAGATAAAATAGAAGTTGAAATGAAATTTGCTTGGGCCATGACAGATTCAAAATGGAGGGAAAATGTGGTCAACAAGAAAGGGCCACAAAGTTGGTTGGTCAAAAAGACAGTGGAAAGATGATAAGGACACTACATGGACAGGGGCCGTGTATGTTATCAATTCTCTTGTTAGCTTTATTCTCTTGTCCACATTCAATTTTAAATTTTTTAACCTCATACATATTCTAAATTATTTAAAATTATTTAAATAAGATTTAAAAAATATAAAAAAAAATAAATAATTTTTAGAAAATACTTTTAAAAAACAATTTATAGAAAAAATATTTATAAATAAATGAGTGTTTAGATATTTATTACTAAAAAAATTTTTATAATTAAAAAATTATCAGATATTATTTTATTAAAAATAATATAGAATAGAGATGGTAGAAAAAAAGAGAAGAGGTAGAGAGAAGGTATAAAAAAAGGAAAGGGGTTATAAAAAAATAATATTTAAATAATCTATAAACTCTTTTACTATTCTAGAATCTAAAATCATAATTTACTTCAATTTTTTTAAATAAATATAATTATTTATTTTAAAAAAAATTAAATTAAAATTTAAATAAAAAATATTTTTAAAACTTTAGTATGGGATTCCCAAACACATACTTATTCTCAAATAATTTGATAATGGTTGAATTAGGCTTTGTTTGGTTTACCATAGGGAAGAGTAAGTTACGTTAAGTTAAGGGAGGGTAAAGAAAGGTAGGGGAAGTTAATTAATGATATTTTTTATTTAGTTCAGAAGGGGAGGGGAGAGGAGAAGGGTTAATTAAAAGTTAACAAAAATATTCTTATCTCTTTATTTAAATTTATTTATTCTTTATTTACAATATTCATATCAAAATTAATATTTTTTAATTTATAAATCTTAAATTATTTTATCTCATTTATATATATAATAAAAATAAAAAAATAAAAAAAAATAAAATTTTAACATTATTTTTTATTAATTTTATAATTATTATATATTTTAATATAATATATAAATAATTTATTATACTTATTAAGTTTTATTATAATTTATTATAATTATTATGCAATTAAAGAAAAAAATTAGATGTAAAAAAAAATAAAAAAAGATTTGAGGGTATAATTGGAATATTAAAAAATACTTAGGGGCATTTTAATTAAAAAGGGGATAAAATTTTCTTTCCCCTCCAAAAAACCCCATTTTTGGAGGGGAGGGGAAGGGACCACAAAAAGATAAAAAATCTCTCTTCCCCTCCCCTTTATTTTTCCCAACCAAACATACTTCCTCTTCTCCTTCCCTCTAAAATCCCCAATCAAACAAACTCTTAGGTAAGAATTACCTTGTAATATATATAAATCAGATTTGATAATATATATTAATATAATATTAAAATTATGTGAAATTATAAATGTCTTCTCATGTATTTTTTGAATTTTATAACTTATTGTGAACTTGTGATTTGTTGTCAATTCCGTGCTTTATCTTGTTTATTTTTCCATAATGTACTCTATTTTGATTTGGGAAAAATAATTGGGGTTGGTTTAAGGCCAAATCACTTCGTTTTCAAATTTTATTATTTTTTATTAATTTATGTCTATTGTCTAACCGACTTCCAATGTCAACAAAATTAAAATATAATTGGCTCATCAATTGAAAATATGATTTTTCCAAAACAAAATTAATTTTAAAAACAAGTTATTGATATTTTATTATTTTAAGTAAAATTTATGAAAAAAATAATATATAAACTCTTTTAATTTTACCTCATTTTTAATCATATCCCTATAATTTTTTTATCATATTCTTACAGTTTTATAGGATTTTAATTTGATTTTTATAGTTTTTTTTATCAAACTGTTATAGTTTTAACTCATTTTTAATCAGATTTATCTGGTTTATTAGGACCTGATTTAAAAATAAGTGAAATTATAAAGATTGATAAAAATAAAAAAAAATTACATGGACGTTAGGGGAAATTACGTGATCTTCCAGATTATTTTTTTCCCTAAAATTTATTATTACAATTAATTTAATACATAAATGAAACTAACAAAGAAAACTTAACATCATGCACAATTATTTCCACGAGTACCTATTTAGCTTGTCCCTGAACTATAATTTAAAAAATACTTTAATAAAAAATTAAAAAAAATAGCTATTAAATATTTAAAAAAAATTATACAATAAACTATAATTTTATATAAATTTATAAAAATAACTTTTAAGTGAAAAAAATATTTTTAAGTCATGTAATAACTATTTATTCTTATCTTTTTTTTATTTTTAATAATTTACTTATTAAAAAGTTATCTAATAATAATTATAAATATTTATTTTTTTATAATTATTTTTTAATTTTATTTTTAAAAAATATTATTTAAAATTATTGTTTTGTATAATTTTTTTATCAGAAGTCGCACCCAGACAACGTAGACAAGTCACCACCACCTCGGGTTTTATAGCTAATACTTGCTGCGACTTTGATAATACCACGTGGCACTGTTGTCTTTATTATTTGATCACGTTCTTTTTCTTTATTGAAACAAAACAAAACACATACATATTAATTAATTAATTAATTAAATTCGTATGGTGTAGGTTTGTTACGCGGCGGCTCATCTCTTTCATGGCCGACGTGTAAAGACGTTAGTTTCGTTGATAAGATTGGGTTATCTTCTGCCGACTTCCTCACCATTTCCACATATTCTTCATGCTTCCATATGCGCGTGGGAGCGCGTACACAAGTATGATATGCTTAATGAATATTTAATATAAAATATAATTAAAAAATTAATATTAATTATATATTTATTAAATTATTTTTATTAATATTTTTTATTAATAATTAAATAAAAGAAAGAGAGAGAGAGAGAGTTAAACAAGATTATTATAACATTTTATAAAAAATATATTATATTAATTATTTTTTTAATTTTTTTAATTTAATTAAATTTATTAAATACATTTTTTATTAAATATCACGTAAATATTTTTTTTTTGAATTAAGGGAGTGAACACAATATTATAAAAAGGATAAAATTCACAATCTCCTACTTATAAAATAAATATATATACTGAAAACATAACATACTATCATATTGACAATCAATATCAATATGGTACGGTAGAACACAAAGTTTGTCAAGGCTTTTAATCCATTAACACTAAACACCTTAATATTTTTTAGACATAATGTTACGGGTTTGACCCTCTATAAATATGATGGGTCCTCAAAAAAAAGAAGTAGAATATAAAATTTATACTCCTTCCTACCCATCCTTTTTATAAGAGATTTTTTTTTTCAAAGTCCCTTAGTTCTATTTATATATAAAAAAACCACCTTTTGTCTAAACTCTAAAGTATTTATTAAAATTTTTCCTTTAAACCCACGTTAAAGAGGAATATTTATTAACTAGATTAATTATTAAAAGCCATCAATCAATTCTTAAATGAGGGTATTTCTAAAACAATTTTTATTTTTAATATATTTATTAATCAATTTAACTAAATAAAATATTTAATTATAACTAATATAAGAGTTAATTGACTAATTTAGATAGATTAAGGAGTATATAATATAAATTCGTTTCGAGTAATTAGATTGGATCATAATTAATTACTCCATCTAGGCCTAAATATAAGAATTAAGTGAAGGGTTAGATTAGATCGTAAATATAAGATTTCAATTCACTTTATTGTAATAATATTATATTTTTTTAAAGTATCTCTATATGATTGCATATATTAAGTGATTATTATCAAATATAGTTTAAATGCATATGATTAAAAGGGATATTTTAGAGAAACATACACATAATCATTACAAATAACTAACTTAATTTATTTATTTAATATACCTAAATTAGTTAAGTAGATATTATATTAAGAATTAAGTTAATAATTTATTTGGCTTCTATAACATCTTCAAAAAAATAACTCGCTCTTATATTAATGATTGTGAGAGTATTAAAATGTAAATAATACGGTTAATTTAGAGTTTTTATTTAATGTTATTAATTATTCTATTTATTAGACTCCTATCACACTCATACTAACTCCACTTTATGTGCTGTAATTCATTCTATAGATTAATTTTATATTTATTAGGTTATTACCAACTATTCATATGGTCAATCATATTTAATAAAATAAAATTTGTTGTTGTTGTTACATCATAATTTTTTTGAAGAAAAATTTTAAATTTTATGTACAAATACATGGAAATTGATGTGAGGGCACTGCATATTTAGAAATTAGAAGATAAACCCACCAAACAAACAGGGTCCTTATGAAACGGAGCAGATACCACCAACTGGACAAGGAAGGCATGCCTAACGGGGGTTGAGTAGTTTTCAGTTACGAGTAGTCAAATGTTGTCTCCAAATCTTCAAAATATTAAAGGGTCCTATTATCCTGCTTCTCCTCAAAAGCTTGCACTTTTTTTCCCCAAGTAAAAGAAGCAAACACTTTCGGTTAGGCAGATTCTGAGTTAAGTGAAAGAGACTGGATTTTCTTAAATAATGTTGATAGTTTGAATTTAATGTATGTAAAAAAAAACTAAAGGTGTGCTTTGAATTAACTTTTAAAGAATAGTTTTGAAAAGAAAATAATATAAATTATTTTAATAGATAATAACTTAAAAAAAAGTAGAAAAACATTACTTCATAGAAAATTATAATTTTAGTCTTAAAACTATAGTATCGGTATAAATAATCAATTGTTGAATTTTATAAAGTATTTAAACTATTTTTTTTAAAAATTATAGTTCTAAAAAATATATAAATATGCTCTAATATTATTGTTGGTATTTACGGTTTAATTAAATTTTTATTTTTATTCTTATAATTTTAAATCTTATTTTTTCGTTCATATAATTTCTTTCATTGAAAACATTAGTCTCTATAATTCTACAAATATTTAGATATGAATTTAATGATGTTAACTTGGCTAGCCATAATAATATTTAAATTTAATTAAATAGTATTAAATAATCATCCACTTCTTAATATAAGATCTAGATAATTAATTTATAAAAATTAAAAAAAAATAATCTAATTAATTATTTATAAAAGATGTGTGTTGTTTCTTTAAAATATCTTCTTCAACAATTTATATTAGAACTAACTAATATGAAAAATATTCTTAATATATTTAATCAATATAAACTATATAAAAAAATATATAATTTTAAAAGATAAAATATATTAAAATTTTATATTTATAATTAAAATAAGTATGAGGTTCTTAAAACCTCACCCTTAAAATCAGGATTATCCTATAATCAGATTTAACAAAAAAGAGCGAACACTTTTGATTTTCCTTGGAATTGGAATGTATAAAGGACAAAAAGAAAAGAAGAAAAGAAGCAATATACATCCAACATGAACCGAACCTCAGTATATTGGTGTAAGATGCCCACTCAGATTGTCTCCTATTCACGTGTGTGAATAAGACTCCCCAAGGACAGGAGGGGACCCACTAACCATTTTGACGTTATCTAAATCTTTATGAACATCTTTTCCACCGGTGATTGGGGAGCCAATAGGCCAATAGTGATTATCATATATGATTTTTGTTTATTTTTTTAATTAATATGAAATATGAGATTGCTTGATTTTTAAGAGAGAAACATGGGATATTATTCATCAAGATAAAAATGCTAACACTTCACTTTTTTTTAGAGAATTATGTAATTGCTAGAGTAACTGCTCCCATACAAATACTTTTAGAGGAAAAAGGGTTAGGATTTAACGAAAAACTTAAAAAAAGTTATTTAGAACCTAAATTTTATATTTTTTCTCCAAACCTGCTAATCATCTATTTTCTTATAATTTAAGATAAAATATTTTAAAATATTTTGCTTCGACTTCTCCTATCTTATTTCCTAAATTTTTTAATAGAACTGAAATAACCTAAAATATTGGATATAAAAAGTAACTTCTGTTATATCAAATAAGATAAATACTTGATTCCATTTTTCCATTTCCACTTCCATGCTACTAAACATGCTCCTAGGCTGTGACGATACTAAACATTAAATCTTAGGTCCTGGAAAAATTGTAAAAAGAAAAAGAGAGAGAGAGAGAGATCCTATCAAATAAACTTCAACTAAAGAACCAGATCATCAACAAGTAGCTAAATCGGAAACCAAGAGATAATCACAAAGGCAAAGGAGTTCAGTTCATAATTAAGCACCAATAGGCAAAATGGTGACATTACTTCTTTTGGTGGTAATATTTGTCTAGCAGCATCTCGGAATACTCTCCAAAAGTAAGGGCAGCGTTTGATGCTATAAGCTGCAAAGTAGAAAGAATAAGCAAGATCTAGCCTCTAGAAACTCCAGCACACTAAATTTATATACACGAGGCAGGATGTTGAGGCTTTATGATTTGGATTTGAAAGATATATTGCACAATGTTTTCTTTATAGAAGTATTATGCATACTTTAAATACTGTCAAGTTCAAAATTTGATTAACTTATTTCAGCAATAACACATTTTATCCTATTAGGTAGAGTTTGCTATATGGATTACACGGTACTATTGTGCCCCATCAACAAATGAATCTTTCAATTTGATCAACTTATCGAAAATAAAAAATACCAAATTGGTCATATGGCTTATGTGAGAATATAATAAACTATTCATGGTTCTTCTCTTGACTGTTTAACCTTTTGAGCTGTACTTTAACATGGTATAACAAGCTTTATGAACAGTTGTTTACTGTTCCATCAATTTTAATTCTCTTAATTAAAATTATGTTTTAGCATACCATCCAATAGACTAATCCTTTGTCCTCGCTTCAAGTCCAATGGATTGTTGCCTAACAGAGCATTCTTAGAGATCATAATAAGCTATTTATGGGACTTGATAATATAAGCTCTCAGCTGAAGTGGCCCTTGGCAGATATATATTTAATTTAGATGAAAACACTCTCTGTCCAACATTCCCCCAACTTTAGTAGTTAGGGAGATCCCAAATATTGGTGGCACTTAAAATATTGTAAGTTGACAGTTGAATTCCCTGTATGAAGCATTTCATTGCCTTAACAGAGCTATGGACGTGAAAGCCTAGCTTTTAAGGTTTAATCAGTAATGGTAATTCCCAGTGTGAGGATCTTGGCTTCAAAATGCATACCTCTTTATGAATATGAACATCCTCAGGAAAATTGAGCTTTTCATCCCCGAAAAGCAAAAATGTTAATTAAGCCTGGATTCATAGTTAACCTCAACTTTGCCAAACTTTAAAGCAGGACAGAATTCAGCATGGTCAACTAAAGTAAAAAAAAGATAACTTTCGTATCTGATTATACATACCAGTCAGGTTGCATGAAGAATGCACAAGTTGAACGTTCAATACCAGAAGCCTCCTCTCCCTTAGGAGCCTAAAAGTATAAGAAATTCCATATTTAATAAGATTAGATGCTAGTAGAAAGTAAATCTAGATCTGATATGCTACAACTCGAGAGACACATGATGGTAATATATACGAAAGATATGTTGAACATTAAGGAAAAAGTTCATTTATTTATTATCCACCTGTATATATCAGAAAATTAATTTATATTATCTTATAATCAAACCGTAGCATTCCAAATCTCTATGTTTATCTTATAAGTTGGCTTAGTTAGAACATCTCATATTCAAACCATCACATCCAGGAAAGATGAAAGGGAAAAAGAAAAATGAGCTTTCAACTGAAAGACCCCAGAAAGCGTTTGTATATTAAGCATACAATAACAAAAAAACTTATCTTATTAGGTGAGATCGGCTATATAGATTGCAGAACACAATAGTACATTTAGAAAATAATAACAAAAATTGACAAATGCGAATGATAACTGGTCCAGAAGAACATTAAATGTACAAAATGAAAGACTTTTAGAAAAAAAATAATGGAAGAGAAAGATTCTGGCGTGTAATCAACAGTTAGCATGAAGAAAAAGAATCCAAAGTTGTACAAAGTGATTATGAGGCTTAGAGTTTACTTGAACACAGTGAGGTGTTGCACAAAGATAGCCTCGAGATAATATTTCAGTGATTTCACCAATTTGGCAAGCTATATCATCTTTTCCAGACACAACCTAGTGGGTAAAACATCAAATGAATACATACAATGTATTCAAGAATAATAATTCTAAGCTTCATGAGCTAAGTTTATGAAAAGAAACCTAGGAAGCTTCATTCAGTTTTCAGTTGAATATATATATATATATATATATATTGTTTTGAGTGACTTTTCAGTTGAATATTCATTTGCACTTAAAACCAAAACAAAAACTAACAACCTTTTTTTTGTTAAAAAAGAAAAAGTTAAAATTACTGGACAGATGCTTTCACAGTTTACATGAAACCATCATTCCTACTCAGAGTAGCATGCCTGTTATATATGCTTTCATCTTGCTCATCCTAAATACAAAAGGAAGAGACTACAAAAGCTTATGGAACCCTCATTACTCATGCTGAATATTATTGTTAAAAAGCTTTTACTTCTATTAGGTATTTTCTCCTATCTTTAGCCTATGTCTTAAAGCTCTTTATGCATATCAAAACCTTATTATCAGTGTTTCTTGCTATTAAAATTCCATTCCTGTTTTCTGGCCAGAAATTCCATTCCATTTAAGTAGAATGGAAAGCACATGTTTGTTGTTAACTAAATTGCAGTCATTTGTCTTTTTACCCTTCTTAAATAAAAGAAATGGTCTTATAAAAAAATTATGGATTAATGTTATTTGACATTATTGACTTTTGGAGAATCGACATTATCCATAAATCCATTAAAGAATATCGAACACTTTTATGCTCTAAGAGAAATGGACCAAGAAGAAATTTTAGATTTCAATGATGATAATTTCTTATGAATTGTAACTTGTGTTATTTCAGATGCAGGAAAGGAGTGCTTACCTTCACAACTTGGTTACTTCGTGTTCGGATATATAAGCCAGCAGTACTGTCAGGGCAAGGCACTTCCACACCGTTCTCTTAAACATCCCACAGGTCAGACCTGCAAATTAAAATTTGAATAGAAAGGGGGGAAAAGATGACACGTGAAGAACAATAATATCAGTTCTTTTCTTGACAATTTATAATGTTTCCTATGAATGTTATTATATCAACAAAAGCACGCTAGAATAAAACCTTTATGACAAAAAACATATGGCGGTCACCTGTTAGTGAACCATGGTCTGTGTGCCAACCACACCAATCAGACATGGAGCTTCCATCCAGAGTGCTGTTAAATCAAGTCCTTCACAACTTTTTTAATAATTTTATGCATACATAAACTTATAAACTATATAGTGTTGCTAAATACAAGATTAATTAAATTCAACTTTACAAATGATCCACACAAACACAAGTCACGGCCTTAACCTAATAAGGGCACCTAAAATCTTTTACTTGGCCGATCTTAGAACTCAAGGCCAATTCCCAGCTTAAAATGCTAAGTTAAAGGGAAAGAAAAGTGGGACAAAAATCCATTTTTAGGAAATCCACATGGAGCATATAAACCATTTCACATATTATTGGAGATAATCCGTGTAAAGAAATCTTTATTTGATTTCAATGTGTACAGAAATAGAAGGCTTGGGGCTCAAGAGGCCCTTGGTAGTGTATTAGTCTAAAGATGAACATATACAACTAATTGTATTACCATATTGATCACAGTGATATGCCAACATCAGCCCAACATCAAACATCAGCTTCCCAAGTGCTTTGAAAGCTACACATTCAAAACAAGTGAACATTTATTGAGTAATCATGTAACGATATGGCAAAACATAAAGATAACAAAAGGTAAAACACTTCGTTGTCACTATCTCAAATTATAGTAATTTACAAGACAAACATAAGAATAACATGCTCTTAACCAAATTTAAATGTAACATCTAGTAATCAAGGAAGACAAGGGAATAAAGAGGTTGCTCTATATTTAATATACTGAAGAGGAAATTATAAAGTAGCATGAAGAAAAGTGTCAGACTATCTGCTAGAAAGAACCACAAAAATGGATGAAGATGTATGCAAGCAAACAGCAATAGCGCTGCATGCACATACAAATGGCAAATCCAGAAAAAACAACTTATGGTCTACACTCATCAATTACATAATCATTCAAATAACATAACAGGAAATACTTCCAGTAACATTCGATAGAAAACTGCTGCACATGCAAAATTGGTTTATGTCATAACCACTTCAAGTTCTGGTAATGCATTGCTGGCCATATATTTGATCCACAGTATGATGGATACCTACAGAACATGCAAAAGCTGAGGTGATACATATGCTCACAAGCTACAAATTTGAAAGCACTTCCCATTTTGGTCATTTAGAGTTAAAAGAGGCTTTTACTGAAGTGATAAGAAAACATAATGACTCAGATGATAACTTGACATAATCATGTAACATATTGTGTTAATCGTATTTCTTAGAGAAAAATAATCACTCATTCCTAAAGTTGATAATACAGTAAAGCAAAGTTGACTCCGTATCATTCATTTTATAGATCTTGTAATAGCCAAGGGCAAGAAACAGATGAGTAAACAAAGCTCTGTTTTTATTTGCTTTTACCGTTGTATCAAAGATGCCTCTGTTATAGGCCTCTCTAGTATAGGATTTGCATAGAAAGAACCTTTTAATAGATCTACAGTTTGAGAATAAAAAAGTAGATAAAGATAAAAAGAAACCTTATTTAAGAAAAATATGGAGATAATTAATTAATTTTCTCATAAAATTGTGCATACAACCAAATACTAACAGTTACACTTTTCAAAGGTACAGGTAACATAATGTTTGAAAGAAATCACATATAATTGAATTATATTAATTTATGCAAAAAGTAGACTTTCATTCAGAAATAATGTTAACCCACACATATAGGTGTAATAATATATCTTTTATGTTGATGTCAGAAAGTTAATTTTAGAACATATTGCAGCCATTTAAAATACATATGATTTAATTCATTTTGAATCCCTATTCAAAGCCATATATTGGGGTTATTTCATGCTGAACAAAGCATGCCATCTCACTGTCAACCAAAGCTGCCTTGACATTTTCTTATCTTAGATCAAGGATTAACCCAGCAGGAAACTCAGTACTTTTCTGTGCTATGAGATCATGTAATCCCAAGTTGACCTTACAGAAAGTTTTTGTACAGGTCATCGGAGGCTTGGATAAAATTTCAACCTTTCTGGGGCAGAAGCAGTGCCCATTTTCCATATGCAATGGTAAAAGTACACCAACAAACAGAAAAGAGCTTTGTAACTTTTATTCTACTTTCAATAAGCTAAGAATTTCCTTTGATCCAATGTATATGAAAGGATGCATATGGATAAGAATGTAGGTTTGTGCCCACATATAACAAAACATGAAATGCATCAGTTGTTTCCACCTCATCAAGCATCTCTCAGAAGAATATAGTATAGACTAAGCATATTCAATTTATTTATGAAGCATCTCTCACAGAAATAAAAAATATAGGTCAATTAGTTATCCATTTCCCACAACTCACAAGTCATTTTGAAGCCTAAGACTTCAAAGCTTGTTTGAATTTCAAATATAATTTATTATATCTTACAGATGAAAAGATTTACCAGGCTTCCCAGATTCAAGCTTCTCTTTCTCATGACTCCAGCCAAAATTGTACCTGCATATGCATGGTTGATAGAAGGGGAAAATATATGATTTTCCTCCGCCAATTATCTAGAACTAAAGGTATTGAACTGATGGCACATGATAGGGATATACATGGGTGACTAAGTAGAATATATCATAAAACGTGAAAATCAAATGGTAAGAACTTCTAATAACAGAGGAAGTTACCTACTAGGAGGATCCTCAAGCTCCTCCTTCACCTTTTCTGGGAGACTAGCCAATCAGACAGAACGTATGGAAAACTTCTCAATAGCAAAATAACATGCTTCTATTAATCATCTTTTATGCTAAACTAAGGCATCCACAATGATAGTTGAAATACTATTTTGAATCACTTACCTAGGTGCATGATGCAAAAGATCAGTACGTAATGAAGAGTATCCAGGGACCTAAAGTCAATTAAAGGGTTAAATTATAGTTCATCCAGAAAACAGAAGAAAAGCATTGCCGTGAAGCTTGTTTGAGCCCACATAGAGATTTTGTTAATTTGCAGACCTTATTTTCTATCAAATCTCCAAAACCCTGTGGTATGTGCATATATACTTCTTCATCCAAGTCGCCTTGGAGAAAAGCATTATATACATCCATTTGAAATAGAACCCAATCATTCTTTACAGCAAGAGTAAGCACAGTTCTAATTGTGACCATTTTAATCACAGGAGAAAAGGTCTCAAAATAATCAATGCCCTCTTGTTGACTATATCCCTTAGCAACTAACCTAGCTTTAAATCTATCAATATTGCCATTGGAATTATATTTTACCTTGAAGACCCATCTACACCCAATTGGTGTTTTACCTTTAGGCAGGTCAACCACCTGCCATGTACCATTTTCTTCCAAAGCTTGTATCTCTTTCTGCATTGCATCAACCCATCTTAGGTCTTGGACAGCCTCTTGAAAGCTACATGGCTCAACAAAACTATCAACTTTGGATAAAAAGGCTTTATAATCAACAGAGATATTTGAATAACATAAATGTGATTCTAAGGGGTATTTTATCTTCCTTTTACCTGTGTCGGTAGGCTTTTGTGAATCTGTTACACATGCATATCCAAACAGAACCTTCTTTGAAGCCCTCATTATGCAATGATAATCTTGCATCCATGCTTGTGGCCTTCTTTCACGTACTGTCCTGCCATCGCTTGGATGGCCAATGCTTACTTCACTATTTACCTCATGAGGATTAACTACTCCTTGAACTGGTGGATGTGTGCAATATGTGGGAATATGAGTTTTTGATATCTTAATTGGTGGTGCAATAGAATCATCATACTTAGATGAGTCAAGGGTAAATGGATCAATCATGAAACCCTCATTATCTCCCCCTTGATTGATACATCTAGAGTCTCGAAAGGGAAATTTAGACTCAACGAAAATGACATGACGATTAACACACATTGATGCAGTTTGAATATTATATAATAAAAAACCTTTTTGAGTATCTAAATATCCCATAAAGACACAAGGATCTGATCGGGGACCAAATTTATCGTGATTATGCAGATTAGTAGCATATGCAAGGCAACCAAAGATTTTAATCATGGATAAATCTGGCTGGTAACCATACAAAAGCTCATATGGGGTTTTAAAGTCTAAAATACGAGATAGAGTCCTATTGATGAGAAAAGTGACAGTGGCAATGCATTCTCCCCAAAATTTTAATGGTACCCCAGATTGAAAGAAAAGACTCCGTGCAACATCTAAAAGGTGTCTGTGTTTGCGTTCAACTACTCCATTTTGTTGGGGAGTATATGGACATGTAGTTTCATGTATGACCCCTTTATTATTCAAATAAGACTTTAGTGCATGATTTACAAATTCAACCCCATTGTCAGTGAGTAATTTCTTAATTCAAGCAGAGAATTGAGTGGAAACAAAGGCAACGAAATTCTTCAAATGATAAACAACATCAATCTTATTTATCATCAAAAAGATCCATGTATATCGTGAAAAATCATCAACAATAGTGAGAAAATAACAATGACCTTTATAGATAGGTGTTCTATAGGGCCCCCAAACATCAACATGAAGTAATTCTGATAAGGTAATTCTCTCCTAATTTCTCTCTCCACAAGTATCTTGTAAAGATGAAAAAAGAAGCCGAAGAATCTCTAAAGTGCTATGAAAAACTCCTTGCTTTGTTCGGGCCCAATGGACCAATTTATAGAAAATTACAGAGCATGGAATAATTGATAAAAGACCTCCACTAGTCCTAATGCTACTGATCGTGCAACAACCGACGATCCCCTTAATTGTGTGCTTACACGATAACTAGGAATTAATAGAAACAGGACACGTAGTGGCGACAAAACAGGAAAACTAAATAACTGTCTCTGGAAGTTCTCTTGCTCTTTTGTTTTGGCGGGAATATGTCTTCAGGGGGGGTTGCTTTGGAATGCTATCACAACTGACCTCCCGGAAACACGACTTGTCCTCAAGGCGAAAGGAAGGAAATTATGCCGATATTAAATCATAATCTTCCCAAGTGGAATCTTCAAGTGGACGGGAATCCCATTGAATTAATAATTCAAGGCTGCCTGCTTTCGTCCAACGGTGGTGCAGCACCTTGTGTGGGGTAAGAAGCAGCTTAACATCCGGAGAGAGAGTGAGCGGTGTGTATTACGCTCCCAGTGGTTGTCCTATGGCGGGTCGGAGTAAAGAAACATGAAAGATTTGCTGTATTTTCGCGTCTGAGGGAAGCGCCAATTAGTAGGAGACTTGGCCAATCTTCCGAAGCACCTGATATGGGCCAAAAAATCTGGGAGAAAGTTTTGCAAATCTTCTTTTGGACAAGGTGCGTTGACGGTATGGTTGCAACCGGAGCCATGCGAAATCCCCTGGGATGAACTGCAAGTCTTGCCGTTTCTTATCTACTTGGGACTTCATTCTATTTTGAGCTTTTAACAAATTTTGGTGAATAATTTTTATCATTTCATCCCGTAACTTGAGCTGTTCTTGTAATTCAGCTACCTTAATCTCACCTTTGACATATAGAACCAAGGGTGGAGGATCACGGCCATAGACTATTTTAAAGGGGGTAGTGTTCGTTGAAACGTGAAAACTGGTATTGAAAGAATATTCCGCCCAGCAAAGGTATTTACTCCACCGTTAGGTTGATCATGAACAAAACAACGGAGATAAGTTTCAAGGCAACGATTTACTACCTCAGTTTGGCCATCTGTTTGAGGATGGTAAGCTGTACTCATCGTGAGACGAGTCTGGCAACATCTGAACAATTCTTGCCAAAAGTCACTAAGGAAAAGTGGATCCCGGTTGGAAACTATGGAGCGTGGAATGCCATGTAAGCGGACCACATCTCTGCAGAATAATTCAGCCACTGTTTTTGCCGAGTAGGGTTGAGACAAGTGCATCAAGTGGCAGTATTTACTGAGTCGATCCACGACCACAAAAATAACATCAAATCCTTTGGATTTGGGAAGACCTGTGATGAAATCCAAGGAAATGTCTTTCCAAATTCTTGATGGTACAGGGAGTGGATGTAAAAGACCTGCTGGGGCCAGTGTTGGGTATTTATTCTGCTGGCACATATAACACTGTTGAATGAATCGCTTAACGTCATGTTTCATCCCGCGCCAAAAGAATTGCTCACTTAGCCTCTTTAGTGTTTTAAGGAACCCTCCGTGGCCCCCAGTTGGAGTGGCATGAGCTTCCTCTATCAAACGAGCTCAAAGTGCTGAAAGGTTAGGAATGACTAACCTGTTATAATAATACAGTTTATCTTGCACCACTGAAAATTTAGAGAAAGAGTCTGATTGCTGTTGTAACCCCTGCATAATTTGTCTTGTTTCTGAGTCTTCAAGTAATGCTTGAGGTAGCTGCATCAATTCTTGTGCCATAGAGAAAGCAAGTTGGTAGAAGTCTGCATATTGAGGTCTTCTAGATAATGCGTCAACTGCTGTATTGTCTTTCCCTGCCTTGTAGGAAATGGAGAAATAGAAAAGGAGTCGTTTGACCAGGAGACGTTGCTGGGCAGGTGAAATGAAATGTTGATCCAGCAAAAATTGTAGGCTATAATGGTCCGTAAGCACAAAAAAATGATGGCCTAGTAGATAATGGTGCCACTTCTGTAATGTGAGTACCAACGCAAGTAATTCCCTGTCATATGCTGATTTATACCGATTAGAAAAAGAGAATCCCTTGCTAAAATACGCAATTGGGTGTCCTTCTTGTGTGAGAACCGCACCACTGCCTTCCATTGAGGCATCGCATTCCACGGTAAATAGGGTTTGGAAATTTGGTAAGTGTAGGACAGGAGTGGTAGTTAAAGCAATTTTAAACTTTTCAAAGGTCTGTCAAGCTTTGTCAGACCATACAAAAGCATCCTTCTTGGTTAAATCTGTCAGTGGGCGAGCAATGATTCCATAATCCTTAACAAACCTCTTGTAATAACCTGTCAGTCCCAAAAATCCTCTTAGTTCCGTTACTGAAGTTGGTTCTGGCCAATGAGTTACAGCATGAATCTTTTCGTGCATGACTTCTATTCCTTGTGCAATTACAATATGCCCCAAGTAATTGATGCGTGTTTTGTCTAACTCGCATTTCTTGGCATTTAAGTAAAAAGAATGCTGTTGTAAAATCTGAAAAACCACATGAAGATGTCTCATATGGCTTGTCACATTAGGACTATAAATTAAAATGTCATCAAAGAAGACAAGCACAAATTTCCGTAAATATGGACGGAATAAGTCATTCATGGCTGATTGGAAAGTGGCTGGTGCATTTGTGAGGCCAAAAGGCATAATTACAAATTCATAGTGTCCCGAATGAGTACGGAATGCAGTCTTGTGCACATCAGACGAAAATACACGGATCTGATGGTAACCAGAACGTAAATCTAGTTTAGAGAAACACACCGCGCCATGCAATTCGTCTAATAATTCATCAATATTGGGTATAGGAAACTTATCTGGAATTGTAATTTTATTGAGGCGGCGGTAATCCACGCACAATCTCCATGACCCATCATTTTTACCGACTAGCAACATCGGGCTAGCAAAAGGGCTAGAACTAGGCCGAATGAATCCACGTTCCAGTAATTTTGCTACCTGGGACTCAATTTCATCCTTTTGATAGTGTGGATACCGATATGGCCGTAAATTTGGGGGAACAGATCCTGGCAATAATGGTATTGTATGGTACAAATTTCGGGGAGGAGGTAAAGACCGTGGTTTTAAGAAGACTGTTTGAAATTTCCTGCAAATTTCTTCCAATGATCCTTCCATGGCGGCTCCATTTTCAGCTGCATTGTCAAACTACATATTTTGGAGTTGAACTGGTGGGTCTGATTGTGTAACAATTCCTTGTAACCTGAACTTTTTCCCGTTGACCCAAAATATCATAAACATTTCATTCTAGTTTGCTTGTACTGTATTTAAGGAGGCCAGCCATTTGATGCCTAGGATCAAGTCGGCATTCTTCAAGGGGAAAGGAAAAAATTGTTGTTTAATTACTAAATCTGAAATCAGTACCTCGACCTCTTCACAAACACGGTTACACTTTACATTCCTTCCGTCTCCTATCTGGACTCCAAAGGGTGTGATGGCATTCCACGGCAGGCAGAATTTGGTGACGATGGTTTTTGAAATGAAATTGTGGGTTGAGCCACTATCAACCAAAATAATCACAGTTTTTCCCTGCAACTGACCTTCCAGTTTCATGGTTGATGCCGACGATTTTCCTAATATTGCGTTAAATAAAATTTCAGCTAGGTGGGCTTCGTTATCTTCTTCTTCTAACGCTGGTGCAGAGGTGTCAAAGGGCATCATGTTGTCTTCCACTTCCAGTAATGTCAATGTGGAATTACTGCAGCAGCGTCCAGGACGAAAGGGTGCTCCACACCTGAAACAAAGCCCCTTATCTTTCCTTTGTTGCCTTGTTGGATCCCAACCATGTTGTCACCCCGTCCCTGTCCCCTGCTGCTGGGTAAATATCTGGGAAAAAGACGGAGAACCTATCTGAGCTGATGGTTTGTCATAGGCAGATGTTGGGCTAAAATGAGGATAATAATTGGGTCGGGTTTGGCCTAGGGCAGAAACAGTTTTGGGGCCACGACCCGTGCCCGTTTTCTTCTCCATTTCTAGCGCCAGGCTTGAAGCTCGATAGACAGATCTTGGTTTGTGCAATCGGACCTCCAGCCGCAGCTCCTAGCGCAATCCGTTCAAAAATACTCCCAATAAGCAGTGTTCGGGCCAGTTCACCACCCTCGCAACTCGCCTTGCCCACTCCTGAGGTATTCCGCGATGGTGCCTGTTTGTCGGATTGCACACAAGTATTCGTCGGGATTCAGAAATTCTGGCAGTCCATAATGCACATTCAAGCCTTTGACGAGCTCCTCCCAGTATACGAGGGTACGCTCTGCATTTATCCAGGAAAAAAGGTCAAGTGCATCCCCTTCCAAGTACATGGCAGTAATCTCGACCCTATCATTTTCCGGCGTCTAGTAATACCTGAAAAATTTCTCAGCTTTCAGTACCCATGCGCGCGGATCCCCTTCACTGAAACTAGGGAATTCCAGCTTTGCATATGGGAGTCGGTTCCTATCGTAGGACTCTTCCTCTTCCTCTGGCTCATCTCCCCATTGTCAGCCTGATTTCTTGTCAGAGTGCTTGCGTGATTGAATCTCTAACGAGGCTACCTTGTCCCGTAGCTCATCTAGCATGTGGAGTTTTGCAACCATAACGGTCAATAGGTCACCACCCTGCACCTGATTTCCTGCTGGATTGGTATGGCTTTCTGGATTGCTAGCCGCAGCAGAGGAGCGTGTTTTCACCATGGCTTTGATACCAAATTTGATAAGGTAATTCTCTCCTAATTCCTCTCTCCACAAGTATCTTGTAAAGATGAAAAAAGAAGTCGAAGAATCTCCAAAGTGCTCTGAAAAATTCCTTGCTTTGTTCGGGGCCAATGGGCCAATTTATAGAAAATTACAAAGCATGGAATAATTGATAAAAGACTTCCACTAGTCCTAATGCTACTGATCGTGCAACAACCAACGATCCCCTTAATTGCATGATTGCACAATAACTAGGAATTAATGGAAACAGGACACGTAGTAGCGACAAAACAGGAAAACTAAATAACTGAAAATAGAAAAACTAAATAACTGTTTCTGGAAGTTCTCTTGCTCTTTTGTTTCGGCGGGAATATGTCTTCAGGGGGGTTGCTTTGGAATGCTATCAAATTCAAAACAACGACTAGTCTTAGAAGAGCTAGAAGCAAATGGCAAGCGAGTTTGTTTAAAACGTGCACATATATCACACTTATTATGATGAACAACAGGAACTTCAGTCCTAATCAAATCTAGGTGTTTCAACTTATCTATTGGTGCATGACCTAGCCTCTTATGCCAAATATCTTAAGGAAAATTGAGAGGGGCTTGCTGTTCAACATGCATAACATTGTCAATCATCATACTTTTAGTTAGCACATACAACCTAGAATTCTTTTTACCAATCATTCTTCCCTTCCCACTTAAGGTTTCCTGCAAAAGGCAACATTCAGGATGAAATGACACTATGCAGTGCATGTCAACAGTTAAACGTGATACAAAAATAAAATTAAAACAGCAGCTAGGGGAAAAATAAACATTTCTAAGGATAATTCCATCTCCAACACATACTGTGCCAGTGTGTGTGACTACCATTGTGTCCCCATTTGGCATGGTAATCCTCCTAGAGGGGCTTACATACCTATGTGCACTATTAAGCATAGCAATACTACGAGCAACATGACAAGTCGCCCTGGAATCAATGATCCAGTCAGTCTCAAACAAGGAATTAAGTGTAGCATTTATGATACCTGAAACACGTTTATCAATTTAGTCATTAGCGGCTCCCACAACATCATCAGAAGGCTTCTTACTCAAGATCTGAAGTATCTGGTCATATTGTGCCTGGGAAATGGACCCATGTTCTGAGAGTGCAGCAATTGGTGACTGGTGTCTGGCAGGCAGTGATGGCACTCTCACACTGAGTAACCTGATTGACAGCAGCTACTGGAGTTCGTTTCCCATTAGGAGGGAAAACAACTAGATGATAGCAGGTGTCCCTCTTGTGGCCTTTTCGATGACAATAAGTACACTCATCTTGGCTTCTTCCCCAACCACGTCCTCTTCCTTGTCTCCCACCACGAGTAGCCATGGCAGTCCCTTCCAATGGGTTATTGGGAGACTAGGATGAAATTTCTCTCTGTGACTCATCTTTGGAAATCATAGAAAATGCCTGATTGAGTGACGGGAGAGGTGTTTGGAGGAGGATTTGAGTCCTCGCATGATTAAAATTATCATTCAGCCCAAGGAGGAATTGCAAAAGCCGCTGTTGTTGCAGTGCTTGGGAATATTGTTGAGTAGATGAACATTGGCATGATGGCGGGGAGTCATACTCGTCCCAAAGGTCGTAGTACATTGTAACACTCATGGTTCCTTGAATCTGAGAGGATATTGACTTATGTAGAAAGAAAATTCTAGTACCATCTGTCTTCTGAAAACGTTCTTTCAGGTCATCCCAAACCATTTGAGCACTGGCGGAGAAAACTAGTCCAGTGGAAATATGCCTTTCAATAGAATTAATTAGCCATGAAAGGACGATAGAATTACAACGATCCCATATACCTTGCAAATTAGGTGGCTGGTGTTCACGGGTACATGTTCCATCTATAAACCCCAGCTTATTTCTTCTATGAAGGGCTAATCGCATAATCCTGCTCCATATCTCATAGTTGTCAGATCCATGAAGAAGTTGTGGAACAAGAGTAACTATTTGAGTATCTGAGGGATGCAAATACAGTGGATGGGAGAAATCAATTGTTTGTGCCAATTGATCGTCCTTTCCCATTGTACAAGCTTATGTAATCAACAAGATAGAGGAAGAAATCCAAGATGTGAATAACAACAATAAAATGGTGACCTGGTTGACAGAATGATTCTTGTTACGGTGGTTATAGTTCACATAATGTGCAGAAATGTGATAGAGGGGCTTTTTCACTTTGATGTTTGATTCTTTTGCTGTGCCTATGATGACAGAAGGAAGGCGACCAAGAATCAAGAATCTTGTCTCTGGCAAGATTTCTTGCTTTGACCTAGACTAGTTTGGCCAACAGCTGTGGTTACCGGTAAAGGAACTTGCAGAGTCCTACTTACAAATCTGGTCAAATATGCTGCTGGAATTTTTGAAGGTCCTTACAAATCTTGCAAAGTCACTTTCATGACCAAGCTTCTTCTTGCTATCTTGATTGTTCTTGCGGAGCGGCAGCAATGAAAGAACTTGCTACAACCAAGCTTCTTGCAGCGATCTTGACAGAAGCTCTAATAGAGGGCTGCCATAAAAAAAAACAACGTTCTCGTCTCCTAACTAAAGAGAGCGTACGCTACACTGGAACCATCTTGGGTGTGAGAGGAAATTGACCTCTGTAACAGGCTGGACCTCAATGGGAAGGGCTGACCCAAAAACGCATCTGCTCTGGTACTATGTAAAGGAACAGAACCTGATAATAAAACACTCCTTTATTGAACAAAATGAATTGGTCAGCTTACACAGAGTACCTTCCTATCTATTTATACTATACACTTCCTAGCGCATGTGCCAGCCTGTACAATAAACCAAATCACCCATATCTACTTTACATATTAAATAATTATTATTATTTACAATTCACTAGTTTAACAAGAAGACGAAGAAAAAATTATCACAGGAGAAAACACATTATGATTTTAGCATAACACATCCATTCTTGCATTACGCATTTGTCATTTCCTCTTTTCTTTCTCTTCACTTTTGATTAGGCTAAGAGAACACGATCATGCCTAAGTGCAATCCCAACGCCAAGAATATTAATATTCCAAGTTCTTGCAATTGATTGGTGCATGCTTGACCTCTTAACCCTTTGTTGATATCACCTATTGTTATGAATTAAGCCAAGAGATCCCAACCTAAAGACTACGTCCAAGAGCATCAAGGATTGAGTACCATCCTTGGTCTCAAAGGTTAAGCAAGATGGGACATAATATTGCATACTCCTTTAAAAGTCAACATCTCACAACTTAAGCCAAGAGGAGAGCCCCAACCTAGAAGACTATCAATCTATCATGTTAGGTGGGAGAGCCTCAAGGATTGTTACCATCTTAGATCATAATGGTACCCCACAAGGGTAATAACACTGGCTAGCCCAACCCAAGAGATATATTGTTGCAGTTGGGAACACAATGCCCCAAAAATTCAATGCCAATTTATGTGCAAAGCAACACAATGAACTATATAAAAACTAATAAAATCCAACTCTTCAATCCCTCTAAGACTAGAAATATTATAGTTTATCAAGGCTGGAAATATGTATATGAAATTATGAGTAGATGATATAAAAACTAAAAAGCAACTTTGTATAGACATCTATGACCGATAGATTCGACCTCTTATCTAATCAATCTTTTATAAATTTGGGGCAAAAGACGAAATTATTCTTGTCATTTATTACTCCTGCAATAGGTTTGCAACTTGAACAATGATTTTGACAATTTTCCCTAAAATATTTATAACCCTGTAACAATGTACCACCATCACAATGCCATCATTGACAATTTGTCTCAGCTCACCCTCTCGTCAGTCTCCTCTCCTAGCCTCGTCGTCGAAGTCACACTCTAGCTTGCCGTCAACGCCACCAATCAAAGCTCCTAGTTTGTCGTCGAAGTCATACTTGAGGACCCTTTCGCATATCGAGGTCCTAGTTTGTCATCGATGTCGCCGCTCCAACTCGTCGTTCGATCTGGCTCGCTGCACTGTTGCTATCTCTGTCTGCCGTTATGCCTTGTTGCCTTCGTCATCCTGCTCTGCCAGCGCTTCTTCCTACTACTTCTGTGCTTATCGTCGACAGAACAGAAGGGTGGAGGATGGGTGAATAGGAGATGAATTATGATGGCTTGGGGTGACGATAAGTAGTAAATCTCATTATTCAAGTTGTCAAAATTGTTACTCAAGTCGTAAATCCTATTGCAGGAGTTATAAATACCAAAGCAATTACTTGCAACTTAGTTGGTATTGAGAGTAGTAAATCTCATTGCTCAAGTTGTCAAAATCATTATTCAAGTTGTAAATTCCATTGCAGAAGTAGTTGCATATAATAGTTTATGGGTTTACAACTCTTGCAATAGCATTTACAACATGAGC
Source organism: Leucaena leucocephala (assembly GCA_037074615.1). NCBI lineage: Eukaryota > Viridiplantae > Streptophyta > Magnoliopsida > Fabales > Fabaceae > Leucaena > Leucaena leucocephala. The sequence goes on along the minus strand of CM073543.1, from coordinate 20,409,967 downwards.
AATAGTTTTGACAACTTTCCCTAAGACATTAATAACTCTCTGTAACAACGTACTTATAAGTAATAGCTTTCGAGTTTGCAACTTCTGTAATGGGATTTACAATATGAGCAATGATTTTGACAATTTTCCCTAAGATATTTATAACTCTCTATAACAACGTACTTACAAGTAATTGTTTTTGGGTTTACAACTCCTAGAATAGGATTTATAACATGAGCAATAGTTTTGACAACTTCCTCTAAGACATTTACAACTCTCTGTAACAATATATTTGCAAGTAATTGCTTTTAGATTTGCAATTCCTATAATGGGATTTACCACTTGAGCAATAATTTTGAAATCCTCCCTGTAAGCCTCAACCTTCTTTCTTGCTCTTCTCGTCCCTAACCGCTATCGTATATTTCGCCATTCCTATGCAGACCGTTGTTGGCAAAATTGAAGTTATGCTTGCACCGAAAATTGTGTTGTGATCTTCGAGGAGGTGTCAAGGTCAGCTAGCGTGTTTGAGAGATCTGACGACATCAAGGAGCGAGAGAATGCGAGACCGTGTGGGTACACGATTGGGGATGTGGCGGTGGAGGGCAAGAGTGACGATGATGGCATGTGAAGATGTTACATTGCTATAGAGTTATAAATGTCTTAAGAGAAGTTATCAAAACTATTACTCAAATTGCAAACCCATTGTAGGAGTAATAAATGATCAAATGATAATTTTGTCTTTTGTCCCAAATTTGTAAAGGACAGATTGTACCTAATTCAGAGGTATTTTTTATCCTTTTAAAATTTAAAAGGTTTTTTATTGTCTTTTTTTCTTAAAAAAATTAATATTTTAGCCTTTATAATTAAAGAAAATCTTGTATAAATCTATTTAAAATGTCCAAATACAAAAATAGTCCTCCCAATTCAACAAATTTCAAATCAGCAAGAGGGACCAATTTGAGGTTTCTATATCTTATGACATTGCCCCTCAGGATTTTTAAGAGTAAAAAATGTCATCTTAGTTGTTGCCCTACCAGCACTGACAACTGAGCTCTAGCCGATAGCTAGACAATTTTTAGTAAATTTTGTCAATGTGAGATTTGATTTCATTGCGTTTTAAATAAGAAAAGAATAAGTCAACAGCTTTAATGGTTCGATGGCATCACTTGCACCTCTTAATATAGTGGTTGCAAGAAGGAATCCCATAGTGGATAAATTCGTGTAGGGTGTGTGTGAGTGTGAAAGTTCTTCATATGGCTAAGGGATGTTGTGTGTGATTAAAAAAAATAAATCAAAAGAATAATATACAACTATTGACCTAAAGCAAAGTTAATAGTTAAGTTGTTATTAGTAAAGTGTGTATTTGGTTAATAGCAAAATTATAGTTTTAAAAGACATTTTAACCCAAATTATGATTTTACAAAATTTTTAAATAAACAACTATTTTATTCCTATTTTTTCTGACACACTTTCTCTCCTTTTTGTGCATTCTTGTCATTCGGTCATGTCTTTTGTTGCACTTCTGTTGAAGTCTGTTGGTTTGTTGTCATGTGCTTTCATCAACTGTGGTTGGTCCGTCACAAGAGTTTCGCAGGTACATTGGTGGAGTTTTTCGCTAGTCTGTCGCTAAGAATAAAGAGGAAAAATGATAGTGAATGACGATTGTGATAGGTGGTTTGTCACCTCTCGTCATTGTATATGCTTCCTGTCGTGGCTAGTGGCCCGTCGCGTAAATGCCGATCTAGATTTGTGCTTGCCGTTAGTCAAAAGGAGAAGATGAATAGCCACAGGAGGCATACGGCTACAGGAATTTCTTTTTTAAATTTTTTCACCTCATACCTTTTCTAGTAATTTACTAATTATCAAAGTTATTTTAATAATAACTATCTAAACACTCATTTATTTAGAATAATTTTTTTTTCTATAAACTCTTCTATAAAAAAACTTGTCCAAAAGGCCTTTTAAATTACTTTTTTTTATAAATTATTTTTTAAAAATTAATCTAAATTGGGCCATAGTTAAAATTTAATATTTATTTTCTATATTATTTTGAATTATTTTATTGAGAAGTTTTAGTAGCTCACTGGTTTGGTTTGCTCAAAATTGTCTAGCCACATGGGTGCTAGTCGGTTGTTAGTGACTGGCTGAGGTGGCATGTTATTAGAAAAGTGAGAGGCAATGTAGTAAAAGCACAATATTTAGAAATTTCAAATTAGTCTCTTTGACTGATATTGGATTTCTTGAGTTGAGGGGATTGGTTTAAACATTGTTTGATTCAGTTGAAAGGAGGGTAGGTTAGATTAATTTAAGACATGGTAGAAAAAGATAGGTGAGATTAATTAATGATATTTTTTGTTTGGTTTAGAAGGGGAGATGAGTTAATTAAAAATTGACAAATATACCCTTATATCTTTATTTAAATTTATTTACTCTTTATTTACAATATTCATATTAAAATTATTATTTTTTTAATTTATTAATCTTAAATTTTTTTATCTCATTTATATATATAATAAAATTAAAAAATTAAAAAATATGATAAAAATTTAACATTATTTCTTATTAATTTTATAATTATTATATATTTTAATATAATATATAAATAATTTATTATGTTTATTAAGTTTTAGCAATTAAAAAAGTTAGGTGTGAGAAAAATAAAAAAAAAGGTTTGAGGGTATAATTGAAATATTAAAAATACATAAAAGGCAATTTGGTCAAAAAAAGGTAAAAAATTTCTCTTACCTCTAAAAATTCCCTATTTTGGAGGGGAGCTAAGGGAGAGAAGGGGGGCACATAAGGACAAAAAATCTCTCTTTCCCCTTCTTCTCTATTTTTTTCAACTAAACACACTTTCTCCTTCCTTCCCCTCCAAAATCCCCAACTAAACAATGATTTAGTATTTAGGCATTTCAAATAGATTAAATGGGATTTTTATTGAAATTTATAAAATAATTAAGTTGATCCTTCTCCGTTAATTTTTAATATTTCATTGTAAAAGATAAGCATAAAAGATGAATTTCCGTGTCCGTCATTAAAAGCAATAGCGAAAATTTGTTTCTTTTGAAAATAGTTTGTACATAAGTAAACCAAATCGATGCAAATACATTATAGTAATCTAATTTATATTTATAAAAAAACACTGTTCGCAGGCCATCAACACCTAATATGGATATAAAGTAAATAGCGCATTAAAACTTTCATATTGGCCAACAAGAGTCAGTGACACTAATTTGAATCGCGGGAAAAATAGAATTTGGGCAAGCATTGCCTACAAAATGCCATATAGCATTTCGTTAGCTTCTCTCTGTTTGAAACAAACACAGAGCAACAGAAACGAGCAATGGAGAATTCGGCAGCAATTCTTTCTCACATTTCATCTCTAAAGGACATGCTCGATCAGGTTCTTCTGCTCTTCCTCTTCACCCATTTCGATCGCTTCGTTTCTTGATGCAAAAGCTAGGATTCTATTGACTAATCCGTTGTTCAACGATTTCCTTTTGAGAACCAGGTTAATGAAGAAATCGAAGCTACTATACAGATCACGCGAGAGATAGAATCAGGAATCGTGAAATGTGAGGAAATTGAGAGCGGTTTAGCGGCAAGAGATGCGGAGTTGATGAAAACAATTTACGTGTTGCAGTTCGAGACTGTTGGATATGTCACCGTCTCTGGTAATCTTAGTTTCTGGATTTCGAGTTTAATAATTTCATTTGAATAATGGAGTGCGCTGTCTTAGCGTTTGTTCTCAAAATTCTATCAGTTTGTTTTGCGGTAATGAAATTTGATTTCTGTTGAGTTTTGATGAATGATAATATATAGACAGTCATGCCACAAAAAAATTAAACGTGATTTAGGGGAAAAGAACTCAAAACAGGCGAATCAAATATATTCCGTGGCACGTTTTAATTACTGTCTTTGATAGTTATTTTATTCAATACCTAATTTAACAATACTGATCTCATGCACGGAATGGTCATAACTCATAACTCACGGATCAGTACCACGTAAACAGAGTACATTAATTGAAGTTGTGTTGGAATCATGTAATATTATAAAGCAGATCAAAGTATACTTTTATCATAAAGTCTAGGTTGTCAAGATCGAGAAAGGGAAGGATCCCTTTTCTTATGAAAATATTGATAAATACATAAAACTACCGAAACCTTATCATACTTATTCTTCAAAAGTTTTGATAATTTTTCATAGTCCGGAGCCGCATCCAATTGGAATCAAGGTTCAGTATTTCTTCTTGAAAAAAATTGTTATAACACAAATCCCCGAGCTATTTGCTCGATACTTATCAGGACACCAAACTAAGGCACCCTTTGCGCTATTTGTTTTTTCCCCTTCATTCTTTTTAATACTTGTGTTGCTAGCATGCCCTTAGTATCCAGGTCATGCGAAAGAAAATTAGGAAGAAGAAATGTTTTCTATTTGAATTTGAGACCTAGTAAGCAACCTGATTTTATATTAAAATATCTAATTTCTCATGAAAATGCAATTTTATATTCATATTCAAGTTGCATGATTCAAATGTGCCTTAAAGACTTGCATGAAGACTGAGCAATATGTGCATACTTATGATGAAAGTGGATCGTTCCTTCCAGATATTCAATCTATTTGCTGTATCTATAAAATATTGTGGTTAATTGCTTGTCTGTATGATGTTTGCCTTGACATGCAAGAATGCATGACAAAGAAAACTCGTGCCAGATTCTAAAAGTCCTTGTATATATTTAAATTAACTGTGTGTTGTTTTTCTTGACCAGAAATTGGATAGTAATCTTATCTTTACTGTTCCAGTTTTCCTGTTCTTTGTGAGGTATTCAAAATTTCCGTTTTCATTTTCATTTTAACGTTTAGACAAGTTGAAGGCCTCTGTAAGTTCTTTGGAGAAGGAGATATGTTGTCTTAAAATGAAGCGGGCCGAGATTGTAAAAAGAATTGCTGAAAAGAGGTATTGAAAAATCGTCATATTTGTAGACGTAAATATTGATCTCTTATTTTGTTTTGGGTGTCTGTATCTCCCTTTAAAGAAGTAGGCTGAGGTGGCTGTCTTTAGGAATTATGCTATTTTGTCCAAAATGAAGTAGGCTGAGATGGGGAAGAAAATGAGTGATGACGGATTTAAAACAATTCTACATATTTGTAGATCTTGATATTGATGTCTGCTTTGTTACGGGATTTTGAATTTCTGTAATCTTTTTAAATGTCCGAAGAAGGTGGAATTATGTTAGATGGGTGCTTTCATCTTCCTAAAATGAAGATAATGTGAACTATTATGTTCTGTAAATGCCTGTTTTGAACTAACTTTGGAGCTAAAAGTTAGCTATATGCATAATATCAATTACTCCATGATACTTTGAGGAATATTGAAATTTCCAAAATAACGTGACAACTCTCAAGAAGTGGGGATCTTATATCTTTTGACATCATTTAATAAAAACTCATTCGGTCCCATTTCAGGCTAAATTATTTTTTCCAAATCAAGTGAGATAAGGCTTGTTGTTGTTGTCCATTTTGGTTTTTAGCTTATTTTTCCCTAAATCAATTGTTTCATGTGCTCATGGAACTACATACAAGAGAGAATCTCACCTATAATGTGACAATATCGTTGGAATGTTCCCTATTGCTAATGGAAATTTCCTGGTTTCATATAATATCTATGTAAATTGTTAAGTTGGCATAATCTTTTACAGTATTGCAATTTAGGTACTTATTACTGAGTGATTGGATTCTGGGCAGGGAAAATTTTACCACCATGTGCCTAGGATTTCAGGCTGACATTGACGGGAGAGAAAATTGCGAAGTAAGGACATTGTTGTCAGAGAAAGACTCACTTGAAAATGAAATTCAGCTTATGCATAAAAAACAGAGTGTTTTACAAAATTCGGTATTGGCATTTGTGGAGGAAATTCTCGAAGATCTTAATAATTCCAACTCAGGTGATATTATTTTCCTTTTATCTCTATCAATTTGCTACGTAATTGTTGACATCAGAGTCACATGAAGTAGTTCATAATCATTAATTCTCTCTTTTGATGTCTGTATCTGATTGTTTCTATGTGTGTCTGGAATCATTTCCTGGACCAATATTTGGACTATATGTTACACACAGGGCTTTGTGGGAGTTCTTTTTTATTTTCATTTGTGCTCTTATTTTAGTTCAAGTGATTTTGTCATGATTATTTTATATTTAATTGGTTCATAGTGTTACTTAATGTGGAGTACTTGAGTACTTGATAGGATGTCATCTGTAAGGAAAACAGGACAAGAGTGATTTCCTTTTTATCTTGAGAGATGTACTGCAAGTTCATAACAAGTTAACAGTAGGTTTTATACTCCAAATTGTTTGGCCTAAGTGGATGATATAAATATCAAGTTATATAGAATATATACATGAATCTCCAAGGACTTTAGGAAGCTTCTCTAATATGTGATATCAAAGTATGTACAAATTCATCTTACATTCTTAATAAAAAAAAATAATAATAAAACTTGAGCGCTACAACTACAGGTATTTACCATGGCCCAAGGTGAAAATTTAGTTTTTCTTAACTAACAAGTATTTAATAGTTGTGGCACAAGTCTGCCTTCATGGCTGGTTGCTGGAGTAAGAGTAAGTGACATGGTAGCAATGTAGCATATTACAGTGGGTCACCTTTTCCTGCAGAACTTGGAAAAACTGAATGACTATGGATGTTCATATTCATATTTTGTCAAAACTTTTATGTTCAGTTATGGAGTTCAATTTCTTGAGTATAAGATGAGTGTTGGATATAACTTCCCATGGTTTAGTCTCCTCTCCTGAATGGACAATAATGCATTGCAACCTTTCCTTCCCCTTCCTGCATTCCCTACTGCAGTGTTTGAAGTTGAGATACAGAGGAAGAACTGGGAGAATGAGAAATTGCTCAAGGATATCAATGATTTGAAGAATACACTGCTTTCAGCTATTGGGACCGATGATGATCTACCGTAAAAGCTTTCCTCAAAACTTTTGATTCATAGATCTTTAGTTTCAGACGTTAATATTGTCAAGTAGGTCATCATAGATCTTTAAGCAGGATTTAGGTCATCAGACGTTAATATTGTTGTTGAATTCCCTGTTCCTCACAGAGTGGGAGCTTTCCAGGCAACAAGCTTCTTGCAATGATGCAGCTTTTTCTGTTTGAATACAGTTGGCGCCTGGATATAATGTTTTCATAAATGTGTCCAGAGGCGGATGCCTAACTTCAGACTCCCAAGACTTTATTTCATGCCTTTTTAAAATTTGGTAGGTTGATGCAATAAATCTTTCGATTTGGTGCTTTCTGCGTGAACTATTTGGCTTTGTTTGTACTTGGAAAGAGACTTTCCCTTAATATATTTTCTGGCTCTCAACTTGATCATTTAAGTTGCTTGGGTGGGGGCCGGGTACCGCATCCCTTTTAAGCTTCTTAGCCCATTTTATTGCAGAGACTATATGTGATTGTTGTGTCACTACCCATTCTAGTTTGGGGTCCATTGGTTATTACTCCAGGGCCTAGGAGGAACAAGGAGGTTATTGATAAATGATAAATCTATAAATCAAAATCACTGAACAGTTAGCCTTGGCTGCAATTGTAAGGTTATAGAACTCAAGTAAGCTTAGCATACCCCTCCATTAATCTTGTGCATTCAAGCTTGTTACTCAGGAATGGGCTTTAACTTTTTAAATTGAATGATTTGGTCGCTTGAGCTGGCCTTGAACAAGTAAAAAAATTCTTAGTCAATTGAATTCCAATTGTATTGTAGTTGGAATGTCTCTCTATTTGTTTATTTATTTTCTTACATTACCCGTAGTTGAACCTACGATCATAATGTGTAAGACATTTTTGCATGGTGAGTCATTAGTATCTAGTTTCACTGGTATGTCAAAATTGAGTGCAGCATGTGAGCGATTGGGATATTGGGACAATTTAGTAGTGCATGTTTGAATGTTTGTTGGAAAAATGATTTTGCAACTTTCAATATAAATTTACTTTTACATTAATTTGGTCAAAATCACATGTTATTAGTAGGGCAAACATATAATTGCGCTGCGTGGCAAGAATGAAATAATAATAAGCCTCGTTTGATTGCTGATATAATATTCAGATAAAAAACACTTTATGTATAGAATTATTTTCTTATTTCTATTGTATTTTATTGTCAAACCTGTTTTTCATGGCCATGCTGCTAATTCATTTAAACTGTTGCAGGAACAGGGCAAGAGACGATGATGTGAATGGTCGGTCTCGGCCTAAAAAAATATGGCTTCAATCTGTTTTACGGTGATTGCAAGAAAAAGGGATAAGAATACAAAAGATGCTGTATTAGTCAATTCCATCCCAAATCATTGTAAAGTGATCACATGGCAGCCCTACAAGTTACTAATGCATAAATGGTTGCTTCTAAAGCAAGACTCGAACTCAAAAGAAGGAAAACAACATGAAGCTCCCTCACAGCCAAGTTAAGTAGCCTGTGGTTTACAAAATTTAAACTTATAAATTGAATCATAACAAAAAAACAATAGTAATAATACTGAATTTTATTCCTCCAGAGTAAAAAATTGCAATTGAATAATTAATGATAAAAATTTTAAAAATTATTCTTTTACATGTATTTAATTCTAAATTGTTCTTCATCTCTGATGAGATAAAATTTCTTATTGTTGTTAATTATAGAGTGGTCTCAAATCTTATTTTTAACCACTTAAATATTGAGTGTAGTTCAGAATTTTACTTTTTTTAATTTTTGTGTCTACTTGGTCAGTTAATCCTGTTAAAAAATTTAATTTTATCGTACACTTAAATTCACATATTGTATATGGTTAAGAACTCTAATGACTAAAAATTAAACCAAATTCAATAAGGTTGTCTACTGTATTACAGACAGGGATCGGGCCCTTCACGTGAACATCACGTGCGGAGATCGATTTAGCACCAGGCAGCCGTCTTATCTATTTAATTGGGCGAACAAGATCAGCTGGAGTCCTTTTCTTTTATAGAAAAGAAAGAAGGGGTTTGAATTTTGAGCCACGAGTAGGTAAGTTTAATAATATTCTGTCTCTGCTATTCTCCATTTTCATGCTTCCTTCCATCACTTGTCCCCCTTTCATATATATCAGCCATATATTTGATCTGAACTAAATTGGGGGAAATAGCTTACATAATAATTTAAAATTAGAACAAATAATTCTCTAATAGTTTGGGACGTGCACGAGCACTAACACAATATGTGAAGAAGGCACAGTCTGGAACTATGTACTATGAATGGATGGACAGAAGAGTAAGACCATTATGATGGGATAATTTGCTTTATGCCTTCATGCAACTCATCTCATGTCACATGCAGTAATTAGATAATTAATTTATAAGAATTAAAAAAATTAATTAAATTAATTGTTTGTATAAAATGTTTTAGTTTACTTAGGGTCTGTATTGTATGAGAGAAATGGAGGGGAGGGAACCAAGGAAAAATTTTAATAAGTTCAATTTAAAAAAAAAATAGGAGAAATAAGGGTTAAAAATTTTTAATTAAGTTTTTTTACTCTTATCTTATATCTTCTCTTTATTAAAATTTTACAACTCTGCTTATCTATTTTTAAATTGAATTTATTAAATTTTGTATCCTCCTCTTGTCTCCCTTCTATTTTCCTGATACCAACATATCATTAAATTATACTTTTTAATTATTTATATTAGAAATTAATCTATTGATAAAAATTACCTTAATATGTAGATAAAGTTTAGGAAAAGAAATTATAAATTTAAAAGATAAAGTGTATTGATTATTATATTTAAAATCAAAATAAATTTTAATAATTTGCTTTGTGCCTTTATAAAATACTCCAGTAAGAATTAGATAATTAATTTGTAAGAATTAAAAAATTAATTAAATTAATTATTTATATAAAAAATTATTTTAATATGTATAATTAATAAAAAAAATATAGATAAATTAATTATAAATTTAAAAGATCATGTTGACTGATATTTTATTATATTTAGAATTAAAGCAAATATTTGTAGTGAGTACAAAAATTTAATTATGTGTTTATATATAAAGGAGATTTAGTAAATTGTGTTTGATTCATTAATTCTGGCCAAAATAAAACTAATTATGGTGGATTCATATGAAGCTTCTGATTCATCATTAGTCATTATCGGTACTAAACAAGTATTTCGTTCAAGCATCTCCTAGATTAGATACCTTCAGAAAAGTTATTCTTGATAATTATTTATCACGAGTTGTAAGCTTCTAAATATAAGTACAGTATATTCAATATTTCAGTTTTTTGTCAGTTTCCACCATTAAAATATTGAAATCTCTCCCCCCAAAAATAATGTAACTCTCAGTTTCGTGGTTCATTATTAATTGATTTTCCTTTTATTTTATTTAATATTCAAAAGTTTGTATAAAACTTTAGTAACTTTGCCCAATAACATTAAAAAATTCTAATTAAAAAGGGATATAAAATTTTGTTAGTGAGTCAATCATATTAAAATTATTATCTATATCACTGTCACTATAAGACGTAAAATTTGTAACAAGTCACAATGTTTTATAAGTTATAAATAGATTAGCTATTTTAAAATGCAAGACACAGATTAACCTTCAGCTGGAAAATAACGGTTTAGCTTAATTTAATGAATCTTTAGGCTCTTGTTTTCCTACTCGCATAGTTGCATATATGTTTTGGCTAATCTGACTTCCATGCATTAACAAATAATGACACAGAAAATTTCCATCGATTTTAAAAGAGGGATCAGTTGAATCTATTGATTAAAAAAACAAAATAGGGATTGAAACTGCTTCCTTTATCATTGAACGGCTTGAGAAATTCAACAGCTTAAAATTATTTTTTGTTATTTTTTATTAAAAAGGAAAAATTTCACAAAAATACCGCTTAAATTTTAAAATCTTAAATCTATTTTTTTTTCTATATTTTAATAATAACTATTAGTTATATTTAATAAGTAAATAACAACATTTTTTTTAAGAATTTTAAATTTTAAAATTCAAGTAGTATTTGTGGGATTTTTCAGAAATCTACATATAGCCTTCTATTACATCAAATGCCGAAAGTGTTGAAAGCTTCTTTATTTATTTTGAATTTCTAGCCACTAGGAATTAATAAACCTCAACCACTAAGCACTAAGCCAATTATTTTACTTTGGGCCAGGCCATTTCCGGATAAAAACTTCATAAAAGATTTACAAGTGTCAATAAGATATTAATAGTCTTTTATTATATATTAATAATTATCTGATAAATTCGGTGGCCTTTTTTATGCCCAGTTGCTTAGAAGATAAATTCCCTAGCATGATTATAATAAACATTGATCCCACAACTGTTTGTTTAATTAATATTATAATAATAGTTTATGAAATGCTTCATGTGGGATTTTAAACTGAGGAAAAAGTTTGAATGTGTATGTGAACTATGAAAATCACATTAGAAACTCTATATATGAATAAACACAATAAGACATAGAATCAACCCAAAATAAGTGGATGGCATCATGAGGGGTAATTAATTGAGTTAATGAGTTTCAATAGATAAAAGACTCAACATCTTTTCTTCAGAAGACTTACAATATGTTTTTAATAAGCATAAAATATATAAATCTGAGTCTAATTTTCTGCTGACATAAATTCTGATTGAACTATTAACTCTCCCAGAATTCAATTCATTAATCCATGGCAAAAAAGAGAAGAATTCATTAATCTAACTATATATGAGCTTGGGTTAATGGTTTATTATCTTTTTAACTCTCTTTTCTTTTTGGCTTATACTTTTTAACCTGTTAATTGTTTGCCACATTATGAGGAAAGACATCTAAAAGGAAAGCAAATATTATAATTATGTGTTAATGTGTCTCATAAAAATTAATATTATAGAAAGGATGTTTACTTATATTTTCAACAAAGATTAAACAAAGCATTCAAGCTGCCATGAGTTTGTTTGAGGAGTCTGACTCACATAGAGTTCCATAGGACAACAATTGGAATACAAGTGCCTCTCATGAGTGAGAATCCTGCCATTCCATAAACTGGGTCCTTACCCTACCGTTCAGCACTTAGAGTATACTTTTAAGGACAAAAGTGAAGTTCATATATACTTCACCACTTATTATTACTTTATTAGAATGTTATTTTTCCTTTTGACTTTTCACCATGCTATAGTTATTCATTCTTAATTACTGCACGTACTAAAATCACAAATATTATGAGGTTATGAAAGTTTTCCCTTGAAAAACCCAATTATTAATTTTTTTATATATAGAGAGCTTTATGAAGTGTGTTTTGTATGGATTTGAACATTCCTTTCTTTTCTTTTTTATAGAATTGTTTCTCTGCCAGTAAAGTCTTGGGACCCAAAGTGTAAGCTTGCTTGGTGAGTGTACTGGGACATATCATATGATCCACCACAAGCCCCACGTTTGGTTCCTTTATTAGCGACCAAAGATGACCATCACCATTAGGACCACCACAACCTCTTGTCTTTCTTCCCCACCACTATATAATACCTTCCTTCTCTTCTCTCTCTTTTCATGCACTTCAATCAATCATCACCTCACAAAAGCAAGAAAAAAAAAAGCCCCATCTTTCTTCTTGCTCCTTTCATATTAGAAAAGGGAGGAGAGAAAAAAAGGCCCTAATAGTACTGTGTTATAAAGTTTTTGATATCAGGAAGGAAGTGAAGAAAAAGCCCACTACTTCTCAAAGTATTAGAGGATGAAATTCATAGGAAGAGATCAAAGTATTGGAGTTTCTAAAAGAAGGGTTTTGGGCAAAAGAGTTGGGGCTCTTCTCAGAGAAGGTAGGGGTAGGTTTTATATATTCAGAAGGTGTATTATATTTCTTCTTTGCTCCCATGATTAGTTTGTGTGTGTGTGTGTATATATCTTGTAAGTGAAGATGGAAGGGAATGAAGTATAAACCTATAAGCCTGGGTTTAATTTCTTTATCCTCCTCTACTTGTTTGTTTCCGAAATAGGAGAAGAATGTAAAGAAAAAGCAAAGAGTTCTATATGCATATCTTCTTTAACTTCATGTCATAATTATTTTTCTTATCATTCTTTCTTTCTTTCTATTTTTCTTATCATTCTTTCTCTCTCTCTCTCTCTGATCTGATCAAAGGAGCTCCTTGGACAATTACAAAGCTATAATTCGATCATTTATCAGACTTATGTGTTTGTGCGAGCGTTGTGTCTGGGAAGTATTACAGAATTCAAAAGAGTTCTTCTGTAATTAATCTGTATATATGTTGTAATCATCCTGTGAAACAAATGGAAAGAAAAGCTAACAATTTGTTCATAGTTTGTCTAAACTCACTTGTGAATAGTTATTAGATTACTCTCTCTCTCTCTCTCTTGCACAAAAAAAAAAAAGTTCAGCTATAGTTATGAATCTTTTTTCTCACTGTGGGTACTTGGGAGTATGGAAGTGCCTATATATCGTAGTTAGAGTTCCATGTCTCTATCTGATCTTATCTAACGATATTCTCTATTCAATTCAGAAACTCCTCCACACACACACACACACACACACACACACACACACACACACACACACATATGATGATCGACTTTTGGAAATTATTTTAGAGTAATATTATTTCAGGACTAGAAATTTATAGCAGGTGTTTTATGGGAAAACTGTAAATTAACTATAATATATTAGAGAATATAACTTGTAAGAACAGGCTACACTCTATCAGTATGCATGGGCGGCTGGATCTTCAGATCTATATTGACATGGCAGCATGGTCCTTAATTTCTCTTTAATATTTTCTTTTAAAGAAAATAAGAAACAAAGTAGATTGCAATAAATATAACTAATATTTTTTAAATGGGTCTTCTCAGTTTTCCTTCTCAAGAAAAACCTTAAGGCATTGTTTGCTATGAGGAATTTGAAGGGAAGGGGAGAGGAAGGGAGGGATTTTGCTCCCCTCCCCTTGTTTGGCTCCATAAAATATTTAGGAGGGGAGGAAATTTTTTTTTAAATTTTCCCTCCCCTCCCCAACTTTATCTCCCCTCCAAATTTGGGGAAATTTAGAGGGGAGGTATAAAATTATTATTTTATAATATTAATATACCCATAATTTTTTTAATATCATAATATTATCCCTATATTATATTTTATTAAAATATTCTATAAAATAAATTTATTTATATAAAAATATTTTTCCTCATTTTCCTTTCTGAACCAAATAAAATAATATAAAAATCCCTCCCCTCCCCTCCTCTCCCTTAATCTTAATTCAAATAAGGTAATAATAAAATCCTTTTCCTTCCCTTTCCTTCTATTAAAATCCTTCCTCTCCCCTCTATTGAGCCAAACATAGCCTAAAAGCAAGGGATTGAAACTGGTATAAATTGTGTTGCCCATGCTTTTCAAAACACTGAAACAGTTCAACAGAAGAAGAAGAATAATAGCTTTTAGTTTGTTCATGATTTTTTGCTCTTTTTTAATCCTAGCTTTCTGTTGAGTCCACAGCTTGAAAGTCTAAAGCCTACACACACACACGCCCGCATGTACGGAAAGGAAGCACTGAAACTAAATTTTACTATTGTATTTACCCAAGAATGTACAGTTCCCATATATTTTTAATATAAAAATTAAATAATTAATTTATGACCTAATGTATAGTTTCCATATATTTTTAATATAAGAATTAAATAATTAATTTTTTAATATTAAAAAAAATAATTAAATTAATTATTTATAATAAATATGTGTTAATTATTCTAACATATCATCTTTAATGATATATATTGGAACTGTCTTTAATATAAATTCCTTTAATATGTGCAATCAATAGAGATATTTTATGAAAAATTATAAATTTAATTGATAAAATGGATTGGGGTCTTATATATAAGATCAAAATAAATCTATTGTTTAACTCTTATATTAAATAATTAAAATATTATATTGTAATCATAAAAAATAATATTTGTTCAAGAGGACCGATAATGAATGATCATGAACTGTAAAATTGAATGCTTATGTATGAATATTGATATATATATATATATATATATATATATATATATGGTTGTGCTATATATCCCCAAAAGAACACATTTAGGGAAATGAGATTGTAGTTCCTTACTGTGAAATTAATTTAATGGCAATTAGGTCTTTAAAATATTTGCTAAACATTAAGTTGTAGATATCAATTCAAGAGGTTATAAATATGGGAATTTTGATGGTTTAATCAATTTTTTTAACCTTAACTAATATTTAATTGAAATTTGTTTGTGTTTGATTTAAAAATGTATAAATATATCATTTTACTTGATATATATTAACTAATTTTAAAATAGAATTGAATATGATACTAAAATTTAATATTATCTTATATATAAATTAAGAGGAAGCTGTATAAAAAAATATGATTCAGACCCGTCATTTCATGGCAATGCTACAACTAAACTTGTGATGGCAATTTCAAATTTTTAATAATTCGTGGACATAGCAGTGCACCGAATTAATATTGCATAAAGAAAATATAGTGAACTCCTTTAGAAAACTATTACTATTATATGATGTGGAATTATCATTACACTCTTTTAGCTCTCAAGAATATGATAATACTATTTTATTATAGTTATAATTATGGTATTTAGAGATATATTTTAATTTTTCGGTATGTAAATTTATATTTGAAAGTAATTAATAGCTTACTCTGTCTAACTTTAGTATCACCTAGGATAAAGGAATACTTTACTCTACTTTTAGATAGTGGGTGACTAACTCTTTTCTAAAAATTTTTATACCAAAAAAAATTTCTCAAGAGGACCCAAAAAGAGCCTATTTAATTTTTTTTTTCTATACATGATTTTAAGAGTATTAATATAGAGTTTGAAAAATAAATTTAAAATAATAAGAGATATTGTTACTTAAGACATTAAATTATTAAATGGCTATCTTTTCTATGCATATATATCATCATATTGAAGATAATTATATTCAAAATATTATCAAATGTTAAATATGGGTATATCTCACAATAAAAAAGTATAATCTTAGTTCACCATATTGTAACTTGTAAGGGACTAAACCCTTCTGCTAGAGTTAAACTAAATCTCTATTAATATAAAATATCTATTTTTATATGACTGTATTAGATTTAAGTATTATCAAACTCAATTAAATATAATTTTTCTAAAAATATTTTTTAGATTAACATTTTATATGATTAATCTAAAATAGCAAGACATTAGCTATATGATTAATTTATATTTATATACAAATATTTGATCATAAATAACCTGATATTCAAAAATCACATCAAATTCCAATTAAAATGGATTTAAGGCGAGTTAAGCCCTATAAGAGAATAGCTCTCTTAAAAATTATCTTTTGCATTTATGTTTTATAGTAACTTCAACATGACGCTCCATACTCATAATATTTATATATATAATTTTGATTCTATCTTATTTAATTAGCATGTCCAATAAGTTCACGAAAATGTAAATATTTAATATGTAAATGGCCTTTTTTGTATTTTACATTAATTTGTTATATAAATGACCTTTTTTTTAATAGTCCATGGGGATAGACAATGATGTGACCAAATTTGTATTATTCAAGCATCAATTTAGTTTAATTTAATTTTCAACCTTGTTAATGACAATAATCCTAAAGTAATGACAACTTTTTTTTAAGTATAATGCTTAAAAGTCATTAATTCAAACGAAAAGTATGTACAACCGTCATAAATAAAATACATAACATCCATGCGTTCTTGACCTAGAAATGTTAAAAAGAAATAAAGAAGAAAGAACAGGAGGAGAAAAGAGAAGAACGGAGGGAAATCAAAAAGAAGGAAAGAGAGAAAGAGAGAGATAGAAGATTGAAGGAATATGTAATTTTCATGTGTCTAATATATCTTAAATCATAAGTCTCTCGCATAAGGTATATTACTATTTATATACCATGGTCACAATAACTAAGACTACACCCATAATACCTGTGACTAGTAAAAGTAATTTTCATAACAATACCCCTTAAAACAACCCTTTTCCTCAAGGGTTGAGCATTTGAAATTCAGGAAATTGTTGTTGTAAATTGTAAAGAGAAACCCAATAAGTTTCTTCTTCTGGATATCCCCTTCACTATATCAAAACTTTAGTAATAATGTGTTTCCTTTTCCTTCCTATTCTAGTAGCCAAAACCTTCTTAGGATATTGAGAATGAGGAATATTAGGATAATCAATAGGAGGATGTCTTTACTTAACCCTTGGATATGGACATAGTTTCAACAAAGACACGTGAAATATAGGATGAATTATGGATTCAGGAAGCAATTCTAATATGTCAACCACTGGCCCTACTCTTCCTATTATTTTATACAGACCATAGAACCTAGGAGCCAACTTCTTAGTACTCCTAGTTGCTGTAGAAATTTGACTGTAAGGTTATAGCTTAAGAAAAATCCACTGACCTAGCTGAAATTCACGATCAAATATTTTAACATCTACCTTTTTGTTTCATAGTATTGACAAACTCCTATCTACAACCTCAATAATAGTTGATATAGGAATATAAGGAGAGTAAACTGGAGGTTTCTGGCCATACAACAACTCATAGGGAGTCACCTTAGTAGATGTATGAAAAGTGGTATTATACCACCATTCAGCCAAGGGCACCCAAGAGCTCCACTCTTTAGGATTCTTCCAACACATATATCTCAGATATGATTTCAAACAACAATTCAACACTTCAGTCTGTCCATCACTCTGAGGATGGCATGCTGATGACAATTTATGTTCAAGTACGAAAGCCTTGACAAACTCCTTCCAGAAATTGCTAATGAAGATAGGATCCTTATCGCTTATTATTTTTGCCAGCGCACCATGAAGCTTATAAACTTGATCAAGAAAAATCTGTGCAAAGGAGAAAGCTGTGAATGGATGAGATAAAGTAATGAAATGAGCATAATTACTCATACGGTTAACTATGACCCCAAATGACCTCCTTCCCATTAGATTTAGGAAGGCCCTCTATAAAATCCATGGATATACTTTTCCAAACCTTGCTTGGAATGGGAAGAGGTTATAGTAACCCCAGAGAAGCTACAATTTCATATTTACATCGAGCACATGTGTCACATCTTTTTACATATTCCTCTACCTCCTTATGCAGATTCTTCCACCAAAATAGGCCACAAACCTTTTGATATGTTGCATTAATTCCTGAATGACTATCTTGAGCACTAGAATGGAGCCATTCAAGAATCTATTGTCTAGTGGCAGCAATATCCCCCACCATAATCTTACTATCTTTACACAAAACAAATCCATCCCAAGAAAACCTCCCCAAAATCCCATTAGCTTGTTGTTTAATATATGTTAATATGACTACCACCATCGAATCAGCTTCCCATAAACTTTTGATTAATTCCAACAACTCAGGAGAAGTAGTGTCAAGTGTCATGTGTAGAATTTGAGAGCCATGCGGCCTTGAAAGGACATTAGCTACAAAATTATCAATTCCCTTCTTGTATTGGATCTTGTAATCATACTCCATCAATTTAGCTATCCAATACATTTGAAAAGGTGTCTTAAGCTTATGTCCCAACAAGTATTTAAGATTTTGTTGGTCAATTCTGATGCTAAAACAAGATCGCTCCAAGTATTGGTGTCAATTCTCCACTGCAAGGACCACAGCCAGCAGCACCTTTTCATATATCGAAAGCTTAGCAATGCTGAGGGGCAAATGCTTTACTAAAAAAATTTAATTGGTTGTCCTTCCTACGTAAGAATAACCCCTACCCTTGCCCCACATGCATCTATCTCCACCACGAATTTCTTAGAAAAATAAGGCAAATAATAAGAGTTGAAACCAAGGTGTCCTTCAATTTTTGAAAAGAAATACTAGCTTGTTCAAACCATTGGAAAGCATGCTTATGCGTAAGGAGAGTTAAAGGACGAGTCAACCCCCCATAACCCTTAATAAACCTCCTGTAAGAACCACCTAAGCCCCAAAATCCCCTTAATTACTTTACATTATGAGGCTCTTGCCAATCTACTATAGCTTGAATCTTTTTGGGGTCTGTTGACACCTTCCTTGTTGTAATAATATGCCCAAAATACTCCACATTTTGAGCAACAAAGGTACATTTACTCTTCTTGATAAAATATTGTTAGTCATAAGAGTATTTAATACTATTGAAGGATTGTAAATGAAAATATTATCAAAAAAACACCAATACAAACTTACGAAAATAAGGTCTAAAAATATCATTCATAGCTCCCTAGAATGTAGCTGGGGCATTAGTCAACTCAAAAGGTATAACCAACCATTCATAATGGTTTGAATGAGTCTTAAAAAGCTTCCTCACAGCAATCTTCAGGTATCATTATTATCTAACGGTAACCAACCCTCAAGTCCAATTTAGTGAACCACTTAGCAGAGTGTATTTCATCAAATAAGTCCTCCATTAAGGGAATTAGATACTAATTCTTTATTTTATACTTATTTAACTCCCAATAGTCAATGCACATCCTCCAAGTCTCATCCTTCTTTTTTATTAAAACAATAGGAGCATAAAGAGGCTTTACGCCCTCCTACACTTACACCAATGACATATTATTTTTCTATCCTCTCCACCCTAGTTTTCGTGCCAAGCTCAGATCAAGGAAGTTATGGGTACTTCCATTATCAATCAAAACATATATCCCCTTCTTACCCACACTCCCTACAATTTTTATACTCTTCATAGTTTCTTGATCGTTAATGGAATGTAAAGAAAGTAGGGGAATGGAGTCATCGACGCCTTCCATACAAACAGCAGAGTAGGCAAGAACCTTACTATTTCTTTAAGGGCAATGAATTGTAACTGCATCCTCTATTTTTCTAGGCAACGGTGGTCACGTGAAAAGCTTTCTTGACAATAAAAATAAAGATTTTTGATGCGATGCTCTGCTTCCTCCTCGACAGTTAGCATCTTGATTGGCCGGACAAATCTTGCCAAGTTCTTAGGCCTAGCAACCTGTTCTCTCACCACCAATTGCATTTCACTGGTACGTAGAGGGGCCCACCTCTTAGTAATGCATACTTGTAAAGGGTCAACGAAATCATGGACATTGAGGGGCTCACCACATGTCTCCCTGTTCTTTCGTTGATAGACTTGGCATTACAATGATTCACGATAATCTCCTGAATCTGGGCGAGTCTTCGAGCTTCCACCAATATTTGGGGGTCAAACAATTGCACAGAGTCTACTATTTTATCCTTCATCAGCCACACATAAGCGTATACCAAGTAAGCCTAAGAGAGATCCAACCTTGTTCTAATCGTATCGAACCCGACATTAAATTCTGCGTCAATTCGGTCATGGTCTTCTCGTACGGTGGTCTAAATGTTTTCTTCAATAACTCAGTGTATTCTTCCCATGTGGTCAATGGTCTCCCCACTGACGCTCAATAGCCAATTGCCATTCAAAGGAATCCCCAACAAGTTTCATCGCTATGGCATCCACTTTACCATCTTCTAGGATATTTTTGATTCATAAATAACGCTTGCACTTCAGTATCCAGGAATTGATATTCTTGCTGTCATACCTTGAGAATTCCACTCGGGGTAGACGGGTCCTACACCGGTCGTTAAAGTTGTCATTATCCCTCTGGTTACTATGACGGTGCGATGCGATGTGGATGATATCGCGCATTTCCTGTGCCACCGTCTACAATTCTTATCAGAATGACCACCCTATATTTGCATTTCTTCCTAGAAGCCCAAAACAGTTTCTGCAGGTAAGCTACTTTCAACAATGTTTCCTCAACACTCTATAACTGATCGTCCATTTTCTTTGTCATTTCTTGGAGTCAGGTCGTTACCATCTAGCGTCTTGTAGTTGGAGGTTTCAGAAAGGCCGACTCTAATACCACTGATGCGTTCTTGACCCAAAAATGTTAAAAAGAAATAAAGAAGAAGAAAGAACAGGAGGAGAAAAGAGAAGAACTGAGAGAAATCGAATAGAAGGAATGATAGAATAAGAGAGATAGAGGATTAAAGGAATCTATAATTGTCACTTGTGTGATGTATCTTAAGTCATAAATCTCTCACATTAAGTATGTTACTATTTATACACCTTAGTCATAGGAATTAAGATTACACCTACAATAACCTTCACTAGTAAAAGTAATTTTCATAACATAAATCCTTTTTTTTATTATTATTTTCTGTCTCATGACAAAAATTCAGAGGGTGATAAAGAATACAAAAATTACTATTAGTACTATAAGATAGTCTAGTTAAATAATCTATTTCACTGTTATACTCCTTATGCACGTTGAGATTTAATATAATTTCTTTTTTATATTTTAATGATAAGTAAAATATGTGATCATGCATTGAGTCCTCCTCATCACATCCAAAAGGGTAGCTTGCGGATGGCTGAAGACCTCTTTCATCCCTGGGTTGTGCTATATGTACTCTACCATGTGATAGTTGTCAGTCTTAAGCTTATTTACAAGAGAAAATTTTAACGTTATTTGTCCATTTGGTAGGATTTTTTAATAATAAGATTCTTTATGTGAGATAATTTTTCCAATTTTTAAAAAAATAATAAGTGATCTTTTATTAAAAAAAAAAAAGAACTCAAACAAGCGGGTTCTAGTTTGAGAGGGGGGAAATTACCTTGCAAAAGGATTAATAATAAACATTATGTAATAAAATTAGGGTAAATAAAAACAATTTCACCAAACAAAAGGAAATCACACTCCTGATAGATAAGTCGCTCACCCTCCCTGAACTGAACAGTAGCTTCCCTAGTGCCAAGCCTTAACATTCCGATCCCTTCTCGTTTTGGAGTTTGAGGTATCTTCTTCTTCTTCTTCATTCTCTTTTCCTCTTTCTACTTCTGTAAAATTTCTTCATTTTCGCTTATTCCACGCACAAATTCGCTTTCGCAGGAACGACAATAATCATTAACTTTTCACCCCAATCCGCAGACTTATCTTCGATCTTCATCCATCATGCCCAAAGAGAAGAGTCCTGGACTGAAGATCCTATGGATTTGGACCATCGGAACCGCCGCTAGTAGCCTCTCTAATTCCCCTTCCCCGTTCGATTTTCTTTCTCTTCTGTGAGTAATCGCTGTTCGATTTGATAACTTTTGCTTGCTCGTTTCTGTGGCAGTTTTGGTCACCAGTGTGCTAAGTACGAGACTGAGGGACCTTGAGAGCGCCATGAACGCTGAACATCATAATCAGCAACAACAAAACCATGACGCGTCCGTTGGTTCGGCAATGGTGGACACATTCCCTGTTTCAGAAGAATCAAAGCCAGATGATAAAGTCTAGAGGTGGGGCTTCAATTCAATCGATCTTTGTTCTTCTTGGTTGTTCTTGTGTTGATTTTCTATTTTGAGGATGTGATTTTGTGCTGGGAAAGAGGGCATACAAGGTGTTTGTTGAATGTCCTCTGTGACACCAAGAGATATATGAGAAAATTTTTTTAGGGTTGATGTTATTTACAATGTAGAAATAATTAATTTCTTTATTTGAGGCCCACTTCAAACTTTTTTTCTTCATCTCCGTTTTTCAAAGTAAATTGTTCTTGGTTGATAAGACCAAAAGTGAGCTGAATTTTTCTAAAATTTTAGAACCATTGGGTTGAGTTTAACGCTCTAAAGTCTCGTTCTTGGTTCTGCTTACCCCATACCAAATCAAAGTATGCGTAGATCACATAACTGAAAGACTAAGCTGTACCCTTTGGATATGAGTTAAACAACTATATTGTAAAGATTTAAAAAAATTAATTAAATTAATTATTTAAACTAATGTGTTAGTTTATCTAAAGTATTTTAGTGATAAAAAAACTCATTTAATACTGTAATTAAAAAGAAGAGATTAAAACAAAATTATAAATTTTAAAAATAGAATAGATTAAAATCTTATAAAAAGTATAGTATATCCGTTTATTAACTTTGTATTTAGAATTGGAAAAGAGTATTTAATAAGAAAAACGCATAAACATAATAAACTCCATATTTGTAAAGGCTAATTTTGTGACCAGGATGCCATTTTGATTGACATTATATATATAAATTTAGTTATTGATATACTATAATGATTTCGAATGATTTATATAACTCACACCTTAACATTTATTTTCTTTATAACATATGTGGCAGTTTTTAAATTAAGTTTCATTATTAAAAAAAATATATCAAATGACCATATGTCAATTTATGAAGACGAACGTTAAGGGATTAAGGGTTTGTTAACTTGGGTGAGATTGTTACATTTTTAATATATTAAGGATTAAATTACACCTAAAAAACATTCAAACGCTTAAGGCAGTATTAAATATTTTAAAATATTATATGCCTCTTGAAAAATAGTTTTTTTTTATAAGTTGATTGTAAGCGTTTTTTAAACTATAGGGTTATAGCTTAATTTTAATAAAAAATTAATATTAAATTTATCTAATTTTTTTTTAAAATTAGTTTATAATTGTAATTTTTATTTTTTTTGTACAAAATTTTATTCTTCTACTTGAAAATGAAATAAAAAGAAAAGACAGGCCCAATCTGGCTGGATTTACAATTTTTGCTTTAGGCCCAGGGTATTCTTTGATTATGACGGACAAAAGAAGAGATCCTTGGGCCCGATGTAGCCAAAAATAATCCTCGAGCCGGAACTTTTAATACTTCCTCTTCCCTTAAGCATCTAACTGCGTTATATCTACCAATAGAATTGATTCGAATGATAAATAATCTATTATCACTTAAATAAAGTCTCAAATTTAAATCTTAAAATATGCAAAAAATCTCTGTTGGGAGACTCACCCATTATAGTCAAGTGCGTGACGCGCATCGGATCTAGATGTAATCAGGACAAAACTCTGATAAATCGAGTGGGCAACAAAAAAAACTACTTTATATATTAGTATAGATTATAAGGAATTAATTTATATTTTATAATAATATGAATTTAATTTTTGTTGCCGTTTTGAGGGTTTCTATAGTAAGCGATCTTGTAACTCTTATAAACATTCTCTAAACCCTTGGACTATACCTTAATTTTAGTAGAGGACCGGAGTAAAATTCACTTAAAATTTTCTTTACCAAAAAAAATTGTAGTTGAATTTAATAAAAGAGATTAATTTCCTATAATATAATAAACTAAAATTTAAATCAAGAGATGTATATATATTTAATATTAAATAGTATCTTAAATAAAATTGACTCTAGAAAGATATTTATATTTTTAAAAAGATATATCTTAGACTAAATATTGAATTAATTGTAGTTTAAAAATTGGTATTTCAAATCAAGGTTAACCTATGATCAGATGAGTTATAATTAAAATATATAAAAATATTTATATATAATTCTAAAAGAAGTAACATTAAATATAAAATGTATTATTTCAAAATAAATATAATATACATATATAAATTATACATAATTTAATAAAATGAAATTATTAAAATACAAATATAATGCATTGGGGGCTTCAAAAGTTCCTGAATTAGACAGCCTAGCTGATAAAAGCATGCCACCCTAAACACGACACGCGCACAAACACGTTGCCATTAGGGGAATTAGGTGTTGACTCCTCCTCCTCCTCACTGATTTCACTTTTTTAATTTAAATATAATATAATTGTTTAAATAATATTTCTACAATACTATTTATAAATTTTAAATAACTGATTTTAAAAATTATTTAAAAATAATAAATATATAAAAATATAATTTATATTTTAACTATATCTTTATTTATAAAGAGAATAAATAAGAGATAGTAAATAAAAAAATATATAATTAATTAGAGATAAAATTTAAAAAATATAATAAATAATCAGATAAATTTAAAATAAAATTTATTAAAAAGACTAAGTCTATTAACAAATTTAAAGCTTATAAATAAAAAGGGATAGTATATATATATATAGAGAGAGAGATTCTTTCTTTGAGCTATTCACTTATATTTGTGGTTCAGATAATGCATTCAAGATGAGAAGCAACTAATGTGTGGTCAATAACTTCACAAAGTTCTGCCACACGTTTATTGCAAGCATTTATCCCACTTTTAATTTCGGAGTTGGCAGCCTTCAATTAGACTCCTTTCAAAATTGGAAAAGGAAAATTGAAAAGAAAAATAAGAGAGAAAACATTTTAAAGCAAGTAATTTTAGTGCTCATCCAGATGATCAGCCCTGAAATTTGAACTACTGCATTTATATTCTTTAATAAAAATAAAAAAAATTTAAATCTAGATTATTGATACTTTATTTAGATGCAAGGACAAAACTTGGGGAGGGACATAGGAGACGGTTGCCTTTTCCATTCGTCAAAATTTTTTTTTATATTTTTTTACCAATTTAAACTATTATATTTGTAGTATTATATTTCTTTTAAAATAAAATTTTAGAGTTAATTAGAAATTTTAATTTATTATAAATATAATATTTTATTTTATTTTATTTTTTAAAATTATAATATTTTCTTTAAAATATTTATATATAATTATAGATATTGAAATGATTTCTATTTTCTATATAGTAGAGGGTAACCTTTGTTCTTCTCTTTATATACATATATATACTCTACGATGAAGCATTACAACAATCCCCATACCTTGCTTGTGCTTTTAACTATGCGTTCCCAGAATTATTATTTTGAAAATTTTCGTACAAATCAAGAAAATTATTCGGAAAATTGCATGGATAATATGAAAATTCCACACTAATATTCGTACAAATCACGTGGAGTGGGGTGTGTTGGACGTCCTAAAAGTAGTACTCTAATCCCAGCTCCATAGGATTTAAGCATTAGAGTTGGTAATATAGGCGGACCCACCAATCTGGCTAAACTCTAACGCTTTGTTTAGTAAGGGAAGGGAGAAAGGAGGAGAGTGATTTGATTTCCCTCCTTTTATTTGGGTATATAAATTTTTTAAAAAAAGATAAAAATTTATTTAAAATTTTTCTTCCCCTCTAAAATTAAAAAAATTTATAAGAAAGTAATAATATTTTTATTTTATAATATTAATATATTCATAATTTTTTTAATATCTCAATATTATTTATATATTATATTTTATTAAAATATTCTATAAAATAATATTAGAATAAATTTATCTATATAAAAATATTTTCCCTCTCATTATTTTTTAAACTAAACAATATAACATAAAAATCCTTCCCCTCCTCTCTCTTAATATTAATTTAAACAATATAATAATAAAATTTCTCATCTTCCCTTATTTCCCTTTCTCTCCATTAAAATGGATCATATCCCCTCCCTCCATTGAGCTAAACACACCTTACAAGACAAGAGTTAACTAGATAACAAAGTAAAATTAAAAGAATTAATTATACTAGAAAAACATATAGATACTAAATTAAAAATTAAAAAAATTATATGTGTCTATAGAATGATTTTCCCTAAATAATATTACTTATCAACAATATATTTATAATAAATTCTATTATATATTAATATATGAATTTCTTAAAATTATTAATATATATCCCTCAAATCATTTTAAAATATATTTTTTCTATAATTTATTTTTCAGAAACTAAATCAAACTCATCCTTAAGCTTTAAGAAAACGGATGAACATGTCATTTAAGTAAGTAGCCATTCCATTATTTTCACAATCATCCATTGATTCGGTTTCAAATTTGATCATAGATAATTAGAATAACATAGCAAATAATAATAATAATTAACTTACAAGTGACGGTACCATATGAGAGGGACTACTATTTTTAGTCCAATCACAAGTTTAGGAATAAATATAATTTTTAATATTTCTGTTATCAAAATGTACGTGTTCTTTATGATCCAGCTAGCTTTGTAAGGTCAGATTAAATTAATTTAAAGGATAATAAAAAAGGATATAAGAGATTATAGATGTAAAGGTAGGAAAAAAAGGATGATATTTTTTATTTGATTCATAAGGAAAAATGAGGGAGTTAATTAAAAGTTAATAAATATACGCTTATCTCTTTATTTAAATTTATTTACTCTTTATTTATAATATTAACATCAAAACTATTATTTCTTAATTTATGAATCTTAATTTTTTTATCCCATTTATATATATAATAAAATTAAAAAAAAATTAAAAAAATATGATAAAATTTTAATATTATTTTTTATTAATTTTATAATTATTATATATCTTAATATAATATATAAATCATTTATCATACTTATTAGGTTTTGACAATCAAAGTAAAAATTATGTGTGAGGAGAATGAAAAAAAAATTTAACTCAAAAGGGTATAATTAAAATATTAAAAATATATAAAAAATAATTTGGTCAAAATGAAATAAAAAAAATTCTTCTCTCTAAAAATCTCAACTTTTAAAGGGAATGTGGGGGAGAAAAGGTGAGTACATGAGGATAAAAAAAATTTACCTTTCCTTCCATCTATTTTTCCTAACCAAAATTTAATTATACTATTTATAATGATATAATAGGACATTATACTAGTAGATTAAATCTATATTAGTTAAAGATTTAATTCTGAAGGTTAAATGTGTATTATAGGTACTAAATTAAAAATAAAAAAATTATAAGTAGTTGGAAAATAGTTTTCCCTATTTTTTATTGAAAGAGAAGGATTTAACTTGCTTTCAACTCTACCGTGGGAAAGACGTGTCATGTTGGTCTTTGAATTATTTACATTCATGGAATAACTTTCAAGATTTTAATAGTATATTTCAATCTTTAATAATTAACTGACTAGATGCAAACTGTATTAAGTTTGAGTTGCCCCATGGTTGTACCATTATGTTGCTTATTATAAATCAATTTTAACTCATTTTTATATATTAATAAATTTTAATTAAGTTATTAAATATATCTTCATTTTATAAAAAAATTTAAATTTCCCCTTTTCAAATAATGTGTATTAAAATATGTTAAGCATTTTCTCTCACATTTTTTCATTCCATAAGGTTAAAATTAAAAAATATTTATTAATAACTCTCTAGATATATTATTATTTAGTGTGTATTTGGATAGACTTTTAGAAAATGACTTATAGAAAAAATAGTTTTTGGTAGTTTTTGGAAAAGGGGTTTTAGAGAAGAGTTTATGAAAAAAAATAGTTTGGATAAATGAGTATTTAGATAATTATTGTCAAAATAACTTTTATAATTAAAAAAATATAAAAAATAGTATGATTTTATTAAAAATAAGAGAGATGAGAGAGGAAAGATGGGAGATGGGAGAAAGTGAATAAGAGTGAATAGAGAAGAGAGAGAAAAAAAGAAATATGAGAGATGATAGAGAAAACCGAATAGAGAAGAGAGAAGAGAGAGAATAAATTGTGGAAAAGATAGAAGAGAGATGAGAAATAATATAAGAAAAAATAAGGATAAAATAATAATTGAGTATTTTATAAGTTATTTTACTATTATAAAAGTTACTCCTATAAGTTTATTTGAAATTATATTAAACTATACTTTGGTCCAAAAATACTTTTAAACAAATATAACTATTTTTTTTTAAAAAATAAACTAAAATTGAAATTAATTTTTTTTAAAAACTATAATTTAAGACTTTTTTAAATATACTCTTGATATACAAAATTTCTTACATAACAGACTTACCATTATAAGGACCATAATGATAAAACCTCATCTTGACCAACTCATTCAAAGTATATGTTTAATTTTTTATATGTATATTAAATTTTATTTTAATTTTTTAAATTTTAAAAATATACTATTTATTTTTTAAATTTAATATCATTAATTTTATTAATATAAAAAATTGACTAAAAGACGATTTGTATTTAATTAACAGTTGAGTTATCATTTAAAATTTGTTAAATTAATATTTTTATTAAAAAAATAAAAAATAAAAATTAAAAAAATTAAAAATATATTTTTAAAATTTAAAGATTATTTTTTTATACAAATATAAAACACTAAATTTGTATACTTTACTTTTTTTTATTATTTAATCAAAAATATTTTACAGTTAAAAACAAATATTTTATTTCAATGTATAATCACTTTTCCATCGAGAATCTAAATTCTTGTTTAAAAATTTAAAACGGCTATTTAATCAGTGGACAGAATTGACAGGTCATTGGGAAGTGTCCGAGGTTTGTTTATTTGGGCAAAGATTCTCTCATTTCCTGCAATTTTTCCAGATCATACAAGCGAAACTCGTCACTCTTTCCTCCTCACTGGTCTACCCATTTTCCTTCATCTTTATTCGTTTCTTCCTTTACCTTCTCGATCTTCTCCTTTTGTAGGTTTACTCCATTTTTTCACCTGCTTCGTCATGCTTTTCCTGCTGAACTCATTTCTAAAATTTGTTTTCGATGCATGCTGCGTTTGCACGAGCCTTTACTTTTTTTTTTGTTTTATTTGATGTTGTTGCTTTTTCGTGGTTCGATTTTCTATATCGTTGATTTTGATTCGTTTTTATTGCTGTTTTTGTTGTTGTTGTTGTTGTGTTCTCTGTTTAGATCTTTGCAAGTTCGTTCTGAAATCTGCTGAAGATGGCAAAAGCTGGTGCGTTGGATCTGGCGTCTGGTGTGGGAGGAAAGATTGAGAAAGCTGAAGTTCTGTCTGCTGTTGAAAAGTATATATTATATTCTCTATTTCCTTTCTGATTTGAAACTGCAAGTCTCTGTTTTGCTTCTTACAAGGACGGTTCTCTGTTTTTTAAATGATGTTTTAATTTGTATCTTCCTGGAGAGTCTCGCGTTCTCTTTGATTTCCGGTATATGTTAGGCTTCAATCTCGTCTTATATTTGATGACAAGAATAGTCCTGGGAGACATACTGTGCCAATTGTATTATTCGGGTGTGTTTGGTTTTCTTAAAATTTAGGTTTCAAGATTTAACTTTGGGATAAAATTTAAGTTTAAAGAGAATCCACTATATTTATTTAAACAAAATATTATATTAAATTATAATTTAAAATTAAAATTTTAGATAAATTAATTAAAATAATTTATAGAATAATAAAAAAATTTATTAAATAATTAATTATTATATTATCCATAATTTTTTTATATTTTCTTTTCTCTCTCATTTCTTTACTCACTATCTCCCCCTCATCTTTTTTTTACACTATCTTTTTATTCTCATATTTCTTTTTCACTTTCTCTCATCTCTTTTCTCTTTTATATTTAATAATTATATTTTTTTAATTTATTAATAATAAAAATATTTTAAAAAATAACTATTTAAATATTTATTTATTTAAAATTATTTTTTTATAATTTCTTTTTTAAAAAATATTTTCTAAAACTACTTGCGTAAATCTCCCTATTATGCCGGTCTTGTCACGATATGCTGTCATTGATGCATGATGCATTAGTTGTACTCGTGGAAAACGTATGGTTGGCATTCTACATGTCCTGTTTACTGCATTAATTACTGATTGGAATTAATGCCCTACGCCCTTTTTTTCTCGGAGGCGAATGTCGAATGGGATGCCTCACCAAACTTACTGTGAAACCCAGCCGAGATTTAGAATTCTTACTTTGACACTTGCTAAATGTGATACTTACTGGGAAACTCTATGTAGGTAAATTTCACTACTTGAAACCTATTTTAATGAATCTTTATGCTCCTTGCGTAATAGTGTACCGAACTTTTGCCTTCACTTAACTACACCTGCCAGTCAATGGGTTTCTTGGGATTACGCTTAGGCAAGCCACTAAAATGGGATTTAGTTTGAATAGTGGTTCCAAAATTCCTCAGTGAGATTGAATTAGCACCGACTATCCAGGTTGAACTCATTTAAACAAGGATTGGTGAAATCCCGAAGGGTTGGTCTAATGGTAGAGGTGAGCTTTTGATATGTGGTAGGTGCACTCTCGCAAGTCCGAATTCTTGTTAGGACTATTTATTGGGGCCCGGTCCCTAGGAATTTCGTCAACTCTTCTAGATCAAGCATAGATGACGTGCTGTGTGTTTTTTGGTATAAACAAAAAACAAATACGATAAACTCATCACTGAGACGGAGGAGAAGTGGGATAAGTTAACTTTGCACAAGGTGGGCCTCCACTACTTGACCAACTACTAAAATCTAAACAAAAGTGATGAAGAACTTTGGGAATTTGACGACTGCAACTGAAAACCTTCGGACCGTTCGAAGATTTGTTTTAGTTGGCCAAACTTTATAATATCAAAATCCTTTTACGTTTTTCCTATTTATATATAGAAATTTAAAAATGTTGTAAAAGGTCGGTTATTCCACCCGGTCAGACTGTCAGCGGTTCTGATTTCATACCGATGTTCTGTTCTTTATTTGCTCTTCTAGTTGTTTTGTAAATCGAGATGTTGATAGCCTAAGTTTTACTGGTTTTGATGCCGAGAATATTGAAAAATTTTATTACTTTAGTTTCTTAGTTACATATGAGAATTGATCCATATAAATTATATATGTTTATGTATATAAGTAAATAAAAGTGTTGCTGTGTTAAAATACGTCAGATTTTGTTGTTATTTTAGCTGCTTCTTTCCACAGCCTGAAGTTCCAAAGCTATGTTTCAGGTATGAGAAGTATCATGTTTCTTATGGAGGTGATGTGGAAGAGAGAAAGGCCAACTACACCGATATGGTGAGAACCTAGAAATACTCGTATTTGGCTATCAACATATGGAAGTTTTTTCTATATCTTACGCTAACCTTTCTGTCAGCTTCATGCTAGAAGCTTTGTCAAACTTCATCTTATTCTAGAGTGCACTTTGACAAATATATAAATATATCTAGAGGATTAGAGTCATCCCTTTCTTCCCCCTAGCTGGCGGAACTGTTATGAATACTTTTGAGATTTCCTTTCTAGTTTTGTCACGTAGTACCCAATTGTCTTATCTCACTGTCAAGCTGAGTTACTATTAAGCTTTATCGACAATTCTAATAGAATAAACTTCTGGTTTTACACTTCATTATTAAGTTTTTTCTTAATGTTGTCATATAATATTTTATGTTTCTGCAATTTCTAAAATAAGATCTCCATGTGTCATACAGGTTAATAAATATTACGATCTTGTTACCAGCTTTTATGAATTTGGCTGGGGGGAATCCTTCCACTTTGCAGACAGGTGTCCATTTGCTTCATTCTTGGACAGATTGTACAGTTTAATTTTCTTATTACTCATTCATACTGCTACCCTTTTGGTTATCAAGATGGAAAGGAGAATCTCTCCAAGAAAGCATCAAGCGACATGAGCACTTTCTTGCCTTACAACTTGGCTTGAAGCCTGGACAGAAGGTGTTCATATTCATTACTTGCATATGGTTTACTGTTTTGGATTAGACTTGGGTATTGTTTCTGACATCTTTGTTAGAAAATAAACATATCAAAAGCACTATAATCAATCCAGATTATATCATACTCAAATATAAATATATATGAGATGCAGCGGAAGACTTAAAGTTACCTCTTGCCATTAACTTGATTGATCTGAGGAGAACTAGAATCAAATGAGATACCTGTCAAAAGAGAACACTGTCAGATAAACAACAGGTTCTTCCAACTGGTGATTAGGCACAACGATGACAACTTGTTCTTAGCCGTCACCAGTGGAGAACCTTCAGAAGCGAGCTGAAAATATAGTTTTACTCTGGACTCAGAAAAGAGATCTCACACTCAATGAATTATTGTTGTTGTTAATTTTCACCATCAGAAAATTAACCTTAAATAAACTGAGTCAATAACCCTCCTTGGATTGGGCCCAATGACTACGGGCCACACTCAGAAATATTTATTAATTATCTTAATTAATATCTAAATAGGTTATATATATAATAAATATCCAACAATCTTTGCTATCAGATATCAATAAACAAAAGTATGACGTGTGAATTTCTTCTGTTCTTGAAATGCTTAAAGATGTAGCACTAAGCTGTAGAAGCACTCATTTATGTGCAAAAATCCACATTTGTCATATTATTGTCGAATAACTTGATGAAAAAAATACAAAAACTTAACCCAATTGTATGTTTTTTCATAAAAGAAAATAATCTAGAAGCCTTTTTTCTGGGTTTCAGGTTTTGGATGTCGGATGTGGAATTGGGGGACCTTTGAGAGAAATTGCTCGATTCAGGTTTCCGGAACCTCCAGTATTTTTTGATTTGACAGTTATTGCATATTCAGTTTTCATAATTGGGTTCCAGTCTGTGATTCTCCCTTCCATTCAGCTTGTTTTTTGGGGCATAACAGGATAATATTCAATAGACTATATAAAATTGCTTCATATTTATAGGAAAATAATATATGATGAAGAATTTATATAAAACTATATCCAAATCCTTGTTAGTTCTATAGAATCTCTCTAGTCATATAGATAGTTTACATTAGTGGGGGGAGGTGTAGATGTGCAATAATCTAACGAACGGGAATTTTAATCTGTACTGCTTAATTTTTCTTTCTTCCCATTTTGTGGGTGAAGTTGCAGTCACATTCTTTTCTCTATTTGTACAGCATGACATCAGTTACAGGGTTGAACAACAATGAGTACCAAATAACCAGAGGAATGGTATGCTATTTAATTTTGACCTTTTTGTTCTATCCTTGAATGTAGTTGTTTAACTTGTTATAAATTATGAACATTGGTTTATTATGTTGTCTTGTCTCCCATGTTTCAGTTAAAATTGACTCGTTCTATCCTTATGGTACTTGTTTGCCAATGTGATATTCCTTGTTCATAGAGGAATTGTGCAGATTTCCATATTCTGTGGTCTATAGATAACTGTACTTAATAATGAATCTTAGAATGTGCCTTCTTACACAATTGTCTAACAGGAACTCAATCGCAGAGCTGGAGTATCGACTTGCAATTTTGTCAAGGTTGATGTTCAAAAATCCACTCATATTCCAGTCAATTGTGCTAAATTGGACAGCTTAATATAGTGATATATTTTGATAATGCAGGCCGACTTCATGAAAATGCCATTCCCAGACAATTCTTTTGATGCAGTATATGCAATCGAAGCTACTTGCCATGCTCCGGACGCTGTATGTGGCGGTTAATCATACTCAACACACTTTCATGTTTTACGTCCTTTCTTTTGTTTTTATTTTAACACTCTTGTGTCTCTTTTTTTCTGATACGGTTAGCATGGATGTTATAAAGAGATCTATAGAGTGTTGAAGCCAGGCCAATACTTTGCTGCATTCGAGTGGTGCATGACTGATGCCTTCGATCCCAGTAACCAAGAACACCAAAAAATTAAGGCATGATAGTGGAGAATTGAAAGAATTTTATTTGACATTACTTGCTAATTGTCTAGGTTTTAAATTCTGAATGTAAAATTCATTGGTACAGGCGGAAATAGAGCTCGGTGACGGGCTTCCCGACATTAGATTGACCTCAAAGTGTCTTGAAGCTCTAAAGCAAGCAGGGTTTGAGGTGAACACCAACCTGTTATTACCTTTAAGATTATATTTGAACTTTTATAAGATGAACAATCTAGTTGGCTGACTGGGATGTTCATTACTTTTTCAAAACAAAGGTCATCTGGGAGAAAGATCTTGCGGTCGATTCTCCTATTCCTTGGTACTTGCCTTTAGATACAAGTCACTTATCACTGAGTAGTTTCCGTCTGACATCCGTTGGCCGACTTTTCACTAGAAACATGGTAATGCTACTGATCACTGTAGCTTAATTTATTTTCATATAGGCATCTTTTTCTGTATATGACTATCTTCTTAGTGTTACTCTATAAAATGTCTGCATGTTACTAAAAGTTATAGGATACATATAGTCTCGGAGACATATAAGTATGTTAGCTCTGTTATTTACCCTATTGGTTTAGTTTGTCTATCTTTTATCGACTAGAGCTACCTGAATATCTCTCTGCTATGCTAATATTGAAAAATCTCTATATTGGTTGATTGGCTTTGAATTAATGTGTAGGTCAAGACACTGGAGTATATTGGACTAGCACCAAAGGGAAGTCTCAGGGTTCAACAATTTCTAGAAAAGGCTGCAGAGGGACTTGTTGAGGGTGGAAAGTAAGTGTTTCTTTTTAATCTATGGGTGACATTTCTGAACTGCGGCTGATACATAAAAAATGGATTTGATGATAGAAAAGTGATGAAGGAAAGTATTTTTATGCTTTTCTTGAAATGGGTGCTTCCCATCCTTGTATAAAATAGCTTTCCTCTTCTGATTCTCTTTTCCATTCTCATTTTATACTAAACGTGCCCATACTGAATTCTTCTTTTAAATGAGGTGGAATTGAGCCAAGAAGAAATAATTTGAGCTGAAGTGACCCTGCTGCAGTTAGCCACATGTTCTACTTTTTTGTCAGGCTTTACCATTTGAAAAATTCTTAGGTAAACAGGTCAAATTGACATGGATTCTCTAATTCTAGAATACAGAAGAACATTCTCTAATATAGAAAAACAGCGGCGGAGCGGCTGTCTATTGTTATTTTTCAACAGATCTATACCATACAGATTTTGACATGGATGGTTTTCTTTTCCCCCTTCTTTTGGAAATTGTAATATTTCGATCATAAAAGAAGCAGAATATGGATTTAAAAGCAGTTGTCTAACTACAGACATAAAATGTAGAAAATTTAGACAGTTCTAATGTGTTATATAACATCGTAGAATTCTCTCTCTAATTGTGATTAGAAACATGTACGCATGACCAGGAGACATTTCTGATTTCCCCACTTTATCAGAAACTTGACTTGAACGTGTGTTTTTCTCAGGAGAGAGATTTTTACACCAATGTA
This sequence comes from Leucaena leucocephala, assembly GCA_037074615.1. Classification (NCBI taxonomy): domain Eukaryota; kingdom Viridiplantae; phylum Streptophyta; class Magnoliopsida; order Fabales; family Fabaceae; genus Leucaena; species Leucaena leucocephala. The sequence continues at coordinate 20,374,271 of CM073543.1, read as the reverse complement.
TTTCTTCCTGGCACGGAAGCCTCTTCCAGAGAATTGATGCTCATTCTGCAGCGAGCCGGTGAGTAGCAGTTGTTGTGAACTCTAGCAGGTAGAGTTGTAAGTAGTAATGTCATAATAATAGTGTTTGCTCAAGTGCTAATGTTGTTTTGCAGTCTCTTCAAATTCCTGTCTTTTTATGCTTAGGCATGTTGTTAACCTCCTGATTATGGTACAAGTACCTCCAAACCCCTCTGTTATTTTACTGTTTGTTTCAATGCGTTATAGTTTCTTGTGTCTTTGCTGCTATTCAATTCTTTGATTAAAATATGATTAAATATTTAATCTTTAAGCAAAACATATGTACAAAAAATATTTATCGATTATAATCATATTATTGTAGTAGTATCATATCCTCCTTGTGTTTTGATTGAAATACTAGATAATGCAATCTAAGATCTTAACAATATTCAATGTGGTTTAGTTAGTAGTATAATATTAATAGGAGTTAGTCCGAGTGGTAAAAGGTTCGGTATAGCTTAAATGAGGTCTCGAGTTCGAGCCTTGGTATATGTAGAAAATCCCCGTTGGGAGACTGATCCACCATAGCCAGGTACGCAATGCGGGTCGAATCCTGATGTAGTCGAGATAAAACTCTGATGAATTGGATGGGCAACCAAAAAGAAAAAGTTAGTAGTATAATGTATATATATACTAACAAGTTCTATAAAAATTATAGGTTAAATTATACAAAAATTTTCTAAACTTTAAGGGTAGTTATATATAATCTTTATGATATTTTAAAGTTTAAATTTAACTTCCCTGAACTTCCATTATTTTATTATTGACCTCTTATCTTTTTAAGGAAAATTGTCACATGAGATTAATATAAGACACCTCGTATCTTAAGTAGCATTTTATGTAAACTAATAATTTTATAATAATCAAATTATTTTTATGTAAAGGTTAAAATATCACTTTATCATTTTTTTTTTTTTGAAAAAAAAAACCTTCCTCTCCATTGTTCATCGCGTCTCCTTACTGTCGGCATCCCATCCATTCACATTCAATTCTAACCAAACAAAACAAAAAACTGGTGCAGCTAATTGTCAAGGATAGAAAACTTAAATAAAAAAGTCCATGACCCGGTATATTTACCTAAGTCTATGAAAAAAAAGTCTTGTCTAATCCGATAAATATAGGGCAGGGTCGGGCATCAGGCTGCAAAATGCAGCCCATGCTTTTTTCGGGCTAGACACCGGGTAGAGAGGTTGTCCTTCCCTGCCTATGAGCACTCATTCTTTTATTTTATTTTTACTTTTCTCCCTATATGCTACATTTGGAAGGGAGAATATGATAACTACTGGTGATTAAAGGGTCATTTTAGAAATATAAGTAGTTAAGTAAGTAAGTTGCGTTTTTTAATATTTATAACTATATTGATTTTTTCTTTTTCTTTAACTTTACTAATCATAATATGATTACATTATAAATTATAATTATTTATTTTATTTTTTTAAGATGTTTTATTCTTGTTAACATTTGGAAAGTTGATACAAAGTTACAATTACAAATTACTTAGGCTTCAAAACTTTTTTTTATATGCAATGAATTTTAATACTTTAATTATTATCTTTTTATTGCCTTATTTTTAATAAATTATAGATATTATTTAATTTTTGAAGATATATGAATATTGTATTATTTTATAAGTTTATAATTGTATATTATTTTTTACAACTTGAGCATAACATCACAACTTGAACATATCCAGCCTACCCATGTTCAGCCTAAAATAGTTAGAGTTTTTATCGGGCAGGGTCAGCCCATGTTTTTGCCCATAACACCCCTAATATGATGTGTCTTATGTTAATCTCACGTGATAATTTCTATTAGAAAGATAACAGTACAATAACAATAAGGGGTCGATAATAAAACAATAGAAGATCATGGAGGTTAAATTTAAACTTTAAAATGTTATAAAAATTATATATAATTACTCTAAAATTCAGGGTAGTTTTATATAATTTAACTAAAAATATTTATATATATATATATATATATATATATATATATTATATAAAGGGGTCAAATGACCCAATAATTATATTTCTTATTTAGAAGAGATACATTTTCCCTCTGTTTAAAAGGGTTGGGAAATATCTTTGATTGAAGAAAGATGTTTAGAGTTTAGACAAATTATTTTGAAACTTTATTTATATTAAAAAAAACACAGAGAAATGGAATAGACTACATTTGAGAAAAGAATAATAATTTACTGACTAAAAAAGTTTACTAAGACCAAATTTAAATAAGAATAATATTTATAAGATTAAATTATTATTATTATTTTTATAAATTTTTTAATTTTTTTTACTTTAATAATACCGCTAAATCGAATACAATGGTAGCGTTTGCTGATCCTCTTGATCTTGATGTTATATTTATTTAAAAATAATGAAGACATCACTCTCCACTGCTTCTGTCACTAATTCTTGCTTTGAAAATATCCATAATGCGTATTTTATGTAAAGTTTCTTTAATTAATTAATTATATTAAAAAAATTAATTGAATTAATTAATATAATATTTTTTTTAAAATATTCTAATTATTTTCTATAATTTCCTCCCATATTTGTTCCTTAATTATTATGAAGAGAATATTAATAGAATAATTTAAAAAATATTAATAAATATAAAAAATAAATTTTATATTTATAATTAAAATTAATTTTTTAATTAAATTCTATATTAAAAACTGAGAGAGTATGTTATAATTAATTTTGTTGAATTTCAACTGCAAATAAAAAAAAGTTACTAACATACTTTGGTCATAGTGAAAAAGATTTTAACCATATTAATAATTTTTGTTAAACTCTAATTCACTATCCGTTGCGAATTTCTTATTCAAAAAGTTAAAAGGAAAAAAAAAAGAATAAATATCATAACACATAAATAAATTATTAAAAGAGCTTGATATCGTGAGTATATATACCGAATGTCTCTTTGCATCTTCCAAGGGATGCGTTCCATATGTTCTCTGAACCTCTCTTTTTTATGCACATAAAGCCAAAATAATCTTTGACTGGCTTTTCCGGTCAGTTCTCTCTACCACACAATTTGGCAAATTGAAAGAATATTCCCCATAATCACACAAAAATATTTATATATAAAATTGGAATACATGTAATTTAGAGTCTATTTATTGTGGTGGACTATAAAATTAAAATAAGATTGTAGACCCATTTGCATATTTTTTAAAATAAAAAATTTTCATATTTTATTAAAAAAATTAATATAATTTTTTTAATATAGATATCTTTACTTGTAATCTTCGATTACTAATTATTCCTCTTAAAATTTATATATTCATAAATTCAAAACAAATCTAAAAGAGTTAGTTTGTACAGAAAACCCATTTTCCTTTTCCTTTTTTTTGTTTTACTTTTTTTAATTATTTTATGTTTTATCGATTGTATTACATACAATGAATTAATTATTAATTTTTTTTACGTGGGAAGCATCAGTCCAAGTTTTTGTTCCATATATTCCTTTCTTGTGACTGATCTTTATGAGCTGGGAATCCGACAAATGTTCATGGGAATCCTAAGCTCCTTTGAAACCAAAGCTTGAGGTGCAAATTTTTAGTTTTAAAAATACCTTTCTTTTTGGGGTTGGATTACATTTATTTCAATCTTTCTTTCTTTATTTTTTTTTCAAAAAAAAGGGAGAAAGACAAATTGAAACCCTTTTCTTAAGAAAGGGAAATCCTTGTCTAAAGTATTTGCACAGAAATAAAAATGGAAATACTAATTAAATTAATTAATATTATGTCTAGTTAGATTTTTTTTTTTTGAAAATACTAATTACCTCACTGCGGAGCCTCAATCCCATATTGTTACCTTTGGATTTTTGTCGATTTTTTTGACTAAAAACTCAGGAATCTGCCATAAGAATGAAAAGTTGAGGTTGTTGCACCAACAAAGAAAGTTTGCAAAGATTATCCCAAGAGGAACTCCCATCACAAATCAAGAAAGTGCCAAAGGAGGAAGCCAAAAGTGATAATGATCACATCATGCTATTAAGTGACAACATCATCTTTGATACTCCTTCTCTTGAGTTCTTCAAGTGAAAGATATTAATTATGATAGCCATAGTCCCACAGCTCCAAAGAACATTTTGAAGTAATCACAAATACAATCAAACTAATATAATAAAAGCAATTTAGAAAACAAAGAATAAATAATTGAATATCAAACAAGATAAAGATTCTAACATTTAGAAAACAAACCAAACCACCCACCAGAGTAAAATTGACCAACCCAACCTCCAATTATTCAGCCAGCCAAGCCTCGAGGCATAAACATACATTTGAAAATTTTAAATGATCACAATGACAAACAGGTTAATATCTATTTTCAACAATTTGAACAAATATGGTAGGAATTGCACTGTACGTTCGTTCCTTAAGGAAACACAAATTACTCGTACGTAGATCTACCAACATTAACAACAAGCAAATATTTCAGGTGTCGTGCGATAGGTTAGGACTAAGACAATCATATCCCCTATCTCATCTCAATATAGATTATAGGATGTATTTTGTGTCCTGTATCCCGTCTCATCTTGAAAATGTCCCCTCCCAAATGGGACGGGACAAGAATTCCCAAAATTTATTTTTTTTAAAAAAAACTATTAGATATTTTATGTATAACCTATCTATGAGTAATGTATAATCAAAACACAAAAAATAATATAAAAAAATTAAATCCTCCATAATATAATTACTAACTTAAAGCAACAAATACTATTACTTTTTTAATTTGTCCACCTCATCAACTGAAGTTATTACTTCATCTGCAAAGAAATAAAGGTATGTGAGAAAGAGAAAAATAAAATTATTTAATAAATAAAATAAATAATATTATGTAAATAATATTATTTTCTATTTTTTATAAAAAAATAAATATATTTTTTATTTTTTATAAAAACATGTTCTGGAAGGGACATGAGTCCTGAGAGTTAGATTGAGACACGTCCCGTCTCGACTCTTCCCCTTATCCCTACTTGATAATTTCTGTCATAATCCTTCACGAAATGGGATAGACCCATCTCAAAATACTCTGGACTAGGTCGGAACAACTTAGGATGGGAAACTTTAGACACCTATAGTTTCAGTAAAATTGATAACCCATCATGCCACACAGAAGTAGCAATCCTAAGAATAATCTGCATGATGAAGAGCTCCCCTAGTTAGAACTTAGGGGAAAATGGCAAGCTTCTCAATAAGCTCTAAAAAGTTAAAATATTTCAAAGAGATGCCAATCATAAGATGTTATCCTAGGCAAGAGTTTATATCAATACCTATTGTACAACCATAGAACCTATACCACATTGTCTCCAGGTGGTTTTTCGCCAAATCATAGATAGAGGTAGACCGTCCAAATCAAATTTTGAATGGTCTTAGATTTCATGGCAACAAATAATATAATTAATCAGGCCGTTTAAAGCGAAGGAATGGCAATGGAGAGAAGCTAATTCCCACAACTTAAACTCATTTTCACATCTTCTTGTTACTTTCTATTCTCTTATATATGTTCCTCTCTGCAATTTTTTCTCTCCAAGTAGTATTATTGTTTCTCACATGGTATCAGAGTTTGTTCAGGTTGGAGCTTAGCTCAACCACCTTTATCCTTTACTTGCAACATCTCAAAATCTCTTCACGTTAGGAATAACGACCCCAGCCTTTTCAATTAAGAGATTTACCAAAATATTTGCAGTTGTTGTTAATTAAATGGATTATGATCCATACCAAGAGAGGAGTGGGTGATTTACCAAGATCTTTAGTTTATTTTCTTTTTATATGAATGTCATCTAATTTTTTATCCTTCATTTATTATTGTGTAATCTTTCTTTTCAGGGGTATAATGTATATTAAATAGAAATAAAATTAAATATTTATTAAATTTTAAGGTAAAATTAATAAAGTTTAAAATTTTTCTTAATTTTTGTGAAACATGATATATGAGTATATTAATTAATTATTTTATTTTTTATGTATTTTAATTTTGAAGGATTATATTTTGAGGTGGTTGGAGTTTTGTTTTTCCTAGAAGAAAGTATATCAACATATTCCATTATTTTTTTACGATAAAATAAAAATAGTTAGGGCTATTTTAGAAAGATAAAATAATCCATATCTTACCCATTTAAGATTTATGATGTTATCCCTTAGTTGATTTATTATCCAATAATTCATGAAAATACGTTCTCTCTCTCTATTATCTCAATTAATGAGATGGAATATATTATTTAATTTTTTAAATATATATCATGTATTAGCAACTTTGGATAATTGGATTAAATGCATAATTAATTCATAAATATAATTATAATTTAAACACATTAAATTAAATATATTTAAATAATATAAATTAAATTATTTATTTAATTTATATTATATTATATTTAATCAGATAAATAGTTTTACCTAAATATTTCAGCCCATAAAGACAGATCCAAAATCCCCAATAACAGATTATTGGAAGAACGTGATGAATATCTCCTCCTTTTCTCTTCCAAGTGCTGCGTTCAATGTATTCTCTGATTATATAGGCGTAGGGCCAAAATAACCCCACCAGCTTTACCAGTCGCCTTCTGTCTGCTTCATAATTTGGCAAATTGCAAGAATATTCCTTCATCAACAAATAATATATATATATATTATAAAAAACAAATAAAAATATATATTCCCCAATTTTTAATAAAATAGTTAATTAATTTAAATAAATTTAAAAAAAATTAGATAAAAATTAGCTAATTTTAATAAATATGATATAAGATCTCTCTAAAATACCTTATGTAATACTAAATTAAATATTAATTTATAAATTAGATAAATTAGTTTAAAAAATTATAAATATCATAAATTAAATCAATTAAAATCTTATATTTAAAATTAAAATTGACCTTACAATTTGTTATAAAAAAACCAACCCTATAATTGGAGTATTTGTAAGCCATTGTTGAAAATTTTGTATTAAAAAAGGGGAAAATTACCCTAATCAACAATAAGAATCATCAATGTTCATTGCAAAATTAGATTGTGAGACACCAAAATATAATTTTACTCTTGAATTATAATTTTTTTACCTTAAATTTGATTCTTTGTTTCTTTCTTCCTTTTGAAAAAAAAAATCTTTTCATCTCTTAGAAAAATTTTGAACTATAAGATTTTTCAGCATAAAATATCTTTAACACGTAATCTTCAATCTTAAATTCTTCTCTATACAGAAACACCCATTTTCCTTTTCTACCATTTTTCTTGGTTTGATTATTAATCATAAAAGATGTGAATTCTATTTTTTATGTTGTTGGCAAGAAAATATATTCTATTTTTCATGTGGTAAACGTCATTCAATGTATTTGTTCCATATATTCCTTTCTTGCGTCTCATCTCTTATTCTTATCTCTTTCATATCAAAGCTTGAGATGCAAATTTTGTTTATGAAATACCTTCCTTTTGTGGTTGGACAAGATTTCTTCTTGTTTTTAAGAAAGAAAAGAAACTTCTCAATCAAATTCAAAATCTTCTCTCAAGAAAAACAGCAAGTCTAATCTAAGGAACAGATCATGATGATATGACCCCGAAACTTTAGGAGAATTTATTAGCTTCTATATCGAAGTTAATGGATATGGAACAGAAATTAATAGTCAAGTTGAAACCAAAAAGAAATTGATAATCAGGAATGCACAACAAAAGTTAGTTTTCCATTGAATTGGTCCACAAGATTTTCTCTAAGAATCAGGAATAATGTTGTTTGTATTGTATTGTATTGTGTATACGTCTATTTGAACCCCGAATCAACATGAATCAAGGGAGTAAAGAATCGGATTGCGTAATGAAAATCTCTAAACCATAACAATCTGAAATTCTTTTCTCAAAATTTTGTCTCTCTCATTCCATCATGCTCCTCAGAATCAAACATTCAAACAGAATACAGAATTACGTCAACGGTCTCAGAACACGCCGCCGCAGCCGCCTTGGGGCCACGATACAGCATCTGAACCGACGAGGTAAGGTGGAAGCCTGCGTGGTGGTAGTGGTGGTCGAAGCCGCTGTGGTAATGGTCGGAGCCGGCGAGGTGGTGGTCGGAGTCGGCGTCGGTGGTAACAGAGGGAGGATGGTAGTACTTGCGACCTGTTTGGGGGCAGTTGGAATGAAATCTGGCGACTATTCGAACGCCTTGGTCGAGCATCTCGACGAACTTTCCCATACTCATCTTGATCGGTTGATTGATTGATGAACGAACAAGGCAAACAGAAGAATGAATCGAATCAAATCAATCTCCGAGAAAATCAGGAATTGTGATTTTCTCGGAGAAAGAAAAGAAAACGAAAAGGAAAATTGAAGGGAAAATTGAGGAGGATTAGGGTTTTATGTTAGAAAATATCCCAAATGTAGCCGGAGAAAGCCATTCAAAGACGGGGCAAGCTGCGTTGTACGAGCTATGAACTGAGGGAGGCCGTCCTTTATATAGCTGTTCGTTCTGTTTTTCCACATAATTTGCCCTTCTTTCCTGGAACCGCGTTTTTCAGTTTTGCCCTTCATTTTTACCTTAATTACATAACTTCTTCTCATTATTTTCTCCCCCCCCCTTTTTTCACCCTCTAAATAATTTTCCTTTTATTTTTTTTCCACAACTATAAAAATAAATAAATTATCGTGTACAATCTAGTTTAGATTTAAGTTTTTTATATTTATATTTTAGATATTATTTTTTTAAAAAATTTCATGTTAAAAAATAATATTTTTATGTTTAATTTTAATCTTTGTATCTTTCTATGTTAAAAAGAAAAATCTTTTTATCTTTTTAAAAGCTTTTAATCCATTTATACAATTCTTAATATATAATATATTTAATTAATTTAATTAAATTAAAAAATTATTTAATATTTAATATTTTTTTAAAATATTTTAAATATCTTTTTAAAAATAAATCTTATATTAAAAATTTAAAAAATATAATATAAAATATCTTTAATTCGTAATCTTCAATCGTAATTTCTTAAATTCATCTTAAAATCTTATATTCATAGATTGTACAGAAAACCCATTTTCCTTTTTTACTATTTTCTTGGTTGTTTTATAATTTACCGATTGCATTATATCCAATCAATTAATTATTATTATTAATTATAAAATATGTAAATTCTTTTTTTTTTATGTGGTAAACAACATTCAATGTTTTGGTTCCATATATTCCTTTCTTGCGTCTCATCCCTCATCACTTTCATATCAAAGCTTGAGGTGCAAATTTCCTTTTTTTTTTAATACACAACTATAAAAGTAAATAGTTTAGAGTTGATTTTTTTATATTTATATTTATATTTAAAAAAATCTGTTTGAAATTATTTTTGGTTTGTCTCTGTTTTATGTAACAATTCAAGTCACTTTAAGATTCGTTGGCTCTCGAAGAGTCTAAATTTAAACTCATACTAAAAGTTGGCACAAGTCTTACATAGGTTTCTTGTATTATTTATTCCAACTTGCATTGGCTCTTATAAAATAATTTAGTTTAATTGAGAAATTGGTGTTCTGGTAAAATTCTCTAAGCACCGGTGTAGCGTAGGGTTAATAAAGCAAAATTATGAAAATCCAGGGTAGTGCCCTTCAAGAAATATATGGAAGTATAGGGACCGTCCTGCAACATAAAACATAAGGCGTTGAACAAGCCATAGGATGATCGCCGCGTGATGATCGCCAGTGGAAGCAAAGGTTTTCGTAATAAGTCGTGCCGTGTTAGGTAGCTCAATTACCAATTATACCCCTACCTTTTCTATTTTTGCTCAGAATACCCCTAATTCTCCTTCAAAATAACGTGATTGTTTATGTTCAGCATATTTTGACCAGCTTGCATAGCATTATAGCTCTCCTAGAAATTTCCGTCCTACTTTTTTGGAACCGCTTTCCACTTTTGCCCCTTTTTAAAAAACATTAATTATCCCTTCCTCCTTTTATGTTTCTTCCCCATTTAAATGTTATTTCTATGTAAAATTTGTTTAATTAAATTAATAGAGTTATATAAATTAATTAGGTTAAAATATATAAAATCTTCTTGAACTTTAAATAAATTATTCATAATCTTCCTAATATTTAAAATTTTAAATTAAAAATATTAATATTTTATATTTTGATTATCAAGACCTATCTTTAAAATTATTTTAATAGCTTTTGCTATATCATAATTTTATATTTTTTTATTACATATCACTTTATTTAAAAAAAATAATATTTGTCACTTAAAATATAATTTTAATTTTTTTTAAATATTTAAATAACACTCTACACTTAACATATAATTTAAAATATTTTTTAAATATTTAAAAACATGAAATACTTAAAAATATTTAAAATTTTTATTTAATCATGTTTAAATAAAAATATAAAATATATTAAATTATATGTAAATTGTTAAATATTATTTTTTAAATAGTATGTTATATAATAAAAATATAAAAATTATGACATAAGAAAAATAGTAAATTTTACCAATAATCTTAATTATAAAGGTTTTTTAATCAAAATATAAAATATTAAAAATTTTAATTTAAAATTTTAGAAGTGATAAATATTATATACAACTGGTATAAAATTTATCATAATTTTGTGTATTTATAGTAAATATATAATACACTTCTTAAAATATAATTGTATAATATTATATTATATATTAATGTATAAATTAAATAAAAAATTTCAAAATAATGAATATAAAAAATAAAATTAATTAAATTCTTATATTTTAAATTAATAAAACAAACCTATCAATTAGTCCCTATACTTAAAACTAACTAAAGGAGTATTTTTGGTTTTTCTTTTTTTTGCTCCTTTTGTTTAATTTATTTTCAGGTTGATTTTCACATGAATGGAGGATATATAGTTAAATTAAAGGGGTTAAAAAAAACAAAGGAGCGTGCTCCGCATGATTGAATTTTTTTTAGTTCTAGATTGGTACTATTATCTATACAATTAAAATAATAAACTTTTATTCCAGTCAACTTAATAGTATTTTTTTTAATTCTTCATTCAAGTTGTTTATACTCTTTTCGAATAGTTTATATTTTATTTTTTTTAAAATATCATTTTTATAAGTTATGTTAAATTATTTTTCATTTAATATTTATTTTTAAATTAAATTATTAAAAAATCTCAAATTTTGAATCATATGCGAGCAACCCTCCAACTTTTAAAATTTAACAAGAAAATCTCTTAAGATTTAAGGTTTGGTAAATAATTCCCTGTTATCTATTATGTTATTTTTGTTTATAGTGCAATTAACATTTTAAAATTTTGAATTACATGTAAAAAAATATTTTTAAAATTGAAGTTATATATAAACCACTGTCATATTTTTTTTAAATTTTAGTGAAATAAATGATAAGTTAATGAAAACAATAATTAAATAAATATAAAAATTAAAAGGATTCATTACAAACTTTTAAATATTAGGAGAGTTATCAACATATAACCCAAAATTTATGATTTATATATAACATAAACTGGTTTTATCTAAAACACATGGGATTCAGATCATTTTAATTAAATTAAAATTATTGAGATTTTGTTTGATAAAAAAATATTTTCTACTATTTTTAACAATTAAATAAGATTGAATATATGAGGATCAAACAAACTTCCCTAAGGATATCAAAATTACTTTTTATGTTTTATAAATTATTTTAATATATATTAATTATATAGTGATTTTTTAAAAAAATATATATTGAGTATTTGGTACTAATATTTTGGTAGTATAACATAGGCGTAAAGCGTGGGGTTATGGGAGCAAAGAGTGATGGAATTCCAAGAGGCGGCCCCTCTGAAAAATAAACAAAGTATAAGGACTGTCCTGCAAGATTAAAAATTAAGCGTTTGAATAAGGCATGTGATATTCGCCGTGTGAATGTGACGACTGACGGCCGCCATCGAAGAAAATGTTTAATAATAAATTAAAAATAATAAGTCCAAATGTGTTCGGAAACTCAATTACCAATTATACCCCTAACTTTTCTTTAAAGTTACGTGCTTGTCTCGACGACCTTTCCTCCTAATCTGCCCCATTCGGATTTCCCAGCCTAGTCTTTACTAGAGTTCAACATAAAACCTACAGTTGCATTTAAATTTATAATAAAAATATCCTATCTAATTTAATAAATATAGGATATAATTAAATATTATACTATAAAATATCACCTATGTATTTTTTAGACTGAACACCAGGTATAAGGGCTACTCTGTCTATGAACACCTCTTCTTTTATTTTTTTTCTATATCTTAAAAGGGAGAATATAATAGCTATTGATGACTAGAAGGCAATTTTAGAAATATGAGTAGTTAAGTAGGTAAGTTGTATCTTTTAATATTTATAACTATAATAATTTTTTCTTTTTTTAACTTTGTTAATTATCATATAATTATATTATAAATTATAATTATTTTTTTTATTTTTTTTAGATGATTTATCTTTATCAATATTGGAGAGATTGATGTAAAGTTATAATTACAAGCTATTTAGACTTCAACACTTATTTTTTATATGCAATAGATCTCAAGATTTTAATTATTATTTTTGTTGCCATATTCTTAATAGATTATAAATATTATTTAACTCTTGAAGACAAATGAACATAGTATTATTTTAGAAGTTCATAATTGCAAATTTTTTTCACAACATGAGTATAGCATCACGACTTGAGCATACCCAACCCAAAATTATTAAAGCTTTTACCGAGTAGAGCACTAGGTAGGGGATTACCCTATCTAACTCTATCTATACATACCCCTAATCTTTACCCGCCACTTTCCTTCCCTCGCAATTTCTTTCCATGTTTGGTATGAAATACAAAATATACCTTAAAAAAATTTAAAAAATATTCTTCTGTAATTAATTTAATTAAATTAAAAAATTAGTTAATATAATATATTTTATTTAAAATATTTTAATCATCTTCCTTAATTCTTTCTCTTATTTAACTATTATTAAAAAAATACTAATAAAGATGATTTAAAAAAATTAATAAATATTAAAAATAAATTTTATATTTAAAATTAAAATTAACTTCTCAATTAAATTATATATTAAGAATTAAAATGGTAATATATTAAAATTAATAGTTACATATCAAGATATTCAAATTTTTTTAAAAAAAGAAATACATACAATTCTCAATAAAAGAAAAGTAATTATCTATAAGTCTTAATTTCTTGAAAGTATAAAAATTTCAATTTTTAATAATATATATATATATATATAAAATAAAGCATAGTGACTATTATTTATTGACTATTTCTTCAGTTGGTTGTGTAGAAGAGTTGACCCTTCAAATCCATTTTCTATGGTTACATCATAGGTCTCTTGACTATTATTACACTCCTTACATATATATGATGGAAATTTCAAACTTTATGAAGAATTGAATATTTTTTTAAACTTTGTGCTGATTTTTTTTTTTAAAAAAAAGAAATTGAATACTCCTATCTAATCCAGATTTGGATCCCTTTAATTAAGGGTTCCTCAATTAAGCCTCAACTGAAGGATATTAGCCATTATATTATGATCTAACGGTATGGAGTGAAAAGTTATAAATTTATTTTTTTAATCACAGTTATACATTTATTTTAATATATATATATATATATATAATACACTAGTCTCAATGTTTTTTTAAAAAATGTGGGTAATTTCATTTTAAAAAAATCTGATTAATACGTCATTTCGGGGAAATAGTTTGGTCCATAAAATAAAAATAAGAATAATGAATACTGTTTATAATAAATGACTCTACAAATCATATTTTATAAGAACCATAGAAATTATATTGAACAACAATTATGGAGATATGATATATATATATATATATATCACGAAAATAAAATAAAGATACATTTTTTATGTGATGGCCCATCGAAGCTCTTAATTAATCCTTATGGATGGAGTGTAGTTATAAAATTTTAATAAAAAAATATGTAAAATAAAAAATAAGAAAATATAATTAAAAACTTTCAATTCCATTTTGCTAATTATTTTTTTAAATTTAACTTAAAAAAATTTCCCACTTCCCTCTAAATCCCTTATATCAAATAATAAATATTCAAACAATAGGCTATTATATTAGAAAGGACTGATTTCTTTCACTTGTTGTTTAGTCATTTTGTTGCCATGAATGGATATTTAGGGCCAAGTTCTAATTCATATTTAAATCTTTGCCAGAAAAAAGGAATTAATAATGTGGCACATTTACATTTGTGGACAAAGAGTGAATTATGCCAAAAGGAAGCATAACTTTAATTCAAGCACGAGGGAAAAAAATTGTACTTAAAAAAAAACCACGAGGACAACGTGCTGATTACTCTACTTTTCATGCTTCCCACTTCTTGCTTCTTTGTTATTTAATTATTTATTTTTACTCACTCAACTCATGATTTGCACGCTACTATGTTGAATGTAAATTGTTTTTTGCCCCATAAATAGGAAACAGATTTTTTTAATTCTATTGCAAAGGGTGAAAGAGAGAGAGCTTTCATTCATTCATAGTTATATCCACACGCACACAATTCATGGTGGAGCCTCAAATATAGTTGTGAAAGATTAGTTTGTTTTTTCATATATAAAAAAATTTAAATAAATTTGATATATGTCCCTTATCAAAATCATGGCATAGTTTTATAATTTAAAAAATATTTATAAAAAATTTACAAAATCACCTATTAAATGAGCAATTATAACAATAGTAAAAATTGAATAAATAATTTTATAGGATATAAATTTATTTTTTTATTATATGTATCCGTAAAAAGATTAGTTAATTCTACAATTTTGGCCCAAGAGATGAAGAGTGCGGATGTATTAAAAAAACCATTAATGCCAATATCCAAAAATAGAAGTATTAACCAACAATAAAACAAGAAATAACAAATGTCGGAACAATTTAAACAGTGGCGCCTGTGGCCTAATGGATAAGGCGTCTGACTTCTAATCAGACGATTGTGGGTTC
This sequence comes from Leucaena leucocephala, assembly GCA_037074615.1. Taxonomy (NCBI): domain Eukaryota; kingdom Viridiplantae; phylum Streptophyta; class Magnoliopsida; order Fabales; family Fabaceae; genus Leucaena; species Leucaena leucocephala. The sequence continues at coordinate 20,359,238 of CM073543.1, read as the reverse complement.
GAGTCCCACCAGGCGTGCCTTTTTATTTTTGTTCTACGTGCCCCAGCAGCCTAATGATCGTCAATTTCCCCCATTTTTTATAGCAATTAAGGCGATTCCATTTAATATCTTTCGGGGGAAAAAAGTGTGGATCTTGTTTATCGCATTGAGTCAACAGAAAAAATGGCAATGTTCATGGCTAGTGAGTAATGTTGTTTGTTAGAGTTTTTTTTTTTTACCAAAATTTTTAGAAAAAGATTGCATTCATTTATGATATAAGGGTAGATTAAAATTTTATTTCTTTTTAAAAAATATTAATATTAGATAAAGCGAGCCGTTAATTACTTTCAGACATAAATTTATGCCCTTATGAACTAAAATATCTTTCCAAACACAGTGACTAGAACCATAATAAAGTAGTACTCCTCAATGATCAAGCACGCTCCTAATAGTCATATGTTCTACCCTTTTAATAGCTAAACCTAGGACAATAGATATATTATTTATAAGTTATTTATTCTCAAAAGTCATCCTAAATATAATTTTGGCTTGAATTGGCTTTATGAGTTGAAAAAGTCCGTTTGAAGGGGTTTAAAAACCATCCCAAATATCTTATGAACAATACACTTTTTTGCTCTTTAATATATGATATAATTAGAGAATTAATATTGATTATAAATATAATACATATTTTCTCAATTTATTAACTTTTTCTTAAATTACTATTATTGATGTTCCCTTAACAATAATTAAAAATAAGAAATAGAATGGGAGAATTAAAGAAGATGATTATAGTATTTTTTTTTAAATGCCACATTAAGTAATTTAACTAACTTATTCAATTTAATTAAATTAGTTAAATATGCAAAATCTTCCTAAAATATAACAACTATTAATTACTTAGACCTATTTTATATACAATATCAATAAAAAATAATATTATTAATGATTTTGGTTTATTTCAAAAGAGTTAACTATAGTAGATAAGATTTTTACTAAAATCCAAAAGAAACTTTACCATGGTTATAAAAATGGCTTTTCTTAACATTTAAATAATTATGATAGAAAAAGAATAAGATGAGTTTAATTATTTAGGATATATAAATTATTGAATATTTATAAATTATATATTATAACTAGATAGATACTAGAGTATGCTTGATTTTATAATATAAATATTACACTTTTCTATAAATATATATATTAATTAATAAAAAGGTAATAATAGATTTTTTATGAAATTTTGTTAAAGATATTAAAAAATAGATTAAAATGTATATATAAAGTTAAAGTAAGAGTCTATGTAATTTTAATAAAATTAAAAAAATAATTAATGATTTAGAAGATTTTATCATGGATATTTATATTTAGACTATTATCCTCAAGACAAACTTCATAATCAAATCCAAATAATATATTATATAATATTAGAGTATACATAATGAACTATACTATGACAATACATAATTATTCTACATATACATTTAAAGGAGAAGTCTATACAATTAATATAGTTTTAATTAAACCTATGAAATTTTTTCTAATGTCATAAGACGAGATTATCACCAAAAAAATATTAATAAAAATAGGGTGAGATAAATATTTAAATAACTAGTAATTATACTCATCATGCATATTAACTTATACTCATAAAGTGTCAAGTATGATAGATTATAAAGCGCAAAATATAGATCAAAATACATTATTATAATAAAATCAAATGGATGACCTATCCAAGTTCCTCCCATCAATCCAATTGAACCACCTTATTCCCGCCGATTGAACCCATAGACTAGATATAACTACAATATACCTAGCCACTCAAAAAGTTGACCAGTCAAATGTTACGGATAGGCCAAAATCCACAAAGCATATTGTAACATCATAATTTTTATTTTTATATTAAGCACAATCAAAAAATGTTATTAATAACCTATAAACATTATCTAAGTTAAATTATTAAGTTTAGTATTTTTATTATTTTAAATAAAATAGGATATCTGGAATGTCCTACAATTACCTTTACTTATGATCTTATTATGATTTACTTGTTATTAATAATTAAGAAATTATTAAGATTTGAGTTCAAATTTAGATATGGATTTAAAATTTGAATTATTATTGTGGCTCTATAAACAGAGCTAGAGTCAACAGTTATTCCTCATATTATATTATTGAGTCAACTTCTCTATCTTTACCTCCTCTCTCAGTCCCTTTCCTGTTCTTAGAGTCCCTCATCTACTTCCCTCACTATACCCATGCACATATCAAAGAACAACAATATCAGCCAGAGGAGGAATAACAGTGGCGAAAGAGACGTCCAGAATGGGTTCTTTAACACACGCTTAATTCAACGCTCCAGAATTAGAGCTACTGACCTCCTTTCTTAAATCTGAGACCACTACAGTGACCAACTATAGAAGCATAGTCCACTTATCAAGTTTAACAGCCAATTGAGTAGCCACGCACCCTCTTGCGCCACCTCTTCCTCTACGTGTGACATACACGCGCCTCCCTTGAAGCCATAATGTTTCGCTCTGCTGCACTGTTTTGGGAATATTTTGCTTGTTTGGAACACTTACACTACATCTAAAGGTTGTTCATAAAACCCGTGGCCCGGTATACCTACTTGAGCTCGCAAAAAAAAAAAATCCCTACCCAACCTGATAAATATAGGGCAGGGCTAGACATCGGGGTATAAAATACAGCCCATACCTTTTTTGGGCAGAAGGGTTGCCCTGCCCTGCCTTGCCCATGGGCACTCATTCTTTTATATTTTTTTACTTTTCTCCCTAAATGCTACACTTGGAAGGGAGAATATGATAGCTACTGGTGACTAAAGGGTCATTTTAGAAATATAAGTAGTTAAATAAATAAGTTATATCTTTTAATATTTATAACTATATTGATTTTTTTCTTTTTTCTTAACTTTACTAATTATAATATAATTACATTATAAATTATAATTATTTATTTTATGTTTTTTAGATGCTTCATCCTTATCAACATTTAGAAAATTGATACAAGGTTACAATTACAAATTATTTAGATTTAAAAGTTTTTTTTATATGCAATAAATTTTAATACTTTAATTATTATCTTTTCATTGTCTTATTTTTAGTGGATTATAGATATTATTTAACTCTTGAAGACATATGAATATGGTATTATTTTAGAAGTTTATAATTGCATATTGTTTTCCACAACATGAGTATGTCATCACAATTTGGGCATGCCTAGCCCAAAATAGTTAGGGCTTTTATCAGGCAGGGCTAAGCATCGGGTTATAAAATGTAACCCATATTTTTTTTGGGGTAGGGCACCGGGCAGGGGGTTGCCCTACCCAGTCCTGCCCATAAACACCCCTACCACATCCTAGGTATTCCCAAAGTTTATATTTACCTCTCAAAGATCTTGTGTGGTAATTATTCAAATATATTATGGAGAGAGGTAACAACTTTCTACTTATTGTATGAGTTAATGTGATGTTTGTAATATCCCAGACCCCTCCCTCATAGATATTGTCCATGTTTACAGTTGTAACCAAGAACAGGGTTTTGTTTCCCTGGGTGCAGCCGTAGCCACCCAGAAAACGCGTCTACAAGGGGAAGGTATCCACACCCTTATAAGGCATGCTTCGTTTCTCTTCCCAATCGATATGGGACTTCACAACATCCATCCCCTCATAGGGGCCCAACGACCTCACTGGCACACCGACCGGAGGCCTGGGTCTGATACCAATTGGGATGTTATAATGTTTATGAGTGATTTAATATATATATATATATATATATATATATATTGATATTGATATAATTGTATTAATAAAACTTGTTTGATTATTTTTATTGAAAATAGTTTTGTAGAATTTAAAATTTAATTTAGAAAGTTTGAGTTGAGGTTATAAACTTGTTATATATTGAGACTAGAATTTAAAGAAATTTATTATCTTGAGAAAAAACCCTTTTTATGAAATTTATCAAGTTATTAAGATTTTAATTAATATGATTATTTTGAGAATTATGTGTTGGAAATGGGTGATGATGGAATTATATTTCTACCATATGGTATAGCCTTCATTGGAGCTCGATAGGTGACTTTTATCTCACCAATGTGTCGAGAGATATGCCCCAACTATTTATCGAGGAGCTACAATACCTTCACCTGTTTATCTAGAGGGAATGAATCCATGATCCTGTCAGGTACTTTATAGATTTTGGCCTATTCATCCCACTTAATTGGTTAGTTATTTGAGTTGTTAGATATTACTAGCCCATGGGTTCAGTCAATGGGAATAAGGTGATTCGGTTGGTTTGAGAGGAGGAACTTGAGTGAGTTATTCATTTAATTTTATTATAACAATATGTTATTTTGTATATATTATATTTTTTGAGATCCCACTTGACATCTCATTAGCATATGTTAATATATATATAATGAGTATAATTGATGGTTACTAAGATGTTTGTCTCACCTTATTATTATTAACATTTTTCAGGTGATAGTTTCATCTTAGGACCCTAGAAAAAACTTCATAGACTTTATTAAAGCTATATTAATTGTATAACATTTCCCTTTGAAAGTATACGTAGAATATTTGTATGTTACCACAATAAGTTTATTTTGCATATTTATATATCATAATATTTTATTTATATTTCAAGAAAAATATTTTTATAACTATGATAGAATTCATTTAAATCTTAGTTGTATTCTTTTCTACTACGGTTAACTCTCTTAAAATAAACTAAATTTATTTATAATATTATTTTAAAATTATATTAGGTATAAAATAGATCTAAATAATTAATAATAATTATATTTTATGAGAATTTTACACATATCATTGGACCATGTGCTCATTTCTCATCGGTAAATAGGTGAGGGTGAGACAGCCCTTTAGTAAATAAGTGTGACACGTTCCTCGATAAACTGGTGGGACAAAAGTCAATTATCGAGCTCCAATAGAAGTTATACCACGTGGTAGAAATACAACTCTATCATATCCCATCCCCAATGTATAATTCTTAAAATAATCGTATTAATCAAAATCTCAATAACTTGATAAATATCACAAAAGGTTTTTTTCAAGATAATAACTAGATTCAAATTTCAATATTAAGATATAATAAGTTTATAATATCAACTCAAGCTTTCTAAATTAAACTTTATGTCCCATAAGACTATTTTTAATAAAAATAATCAAACAAATTTTCTTATACAATCATATCATTATTAATATATATATATATATATATATATATTAAATTATTCACACATATCACATTAACACACACAATAAGTAGAAAATAGTTACATCTTATCTGAATATATGAATTATTACCACAAAAAATCTGAAAGATAAATCTTAGTTTTGGGTAAGTTGAACTAATGGCGTGTTTGAGAAAGAAATATAGGTGAGATTATTTGGCAATTGGAAAGAGATTGAGAGAGAAGAATAAAAAGAGAGAAGCCAACTCAATAATTAAGTTTGAGGAATAACTAATAGTCTTAACTCTATTTATAGAGTCATAAAAATAATTTAAAATTTAAATCCATATCTAAATCTGAACCCAAATCTTAATAATTTTTTAACTAGTAATAACAATCTAATTATAAAATTTTAAATAAAGATAATAGTAAGATAATTTAAATATTATTTTTTGTTAAAAATAATAAAAATATTAAACTATAATAGTTTAATTTTCTCTTATTTTTTAATTTTATATATTTATAAACTTTAAATAATATGTTTAATCTATTATATAATCTCAGTTGTTAATAAATAATATTTTAATTATATTTAAATAAAAAATTGATATATTATAAAATATATTATATATTAAATATAGGAGGAATACATATATTTATAAAAATAATAAATAGAGAAAATTATTTCTTTGGACGGAATTGAGCTGTGCTCATTACCTAGTATCTATTTGGTCAATAAAATTAGACAAATGCTTTTTGATTTTTTCTCTCTATATATTGGTATACCCCAATATGAAATAATCATATTTAATATACTATTAAATATTAAATATAAGTATCTCTACTAATAGAAATTTTAATATTGATTCGCCATATGTGAATCTAGAGTTTTCCATTAGACCCAACTCTCATAGTTAGAAAAATGTTTTAGGACCAATAGATTTTTTTTGTCCACCCAATTCACCGGAGTTTTACCCTGACTACATCCGGATCTGACCCGTTTTGCGTACCTGGCTATGGTGGGTAATTCTTCTAATGGGGATTTTCTACATAAGCTAAGGCTCAAATTTAAGACCTTATTTAAACGATACCGAATCGTTTACCACTCAGATCAAATACCATTGATGGACCAATAGATTTAAATCGAAAGCAAAACTCTGGCCCAAAATTTCCTTTCTAAAATGGGCCTAATTACTCCAAACTCTCTTTAGCCCAATCGTAGGACACGAAGCCCTAAGTAAAAATAACAGCTTGAGGCCCAATTAGTGCTCATACAATTGGGATTTTTAGTTTTATCCCCCAATTTTGATAATTGTGATAAAAGACCCAAGACTTTGTTTTTTTTTTTTTATGTGGCAATATGACTAGGTCATATTCAAATATTATCAGACTTAATTAGGAGTAGTTCTTCTAAACTAATTTTTACATTTACACAAACTAGAGCTTGAGATATTATACTTAAGTAATTAAAACTCTTTTCAATAAAATTAAAATTTGTCCGTCAAGGACTCAGACTTTATAGTTGTTAAAACTTTATTTCTTCAAATAGTTGTGATAATATTATCTTTGACACACTTAGATAACATAATTCATTCCCAAGAATACTAACCAAAAGTGTGAAATTATCTAAATAAAAAAATTAATATGCAGTTGTTTATACTTTATACTTTCACCTTATTTTTAATCAGATTCTTATAATTTTTTTTTCTTTTTTTTTAATAGTTTCACCTTGTTTTAATAAGATCTCTATAGTTTTTTTTTATTAAGTTATTATAGTTTCATATGGTTTTTAATTAAGTTGTAGAAGTATACTACATGGACCTGAATAGGTAAAATTGTAAAGATTTAATAAAAAGAAAATAATTACAGAAAAAATGTGAATGTGAATTTTTAGCTTTTAATTGTAGACATTTTCACATTAGAACATAATTAGAATTTGATTGTTGGAGGAGTTGGTAGCAAAAGAGCATTTGCAAAGAGGATCAGTGAGTGATATAACTGTAAAGCGAAAGGGAAATTTGATCATTGATTTGGGTTTCCACGTCATCCCCTTTTTCTAGTTATCTTTCTTATGTTGTCGTCATCCCCTCTCACATTATGTGAATACCCTATTATAGTCTCTCCAATCTTTTCCATTACTTCGGCCTTGACCCCATTTCAGCAAATCTAGATTTTTTTTGCCAAATCAACAAATCTAGTTTTTTGGGCAAAAAATAAATAACTAATTAATATACCAATTCACAACTATATAATAATAAATATGATAACCTCATTCACAATTGACAAACTCTACTAAAAAAATAGTCAAAGCAATTGGTAATTTTAATATACTCCTCCAATATTAAATATAAGAATTAATTTATAATATATTTAGAATCTAAAAATTAATAAATTTATAACTACATCGTAGTAAAATTGACTCTTTAAAAGATAACTATATAAATTTATCATATATATAATATTTTACATTATATAACAATGTGAACTCACTGGTCATATCCTTTGGTAACCAGAACGACCAAGATTCAAGTCCATCATGGTGGCTCCGGCATGGGATTTCAAAAAAAAAAAAATCTAGTGATTATAAGGGATTTTTTTTATATTTTAAATTATTGCGTGGAATTTGAGATTTTTTTCCTTTTAATTTTTTATAAAAAAATCAAACTATATTAAAAAGTGATGCACACATTAAAACCCAACCCATATATAACAGAGACTAAATGAATTTATGTTAGACACGAAACAGAAAACATGAAAACTAAAACAATAGAACAAAAAAAAAATTATATTTAAGTCCCAAAAAATCTAATTATAGAGAAATTTTAAGAAATTATTAAATAATTATAAAATTCTAATGATCTAAAATTAAATCTTTTAAATTATAAAATGATAAAAGTACCATTAAAAAATATCTCAGTTATTTTTTTTATAGAGTTGTCACTCTTATTATTTAAGTTATTTTTTTGTAAAGATAATTATGTTATTTTACAATTCAAAAAATTAATCCTAAATCCTATTGAATTTTATAGTCATTTTATAAATTTATAAAACTTTTTTATAATTAAATTTTTTTGTATGAGATTTAAATATAATTTTTTAATAGAAAACTAAGCAAAAGATATTCAATATCAAACAAAGATTATCCTAAAAAATCTATAATAGATGCCATATGGTTCAAACATTTCCAAATGTGCAAAGAGTGATCGAGAAGTTGATGCTCATTTCGAACCAAATAACAGGTAATAATACTATAGGCTTGTTTGGTTTGTCTGCAAACCAAAATTTTAAAAGTATTTTTAGATAAAATTTTAATTTGACTTTTTTTTTAAATAAACATGTATATTTTATTCAAAAGAATTTTTGAATCAAATCATAGTTTAAAACTATAATTTTAAATAAACTGATCGGAGTAACTTTTAAAATAGTAAAAAGAGTTTATAGATTACTCAATTAATATTTTACTTTCACTTTTTCTTACATCCCCTCTCTTATCTTTTTTATTTTTTCCAATATCTATTATCTCTACTCTATCTTTTATACTATCTCTTATCTTTCATATATTTTTTTCACTCTCTCTCCTCTCTCCTCTCTCTTTTTCACCTTCTCTCATCTCTCATACTTTTAATAAAATTATATATTTTTTAATAATTTTCTAATTATAAAAGCCCTTTTAGTAATAATTATCTAAACACTTATTTTTTTTATAAATTTTTTTTAAAAGTCATTTTTTAAAAATTATCCAATTTTTTTATAAGCTATTTTTTAAAATTTTATTCAAATATACACTCTATAAAATTTAAGAAAAATATCTATATGCTACAGTAAAAAAGATTAAAGAAGTACAGATAAGTTGAATAGCACAGAGATCTGAAATCCATCATCATCTGTGCAACAACCAATGGAAGATCAAGCATATCCAGCATGTATCTTAAGACAGAACGTAACACACACCATAGCAAGACATGAAAATAATAAGATTTCTATTCGTCCAATTGATTGCTGCCAAAATCAGTACTACCTCCTTCACTTTCAAATTGTAATAATTCCTACTTTCTTAGTCTGATAGCGTCAGCTGCAAAGCCAACACGTTCAAATGAATTCATATTAAACCAGATTTATTATTATTTTTTCAAAAATAAAATAATCATGTAATATTATATGCACTTGATTTTTATTTTTATATATAATTAACCTTTCCCTATGCTTTTTTTTATAAGACTTTTCCCTATGCTTTTGTTTGTGGAGAAAAAGTGACAGGGTCCCATGGGCTTGGAGTTACAAAAGCACTTTTTTTTATTATAATTTTTTTAAAAAAATTAAACTTATCTATGATATAAAGATAGGATAAAGTGTCTTTTTTTCTTAGACAATATTAATATTAAACAGAGTTAATAATCAATTACTCTTAAATATAAATCTAGGTACCTAAAAATTAGGATGCCTCCTTAAATATTGTGACTAAAATTATAATAAAATGATACTATCTAAATATCAAATACACTCTAAATAGTCATATATCTAATTTTTTTTGTTAGCTGAACCCAGGAATAGTTATTAAATTCTAGTGTTCTTCACTTTCTCATTCGTAATGATATTTCTGAGTGGTAGTTGTTGAAAAACACTTACAATTCAATACAAGATTCAAGATATTCTGAGTGGTAGTTAATTCTATTAGATCCAAGATATTCAATTTCAATTATATATATAGTTAATTCTATTAGATCCAAGATATTCAATTTCAATTACTCAGTACCATTGCCCTTTGGCTCATTCTCATTCCCTGGTTCTTTTGGTTACAATGCATCCAACCCATTTTTACAAGAGAAACATGAACAAAGAGCCTCACCCTCCTTTTGCCTAACTCTTTAGACTTGAAAAATGCTGGTTTTAAAGATAATTATCTTATATGATTTTATATTTTCATTTTTATATAATTATCTTATATTTGTTATTATTGTGCCAGATTTGAACGTTGTTAAGACAGTTAAAGATAATTATTTTATTGAGATTTTTTTTTTCTATTCACAGGAGATTCAAATCATCAATCTCACTTAAAAAGACTTTTTTTGGGCATTGATAATTAAAAGGAATTGAATATTCCACTTGATCCAACTATTATTAATATATTTTCACGTTGATATATTGATAAGTTTATTATATAAAGATATAAAAACTATACCTAATAATTTAAAAATAGAGAAATTATTTTTTTCTTGCCCCAATTCATGTAGTGCAATTTGAGTTGGTTTGGTGATTCATGTGTCCATTAGAAGTTTCTTTGAATGCAAAATACACTACCAAAGAATATAATGTAGCTAGGTAGGTAGGTGTGGTCAACTCTTAGCTGTGGCTTGTGAGTGTGGCAAACTTTTGAAAATTTTCTAGTTTTGGACTTAGTATTCACTTTTGAGGTCTTCCTTTTCTTTCCAATTATTCTTTTTACCATAAGAATAAAACAATAAATCTAAAAATAAATAAAATAGATTATAATTATATATATTTCATTCATGCCTGTAAGTTTTATAAATAAATTATACAAATATCTCTCATATTTTATTGAAATTAAATATAACTATATGTGTGTTTGTGTGTTATTAATTTGTTGATATTAGACAAACTATTTTTTCATCTTCAAAATTTACAAAAATCTTTTATGAAATGGAGATTAAGTTATACAAACTTCCCTTAAATTTTGCTGAAATTATCTAAACATTCTCTAAATTTTTAAAATACACACTAACTCTTTTAAAATATAAAATGTAAATTCAATGTTTGTGTAACATAATAAAAATTGATTTTTTTTAAAAAAATGCCTATATATATATTTATAACTCTTTGGGTCACTTAAAATCTAACACTTTTTCTAAATCTATTATCAGATATCTGATTAATTAACTAATCAAAATCGAGACTTTATGACTATGAATAACTCTATCCAAAGGTGTTTTTTTAATAAGATGATGAAATTTAAATCCAGTTCATCCACTTTATAATTTTGTTAGTCTATCGCTAAACTAAGCATCCTTGATAGTAAAATGCAATGAATGCATATAATTTCTTTTCTTAAATCTTACACTATATATAATCAATCAATGTATGAATAGAACTGTCACAAATTTCAACTTGATCCATTCAGAAGATTGGCTAGCTCAATGATTTGTGTGGGACTTCCAAAATTATGATGGCATTTCCTCTTTCCCACCTTCGCTCTGACCATTCACACAAAATAAATCAAGAAGCCTTTTTTCCTTTTAATTCTCTCTCTGCAATTTTGATGATTTGCTTTCATATCCATCAACTTCTTCATCCAATCAATCAATCAAATTCAAAGAGATTCCATTCACCTCTATTGATTCATCATTCTCAATTCAATCCAATTAGGTTTCAACATTCAAAATTGGTTCAAACCCATAATGATATACTAGCATATATGTCCAATTTCAATGTCAAAAGTTCTTATAGGGGGAAAAAAGAAACAAAGAGAGAGTTAAGCTTGCTTTCTAAGAATATATTACTTTACCAAACTTGTCACTTTACAAATGGTCTTCACACATAAAGGGTAGGGTTGTTATTGTTATTGTTATTATTATGTTGATTTTGATTGGAGGTCCACGAGTGGTTATTATCATGCTTTTTTACTTTATTCTTCCATTCAAAATAGGTAATGACACGTTACATTGATAGAATAGTAATATTGTTTGATTGTATTACAAGTTTTTATTAAAAAAATCGAATTAATTAAGAGGTCACCATCTTCAAAATTGTGTTTTTGACCTGCATATATAATACATCGTTCTCTTAATTTCTATTTGACAACCCTAAACACAGGCTGAATTATGGACATGTCCTTATTATGGATATTGTATCCTTTCTCTCCAAGCATCATAAATCAATTGAATGAAGTTTGGGACAATGAAAGTTGGTACTCTTTATAAGATATTTTTAACTACATTATGTTGTTCAAGAAAATAGTTAAAAATAATAAATATGTAGGAAATACATTTTTTTTCAAATATACCCTCATTTATAGTGGTTAAATGAGAGAGAGTGATAATAATTAGGATGATGAGAGAGAATGTATGAGGGAATAATGAAGGGTAAAATGTATTTATTATTCAGACAAAGTCCAAGAAGACCTTATATGAAGGGACATACCGTTTCAAAAAAGAGAATCTTATAAATAAGGACGGTGGGAGTATCTGCTATTTAAACTTAATAATATTTAAATTAGAATGAGTTAATACTACCGTGTTAAGTGTGGACTTCCTTTTCACATGGAGAAAGGCCGAATATTTGAAACCCTATTTGTGTCTCACTTAGGTAGAAAGAAGTCATAGTAGGTTCTACATGTTATGTTTTGTTTAAGGTGGAAGAGCAGCTAATTAAGAGAAGAGGAAAGGAAATTCAAAAACATATGGTCTGTCATTTTCGATGGTTGAACATTAATTTATTGTTTCATATAAGAGTTATTTAGTTCACATTAAACTCTATTTTTTAAGTATTTTTTAGCTTCTTCACCTTCTATATTGTAAGCTTCTTGTTAGCATTTGTCATTGCACCTAATCGAGACTCTCTTATACTTTATTTTAATCATTGTATATGTTGTACCAAAAAAACATAATTGTATAGGTTGTTTTTATAGGTCTAGACAACCTATGGTTTTTACCTTAAGGGATTTTAGCGTTAATAATTTGACATCTCTTACATACCGTATGTAGGTTTGACTGGTGAAAGGGTGAGACATATTATTATTTAGAATGTATTTGATTCTCGCGAAATATCACTTTATTATAGTTCTAATCGCAGCGTTTATGGATGCATCATAACTCCTGAGTGCCTAGGTTTATTTCTAAGAGAAATAGACGACCCACCCTACCTGACATTAGTATTACTTAGGAGGAAAGAAAACTTCGCCATACCTTTAGATCGTGGGTAAACCTAACTCATTTTTAAAAATTTTTGTATAAAAAACAAAATTTTTGTCATGCCTTGTTATGACCAATCTGTTTAACTTCTATCATACATTTATTTGTTTCTCCTAATCTATCATACATTTATTTAACGTTTATATTTTTGAGACCTTTCATCTTAGGATCCTAGTTGGTAAATAAAAAGATATATATTTGAGTGAGAGCCACACGTCTTTTGCCATAGTTTTATTAATTTGTGCATGGAACATGCGAGGGATTAAAAAGACACCCTATAATTATAGGAAGTGGCCGCCATCATCATCATCTTCATTCATAGATCTCCATGAAAGCTTGAACTGTGATATTTCTAAGGACAATGATAATGAAAGAGGTTTTTAAATTTAGTTTGCAGCTGAAGTATTAGGTCGGTGAATAAATTTAAAATGGAAAATAAAAGAATGAGATAAAAACAAGAGGTGTGCAATGAATCTTTTCTGAGAATAGCCATTCACTGCTCTCTTCATGGGATATAATTTTTTTTTTTTACATTTTATTTCTTCATCACCAACCTCCACGTGTTAGGAAATCATTACTTAATAATACTAATGATGATAATAATTTGAATCTTGTAATGGAAGGTTCATGAACAGATAAAATGGTCCAATTGGAAGCTTGACCTTTTAATTCCTACTTTTATTTGCCTACTATATTTTATCTTACATCAGTATAATTATAATTTAATTTTTAAATTTTAATTTAATATAACTTAGTCTATAACTCCATATAATTTTAATTTATTTAAAATTTAATCTTTAAATTTTAACTCACAACAGCTTAGTCTCTAATTTTAATTTATAAGTTTCGTGAAATATTTTTTTTTATAAGATATAGATACTATAATTTTAAATGATTAAATTATAGGGACTAAATTGTATTAAACGAAAATTTAAAAATTAAGTCATACCCAAGTCAAAATTATAAACACGAAATAATTAATTTTCTCAATTAATTTTTCTTATTATATTAAACCTCAATAAATAATAAACACTCCAAAGCATTAAAAAAAAAAGAATGACCTATCAAGAATGCCACCCAAAAGGTCAAATTATTTTTTAATACCAACCCATGTTTGGAAGGAGGGTTAGATTTTAATTGATATGAATTGAACTATATGGTCAGATTATATTGGTGTAACACTTTTCCAGCGCCAAATTTTCTTGGTACACAAAACACAAACTTAAAACCTTATAAAAGGGATAGGTGATTAAATTATCTTTATTCCAAATTATTGTTATTTTTCTTTGTGACTAATAGTCCAAAAAATGCCTTACGATTTTTTTACTTAAGATTAATAATAATTGAAATGATTATTTGGATTATTATAAAATTTTATTTTATTATGGATGATCTTGAAAGTGTTTACAAAAACGTTTATATTTATTAATTAAATGTTGGGTAATTTGTTTAAAAAATTCAAAAAAAAAACATCAGGATAAATATTTTAATATATTTTCATCCTAAATCTGGTTTGATTATTGGTCAGCTTTCTTTTTCATTATTGCATTAATTTCATTATTTTTTCCAACACTCATCTTCCATATTTTTGTTACTCATCTTTTACATTTTTAGTATTAAGTTTTTTCAATTTTTAATAATCATTTTCTGTGTTTTCAGAACTTAAAATGAATTAAAGACTAGTGTTAAAAATATGGAAGATGAATATTAAAAACATCTAAGATAACTATTGAAAATTTTTAAAAATTAATTATTGAAAATTTAAAAAATAAGTACTATAAAAATGTGAAAGATGAGTACTAAAAATATGAAATGTGAGTGCTAAAAAAAATAAAAATAAAAAATTTAATTCCAACCAAAAATCAATGTTCATTTTTAACATTTTAAAATTTGAAGTCTCTTAGTTATTATTAATGTTCTTAGAGGGTCTTTAAATGTCATCTTCCCATAAATAAATTATGATCCATTAGTGTCACAATTTTATAATTTGCAACTTTACTTTTCTTTTTAGTTTTATCTGAATACCATATTTTTAAGAGATATAATTATTAATACCAAGAAGATGATTTACCTAAATCTAATCCATTAAAATATCAAAAGCAAAATGGGTCTCAGGGAAGGTTGGAGAAAATAACTCATACTGTGAACTGGAGAAGGGTATATTTAATTTCTAGAGCCATTCATTTTGGTCCACATATAATATTGCATAAGGTCAAGAAAATTAAATATTTCTATTAAATTAAGTCAAACAACAAATTAATTACTTGAACAATTAAATTAGATCGCACCAATAATTAAATTACAGCAAATACCTGAGTGTTATCATACCGCACCCACCACCTTTATGGGCAAGCTAGCTTAATCCATCCGTTCAAAATTTTAACTATTTTAAATTAGATATAAATAAATTTATATATTTAAATTGTGATGCTCTACTTATATTATAAAAAAAATATAATAATAAATTTTTAAAATAATATTATATTTATATTTTTAAGAGTTAAATAATATCCATTATTTATTAAAAATAAGACAATAAAAATATAGTAATTAAAGTCTTAAAATT
Organism: Leucaena leucocephala; assembly: GCA_037074615.1. Taxonomy (NCBI): domain Eukaryota; kingdom Viridiplantae; phylum Streptophyta; class Magnoliopsida; order Fabales; family Fabaceae; genus Leucaena; species Leucaena leucocephala. Next base: position 20,343,557 of record CM073543.1, on the reverse strand, counting down.
TATTAAATATATATAAAAAATTAAAGTCTAAATAGTTTGTAATTGCAACTTTACATCAATTTTTTCAAAGTTGATAAGGATAAAAGATACAAAAAAATAAAAAATATAATTATAATTTATAATGTAATCATAGGATAATTAGTAAAGTTAAAAAAAGAAAGAAAAAAATCATTTTAATTATAAATTTTATAGGATACAACTTACATACTTGACTACTCATATTTATAATATAAAATGACATTTAGTCACTAATACCTATCATATTTTCCATTTTAAGTATAATATATTGGGGAAAAAGGTTAAAAAAATTACATTATATATTATAAAGTAATATATAATAGAATTTATGAACTTTAAAATAAAAAAATTAATTATAAGTTAAATGATATTTTTTGTTTCATCGAGACAATACCGATTCTAGAATAGGAATAAGTTTTATGGTAACTATTTAATAAAAAATAAAAGGGATATAATATATATAAAGTCAGACAAAATAGGTAAAATGGTATACTTTGTTCTGTGCCCTATCTTACTCAACACTTGACTTGGTGTGTGTTTGGCAATAGCTTTTAGGAATAGATTATCTAGCAAAACCATGGTTTGAGCATATGTGAGCCAAACACTATATTTTTTTTTAAAATCAATTTTAAGATTGAAACCATGGTTTGAGTCTTCAAACCATGGTTTTAAAAAAATTTATTCTTGGGTAGCTTTGTGCCCTAGGTTTTCGGTTTTTAGTGTGTGTATGGGTTTATTTTTTTATTTTAATTTTAAATAATAAATTAATTTTTATTTAAAAAAATAAATACTATTTAAAATCTAAAATTTTAATTTCTTATTTTAAAATTACTATCTTCCAAAATTTTAGATGGTGATCTAGATTGGTTAATTCTAATAATTTATTTTTATTTAAACTTATAATTTATAATTTAAATTTTATTTTAAAAAAATAAATATTATTTTTTTTAAATCTAAAATTTTAAAATTTTGGAGAAAAGATAAATTTGTCAATAAAAATTATCATCTTCCATATTTTTTTACGGCTATATAGATTAGTTAACCCTAATAAAGTTTTCAGTATAAAAAAATTAAAATTAAGATGAATAGTATAAATTTCTACCTTACTCAAATACATATGTATATGTATTATTTTGTAATCACTTAAATAAAAAAATTTAAAGTCAAATTTATTCTTTACGTAATTATCATATTAGTTTATGTCTTTTTTAGTAAATTGTCTATAGAAAAGTGATTCTGCTACTAATCATCCAAACATCTCCAATTTTTAAAATCACTTTTTTCCCAAAATCTATTCTTCCCAAAATCTATTCTCCAAAATCTATTCTTCCCAAAATCTATTCTCCAAAAGCTAATCCAAACACACCCCAAGGCCATACTCTATCCAATTATATTTGAGACTACTTTTTTTGGGTTGAGTAGAACATTTTTTCTCCAAGTGAGCAAACTAGGCAACTAAATACTATCCACACCCCTACCCCCTTCAATATGATACATGGCTTATAATGCAAGTTAATTATGGAATTAAGAATTATTAATGGGGAGACAAATTTAGTGATTATTTTTATTCTTTATTATTTTCTTTGATTTGAAGCAATTGCTAAAGTCAAACCTATGACGTGTACCGTACATTTCATGTACATTATACGTACTTATACGTGGCAGGGCTTCATTTTTAAGTGGTGTTCTTATTAGTTGGGGAAATCTACTTGGCAATTATAACACATTTTTACAATCTTTATATATTATGTGCTTAAGAACTAGGAATAAAAATGGCCAAAGGCTAAATTGAAAATTAAGCTGAAGTCTATAATCTTAACTAAATTTAATTTTATATTTAGAATTTAAAAAGTAAAAGATTCCAAAAGTATTTGAAGAATACTACCAATTTTTATTGAATAAATAATTATTATTTATGACATTATAGTGCCTGTTTGAAAATTTATAAGCCTTGATTTAAAATCAAGGTTTGGCTCAAAACTTAGGTTTGGAGAAATTTTAAAATAAACAGTCATATTTGTTCAAACGGGTTTTTGGACTAAACTATAGTTTAAAATCAAGGTTTCAAATAAGTTGGTCAGAGTAGCTTATGGAACAGTAAACCACTTATGAACTAACTAATTACTATATTCCTCCTACTTTTTCTTACACCATCTCTCCTCTCTCTTACTTTTTCTTATACTATCTCTCCTCTCTCCAACTTTTTCTTACACCATCTCTCCTACTTTTTCTCTCTTTTCTTTCTTACACCCTCTCTCCTCTCTCCTCTCATCTCTTATCTCTCCTCATTTAATACTCATACCATTTTTCGCAATTTACTAATAACAAAAGTACTTTTAGAAATAACTATCCAAATACTCATTTATTCAAAACTACTTTTTTTTTCATAATCTCTTCTTCAAAAGCCATTTTCTATAAGCTGTTCAAAAGCTCTTTTTTTTATAAGCTCGTTTTTAAAATCCTATCCAAACGGGCCCATAGTGTATAAGTACTAAATATTTTAGAGAAATAAATTCACCTTATAGAGCATAAGGAAAGCTATGTAACTTGGATAATTTTTGTGGCCAAAATGTAACTTAGACAATGAACAATTAATTTTTTTTTATAGTTTTGACAGACTATAATTTAATTCTTAAATTCTAACTTAATCGTCAATAATTTTAGTTGATTTAGTCTTTAAATTTTAACTCAATACAACTCAATTCTTATATTTTAATTATTTAAAATATTAATCCCTATATTTTTTAAAATAAAATTATAATACATCATGTTTTTAATATAAAATCTAGTTTGTAGTACAAAATTATACCACAAATTAAATTAAATATTATATTAAATTAATTGAATAAAAAATATAGGGATCAAGTTACATTGAATTAAAATTTAAAGATTAAATCATAACTAAATTAAATCTATATAGACCAAGAGATTAATTTTCTCATCCTCTCCATTAGGCAGAAAAGAAATATAGACAAAAGAACGTGAATGTATACTATATGGAGTTCATGTTTTATTATTGTACTTAAATATTTATTTTTGTATTACTTTTCCCTACACATTGTATGCATTTATTTTTCTGAAAAATAAAATAAATGGAGTTTGATTGAAAAATAAAATAGAGGAGATGGATTATAGACATATCTTGTCAAAGTACAAAAAATGTATGCCAAAGGGAACTACATGAGTAACTGAAGATGTCTTTGTGATGTTTGTGAATGGCTCAACATATCTTTCACAAATTAACGATCTGAAAAAGACCCCAAAATCTCTTCTACTAAACAACAAAACAACATGTGTTTGTAATATTTGAAATTAGGATTTCCATTATTGTACTACAACTCTGCCATCAATTATTGGATCTATTTATCTAAATATTTCACTAATTATTAATACACACACACACACACTAAACTCTAATCGTGTCATAAAACTAGCTTATGTTTCTTTTTACTTTTTTACTTTATTCTCAATAACAAAGTTTTTTATTTTAAAAGTGAGTTTCCAACTCTGAATTTATTAGATTTATTCTATCATCTCCTTACTAAAAAAATTAGATGATTAATTTAAATAAATTAAAAAAATTAATTATGATGATTTTAAATTAGAGACACTAAAAATGATGAATGAACATTGGCTATGACCCCTAACATTTTCAGTTAACATTACATGTTCAATTCCCCCCCCCCCACTACTATTATGGGCATATTTGTTTTCTCCTCAAACTATAGTTTTAAAACCTCTCTTAAGTAAAATTTTAATTTAGAAAAATTTTAAAATAAATAATTATATTTATCTAAAATGGCTTCTGGATCAAACTATAGTTTAAAACTATGATTTTAAATAAGCTGATCAAAGTATCTTTTATAACAGTAAAAGAGTTTATAGATTACCCAATTACTATTTTATTCTTATTTTTTCTTATACCCTATATCCTCTCTTCTCTATCTTTTTCACTATCTCCCATCTCTCTTCTATCTTTTTAATTATCTCTTTTCTCTTCTCTCTCATATCTTTTTTTCACCCTCTCTCATCTCTCATATTTTTAATAAAATTATATTTTTTTAATAATTTTTAATTACAAAAGTCCTTTTATTAATAACTATCCAAACACTAATTTATCCAGAATCACTTTATTTTTTTATAAACTCTTTTTTAAAAGTCTTTTTTCAAAAGTTACCAAAAGTTTTTTTTTCATAAATATTTTTTTAAAAATATATTCAAATACACAATATATCTTATATTTTATTCAATATAAATTTGTGGATTTGTGTTATAAAATAATAATAAATTTATATTATATATTTTTTAATATATTTAAATTAGTTTATTAGTTCTTATATTAAATATTAAAAATGTATAATGGCAACTGCTTAAAATTTGTAGTAATGAAGTTTGATCTTAGTAACTAAAAATGCATTCTTTTTTCTTAATTAATCTAATATAGTAATATGGGAATATTTTATTTTCACAATTATATTAAAATAAATCCTTTTAAAATTAGAGAAAATTGTGCATATATTAAATTAAACTTGAGGTAACTAATGGATATAAGTAATGCAAATAATTTGAACAAATTAATGATTGTTATTAAGTATTATATTATTCACATTTTCTCCATCTTTTAATATTAATTTTTTATATATATAAAAACTCTGAAAATGGGTGGATTTTTGTCAGCTTATAGAGAAGTCAGAAATTTGAAGAGATATGGTCTCAGCTGCCACATATACGATTGTTGGCATTTATATAGTTCAATGCATGCTGGGCTATCCGGACAGATTCATTGCACATGAACTCACCCATATGCATGCTGTTCATTTTTGTCATTTACCAATTAAGTGGGAGCTAGTTATGGTTAAAATAATCATCATTACCTAATCATTGTCAAAATGGTCTTATTTTTAATTTTTTTTAAATATATTTAACAAATTACATAGAAAAAATACCAATGAGTTGATGTGATAAGGAAAGATTAAAATCAGAGAATCTGTTCTTTGTAAAAGAGCTTTCATATCACTATGATATCACAAGAAAATTGATATATAATTTATTTTAAAAAAATACCCTAAAATTATGCAGTTTTATTTTTTAAAAAAGAAAATTATTAAAAATAAATTTAAAATTTACTATTTTTATTCGCAAGATATGAAAACATAATTCATTTTATATTTTATATGAAATTGAGTGATCAATAGAGAAGAGAATTTTTTTATGAAAAATTACGCCATTACAAAGGGGAAAGCCCATTGCTCGTGTATATTTTGATACTGCTAATTAATGCAAATTCAAGATATATATATATATATATATATGTTAAGATTTAATCTTAAAAAAAAGAGATGTCGTAACATGATTAATTTTTATTTAGATACTCAAGATTCCAAACTTTACACCTATCAACCAACCAAAATTACTTAAATATTTGTTTGGTACTAAACATGCATGATATAAGCTTGGTTCATAGTATAGATATATTAATTAATATGATCCCCTTATAAATAACAAAAGCGGTAATTTAGCTGTCACCCCCACAAGAGAATGGGCCCTCCAAGGTCAGGATTCCCACACGTGTGTGTCATATGCCCCACACGTGTCTCAAGAAAACAAAAATCTCACCGTCTCCAACTCTCAAATGGGAGCAAGTATCGGTTCACATTCGATTTCGCTCCTTTTCAATGCTTTCCACGTTCCTTTTAAAATATTAGTATTATTTTGGTCCAAAATAGTCCCTTTTATTTTTTATTACAACAACACTTTTAATTAACTCATACAAAAATTAAGAAATAACAGTTAATTTATTAAATTTATCTTAAATTAATAAAAAATATTTAAATTTAATCCTATTAATAGGATCATGAGTGAGAAACAAATATAAATAGCTACATTTAAATAAATAAAATTGATAAATAAATATTAATAATTTTTTAAGTGATTTATATTATATATCAAAAAATATTTTTAAAAAGATAATTTATATTTTAGAAGAGACTAAGAATAGTTCTAATTACTACTCCATTTATGAGCTGATTGACTCATTAATTTTAGTTGGCGACATTTTTTTTTCTTTAACATTACTCATATTTAAGAGTATAAAGAGACTATATATTAGACTTCAAATCTCTTCCTAATTAATAAACTGTACTGGAGGAAATATTTAAAAAAATTAATTAATAAATATTAAGTGTTTATACATTTGGCCATAAATTCCTTCTAAAGTAGAGATTGGAGGAATTACTAATTGACTAAAAATATAAAATATTTAACAAGCTGCACTCCTTATAAATCATTAACAGCAAGGTTTATTTTGGATTTCATGCCTTTATTTACTCTATTATTATTATTATTATTTGATGTTAAAAATTTTGAACTCTTAACCATTACTTACATATGCTACACTATTCTTACTATCTAAGATAGCTTTAAGGGGATGTTATTCTTATTTTTATTCTCTGTGCTTTCTTTTAGATTGGAATTGGAATTTTTAATTTTTCAAACAAATTATTTAAATTATTATTTTTAATGAAAATTTTGATTGCAAGAGAAAACAATCAATTTCGAGACTAAATTATCCTAAGCATGAACTAAAAATATAATTTTTTATATTAAAAGTATAAAATTTTAATAAGTTACACTTTTAATAAAATAATGCAATTTATATGTTGAATTCTCTATCTATCAATACGTTACTACCTCCTATGCTTAATATATAAGCTAATTAAAAGGTTAAATTTGATATTAAATATAATATCTTAATCTATTTTATATACAATATATTTATTATTTTTTAAAACTAATTTACCTAATTTATAAAATAATATATAATTTAATATGTTATATATGAATACTTTAAAAAGATCATGTCATATTTATTATAATTAATTTATTTATATGTCTTTTTTAATATATCCTAATTAGTCAATAGCATCTTATATTAATGACATGAGTATAATTATTCACTTTAATTATATATTTTTAATTTTTTTACTATTTAAATTTGAAGTTTGAATGGTGATTCAATAACAAAGTTTACTAGGTTATTACTCACAAATACAAATACAACAACATTAATGATAGGTGCATTACTAATTTCAATGGACACTTAGAGAGTTAAGCATCAAAATATGATAAAATATAAATTAAAAAAAATTAATGAAAATTTTCATGGTCAAAAGAAGAATTGATTTTTTTGAGAATTTACGATGGTACACTTTGGTATCAATTTTATATTTTATATTAATATTTATATTTTATTCTTGGAGAAGACTATATACATTTTTTTGTGTATTGAACACTGTGACTTGTTATAAATTTTATTTTATATATATATATATATATATATATATATATTGATATTGATTTAGTATGTGAGATTTATATATAAAATTATACATTTCTTTTTCAAATGATTCTTTTTCCCAAATTTTTAAGATATATCTTTTCCATTTTCAGTTCTAAGAGAATTAGTTAATTTTTCAACAAATAAATAAATAAGGGGGAAAAACTCACAAGTTATATTTATATAGTGATTATATTTTAATTAATCAAATTAAACTTGTTTAATGATGCACATAATTAATCATATTAATTTGAGTTGAATTCCTATTATCAATTAATATTACTATATCAATCATCAATATATAAAAAGTAACATAATTTATAAGTTAGAAATCATGTAGAAATTACTTGTATGTTCACTAGTACAAATACCTTTGCATGACCTTTATTTATATGCAATAATCATTAAAGACTAAATTTAATGTTACAAAGGAATAACGATGAATGTAATGATATTAACAACAACACATTCCTCTCAAGTTATTCATTGGAGAGGTTATAGGTTTATGATATTAAGAGAAGAAAGAATTCTAAGAGTTAGTAGTTATATGGATATCCACACATGCATGCAATATTTATGACACTCTTCCTTGGATGTACATGAAAAATATTGTGCCTCATTAAAACCTTACTAGAAAAATTCATTGGAACAAAAAACTAGTGAAAGAAAAAGAGTACACAAGACTTATTTAGTTAGTCTTACTAAAAAAAACTTTTAAAAACAAAACTATAAAAAGGAAAATAGTACAACAAGTACTTATTTACTTGGCTTGATGACATTGTCAATTTATATTTTTGAATTTGTGCATTCCAACACCTTATAATAACTTCTCAAATGGTTTAGTTGGCAGTGTCTTGGTAAACAAATCTACAATGTTGTCACTTGATCGAATTTACTGAACATATATATCACCATTTTTCATAAGATCAAGATTGAAAAAGAATTTTGGATAAATATGTTTTGTTCTATTTTTTTTGATATATTCCTTTTTAATTGAGCTATGCATGGTGTATTATCTTCATATAATATTGTTGAAATCTCTTGTTCCAGAAGTAGACTACTCATTATTTAGATATATTATATTACTGACCTTAACCAAACACATTCTCACTTGCCTCTATGATTTGATGAGGTAGTTGATAAAATTTACTTTATTGAACACCAAGATATAGCTATACCTCCAATAAATAAATATCCTATCTCAGATCTACCTTTTGTGGATCTGATAAAAGCCTTGCATCTGCATAACCAATCAATTGTGATCCAAATTCATTAGAATAAAATAATCCTATATCAATTGTCTCTCAAAAGTATCAAAATATATATTTAACTCTATTCCAATTCTTCTTGTTAGAGAAGAACTAAATCTTGCGAATAAACTCACAGTAATGTAATATTAGGTCGTGTTGAATTAGAATGATATATTAGTGCGCTTATAGCACTAAGATATAGTACTTCAAGACTAAGAAGTTCTTCATTTTCCTCTTGAGGTGGAAAATAGTCTTTTTCTTTAACAAGTGATCTCACAACCATTGGAATCGTTAATGAATGCACTTTATCCATATAAAATCGTTTTAATATTTTTTTCAATATAAGCTTATTGATGAAGAAAAACTTCATTTGTTAAGTGCTCGATTTGAAAACTGAGACAGACCTTTATTTTTCACATATCTTTTATTTTAAATTCTCTCTTTAAACAATCAATTGATTTTTGAAGCTTTTTAGTAGTTCTAATTATATTTAAGTCATCCACATAGATAACAATTATAACAAATTCTGATGCATTCTTTTTTATAAAAATATATGGGATAATTGAGTCATTTTTATGGCTTTCTTTTAACAAATATTCACTTAGACAGTTATACCATATTTTTTCATATTATTTTAATCCATATAAGGATTTATGCAAATGAATTGCATGATTTCTCTAGAACTTACATGCTTATGGCAATTTAAATCCTTCAAAAAATTTTATATAAATTTCGTATCTAAAGAACCATATAAGTGTGTTATAACAATATCTATTAGACACATATCAAGTCTTTCATACACTATAAGACTAATTAGATATTTTAAAGTAATTGTATCCATCATAGGAGAATATATTTCTTCAAATTAATGACATGTCTTTGCGAAAAACTTTATTCCACAAGTCATGCTTTATATATGACAACCTCATTTTTTTCATTTCATTTTTGCACAAAAACTCATATATACCCAACTAGTTCAACATCATTTGGTATTTAGACTATAAGTCTAACAAATTCACGTTTTGAAAGTGAATTCAATTCTCCTTGAATTACGTCTTTCCATTTTAGACAATCATTTATGTCTACATTTTTAAACTGATATAGGTTCAAGATCCTCATTTTGATTAGTTATTTCAATAGCAACATTGTGTGAAAAATTATCATCGTTGACTATATTTTCTTGGTTCCATATTTTTCTTATAGTAATATAACTTATTGAGATCTCTTTATTATTTTCAGGTACCTGGACCTCTTCTAGGATCTTTTGATAAGTTATGTCTCAGGTCTCTTCTATAAGACCAGCATGCTCAACTTGAACGTCTTGATTGTTTATTTTTTTCTAGGATTTTTATCTTTAGAATCTATTGGTTTACCATGCTTCAAGCATCGTTTAGTTTCATTTGCACTTGCTACCTGCTGGGATATTAATTCTAATTGGAGTATTTTCTGCTGGAATATAAGATTTGATAATTCTCTTAGGGTCAGTAAATGCATATGGCAGTTAATTTATAATATTTTATAAATGAGTTATTTTTTATACTTTAAACTCACATTGTTGTATTCGAGGATCTAGATGAGACATTGATAATGCTTTCCATATTATTTCTTTATCTAGCTGCTTATTATCTCCTATAATGTTAGAAAATTTATCTCATCAAAATGATAATCATCAAAACATGTCGAAAAAAATCTTCTGTTAATGATAATAAGTACTTGATTATAGAAAGAGATTCATAATCAATATATATTCCTAATTTTCCCTGAGGTTTTATCTTTGTGCATTGTGGTGGAGGAATTGGGATAAATACTACACATATAAAAATTCTAAGATAAGAAATATTTAGCTCGTGACTAAAAACCAATTGTAATAAGGAGAATTTATAATAATTTGTTGGCCTGATGCATATAATTGTTATTGCATGTAAAATTGCATGTCCCCAAGCTGAAATGGGAAGCTTTATGCTCATAAGTAATGGTCTATCAATTAATTGAAGGCGTTCAATGAATGATTATGCCAAACTATTTTGAGTGTGGACACAAGCAACAGATTTTTTTCACTATTATTGCAGTTACCATGCAATAATAATTAAATATGTGAGATAAAAACTTACTCGCATTAGCTAGACAAATTGTCTTAATGGCATGTTATGGAAGCTTTACTCTTAATCGAATTATTTGAGCAAGTAATATAGCAAATGTTAAATTATGTGTAGATAACAAATATACACGTGACCATCTTGTAGATATATCTATTAAAACTATAAAATATCTAAATAATTCATATGGTGGGTGAATAGGTCCATATATATCCCCTTGTATACGTTCTAGAAATATAGGGAATTCTACCCTAACTTTTGTTAGTGAAGGTCTTGTAATTAATTTGTCTTGAGAACAGGCGACACATGAAAAATCTTTAAATTGAATAATCTCATGTCTCTTCAATGAATGTCCATGTAAATTTTCATTAATTCTTCACATCATAGTTGATCTAGGATAACCTAACAAACATACTAAACAATAAATGTATTTTTATCCATAAATTTCTAGTTTATTGTAGCATTTGTTTCAATTATGCTAATATTTGTATAGTACAAACTAGAAGATAATGCATATATTTTTTCAAGGACACATGTTTTTTTATGTCTAACAATTGTAATATATAAATATTCAATTATTTTTATCTATAGTTTCAATATGATACACATTTTAGTGGATATCCTTAAAACTTAATGAATTTTTTTTAGACTTAGAGGAATATAAAGCATCATTAATAACCAAATTTGTCCCTTTGGATAATATTAGCATTGCTCTTCTGGAGCCTACAATTATTTATTTTACTAGCTATCGTATTGATGCTTGCACTACTCATTGTCAAATGAGAAAAAATATTTTTTATCTTTGATTATAGTATATATTGTAGCACTATCTATGAGATATATATCTTTATTCTTGTCCTCAATAAAAGAGGGAGGAATATCCATATTCTTCACAATAAGAAAAGAAATGCATCAAAATAAATTCAAAATATATTATGAGAAATAATGCTCTTAAAACAATAAATTAAAAGTAAATATAAATAAAACATAAGCTAAATTAGGAAAAAATTTAGATAAAACATAAACTAAAATAGTCTTTTTTTTTGCCAAATTTATTTGTCTAATCATAATTCTTAAAGAAGTTTTTCACTTCTAAATGTGTCATATTATTAAGGCCATCATCAAACTCATTAGTATTATTATTTTTGTATGTAAAATTTGCCTCAATATTATCATTTTGGCTATTTGAATTCTTTTTTTATGGAGTATTGACAAAGCTTTACTAGATGCTCATGTGTATGAGACGTACGCGACCAGTGTCCCTTCATACAACACCTATAACATAAATTTTCTATAGTTTTTTGGGGCCACCTTGTCTTTTTTCTGCTCTTCATTATGTTTCTTCTTTTGGTAGGTATTAGGATTATAATTGTTACTTCCACCACCATGATGATGGTAATTACCACATCCCCTACCATAGTCATAGCTATGGACATAAAAATTAGTATGTTCAATCACATTTGCTTCAGGTAATGGAGCTGATATAGTGGGACAGATCTCATAATTTTTATCAACAACTCATTGTTTTGTTCAGCTATAAGAAGATATGAGATTAGTTCAAAATATTTTTTTAAACCTTTATCACAGTATTGCTGCTGTAGGAGCACATTTGAAGTATGAAATATTGAAAAAGTTTTTTATAATAAGTTATCATCAGTTATTTTCCCACCACATAATTTCAATTGATAACTTATTTTAAAAGTAGATGAATTATATTCAAATACAGATTAAAAATTGTAGACTCAAATGTAACCATTCATAACGAGTTTTGGGCAAGAAGACCCCTTTTTTTGGTGATCATACCGTTCTTTCAAATTACTCCACAATTCTAATGTATCTTTTACCATTAGGTATTTAGCTTTTAACCCTTCATGTAAATGGTGGCGAAGAAAAATTATTATCCTAGCCTTGTTTTAATTGCTTATTTTATTTTCAGGTAAAATGATATTTCTTAGACCTTTAGCATTTAGGTAGATTTTAACATCCAAAACCTAAAGCATATATTTTTTTTAGATATTAAGAACGGTAAACTTGAGTATGATAATAAAGAAAGTAACAAATATAAATGACATAAATAAAGGAACAAAAGAAAAAATAAACTATATAAATATAAATAAAAAATAAATAAACGTATTAAAATAAAATAAATTAAATAAAAAAAATATAAATATAAACAATATAAATAATGTGTTATAATACATAGAATTAGAAGTAATATAAATATAATATATAAATAGCATCCTAGTTTAAGCAATTCACAATATAAATAAGTACATATTACATAATTATAATAAATATATAATAATGCTAAATATATAAAGAAGATAAATAAATTAATTGAAAATATAAATTAATGAATATATGCATAGGGGAATTGGAAATATAAACAACACACACCCGTGCATATATATATATATATATAAATAGAGAATTAATCGTAACATTGTATTAATATATCAAAAGAAAAATATAATAATATAATATTTTGCATAAAGATAATGATAACAAAAATTAAAATTGATAGCAAAGAATAACATAATAAATAATAAAATATGTAATAAATGTATAAAAAAATTTGCCTATAGTAATCGAGTAAGAGGATAATCGGGTAACAAGGTAAAGAGAAAGAGTATATACTTTTTCGAGTAATGTCATACTCATAGTGTATTATAAAAATCACAGAAGATGAAAAAGTTAGAGAGAAAAATAAATAACAAGACAAGAGATTAAAAATGGAGGCAAGGGGATTATTCCTCATTTACTTGTATGTTCACTAGTACAAATGTCTTGTGCATAGCCTCTATTTATAGGCAACGATTATTAAAGATTAAACTAAAAGTTATAAAAAAATTAAAAATAAATGTAATAACATTGACGACAAATAATTTCTCTCAAGTCATTTGTTTTGGGAAATTATAGATTGATGAAATTAAGAGAAGAAGGAATCTTAAGACGAATATCAAGAATTAGGAGTTATATGAATATTCACACATATGTATGCAATATTTATAACAAAATTTGAATTGTTTGATTTATTAAAAGGTTCAGTTTCTAAGTAAATTATATATTATTTATTATATATATTAAAACTTAATTTTAAAAGTATGAAACAAAATTCAATTTAAATGATATTTCTGTTTTTGACGTTAAAAATACGGCTATGCTTATCTGAAAAATGTTTAGATTGTCCAGGATTTGAAAAAATAAAAGCAAAAATCAATAATCCACGTACGATCTTATTGAGAGATAATTCCTTTTTTCAGAAGTTTAACTTTTTCAAAAATTAAGTAAATTGAACTAATTAACCAATAAAACCTAGCTATATCTAGTTAAAATAATTACGACATTTATTTATAATTAAAAGTCAGTGTCAATTATTGTAAAACTTTTGAGATGAAACTTCTCCAGTTGTGTGTATCTTGACCACGTGAATCGAATCATTTTAGATTTACGAAAATGATTGAGAAGATAAGAATCACAAGATTGCCGCATAAGAAAACATTTGTCTCTACAAAAACAAAATCTTGGTTTATACGTGTTCATCTTTTATTCTTGTACAATTATTTTAGGTCCCAATTGTTTTCCAAATACATTAGATATCAACTGTCATTCTATTAAAACTTAATCCGACCAATTGGTTAGAATGCCAATAAAATAGTAAATACGTTTTATATCGGTTGAGTCAAGAGTTTAAGATGACTTGATATGATTAAATTTTATTTTATTTTCCTTGTTGAACATTAAATAATATGATTTTGAGTTAAAAAATAAAAAATATTAATACATCATATTTATGCTTTAATTAATCTATTTTGTTATATTATATGTGATATATATATATATATATATGAACGTTTGATTTACTTCTAGGTTAATGCATTTTTATTTAAATATCTTTTTTCAAGGTTATTTATGATATTTTAATTAAATTATAATTTAAATAATTATAATTTAACTACAGTTAGACTATAGACCCTTAAATCACATCTTGGATCGATTTAATTATCACTTCTGCTTTAAGTATATCACTAGATATGAGTATATGACACTCTTTCTGTAAAAATGAAATGAATTTCCTTAATACAAAAGATATTAATACCAATTATAAGAGAAAGAAAAACGAAAGAAGAACAAAAAAAAAATTGAACCAAGAAAGTGAGAATCCTATGGGCTATTAAGATAGGATTTTAGAAATAGACTTATAAAAAAAAATTTGTGCAGCTTATAGAAATAGATTTTTGAAGAAGAGATTATGGAAAAAAAATGATTTTGAATAAATGAGTGTTTGAATAATTATTTCTATAATTATTTTTATTATTGATAAATTACGATAAATGGTTTAAGTATTAAATGAGGAGAGATAATATATAAGAGGAGAGAAAAGATAGGGTGTAAAAAAGAAAAGAGAGCATGTGTAAGAAAAAGTAGGAGAGAGGAGAGATGATGTAAGAAAAAATATGAGAGATAATGTAAGAAAAAGTAGGGGTAATATAGTAATTGATTAGTTTATAAACTCTTTTACCGTTCTATAAGTTATTCTAACCAATTTATCTGAAACCTTAATTTTAAACTATGATTTAATTCAAAAGTCTGTTTGAACAATATACCTGTTTGTTTTAAAATTTCTCTAAATTAAAATTTTATCTTAACAAAATTTTTAAAACTATAATTTAGTAAAAACCAAATAGGCCTTATACCGGTTTGAATGCAGTAGATTATCTGAATTACAAAACATACTTGACATTTTCAAACATTACGGTGTATGATTGAATTGAAAGTAATTGCATGCATATTAAATAGGAAATATCATTGACAATTATTGCTTGAATATTAATTAAATAAGAAATATCATTGACGTGTGTACTTATGACTGCCTATTATTTTATAACATTTTGAAGAGATTTTTGGGTAAATTTAGGAGTCATCATCGTGATTTGGATGTGTACTGATCACTTCCCTATATCGTGCAAATTAGGAAAAAATCATATAAATTTTGAACAGGCATATTTTCTATATATTTTTATTTAGAATTTTAGGAGATAGTTAGGATAAAAAGAAATCTTTAAGAGATAATGTTAAAGGGAGTGTATTATTTGACAGAGTCTAAGTAGTAGTCATGGTATTAAAAAAATTATAAACAACAATGCACTTCAGCGAGTAATATACATTTTTTTAAAAAATATATTAAATAGGGTAAAATTAAAAATTTATTAAATTTTAAAAAAAATTAATAAAAATTAAAATTTTTTAATTACGAATAAAATATGTTAAGAATATTTTGTAAATAAAACTAAGAAGCACAATCTAGAGTTATTAACAAGTTGTTCTCATATCATAAATTCTCGTGATAAGAGGTATTTTGATTCTCTAAAATTAAGATTTAATGACATTAATATATAACACTAATTTTTGAGAAATTACAATTTTTTAAAAGTATTTTTTGTCTTCTAATTAACTTTATATAAAATTTTAATTTTATATTTTTAATCATTTAATTCATTAGTTTTAAATAATTTTTTTGTGCTAATCATTATTTTTTAAAATTAAAATTAATATATCAAAATTTAAAAATATTTTGTGAATATTTAACATTTCAATTTCAACATATTTTATTAATAATATTAGAGTTAAATAATTGAAAATACATTTCATAAAATTAAATAACTAAAATAAAATATTATATAAAATTAAACGACTAGCTATACACTTTTATCATTTCTTTTAAATTATATATATTATCTGTTTTAAAAACGAAAAAAATATCATTGTATTTTTAGTAAAATCAATACCATCAACATTAATACACACACACACACTATATAGTAAGATACATTTTACCTAGGTCAAAAATATCACGGTTCATTCTCAAGGGCTCATGTATAATAAAACGTGTCTTGTCAAAATATAAATGTATATGTAATCTATAATGACCCAAATGATTGACCAGTCATGAATTATATGGCTACTTTTAGAACGGTACAACAGACATGAAACATATATAGTGTCCATTTGATTTACTATCCTATCTAAATAGTCATCAAATATTTAAAAATATATTTAGACTAAATTATAATTTTAAAAATATAAAATTATAGTTTAAATAAATTTATGAGACTAATTTTTAAGTAAAAAAAATTACTTTTAAACTATATAATTACTATTTTTTATTATTTTATCTTACATATAAAAAAATCATTCTAATAATAATTATTCATACACTTATTTTTTATAATTGTTTTTTATAAAAATTATTCTCTAAAATATATTTTCTATAATTATTTTTTTTATAAAATTTTCTCTAAAAATTTGAGAAGAATTCATGTCATTTCTTCTTTTTTCTATCTACAAAATGTTTATGTACTAAAATATAAAATTTGAATATTCACGATACAACTTCTAAAATTTATTAGGATCTATTATCATTTTGAAAATATTTTTATATAAAAGTAATTATATTTGTATAAAATTGGAATCTATGACACATACATTTTCTGAATTTCATAGAGTTTATAATTTCTTTAACCTTTTGTAATAAGAGTTATGAGAGGTTCACGCCGTCAAGATGGTGACCAGTTCTTTCCTCATATTAATTCCTTCATTAATCTTTAATATAAAATTTAATATTTTTTTTAAAAAATTAAAAAAATAATTAATTATGACAAAATCTAATTTCTCAAAATAAATTTATATAATATATCCTTTAATCTACCTAAATTAATCAAATATTTATTATATTAGTAATAATTAATTGATTTATTTATCTTTTCTAATTTATCTAAAAAATTCAATTAACTTTTTTATATTAAGGAACGTAGAAATATTAAAAATGAATTCCACCATCTATAAATAATATTGTTTTGAAAGTTTTAAATTATATATATAAATATATAGATATATAAAATATTAAAGGAAAATCACTTTTTCTTTAGTGGTAGTTTTTTTAATTTTTAATTTAGTATATGCATGTTTTTCTCATATTATTAAATCCTTATTATTAGCACCATAAACCTTTATAACTTTATCTTGTCTTGTTAGTATTATTAGCCTTCTCAATACATAAGTTAAGACTATGTTTGGTATTTAGTATTGAGGCATTGAAACTGACATATAGATAAAGAATGTATTAAATTGAACTGTTAATTAAGTATGTAATATTAGGAAAATTTTGTGCTTGGGCAATCTATATAAATGAGATTAGACAATTCTACCTCCCTTACTATTGTATTTTTAATTTTAAAATTGATAATTTCAAATATTAAATTATTTTCAATTTATGTTTCTTCTATCTTTTCTATTATTGTCCTCTTATCTCCTCCTAGTGCTAGCGATGTCCTTCTACCCATGGCAAAGTCCTCTCATCTCGTTCCTCCCAAAACTGATCATCCCCCATGATGGATGACGATATTACAGCATTGCTGGTGGGTACATGAGGATGATATCGCTGCAAATTCCTCCTCTATCAAATTTGTAAGCCAAACTGTTGCCTCAATGGAATCTAGGGAAGTCATCCTGTTGCCTCTGAGCTATTTTCTCTTGTACCGAAGGCTACATCACCATCTTCCTTGACAAATATCATCTTCTGTTTCTTTTGTTTCACTCTTATCTGCCTTTTAAATTTTAGAGTTTACGGCAAGAGGTACTATAGTATTTTTATAATTTATTGTTAATTATAAAATAAAATTAATAAAATTATGATTTTTTAAATATTACTTTACACCAAATATAATTATTTTACAGATTTATTTCTACTCCCACTCTTATTTCCAATCTTATTTTTAATCACAATCTATCAAAATTTGATACTATATGCCAAATGTGGTCTAAGTGTATTAATAGTAAAAGAAAAAAAACAGGTTAACTCACGGACTACAGGCCAACCTGCTGTAACTCGTAGACTAAAGGGACAACCCTCCCCAAAACAGGCTGACCCGCCCTCCTTTAGTGATAGGCTGCCACCTTTTTTTATTTTTTAATATTTTTAAAAAATTATATTAAAAATTTTAAATTATTAATAAAAAAATTCTAATATTATATTAAAAAATTGTTAATATTTTACTCTTAAAAATTCATATTTTTTATTAAAAAAACTTAAATTGTATAAATATAAATCTTAATAAATATTAATATAATATTAATCAATTATAATATATCAATATATATTAATAAATAAGTAATCATCTTTATTAGTATTCAATAATATGATTATTTAAAGTAACATTTGATTAAAATGAATAATAATATTAAAAATTAAAAAAAATGGGCCGATGAGCTAAGGGCACAACTCATCCCAAAATGCCAACCTGAACTTACCTCCCTTGAAGATAAAATAGACCCAACCCGCAGGTTGAATTCGTTTTACCAGCTCTAATTAATAGGGGGAAAATAATGAGTTAATAATTAAAAAAACATAAAAATACTTTGATATTTATTACAAGTCACTTGTAAAAAAAAATAATTTTAAATATAAATTACTTATATATTTATTAACAACTGTTTTTTAATTTTATTTCTATTTTATTTTTATTAAAAATAGAGAAAGAGGAGAAAAATGTGATAATAATTTATAAATAGGGGGAGAAAGAGAGAGAATTTTAATAAAGATAAATTTAAATTTTTTTGTTATATTAATATATTTTTTAATAAGTAAGAATATATTATAAGTGATTTATAACAAAGATAAGAGTGATGTACCAAATTATAAATTAAAATATTAATCTAAATAGGTAATATTAAAGAAAGAAAACTTGAGAATTATTTCAGTCGGTCAAGAAATGTAAAATTAGCGCGGCTGAGGAAAATGTAAAATTGGGCAGGAAACGTCTTTCCACTTTCCACATCTGAAGATGGAAATAAAAAAACAGCAAAAAAGAAAAAAAAAAGAAAAAAGAAAACAGGAAAAAAAAAAACTATAACAACCGACTCGCGCTATTTTTGCTTCTCTCAAACTAATTCATTTTCTCTCTTCCTCCACCCGCATTCAGTCTCTCTCATTTCCGCGCATAGATACATGGACTCACCCTCTCGCTCCTCCGTCATCATCGTCGGAGCTGGTATCTCCGGTGAGAGCTTCACTGCCGATCAATCATTCCATCTCTGACCATGCGGTTATTGTGATTCCTTTTGTTCTGATTTTAGTTTCTCTGTACGGAAGGTATCTCTGCGGCGAAAGTGTTGGCTGAGAACGGAATAGAAGACCTGGTGATTCTGGAGGCCTCCGACCGTATAGGCGGTAGGATCCGGAAGGAAAATTTCGGAGGCGTGTCGGTGGAGCTCGGAGCTGGTTGGATAGCCGGAGTTGGTGGTAAAGAGTCTAATCCTGTTTGGGAACTCGCTGCCAAATCTGGCCTCCGAACCTGCTTCTCTGATTACAGCAATGCGCGCTACAATATCTACGATCGCAGGTCTGTGAAAACGGGCTACTTTTGCTATTTCCGCCTCTTCTATTTGCGCATTACTTCGCCGGAGTAATTTAGTGCCGTTTTTTGTCTTTTATGCGCCGTGGTGGCGAGTTGCTTGTTCCATTAATTTCCGATAAATTGGCGTTTTTTAGTTTTATAGTCGTTTCCGTTCTTTTTATGCCTTTTTCTGCTCTCAATTGTGGTTTTGGTATTCAATTTCAAATCACTCTGTTAGTGAATCTAACTGAATTTGAGCTACGAGTTGCAGCGGGAAAATCTTTCCGCGTGGAATTGCTGCCGACTCTTACAAAAAGGCGGTGGACTCGGCGATTCTGAAGCTGAAGAACCAGGATGCCGATCACGGTGGCGATGTCAACAAAATAACAGAGCCTCCTGCGTAAGTTAATTAATGTGGTTGGTTGTTTATACATGATTGGTTAGCTAATTATTCCTAATCTGAGTTCCGCTTTCTAATGTTTTATTTCAGGTCGCCAAAGACTCCAATTGAGCTGGCCATTGATTTTATCCTACATGATTTCGAAATGGCAGGTCAGTTGACAACTTACTTCAACATTATGAGTTTTTTATTTTGTTTTTACTGTT
The DNA here is from genome assembly GCA_037074615.1 of Leucaena leucocephala. Lineage (NCBI taxonomy): Eukaryota > Viridiplantae > Streptophyta > Magnoliopsida > Fabales > Fabaceae > Leucaena > Leucaena leucocephala. The sequence continues at coordinate 20,322,856 of CM073543.1, read as the reverse complement.
CGTTTCTCTTTCATATGAGACGAATAAGAAAGCAAAATAAATTGAGATGTGTGGGGCTGTAACTTTGTCAAATCATTCAATCCTCAACTCTTTCCCAGCTCAGCAGATGCTTTTTAATTTTTAATGAATTTTGTTGTACGCATATATATTCTTTACATCATAAAATAAGTTCTCGGTGACCCGTTTCGTTTGCTGTTTCTTCTCCCCCCCCCCCCTCTTTTTTCTAAAATAAGATGAATAATAAATTGGGAATTTGGGGTGCAGAAGTGGAGCCAATATCCACATATGTGGATTTCGGGGAAAGAGAATTTTTAGTTGCGGATGAACGAGGGTATGAACATCTGCTCTATAGAATGGCTGAAGATTTTCTCTTCACTTCAGATGGTGCAATCTTGGACAGTCGTCTCAAGCTTAACAAGGTTTGACTTAATCCTTTCTCTAATTTAATTAGGGTTAAATTTTGAATAAATAAATATAATTCTTCTAATTCTTGACTCGTAATTTTTTTTATCTTTTTCTTCATAAAAGATATCATAACATTATATCATACAAAGTTTTAAATTTATGGAATGCATAAATTCAAGTTTTTAAAAATCCAATATAATTAATTTAACGTTAAAAATGGTGAAATTTAGTTAATTTATTCTATTTTAATTTTAGATCAAGATAAAATTTGGGATGCAATGCAAGCCTCCTGTCTTATCCGTCCGTTAGTACGTTATTTCACCATTTTCTCCAGAATGTTGGGGAGAAAAGGCATTGCGGGCCCCTCCCTCCATATTTCTCCTCTAAATACTGCTATTCTCTTTTTCCCCTGATGAACCTACGCATTTTTGTTCTCTGGTCAGATTCTTCAATCCAAAATTTTAAACAACTCTATATTAAGAAATTGAAACATATTAAATTACCTTTAATTTTATTTGTTTGTGAATCTGGTTTATGAATAATATGATAAATTCCAATAAAAAAGTTCCTTGTCTGCTTGCTATACGTCATTTGCTGAGAGAAGAATAAATAAACGGTTGAAAAGAAAAATTTAAAATTTTGTCTTTGTTTGCATGCTCCCCTGCTTTCAATTTTTTTTTTCTTGGGTTACTGAAGCTCGGTTGACCCACTTTTGGAGTTTGCAGATGATGACTTTTCAAAAGATGTTTGCTTCTATTATTATACTTGAGAGATATCTGTCACTCTCACGCTTTTTCTCGAAGCTTTTGACTATTTTTCTTTATGAGGTAAATTACACTATATTTCCGTAACAAATAATTTTACTTTAGATTTCTACCATGCAGAATTATCTATTTCATTAATAATTAATTAATGCTTGACCAAGATAAGCTTTTTGGACAAGGATATAAAATTGTACAGCTTTACAATTATAAAAAATTATGTTGATTCAAAGTAATTCTGGGAGATGCAGTAAATCAGGGAGAGGGAATTTGATTCACTAACAAATAAACATGTCACTAAAATATCTTATATTTACTGATTTTAATTTATTATAAATGAAGGTGCATCGTAAAATTTTTCTGTATTCTATATTGCTAATATTACTTAATTTCCCTTATATATAAAATATTTAAAAAAAAAGAAAAATTAAGAGGTGGAAGTTCACAGGATGTTATCGAGTTAAAATCCATGTACTGTTTGATACGGGTATGACCACAGGCCATTGGTGGCCATGGACTAGTAACTAGGACCGTTTTCAAAGAGTTTTTTTTTCTTTGGAATGCAATTTCGTCATCATTTGAGTAATCCCGGTTGCTTGAAGGCAGACACCAAGCAGGTGGATTTCAGATGGTCGTTGACCTTTACTGCATAGCAGTAGCACTATATTTTGAATTGTTACAGGCTTATATATAGCGATATGCCAAAAATCGAAAATCAAGAAACCTTTCGAAGAACCCCACAGTGGAAAAAAGGGAGGGAAAAAAAAACTCAGATTTTTTATCTCTATTTATAACTTTTTCAAGTCTTTTACATTTCATAAAGTCATGGGCCCCAAAGTCCCCCAAAGTCCTGCTATCGATAACCGTGCACACTATTTGAATTGACACAGCAACAATAACACGGAGCTCTAGTTTTTTTGACTTCTTCCGTATCTCACTGGATTAGGCCTCCCTCAATTGCTCAAATAATAGAAACGAAGGCACCTTGTTTTACAATTACTATGATTTTCGTAATTTTGGGTAAATTGCTTTTTCTTTTAATATTGCGCTAAATTTTGGCATATAGCTTTGTTCTTGAAATCGATACTACTAGTCTGATTTCTGAGAAAAAAGAATCTGTTTTCTGAATTTATATCTGGATTCCAAATTCTACAGTGCACAGGTTCTTTCGGCTTTGACTATTCAGAATCACGTGGAATTTTATCCCTTTGTATTTCGTTTACCTTATTAACTAGTACACGAGATTTTTTGTGGCTGGGGACTGGATATTGTTTTAGTCGGTAGTACTGTTCATTTTCAATGCAAATTTTATATTTATGTATTATCTATTACATCTTGATAAATACTATAATTTTTGTAGACATTTGGAATTTCTAAAATTAGATGATATTTTTTATCAACAATATTATATGTATTTACATAATCAATATAACAAAAGCAGAAGAACCTTCATTTCTGACACATAAATTTGATGATATAGAACTGAATATCTGACTGAATTTTTTGCACGGTTTCGTGTAGGTTGTCCGTGAATTTCAGCAATCGAGAAGTGGCGTTACCGTAGTAACGGAGGATGGTTGGATTTTCGAGGCTGACTACGTGATTCTATCTGTTAGCGTCGGCGTTCTCCAAAGCGATCTCATTGCCTTTAACCCGCCCTTGCCTGTGAGACTCCACTTTATAATGAAGCTACTATACTCCTTTTCCTTCTGCCTCCCATCCCCAAGAGCCCCTATATTATTAACAATTACTATTAGAGATGCCGTGGAATTCAGTTATTGGCCCTGAATATGATGCTCAGCTCGTCATCACACTGATCTTTTTAGAGCTCCGGGGGACGTCAAAATGAGAATCTAGTCCATCCTATAAAGTTTTGTTTTCTTAGCTGAATACTATTCTAAACAAATTGAATCCTGCAGGCTGCTGCATCTAATAATTCAGCACTTAAAATCAAAAGATAAGTTTAATATAGTAAAACATTAAAACATACCATTAGTAAAGTAGTTCTATCATACTGGTAAAATCTCTTCCCAAAGGCAAGAGATTCAACATTTGCCGTTCAATTTTCATCTGATAGGAACACATCTACTAGGAACCAACATGATGGAATCTGTAGGCTGTGTTTTTGTATTTGCTTGTCCTTACAATAGGAGTTTCCGCCGTTTTCCATGCTGATATTTAGGGTGTGGTCCACAGTCTTTAATACTAGTAGTCATCTAATTGGTAAAGACAAAACATAGGGATAGCTAGGTCTCGTATTAAATGGAGCTCTCTGAATCGATGACGCAAGAAAATATAGTTTCGAGGAATCCTCTTTTTCAAAAACCAGGGACAGCTTTATCCACGGTATAGATGATCCACAGTCTCGTTCACGAAGGTCTAATGTTAACTCTTAACTGTGGGCTAGTATTGAATCCCCACATGGATGGGTTATAGCTCTTTTGATATGGTGATTTGGTTGAGTTAGATAATCTAATTAGAGGTAGCTCTTTGAAAATTGCTTTTTACATTCACATAAGCTCAAACTCAGAAACCTGCCAAAACACCGGTGAATGTTGGTGCGCCAATAAACTGTGTATGCGTCTAGAGATATATTTATCTGAAATCTTTGACGTGCTTATTTTTGGTTTTGCTGTACATAATACTTCTCTGTTATTTTTCTAACACGACTACGTTTAATAAAAACAATGAAACAGAGGTGGAAAATGGAAGCCATAGAGAAATGTGATGTGATGGTCTACACTAAAATCTTTCTGAAGTTTCCGTATAAATTCTGGCCAAGTGGACCCGAAAAGGAATTCTTCATCTATGCTCACGAGCGGAGAGGGTATTACACATTTTGGCAGGTTTGCTAGAAACACTCCTTTATTATTGCCAGCTGTGTCATTTCCTTCCATGCTGTGTATTTCACACTGTTTTGTTTGCATTCTATGTCTATTTTGTTTCTCGCATTTATGAAGGGAAGATTTTCAGAAATCAGTTTCTCACATAATGCCAAATCCAAGTTGTTGCATAAGTTCTAGTTTGCCCATTCATCGTTAGACTCCACTACTGTGTAGTGCTTTCAATAATGAGCTCCATGCCTGAAGGCTTAAGTGGTTAAAAATGGAATTTCATAATCAGTTCGTTGTTTGCATCTACCTCTCATTAGTTTTTCTATTCCGCTTGTCCAAGAATTCAAGATAATAAGGCCAAACGCTAATCGATTCAAATATCCTTTTTGTCTTCATATGCTGATTTAACTTTAGTTAGACACTCCCAGACTCTTGATTTTTAATTTAAAGTTGTAAATTTGACTTTTGTAGTGGAGCATATGGTTTTAAACATTCTTAGCTGCAACTACTTCGATTATCTTATGGGATTAATCATATCCTTGTAGGGATAACGGCATATAAATATTGATTTTTTTTACTTTTTTTTTTGTTTTGTGCCTCATTATTCCCCTATGATGTATGTAATGTTGGTATTTTATTGGAGCTGTCTGTATCGATTTCGTGACGGGATCTTCTTACTTTTTCCAGCTATTATTGTTTTATTATTTGTTTAGAATACTAATATGTCCATATTTCCAAAGCTAGGAAATGCTAATTAATTTAATTGGAGAAAATTGATTTATTTGATGGCGAAATGATTAACGGTATTGGATGTCGTCTTATTTCAGTACAGTCCGGATCCGGAATTTTTGTTTTTTTAATCAACATGTATTGACTTTGAATTATGTGAGTATCTATCATCTGTCATCTATCATTACCGTAAATAAAAGGATTTGGAATCAAAATATTTTGTAATGGCCCTTGAGATTGAATTATGTATTCACTTTACTTGCTCATCAAAATCTTCTCAAATTATCTGCTGATTTGCTGCTTTGTCATCAGCACATGGAGAATGCTTACCCTGGTTCCCACATCTTGGTTGTGACATTGACCAATGAGGAATCGAAACGTGTAGAAGCTCAATCTGATGAAGAGACCCTAAAAGAAGCTATGGCGGTTCTTAGGGATATGTTTGGACCCAGCATACCAGATGCCATTGATATATTTGTTCCCCGCTGGTGGAATAATAGGTTCCAGCGTGGCAGCTACAGCAACTATCCCATTATCTCCAACCCGCAAGTTGTGCATAATATTCAGGTTTGTTTTTCGCCTTGAATATATTTGGATCTGTTTTTTTATTAAATTATCCAGTCATGCTATACCTTTTATGTTCTGTTCTCAAGTTGCATGTGAAGACAAAACAGGATATGACTTGGAAATTAACAGCTGGCTATTATAATTAATAATTACTCTCGTCATTCTGGTTTTTGTTGTATTAAGTAACTTATTGTCTTTTACTTGAAACACAAGGGAGATGCCGAAAATGACAAGTCAAGAGTTTGTCCACACTATCATTAATATACTTTTTTTTCTTTGTTTTCATTTCTAAATAGGCAATAAAAATAAAAGAAAAATGAGGTAGTGGACTTTAGCTTTTGTAGGAACATGACACAAAATTTAGGTAAAAATCCTTAAAATGTTTGCTACAAGGTCTTGCAATGAAAGTGAGTTGTGAAAGATTATCTTTAATAGACTCATTTATAAATCAATATAGCATTAAGTTATAAGAACTAGGGTAATTACTATAAGGTCTTAAGGAAAGATTTAATCACCTAAAAGTCTAGTAACAATTAAAGAGCATACAATAATAAATTTTAATGTAGAAAATAACAAGTTTATGCTGTTCATTTATCGTTATGACTTCTTAGTAATTAAATCTTTTTTTTGGGACTTCATAATAATTCTCTTAAAGAAATATTTTCAGGCCATTTTAACGAGGGTCTTAAAATCCTGCATCTGAGTGTTATGATCGAATACAACAACATGCTTAAATCTTGCTTGTGAAATATCATCTAGGACCATTATATTTGAGATTCAAATTCAATTTGTTATTAGAACATCATTTCTGGTTTTCCTAGTCTCTTAGTAGCGTGGTGTTCTACTGGCCTCATTACATATCGTTGTGTTCTCTAAACACAAAAAGAAGACTTTCTTTTTTCCACTTGCTTATTTATCTGTTCTGGGATGGTGCAGGCCCCAGTAGGTCGCATTTTCTTCACTGGAGAGCACACAAGTGAAAGATTTAGTGGCTACGTCCACGGTGGATACCTCTCAGGTAAGGCATTAAAAATTTCATGTTAAATTTGCTCTTATAAATTAAGCAGTAATAATTGTAAGGCCTTAAAGATTTGAATTGTGAATGACACTCTTTATCAGGTATTGACACCAGCAAAGAGTTACTAGAAGAAATGAGGAAAGAGAAGGAGAGAAAAAGTGAGAACCAAACTTTATTATTAGAACCCTTACTAGCATTGACAGGTTCATTGACCTTGTCACAACCAGACACAGTCTCCAACATCCGCAAATGGGATATTCCTGCACAGTTATACCTCAGCGGCAAGCTCAGGATCGCAGAGGCCATATTATGACAATATGGTAAACATAATGATATTCAGAAAACCCATGAAGAAGATGAGGATGAGGATGAAAAATGCATTATGACTCACCAGAATCATCTAGGCCCTGCAGGTCTTGAGATCCCAAGTCATTTCTTCAATCAAGCCTTTAATTTGGTGCCATTGGTATTATTGCTGATTAGCATATGATTCAAAGAAGGAAATTCTTGGGTAGATCCTTTACACTGAGTCAGTCATAAAGATACACATAATCTATTTGATATGTTTATGTGTATCTTTATAATTGACTCAGTTGGCATATTATATTCTAAGACTGAATTTACTTGAATTTCTTTCCACAAGAAATTATAATGGTGAGCCAGTGGGGTGGTCATGAAGAAGTGGGGGAAATCTTTGCTCGGATCTCTAATCGTGGCCGGTTTCTGCTAATGGAATTGACTTCGTTATTTTTATTTTTTATTTTAACAGAGAGGAAATTCATTGTTTCAGGTGTAGTTATCAAAGCTTTGTTCTTTATAGCTAGTAGATTATATTTTTCTTATATTGTCGTTTTATTATTGGCTATTGATTTCCTGTGAAAGAACCCTCTGGCTGATTGGTTTCTGGAAACCATGAGCCAAGTTCTAATCTTAGGGGCTGATTTGATGATTTTGTGCAATGTTATGCCAATCATTATTGTTTTTGTATCTAATTATATGCTGGTCTCATTCTTTCATCTCTCTTCATTTCTGTTTCAAATATTCAGCGTCGTCCACAGTTACAAAACCAGAAAGCAGAAGTCAATTACTTGAAGTCTAGGCACGAGGTTTTAGTAGGTTTCTGATGACTTTGCCTCAAAAACTCAGGAACCACAAAAAAAAACAGAGAGAGAGAAAATAATTTAGCACTATTACCATCACAAAACAAGACAAAGAAGATAATTTTAGTTTATGGATCACACCGACTAGTTGAAAAAGAGCATTTGAGAGCTTATAACAGTAAAGCAGATGGTGGAAAGGATTATGCAGTGAGAACGGGAAATAGGCTAAAACAGTTGCTGCTGAATATGTATAGGGTTAGTAATCAACAATGTAAAAGCCCAAGGTAATTAGGTCAAATCAGAAAAGTAATACTCCTCCGATCTTTAATATATTATAAGATCTATTTAACTAATTTGATTATATTAAAGAAATTAGTTAAATTAGTTAAAATGTTATATTTTGTCTAAAACACTATCACTATCTTCGTTAACTTCTTCTCTTCCTTCCTCTCTTACTTGATTATTGTTGATAAATATAATAAATATGTCTATATATTTTAAACTAAGATCTTCAAATATCTTTTATATTAAAGATAGGAGGAGTATAATCATTAAATAGACAAAGTACAAGAAAAATAAAAAATTATAGTGCTGCTCTTACATGCCTGCGCAAACTTGGGAGTCTTCTAAACACAACCTTCATAAGGAGAAAATGACTTTCCATCGGTGTAGGACAAGGGATTGCATTCTCCATATGAAATCTTTCAGAACATCCCACACATATTTACCTTGATTAACAAGAAAATAGTGCATTTGACCCAAATTTTTTAAGGTAACCATCAGATTCAATCCAGGAATGAAACTTTGCAGCAACAAATGGCTACCATCAGTTATCAATATGTCATCTACATATACTAACACATTTGAGTTATCAAATCCTGATGATAAAACAGTAATAAATAGCCTATCATACCAAACCCATAGATAAAGCCTTTGAGAGTTTGGCCATATCATTAAGTTTTTCTTTGTCAATAAAGCCTTTAGGTTGTCTCATGTAATCATCTTCTTGTAAGTAACCATTCAACAAGGTATGTTAACGACTCTAATTGTCTCACTTCCTAATTAAATGATGCAGAAATGGTCAAGACAATTCTAACAGTAGAAATTCTTACTACAGGTTTCAAGGTTTAACTTCAACCATAACCTATTCCAAGTTCTTGTTGAAATCTCTTTATTATAGGTCTTGCTTTGTATTTTTTTTGTTTTAAATTGATCCATCTTCGTTAGATTTTGCCTTCAAAACCCGCCTTTTTTTTTTCTTTCCTATAATGTTGCTTTGTCCTTCAAAACGATCAGCACCCAGATTTTGTTCTTCCTCAAAGTTTCAAGTTTGTTTGAAGGGTTTTCATTTCAAAGTTTCAAGAACAGAATCAGTTTCTGTTTTAAGAATATCAAAACTTAGTTTATGAATACTCTTTTATGAATTGAGTGATTATTATATGTCTTGTTGGAATCGTTAGAAATCTGAATCTAAAATAAGTTAAAAGGGTATGGGCTAAAGTTAAAAGATACAAAAAAAAAAAAGAAATATGGGGATGATTTTGAAAAACAAATAAACTAATAAGGAATAAATTAAAATGAAAGAGCAAAGTATGACAACCAAATGATTAATTCTCCTATAATGATTATAAAAATTTGAACGAAATGATAAAAAATAAATATTTATATAGATTAAAGTAGGAAAAATTCAAAACAAATATCACTTAAATTTCAAAATCTCAAATCATGAATTACTATAAAACTATATTGTTATTTATTTTATAGAAATAGTCAATAATTTATAAAAGTGTAGTAAACAAATTGATTTATAATTTTATAATTCAAGTGGTATTCTTTTAGGATTTTCCTATTAAAGTATGCGAACTATTTAAATAAATATTAAAAATAAAAAATATTATATAAAATTTTTTAAAAATGTATTTGATAAAAAAATCTAATAAAATATATGAAATGAGATAAAAATTTTAAAAATAAAAAATTATATAAGGCTTAAGACAAGTTTGGAATATGTATATTTTATATTGGACATATTAATGATATGGAATTATCTTCAGCCAATCAGCTGGGGATGTGAAGATCCGACTCCTCCCTTCCCAACTGACACAAGGTCCGAATTCATTCCAATTTGGCGCCAATTCTCCATTCGCGCTTAGCGTTTTCCTTGCCTTCTCCAGTCCACAGTAAACCCTAGTCATGGCTTCGGTTCACTGATTCATGAATGCATGTAGGTTTCTGAGAAAAGCAAAAGTTGAAGGTTCATAGTCGAAAAGAGTGTAGAAGCGATCAGTTCCCTCTTTACAATGGTTGAACCTCGTCGTAAGCGGCCCAAAATTGCCAGGTTTGTCAACATTAAACCGGACGGCTCTTCTTCATTACCTGGCTCACAATTCGCCTTTTAACTTGCTTACTAGTCGACCCTTTTCGGCGTTAGGGCTGTGCCACTGATATTGTTCTTCAGTTTTCTGCCTGATTGGTGAAGATGCGCAGGAAAAAGAGAACTAAACCGTTAAAGTTGTAAACTTGAATTTCCCTATTGTTTTTCAGTTGGAAATGTTAACCTACTACTAGTCATTAATGCTGTTGTGGCTTCCCCGTTTTTCCTTTCTCTCTCTCTTTCTTCTTTCTGTTTTTTTTTGGGTGGTGGTGGTGGTTGGGCCACCCCGGATCTTATTCTTTAAAATTCATCCCTAGGCTTCTCGAATAAATGTTTTACCCACCTTACTGTACTCAAGGATGCGAGGTTTGAATTTACCAACGTCGTCATTCAGTATTTGTTTTTTGAACAGAACTATGCTCTATCTTTCATGGTCTTACTGCGCGCATTCACTCATGAAATCTAATTAATTAAACTGAGAATTTTTGTTTGATAATCACAATCATTAATACCTTGTTCCTAAATGGATATGATTAAAAGTCTATATGATGATTGCTGAGTGGATAATTCGATTCTTTCTTTCAGAGGAGAAGATGATTATATGCCTGGAAGCATTATCGAGATTGAGCTACTTAAGTTTATGACCTTTGACTACTTAAAATGTAAACCTGGTCCTCGTCTGAATCTTGTTATTGGACCCAATGGTTCTGGGAAGAGTTCTCTTGTGTGTGCCATTGCACTTGGCCTTGGGGGTGAGCCTCAGGTTGGTTCATACAGGATAGTGCATAAATTCGAATCTCAATATTTTATTCTCAGAGCACATAAGATTGAGACTTTGTTTTTGGCAGCTGCTCGGGCGAGCAACAAGTGTTGGATCATATGTGAAGCGGGGAGAAGAATCAGGTTGCATTAAGATTAGATTGAGAGGGGATAGTAAAGATGAGCATATCACTGTTATTCGGAAAATAAATACTAGCAACAAGTCTGAATGGTCGTTCAATGGTAGGTTTTATTTTTCTATTTTATTTTTTTTATGTATGTTACTAATTTAATAGAATGCTATAAGTCTGTTGACATGAGTAGTTAATCCTCTTAATTGAGGTTAACTTATATGAAAGGTCAAAACTGGTTGGTTATGGATTTTGAGTTTGAGGCTTTTCCTGGGTACTGATTTGAGAAGTGGTAGGTTCAAATATTAGTTTTGAAAAACCAAGAAAGGGGTTGCGTAATTAGTAACTACTAACTACCAATGTATATAAGTAGTGTCAATATGTATTTTTTATTTATATATTTTTTTTCACAAATCCTGGTTAAGAAAAAATTTAGATTTTTTCCCTTTATCTTATTTTTCTATGCTGAGTGTTGGTTTATCATAAAATCAAAACGAAGAAAGAAATGCATGTGCTGATAAATACTTGCAAGAAACTTAAACAATGTGGCGAAATGTTTATTTGCTTTATTGACGTGTTACTTTCAGGAAGAGTAGTGCCCAAAAAGGATGTGATGGAAGCCATTCAACGGTTTAACATCCAAGTTAATAATTTGACTCAAGTACGTATAAAGACCTGCAATCAAGGCATTTTATTGACACATTTTTAATTAAAATACAATTTTCTTCCATTCTATGCTGGTGTTGAAATATGCTTCGTTGCTCATTTTAGTGGGATGATCTTGCTGTTCAAGTTGGGATCATTACCCAGTAATGTTGCATTTGATAGTTGGCTTGTTTAGGTTTCTTGCTGTTTTGTAGATGCATGTGTAGGAGTCAAGAAACATTCTGCTATCTCTTGAGTCTTTTGCTCATATGCCAAGGGGGGCATTTTCTGCTATCTCGAGCCTTTTGTGCCTATGTTGCTCTGGAGGCGCTGATTTAAGATTTATGACATCACTACTATTACTCAACCCATTTGCAACCATGACATGACATGCGCAATTTCCTACATTAAACTTCGAATTGAAAATAGAAATTTTATATTTGCAAAACTCTAAAGTTAGTAGTCCTACTTTGATCCAGTGAGGTTATGGGCTGAAACAATTAACCCCATAATCAAAACTAGACCAAAATGATGAAATGATTTGATCTTTGAGCTTACGTGTTCTTGAACTAGTGTATTTGAAATGCACGAAATGTCTCATAATTTTCTGTTTTTCTTTATTTAGTACCATAGTTTGTTGCTTCAAATATTCTGCTAATTGATTTTAGTATTAGCTTCTTTGTTTGACTGATTTTCCCCCGTCTTTGGTATCATTGTATTTTACAGTTTCTACCCCAGGACAGGGTCTGTGAATTTGCTAAATTAACTCCTGTGCAACTTCTGGAAGAGACCGAAAAGGCTACTGGTGATCCCCAACTCCCAATCCTTCACCGAGGCCTTGTTGATAAAACCCGTGCATTGAGGCAAATTGAGTTGGTAACTATACTCTTCCACTTGGAATGTTGTCAGATATACCTGAAACTAAATGTTGAATGGAAACTTAAAAGCACTTACCCCTATTTTATTTCAGACAGTGAAGAAAAATGAAGAAACTTTGAAACAGCTAAAGGACCTTAATGCTGAACTTGAGAAGGATGTTGAACGTGTCCGTCAAAGGGATGAACTACTTAAAAAGGTTTTACGTTTGCTTGCAAAACAAACCACCCCCCTCCCCAAAAAAAAAAAGAATCCATTATTTTTATAATTGGTTGGAATATCTGATGCCTTTATTTTCTTTATATAGGCTGAGTCCATGAAAAAGAAAGTACCGTGGCTTAGATATGATATGAAGAAGGCTGAATACTTTGAAGTTAAAGAACGTGAAAATTATGCTAAAATGAAGATGGAGGAAGCTGCAAATATATTAAATGATCTTAAAGACCCTATCGAGTATGGCTCCCTTGCTTACCAATCATAGTTATTCTTGAATATCTAATTTTTTGTATCCTCTATTAAGATTGGTTGCCGAATCGTAGTGTTCAATATCTTAGTATAGGTGGGGTATTGATGTTTAATCCAACAAAATGTTAGTTCCTAGTTGCATGGTTGCAAAAATATGAATGAAGGTCTTGTTCTTTCCTAGAAAAGTATGCCTTATATCTATTGGATTACAGACTGAGAGTAATTGACACGAGAAGAAGAGAGTGAATGTAATTTCTTACTTGTGTATTTCTCTATTCTGCAGATACATATATATATACACATATGAGCATTTACATAGTGCGCATAATCTGGGTAATAATCAGAATGAATCATGGAATACATTTAAGAATGTGATCCCTAGAATCTCTCCTAATTACTTCCTGAAATCAAGCCTAATGAAGCCTAATGAATTCTAATTAATTGTAATATCTTCCACACTCCCCCTCAAGTTGGAGCATAGATATTTATCATGTCCAACTTGCGAATTAGATACTCAAATTTATCTCGAGTCAGACTTTTTGTGAGAATATCCGCTGTCTGTTCTCTGGTGGGGATGTGCTTGAGTTCCATTGTTCCAGTATCGATATTTTCCCTTATAAAATGTCTGTCTATCTCGACATGCTTTGTTCTGTCATGCTGGACTGGATTATGTGACATACTGATTGCTGCCATGTTGTCGGAATAGAGCTTGATGGGTAGTTCCATTTGCATTCCTAACTCTTCCAGAACTCGTTTTACCCAGAGACCTTCACATATTCCAAGGGCTATAGCTCGGAACTCGGCTTCAGCACTGCTTCTAGCAACCACACTTTGCTTTTTACTGCGCCATGTGACCAAATTCCCCCACACATAGGTGACATAACCTGAGGTTGATCTTCTATCATCTTGATCCCCTGCCCAATCGGCATCTGTGAGCATTTCCACATTTCTTTTGTCGGATTTTTTGAATAGGAGTCCCAAACCAGGGGAACCTTTCAGATATCTGAGGATTCTGTAAACTTCATTCAGGTGCTTTTGTTTGGGATGATGGGAATGTTGACTTACCACACTAGCGGCATAAGCAATATCTGGCCTGGTATGTGATAGATAAATCAGCTTTCCTACCATTCGTTGATATCTTCCCATATCTACCTTCTTTCCTAAGTCTTCATCATCTCTAATCTTATCAACCCGAATAGGAGTATCACTGGGCCTACAACCCATCATACCTGTTTCTTCTAGGAGATCCAGGATATATTTCTTTTGTGAGATACTGATTCCCTTCGCAGATCTGGCTACTTCCATACCCAAGAAATATTTCATCTTCCCTAGATCTTTCACTTGAAATTCTCGATTAAAGGCCTCTTTAATCCTTTCAATTTCTGTTGGGTTGTCACCTGTGAGAATGATGTCATCCACATACACTGCCAATACTACAAGGTTCCCATTCTCGTGTCTGAAGAATAGAGTATGATCACTCTGTCCCTGTGTATAGCCTTGTTCTTTCAGTACTTTGGTGAATCTCTCAAACCATGCTCAGGGAGACTGTTTCAGACCATACAGTGATTTTTTCAGTTTACACACCTGTCCCTCCTTTCCGGGAAATCTTGGAGGCATCTTCATGTAAACTTCCTCTTTCAATTTCCCATTTAAGAATGCGTTCTTGACATCCATTTGGTGTAGTGGCCAATCCAGATTAGCAGTGAGCGATAGTAGGATTCTAATGGTATTTAACTTTGCTACTGGGGCAAATGTCTCGGTGTAATCCATACCATAGACTTGGGAAAAACCTTTTGCTACCAGTCTGGCTTTATATTTGTCAAGGCTCCCATCTGCAAGGTATTTAGGGGTGAATACCCATTTGCATCCTACTGCTTTCTTGCCCTTTGGTAATTCTCCTACTTCCCATGTGTCATTTTCTTCTAGTGCCTTCATTTCTGTCATCATGGCATTCCTCCATTCAGGGCTTGCGAGGGCCTCATTTATATTTCTTGGTATCTTCAGTTGATCAAGGTGAGAGACAAAAACATGATGTTCAGAAGATAAGGCCTGATACGAAACAAACTTCTCTATGGGATATCTGGTACATGACCTGCGTTGTCTTCTTATAGCTATAGGAAGATCAAGATCATCATTCTTCTCTTGTGGTGGTTTAGGACCTGCATTTTGTTCAGACTCTTGGTGTGCATCATTCACTCGAGGAGCATCCCTTGTCGTGTTTCTACGAGTGTAGACTTGTCCCCATTTGTTAGTGTCTCCCCCTAAACTCTTGTGTCCTTCATCATCTATGGATTTTTCTTGTACAGGTATGTCAAGGGTATAGATACTATCAGGTTCTTGTTGAAGACACAGTGGTTGGGGTTCAGTTTGAGGTTTCTGAGGTTCACTCCAAATCTCCCCCTGAACTGAAGATAAGGTATAGAAGGGAATGATTTCATGAAACGTGACATCACACGTGATATAAAGACGTTTAGTGATGGGATCAAAGCATTTATACCCTTTGTGAGTACCAGTAGGTCCAAGGAAGATACATTTGGTAGCCTTGGGG
Organism: Leucaena leucocephala; assembly: GCA_037074615.1. Classification (NCBI taxonomy): domain Eukaryota; kingdom Viridiplantae; phylum Streptophyta; class Magnoliopsida; order Fabales; family Fabaceae; genus Leucaena; species Leucaena leucocephala. The sequence continues at coordinate 20,307,644 of CM073543.1, read as the reverse complement.
TCAAGTTTAGAGGTACGATGGAGGTGAACAAAGGCGGTACACCCAAAAACCCGGAGAGGAAGAGTGTTTTCCAGATAAGGTAGATTGAAGTGACTTTGGAGAACATGGAGAGGTGCCTGAAATGACAGGGGTTTACATGGCATTCGGTTAATTAAAAAAGTGGCCATGAGGATAGCATTAGACCAGTAGAAGGTTGGGACATTACTGCTAAAGAGAAGAGCCCTAGCTGTTTCTAGGATATGTCGGTTTTTACGTTCAGCAATACCATTCTGTTGGGGGCTATATGGACAGGAACTTTTGTGAGTGATCCCATGTTGTTTAAGGAACTCAGAGAGTGGGTGGTTAAAGTATTCAGTGCCATTGTCAGTATGGAGAGTCTGAATTGTTGTATCAAATTGGGTACGGACCATGTTGTAGAAATCAATGAAGGTTTGGTATACCTCGGTTTTATCTTTTAGGAGGAAAACCCAAGTAACTCGGGTATGGTCGTCAATAAGGGTCATAAACCATTTAGATTGGGTGCGGTTGGAGATTCGAGATTGACCCCACAAGTCACTATGAATAAGAGAGAATGGTTTAGATGGGCGATATGGGATACTCTGGAAATGGGTGCGATGATGTTTGCAAGTTCACAGGAGTCACATGAAAAATCTGACATTTTATTATAGCAAATTGAAGGAAATATCTTGCACATATATTGAAAGTTTAGATGTCCTAATCTCTTGTGCCACAATTCAAACTCATTTGCTTTAGGGAGAGACTTTATTGCATGAAAGGGATACAGAACCATGACAGTCATCCAGGTAGTAGAGTCCATCGAGCTTCTTAGCAACACCAATCGTCGTCCCCGTTAGCAGATCCTAAAAAATGCAATGGATGGCAAAGAAATTAGCATGACACCGTTCATCCCTAGTCAATTGACTAATTGATAGTAAGTTACATTTTAGGTTTGGAACATGTAGGACATTATGTAATGTCAGAGTTCGGGAAACTTTGATAGTGCCACTACCAACAACTAAAGAATCTGAGGCATCTGCTATTTTAACAGTAAGTGATGATTGCGCAGGAGTATATGTAGAAAAAAGAGAGAACTCATTTGTCATGTGGTCGGAAGCACCTGAGTCTACTATCCAACAGGAGTATGTGGTCTTACCTTTAAGAGTAGCAAGGGCCTTACAGGAATTACCTCGTTGTACAATAGTGGCAACTGATTGCTTACGAAATTGACTTTCAAGTGCAGTGAGACGCTCTAAAATAATAGTAAGTGGGTCCTGGGCTGAAGAACTGGCATTCATTGGGCCTGTATTAATGCAACCCATTTGAGAAGGGGTTCCTGGGCCGAGAGAAAAACCATTCCTTACTGCATCAGAAGCTGGGCCCAAATCATTTGGGCTGTCTTGAACCTCTGTGTAGAGATATTGTAGCGATATTATAGGAAATGTAATATCCAGTAATTAGTACGTAATATTCTGTATTTAGTATAGAGGATACGATATGATATTATAGCATTAATGACTAGGGTTACCTATTGTATATAAATACCCCTCAGCACATCAATAATATTTAAGCATTCTATAAATCTTTTCTCTCTGAATCAACATGGTATCAAAGCCTAAAGTTTAGGTGCACATCCGGCTGTTTTTGGTCTCTGTTTCCGACAGCACTGTTCACTACCGTTGCGCCACATTTTCCGACGTCAGGCCACGACACGCGCCAGCCAGGGACGGTCGTACAGTCCAGATCGGCGTTTCCCCAAAATTTCGTGGCCGTCTGAGCAGCGCGTGAGCGTCACGCGCCACCGTCAGCTTTGCCGGAACTTTCACGCGCCGGCGCGTGAGGCCATCTCCGGTGACCTTTTTCGACGGCGATTCACTCCGTTGGGCTCGACTCATCCTCCTTAGCATACCCCTGAAGTTTCGTGCCCTGGTTTTGACTGTCACATACTGGGTCTTCCGTCTCTGATCTGTATTTTCCGGCGGCAGATTTTCTGTTTCTAATTCCAGATCAGTTTGTTCGTTGTGGTGATTTTATTTGACCCCTAGAGTGGTCTTTCTCTACTGGCTTGAACATTTGTTCTTACGAGGCTCCCAGTGAAGCAACGGTAATCTAGTTCTTTTGGCTAATCGTTGTTTGGTTGATTTTATTAACACTAATCTGTTTTGGATGGCTGCAACTAAGTCTACAACAGTTTCTGAGATGGTTCCGGTAGTCACTAAGATTACGGAGTACAAATTAACCTGGAGAAATTACCTAGATTGGAGTAAATCTATTCGTATTTATTTTCGAAGTATTGAGAAGGAAGATCACTTGACCGATGATCCTCCGGAAGAGAAAGATCCCTCTCGCAAGTCATGGTTAAGGGATGATGCACGGCTTCTCTTACAAATTCGTAATTCTATTGACAGTGAGATCATGCCCTCTATTACTCACTGTGAATTTGTTAAAGAACTGATAGACTACTTGGCATTCTTATACTCCGGCAAGAATAATATTTCTCGAATATATGAGGTTTGCAGGTCTTTCCATCGCGCAGAGATGCCGAATGATCGTCCTCTTACAGCCTTCTTTATGGATTTCAAAGGAATGTATGAAGAACTCAATGCCCTCATGCCTATTTCTGATGAGAGAAAGGTCAATGTGTCTCACCGAGAGCAGATGGCTACTATGAGTTTTCTTACTGCACTTCCGTCTTGATATGCGGCTGCTCGTTCTCAAATTTTATCTGGTGCTCATCTCTCTTCTCTTGAAGAAGCCTTCTCTTGTGTATTGAGAACTGAACAAATCTCTTCACCAGCTTCTACTGTGCCTACTAGCGCCTTGCTCAGTCGTGGTCAGAATAATACTCGTGGGTCACTTAATCCTCGTGGTTCTACACCAGGGGGTTCTAATCAAGAGTCAAAAGATGTGATTTGTTACTACTGTAAGGAGCCTGGTCATACGAAACGTACGTGTCGTAAACTCTAGAACAAACAGAATCGACAGAACTCTGCACATGTGGCCACGACTGCTAATGACACGGTTACCATTTCTGCTACTGAATATGCTCAATTGAAGTCTAGCAATCCTCCTGCTAGTGCTGCTATTGCCACAGGTAATGAGGCTACTGCCCTTGTCTCTTCTTCCTCCAAATGGATCATAGACTCTGGTGCTACTGACCACATGACAGGTAATCGCTATCTCTTCTCTACTTACAATTCTTATGCCAATCCTTCTAACATTACCATTGCGGACGGTTCCCAATCCCGTGTCCTTGGTTCAGGCACAGTTAAACCTACCTCTTCTATTCATTTGGAGTCTGTACTTAATGTCCCTAACCTTGCTTTTAACCTTTTATCTAATCTCTTCTATCACTTGCGACTAATCTTGATTGGCCATTACATCAAATGGATGTTAAGAACGCATTCTTAAATGGAGAATTGAAGGAAGAAGTATATATGAAAATGCCCCCAGGATTTTCCGGAGAGAGGGAAGGACAAGTATGCAAATTAAAGAAATCCCTCTATGGTTTGAAGCAATCCCCCCGAGCATGGTTTGAGAGATTCACCAAAGTGCTAAAAGAACAAGGCTATACACAGGGGCAAAGTGATCACACTCTATTCTTCAGACCTTTGAATGGGAACATTGTGATCTTGGCAGTTTATGTCGATGACATTATCCTTACAGGTGACGATCCAACAGAGATTGATAGAGTTAAATGGGCTCTTAACCAAGAATTTCAAGTGAAAGATCTAGGAAAGATGAAATATTTCTTGGGTATGGATGTAGCGAGATCTAAAGAAGGAATCAGTATTTCACAGAAAAAATACATACTGGATCTCCTAAAAGAAACAGGCATGATGGGATGTAGACCTAGTGACACTCCCATTCGTGTGGATAAAATTAAAGATGATGAAGACTTAGGAAAAGAGGTAGATATGGGAAGATACCAACGCATGGTAGGAAAACTGATTTACCTGTCACACACCAGGCCAGACATTGCTTACGCTGTCAGTATTATAAGTCAACATTCCCATCATCCCAAACAGAAACACTTAAATGAAGTTTACAGGATACTCAGATATCTGAAAGGATCACCAGGAATGGGCCTTCTATTCAAGAAGTCTGACAAGAGGAATGTGGAAATATTCACAGATGCCGATTGGGCAGGTAATCAAGACGATAGAAGATCAACCTTTGGCTATGTTACCTATGTATGGGGAAACATAGTCACATGGCGCAGTAAAAAGCAAAGCGTAGTCACTAGAAGCAATGCTGAAGCAGAACTTCGAGCATTAGCTCTTGGAATATGCGAAGGCATTTGGGTAAAGCGAGTTCTAGAAGAGTTAGGGATGCAGATGACCCTGCCACTCAAGTTATACTCTGATAATATGGCAGCAATAAACATGTCGCACAACCCGATCCAACATGACAGAACAAAGCATGTGGAGATAGACAGACACTTTATAAGAGAAAAGATTGATGCCGGGTTAATGGAACTCAGATACATTCCCTCAAAAGACCGGACAGCAGATATACTCACCAAAGGGTTGGCTCGAGACAGGTTTAAATATCTCATTAGCAAGTTGGACATGATCAACATCTATGCTCCAACTTGAGGGGGAGTGTGGGAGATATTACAAATTAATTACTATTCATGAGGATTAATTAGATTTGATTATAGAGGAGTAATTAGGAGAGATTATAGGGATTATCTTTGTAAATGTGTGATTACGATTTTAGATTATGCGCTTTGGTCATTATGTTCATATGTGTATATATGTATCAGTTGAATAGAGGTGAATAAGAGATAAGAAGAATTACATTTGATTTCTTCTGCCTCTCTGTCAGTACATTCTTCTTCATTACCATACCTTTCTGATGCTGGGTATAGTTGTACCCTGAGCATGTTAGCGTGTGGCCAATAACCCCCTTTTTATGGCTGAATAATCTATTCCTTAATTGGCTGCAGGAAACAGAAAAAGAATAAGGCAGCAATGGATATGGAATATAAAAAAGTTGCCAGCCTTATAAATGGCAATGCCAAGAAGCGAATGGAACTTCTGGAGAAAGAAAACCATGTGGTAGTTTTTCTATTTCATTTATGAATTGTGCAAATGCTTAGTTAGACAAGTACTTAGCGTCTTTTAAGAGTGGAAATATCAGGGCCTTTGACCTTGCCTATTTAATAAATAGGCTAGGCATATTTACTTAAAGCCTGACCTGTGGGCCTACTCTATATTTTTGTATTACATTATATATTTAAGTAAATATATATTATATATACAAATAATATTAAGTGGTATATTTATATATAAATAAAATTATAATATAAATTAATTGTATTAATTTATTTAGAATTTCATTTTATGTTATATTAATCGACTATATCACTTCCTCCCTTGTATATATAAATATAATATATATTATATATACTATAATATCATTTAAATGAATTGTTTGAAATTATTGAAAATAGGTTAGCAGGGGCCTATCACGGGCCTTTGGAAGCCTCACCTGTTTAACCAAAAGGCTATGTCAAGCCATTTAGAGATAGGCCTGGCCTATTTAGCCAAAGCCTGGCCTAACCTAGCTAGCTTGGCCTATTTCCACTCTTACCATCTTTGTCCTTGCTGCATCTGCTGGTGGACTCGTTATTTGGTGAGAAGTATGATAAAAAAAATTTGTCTTTTCCCATCTATTACACTTATGGGTTTGTCTAGTTTGCTGTCAGCTGAAGTTCAATTCTCACGCTGCTTATAATGACTGTTTACTAATGATAGGTTGTGGAATTACAAGGAAAATACAACGAAATAGAAGATTTGAGGAGGCAGGAAGAAACTCGTCGGCAAAGATTTTTAAAGGCTAAGGAGGAACTCGCTGCTGCTGAACGTGAACTGGAGAATCTGCCGCATTACGAACCTCCAAAGGAAGAGATTGTGAGTTGCATTTTGGTTTATAGTCATATGATTCTCAATAGTTAGCTCCTTATAAGATATTTTTTGTCTTAATTTGTCAGTGACCGATTCAAGTATCACGATTGTAACTTTGCACATTAAGTTGGAATAGAATGCTTGTAATTACTGAGATTTCTGTCTCTGTATGCCTTGTGGACAATGATAATGCTTGGGGCTTCTTTTCAAGAGTATGGATGTTTCAAAGTTGAGGATCTATAAGTTCCTGAAGTTTGCCTTTTTTGGAAAGAAAGAGAAGGTCGTTTTGTTTTGCAAAACAAAAAGATGAAAAATATGAAAAAGGCAAACTTCAGAGAAATTCATGGATCTCAACTTCAAAGGAGGCATTTCCTCTTTTCAATTGATTCAGCGGAGTTTTTCTTTGCAAAGGGATTCGACAGCTTGGCCATGTGTTTAGTCTTATAATTCTTTTTTAAAAAAAAATACCCTTTTGTTACATGATTATGACCTTGCTCCTTTACTATATGAAAATGCCTTATTCTCCTCATATTCATTCTTTTCCTCAATAATATTTTTCTTTTGCGCGAAGTTTAGAATTGCGCTTAAAGAAATTGCTATAATACATCTTAATAGTGATAGATGGGATAGCTATTTATGATACATTTTTTTAGTTTGCTTTTTATATACTGTTGCATTTAATTTTTCAAAATTATTTTCTCCATGGTTAATTTTATTATCTACTTTTATTTTCTGCATTTAAGTACTACTAGCTAGGTCTGATTACAATAAATGCACCACTACCCACTTTTGCCTCTGATCAATACTTCAAGTTAAGGGCCTGTTTGGTTTCCTGTTTCCAAAACGGTTTTGTGTTTTGGAAAACTAAAAAATGAAAAAGAACATGTTTGAAAATGTTTTTCAGTTATATGTTTTGGAAAACAAAAATTAAAATTTGCTCTGAAAACAAAATCTTTGTATGCTTTGTTACTTTTTGTTCTGCAAAAATTGAGAAGAGGCAGATTCAAAATATTTTATTTTCAATTTAAAATTTCACCATTTTAGACATGTTTTTCAAAATATTGATTCAAACATATTTGTTCAATTTTTCATTTCCAAAACCTGTTCTAAAAAATTACTCTACAAAGTTTTCTAAGAACATAAAATAGAGAATAGAATCAAACAAACCCTAAATCCCTGTTATTTTGTGTTTATAACCCTATATCCATCTGCTTTTTCCTTCAGGAAAGACTTAAAGATGAAATTCTGAACTTGCAAAATTCTGCATCTCAAAAGAGGCTAGAGAAGTCAGAAACAGACAAACTTTTGTATCAGAAAAAGTCATCATTGTCACAGTGTATAGACAGGTAGAATTCAAATTAAAGTTGAATTGCTTTCCTACTGTTGTTAACACATGTATGGCTACTCTATTTAATGTAAATTTGCAGGTTGAGAGAGATGGATAGTAAAAATACCAAGTGTTTGCACGCGTTACGTGAATCAGGGGCAGAGAGGGTAATGGAAGCTTATAAATGGGTGCAAGATAATCTCCATCTATTCAATAAGGAAGTGTATGGTCCTGTATTGCTGGAGGTTCGTATAATCAAAGCCATTTGGTCATAGTAATGAATGGCTCTTTTATAAGTCTCTGTTACATTGTTGATTGTAAATCCAGGTTAATGTCTCAAAGCAGACTCATGCTGCCTTCCTGGAGGGTCATGTTCCTAATTACATCTGGAAGGTATCCTCATTTTCTTATTAGAATGCTGTTCTGTACTATGTTATCTAAAGATAATTTTATGCTTTTCATTTCTTCTCATGGTTTCGATAACACACGTCTTGGTCTCATGATACTCTTCCTCATCTTTAGTAACTAGTTGACCACCTCACTTGCTCAAGGAGAGCATAACTGTGGGAATGAGAAGAATCAAACTTATCTAGAAATAGAAATAGGTGTCTAATTTTTATTGAATTTTGTGAGATCGTGTGGAAACATTTTCTGGCAAAAGGGATTAAAAAATTTCTCAGTTGTCAGTGTTACTGCCTCTCGCTATCCTAGTTACAGCTATGAGCTACGGTTTTAAACCATCCCAGTGTTGCTGAAATCAACTGTCTTGCACCCTTGACATGAATTCCGAATTGCCATTACTAGGCATCGCTTGAGTGAAGTGACTTGGTTAATGAGCAATTTCTAGAGGAAGTTTGTTGCAATTTCTAATCCGTTTTATTTTTTTCGCTTCTGTTTGATCCAGTCTTTCATTACTCAAGATTCTGGTGATCGGGATCTTTTGGTAAAAAATTTGACCTCCTTTGACGTTCCAGTATTAAATTATACTGGCGGCGATGGCAGTCAGAGAGAGCCTTTTCAAATTTCTGAAAATGTATGTTTTCTGGAGCCTTGTTCTCTTATCTCCATTGAGACTCTTTGTTTTGTTTTTCCCCCTTATAGTTTATTACTTCAACAGATGCGTACTCTTGGTATCTACTCCCGTCTTGATGAAGTTTTTGATGCTCCTACAGCTGTCAAGGAGGTTTTGATTGGACAGTTTGGTCTGGATCATGCTGTATGTATTTGTTTTAGTTATTGCTTTCAAGCATACACCTAGGATATTTATATGGGTCTATTGAATCAGACCCTACGATTTATACAATTGCCTTTTTATTTGCTCTTCAGTATATTGGTACCAGAGAAACTGATCAGAAAGCAGATAGGGTCCAACAATTGGGCATTTTTGACTTTTGGACTCCAGATAATCACTATCGTTGGTCTAAATCTAGATATGGGAATCATGTGTCAGGAGTTGTTGAACAAGTACAACGCTCAAGACTTCTTTCTTACAGTAGGTTACTCTTGTCACCTTTCCATAATATATTGGTTTTTCTGAGTTGTTTAAGTTGCTAGTTTCTTGGCCCGTAACCATCCTGACTTTTGTTCTTTTCAGATCTGGACGCTAGAGAAATCGAGAAGCTGAGGTCTCACAGAATGGACCTTGAAGAATCTATAGCAACCTTGGAAGCAACTTCTAGAAGGTTACAAGATGAGGAGAGACGCCTAAGCAATGAAGCAGCTAATCTTCGCAGACAGCGGGTAGGCAGGAGAAAAATCATTCTTTACTGGTTTCCTTCTTTCAAATGCTTGTGCAACAGAATATGATGTTAAGCAAAATCTGTGTGTAAGACACTCTGATCTCAAATATGTAAATGCATTATATCTTTCCAGGATGAAATAAACACTACTGTGCTTAAAGAGAAGGAAAAGCGCCGGGACATCATGCGCACTATTGGTAGGTGGCTAAGCGAGGCATGCTGCATTATAGGAGAGCGTCATATTTGTTTTCTGTGTCTGTCTTGTCAAGGACCACATCATCTCAAAAGTTTGAGATATTAGAATATCCATGATTGGTTTTATTAATATTATTAGCATGCTCTACAAGTAAAAACCTTTGGGCCGTTATTGTCCAAAAAGTAACATCAGACTTAGTTTCTAGTGAATTTTTAATTTAATTATGAAGAAATGAGGCCAGTGAAATCAAATTCTTGATTGTTTGGTTTGCTATTATTTATTTATGTATCTAATAGATTAAATCTTCTGTTATGATCCTAGAACTGAGGAAGAGGAGATTAGAATCAATGGCGGTAGAGGGTGATGTGGATATGGTTATTGCTAAGCTGACTGATGAAGCAAGAAATTGCAATATTCAGCGATTCCACAATGCAATCAAAATTAAGGTGATTTAGGATGAGGTCTTTTGTCCCTTTCTTGTTATCATTTGTGCAGGTTTATACTGAGTTATTGCAATAAGAATTGAGTATTCTTGTTCTGAATGATTTTCTTTGAAATATCTTGAAAAGATTTGCTTTCTTTATTCTCCCATTTGATTATGACAGAACCTACTTCTTAAGGCAATTGGTTATAGACGGAGTTTTGCTGGAAAACATATGGCTATTCTTGACTTTGAGGCAAAGGTAATTAATTACTTAAGCTGCTTATTTGTTCTTTTAAAGCAATTCTTCATGACAGATTTCAGACACAAGGCCTGGCTAGTTTGGGTCATTTTTGGAGACAGGCAGCTAGAAGCAAGGAAGATATCTTCCTCTTACTTTGAGCTAGCTGTCACTCATTTACACTATTTGAATGCTTGCAAATTTCAACTAGTAAAAGTAAAACATTTTAAAAACAAACTTAGACATAAAAATGCACATTATAACACACCTATAGCAAACACCACTCATTAGATTGTGTTTCATGAATCATCAATTAAAGAACTTTATTATCAATTATCTCTCTATGGCTGTCCACAACTCAGAATTTTCATCCCTCTTCCCCTCCCTTGACATTCCTCCAACGTATCTCATCAGTGACATCATCTAGTATGTTGGCAGTTGGCTCTTGCCCTTTTTAGTAATAATGAAAATGGGAAGGGAATTGAAATTGGAACCAACCTTCTATGGGACCAAATTTTCTAATTTGAATTCATGTTCGGTATGGATGAAAACTTAAAAATGTCTGAAGATAGAAAAGGGAAAAAGTTAATTAAATGACATAAATACCTTTTTATTGAAAAAATTTGGAAAAAAACCATCTCATAATTAGAGATGCCATTGAATTTTTTGCTACTTCCTAACATAATAATTCCCTAAGTTTTAAAATTTCTATCATCAAAATATTAGTTTTGGTTAACTCAAGTAATGGGTATAAGACCCCATCACATTTTGATTTATCAAATCATGGATATTTTGTGCCCTAATATATGTACAATATTAGAAAGTTTCTCTTATCTAACATCTTTGTCTGTTCAATTGTCTTAGATTAGGGAGTTGGAGGCCAATTTGAAGCAGCATGAGAAGCTTGGTTTGCGAGCATCATTACACTTCGAAACCTGTGAATAACTGATTTTTCCTTAACTTTTAGATTTTCCCAAGTTTCAGATTAATTGTTTTCACATCATTGTTATACCACATGTGACTTGCAATCACCTTTTTGTTATTTCTTCAGGTAAGAAGGAGACTGAGAATTGTAGACAGCTGCTTTCAGAATGTTTGAGGCGTGCTGAATCAATCGCTCCCATCACTTCAGATCTTGAGAAGGAATTTCTTGAGGTTATTTATTTGTAGCATGGTTTAGTTGGTGTTACGTTAAATAGGATGTCACCATAACAGCCCTACTATTAAGTGAAGGCCCATGAGCAGTTTAAATGTCTAATTATGCTTGTAACTAAGGGAAAATCACATGTGTACTCTCTTATTGGTGTATTTGTTCAGATCAGAATTCCCCTTAAAGGCCAACATCTTTGCTGGTTCATATGTTACAGATAAGATTGTGTTTATGGCTTCTCTTTTGTGTTATTCTCTTGGTTTATATAAGGAGTGCCCAATTCTGATGCAGAGAGATCTCATAGTTCTTTTGCAATATTTAGCTTCTCTAGCTGTCTGTTTCAATGGTAGCGATTGATTGAATATAATAGATACCACATGTCTTATGATCTTCCCCTAGCCTGTCACATTGGTTTCAAGCATGAAAGTAGTTTCTTTTATAATGTAGAATTTCAGGGCAGAAAGCATACTAATATTTCTCTGATATATTTATTTAGATGCCCACTACTATTGAGGATTTGGAAGCTGCTATCCAAGACACCACTTCTCAAGCCAATTCTATACTTTTTGTCAATCATAATGTGTTGGAACAATATGAGAACCGTGAGCGTCAGGTATCAATTCAGTCATTTTCCGTATCCATTTTGTTCTTTCTTCTCCCCAATTTTAAATGATTGTCTGTATTTGTAATCACCAAGCAGATAGGAGCTTTAGCCACAAAACTTGAAGAAGATAAGAAGGAAGTAAGTAGGTGTCTAGCTGAAATAGATACCCTAAAGGTGAGTAACTCATATTTCATGAATTTGCGTTTGGAGACTTTACATTAGTTTCCTTCCCTTAGCAATGATTTCATGAATGTATTTCAGTAGACTATGATTTCCTTTTCATTACTTTGATTGGTGATCAACCATTGTCTTTTTAAGGTAGCACGTGCAATGGATTGGCTTGCTTTGTCATATATTTTTTGCCTCTTTGGCTTACTTTCGTTAGTTTTGGTGGATATCTTATTCTCTGCCAACTAAACTTCTTCCTTTCATGTATTAATTTATGCTATCTTTATAGCAAATAGACCCTGGTTCTTAACTGTTTTTTTCATTGGGAGCTTTAACAATGATTCATCACTATAAAAAGTGAAGACTGAAAGTTAAATCATAATACTGCTGCTGATGCCTTTTGCATCCTTATTTTGATGTTATGATGACATTTTTTACTGATGATGCTTTATACCAACATGAAAATAAAAAATTAAAAAAGGATGGCAACTCACCCCATGTGGAAGCCCAAGTAATGATAGAATTGGAGATTCACCCATATAGTATCTTTCTATGTCTTTGTGCCTTGTTGTGTTGACAAGATATGATTGTCATGATGGAAGCTCCAACATTTTAGTTATTTGCAGGGGACATGGCTTCCAACATTGAGGAACCTTGTGGCCCAGATAAACGAAACTTTCAGTCGTAATTTCCAAGATATGGCTGTTGCAGGAGAAGTTTCACTAGGTATGTACTTAGCCAATCTGAAGAGATCTTACTTGGTTTCCTGGTTCAGTTTACCTTAAATGGTTCTTCTTCCCTTCCCAGATGAGCGTGATGTGGACTTTGATCAGTTTGGGATACTCATAAAAGTGAAGTTCAGGTGACTGCTGTGCTGAGACCTTTAATTTATTTTCGTAGTACATATGTATTCATAAGATCTAAAATCTGTTTTTTTTAGAACTATAGTGAAAAACCATTAGGTTTCTCCTATATATCCGTTTTAAGCTCTAGTCAAAGACTAATCCCTTCTTATGATGAATGCATATGCAAAACTTGTAATTCACTCCACAGTTTGCATTAGTTCTCCAGGAATGCTTTCTTTTTTCTTCTAGGACGTAAGTTTTGCGTATAGAAATTAATTCTTTGGTAATTGATTTTTGCCTTATCTTCTGGGATTTTACAATAAAATCCAAATGTAACCTTTTGGTCATAGTTCACATGCTATTTTTGGAGTAATATCCATTTACCACGGGATTTTGCTCGAACTGTCCATTGCTTTGTCTTTGTTTATGCTGTCAAAGTTGCCTATTTACCTATTCCAATGCTGCCGTCTCTTCACCCTATATATGTTGTGATGATATCATCAGACCAACAGGACAGCTTCAAGTTCTGAGTGCCCACCATCAGTCTGGAGGGGTATAACAAAATGATTCATTTTAATTACATTTTTTATGCTTTCATAAGCATATTTTCTCTTAATGTACCTTGAGACGTTTTTTTTCAGGAGCGATCAGTTTCTACTATTCTTTATCTTGTTTCTCTTCAAGATCTTACCAACTGCCCATTCAGAGTTGTTGATGAGATTAATCAAGGTATTTACTGTTTGAAGTAATTTCTTTATAGATTGACTTTTCACTGCAAGAAAGAGCCGTTTGTTAAGAACTCTTGTTTTTTCAGGCATGGACCCAATAAATGAAAGAAAAATGTTCCAGCAACTAGTGAGAGCTGCCAGCCAGCCAAATACACCACAGTAAGCATTAACACTTTTCATCGGTTCCTTCCCTGCATCATTTTTGTATGGCATCATTCATCATTCTTGTTTGTTGTGTTTTTGAGGTTCTAGAGTGCATGCAGTAAAACGGGCTATTAATAATTTTTTGCGGGCTCACCATATGTAGAAAATTATGGGCTTATACATAAATGTCCTTCTCTGATGCATTTGCTGACGAGTCTAAGTCATGCAACTATGGTTGTTTTTCTTGATAGGATGCTTTACATTTTGAAAGGTGGAAATTTGCTACAAGTATTAGCTTCGGATGATAGATAGAATAAAAGCTTTGCATTGCTAAACTTGTATCTGTATGAAATAATGGTGGAATGTTTACAGTTTACCATCTTGCCTACCTATTGAAGACAGTAGTTATGGTGTGGAATTTTTTTTCCTCCTCCCCCACCTTTGACTCTTCCAATAAGGGATAGCACTAGTAGCTTTCTTGCCTTATACGCTATTCTGATTTGAATTTGAGTAGATGTTGGCGTTTCCCTTGCTCCTTCATATATCAAGGTTTTAATGAAGAACCTGATAACAACCATCTAAAATATTGCATGCAAGTTGTCTGAAATGATATCATGTTCATGAATGGAGCTAGTAGGTCCATGGATTTCTGGACATGAAGCATATATCTTCTCGGAACACAAAAACCTATCTTCAGCCCCTATGAGTTGATTATGTTCTGTTTACTTGCTTACTTTGAATGTTTTGTATGATTAAGTAATGAAGTGCCACAAATGTGATGCAGATGTTTCTTGCTTACCCCAAAGTTGTTACCAGATCTGGAATACAGTGAAGTGTGCAGTATATTAAATGTAATGAATGGGCCTTGGATTGAGAAAGTCTCAAAAGGTAAATTTACCTCTGCTATATGGTTCTCTGCCAATTACTTCTTAGACACTTCACATTATTATGACAGAAATTATGGTGTAGGATAGTAACTACCAAGGTATATTAAATTTCCATATTCAGTATCACAATTGAAATTGTTATAGAAAAAATGCCAAGTGGTATTTTTAATTAAGATAGCTAAAAGGAACTTAAAGCGAGACTCCTTATAAATTTGGATGACAGACAGCTAAGGATCTTATAAGAATGTTAATACCAAATCAGAATCTCATCATAACTTACATTCCTATATTTCAACACTAATAATGTTTAAAAAGTCCTTTTATGATACTAACCTTCTTATGAGATCCTCTGTTGTCATTCTCTAAATTTTTGCAAGAAACTAGCAATGGGTCTTTAAAAAGTTTTCAATTTATACGTTAAATGAGAAACCAAACGTGTTTGAATAAATATGTAGATTTGTTAGAGGTGGATTTTACTGAAAAATGTGTACGTATGAAACTTTTTTCGTTATATTTTTGACGTGAGATTTTCTACTTGTTTATCAGTTTGGGGTGAAGGTGATCGATGGGGGAAAATTGCAGAGTTGATGGTGGAAAATCAACGCTGAGAGAAGAAGCCAAGTGTATTTATTTCATTGGTCATGGCTTCTGTTTAATATGTCTCATTGTATGTAATTTTGCTTGTTCAAGAGGCCTCCAATTCATCTTGATCAAATGGCACAACCCTTTGTAAATATTGAATTTCAGATGTAATCTAACATGTTTTACAGAAAAGGCAGAACTTATGTTAAGTTGTTTCTAATTATTATTGTAGGAGATATTAGGATTAAATGAGGGAGATGTTAGGAGTAAATGAGAAATATCATAGGAATTAATTAGGAGATTAATTGTCTGATCCTACGCCTAATTTCATGCTATAAATCCCATAATATTTGGGAGCCGTTGTATACATGAGTATATATGTAACCTATCATATCAATATAAAACATATAGAAGAATCACATTTCAAATACTCCCCTCTCTGTATTTTCAGCGTCTCTTTCGATTATGTCAAATGACATGGTATTAGGGCAGGCGATACAATCTGCACATTCTGTTGGAAATTGTGCCCTAGGGGCCAATCATTGTCTTATGAACATTATTGATTTATGAATTTATTAATTGAGTTATCATATTATTTGCATGTTTACTATGATGATCATCCTTGGATAATTCATGATATTATCCTAAATGTCCCTGGTCGATCATCTCTGCGGGAGCACAGATGAAATAAGACCAGTATGACTTTGAAGATGCATAGAGATATAAATCAAAGTCATAAGCACATGTAAGAGTACAAGGTGCTGGACCGACCCGCTATGAGAGAACTGCATGGGTAACATCATAAGCTTCTCTCATATACAAACCATGTTAATACGCCCTTTGACCTGAGATCATCATGGATTCCTACATGACAAAACGCTCAGCTTTGACCTAGTCAAAAGTCACTTTTGACCGAGTGATCATAAAGACTATGTTCGGCCTTAGTGGTTTTTCATGCGGAGGAATGTGAATGGTCAAGATGGAATTTGTCCCTCACATTCGTAGAGAGATATTACTGGGCCCCTCGATGAGTGAGTCTGAGAAATGTATGGCCATACTGTAATGGAAAGGTAGTTCCATTTCTATAGTCAGACTACTCAGGGATCGAGAAAGTAACGGTCAGGAATAGGAGGATGACATTATCCATGCCTCATCCATGACCAAAATATCGCGTGACAGAAGGGACATGATATGGTTGTATAAAAGGTTACATCGTTTATCGATCCTCATATGATTTGGGTAGTCGTTATGTCTTGCTAGAGACCGCTTGCGACTTGTGGGCTAGTATAGCAAATGGCCCACTGCCAACTTCATATGGGCCTACAGGGTCGCACACAAAATAGCCCAACACGAGCTATGATGTCCAGATTCAATGAATGATCCAGGATAGATGTATATGTATTTATTTACATTTATATTCGTATATATATATAAATTCGTATATATACATTATATGTATATATGAGATTTAATTTATAAGGATAAATTAAATCTCTATCACGTTTGAAATTCGAAATTCAAATTGATAGGATATCTCATATAAGAGATATTTATAAGATTTAATTTATAAGGATAAATTAAATCTCTATCATGTTTGAAATTCGAAATTCAAATTGATAGGATATCTCATATAAGAGATATTTATAAGATTTAATTTATAAGGATAAATTAAATCTCTATCACGTTTGAAATTCGAAATTCAAATTGATAGGATATCTCATATAAGAGATATTTATAAGATTTAATTTATAAGGATAAATTAAATCTCTATCACGTTTGAAATTCGAAATTCAAATTGATAGGATATCTCAAATTTGATTTATGAGAATAAATAAAAAATAGTTCAGTCTCATCTTTATTTAAAATTAAATAAATGGGTAATTAAATCTGTGGGACGGATTTGATATTATTTATTTAATTAGTTTCTTATAAAATTATACAATATATGATATTGTATTAATTTTAGAATTAATATAAGATTAACTCTAAAATCCAATTCGGTTGACAGAGAAAAACGCAGAGCATCCTATATATCTGATTTTAGGAGCTGCGTTTTGCAGAGAGAAACATATAGAACATAGAAAGGCTGAAGGGGACTCTGCAAAAGGTTTGCAGATAAGAAACTGCCGAAATAGAGACGGAGAGGACGAACTCTTGAGAAAGCCCTGGAGGGACAAGAGACGCTAGCACGTCGTTCGTGGTTGGAACGCTGTTCGTGTGGATACCAGTAGAGGAAGCCGACCTGAGTCGTCGACTTCTTGTGATCAGAAAGGGAGCACGAGCCGCAGAGAGAAGCTGTGAACGTCGTGACCGAAAGCTGTGGAAGTCGCTGAGGCACACTAAGGGTAATACTTCTTCCCACTTGACTTAAACACATACGGTAGATCCTGGCAAGGAATGGAAAAATTTTTAAATTAATTTCCGCTGCGTGTCTTCCAATTCCTTACAGTGGTATCAGAGCCATGCCGTTTTGTGTTTAAGTTAGGCTTGATTGGTGATTCATATGATATGTGTTAGTCGTAGCCGATCATATAATATGCGTTTCATGTATGACATATAAGGAATCCGTCTTATGTATGACATAAGGAATCTAAAAGGGAACTGAAATCGGTGGTGATATGTTTTGATTTGATCAATTAACATAGAAGGGGTCCAAGAAAACTGAATGCAGATTCGTGATTATTTACATAGCAAAATTTTTTTCTTAGGGCAGCAGACCCCGCCCGCTAACCGGCTAGCGGGACCGCCGTGGCTACCTGTTCGTAGCGTAATATGACCATAGAATATGCTATTATGTGAATGTTTTAAGATTTGAAACATCAATTGCCTTGCAATTAAATCTGAATGTTGATTCTTGAATGCTTGGGTATGGTGAACAATATGGCTCTAGATTACAAGTGTTGTAATTTTTAAATACGGCCTGCGTGTCGTGCCTTCCTATATATTTACTCTCAATATACCTTCTCTTCTCATCTCACTCCCCTTGAATGTTAAAAGAGGTTTCTATATGTAATTTCCCTTTTCTTACTAGAGAGCTCCTCTCATTGGCTTGAGGGGACTTAGGATAGGTGAGCCATATTGTATCACGTTTAAATTATGCATCTTATGATTATATCAGCACATGCATATTAATTGTATGAGATACAAACTGAGAAGCATGCATTCTCATAAACTAAACAGTTAAATTAAGCCCTCTAAATGAAATCTTAAGTCATAATGCCGTCAATTTATGAACACTTGTCAAAACCTCGATCGCTCAATTGTGGACTCCGCCAAAGTGGGTGCTTTTGATTCATCTTGGGGAGATAAGCAAAGAGTAATGGTGCTACTCTCATATGTTCATTATTGTTTGACTTAATTGAGATTAACAAAACGGTTTTGGATCTCAAGGCATTAGATGGGATTAGAACATGCCAGATCATATGATGATAGGATCCCATGAACATCTAAGAGTTACATTTGATGTAATTGGTAAAGGTGTTACCTACATAAATAACTTAATTTAAGCGTCCTGCCAAAGCGGACTTAAGTTTGAGCCAAATATGGATCTTAGCCCACTAACTATTGCATTGAGGGTTGTTTATTTAGTGGGAGATTACTAATTACATTGCATATTTTAATTATAGAATCATGACGACTAGTAATACTGCTACATTATCGCTGCGATCTGTCCTTGAGAAGGACAAACTCAATGGGACAAACTTTCTTGACTGGTTTAGGAACTTGAGAATTGTTCTCAAGCAGGAAAGAAAGGCGCATGTCCTAGATCAACCCATTCCTGAGGAGCCAGCCGCCAATGCTCCTAGAGCTCAGAGAGATGCTTACATGAAGCATAAGGAAGACTCTGTCGATGTGGGATGCTTGATGCTAGCCACCATGGTTCCGGAGCTCCAAAGAGATCTGGAACACATGGAAGCTAATGAGATGATTGTGCATCTCAAGGAAATGTTCCAGCAACAGGCAAGGCAAGAGAGGTATGAGACCACTAAGGCCTTACATTCCTGCAAGATGGCTGAAGGTGCATCAGTCAGTACTCATGTCTTAAAGATGAAAGGGTACATTGATCACCTTGAGAGACTTGGATTTCCCATGAGCCAGGAGTTAGCTACGGATTTGATCTTGAACTCACTCCCGGAAAGTTATGACCAGTTTGTCATAAACTACAACATGAACAACATGGAGAAATCTATTTCTGAACTGCATGGGATGCTTAAAACTGCTGAGCCAAGTCTTAAGAAGAAGCCCAGTAGTGTTTTGATGGTTCAGAAAGGAAAGGGTACTAAAAGGAAAGGCAAAGGCAAGGGGAAGGGTCATGGCTCATCAGGTAAGACCAAAGAGTCAGGCAAGCCCGAAACCAAGCCTACACCAAAGAAGGCAAAGCCTCCGAAGGAAGGAGTCTGCTTCTTCTACAATGAACCCGGTTATTGGAAGAGGAATTGCAAACTTTACCTCGAAGATCTGAAAAAGAACAAGAAGGATAGCGGGGCTATCGCTTCAGGTATTTATGTTATAGACATTCATCTTTCTACTTCCACCTCATGGGTATTAGATACTGCATGTGGTTCTCACATTTGTACAAATGTGCAGGGACTAAAGGACAGTAGGAAGCTGAAAAAGGGCGAGGTTGACCTACGAGTTGGAAACAGAGCAAGGGTTGCTGCGTTAGCTGTAGGCACTTATGAATTAGTTCTGCCCACTGGGCTTTTGTTAGTTTTGAACAATTGCTATTATGTTCCTGCTTTAAGTAGTAACATTGTTTCACTTTCTTATTTGGATAAGGAAGGTTTCACTTCCATTGCTGGGAATAGTAGATGTTCTATTTATCGTAATGATGTTTTCTATGCTCATGGTGATTTGCATGTAGATCATTACATATTAAATTTGGAACAACCCAATCATGGAAATATCTATAACATAACCGCCAAAAGGGTCAAACGAAACGATTTGAATCTCACATACCTCTGGCACTGTCGTCTGGGCCACATAAATGAGAAACGCATTTCCAAACTCCATCAAGATGGATTTCTAAACTCATTTGATTTTGAATCATATGACACTTGCGAGTCTTGCTTGTTAGGAAAGATGACAAAGTCACCTTTCACTGGGCACAGTGATAGGGCCACTGATTTATTGGGCCTCATACATACAGATGTGTGTGGACCGATAAACACAAATGCCAGAGGAGGTTATTCGTACTTCATAACATTTATAGATGATTTCAGCAGATATGGGTACATCTATCTGATGAAACATAAATCTGAATCTTTTGAAAAGTTCAAAATATTTCAAAATGAAGTACAAAACTAGCTTGGCAAAACAATTAAAGCCCTTCGATCTGATCGGGGTGGTGAATATTTGAGCCAAGAGTTCATAGATCATCTTAGGAGTTGTGGGATAGTCTCACAATTGACTCCTCCAGGGACACCACAATGGAATGGCGTTTCTGAACGGAGGAATCGAACACTATTAGATATGGTTCGACCCATGATGAGTCAAACA
Organism: Leucaena leucocephala; assembly: GCA_037074615.1. NCBI lineage: Eukaryota > Viridiplantae > Streptophyta > Magnoliopsida > Fabales > Fabaceae > Leucaena > Leucaena leucocephala. The sequence continues at coordinate 20,287,204 of CM073543.1, read as the reverse complement.
GATCTTCCGCCCTCCTTTTGGGGCCATGCCCTAGAGACAGCTGGGTTCACACTCAATCGTATTCCATTAAAGGCAATTGAAAAGACTCCGTATGAGATATGGACTGGGAGGACGCCTAGTTTGTCTTTCCTCAAGATTTGGGGATGCGAGGTCTATGTTAAACAACAAACCTCAGACAAATTAGCGCCCAAATCCTCAAAGTGCCTTTTTGTGGGATATCCTAAGGAAACCAAGGGATATTACGTCTACAACCCTGCTGATAGCAAAGTGTTTGTTGTCAGAAATGGTATCTTTCTCGAAAGAGAATTTATCTCTAAAAGAACCAGTGGGAGTAAGGTACACCTCGAAGAAGTTCGAGAGCCACAAGACACCATATAACTACAGATGGAAAATAGAGAAGACTCACAACAAGTTGTTGAGACTCCTCAAGTCACGCAAGGTCCACGTAAATCTAATAGGACACGACTTCAGCCTCAGAGATATGGATTTCTGATTTCTGATAGTCGTGAAGTGTTGCTCATTGAGCATAATGAGCTGACTACCTATCGAGAAGCTATAGTGGAACCAAACTCTGAGAAGTGGCTTAATGCCATGAAGTCTGAAATGCAATCCATGTATGATAATAAGGTTTGGACCTTAGTCGACCCGCCTGAAGGTGTAAAAACCGTCGGGTGCAAGTGGGTTTTAAGGAGAAAACTGACATGGATGGCAATATAAATGTCTTCAAGGCACGACTGGTTGCAAAAGGATTTACTCAAACTCATGGTGTGAACTATGATGAGACCTTTTCCCCAGTTGCCATGGCCAAATCAATCAGAATCCTCTTTGCCATAGCATCATATTATGACTATGAAATATGGAAGATGGACGTCAAGACAGCCTTCCTTAATGGAAAGCTCCTTGAGGATGTGTACAGGACACAACCTGAAGGGTTTGTGCGTTCCGAGGACTCTGGCAAAGTGTGCAAGCTTCAAAGGTCCATTTATGGACTGAAGCAAGCCTCTCGGAGTTGGAATCAATGTTTTGATGAAGTAGTCAAAGAGTTTGGATTTCTTCAAAACATTGATGAACCTTGTGTGTACAAGAAGGTTAGTGGGAGCACAGTTGTGTTTTTGGTACTCTGTGTCAATGACATCCTACTTATTGGGAATGACATTCCTACCTTGCAGATTGTCAAGTCTTGGTTAGGAAAGTCTTTCTCGATGAAAGACTTGGGTGAAGCCACCTACATCCTAGGAATCAGGATCTATAAAGATAGATCTAAAAGACTTTTAGGACTCAGTCAGAGTACATACATAGATAAAATACTGCATAGGTTCAGTATGCACGAATCAAAGAGGGGTTTCATACCCATGTCTCATGGTATTCACCTCAGCAAAGATCTATGTCCTAGTACATCTGATCAGCGAGGTCGCATGAGTAAAGTTCCATATGCCTCGGCCATAGGATCTATCATGTACGCCATGTTATGTACTCGTCCGGATGTCTCATTTGCCTTGAGTATGACTAGCAGATATCAACAGGACCCTGGTGAGGGCCATTGGACTGCTGTCAAGAATATCCTTAAGTACTTAAGAAGGACTAAGGACTTATTCTTGGTCTATGGTGGATTGGATGACGAACTCTGTGTAACTGGTTACACAGATGCCAGTTTCCAAACTGACCAGGACGACCAAAAATCGTAGTCTGGATATATATTCCTCCTCAATAATGGAGCAGTAAGCTGGAAGAGCTCTAAGCAGGGCACTGTAGCAGATTCTGCGACAGAAGCTGAGTATATAGCAGCATCTGATGCAGCTAAGGAAGCCGTTTGGATCAGGAAGTTCATCACAGAACTAGGGGTGATACCTACCATCTCAGATCCAATAACTTTGCTCTGTGACAATAGCGGTGCTATTGCACAGGCCAAAGAGCCTAGGTCACATCAAATGACCAAGCATATACTCAGGCGATTTCATCTCACAAGAGAAATCAATGATAGAGGTGATATAAAAATATGCAAAGTAGCAGGAGAAGATAATGTTGCTGATCCTCTAACAAAGCCGCTTGTGCAGGCAAAGCATAAGCGTCATGTCAGGTCAATGGGAATTAGTCAAATTAATGATTGTACCTAGTGCAAGTGGGAGGTTGTTGGAAATCGTGCCCTAGGGGCCAATCATTGTCTTATGAACATTATTGATTTATGAATTTATTAATTGAGTTATCATATTATTTGCATGTTTACTATGATAATCATCCTTGGATAATTCATGATATTATCCTAAATGTCCCTGGTCGATCATCTATGTGGGAGCACAGATGAAATAAGACCAGTATGACTTTGAAGATGCATAGAGATATAAATCAAAGTCATAAGCACATGTAAGAGTACAAGGTGCTGGACCGACCCGCTATGAGAGAACTGCATGGGTAACGTCATAAGCTTCTCTCATATACAAACCATGTCAATACACCCTTTGACCTGAGATCATCATGGATTCCTACATGACAAAACGCTCAGCTTTGACCTAGTCAAAAGTCACTTTTGACCGAGTGATCATAAAGACTATGTTCGGCCTTAGTGGTTTTTCATGCGGAGGAATGTGAATGGTCAAGATGGAATTTGTCCCTCACATTCGTAGAGAGATATTACTGGGCCCCTCGATGAGTGAGTCTGAGAAATGTATGGCCATACTGTAATGGAAAGGTAGTTCCATTTCTATAGTCAGACTACTCAGGGATCGAGAAAGTAACGGTCAGGAATAGGAGGATGACATTATCCATGCCTCATCCATGACCAAAATATCGCGTGACAGAAGGGACATGATATGGTTGTATAAAAGGTTACATCGTTTATCGATCCTCATATGATTTGGGTAGTCGTTATGTCTTGCTAGAGACCGCTTGCGACTTGTGGGCTAGTATAGCAAATGGCCCACTGCCAACTTCATATGGGCCTACAGGGTCGCACACAAAATAGCCCAACACGAGCTATGATGTCCAGATTCAATGAATGATCCAGGATAGATGTATATGTATTTATTTACATTTATATTCGTATATATATATAAATTCGTATATATACATTATATGTATATATGAGATTTAATTTATAAGGATAAATTAAATCTCTATCACGTTTGAAATTCCAAAATTCAAATTGATAGGATATCTCATATAAGAGATATTTATAAGATTTAATTTATAAGGATAAATTAAATCTCTATCATGTTTGAAATTCGAAATTCAAATTGATAGGATATCTCATATAAGAGATATTTATAAGATTTAATTTATAAGGATAAATTAAATCTCTATCACGTTTGAAATTCGAAATTCAAATTGATAGGATATCTCAAATTTGATTTATGAAAATAAATCAAAAATAGTTCAGTCTCATCTTTATTTAAAATTAAATAAATGGGTAATTAAATTTGTGGGACGGATTTGATATTATTTATTTAATTAGTTTCTTATAAAATTATACAATATATGATATTGTATTAATTTTAGAATTAATATAAGATTAACTCCAAAATCCAATTCGGTTGACAGAGAAAAACGCAGAGCATCCTATATATCTGATTTTAGGAGCTGCGTTTTGCAGAGAGAAACATATAGAATATAGAAAGGCCGAAGGGGACTCTGCAAAAGGTTTGCAGATAAGAAACTGCCGAAATAGAGACGGAGAGGACGAACTCTTGAGAAAGCCCTGGAGGGACAAGAGACGCTAGCACGTCGTTCATGGTTGGAACGCTGTTCGTGTGGATACCAGTAGAGGAAGCCGACCTGAGTCGTCGACTTCTTGTGATCAGAAAGGGAGCACGAGCCGCAGAGAGAAGCTGTGAACTTCGTGACCGAAAGCTGTGGAAGTCGCTGAGGCATACTAAGGGTAATACTTCTTCCCACTTGATTTAAACACATACGGTAGATCCTGACAAGGAATGGAAAAAATTTTAAATTAATTTCCGCTGCGTGTCTTCCAATTCCTTACACATTCCTCTACTGCAGAGTCTAATAGCATTGTTTCGTCTGACAGTGGGTCCCGTACCAACTCTGCCAAAATCGCCAGCCTTGAAGGGTCGACCATCCTTATTGTGTTGGAACGTCACACTAACAATAATTATTTAGATTGGAGTCAGTCTATACTGCTTGCACTTGACAGACGGGACAGACTGGAGATGATTCACAGCGACTAGCCCCTACAACTGATGCCAATACCTGTCGATGATGGAAATCAGATAATGATATGGTTGCTTCATGGCTTATAAACTCGATACTTCCTGCCATCATAAGGAGTTTCATGTTTCTTACCTCTGCCAAGGCAATCTGGGTCGCCGTGAAGGAGGCCCACGGGAAGCGACCAAACGCCTCACTCCTATTTGATCTACGTGCTCGACTCTAGGCTGTCAAACAAGGCTCACAACCCCTTAACTCGTACTACCTCGAGAAGACAGCGTTGTGGCAGGAGCTTGACCTGCTCTAACACCGAGTGTGGTGAGATCCTGAAGATGATTCAAAATATCGTCGTCTTTTGGAAGAAGAGCGACTATATGAATTTCTGGTGGGCCTAGAATTCGTCTATGATGACATCCGGGGTCGACTTCTTAGCCACGTTCCTTTGCCATCGGTACCTGAGGCATTCGCTGTCTTGAGGGACGAGGAGAACTGTCTTTAGGTCATACTCCCTACCTCCATCATTTCTCGACCAGCTTCTACCGAAACGACGGTGTCTGCTCTTGCTGCTCGAGTGGCTGAACCCAAAAGAGAGACAAGTGTGCGACCATTGTCAAAAATTGGGCCATACGAGAGATAAGTGCTGGGACCTCCACGGGAAACCGCCAGACTGGAAGCCCAAAGACAAACGCAAGTCCAAAAGTCATTTGGCTGAAGTCTCACACATTGAGAAAATGGGTCTTGTTCATGGTGGCCAAAATCATGTACCACACACGGCTATAGTAATGAATCCATCCTTTGGCCCAATTCCTGCTGCCCTAATGCACTCATCTGATCCATTAAGATTAACTATTATTCTTGAGCATTTGACTACTCTTGAAAATCAAACCCGTAAACAACCTATTGCTAGTGTGGTCCAGAAAGGTAATTTCTTTAAAGCCCTTGCTACCATTAAAGGAAAGAGTACATGGCCTTGTTGGATAATAGACTCCGGTGCTTCTGATCACATTACTGATAATATCTCATTATTTTTAACCTATACTCCTGCTACATCTCACCTTACGGTTCAAATTGCTGATACTTCTGATTTGCTAGTAGCTGGTAGTGGCACCATTAACGTTTCTGCTACACTGACTCTTCATGACGTCTTGCATGTTCCTAAGTTAAAATGCAATTTATTATCTGAGTCAATTGAATAAAAAGGAAAATTGCCATGCTAACTTCTTTGTTACTCATTGTATCTTTCAGGACTTGTTCATGGGGACGACAATTGGAGTTACTAAGGAGTTTGATGGACTGTATTATCTGAATGATTGTCATAAAGCTATTTCTTATTCTTGTAATAAAGTGTCTCCCCCTCGGGCTACTGAGTTGGAAGTATGGCACAAAAGATTAGGGCATCCAAACTTTCAATATATGTGTAAGATGTTTCCCTTAATCTGCTCTAATAAAGAATCTGAATTCCATTGTGAATCATGCGCACTTGCAAAACACCATCGCATATCCTTTCCCAGTATTACCTATCGGCCATCCAAGCCTTTTTCAATTATTCACAACGATGTTTGGGGCCCATCTCATATTCCAAATTGTACTCATTCTAGATGGTTCATGACCCTCATTGATGATCATACCCGTGTCAGTTGGATTTTCCTCTTAAAAGATAAAACTGAGGTATGCCAAACCTTCATTGACTTATATCATAAGGTCTAAACCCAATTCAACACCAAAATCCAAACTCTCCACACCGATAATGGTGCTGAGTATTTTAATCTCCACTTATCTCTGTTTCTTAAACAACACGGTATTGCTCATAAGAGTTCTTGTCCTCACAACCCTCAATAGAATGGTATTGCTTAACGCAAGAATAGACACATTCTAGAGACAGCTAGGGCCATTCTTTTTAGTAGCGATGTTCCTCCCTACTATTAGGATGACGATGTTCTAACAGCCACCTTCCTAATCAACCGGATGTCTAGTAAACCCTTGTCCTTCCAAACACCTCTCTAAGTTCTTCATTCCAACTTTAACCTACCATATCTTGAGAATACCTTACCACTACGAGTCTTTAGATGTACTACATTTGTTCACCTACATCATACCAATAAACTTGATCCCAGGGCTGTCAAATGTCTTTACTTAGGCCCGACTAGAAACCAAAAGGGGTACAAATATTTTGATCCCGTTTCTAAACGCCTCTACATCACTTGTGATGTCACCTTTCATGAAAATGTTCCCTTTTATCCCTCGTCTGCAGTTTAAGGGAAAAGTTGGAGTGAACTTCAGACTTCCACTCAAACATACACTGAATTCACATAACCTCAACATGAACCTAATCGAATATATGTTTTTGAGGAATCAGTGCCTAAAGCAAGTGAAGAGGACACCAGGTCAGGGGAAGACACTAACAGGTGGGGTCAAGTCTATACTCGCCGTAGCATAAATCTGGATATGATAGATAATACATCCCAAGCAACTGACACACTATAAGAGTCTAAACCAGGCGGACCATGAAAAGCAAAATGATGATCTTGATCTCCCAATAGCAATACGAAAGCAACGCAAGACATGCACCAGATATCCTATAGAAAGGTTTATCTCTTATCAAGACTTATCATTAAAACACTTTGCCTTCATATCTCATCTTGATCAGGTCAAGATACTAGAGAGTATAAATGAGGCTTTTGCCAGTTCTGAATAGAGACAGGCAGTAATGGAAGAAATAAATGCCCTTGAGAGTAACAGAATGTGGGAAGTGGTTGAGTTATCTAAAGGCAAGAAATTAGTAGGCTGTAAATGGGTATTTACCCCTAAATATCGTGCTGATAGAAGTCTTGATAAATATAAAGCTAGACTAGTCACAAAAGGTTTCACTCAAGGATCTGGCATGGACTATACTGAGACATTTGCTCCAATTGCTAAACTAAACACCATCGGAATTCTTTCTTCTCTTGCTACAAACTTAGATTAGCCCCTACACCAAATGAGTGTTAAAAATGCATTCTTGAATGGGGAACTAAAGGAAGAAGTATACATGAGAATGTCTCTAAGATTCCCTGTAAAGAAAGCCAACCAAGTGTGCATACTAAGAAAGTCATTGTACGGTTTAAAACAATCTCCTCGAGCATGGTTTGAGAGGTTTGCCAAGGTACTAAAAACTCAAGGCTACACACAGGGACAGAGTGACTACACCCTATTCTTCAGACATAAAGAAGGGAAGATTGTGGTTTTAGCAGTGTATGTAGATGACATTGTTCTCACAGGTGATAATCCAACAGAAATCAATAGAATAAAGGGGGCACTAAACAGAGAATTCCAAGTTAAAGATCTAGGAGAAATGAAATATTTTCTAGGTATGGAAGTTGCTAGATCAGCAAAAGGAATCAATATCTCACAGAAGAAATATATACATGATCTCCTCGAAGAAACATGTATGTTGGGGTTCCGACCAAGTGATAACTATATAAGGACTGACAAAATCAGTGAGAATGAAGATATGGGGAAGGTTGTTGATAAGGGAAGATACCAACGTATGGTTGGAAAATTAATCTACATGTCACACACCCGACCAGATATTGCTTATGCTATTAGTATGGTGAGCCAACATTCCCATGACCCTAAGCAAAAATACCTGGATGAAGTCTACAGGATTCTTAGATACTTGAAGGGCTCCCCCAGGCTGGGTCTCTTGTTTAAACGATCCAACAAAATAAATGTGGAGATGCTAACCGATGCTGATTGGGTAGGTGGTCAGGATGATCTGAAATCCACTTTAGGTTATGTTACTTATGTCTGGGGGAATTTGGTCACATGGCGCAGTAAAAAATAAAGTGTGGTTGCTCGAAGCAGCGCTGAAGCTGAGTTTAGAGCCATAGCTCTCGGAATTTGTGAAGGTCTCTAGATAAAACGGGTAATGGAAGAATTAAAGATGCTAGTAGAATTGCCCATCATAATGTACTCTGATAATGTGCAGCAATTAATATGTCACACAATCCAGTCCAACATGACAGAACAAAACATGTGAAAATCGACAGACACTTCATTCGAGAAAAGATTGACGCAAGGACCATTGATCTCAAATATATCCCTTCAAAAGAACAGATAGCAAATGCACTTACAAAAGGGTTGACTCAGGACAAATTTAAATATTTAATTGACAAGTTGGACATGATAAATATCTATACTCTAACTTGAGGGGGAGTGTAGGAGATATTAGGATTAAATGAGGGAGATATTAGGAGTAAATGATAAATATCATAGGAATTAATTAGGAGATTAATTGTCTGATCCTACGCCTAATTTCATGCTGTAAATCCCATAATATTTTGGATCTATTGTATGCATATGTATATATATGTAACCTATCATATCAATATAGAACATATAGAAGAATCACATTTCAAATAATCCCCTCTCTATATTTTCAGCGTCTCTTTCGATTATGTCAAATGGCAATTATATCAAATTATCCTATCATATTTTGTCATATGTCCTATTTTTTCATACCATCATGTGAACATGCCGAGATTATAGGATCAAGAGAGATTATAGGGATTAGATTGTAATGCATTCATTATTTATTGCAGTTTATTGTATATCCCAGGGAATTAGGACGTGTCTTTATAGCCTTGATCTCTTGCGTATGTGTATATATTCTCATTGTACAGAGTAAGAAATATAATTGAGCAATTTACCTCAAATACACGTATATGGTATCAAAGCTAGGTAAAGAATCCTCAACAATGTCAACAGTGAAGTCACACGAGCAACTGAAGGGCGTCCCCAGAACTAGGTCCTCGAAGCTTGTCAATGTTGAAGGATTAACAGCGCTACTCGTATCAGAATAACTCATCGGAGACAACTACATGAAATGGGCCCAATCCATGAGGCTCGCCATTGATGGTCGAGACATACTCGACTATCTCATTACCGATACTCCTGTCTTCAATGACACTTAATCGCAGAGAGGGTGAAAGTCAGAAAATTCCCTGATGTCGTCTTGGCTTATCAATGAAATAGCTCCAGGCATCAAGAAGAATTATATGTCTCTCCCTTCTGCCAAGGCCATATGGGAGGTCGTCTGTGACTCCTACAGCAACAAGGCGAATGCCTCTATGATCTTCGACGTTCGCTCAAAGCTCTGGAGGGCCCAGCAGGGATCACAAACACTGAATTAGTATTGGCTTGAGAAAATTGCTCTGTGGCAGGATTTAGATCAATTAAAGGATCGTGTGTGGCATTGCACTGACGACGCAACTGAGAGCAGACGAGAATTGGAAGAATAGCGTTTATTCAAACTGCTCATAGGATTAAACCCCTCATACAATGATGTCAGGGGATGGCTCCTCGCTTGCGAGCCACTGCCAGTTGTCTAAGAAGCCTTCGTCGTCCTACGCTATGAGGAGTCCAGACGCAAGGTAATGCTTCTAGACCTTTCACACGTGAACACAGGCAACTCCTCTACTCTCGCTACTTGGACAGTCAATCAATGGCAAAAAAGCATGAGCCTAAGCCCAGACGGACACCTTGAGATAGCCCCAAGCCTATCAGCGACCTTTTTGTGAACATTGCAAAAAGGTGGGCCATATAAGAGACACATGTTGGGATATTCATGGCAAGCCACCAGATTGAAAACCTAAGAAGAGAAATTCAAAAGGGTATGTTACTGATGCCACTAAACATAATGATATGCTTGTGCCTCCTGTACCTGACTAACTTAGCTTAATTTTAGAGAGACAAGCCATTTTGGAAAATAAACAATCAACTGGTAGTGTGGTAAATTGAGGTAAATTTTTCAAAGCTTTAGCTACCATTAAAGGTATGAACTCTGGCCCTGTTTGGATTGTTAATTCGAGTGCATCTAATCACATGATTGATAATTACTCTTTATTCACTACCTACGTCCCTACAAAGTCACATCTCACCCTGAAGATAGTAGATACGTCTACCTCGTTCGTTGCTAGTATTGGGAATGTTAAAATCAATAACACATTAACCCTGAATGATGTTCTACATGTTCCTAATTTAAAGTATAATTTATTATCTGTTAGCCAATGGCTCGAGATAAGCACTGTCGCGCTAAATTTTTTACTACCCAATGTCTTTTTTAGGACCTATCCACGGGGACGATGATTGGCGTTACTAAGGAGTTTGAAGGGCTATATTACCTGAATGATTGTGATAATCAAAGTTTAAGATCCTGTAAGGCTGTGTCTCTCCCTCATAATAGTGAAATAGACTTATGGCATTGACGATTAGGACATCCTAATTTTTATTACATGACTACTATGTTTCCCTCCATTTGCAATAATAAAAAGACGTTCAACTTTCACTGCGAATCTTGTAAACTTGCTAAACACCATCGAACTTCGTTTCCTCGTACTTCCTATTGTTCATCTAAATATTTTTCTCTAATCCACAGCGACTTATGGGGTTCATCTCGTGTCCCAAATCGCACTCACTCCAAATGGTTTATGACATTCATTGATTATCATACCCGAGTTAGTTTGGACTTTCTTTTAACTAACAAAACCCAAGTTCCCCAAACCTTTATTATATTCTATAACATGATTCAAACTCAATTTCATGAACAAATCCAGATCTTCCACACTGATAATGGGACTAAATACTTTAATCAAACCTTATCCACTTTTCTCACCGATCATCGCATCCTCTATAAAAGCTCCTGCCCTCATAGTTCCCAACAAAATGACATTGCCAAGAGGAAAAATCGTCACCTTCTTGTGATAGTTAGAGCCATAATATTTGGTAGTAATGTCCCTTCTTTTTATTGGAGCGACACCATCCTTCAAGCTAGCTTTCTCATCAACTGCATGCCTAGTAAACCACTCTCCTTCCGCACACCATTACAGGTTTTACAAGCCCACTTCAATATCCCTTACTTGGAAAACACCCTTCCTTTACGGGTATTCGGGTGCACCACTTATGTCTATCTCCATCAGACCACCAAACTTGAACCCAAAGCCACCTAGAGTATTTTCTTGGGCCATGCAGGGACACAAAAAGGGTACAAATGCTACGACCCTATCTCCAAATGTCTCTACCTCACCTGTGACACTACCTTCCATGAAACTATTCCTTATTACCCTCCGTCTTCAATTTAGAGGGAGAGTTAGAGAGAATTTCAGGTATTACAATCTAAGCCCAATCAACCACCTCAATCTGAACTACCCAGTAACTTAGATCTTGGAGTTGTTATCCTACTTGACCTAACATCTGCACCTGAAAGTCAAGAAAACATTAACTCAGGGGAAAGCACAAATAAGTGGGGTAAGACCTATACACGTCAGCATATGACAGGTAAAGCTCCTCAAACAAATGATGTAACTCATGAATCTGGTCCAAAAGCAGGTCCATAAGAGGGAGGGAAGGTGTGCCCACATAAGATGACCTTGAACTGCCCATTGCAATACATAAACAATCTAAGGCATGCACCCAACATCCCATTGAGAGGTTTATTTCATATAAGGCTCTTGCCTCTCACTACTGTACCTTCATCTCTCATTTGGATCAGGTTGAAATACTCAACATCATACATGAAGCACTAGCCAACTCTCAGTGGAGGCGGGTCGTCATGGAGGAAATTAAAGCTCTCGAAGAGAATGGCACTTGGGAGATTGTCAATCTACCTAAAGGAAAGAAATCAGTGGGCTGTAAATGGGTATTTACTCCCAAATATAATGCTGATGGGAATTTAGACAAATATAAGTCACATTTAGTCTCCAAAAGGGTTTTCACAGGTATATGGTATGGACTACATAGAAATATTTACACAAGTAGCAAAGCTGAACACTATCAAAGTCTTATTATCCTTAGCTACTAACTTAGATTGGTCGCTACATCAGATAGACGTAAAGAACACTTTCTTGAATAGGGAGTTGAAGGAGGAAGTATATATGAAGCTACCTCTAGGATTTCCAAGTGAGAAAAGTAATCAAGTCTATAAGCTCAAGAAATCCTTTTATGGACTCAAACAATCTCCTCGTACATGGTTTGAGAGATTCACCCGAGTTTTGAGAACATAGGGATATACTCAAGGGCAGAGTGATCATACTCTATTCTTCAAACACCTCAAAGGGAAAATAGCCATACTAGCAGTATATGTGGATGATATTATTCTCACATGTGATGATTTAGTAGAAATTGAATGAATTAAGAAGGCGTTAAACCAAGATTTCCAGGTCAAGGATTTGGGTAAATGATATACTTTCTTAGAATGGACTTCACCAGGTCAAAGAGGGGAATCTACATATCTCAAAGAAAATACATTATGGATCTCTTAAAGGAAACATGTATTTTGGGTTGTAGATCTAGATACTCCCATAAAGGTTGACAAAGTAAAAGATGATACGGATCTAGGAAAGGAAGTAGATCTCAGAAGATATCAACGAATGGTGAAAAAATTGATCTATTTATCACATACTCTTCCAGACATTGCCTTCGTAGTCAATATGGTAAGTCAATATTCTCACAATTCAAAGCATAAACATCTAAACGAAGTGTACAGGATTCTCGGGTACCTAAAGGGATCTCCGAGGATGTGGTCTGTTGTTTAAGAAGTCAGAACAAAGATCTATAGGAATATTTACAAATCCTGATTGGGCAAGTGACCAAGAGGACAAAAAGTCAACCTCTGGATGCTTCACTTTTCTATGGGGAAACCTGGTCACTTGGAGAAGTAAGAAACATAATGTAGTAGCTCGGAGTAGTGCTGAAGCTAAATTCAGAGCCATCGCACTTGGTGTCTGTGAAGGGACTTAGATAAAACGGGTACTAGAAGAATTAAAAGTGTCTACAAACTTGCCCGTTACACTTCACTCAGATAACATGGCGGCTATAAATATATCTCACAACCTAGTGCAACATAATCGAATGAAACATGTAGAAGTTGATAATCACTTTATAAGAGAAAACATTGACAAAGGAATTATTGAACTCAGATATATTCCTTCTAGAGAATGAACGGCAGATGTCCTCATGAAAGCACTGGGTAGGAAAGTTTGAATACTTTATTGGCAAGTTGAACATGTTTAATATCTATGGTCCAATTTGAGGGGGAGTGTGAACATACTGAGATTATAGGATCAAAAGAAATTATAGGGATTAGATTGTAATGCAATGATTTCATTATTTATTGCAGTTTATTGTATATCCTAGGGAATCGGGATGTGTCTTTATAGCCTTGAGTAAGAAATATAGTTGAGCAATTTACCTCAAATACACGCATACATCATTTAACCTTAAAGTCACATGGAAAAATAGGACATATATCAAAATGTGATTAGAGAATTTGACAATAATTATAAGAAACTTAATCTAAGTATTGTACCTTGGGGAATATTTCAAGTTTATGATGAATTCTGTAATGGCTTTGTTCTTGCCACACAATTAATTGGATTTCACAGGAATTTGAAACATGTAAAATTTATAATAAGTTGTATTATTTCTAATTGGGTTGAGGTTTAATTTTGCCTTAAGTCTTTAAGTAGAACTGGTGGGCTTTTAGAAGTTTTTGTTAGATCAAGTTTGTCCTAGAAATATTAAAAAAGTAATAAAATTACTTTAACCATTAAAAAAATAATCTTATAGTTGGAAAACTAAGATTGATTGTTAACATTTTTAACTCAGGGATAATGTTATTCAATTTTTAATACTTTTAAAATAATATTGATTCAATCAAAACTTTCAGGTATCTATAGCTTGCAAAAAAAATTTGGGATAAAATTATACCAAAACCTTTTATATACGCTTAAAAGTACAAATAGCATGACATCTGTTAGGCACATTTTTGGAAGTAATCAAAATTTTCATTGCAAAAATAAGATGAATGATTTTAAAAGTGATAAATGATAATTTTTTAAAACTTCAAATTCCTTTTAAGTGTAATGAATCTTACTATTAAGTTTTCAGAAAGTAATTATTGACTTTTTTAGAAATTACTGTAATGTCACCCTCCCTCATCTGAGTCATCTCCTTGGCGTCTCCAAGAGGAAGGGACTCTAATCTACAATGTGTTAAAATCATACAGACTAATTTCTTCAAACAAAAGTTATTAGGATTCATAATGAGCCTCTTAACAACTTCACAATAATTAATGAAGTTATTTAAAATCAATTATTTTTTTTATAAAACATTAAAATACTCACAATAAAAGTCGGTAGTTAGAGAAGTTCAGTTAATTAAGAATTTTAAGTGAAAAAAAAAAGTAATATTATAATTATAAGTGCTTATAACAAAGACAAAAAGGAGTAACTGTTTCCCAAAAATTAACAATTATAGTAACGATCGATTGCCCCCAATAAAATCCTAATAAAAGGACTTGATTCTCCTTTAACCAATCTCTTGATTTCAAGCTTCAGTTGAGAAAGAAAAAACATTCTGAGAGCCTGGTAACAGTGGAAACCAAATGGTAAAAAAGGATATAAAAGTTTAACTTCCCAAACCAATTGTAACAAGGGCAACGAACAAAGAAGCTGAAGAAAATGGTCAAAACCTATAGATTTAAAGATTAAAAACTTGCTAATAATGGCATAACAAAGAAAAATCACTAAATTAGAGGTTGAAGTAAATACAAGATTATCCTCCTCTGGGCTCAGAGACAATGCCGCGTGCATTCAACTTTTGCCTTTTGGGGCCAGATTTCAACATAGATATAGCCACCAAAGGATCTCCATTTTCATCCCTGGGCTCTATGTCACTTTTCCTACCATCTTTTGACTGATCAGATATTTGGTGCAAGATCCAACAGAGGTCCTAACCCAGAGAGTTTGTTAAAACGAAGCAAAACGAGCATTTACAGGTGCACTATACTTCAGATATCAGATGGAAGCTTGTGAGCTGTGATCCAGCATCTCTCTGATGTTTAACCTGATAGAAGGTCCCATAGCTGATACGTGTGCACTTCTCCAGTACACACCTTTAACACCAGGTGGTTTGTTTACTTCTACAGATTTCTGTAAAATTATGACAATCAAATTCAAAACCCCATTTGTGAGTAAATGCATAAACAGACACAAGCAGCTCCAGTTAGAACATACTATTGCAGCATTCAAGTTTACAAGAAGGTCCTCCTCGCAAAAATCAGTTTTTCCGAAAGGCAAATGCACAATTCCAGTTTTATCAGCCTTGTATTCGACCTTTGCTTGCTTGAACTCTGCTATAGCCTGAAAAAGGAGAAATTCAAGGCACTCTGATTAATTAAATGCTTTTGAAAATAAAAGAGTTGCTCCTATGTCACAAGCACAAAATTCTCAGCCCTCAAAATTTCTCTTCCATGCCCAAGGATACTCTCAATTTTAAGTGGAAAAATGACAATCATCCTTAACAAATTTTAACCTTTAATTAATTTGAAATTGTATCATTCCCATATGTTAAGAATACTTTTTGTAGGGTTAAAATCTGGAAAAGAAAGATGTTCGTGTTGCAACTAGTATTAGATATGTATGAGGGGTAACAACTAGTATTAGAACGCTTAGAGTTGAGACAAAAGACTTTCCTTTAAGGATTAGCCTACACCAAGAATTATCTTTGAACCCATATTTTTAACCTGATTTTAGATGTTTTAATTGAGCTTATATAAGAAAAAGTTCCTAAGTACATGCTTTTTGCTAATAATATAGTTCTATTGACTGAGTCAAGAGAAGAGGTTAACTCTAAACTTGAGTTATAGAGAAAGACCTTAGGGTCAAAGGCTTTTCACCTGAATAGGTGCAAGATAGAATATATGCATTCCAATTTTGATGAAAGACGAGTTAGAAGTGATTTGGAGGTTAAAACGTTCCACAAGTGGCGAAATTCATATATTTAAGATCAATTATACAAAAAGATGGTGAAATTGATGGGAGATGTTAATCATAGAATTCAATCTTGGTGGTTTAAGTAGACAAAGCCTACCAGAGTTATTTGTAACTGGAAAGTACCTAATAACATAAAGGGGAAGTTTTATAGCACGATCATAAAATTAGCAATGCTACATGGTAGTAAATGTTGGGCTTTAAAGAGACATAAACATATAAAGTGGGGGGTAGTTGAGATGGAGATATAGAGGTGGATGTGTGGTCATACAAGAAAAGAAAAAAATTAGTAATGATCGTATATGCAACAAACTTGGAGTGGCATCTATTGAAGAGAAAATAGTAGAAAAACTTTAAGATGGTTTGAACACATACAAAGAAGACCATTAGATAGTCCAATGAAGCACAGAGATTAAGCACTATGGAGTCTTTTGAAAATGGGTAAAAGAAGACCGAAAAGATTACTCAATGGAGTTATTGAATGAGATCTTTTGATTAACAATCTATCTAAAGATTTGGTTGTTAATAGAATACAATGTCATCATGTGATCCATATAGCCAATTGAACCTAGTGGAATAAAGCTTATTGTTGTTGTCATCGTAATAAAAAATATAAAACTGCTAATCATTTGACCGGCAAGAAATAGTTCAAAATGAGCCATTTTTCCACCATACATGGAGAGAATCAAGACTCCGCTACCACCTCTCCTTTTTAAAGGACAAAAACAGAAAAAATTTGATTTGGCAAGTATTACTAATTGTATACACATTATTTTTGGGGAAGGTGATCGGGGAGAAATTGAAAAGCTACTGTATAGTACTTCAAGTTCAAACAGAAAATATGTGTGTCCTATAAAAAGTGATAGAAAAATGGATAATGTACCTGAGGAATATTGGCTGTTACAGTACCATCTTTTGGATCAGGCATCAGGCCCATTGGCCCCAGGATTTTCTCTAGACTAGCAACCTGGTATAGGCATCATTGAAAATTAAAAGAATTTCTGAAAAATATAATCCACCTCTAAATAATGTCTACAGAATTACCAAAAATTCAACCTAGGGAAGGATGCTATGTGTGTAACAAAAATGGCTTACATCACATTACAAAATTAACTTTCACCCCATACTAAGGTTTATTACAATATAATGAGCAGCAGATACGCATCTTATCAAAAGCTCTTCATTTGAAACAAGAATCAAATGGGTTGCACCTTATATCATGCCATTTCTAATATTTACCTCATTAGAAAAAAAGGACGGGAATAAGGAACCTAGCAGCCTCTACGTTAAAAACCAGAAGAAGAATTATTAACTTCTGTACAGGTGGATTTAGTCTCACATTAGGAGACCATATTGTAAATAATTTAGCCAGTGACCAACCATTCAGATTATTTATTGAAAATTTGAGGCAACATTATTTAATAGGTTCCTTGAAGTATATTGATAATAAACAGGAAAGAATTAAAAAAGAAATGACATAAAGTTTAGCATTGGTGAGAAAAGGCAACACCTTAGGCATCATATCAGGAGAAGCAATCAATTTATCAAATTCTATAAATCCTCCTTTTATCTGTTCTATCAGGTCCTCTCCACCCACCAAATCTGCTCCAGCATTTTTTGCTTCATTGAACTGTTCCCCTAGGAAAATAAACTATGAATTATGAGTGGCAATAAGGCTGGTTGGAAATATTAGGAATATACTATGATTCGTGATGTAATTAATCTTTTCCCTTTTCATTTTCATTGAAAAAAACTTCAACAGAAAACCCTGGCCTCATTAACAAAACATTAGAATCGATGCTCACTCAACCCATTATCCCGTAATACCATATATGATAGATGAGTAGCAACCAGATCACTATTTCCTTAGCTTTTATAAAAACACATATCACAAATGTTCCCTGTGGGAAAAAAGAAAATTACAAACGCACACAAATCCCAGAAAACCAACTATAGGAGAGGTCTCTGTATAATGTAATTATAAATTGGAGAGTTGTTTGCATATGTAACGTAAAACTCAGTGAGTTAAGTGTTATTTAACATTAATTTATGTGAGTCAATAAAAAGGCTTCATCCCAAATGACAGAGAAACCATCCAATTATCACGTGAAGCTCAAACTGCAAAAAGCTAACAAAGTTACCATTAAGAGGAATGGATTAGGATCAGCAACTACAGTTCCCTTATTATTTATTAAGAAAAGATTATTCACAAACTAATATTTCTCCCAGAGGACAAATGGATGTAAGGAAACCCTCTAAAACAAGAAATTGAGCATAGGCTTAAACAGGGGACCCATCATTCACAAAGGACTATAATTTGATGGCTGATAGTGGGAAGAGCTTCCCTTAATAAATAGATAGCAAAATCAACTAAGAGCAGATGCATACTTAAGTTCAAAGGGTAGTTGCATCATGTTAGAAGCAGCCACTTGTTAACAAGGAAGCTTGGTATTTAAAAAAATCATAGTATTCTATGCAAATGGCTACAAGATGGAAATATAGATGCAAGAAGTAATTCACCAACTTTTATCTCCTTAATGTTTTTGAGAATTCCCTAATATCCAGAATAGTTGAACTTTAAGCATGCCATGACACAGAAGCTCTTATACATGCTCATTTATATTTTTTTTTCTTTTGGAAAGACAGTATATAAAGCAACAAAATGTCCACCACTCATATGTTAAAAAATATCATTCACATCAAAAGTTTACATAATGGATACAGTTATTTTTTATATAGTCTTTATAAAAAATTATGGTTTTGCTTGATATTGGAAACTGGAATTAATCAGAAGAAAGAATGACCCTAGTGTAGCATGAGTACCTTGAGTAAGAACAGCCACTTTGACAGGCTTTCCAATTCCCTTGGGTAAATTTACCTGTTAAGATTGGATGAAAGAGGAAAAATTGACGTCTTACTGTTATATTTATAAGAAGTTTACAATTTTAAAACCAAAATCAAGCAAAGAGCAGAAAACTCACCGTTGCTCGTAGTTGTTGATCATAATATTTAGGGTCAATGTTGAGACGAAAATGGGCTTCTACTGTTCCTACAAATTTTGTATTTGCTGTTTGTTTTAGTAAAGATATTGCTGTCTTTAAACCATACTCCTTCATACACTCCCTCAGTCTTTCGATCTCCAAGAACCTCTTACATCCCATCTGGTGAGACAACAGAAAAACATTTAGCCTTGAAGGGAAAACACATAGCAAGGACGTAAAATTCAATGAAACAACAATCAACTGAACTTAAAAGAGAACACAAACGACATTTAGATCATTTTGGCAACCAGTGGAAACTCGTGGAAGTATGTAAGTTTCAAAATATAAAAATCAATATAAACTTTTGCATGGACTATGAGATAAACATAAGAACAACCAAAAATTATAGAAGTGTCTATTCCCCCTTCTAGTTGATAAGTGAATATATAAAATCATCGTTGCATAAGACGGCTGTAGATAAATCTTAGATCTTCATTAAAAAGGGAAAACAGAACATGAAAATAAATGACTTTTGAACCCCCATGATTCATTGAGAATAATATATAATTAAAGCCCAAACTTATGACATTCTATAAGACTAAACCAAAACTCTGTATAAATAGGAATGGAATTGAAAGTAGAATTTATCTGTACTGCTTTTCTTTTGGCAAATGACAATTGACAGCACTGAGGTTAAAGCCCAAAACCTACAAACTAATTATCACCCTCAACACTAAACTGCACCTAATGGCTTTCCGAATGTATGATGACGATGCATATACGACAATAATCCATTATAGAAAGTTTAACCGCTAATTACGAAACAATAATTATAATTTGCCAAAAAAGAGAATAAATATGAATCGGCGAAATTCGGATCCAAATATTAAAGAAGAAAGCAATACGAAATGAACCATATTGAAAGATCAAGGGGAAAAGCATTAGGCATACTTTTAGTTTATAAAGACGCACTACGTTCTGAAACTGTAATCCCTGAGGAAGAAATAATACTTACACAAACCAAAATCCAATAATCAAGTCCATTGCATGACCCCATTTATTCATAGAAAATTAACAAAAACAAAAAAAAAAACAAAATTTACGCATACCCTGCCCCTTCTGAGAGGCAGTGCCGCCCTCCCTCTGTTAGACTTGGGTTTAGTAATAGTATTCGTGGCGGAACCACCATTCCTCTGTTCCAAACTCTCAGACACAACGACAATGGAAGCCCTAGAATTAGTATCCTTCTGCAATTTTACGTCGATCCATCTTCCAGAGATTCTCGCCCTAGACTTTAAACGCAATGGGTAGAAAGAGAAATTTCTAGACAAAGGATTAGGATTGAAGGAGGAAAGCGAAGGAGTGATGTCTTGGGGATGTACAGAGGAAGTGTGAGGAGTGAGCATGAGAGAAGAATGTGTGGCGCAGGTTGCCATGGCGATAGTGGAGGAGCTTCTGTAAACAAGAGGCTTTGGCTAGCTTCAGAGATAAATAAGAAGCGGTTTCTAGTTTCTGTGGTTCTGTGTCGTTCATTTATTCTTAGAAAATTTCAGGGTAAAAAACAAAAGGTTAAAAAATTGCCACAAATAATTAAAATTGCATCAAAACCTATTTAAATTTACACACAATAAATATATATAATATAAAAACTATAATGGATAATTATGCCTCACATCACAACTCACAATACATAAGACCCGATTTTAGTTTAAATTATTTTCAAAATTATTATTCAAAACTCATTTATTTATTTTTTTTATTTGTATGTGCCAATTTGCTAAATATATATATACATAATTATATATATATATATGTATATCTACGGTATTTGTATTGGAAGATTTTAAAATATGTCATATCTAATGTATCAAATCATATTTATCTAAACAACAAAAAAATCACAACTTATTTATACCTACATATCTATATCTATGCTCTCAAAAATTATTTTTATTTATAAAAATTGAACATAAAATTTTTATGAAGAAAAAGTTATGTATACTCACTTGAGTGATGTTGGTAAAATATTGATTACTAGATTAGATAAACTACTATCAAGCAAGATTTTTTGAAAGAAAAAATATTTTGAGAAAAATAATTAATGTGTTGATGGATTAGTTAGAGAAGTTTGGGTAACTTTGACCATTTAATAAGGAGAATTTGAGTTTAAATTTATCTGAATATAAATATCTTTAAAAGAAATATTTTCAAGAGAGAATTACATAAAGGCATATGGAGAAGAATTTATTATAAAAAATTATAAAAATGTTAAATAATTAAATAGTTTTAAAAAATTTAGGAATAATAATTTTAATTTGTATAATTATTAACTTACTTTATAGATAAATGATAAGTTATTGAACATATAATAATAATTTAAAATAACATAAATTATAACAAAAAACACATAGTGATAACTTAAAATTATATAAATAATAATTGAGAGTGTACGATAATAACTCACTTGCCATTTATACTATTTTAAGTTGTTATCGACTATAACTCCAGTTATCATTTGTGACACTTTAAATTGTTATTACATTCCTAAAAATTTGTCATTTGTATATAAGGGTAACTTAGTAATTACATAAATTAAATTTATTACCCCTATTTCCTTTAAAACTATTTAATTATTTGATAATTTTATAATTTTTTGATAACAATTTTTTTTTTCACATGACCTTAGTGCAATTCTCCCTACTTTTAATTGATTGGAGTTGACAATTATAATATATAACATTCATATAACCTAAAACAAGTAATATATAACATTCATGTTTTAATTCAAATGTAAACGTATGGGTAGAGGGGATTTCAAAATATCCAATATTATTTATTATTCAATTCACCATAAAAGCTTGACAAATAAAACAAACTTAGCTAAATAGAGCCCTAACCCTACTCTTTATAATAAAATGCAATATAAATAAATAGAAATATTTAAATAAAATTTTATCCTAAATTCCTGATAATGTAAACAGATTATATTTATTTAAATTATATCTGTAATCCAAACCAAAACTAAAAAAACAAGAAGTCCTAATAATACAAGAGATAATTAACGATTTTAGGATTTCATGCTCAGTCTTCAATTTTTCATCAAAATCAAAATTAGAAGAGTTTGTAAAGTATTAATTATTAATTATTTTATTTTAAAATATTTTTAGAAACATAAATTTTTTAATTTATGATATTTATTACAGACAAAAATGTAAACTAAAGTATTTTTTTAGTCAATTTTATTAATAGAATTGTAACTATTTTTAATTTTGATAAAGTAGTTAAAAATAATTGATATTAAAGTGGGGAGAATATTTGTTTACATATTTAAGCTTCTTGGCTCTTTGCCATATTCTTATTATTATCAAACACATTTTGGAGCATCGGTTCTACACGAAAAATTCCTTGAAAGTTCAAATATGCATGAAAATTGTTTTTCGGGGTCAAAAAATTACAAGAAAAATTTATACATATTTTGCAAAATCCAAAAAATTTGTATCCAAATCTAAATATTTTTTTTTTCGGTAAGAAGAAAATCCAAAATATCAAATTGAATGAAACTGACATTCATATCAATCTGGTGATCCATAAAATTAAATGAAATTGGGACCAATGAGTGGCACGGAAAAGATGACACGGAACTATTTAGACGTGACACGTGTTGGGATCAAATTGTCTGCTTCTTCAGAATGCATATGAGCCACTTCTTTGCCTTGTCTTTAAAAGAAAGCAAATAAAAGAAAATTACATCAAATATCTAAATTGATCAGAGAAAATCATAAAATTATGAGAAAATTGCTGAAATTTCCGAGAATCTATTGCCCAAATGGTGCAAATCATGCTTAACCGGGGCAGTTATTTTTTAAGTGTATATAAATATATCTTAGTTATATCTAAATATCTTTCACTTTATCTCTAAGATATAACGTGAACAACTGAGGTAAAAATATGTTAAACGATCTGTACCTTAGATTATATTTAGCCTAGCCTAATTTTATCTATTTAAAATTAAGCGTCTATTTAGATAAAATTTTAAAAATATATTTATAGAAAAAATAATTTTGAATAGCTTATAAAAAAGAGTTTTTAAAGAAAAATTTATGAAAAAAAAATTTAAATAAATAAGTGTTTGGATAGTTATTTCTAAAAGTATTTTTATTATTGATAAATTACGAAAAATTTTATGAGTATTAAATAAATAAAAATAAAAGAGGAGAGGAGAGAGTGTGTAAAAAAAGTAGAAGAGAGGAGAGAGAGTGTAAAAAAAGTAAGAGAGAGAAGAGATGGTATAAGAAAAAAATAGGGGTAATATAGTAATTAGATAATTTATAAACTCTTTTACTGTTCTATAAACTACTCTGATCAATTTATCTAAAACTTTAGTTTTAAACTATAATTTAATCTAAAAACTCGTTTGAATAAATATGATTATTTATTTTAAAGAAAATAAATTTAAATTTTATCAAAAAAACTTATAAAATTATAGTTTATGTGGTTTTTAAAAATAAGCTTAGACCCTTTTGATGATTTAAATTTTTATAGAAGCCTATTAAGCTAATTTGGATTTCTTGTAGTCTATTTTCGAACTATTTAAAGGCATAGGTGGAAGGCCTGATTTGAAGGATTTGACTTGTTAGTTTGTTTGAAGTTTTAAAAAATAAATATATTTTTAGCAGGCTTCATATCAAGTCAGACTTTAGTACAGTCTAAATTTAAGGTAAAAAAAAATCCTATGGCAAGATATAGGTTAAGGGTATGTTTAGTAACACCCTAAACTTTAATTTAAAAAAGTCTTTTGATCTCAAACCTCAGTTTTAAAAAAAATTTTAACTAAATATCAATTTTTGTTTAAATGAGTTTTTGAAGTAAACCATAGTTTAAAACTAAGGTTTCAGATAAATTGATAAGAGTAACTTATGGAACAGTAAAAGAGTTTATGAACTAATCAATTACTATATTACCCATACTTTTTCTTACACCATATTTCTTACTTTTTCTTACACTCTCTCTCCTCTCTCCTACTTTTTCTCTCTTTTCTTTTTTACACCCTCTCTCCTCTCTCATCTCCTCTCTTATCTCTCCTCATTTAATACTCATACCCTTTTTCATAATATACCACTCATAAAACCCCTTCTACAAATAACTATCCAAACACTTATTTATTCAAAATTAATTTTTTTCTATAAGTTCTTTTAAAAAAGACATTTTTCATAAGCTATCTATAAACCTATTTTTTTATAAGCTAATTTAAATTTTTTTTTCCAAACACACACTAAATTAAGGCTAACTTGTTATAAGATATGTATGCCTATTAAAGGTGAAACCGAATTTAGCCTATTTCTACCTTTTATGTCATTTATATGTAAATGTAATTCATATTTAGTAAATTAAACTCTTAATATGTAATTTATCTTTACTTATATACAAAAATTTTAAAAATAAAAAATATTTACAATACAACTAAAAAAAATATTATATCTATTATTTATTAAATATAAATTGTATTCTCTTTAAGAAATTAATTCTTTAAATATATATATTTTTTTAAAAAAAATTAAGTCATTAAACAAAATTTTCCTCTCATTTTGGTTTGTCACTAGGAGACAATAACAAATGTCGTTTTGAAGTGGGTCTTCACATCTCAATCCTAGAGGCTACGATCTCTCTATCACGAAAATATCCTTCTATTATTGTTAGTTTTATGTGGTTAATAAATATCCTAGAGGCAATTCATTTTAAGGTTAACAAAAATTCCAAATCACATATTGATGGCCTTAATGCATTCTGTTCGATGAGTTTGACTCGTGACTTATCTATAAGCTACCATTATTATATTATTCTTTAAAGAAGATATCTATCCATAGATCTAATTTGCAAAATAATTAATAAACGAAGTAAATGATAAATAAATGGCCATATAAATTTCTAAAATAAATTTAAATTATTATAAACACAAGTTTTAGAATCCATCGCCAATAAACCTGTGTCAGGCTCTAGTGCTTGGTCTGTTTTTTTTTTTTTTTTGTCATTCTAAGTTGAGTTAAATCTCAAAAATTCATTAGGATTAAAATATATCTCTATATTTATAGAATATTTATAAATTATCTATCATTTAAATTCTTATATTAGAAATACGAAATAGGGTATCCAAGGTTAAGTTTGATTTGATGGAACTATTTTGAAGGAAATGGATAGAGAAAAGGGGAGGGAGAGGATGTAGCAGTTAATAGATTTATAATTTAGAAATAGGATGTTACGAATTTAGTTCTAATTATAATATCAGATTGTTTGTGTATACCTTTTTAATTAAATAAAATAGAGAACATTATATTCTTAATTACACAATTTTCTTTTGCTTGAAACATTAATTGCTTATAACTTTAACTATTATTTATGTATTTAATATATGAGTTGATTGAAGAGTTAATATTAATCATAAATATACAATATTTTTATCATATTTATCAATTTTTTAAATTTTTTTATTAATATTTATTTAATAATAATTAAATAAAAGAGAAAATTATATAATTAAAGAATATAGTTTATATAATTTAGAAAAAAATATTTATATTAATTAAAATAATTTAATTAATATTGTTAATTAAATTAAATTAATTAAATATATTTTATATTAAAAATTAAAAGAGAATTGGATACTAATTTTTTTAGATGAGAATTTTTATTGTTATCCTCTAACCCTTCCCTATGAAAGAGGACCCACGGGCGCACTCTCCTCTTAAAAAAGGGTGTGAGGTGCTACTTAAGCTAAGACTTTTGAATATTTAGTTACCATTTGGTAATAGTATAGTTTTATTTATTTTATTAAAGTATAATTTTGTTAAATTAAATTATGCGATTTAATTCTTCACTAAGAGATATACTCATATTTAATATCTGATTATATTTGGAATAGAACAATCTCCAATAAAAGGATATTAATATTTATGTTTAGAAAAAAGTTATATAATCAATATAAAAAATAAAGGTTTTTTTTTACAAAAATTTTTAAAAGAGGATTTAAGGTTTAGCCACTACTTTAAGGTAGAGCAAAATTTTCCTACCTCATAAATAATACTAATATTGAGCAGAGTGAACTATCAATTACTCTTAGACATAAATTTAGACATCCAAGAGCTATGATGTTTCCCCAATCATTGTGACTAGAACTATAATAAAGTAGTACTCTTCAAAGATCGAATATACTTCAAATAGTCGTATGTTTCACCATTTCGCTAATTGAACCCACATACGGTAGGTTATAAAATGCTATAAAAGAACAAAGTTTTTTTTTGTACAAAAAAATTTAGGTAGGTTCAGTACTGGTCCCCTACCAAAGCTAGAACACTACTCTAGAGCTCAGAAAGTGTTTACAGATGACTTAAGAGATCGCCTACCAAAAGAGCCCTCACGATAACAGTGAGAATCAGACTCGCATCCTTGTGGAATATAAGCTAATTCCTTATTATATGTGTCAACTTTTATTGGCATAAAGAAAAAAATAAAGGTTTTTTTGTACAAAAACTTTTGAAAAGAGATTGAGTTTACCTATGATCTAAAGGCAGGGTGAGCAATTAATTACCCTCAGGCGTATATCTAAGCATTCAACCTCTCTAAATGCCGTGACTGGACCTACAAAAAAAAGTGGTAAAAAAAATTTTTTTTTGCACAAAAATTTTTTAAAAAAATTAGTCTCACCTATGATCTAAGAGTAAAATAAATTTATTTTTCTCCTAAATAATACTAATTTTGGACAGTTTAGTGCTCCAATGTCCAAGAAGGACAATATCCACATTTCAGAATTTGCTATGTGTTTTTTTTTTTTGGTATAAATTTGCTATGTGTTGAATATTTTAGATCCATCTAACATGGCATGGCCCAAAAATGATCCAAAAGCAATTCTCACATGCTCAAAAAGCCCACAGCAAACTCCACGTGCAATATATGGGCCTTGGGCTTTGTGCATATTTTACAAAACTAAAAATTTATTTTACTAACAAAACCTAATAATTGATAAATAACTCTATCATTTAAATATTATATTTTATATTTTAACTAGGTTATGTGCATGGAAAATATGTTGTTGAGAAAGATAAAACTTATTTTGTTAATTTTTACACCTCAGGAGGATTATTCTAATTTTAATTACCAGTATTTGATTTTTAAGTTGACAATTAAAATTCAAAATTTTATTTTAAAAAAATAAATAGACGTGTCTCATATAAAAATAAAATTATAAAATTGGTAGGGAATGGACAACCAGCAAGATTCAATCCAACTAATGTAAAAAAATCAGTTTTTTTCCCATGTAAAAAATTTCTTCAAGTTATATAAAGTTTCCATAACTTTAAGATTCTCCTAGTGGTGGCTATATTATATACATGGTTAGGTGGGTTATCAATAATTTAAGATTCTCCGGATGTTATTTTATATTATTAGTTGTCTCTTTAATCAATTGGCTGCGCTTTCAACTGAGTGAAGTTGTTTTATAATAAATATATGATTTTTTTTATTATTCAAGAAAGTTACATAGATGAGATAGTAACCGATATATTAAACTAATAATAAAATTTAAGTTGATTCAACTCGTGTTAAATTTTAGGAATTAATATAATAATTATCTTTATAGTTTATCTTTATTTTAATTTTAATATTTTTAATTTTAAAATATATATTTTAATATCTTGATAGGTAAAATAGTTTTTTTTTTAAATATAGAAATTAACGTTTTAGATAGAAAAAAATTTAAAGTACTAAAATATATAGTTTAAAATTAATGGGTCAAAATTAAAATAAAAATAAATTATAAAAATTAAATATTATATTGATTTAAATTTTAATCGTGACTCTAAATGTAATTTTCTAAAAAGTGTAGTTACCAATGTATAAAATGAGTCAAAATTTGTTATGATTTAAATATATTTTATATACCTTTTATTGCAGATAATCCATTCATGTACAGATAACAATGACGTGGAAATTTTTGGGGTTCTACCAACTATTGCCTAAACTTATCGTTATCTAGAAATTATATATTATCATTAACTTTAAAATTTAATTTAAATAATTAAATTCTGGTAAGTTCTAAAGTTGTTGGAACCTATGATGGATGATATGCATGCGTGTCTATTTCTAGTAATAAATTAATTATATTATTTATAAAATGTGATCATATCTATTAATCAAATTTGGTATAACGTGTTGATTTCATTTTATGGTTTCTATTTGAGGGTTTTTTTTTTAAAAAAAAAATTGTGTTTAATTTCATTTTATGTCTGTATTTGTCATAGGATCCGCATACAAGCGATTTTTCCAGACACACTTTTCCCCCGTTTTCAACCATATGTCAAATCTCCAATGTAGAGTGGCAAAAAGAAAGATAATTTATAAATTTGAAATATGAAATCTGATACACACACACACAACTTTTTCATCATCAGTCACATACTCTTCATTTGGTAGATGGAATATATTTTGGTAGGAGCAGAAATGGGAATAAAATTAGGTTAAAAATTAACTTTAAAATTTTATTTAATAAGATAGAAATGTGCATAGGAGTAATGTATATTTTTGTTATGATTTAAAGTAAAATAATTTAAAATATTTTTTTATAATTTAAAAATAGTTAAAATTATCTAAGAATTTTATAATTTAAGATAAAATATTCTAAAATATTTTATTTCTATTTCTATCATCTTATGTCTTAATTTTTTTATAGAACTAAAATAATTTAAAATATTAAAAATAAAAATAACTTCTATTATACTAAATATATCCATAGTGTTGTATTGACACTCCATCCATCCACTAAACTAATAAATTAGCATTTTATTTTTTTATAAAAAGGAAAAATAAACACACACACATATGTGTGTGTGTATAGAATTATAATGTTTTGCAGGTGACAAAAGGAATATACGACTAATACAGGTATTGGTAAAATGATACAAGAAAGATGGACAAATGGATGTCCAGTGACAATTACAATATTTAATTAAGTAGAAACTAGAAGCCTGATATCTTGCCGTACTGCAGGTTCATTGGAGCACTATGGTTGATCCTAAACTAATCTTTTAATAGGTTGGGTTAAAAGTTCTGGATATGGCCGATTAAGTTTAAGTTTATATTTTCTTTTAATTTAAAATAATATCATTTTAAATTTATGACATAACATTACATTATATGTGTATTATAAAATAAAATATGTTTCTATTAGTTTTTATATTTTTTTTAAAAAATAATAAAATTGATTTTAATGGGGAATATTTTTTTTAAATTAGGGTTATAGAAAATCATGATTTTCCACCCTCAATGGTCTTCAAATCCTAAAGTATTTTCTAGAAAAAGTAGAGGGCATTTGGTTACCTTCTTTTCAAACCTTGGTTTTACTTCCAAAAGTGATTTTTTATTATTACCCAAACACACCTTTAATAACTATTTTATTGAATCATATATAGTTATATATACCTATTGTAAGTTCAATTAGCGAAAAAAATAAGATATATGACTATTTAGAGTGTGTTCAATCTCTAGGGAGTATTATTTTATTGTAATTCTAGTTATAATACTTAAAAAAATATCCTAACTTTTAAATATCTAAATTTATAAAGAAGGTAATAGACAATTTATCCTACCTAAAATTAATATTATCTAAAAAGAAAAGAGATCTTGTCCTATTGTTAGATTGCGAGTGAGGCAGATCTCTTTTTAAAAATTATTATAAAAAAAATATAGTTATATATGAATATTCTATTTACAATCAATATAATTTTTTTTGAGAAAATTGTAAAAAAAAAAATTAAAAATAATAAATATCAAATAGTTATTATCAGTAGCACTAAAAGCTCAATATTGCAAACTGAATCGAATCCATGCCCACCACTTATAGAGTTATGTCGATTTTTTTTTTTCAACTGGGGAATAAATATATTACCTCGAGTACAATGGCACAAACTCCAGTTTTACCACGTGCTCCGCATGGTCTGACATCGAGATTCATTGTGTCGCAGCCATTGGTACGTGAATCCACGCGTCAGTGGATTGATTTATTTATTCTTTATTAGTACTTGGGTCCAAAGTGAGATTTTTTTTGAAAAAGTAATAAAATTGATTTTAATAAAAAATAATTTTTTAAAAAAATTGGGCTTATAGAAAATTATAATTTTTTACCCTCAAACTATGGTTTTCAAATCCTAAAGTGTTTTCAAGAAAAAGTAGAGGGCATTTTGTTACCTTCTTTTTAAACCTTAATTTTATTTTCAAAAGTAATTTTTTATTATTATCCAAACACAGCCTTAATATTTCTATTTTATTAAATCATATATAGTTACATATAAATATTCTATTTATAATTAATACAATTTTTTTGAGAAAATTGTAAATTTTTTTAAATAATAAATATTAAAATAGTTACTATCAATATATTAAGTAATAATAACATAATATCCTATTTTAATATTTATTATTTTTAATATTTTTTTTTAAAATTAAAGGGCAAGGTAAGCACTAAAAGCTCAATATTACAAACTGAATCGAATCCATGCCCACCACTTATAGAGTTATGGATTTCTTTTTTCAACTGATGAATAAATATACTAGCTTGAGTTCAATTGCACAAACTCCAGAGTTGTACCACGTGCTCCGCATGGTCTGACATCGAGATTCATTGTTTCGCAGCCATTGGTACGTGTACTCCACGCGCCCTCGGATCGATTTCTTTATTCTTTATTAGTACGTGGGTCCCAAGTATTTCTTTATTAGGAGGCAGGATTAATTGAAATGCAAAGGCCAAGTGAAACAAGGAAAGTTATTGTGTCATCGATGACAGAATATCACTGCCATTTCCAGGCACAAAAATAACTTCGAGTCCTCCACCACCACCACCGCCACCACCATCAACGACACTTCAACGGCTAAATGGGTGCTGCAGAGCCTGTAAGCTTCCAATTTCTCTTGTTTTAAATTAGTTTCTGTAAATAAGATTGCCGTTTATGTAAAGTTATGGAGTTTTTCTCTCTCTATATAGGTAGTTGAGAGAGAGAATGGAACTGGAGCTCAAGTCAGAGAGGAAAATGGAAAGGAGGAGAAGAAAGCAGTGGATTTGGAAGAGGGTTTACAAGAAGAGAAAGTGATTCAGATGAATAGAAATGGTAATGGAAGTGAGAATCATAATGATCATCGTGAAGAAGTTCTGCTATCGAAGTTCCAGACGTTGAACCCCACTAATCCATTGAGGATTGTGATTAATGGACCCAATAATAGGGTTTCTAATCCTTCTCCTGCTCAATCTCAACGTCCTCAACCTCGCTCGGTTCCAATCCCACTAGAAGTAAGTCCTGTTTCATCTCCAGAGAAATGGCTATGATGGTTTGATCAAGAAACATGTTCGTCACCTTAGTGAACAGAACTTATTTGCGATAAAGCCTACCTGAAATCTCAAATGTTCTTTCCATCTTTTAAATCTTTCCATAGCTTGTGTTAAAGTCATGATTGTATATGTACTTGGTTGCGTTATGAAATTCTTGAAGCTGAAGCTAGCTAAAACTTTCTGGTAAAACATTATATTGTGTGCTAAGTTCTCAACTGATTGATCTAAAAATTTTAATGGGGTTTTTCTTCTCTTTTTCAGCAGCGACCGGTGACTTTGAATTCCAGAAGATATACAAACAGAATATCCCTTTTCGTCTTCCTTCTCCACATGTTATTAGCTATTGCCCTGGTATGCTTTCTTGTGTTTAAGGGTATTCAGGGGCTAATACAAGGATCAGATTCCATGGAAAAGAAAGAGAAAAGACTATTAAAGTACTTTCTACCCCAAGTGGAAGCTGCATCTCTCATGAGCATAACTCTTGCATTTATATGGCAAAAAGCAGTTAGGCAATGGCCTGCATTCATGATTCATTTCATATTATGGTGCTCTTTTGTGACGTCTCTGTCTGCTGGAATTCTTCTACTTTGTTTCCAAAAGCCTTCCACTGATGGTGTTGGAGTTTGTTTGCTTGCTTTTTCAGTAGGCAATAGCTTATATGCTTGTTGGGTTAATAGGAGAATTAAGTTTTGCAGTAATATTTTGAGTTTATCTCTTCAACCTACATCAAACTTCCCTGATTTGAACCAACCCACTTATTATATGCTTGGTGCTGGATTCTTGTGGATGTCTGCATGGGTATTGGCTGTGATTGGAGCCTTGAATTTCTACTTCCCTCCTTTGATCATCATTGTATTGGTATTGAGTTTAGCTTGGATTTCTGAGGTCTTGAGAAATGTGGTTAATATCACTGTAAGTAGAATCATTGCATTGTATTACCTAAGAGGAATGCAAGCAAGCACTCACTTTTGCTTCCTGAGAGCTTTAACCAGAAATCTTGGAAGTGCTTGTTTGGGGTCTCTCTTCGTTCCAACGATCGAAACCCTGCGAATTGTCGCTCGGTTTCTGAATCTCCTGGAGGGAGAAGATGAATTCTTGTTTTGTTGTGCTCATTGTTGTCTCAATGTCATGCATTCCATCTTCAGAAATGGCAATGGCTGGGCCTATGTACAGGTAATAAAATCAAAGATAAAGAGATAACTCCTCTATGATGATATTTGTAATTATTGTCTGATTATAGATAATTGTTAGATGGTAGCAAGCATGGAAAAAGGATCAAACATGGATCTGTTCTTTTTCTGCTTACACCTTTCTTTTTGCGTATGATATATTCTCTGAATTTTTTTTTCTCTGGTCCCTATTGACTTGTGAGATTCTGTTGTTCTGAGTTCACTAGGAAAAAACAAACCCACAGCAGTCACCATCTGAAAACATTTCTAGTCAATGTGCTTTTCACTCTCATTCTTCTGCCTTTAATCAGTTACTAATCACTTCTCCGATCCTAATTATAGGAGCTAATTAAAAGATTAGTCTTAGTCCTAAATATAAAATCTTAATAATTTTATCACTAGTATTTGTCATTTTTCAAAGAATATAATATTATACAGGTATATTTTAGGAAGATCAAGTCATATTTGTTATGGTAAATTCATCTCCATTCTTTAATCTACCCAAATTAAATAAGTAACTTTTATATTAATGACCGGAGGACTAATTAATGGCATCTGTTTTGATTTTAAACTTACAGATAGCAGCATATGGGAAAGGTTTTGTGACGGCGTCTCAGGACACATGGGCTCTATTTGAGAAGCAAGAAATGGAGGAATTAGTTGATTCTGATATAACAAGCTCAATCTGCTTCCTCACTGGGGTTTGCAGTGGATCTATTTGTGTCATTGTTGTGGCTGCTTGGACTGCTAAAGTACATCAAAGTTTCACAGCCACCTTATCCCTTCTCACCTTCTTCATTGGATACCTTCTGGTCAGTACATTCAATCCGTTATTCTACATCATTTTCTTTTTTTAATTAGAGACGCCATCATTAATAGTCTGAGATTATAAGCAGTATCGAACTCATGATCTCTTTCTTATAGAAAAGTTTTCATGCCACAAGGCTAAAGACCATTAGCTCTTATTCTACATCCTTGATCATATTCTTTTGATAAAAAAAAAATTATTAGCATGTGATCATCATCATCTCTTGATTATATTCACATGTTTTTGTCAGATACCTAGTCACTATTTATTGAGATGCATGATGATCATCAGAAATCTCTTGTGTTTCTTCATTTGGTAACTTAATCTCTAGTGTTTCTTCATTTGGTAACTTGTTAGGTTTATTATCTACTACTACTCTATTCCTAAATATAGGAGCTAGTTGAGGGGCGTATTTTAATTTTAAATATAATATCTTAATCAATTTTTTGCCCCAAAATTTATAATTTTTTTCGAGTTGAATCTATTGATTGTATACACGCTAAACAGAATTTTCACTAATGGGGATAATTATTAAAGAGATTTTGGGTAAACTGACTCACTTGTTATAAATAATTAATTTAATTAATTGTTTTAATATTTATAAATTAGTTATTTAGTTTCCACATTTAAGACTTGAGGAGTACTATATTCGAAAATTGTTGAACTTTAAATAGGCAATGATTCATTCTAATGTAGTTTTGCTTAACCCAAAAAGCCTGAACCCAAAACTTTATTCAAAGAATATCGAGTTCTTTCCACTTGACTCAACTGGTATCAATTCAATTCATCCTAGTCCCAAAACTTTATTCAAAGAACATTGAGTTCCTTTGATTTAGCTCAACTGCTGTTAATTCAATTGGTCTGAGTCCATTTCTATCCAAAATGTATGAATAAAGAGGATCCTATTAATTGAATGGGTTAATACTTACAAAATGTGTTGATGAAATTGCAGACGAGGATCGCCATGGCAGTGCCTCATGCATGTGTAAGTTGTTACTACGTGTGCTATGCAGAGAATCCAGAGAACAGATTGTTTGATGAAACAATCAAAGATCGTCTCTCTTTGATAAAATCAAATCGTCGTATGAATAATGTGCCTACGCCTCGAGTACCAAGACGTTAGGGTTTAGTTCACAATTTGCTCCTTCAAGCTTCTTCTTCACTTCACTGTACAGAGCTAGAGATTCATTCATGGTTACAAGAAGTTGAACCATTGGTTTTAGGATGTTTGTAGACTGTATTTGTATGGAGAAAATGAGAATTCTTTTGAGGGCAAAAAAGAAAACTCATACAATTCTTTGTAATTTTCATTGTAAAGTTCATTAATAGCAAATTGATAATATTGTTTAGGGATATTCATTTGATCATATTAACACAGTAAATCAAGGAATGATGATGTTGTGGAGTTTATTTATTTTACATTTATCATTTCTTCTTCTTTTTAATAAGTAAAAATGTAATTTTATTCCTCTAATTTTATATAAGATTTTAGTCAGATCCTTTAATTTTTTATAAAATATTTTTTTAGTCATGATATTTTTGTAAATTTAATATGTTATCATTTGAAAATATTTTGTCAATATGAGCATTTTTATTGAAAAAATATTTTATAAAATTAAAGCACTAAAATAAAATGCTATGTGAAGTTAAATGATTAAAAATATAATTTTTTTCCTTTTAATATTTGTTTCTCCATGACAACAATTTGGATTCATAACTTCTTGATTCCTACTGTTGTCGGTTTACTATTTAAAAATCATATATTTGTCATGCGTTTTATTAGATAATCTCATGATCAGATATAAACGTCAGAATAAAAGGATAATCCAAAGGGATAATCTATATATTTAAGGGGAGAATTTAAACACAAACAAAAATAAAAATCATCCTTTCAAGTTATTATTCGATTGATTTAGAGTTAAAATAATTGAAACATGCAAGGAGATTTCAATATAAATATCTTTATAATTTGTAATATCCAGCAATGGACTTTATTATTTTTAGAAATATGAGGGCCCAACGACTTGTCAGAGAGATAACCCAAAACTGAATTCTCCAGAGTGATCAAAAGTCAACTTGGTATATATAAAAGCTGCCTTGGGGACCAACGGGGGTTGATCCGAGTGGTAAGCGGCTCGGTATCGCTTAAGTGAGGTCTCGAGTTCGAGCTTTGGCGTATGCAGAAAATCCCCGTTGGGAGACTCACCCACTATAGCCAGGTGCGCGACGCGGGTCGGATCCGGATGTAGTCGGGGCAAAGCTCTGGTGAACCGGGTGGGCAAAAAAAAAAAAAAAAAAGCTGCCTTGGGGTATTCTCCAATTGTTGCGTATTCATGTTGCCCATCACTTCATCACTTGGCATAATCTTCTAATTATATGATTTTTTTAATATAATTAAGAATAAATCTTTTAATATAATTATTTTGTCCTTCCCATTCCACCTAACTTATTATTTTAGTTTGTGTTACGTAGGGTAACAATGTCCTTTTAATATGGAACAATCACCTTTGGATAAAGGTTTTATATTTTTGGAAAAAACTTTAAATATACTTTAAAAAAATTAATCATTTAGTTCAATTGACAAGAGATTTTATTTAATTAATTAAATGTCTTGAATTTGAGTTGTTAAAATTTAGTAATATTAAATATTTGGTGGTAGAATTTATCACTCGGAAAACTCATATCCAACTTAATTTAAATTAATTTATACACTTGAAAAACATATTATACCTAATTTCATTCATATTAGTTTAAATCCCTAATAAATCCTTGAATTGAAAAGTCAAGAAACTTAAAAAAAAATTGTCAATGTCAATAAGATAATATAACTGCATTTTTAATTATATATAATACGTGGTGTAAGTAATAAAATATACTCTTCTAATTTTTAATATGATATATTTAAATAATTTAATTATATTAAAAAAATTAGTAGAATTAATTAATATATTTTTTTGTTAAAATACCCTACTCATTTTTCTCAATTCCCTCCTTGCTAAAATATACTCTTTTCCACCCTCTATCAATTCTTACAAGTAAATTTAATGCTGAATGTACGATTAATTAATTTCACAAAATAATTATTATATTTTGAATGCTCAATAACACATTCAACAGTCTCCATCTAACATTCTTCAACATTAAATCAATAAACCAAAAAAAAAGCCAAATCACTAGAAGCTATACCTTAAATTAAAACATTTGACATGATACCCTAGAAAGGACTCCAATCCAATCCTACAAAGGCCTATATTCAACATAACTGCTAAATGTAGATCATACTGGTAAACTTTATTCTTTACTCTATATTCATAGTCTTTAAGAAACTCTAAAAAACCAATTAAGCAGACTTCCCCTTGCTTTGCCCTGTTTGCTTTCATTAGCTTTGAGGAACTTTGAAAACCAATAAGCAGAAGATTTGGGGTGCCTTGTGAGCCCATTTTTGTAATCCACATACACCAATCCAAAACGTTTTGTATAGCCTTCAGCCCACTCAAAATTGTCCAATAATGACCATGCAAAGTATCCCCTCACATCTACTCCATCTCTGCACATTATTCAAATGAATAAATATAACTTTGAGATGTGATACTTTGGTTTATCTTCACAATTTGCTTTCAATGTAAAAAAGATTTTAGCCACTTATTCATAAGAAGAAATGTTGCAAGAAAGTTTAGCTTATTTCACAAGATGATTCTAAAATCCTGTACAAGAATGTCACTGTCACCCTCAAAACCTATTCCATTGTTGCCTAAAAAATGAAAACGCAAACACTTTGCAAAATAGAAGTTCTTCATTCCAGGCTTCAAAACTTTGTTTTTTCTGCATGAATTTCCAATAATATGAACAGACTTTTTTGTATATGAGTATATACTTGAGATAAACTTTTTCATCGTGATATACCATTAGTGTGCAGCTCAGCATTCTGTATCTCTCTCTTTTTTGTGTCGAGGATGGGGTGTTTGGTTTTCAAGCATACCCAACTCAATAAAATTATTAAACAGGACCTTTCAGTTTAATAATACGTTCAAACATTTAGTTGTTGATAAAGCATTATAGCATTATATAATCCATATAGCCGACTTTATCTAGTGGGATAAAACTTATTATTATTGGGTAGAGGAAGATATGGAGATCAAATTAATAACCTTTTAATTGAATTTCCCTTTCCAACTAACCTGTTCAATATACAGAATGAAATAAAGGACTAAAATAATAATAAAAAAAAGGATCTTCAAGATAAGAGTGAACCTCGTACCCCTACTTTAAATTTGTAATATAAAATGATAAAAAACTATTGAGTGATGATTATATGAACATATTAAACATTGCCAAAAAAATCCAAAAAAGAATATCTTTCCTTCATTATACGAAATGGGGCCTAATTGTGTGGATCATCGTTGCTATTAAAGGGTTTAGTATTCAACAAATATTTCATTATTTCCCAGGCATATGACTGGAAAATTCATTGATTGGCAAAAAATTAGGAACATAAAGAAGAAGTGGGTAAACTTACAAGAAAAAGTGGGTAAACTTACTTGATTGCCGAAGCAACTGAGGCAAGATATTGCTGGAAAAAGCGTACTCTCAATTTGTCATCTAACATTTCATTCAGTGGCACCTTATCATCATCTTCATCATCCATACCTATCAAACAGAAAATCCAAAGATAAGAGAAATGAGAACCACTTAAGAATGCCTTTTGGAGGAATCATATCCCAAAAGCTAGCTCATGAGGTTAGAAAGGCTAAGATTAACTTAACCCCACCAAAGTAAGTAGATTAACCAAAAAAATGTCAAATAAGTAAGTAGCCCTTGATAAATGCAGAGACATTACGTATATTGGGAAATTGTACTTCTGAACCACGTAATTCAGAGTCTTCTGGATGCCCCAAGGAACAACATAGAGCCATTCTGATGCAGCCTGCCAATTATTTCAAAGATATAAAACTTGCTTATTTTCATGAGTAGATGTGTACACTTGCAGGGATAGAAAGAAGGGAAAATTACTATGAGGTCCCAAATAAGGGATTTAATTACCCAAAAATCTCAATAATAACTGAGGAGCTAACAATGACAAGTTTTAATGTAAGAATTGACAACAATTTTATGCTACTTAAGATTTTTTTAGTGATTAAATCCATTCCTTGGGACCTTATAGTAATTCCGCCTAGAAAGAAATTATTTATACCCTCTCACCGATGACCTCACCACCTTCACAGTCCACTGAGGATAAACAGAATACACAATTAGAAAGACAATTCAATTAATGGATATCTCGAAAATGGTTTAAAACTGCAAGTATCACCAGTTCTCTCCATTGATTGTGATCTATAGTGGTAACCACCTTCAAAGCTTTCCGTCACATGCGAAATTAACCTTGATGTGTAGTTATTCAGACCAATGAAGTCCAAGGAATTTGAAAGCAACTCCTTATCCTCCTCTGAGAATGTTGGAAGTTGATCTCCAAGTCGTTCACGCATAACTTCAGGATAGTCTCCGAAACATAGGGGATCCAAAAACCTGGATTAAATATATGCACAATAGGAAAAATTCAAAGTCAGTGTTGGATTTCATAGACAGAAATAAAATATAACCAAAAAATGTCCACATTCTAGCATATCCACCAAAATTGGATCTGGCTTCAATCAGTAAACCCATAAAAATTTTTCATTAGAAGTAGTTTTTGTCAAATTTTTTCTTCGCCTTCCATTTCTCATTAAAGGTCAAAGAGAACTGGGTATTATTTCATATTTGCAATTATATATAATATTATGAAAATCATGACAAATAATTTCTGTAGGACTAGGGAGTATATAAGAGAAATTCTCATTCAAACCCAGAAGGTTTACTAAATTGGGTTTCTTATTAACATGACATCAGCATGATATCAATTTCCAGTGGATATGCATCTTCCCATCACAAGAATTGAAAAATAGCGAAGCATTATGTGTGAGTACACACATGAAACCCTGTTTTTGTCTTGATAAAAAAATGATTAAGTTGTTATCTAAATTATAGTAAGAAATGATACAAGGGAAACTACCATCCAAGGTAAAACTCTAGGCACCTTGCAGCAGCAACTTTATCTTCAATCTTATCAGAATAAGCTTCCGCCCATTCACAGTCTACCACGAAACCCACTTGTCCCCCTTGCTTTTCCTGGAAATCAAGACAACAAAATAAAATAAGAAAATGCTGTATTAACAATATTTTATTTTTCCTTTCCATCATTTATTCCTCTTCCTTATTCTTAATTACGTTAGTAGGCCATTTAATTGATTGGGTGGTTGAGGATAGTACAAAAGCATGACTCCTCTGTTATACAAGGATATGTTCCCCCGGTGAGCAACCCTAAAATAAAGTCCTTGGTTGGAAGGGATGAGATAATGTGGATGGATAATATAGGGACATGGCAGTTTAT
Organism: Leucaena leucocephala; assembly: GCA_037074615.1. Taxonomy (NCBI): domain Eukaryota; kingdom Viridiplantae; phylum Streptophyta; class Magnoliopsida; order Fabales; family Fabaceae; genus Leucaena; species Leucaena leucocephala. Next base: position 20,247,490 of record CM073543.1, on the reverse strand, counting down.
GAGCTGCCAAGCTCACCATTCTGCAACTCTGCATGTGCATCATGGAATAACTAGATGATCACAAAGATGGGCATTCTTTGCTGTTGATTGTTGAGGGTGAAAATATGAAACATATTCGACAACCATGTTGCAAATATTATGTTGGATTATTGTCTTAATGTAAAACTCTCAGCCAATTGTAGATACGTCTTAAAAGAACTAATAATGTTTACCAAACAGATATAATTAATACCACCTATTCAATTGTGGTCCGCTTAACATGTTGATAAAAAAGAGCAAAATGCTACTCATGGTAATATAGCATCAAGTGGTTCAAATGCTAAGACATATGCCATTATCTGGATGATCTGACAACAAATTTGTGCCGTAACTCATGCATAATTTAATATTATAACAACAGTAAAAGACAATGAAAGACTATAATATACTGTACCTGGTACTTGCTTCGGTATACAGATACAGCTGCTGCATGAGCCAAGATTTGATGATGTGTTGCTAAATATGGTTCTATTGATGAATTTTCACATCTTCCTGGAGTGTGTGTCCCAATATCATACCCTTTTACAGAAGTTTGAGGGGGCTCATTGATAGTCATCCAGTTCTTCACTCTATCACCAAAACTTGCAAAGCAAGTGTCTGCATAGATTGCAAAATATTCTCTGGTGTATGCCAGTGACAGAAACAGAGGCATTAGAGGATTTAGGAAAAAGAAAAGTTAGGATTGAAGAGAAAGGAGAATCTTTGGAAGATTAAAGAGTAAGGTTTAGCGGCATATCACCTACAAGATTTTTTTATTCAACCATCCTCCCATTGACGCATGGAGATGCAGCGGAAGATCCCAATGGTACAAAGTTACATAAGGCTAAATACCTGCTGGTAAAGAGTCCTTAATATATATTCTAGCAGGGACTACAAAAAAATGTGAAGGTAAAACAGTTTTGTACCCCTCTGAAGAAGAGCATCGATGAGGCTATTATAAAAAGCAATCCCTTCGTCATTGACTTTGGTTCCTAAACCATCTACATGGAGAAAAAAATTAAAATGAATAATTATCCCCATATTCATCAGACTAGGTTTCAATTGGTGAGTGCATGCTTTCAGTTTTAGCGGTTATCATCTCACGCATCCAAGTTATTTTAGGGATAGAGTCACAAATCGAGAAAGCAAATTCACAAAATCAATGAGAGAAAAAATAGTACTGTCAGGAGACAGTTCTGTCCTACCAAGCATTTTACAAACTCCCAGGATGGTGAGCTTAACATAAGGAAATAGAGGATTCCATCAACTTAACAACGAAGAAACTCACAAAACCTTTAGGCTGTCATTGTCATCAAATTCTTTTAAATTGTTTAACAACTATCCCAGTAGAAAACCAATCTATTAAAATTCTCATCAGAAGCAGACATACCAGGGAAGATACGGGGCCAAGATATTGAAAATCTGTAAGCGTCAAAACTCAACTTGGCTATAAGATCAATATCTTCCTGTTAACATAATCAGATGAGAAAGGTCAACGGAGTTAACAACAATATATATATACATATATCTATATATATCAAGACAAATTTCATTACTGACCATATACCGATGATAATGATCAACTGCTACATCTCCATTGCTTTGGTCAGCGATTTTTCCTAACGAAACAAGGAATGGAAACCAAGTATGATAAATAAATGAGACAACAAATTGCACCTTTCAAGTAAATTAATGGACAATCGTGCAATGAATAAGTTCTTATACCTTCAGAGTGTGAAAAGGCATCCCATATACTTGGACCTCTACCACCCTCCTTACAAGCACCTTCTATCTAGAAATAAGAAACAAGAAGTTAAATGCCTGATTGAAAAACTTTGGTATCATTTATATTATAAATATTAATTATCTAGAGCTCAAAACAGAACACTAATCTTCTCGTCATCTTCATAAATTTATCATGAAAAACTTAGAATGATTTCCCTACTAAGATCAGTTTGATTCTATATGAATTTAAGTACAGTTTGCAAACAGTGGCGGTGAATATCTACCTAAAACATTAGAAGTAGCAATATCATAGAATATCATTCTAATAAAATGAAAACTCACTAAAGAATAGCATCAAAAATTGCACACTGCATTCACAGATGAAGTGGTTGGTGTGCATCTGATCAGTGATCACAAAACTGGTAAGATGAAGTTGCAACGCCGAAGACAAAGTTGGGAGGGAAGTCGCTGCGAGAGACTTGCTTGTTGACGAATTCATCCTTCTTAGCCATTGCCAAGTCGCTCTCTTCTCTACAGATGGCAAAGAACTTTGTTATTCTTCTCCAGAGTTGACAAACTGCATAAGTCTCAAGTCTTAGCTCGAATATATATTATATAGTAAAATGAAGACCTGCAGGAGAGAAAGGAAGGACTTCATCAATCATGAGTGGGTTTTCTATTTTTTATTTTTTTAATTTTGACGTAATTTTAAAGAATCAGAACGTGTCTTCACTTAAGACATTTATGAGAAAGTGACATTGCTTAACGAACATTGATAACATGCCCACATGAAAAACACTTCTCTTTTAATTGAGAAGATGATTGCAGGTCAAGTAATCATTTGGTAATAATTGATTTTTTAAACTCCTTTGTTTGTTTCTATCATGCCTTTGTTGCTTATTTTATGTTCTATTTGTTGATTATCGATAGTGCAAATATGTTTTACTCTTCTCTGCACAATGATTGCCACCTGCAACTTAAAAAAGAGAAGAAGATAGACTAATTTTTATACTATTGACGAAGACTTTTTTTGGGAAAAGCTAATGTTCAGGAGACATTACTAGAATGGACGGAATCAACTCAGCAACATCGTCCACTAAGGGGAAAACTGTGAAATTAATCATCGTTCTGGTCATCTTCCTGTTAAGTTTTCTGCTAAACTGTGAGAATTCAGATTCAAGCATCTTCGCGCCGCATCGATTAAATCCCGTCTTCTTCCAAAAAATCTTCGCTCACCCATCTTCTCCACCTCCACATTGTTGTTCGCCACCTTCTTCGGCATCTTTGTCGAACTTCTTCGAACAGAACCAGCGACCTCAGTGTTCGATTTCTTCTTCGCATACAAGTAGCGATTTTCCATCTCTCCGTCCCTCCCTCCAGCAAAGCTTCTATATTCGATTATTTTCTTAAATTTGATTTGATAATTCTTTTTGCTTTAAATTAACTTATATTTATTTTGTGGGAGAAAGATAAAAAAAGTCCATTTAAATTTCAAAAGGATAAATTAAGTTTCTGAATATTGAAAATAATAGATTAGGTAGGAGACCCAATCTGTCATTTATAAATTTATGTGCAAAGACCAATTACCCTTCACTTTCCCAATATTTTGACAATACGATTTACAAATTTACCAATAATATTTACAATTATGATAATGATATTTACAACTCTTATAATAATATTTATAACTTTAAGAATAGTATTTGTAATTTTGACAATGATATTTATAACTTTATCAATGGTATTTATAACTCTTATAGTAGTATTTGTAATTTTAACAATGATATTTATAACTCTTACAATAGAGAAGAATCAACTTTGACAATACGATTTACAACTTTGACAATGGTATTTACAACTCTGACAATGGTATTTACAACTGGGAGAAATCCAATTTTGGCAATTGAGAGAAACACTGTAGCTTCTCTGACAATACGATTTATAACTTTGCCAATGGTATTTACAACTCTAACAATAATATTTGCAACTGGGAGAAATCCAATTTTGGCAATTGGGAAAAACACTGTAGTTGACACTGTAGCTTATCTGATAATACGATTTACAACTCTGACAATGATATTTGTAACTGGGAGAAATCCAATTTTGGCAATTAGAAAAAACACTGTAGCTTATATGACAATATGATTTACAACTTTTTCAATGGGATTTATAACTTTTTCTAAGGGATTTGCAACTTCACCAAATGGATTTGTAACTTCACCTACAAGATTTACAACTTTTTATAATGGGATTTGCAACTCCACTTAGTCAAAGCTACAATATTTCTCCTAATTGTCAAAATTGGATTTCTCCTAATTGTAAATACCATTGTTAGAGTTGTAAATGCTATTGGAAAAGTTGTAAATCGTATTGTCAAAGAAGCTACAGTGTTTCTCCCAATTGCTAAAATTGGATTTCTCCCAGTTGCAAATACCATTGTCAGAGTTATAAATATCATTGGTAAAGTTGTAAATCGTATTGTCAAAGAAGCTACAGTATTTCTCCAAATTGCCAAAATTGAATTTCTCCCAGTTGCAAATACTATTGTTAGAGTTATAAATACCATTGACAAAGTTGTAAATCGTATTATCAAAGTTGCTTCTTCTCTATTGTGGGAGTTACAAATACCATTGCGGGAATTACAAATATCATTGTTGAAATTATGGGAGTTATAAATACCATTGACAAAGTTACAAACACCATTATCAAAGCTATAAATACTATTGTCAAAGTTATAAATACCATTGTCAAAATTGTAAATACCATTGTCAAAGTTATAAATATTATTATAAGAGTTACAAATATCATTGTCAGAGTTGTAAATATCATTGGCAAACTTATAAATCGTATTCTCAAAACATTGAAAAAGTGAAGAGTAATTTCGTCTTTGCACATAAATTTATAAATAACAGATTGAGCCTCCTGCCCAATCTATCTTTTTTAATATTCAAAAGCCCAATTTATTCTTTTGAAATTCAAATAGTTTTTTTTTCTTTCTCCCTTATTTTGATGTTATTACATTTCTTAAGATTTCTATATTTCTATGTTTAATTTTTTTGTTTTTTCTATTTTTAAAAATTTATTTTTATTAATGGAATAATATTTATTTAAAATTAATCGTAGTAAATATAACTTTCATCCCTTATTTTTTTAAATTTTGTCTCTATTTACAACTCTTTTTCCAAGATTTATAATTTAATTTTTAAAATTTACAAATGAGCTATATTTTTTCACCACCTGAGTATTTTCATCCCGGCAATTTTTCTTTTCATTTTACAAATTTGGGTGCTTGAGATGTTATTAGCTTGGCCATTCTCCCTAAATTGCCATTTAACATCCACTAGCCACAGTAGCTAGTAATCTTTGCATCTTTTAAAATTAAAAATATAATAAGTTCATCTATATTTTTCAAATGTATTGTTTTAATATACATAATACAATTGTATGATTCAGTTATCTACGAGTGAAAAGGCAAAATAAAAAATATTTGATGGGTAATTTTTTTCAAATAAAAAAATTCATCAAATTAATTAAACTTATTGATTAGAACTTAGAAATATAAAATTGTTAAATAAAAAGTCCAACAAGGGAATTGAACATTCCTTTTCTTTCCACCCTCTATCATTCTTAGAGATAAATTTAATGCTGAATATTTGATTAATTAATTTTATAAAATGATTATTATATTTGGAATGCTCAAGAACACACTCTTTAATATTAAATTCAATAATAAAAAAGGAAAAAGGAAAATCACTAAAAGCTATAGCTTATATTAAAACACATCACTTGAAGCCCTAGAAAGGACTTCAATCCAGTCCCCTACTATAAAGGCTTGCATACAACATAACTAACAATACTGGTGAACTTTATTCTTTATTTTGCATTGATAATCTTTAAGAAACTTTAGAAACCTAATAAGGAGATTTTTACTCCATCAGATGCCCTAGAAATTACTTTAGAAATCCCACAACAGCCTATATAGAACAGCATTGCTAAATGCATATGAGAACAATAATATTGGTTAACAACTACTCTTCTTTGCCCTGTTTACTTTCATGAGCTTTGAGGAACTTTGAAAAGCAATAAACAGAAGATTTAAGCCCATTTTTGTAATCCACATACACCAATCCAAAATGTTTAGTAAAACCTTGGCCCAGTCAAAGTTTTTTTTTATATATACAAGAGAGGGTTAAATACCCAAAATAAGCTACTAGGCTAAGAGGAAATTCAATCCCAAACACTCATTCTCCATAAGATTCCTCAAATGTTGAGAACACTCATAATACTAACGTATTATTCAACCCATCCTTTGCCAACGCGTCTGCAAGTTTATTTTGTTCTCTAGATATATGACGTATCTCTAATTCCCAAGATATCTTAATAAGGCTATGTATCCTAGACATCAATAGGTTGTACCTGTCATCTTTGAAATCCAATAACATCTCAACCACATTCTTAGCATCAGATTCAAGAATAATCTTCTTAAATCCCATATCTGAAGCCAACTTTAGTCCTGTGTATATTGACCAGTGTTTCGCTTCAATGACGCTACAAGATCCAAGCAAAGTTGTAAAACCCACAATCCAACTTCCTGAGTGATTTCTAATAACTCCTCCACATTCCGCTCTTTTATGAGTTGTTGTAAGAGCTCCATCAACATTTAATTTGACCCACCCTGAGGAAGGAGGTTGCCAATCAGTTAGAGTTGACAGGTTGACATGATTAGTAAAATTCTCCTCTTGAACCTGTATAAAATTCTTCCATATTTGCAATATTATTGAGTAAGGATCTAATAGCTTCAAAAAAATCGTTATCAAATATAAACTGATTCCTCCACTTCCATAAACTTTAAATTGACACTCCCCAAATTAAATTTCAACTACAATTAACATTATCTCCCAACTCATTTTTGAGATTCATAACAAATCAATCTCGTAAGGAGGCTTTAAAGAAAGAGTAACAAGATATGGGATGTAAAAGTTTATTCCAAAGTTGTCTAGTATAGGAGCAATCATGGAGGATATGTAAGATATCTTCTGGTTCCTCATTACAGTACTAACAATTTGCATTAGTAGAAGACCATATGCTTCTCCAAGCATTTGTTGGAAGACGGTTGTTAAAGGCTATCCACATGAATACACGAATCCGCTCAGCATCTCTCCATTTCCATATGTCCTTGTAAACTGAGTTATATGTAATAGCCGAATGTTTCTCAATTAAATAATAAGTACTTTTAATAGTAAAAGTACCATTATTTATAGCATTCTACACCATCACATCATTACCCGCATCCTCCATATTGTCAACCATACAAATATCCCCTCACAACTTATTGTCTATAAGCTTAGCTAGTGAATGGGTGAGACATACGACTATTTAAAATATGTTTAATTTTTAGAGAGTACCATTTTATTATAATTCCAGTCGCGATACTTGGGAAGGCATTTTAGCTCATAAGTGCCTAAGTTTAAGTTTGAGGGTAATTGATAGTTCGCTCTACCCAATATTAGTATCGCTTAGAAGGTAAGGAGACTTCGCCCTGCCTCTAGATCATATGTGAGCCCAGCTCCTTTCTAAAAATTTTTTTATATATATATTAAAAAAGTATCCCTTCACATCTACTCCATTCCTGCAAATTATTCAAATGAATATACAAAAAACATTGAGTTAAAAAACTAAGCTTCTTTTGGTCAGACTTCAGCTTAGTCAGCAATATAATGGTCAAACTTAATGTCATGTCATCTACCCTGTCATGAGCCAACTAAGCTTCTTTTGGTCAGACTTTAGCTTAGTCAGCAATTTAATGGTCAAACTAAGGATATGTTAATGTTGGATGAGATTGTTTCATTTTAAAAACTTTAGGATAAAATTATACTACAAATAACTTTAGGATGGGAACTGAGAGAAAAATGGGGTAAACTTACTTGATTAGAAAGACAATTCAATTCATGGATATCTCGAAAATGGTATAACAATACAAGTATTACCAATTCTCTCCATCGCTTGTGATCTATAGCAGTGACCACCTTCAGATCTTTCCATCACATGAGAAATTAACCTTGATGTGCAGTGATTCAGACCAATGAGTCCAAGGAATTTGCAAGCGACTTCTTATCCTCCTCCAAGAATGTTGGAAGTTGATCTCCCAGTCATTCACGCATAACTCCAGGGTAGTTTGCAAAACATAAGAGATCCAAAAACCTGGACAAAATATTTACACAATAGGCAAAATTCAAAGTCCCGGTTGGATTTCATGGACAGGAATAAAATATAACCAAAAAAAATGTCCACATTCTAGAATATCCACCAAAGTTGGATCCGGCTTCAATCAGTAAACCCATAAAAAGCTTTCTTTCAAACTAGTTTTTGTCTAATTTTTTCTTCCACTTCCATTTCTCATTAAAGGTCAAAGAAAAGTGGGCATCATTTCATATTTGCAATTAGAAGAGATAAATTCTCAGTCAAACCCAGAAAATTTCCTAAATTGGTTTTCCTAGTATGAGATCAGCTTGATATCAATTTACAGTGGATGAGTCTTCCCATCAACACTAGATTTTCCATCAAAAGAATTGAAAATTAGTGAAGCATTCTGTGAGTACACACATGAAACCAATTTTTTGTTTTGATAAAAAAATAATCAATTTATCTAAATTATAGCAAGAAATGATACAAGGGAAACTACCATCCAAGCTGAAAATTCAGGCGCCTTGCAGTAGCAGATTTATCTTCAATCTTTTTAGAATAAGTTTCTGCCCATTTGCAGTCTACTACCATGCCCACTTGTCCCCTTTGCTTTCCTGGAAATCAAGACATCAGAATAAGTTAAGAAAATGCTGTATTAACAATATTTATCATTTATTGTAAAACAAATAGAGCAACTTTATTCATATTTGATAATAAAAGTAACAGTAGATATATAATATGAGAAATGGCAAAATGAATCGCACTCAAATAAATTACTTCAAGGCATAAACTTTCTGCTTAAAACATTATAATGTAAACAAGATAACAGAATGATGAACTGTGACGAAACCAAGCTAGCTTAAGAAATTGTGTGGACAACAGTAAAAAATTGACATCATTTAGCTGATCGGCTGGTGGCCTGGAGCTAATCATGACTGGAGCATGGCTTGCTGTAGATTATTATGCCAACAATTACTACTTACTGGTACCAAAGCATCATTAACTTTGGCAAACCAAGGCCTAGATGAGAACAGTTGTATACAAGATATAAAATTACATGCCAACAGAAGCTTGGGCTCATGAAATTTTGAACCAATTGTTCTTCCTTATTCTTAATTAAGTTAATAGGCCATTTAATTGATTGGGTGGTTGAGGATAGTACCAAAAAAGCATGACTCCCTTGTTATCAAAGGATATGTTGGCCCCGGTGAGAACATAATGGATGAGATAATGTGGATTGATAATACGGGGACATGGCAGTTTATGAGCTACCAAGCTCACCCGAGTTTATTAGTTTTGATGAAAAATTAATGTTTAGAAAGTTTATTGCCTTTCAAGAAAAATTAATTGTGAAAAGTATAGGGTGTTTGGATTATTTGATCCAAAACTATAGTTTGCATTAAAAAATAATTTTTTCACAAAAATATATTCTACCTAAAAATCTACTCTTATAAAATATATTCCACCAAAATCTATTCTTCTAAAATATATTCTTCTAATTCCTCTAGTTTTTTTAAAAATATAGTTTTGGTAGAAAAATATATTGTTGACAAATATTAGTATTTGGTTCGTTCATTGGTTTTTGTGAAAAATTGATTGTGAGAAAAAAAACTAATGTGTGATAGTTTAGTTTTGGTAAAAATTGATTATAGAAAAAAAATTAGTATTTTGATAGTTTATTAATTTTTGTAAAAAATTGATTATAAAAAATGTGGGGTGTTTGGATTATTTGATTTAAAACCAATAATCCAAAATAATGGTTTGGATTAAAAAAAAATTCACAAAAATATATTCTACCCATAAATCTATTTTTCCAAAATCTATTATGCTAAAGTCTATTCTACTCAAAATCTATTCTTCATAATATATTCTACCTAAATCTATTCTCTATAATCTAATACAAACACCCAATGATATATAGCCAACAGCCCACGATTCAATCTACATTATCTCCTACACCTCCATGCATGAATACTTTGAGGGCTCCTACGTGTTGGGATGGATAGACTGCAAACAAACTTGTAGAGTCATCTCTAATAGGTAATGCCATCACGAGACACTGGATTATCCCGCTTCCCTAAGGATATTGAAAGAAACTCTGGAACCGAAGACTAGAGAAACAATGATAGATCCCAACACATTGCTTTGCTTATGTGACCAAGACGAAGAAGGGAAATGTAACCGGCTAGAAGCTAACCAGGCTGAGTATCAATTTTTTTTCATTTAACTTCAATAAAAAAGTTTAATAAAATTTTTAACCAAATGTAATAAATTTTTTATTACATTTAATAGGGGTAAAATTGGAAGAACCCATTAATGCACCTCTAGGCGTCCTTATATTAAGGACCAAAAATTTCTTTAAAAATGGATTTATATATAGAACAAGGGTGGTGCTATATATTGGACCAAATGGGTAATAATGAACCACGTGTTCCCTATGTTTTGTAAACCAATCCCAACAAAAATTGTGGTCCAATATATCTATTTCTTTGATTATGTGGTCAAAGGTTTAGGTAAAGAAATAGAATATTTATATATAAAGATTTTTAGGCCGGTTAATGTGATACCCGGTCTATAAAGTATACGTTTTTAGATTGGTTATATTGCAATACTTTCTAAACATGTTGTGACAATAATCAGTCTCAAAAGTATCAAACTTTGTAGACCTGATGCAATTTTTTTTTTAAGAAGGGGTTAGACTTACCCACGATCTAAATGTATAGAGAAATCTCTCTTTCTTCTAGGCGATATCAATATAGAGTAGGACGAATTGTCTATTACCCTCAAATATAAATTTAGACACCCAAGAGTTAGGATGTCTCCCCAAATAATGTGACTGGAACCATAATAAAATAGTACTCCCTATGGATTATCTAATACAATTGATAATAAGGCTATAAGATTATTTCATGGATGGGTCTCCATGGAACCAATCTAGAAAATTATCTTTTAGACCGGTTGTACAACCACATAAAAAGTCTATGATTTTCTCTACCACATGTATTGGAATTGGTTTAGAAGGCCATTTTAACTGGGTTTAAATTTTTTTTTTTAAATAATAGTGAATTATATAAAAATCCCATATTATTTGTAAAAAATTAAACACACGCTACTGATCGCATGGGTCCTAATTAACACAGAAAATCATACACTACTTATTACATTATATGAAGTAAAAACAAAAACTAATCCATAAACAAAAGAGTTAATACAAAAATTACAAAGTTCTATTATTGAAGACAACTGCATAGGAAATTAATTAAAAAGCCAAAGCAAAAATACTAAAAGTACTAATTAATAATATAAAATAAGTAATTAATTAATATCTAGTAGTATCAGGAAGAGAAGAGCCATCCAAGAAGTGTTTGAACATAGAAAGAGATCTTGCTGCCTGGTAGCTTGGCACTTGATGCCCTGCGTCCCTCACTGTTGCAAATGTTAACTCTCCCTTGTACACTTGTGTGTACCCTGCAACCTGCAATAATTTATATTTCCCAACAAAAAATAAATTAAATTATATAATAATATTTTTATATTAACATACATATATATTATTAATGTACATTTATTAATAATATATAGTTTCTTAAATTACATTTTTGTGTGTATAATCTTCTCTCAAAATTTGAATTATATGCATATAAGTCCCTTAAACTTCAATATATTTGCTTATAAGTAATAAACAAAACAAAAGTACTAGTAGGAGAATTATCTGCAATAAATAAATAATATAAGATTAGAGAGATATGTATTGTAAAATTCTAAATTTAAGGAAATTATATATTTATTAAAGGCCGAGTAAGAAAGTAGTGGCTATCATAATTGGTTAGTTATGATGGTTATATATATATATATACCTCAAATGAAATGAGTCTCACTATTTTTAATTAATAAAATGATTGTTTTCTCAGCATGATTTTTATCAAAAAGTGTATTTTTAAAAAATGAGTTAAAATAATTTTATTAAATGTCATGAAAAGGCCTTTGTATATTTTTACATACCTGTCCATTGAAGTACCAAGGATGCCATGGAGTTTTGACTTTCATATTCATTGAGTTCATAGCGTATTGTGTTGCAGTAAATGGCACTCTTCCATCTACGTCTCCACTGTTTTTCATTCACAATATTTATAATTACAACTCTCCAATTAACCTCTTGGAAATTTCCCATTAGCAAAAATTTACTATAAAGTCTCAATAATATGGTAAAATAGCATCTAATATTTTAATTTTATTTATGCTAGATGCACAAGAAAAATAATCTTATGATACTAAATACACTATAAATAAAATTAAATTATTAAATATTATTGAAAAATAATATTAGTGCACTAGATGTTACTTTATTCAATATAACAACTAAAAAATTTTACAACAGATAAATATCATGTAATAATAAATTTTTATGCATAATTTTTTTGTGTAATGCATCCTATATTTTAGAATATTTTTTTTATAGAAAACTCAATAGGTTTAAATTAAAATAGAATTATGATAAAAAATGATAATAGATCAATACTACTTATTTATAATTAAAATTTTATAATGGTTAAATTCTTTTACTATTACTTTTATGATTTTCCTCTTTACGTTGTAAAAGAGACAAATCATAAAAGGGATGATGAATTTGTTTATTAACTTAGCATGATAATGAATGGATATAAAGTACCTGAAAAGCCAAACCCTAATTCCATGGTGCATGATTTGACGTAAGAGGGGAAGAGTGGATGATGGGCTATCATGCCATTCTGGTATCACATCACTGCAAGGTGTCCACTCGTACTTGAGTTTTGTCACATTCGCATGAAGTGCCTCTTGAACTTCCCCTCTATTCAAATATGCTATCATATAATATTCATTGCATTCGTCCAACACAATCTGCAAAAAACAAACAAAATAACATAAAAACATATTTTAAGGTTGGATGAATGAATGGATTATACTAATGAATATATATATATATACACACAATTTGTTAGGTCCATTATATCCATATATTGATCTAATCAAAATCTAACATATGGTTAATTTCTCCATGTCAACATTTAACTAATGCTAGAGGTTAAATGTTGAAATGGAAAAAATAATACATGTGACAGATTCTGATTGGATCAATGAATATAATGGACTTAATAAGTTGGTGTTAGTATAATTTTTATTTATTAAATTTATTTTTATTTTAGTTTTAATTTCTTAAATATTAACATTAGTTATTAGTCTCTCAAGGACAAAATTGTCTATATTTTTATCAAATTATCATAGGGACCAATATTTTAGACGGAAAGAAATTCGAGAAATTAAAATATATAGTTTAAAATTAAAAAATTAAAACTAAAATAAAAATAAATTTAATAGATTAAATATTAGATTACACATGTATAATATATATATTAAATATATTCTTATTTTAGTTTTAATTTCTTAGATTTTTAACCTTAGGTATTGGTCCAAGGATAAAATTGTTTATATTTTTATCAAATTATTATAAGGATCAATATTTTAGGTAAAAAAAATAAGAGATTAAAATATATAGTCAAATATTATATTAAACATGTATAATATATATATATATATATTTCTTACAGAGGTGGGCTTGGGGGTGGCAGTAAGATTAGGGTGGCTGCAGATAGGAGCATAGATGTTGTAGATATCAACATAGTAAGAATCTCTGTCTACTTCCTCCAAAGCTTCATTGCACTCTTTTGTTTGATCTTCCGCATTTGCAGAGAAATTACAGAACTTGTCGATTATTGAAGTTGTTGAAGCCGACATTATCGCATGGCTTCCTAGGAAATCGTACATTCCCTTCTCATCTGTCTCGTCGTTTATGGCTGCATTCCCTATCTGCAATACATGATATCTTCAATTTCAATAATATTGCTCTATTTCCCTTTCATGTTTAGTAAAATATCCAATGAATTAATCAAAAGTCACGTTATTCATGATATATTCACTCAATATATAAAGTATAAAATCTCTATATATAAGTCACATTATTCATAATTCATAAATAATTGATTAATGGGGGAATCACTAGCCCTTTGTGGTTAGAAATCTCTGAACTAAGAAATATGATGATCTACTCGAACTGGACCCAGTAGTGATACACACACACACACACACACACACACACACACACACACACACACATCCAATGTGTTAACTATCTCGCAGATCATAAGACCCACCATCTAAATGAAGACATAATTCTGCTTAATTAAGCTCATCATCAAAAGTGGGGCTACCATGTAAATAAGGAGAAATATGGGTTCACAGAAAGAGTTTTCTCTTTAAAATTTAAAAGTTTAAATCCATGTAATAACCATCAATATGTGAAATATGGTATATGAAGTTTGAGAGAGTGAGTTTGAGTATAAGATGATAACTTCCTCCATCCTCTATAAAAAATGTACGCCCGAAATCCTTCACTAACATAATTCTAATGCTTAGTTGTGGGCAGATAATGTAATTGGTTTGGTTTTGTTGTAATGTAGCTTTCAAGTATTGATTCTTTCCTTCTTTACTTTAAAAGAGTAATTCATGAATAATACATCTCATCTCAGACTCTGTACAATACACGAGAAAATGCACGTGTATATATAGATACATACATACCATGATTCCTTTGAGGTTGATGATGGTCTTGTTGGCTTTAGTGTTATGTTGGATAATAGTTTGAGCAAGTTGAGGAACATAGTGACCAGCATAGCTTTCTCCAGTAATGTAGAAATCTCTGTTCTTGTATTCAGGAAACCTCTCTAACCAATTCAACAAGAAGATGTAGTTATCTTTAGCTGTTCTTTGGTCTCCACTGTTTTCATAATCTGATGTTCTGTTTGAATATGAAAATCCCACTCCAGCTGGTGACTCCAGGAACAATATATTTGCAACTTCATACACAATTCAAAGCAACACAAAAGTAAAATTTCATAACTAATTGTTTTAAATAAGAAAAATTAAGGGTTAATGTATACAATCTTTAATCCTTAATTTAAGTTTGTACAAATTTTAATTTTAGTAACTCAAGTTTCAAATTATGGGTGTGGTCCCTTAAGGGGTAAAATTATCTAATTTTTTATTAAATTATAAGCCTAATGTTTTAGAAAGAAAGAAACTTTAGGGACTAAAACTAAAATGATTATAAACTTAAGGGATCAAAGATTATATGAACCCAAAAATTAATCCATAGGTTCCTATAGTTTCATCTGAAAACTATAGGGACCTAATTAAAAATTAGGTAAAACTATGAAGACATAATTAGAAGGAAAAAATGATAGGGACTTGATTAAAATTATATGAAACTATAAGGATCTAATATGAAAGTATATGGATGTGAAAATTAATTTTTCCTTTAAAATATGATGCCACATTTCGAAATAAATAACTAAATTAAGAACTACCAAAATAAATTAGAGATGTACCATAGTTCCATGCATATCTGTTTTTGAAAAGGGTTTTGCCATCACTGTTGACTCTGAAGGGTCCAAGTTCTTCCATGGCTCCATAGGCAAGAGAGGAACATCCAGGCCCTAATAAAAAAATTAAAAAAAAAAGTGTAACTTTTCTCATTTAATATGGATTATTAAAATTTATATCAAGATTTATGAGATTAAATAATGTCAAGTGTCAATTAAAGTATATTTATCATATTTGTTTTGCTAGATATTTATCATATATTAAACTATATATTTTTCAGGTGTAGTAGTAGTAATAATAATAATAATAATAATGGAGCTGGCAACATGCAAGTACCAGTCCTCAAATGGAGACATAATTGCAAAATTAATATATTATCTTTTTAAACAAATTTGTATTACAAGAGAAACAATATATTGTTTTCAATTTATATGTTATATTTATTGTGATCGAGGGAAAAAGCTAAAATAACATGAAGAAACCAACCATTTAAATTTCATTATCTAAAATCCAAATTTCTTTCATTGGCCAAAAGAACATCTCTCAAGAAACATATAAATAAGTTATTACCACTGTAGTAATTCCTAAATTTAAAACTTTTACATTTCTCAATGTTGTTGTAACTTGTAACTTTGAAAAGCATAAACGCATTATTTTTTTAATTTATAAAATTTCATTGACTTTATGAAATTTCTTTTAACATCATTTTAACACATATATTTCTATAACCAAAATTTCATAAATGATATAAATTAAAATTATCATATCAAAAAATAAGTCCTCAATTTAAATAAAATAAACTACAGTATTAAAATTTCATAGATGCATTAATTTCGTTTTCGATTAAAACATTTTACAAATCAAAACATAAATCAAACAATGAAATAAATATGAATCAAAAGTTAGGGTTTAGTCGCATCATAACATATACTCCTATTCATCTGTAAACTAACTTTTATAATTAAAAGCGAGATAATATATATATATATATATATATATACACACACACATATGTAATGTTAATTACCTCCATTAAGCCAGAGAACGAGGGGCAAATTCTGCTTATTCTTAAAAGCTTCAGTGAAATAATAATAAAAGGCACGTCCTGCTTCTTCATTCACAGTCACATATCCTCCATATTGAGAAAACCTAACCAGAGGTTGACCTGGAAGCTTCTCGATTCTATCTTTCTCCTTCAACCCTTTTTGTTGATCTTTATGAACATGAGCTTCAATATCAATAATCTCTTCAGCTGCTTCTTCAAAAAGGATCCTCTTATTATTTTGGCCTGATCTCAAGTACTTTTTTAGCTTCTGAAACTTGTCATGAGCTTTTGCTTGCTGGTTTCCATGGAAACCAGAGGCCAAAGAAGAAACTGAAAGAATAATTACAAGAGAAAGAAGAAGAAGATGAAGAAGACGATGATGGTGATGGCTTTGTTTGATGAAGAACATGATATGATTCTAAAATCTGCTTCTGAGAGAAAGAAAGAAAGAAAGTGTGAGAAAACGGGATGAGAACGTAGCTTTATATATATAGAAGGGATAATATATACTAGTAATTGTTATAGCTAGGTTTAATGGTGTTTTAAAACGATCCATATATAATGGAACGTACGTTAAGATTTGTTTCATTTTTTTGTTTAATAATTAATTTGTGAAGTAATTAATTGAATTTGAATTTGAATTTAGAATATCATATCATGTTAATTAATATAATATGATACTATAAGTAGGAGACAAAAATTCTGAATTTGTTATGAGTCACGTTGAAGTTTTCAAACCAATGAAAAATCTAAAAATAAAGTTATATATTGATCCTGATAAAATATTCACAGAATATTTAAAGAATGAAAATAATTAAATATTTGAAATTTTATATATTTACTAATTTATTATATTGATTTTTGGTAAATTCGTAACTCATGAGTGCATCAATATTAAATATAAAATATATTGTTTTTAACCTTATAAAATATATTATTATTAAGCAGAGAATTAGCTGTAGCCTGACTATGTAAAAAGAGAATAATTGTTAAAGATTTGATAACGTTTGAAAACAAACCATATAGTGTTTGGCAAAAAAGAAAACAAACCATATGGGATCGTACGTTAATGGTATATGCAATTAATTAATGGTATTGACATAAGATTTATTTCATTTTTAATTTAATAAAATAATTATTAATATTAGATATAAAATATACTACTTTTACCTTATAAAATATATTATTATTAAGCAGAGAATTAGCTGTAGCCTGACTGTGTAAAAAGAGAATCATTGTTAAAGATTTGATAACGTTTGAAAACAAACCATATGGTGTTTGGCAAAAAAGAAAACAAACCATATGGGATCATACGTTAATGGTAGATGCAATTAATTGATATAAGATTTATTTCATTTTTAATTTAATAAAATAATTATTAAATATCTTTAACTATTGTAGATTGCCTAACATCTGGTGAGAGACCTACGGCGAAAAATGGATGATAGATGTGGGAACGGCAAGGGAATTACAAAATTAATTTCCACCAATTGTGAAAAGGCATACGCGCAACCCAATAAAAAATAATCTGTTGTTTGAAATTTTAATTTATAGAAAATAAAAATTCTTAAAAAAATAATTTTTTACTAGTATTTCATGTAGAATTTTTCCTAACTTGATACTCATAATCCTATTTGTTTGCCTTTATGTGGGAGTTTATTTTCGCTCAACAATAAAAAGAAATGAATTATATATATATTCTTTTTTTTTAATGAAATATATTATATGATTAAAGTACAAAAATACCCATCCACTTCTTTCAAAATTATGCCCAATACCATAGGTTCTTTAAAGGCGCAAAAACACCCATAAATATTTTAAATAGGAGAAAAAATATTATGACCATTAAATATAATTTAACACCTTTATTTTTTGTGGTAATTCCCAACGCTATTGTTATGAAAGTACTAAAACACTTTTAACTCAAAATTTAAAAATATAAAAATACAAAAATATCCACAAACTTTTACCCAATGTGTGTCGAACACTATATATTTTTTGAAAGTATAAAAGTACCTATATAAACGTGCAAATAAAATTATTATTGTAACTTTGGCAAAATAAAAAGCTCTATTAAATTTTACTATACTATTATATATACTACTAATAATATTATGGTTAATATATATGTTTAATTTTCTAAATTTATATCAAGTTTTAGTTGAGTTATTTAAGTTTATAAAGTGTATTGTAGTCCTCTAATGGTAATATTATTGGTTTTATTAACAAAAAATAAGAACTTAATGAATTTAAATGGCGATTCTAAAATTAAACATTGACATATTAAGATATTTAAAGAATACCTTGTTTGATATTTAATTAAAACAAGCTCAATTTGCAGGCTAAACCTATTTTACATGTAAAAGTGATAAACTCGGGTTAGTTCAAAAATACCATTAATTCTCATGCTAACACCTTTATTTTCTGTGATAGTTCTCATGCTATTATTATAAAAGTACCAAAACACCATTAATTCAAAAAACTTAAAAGTATCAAGATGTAAAAATATCCATGAACTTTTACCTAACGTGCATTAAATACTATATACTTTTTGAAAGTATAAAAGTACCCATGAATGTGTAAATAAAATAATTATTATAGTTTTGGCAAAATAAAAAGCTCTATTAAATTTTACTATTCTATTATATATAATACTAATAATATTATAGTTAATGTATAAGTTTGGTCCTTCAAATGTATATCAAATTTTAATTTAATCATTTAAATGTATAACGTGTATTGTATTCGTTTAATGTTAATCTTATTGGTCTCTTTAACCAAAAATACGAATTTAATAAATTTAAACAATGACTCTAAAATTAAACATTAAGATATTAAAATATTTAAAGAAGACATTGTCTTATCTTTAACATCAACAACACATATATCAATATATAAAAAATTATATTAAATAATTAAATTATAAACATATTTTATCAATATTTAATTACAAAGTCACTATTTAAATTCATTTAGTCAATGTTTTCTATTAATATTAAAGATCCTGAAAATATACTTTATAAACTTAAAGGATTAATCTAAAATTTGATATAAATTTAGAGGATCAAACGCATATATTAACTATAATTATTAGTATATTATAATAATATAATAAAATTTAATGGAGTTTTTTATTTTGTCTAGACTGAAAAATTAATTTATTTTCATTTTTATAGGTACTTTTGCACTTCTAAAAGGTATAGGGTGCGTAAAAGTTTATTTTAGTCCTTTCATAACAATATTATAGGCCTCACCACAAAAAGTAACAGTATTAGGTTATACAACATTTTCATAACAATATTATAGGACTCAATTTTAGAAAAAGTGTAGGGATATTTTTATGCCTTAATTCTATATTATATTATTGTTGCTTATACAACATTTTCTTAGTTAAGAATTTTCACCATTCAATAAAATATGAGTAAGTTGGGAGCAAAGACATATCAATATAATAATTAGTTTAATTTAAAAGAAATAGATAAGTGGGCCTATAAAATCTTAATAAAAAGAACATGTAAGATAAAAGAATAATAAAAATTAATTAAAAGCTTTTAACTATTTCTATAATTTTTTTAAATCGAACTCATTTAAATTTGCTTTCCTCTCCCCTCAGTTTCCCTTGTACTAAACAGATCATTGAGGGATGAGAATGATGTTTCTATTTAAGGATTTTGTGCTAGTTAGACAATTATATTAGTACTATCTATTATTTTAAATATATGAGTTAATTGAGGAGTATATTTTGATCTTTAAATGTAATATTACAATTCTCTTTGTCTTTCACATTTTTATATTTTGCTAAATTATCTTTATTAATGACATATATTAAAAAGGGGCTACTACGAACTTTGAAATTAAAATACCTGTTAATATGATTTAGTTAATATTATAAAAAATGGGAGATATTAAAGAGGGGATATTTTTTAAAAATAAATTATATTTTTATAAATAACTAATTTAGCTAATATTTTTATGACCATACTTATATCAAGTTATTTACATCTATTTTTTTTAAATTTTCTAATCACACTTGGCCATGTATATTTTTTTATT
Organism: Leucaena leucocephala; assembly: GCA_037074615.1. Classification (NCBI taxonomy): domain Eukaryota; kingdom Viridiplantae; phylum Streptophyta; class Magnoliopsida; order Fabales; family Fabaceae; genus Leucaena; species Leucaena leucocephala. The sequence goes on along the minus strand of CM073543.1, from coordinate 20,227,050 downwards.
TATGTGGGTTTAAGTTAGATGAAAATATTAAAAAAGTAGTATACATGACAAAGTAAAATTGTAGAACTTGGTGAAATAGATATAAAGAATTTAATCTAAATTTTCTCTATTTTTTAATACTTTTATAAATTAATTATCTAGTTGAGAGTATTACCTTTTCTATTAGAAAGCCAAATACTATAAATGTAGAAACCAACACAACCTTAGCAAACCTCATGAATCAATATGGCTCCCACATTCCCACTTATATATCTTCCCTTCATAATTTTTCACTTAATTTTAGTCTTTATTTCTTTTTCATTCTATTATCATCCTTTACAAACTCCTATCATCTTTATAAAATTTATAATAAGCCCCTTCAAAACTCTTACATTTATATATAGATAACTCTCTATTATTGTTGTTGTTCATTGTTTATCTGCATATAGTTTAAAATTGAAGGGTGTCATATATCCACATGATTTAGAATATGTGAAGACCAGTTATACACAAAAATATAAAGTTTAATGAAGTATATAATTGAGGGTTGAGAATTAGTTGCATAATTTAAAAAATTTAAAATTATTTATTGTGAAATTTTAAATGTTAAAATTTTTTTGTATATAATTTAATAACGAGAAAATAAGAATTCACTTGAGGACACATGTAATGAAAGAAAGATAGAGAAAAGAGCATGTTTATATGTAATTAAGTTTTTGGTATTATTAAGTAGATTGTTTATTCAATATATCAATAAATAAATAAAAACTAAATACATAGACAAAAATGTTTATTTTTCCTTTTTCTTAAAAAAAACATTGAATGCCCCAAATTAAATCAACAGAAGTACAATGGTACATTTTCAAGCCAACAATAATAATAATATCCTAAAGCCAATGTTACTATATATTTAAACTAGATGGTATTTGTGTTTATTTGATAAGTCTAAAAATGAATTAATTATAATATTCTCAAAAAATAAATTAAGACTTGTTATAATATTCATAATTGGTGGGTAAGTGCGTGTGAATACTCGTTAAATGAAGAGGGTCAGTACACGCATGTTGTGTTGTTGACGACTTGTCGTTTTGTGTGTTGTTAGTAAGGTACAACCTTACGCACGTTTTCGGCGGTATTAATGTCGTATCTGAAGGTTTTTCATTCCTTGCATACTTCTTTCATTTTAGGATTTATTCAATGGTATTCTATCCTACTAACAACCGATGAGTCAGTTCGCATATCTATAGGCCCAACAATAGAAAAAACTTACTATTTCTAAATAATTATTGGGACTGTATACCCTAAACTAGAATATAAATTCACTAATTAAGTTAGAATGACATACGTCTAATCAATCCAAATATTTGATGGTTATATACTTTTTTCTCTACTCAAAAAGAAAACAATTTCCATAATTTAGATTTAATTTATTTTTTAATTTTGAAGAATGTTAATGTAAAATAAGAATATTAATATATTTTTTGATAAAAAGACAACTTCAGCATTTCTCTAATTTTAAATATAAGATCTAATTTATAATATAATTTTAACTATAAATTAAATTTTATATTAAAAATTAAAAAAAATATATTATATAAAAAAATGATAAATTAAAAAAAGCCCTGCCAACTAACCTCGGGAAATGAGGTCTAAGGCGACCCAAATATAATTATACAACATTAAAATAAACAATAAGAAAATAAGAAAAATACAGTCCAACAAAACAACTGAAATGTAAAGCTTCCACCATAAGGCTCAATAGAGAGTCAGTATTTTAGAGATCAACAAAAGCTTGAATCTCATCTCAAATTATCAGTAACATCACTAAGCTTGACACCGCTCAAAATCTTAAAGAGCTGGAGTAGAGACTACTCGGCAACAATGACGCATATGAAACCTTTTGCCAATGACGAAATTCACAATTGAATTAGTTACATAAAATTGGATTAAAATTAATCCAACTATTGAAACTATAGACCCATTTATATTATATTTTGAAGAATAGTTTATAAAAAAAATATTTTTAAAGTGATTGTGGATAAGTTTTTTTAGAGAAGAATTTATAGAAAAATAATGGTTCTAAATGTTGGATATTTATTTATATTATAACCTATTTAGATATTAATTAGGATAATTAATAAATATTTCTGAGTGTGACCCGTAGTCATTGGGCCCAATCCAAGAAGGGTTATTGACTCGGTTTATTTAAGGTTAATTTTCTGATAGTGGAAATTAACAATTCATTGAGTGTGAGATCTCTTTTCTGAGTCCAGAGCAAAACTCTATTCTCAGCTCTCTTCTAAAGGTTCCCCACTAGTGACGGCTAAGAACAAGTTGTCATCGTTGTGCCTAATCACCAGTTGGAAGAACCTGTTATTTATCTGTCAATGTTCTCTTTTGACATGTATCTCATTTGATTCCAATTCTCCTTAGATCAATCAAGTTAATGGCAAGAGGTAACTTTAAGTCTTCCACTGCATCTTATATAGGCTTACATTTGAATATGACATAATCTGGATTGATTATAGTGCTTTAGAGATATTTATTTTCTAACATATGGTATCAGAGTCTTGTTTAAGATCACTTTTACCTTACTTATTGATCTTTTGTGTTCATGAGATGAATATGGGATATATAGGGATCCATTTTATTTTTATTCTTTAACCATTTTTTCCCCTTTCCTCCACTGTGTCCCGCGACGGCGAGAACGCGAGAGGAGAGAGCGATGGCGGGAGTCTTCTGGATATTCACGGTGAACGGCAAGAGAGCGAATCGCTGTATACGTCGCCAGAGGAGTCGCGAGATACTGGTCTCTGTGTGTAGATCGTCGCCATGAAATCATAGCCACAGAAGGAGGAACCGCCGTGAGACCCCACCGAGAGCTAGAGTGCGACATCGCCGCCTGAACAGCCGGACAACTCCCCAAGAAGGTCGCTGAGATTATTGGATGGCGGTGAGTTATACTGGGTAAAGCGCAGGTGCCCAGAATCGCCAGGAGATGCCCCTGCGAAGTCGCCGGCATCGAGGCTTCATTATGGGTCATGACCGCTCTGCATTCAACTGTTCGCCGGGTCCTGAGTCGGGTTAGGTCAACCCGACTCATGTGGATAAGCCTGAAACGGTAAATGTTTAAATTAATTTCTCTATTATTTTAGATTTTAGAAAAAAGAATTTACAAATTTTAATTTTTATGTTATTTAATTGCCTATTTTGTTTTTTATTTCTCCCTTAGCAATTAAATTAACTGTTTAATTTTTATAAAATCCTTTTGAGTTGAAATTAATTTGTTAGACATTTTTGGGTGCATGAAATAGTGGGAGAATTTTAATTAAATTATTTAGTCACTTTTGTTGATTAAATTAATTTATTAAATGCTCCATTATGTTGTGTATATTTGGATTTATGTGCACGTTATTGATATTTGTGATTAGCATGCAGTTTTGTGAAGAGTAGTCACATCATCCTTATTTATTTGTGTTGCGTGTATTAATTAATCACATATGGATTTAAAATATCAATAATAATTAAATGTATAGTTATGATTTATCTTTATCCATAGGTAGATATACCATGATTGTATATTTAATTAGGGGAGAATTACTTTCTCAATTAAATTGTGCATATTTAGATTTTTAATGCACATGAATGATATTTGTGGTTAGCATGCAATTCTTTGAGGAGTAGCCACAGCATCCTTATTTATTGAAATTATTGCATGCGTTCATTAATTACATATGGATTTAAAATATCATTTGTAATTAAATGTATAGCTATGATTTATCTTTGCCCACAGGTAGATATCTCATAATTGTACATTTAATTAGGGTGGGATAGAATGGTCTCGTTATTTTCTAATTAGCCCACAGGCATTGGGAAATTACGAATGCGTTCTAATTCTACCATTTGAGATAAATACCTGGTTATGCTAATGTCTTTGCCCACAGGTAGACATTAGTTATACGTATTTATATTGCTTGCATGCTACATTTGAGCTAAGCATGCATACATGACACAGTGACTTGTGATTGCTTCAAATTCTTTCTGTGAGCTTATTTGTGTGTTTTTCTGTTCTCATTTTGCAGATCCGATTGCTGCTCCCAGGATTATGGATGATGTTAGCAACAAAACAATCTTAGATGTCAGCATTAATTATACTGACTGGAGAGACGATGTTTTGCTGCAGCTTGGTTTATTGGACTTGGATTATGCCTTGAGGTTTGATAAACCTCTGAGACCTAATGATGCCTCTGATTACAGAGAGGCAAAGGAAATGTATAATATATGGGAGCGGAGTAACCGCTCATCTCTTCTGCTTATAAAATAAAGGATCACTAGAAGCATTAAGGCAGTAGTCCCTAAGTGCGACACAGCTAAGGGATACCTAGAAGTATTAGATAAGCAATTCAAACTAACAGACGAGCAGATGGGTGGTGCAATCACGTCTGAACTATGTGTTGTGAGGCTTACAGGTATTGGTAGTGTGGGGTAACATATTATGGAAATGAGAGGCATGCTTTCATCGTGTGTTACTTTTGAGTCTAACTTTTCTAGCATTAATGATGACACTTGGTGGATTGACACTGGTTCGATGATCCACATTTTGACTACTATGCAGGGCTTTCTGTCAAGCAGGTCTCCACATCCCAATGAGAAAATTGTCCTTTCAGACAGTAGGAGAGGAGATCCTGTGAAAGCAGTTGGAACCTTTTGCATTCATCTTTCAAATCAAAATATTTTGGAACTTTATGATGTTTTTTATGTTCCCTCTTACAAGAGGAATTTGATTTCTATGTCAAAGCTCATTCCATTTGATTATCATCTAGTTCTTTCTAAGAAACATATGACTTTGATAAAGAATTCAGTTTTGATTGCGAATTTGGTTATAATTGATGGCCTATTTAAGATTGTTTCTGATTCGCCTCAATCTCTTTCTGTTTTGCATGGTACTAAGAGAAGTGTCATTGATGAGAATTCTTATAGCCTGTGGCATAGGAGATTTGGTCATATCTCTGTTGACAGAATTAAAAGGTTAAATAAAGAATGAATTCTTCCATCTTTAAATCATTCAGAGTTTGATTCTTGTATGAACTGCATAAGGGAAAAGCATACCAATAAGTCACATAAGGGGGCTAAAAGAAGTTCTGAGTTGTTAGAAATTGTACACATGGATATTTGTTGCCCTGATTTGACTGCACATGGTCAAAAGTATTTTATCACCTTTATTGATGATCACTCACGATACATGTATGTCTACATGCTTTATAATAAAAGTGAGGCACTAGATGCTTTCAAGGAATATAAAATAGAAGTAGAAAAATAGATTGGGAAACCAATCAAGATCGTGAGATCAGACCGTGGTGGTGAGTATTACGGTAGATATACTAGTGAAGGACAAGCGGCAAGTCCATTTGCTGATTTTCTTCGAGAGTAAGGTATAGTGGCTCAATACACTATGCCTGGATCACCTGATATGAATAGTGTAGCTAAGAGAAGAAATAGGACATTGCTGGATATGGTTAAGAGCATGATGAGTAGCTCCAAACTGTCATCTTCTCTGTGGAAGGAAGTACTCAAGACAGCCACATACATATTGAACATGGTTCCAACAAAGGCAGTGTCCAAAACACCATTTGAAATCTGGAAATGATGAAAACCCAGTTTAAATCATTTCAAGGTCTGGAGTTGTCATGCGGAAGTAAGAGTATATAATCAACAGGAGAAGAAGTTGGATCTTAAGACCATCAAAGCTTACTTTGTAGGCTATGCGGAGAGGTTTAAGGGTTATAAGTTTTATTGTCATCCACCTTCTACAAGGTTTATAGAGTCTAGGAATGCCAAGTTTATTGAGAATGATGTGATTAGTGGGAGTTATTGTCTATTAGACGATAACATATAGCGAACCACTGACATTATTCATGAGGGGATGTCAATAGTTAATGTTTATCCCACTGTTAGGATTGACATTGAACGTGATGTAGACCCTGTGGCTCAAGTTGACGGTGCTGAACAAGACGAACACATACCTGATGTCAACCTATCACACAAGTGGAACCACCATAAGAAATGATAGAGGATGTCATTGTTCAGCAACCTGGTTCAACCCAAGAGGTTGAATTGAGGAGGTCAACTAGAGAGAGAAGACCAGTATTACCTGATGACTATGTAGTGTATTCTGCTGAGGTTGACTGTGATATAAGTGTTGAGAATGATCCTTTGTCATTTATTCAGGCTGTGAGGAGTGTGAACTCCAAGTTGTGGCATGATGCTATGATTGATTAAATGAATTCCATGGTAAATAACTATGTTTGAGAACTTGTAGAGTTGCCTAGTGGGTCTAAGGCCATTGGCTGTAAATGGGTTTACAAAATCAAGAGAGACTCGCAAGGTAACATCGATAGATACAAGGCTAGGTTGGTTGCAAAGGGATTCACTCAAGTGGAAGGAATCGATTACAGTGAAATTTTTTCACCTGTATCTAAAAAAGATTCATTCTGTATCATCATGGCATTGGTTGCCCATTTTGATCTGGAGTTGCACTAGATGGATGTCAAGACTGCTTTCCTCAATGGTGAACTGGAGAAAGAAGTCTACATGAAACAGCTTGAGGGTTTTGTTGCAGAAAGTAAAGATCAATTGATGTGCAAGCTGAAGAAATCAATATATGATTTGAAACAGGCTTCACGGCAGTGGTACTTGAAGTTCCATGAAGTGATCACGTCATTTGGTTTCGTTGAGAACATCATGGATGATTGAATATATCACAAGGCTAGTGAGAGTAAAATCATATTCTTGATTTTGTATGTGGATGACATACTACTTGCTACCAATGATCTGTGACTATTACATGAGGTGAAACAATTTATGTTCAAGAGCTTTGACATGAAAGACATGGGTGAGGCTTCTTATGTCATTGGCATAAAGATCCATAGAGATAGAACCTAATGTCTTGTAGGCTTATCTCAAGAGGCTTACGTTGTCAAAATTCTTGAACGATTCAGGATGCATAACTGTTCATCTAACGTGGCTCCTATTGAAAAAGGAGACAAGTTTATCCTAAGTCAATGTCCTGAAACTGAGTTTGATAGGAAACAGATAGAAAGGATCCCATATGCCTCAGCGGTGGGAAGCTTGATGTATGCGCATGTTTGTACAAGACCTAACATCACTTTTGCTGTGGGTATGTTGGGAAGATACCAAAGTAATCCTGGGGAAGTACATTGGACAGCTGGGAAGAAGGTGTTTAGGTACTTACAAGACACTAAACACTACATGCTCACATATAGGAGAACAGACAGTTTGGACGTGATTGGATACTCAAATTCAGATCTTGGGGGATGCGTAGACTCGAACAAGTCTACATCTGGTTACATCTTTCTATTGGTAGAATGAGCTATATCGTGGAGAAGCGTTAAGCAAACTCAAACAGCTCCTTCTACTGGTGATGCTGAGTATATTGCGTGTTTTGAAGCAAGTTCACAAGCTATTTGGATAAGGAATTTCATTGCTGGGCTTAAGATTATGGATTCAGTCTCTAAGCCAATCAGATTGTACTATGATAACACAGCTGCGGTGGTCATAGCGAACAACAAAAGGAATAAAAGTCGCAGCAAGTTTGTTGAACTTAAGTTCCTTTGCTTGAGAGAGAGGGTTCAAGATGGTCAAATTTCAGTTGAACGTATCAGTACATTGGACATGTTGGCTGATCCTTTAACGAAAGGGTTAAAGCCGAACATCTTTGTCACACATGTATCTCATATGGGACTTCGTCTTACTTTTGATTAGTAGAGGTATGAGCAATAAAATTATATTTTTTGGTTTATCATTTCAATTTGTGATTGTATACATTTTGTGTTATTGAAATTGATAAACATTGAGACAGGAACCTATGAACATTGAGTTCATGTATATTGTGATACCCATTAAGTGATGGTGCTACCTGTAATACACGGAAGGTAATACCCGATAAAAGGGGACTTATCGCCTTGATTCTTGTAGCGTGATATCAGTTTACCTTGACAGGGCGATGACATTGAGTATACGGGCCAAGTGGGAGAATGTTGGATATTTATTTATATTATAACATATTTAGATATTAATTAGGATAATTAATAAATATTTATGAGTGTGGCTCGTAGTCATTGGGACCAGTCCAAGGAGGGTTATTTACTCAGTTTATTTAAGGTTAATTTTCTGATGGTGAAAATCAACAATTCATTGAGTGTGAGATCTCTTTTCTGAGTCCAGAGCGAAACTCTATTCTCAGCTCACTTTTGAAGGTTCTCCACTGGTGACGGCTAAGAACAAGTTGTCATCGTTGTGCCTAATCACCAGTTGGAAGAACCTGTTGTTTATCTGACAGGTATCTCATTTGATTCCAATTCTCCTCATATCAATCAAGTTACTGGCAAGATGTAACTTTAAGTCTTCCACTGCATCTCATATAGGCTTACATTTGAGTATAACATAATCTAGATTGATTATAGTGCTTTAGAGATGTTTATTTTCTAACACTAAATTTAATGTGTGAATAGTTATTATCAGAATATTTTTTATAATTAATAAATTATTAGAAATGATATGAGATGGATAAAAAAGTCAGACTGTTCCCTCATACCATCTCTGCTTTCCTTTTATATTTTCTAATGTCCATCTTCTCCTCTCTTTCTTCTGGCATCTTCCTCCTCTCTTTTTACTCTGGTCTTCCTCCTCTCCCTCTTCTGGGGACTAGCTACTTTCCCCTCTCTACGACCCACGGCAACTTACTCCTCTCTAACAGCAATGAACGGAAATGACGATGGAAGAAAAAGACAACTGTATAGTGCTAAGGAGAAGAAGATGAAAGCCACGGGAAAAAAGATGCTTTACGATAGAAGAGATGAGATATGAGAGAGAAGAAATGGGATAATGTGTTAGAAAAATAGGAGTAAAATGGTTTTTTTTATGCTCATAAACTATTTTTTTTCTCCATAAATTATTCATGGGAACTTATTTAAAATCATAATTTTACTCAAATACTTTTAAATATTTAGGCCTGTTTATTTTTAAAAAATTTCAAATCATAATTTGGGTCAGAAATTTTTTTAAAACTATGATCTTGGAAACCCAAACATGCATTATATGTCAAGACTCTAATAGCTAAGAGACATAGTTTCACTGAACGCATATACTTAACAGCAAACCAAAACCATAATCATAGTTCATCAACAAAACATATGCATTTAATTATAACATGAATGATTCAAAATGGTGACAAAAAAACATTATCATCATCATTAAGTTAACAACATTGACCATATTTAACAAAAATGTCAATCAATAAAATTGTAGATATATATATGTTTAAAGATAATTAAAAAATGTCACATATGTTAAATTAACTAACTTGACCGTTCATTAAACAATATCTCACCTGTGTTGTATAGTGTTTTTACTCCTGGCAGCGTCATTTGTCATTGTAGGGGTCTCCTGCATGACAGTTTTTTTATATAAAAATTTTTAAAAAAAGGTTAAACTCACCTATGATTTAAAGGTATGGTGAAATCTCCCTTTCTCCTAGACGATACCAATATCAGATAGGGCTAGCCATCTATTACCTTCAGACGTAAACTTAAATACCCAGAAGTTAGGATGTCTCCTCAAACACCGCGATTGAAATCACAACAAAATAATATTACCTATAGATCGAATACGTTCTAAATAATCGCATATCTCATCTCTTCACCAGTTGAACTCACAAACAATAGATTACTGCATGACATAATGGCTAACCTTCTCGATACTAAAGATAGTAGCCCCTCCCTCAGTAACCTCATACATAGTCTTTTTCTTTAATTTATTCGCTATCGATGGTTTTGCTTCGAAGCTAACAAACTACGAATTATGAGCAATGTTGTTATATATTAGCTATGTGTGGAAAGGAGACAAAGAAGAGATTGAGGATGACTTATATCTCATTATGAAAATTAACACATCCAAATCCTTTGATAATATTATTGCGTCGTGCAGAAGATCCCGCAATGGCGGACAGGGCCGCTAGGAGTAAAAATGTGATGCCATATATAGAGAAATACTTCATAAATAGATTTCTATTTTAACCCTTAGTTATTTCAAAGAAGCAACAGTTTTGAACTGTTAGATTCTAAGTTATCAATTAGTATTGTATACAAAGAGGTGACTTGAGAGATCATATTTAGAATTAATCCAAATCCTTCTTGACATTGACATGTATGTATATCTCCAAAATGATAATAATATTGAATTTAAGAAAATATTTTTTAAAATATAAAGAACTACATTTTAAATAGTTAAAATATAGAAATTAAATTTTATGGACTTAATTTCAATAAGTCAAAATTATATGTATTAAGGTATATAAAATTAATTTAAGAGTTGAATTATAACTGTGTCAAAATAATAAAAAATAAATAGTTAATTTTTTATATAAAATTTTTAAAAGTAATAATAATTCCTTTTCTTTTCTTTTTTTAAGAAAAAAGCAGGTCCACTACGCATGGCTGTTAGCTAGCCGGAGAAGTTGGCGCGTGAAGATGGACCCAGCCAGTAGCCACGACGAAAGGAAGAGAGAAAAGGGAGCTTTACGTAAAAGCTAACTTCAAACTCAAACACAAAAGGAAAAGATTACAGAAACGATTACACAAAAGTGTGCGGACCTTTTTCTATATATATTTTTATTAAAAATTTAAATAATCAACTAGTTTATATTAAAACTTTAGCTACAACCCATGATATCTCTTTTGGAGATTTTTTTTTACTATATTAGATTTAAATTTTAATTCTTTTATTTTATAATTTAGTTGATCTGTCGTTAAATCAAATATTTTTAGATATTTTTTTACTTAATTCTTCTTTTAAACTAATATCTGAAATTAATATACTATTTTAATTATTAATATATAATATATTTAACTAATTTAATTATATTTAAATAAATAATTAAATTAATTAATATAATATATATTTTTTAAAATAACTAAATCATATTTTGTTAACAGCATAAGATTCATCCAAAAAGAGACAAAAAGTATAAATTAAGACCACTTGATTACCCCCAAAGCCTAAAACTCCTGATCTTACGAGCCCCATTCTTTGCTCTTTAAGTTTGACTAACTGTCTCAAGTTAGATATTAAAATTGTGTCTATTACTTAATTAAAATTTAAAATTTAAAATATATAAAATTTTATCAATTATACATAATCTCTTTAATATTTAAAAAATTAAATTAATGACTATAATATTTTATATTTTTATTATTAAATACTTACAATTAAAATTACTGGTAAAATTAATAGATTTTGACATGTTATAATTTTTAATTTTTTTATTATATATCACATCATTTAAAAAATAACATTTACTAATTTACGTATAATTTTAAGTAGTTTATATTTTTTTATTTAAATAATATGTAGTCAAATAAATATTTTATATATTTAAAAAATAATTTAAATTATATCTCAAATTTTAAGTATTTTTTAAAATTTTTATATTTTAAATATAAAAAATTTAAAATTAGATATTAATTATCAAATTTTACTTTTTTAAATAACATGATATATAATAAAAAAATATAAAAAAAATCTTTTTTAATTAAAATATAAAATATTAAAGTTTTCTATTTAAATTTTTAAAAATTAAGAAGATTATGCATAATAAATCTAACATTAAAAAAAGGGAAAAAGACAAGAAACAACCATTTGAATTTGAAAATGATAAAATGGGCACATGAATATCTAAAAGGATAGATTGGGCAGTAGGTACAATCTGTCCTTTATAAATTTAAGTGAGAAGACTAAATTACCCTTAAAGCATTTGAAGAAAAAATAAGACAATGAAACTAAGAACGTATCAGTTGAAGGGATTTGTTTCACAGTGTCGCCAATGGTTTTTCCATTCCATGGTAACCCCACCACCAGTGAAGCAAATATTACGTAGAGGTGGGTTTTTATGGCGCTGTTTCAACCCCTCGACCATCCAATCTTGACATTCTCTTCATGTCCTTTGACATGGGGTTTGCAGCCACAACTGCCCCCTCTGGCACAATTTACGGAGGCCCCCTCGGAGGTAAATTTGTAAACTTTAATGACGAGAAACCTCTGCTTGATGAGCTTTGTATTTTATTTCAAGTTTTTGACATCAAGTGAAGATTGTTTTCTCACATTAACTAAATTTGGCAAGGAGGTTACATGATATTAAGAATGTAGTTCAGAAGTTGGTCATTAATGGTGGCCTCTACCACCGAAAACACACTGTCTTCCTGGCAATTCTCTTCTATGATCTCATATTAATGCTTTTTTACAATTCATTTTTTCTTTTATATTTTTATCATTATTTGTCAGTGTCTGCATCATTCTCTACAATCTTTTTCCTATTATTGTTTTTTTACTAGATTAACACAACCTCGGTTGAAATTCTTCTGCATCTATATGTTTTTGTATGTTTGTTGAGTTGTGGGGGATAATCAATGACTAATTAGATTCTTTTTCTTTCTTTCTTTGTCTGTTTGTTTATTTGGGTTAGACACTGCTTCAAGAACTTAATTTTACATTTGACAGCTTAGTTTTGGAAAATTTAAGTTATTAGAACAAAAAAGGGAAAAAACTTCTGTTTGTGTCTTTAACTTTGTCTTACTTTAGATTCAGTATTGGGAAATTTTTTTGAACAATATTGCATTTTAATTCTAGCATAACACTGAAGAGAGCCATGATGAAAAGAAGTCCTGAAGTCAAAGTGAAGATGCCAATGGAAGCATTTCCTCTTATTTCAGCTGATTTTAGCTTTGTTTCTAATAGTTTTCTAAAATATAAACTTGGACCTGATAACCAAATTATTGAAGAGCCAATGGAGAAAAACCATGGGCCTTCCGTGAAGGATGTTATTGAGAAAGAAGAATCTAACTTGTCAGATCAGTATAAATGCCTCTTAGTTCGTGACCTTGCTAGCAAATTTGACAAGAACTTGACTGCAGCTGCTAAGTTGTTTGATGAGGTACCTGTGTTATTAGGCCATATTTTCTATAAAATTCAGAATGATGGTATGAAGAATACTAAGATTTTTTATTAATGGTTTCAGATGAAGCTAAGAGAGATACCATCTTTAGAGGGGCATGTTCTTTTGAAGAAGCTAAGAGATGCATTAGAATCCTTAAAAGGCCATTTGCAAGGAAAATATTAAGAGGATGTGGAGAATGCTATTTCTATGATTCAGTTTTCTTAGGCAACTGAATTATATTGACTACATTGATCTCTTCAAAATTTGAAACATTTGCTGACTGGAGGATGGAAATGTATGGAAAATTGATTATGTGCAAGTGGAAGTTTTAGCAGTTAAGCTGACACAAAATGAAGGAGAACTAATTCAATAGAAGTTTGAAGTAAATAAGCTAGTGAACTTTCTCAAACATGTCTTCTATAGCATCTGATGATTTAGAAAATAAAAGACCCATCAATTAGTTTTGTTGATGTATGTTATTTCTGTGTATTTGTAGTTTGGGAATTTGTGAATTTTTGGCTAGTGGGACTCGTAATTGTTCTATTGGAGGTTTGTGTTTTGCATCACAACATGATAGCTGGAATGAATTGACATTTTTTCATGGATGAAAGTATAACTTTAATAATACCAAAGAAACTAAATAAGGGAAAGCCTAAAAGAATAGAAGAATGGTGTCCATGGTAAGACCTTGAATTGAAAATTTTGGGTTGACCAACTGATGTTACATTTTTGGAAAGTTTAGCTATTGACCAACTGATGTTCAAAGTTAGTCAATCACTTTTCAATGTTCGACTTATATACTGTTAAACTTTGTAATGACTATGACTATATTTTGTAATGGCTATATACATATTTTCCATTTCACATTTACAACAATGGAATTGTAACATATTGCCTTCGGGTTTATAACTTCAACAATGGCATTTACAATTCGTCTAGTAAGGTTTGCAAGTCTTGTAATGGGATTTACAACTCGTCTAATGAGGTTTACAAGTCCTCTAATAGGGTTTATAACTTTCACAATGGTGATGTATTAATGGAGATTTCATTTTGGAGTAGTGTTATATTCAAAAGCGTAGCTTGTAGCATGGCATATTTTAACTCGTTACTCAATGCATTTGTCTCACATATCGCATTTTGTTAACGTATGCCAATGATGTTTGCAAGTTACTGTAGAAGGGGATTTGCAAGTTTCCTTATAGTGTTTGCAAGTACCCCAATGGGATTTGTAACTTTCTCAGTGGGATTTACAAATCCTCGAATGGGATTTACAACTTCCTAAATACAATTTGCAACTTCCTCAATTAAAGTTGGAACTTGTACAAAGATTAGGAACTTGCCCAATAGAATTTGTAACTTGCCCAATGGAATTTGCAACTTCCTCAATGCAATTTGCATCTTCCTTAATGGGATTTACAACTTCCTAAATACAAGTTGCAACTTGTACAGTAATTATCAACTTTATCAATGGGAATTTGCAACTTCGTCAATGGGATTTGCAACTTCCTCAATACAATTTGTAACTTCCTCAATGAGATTTGTAACTTCTTAAATGCAAGTTGCAACTTGTACAGTAATTACCAACTTCATCAATGGGATTTACAACTTCCTCAATGCAATTTGTAACTTCTTCGATGCAAGTTGCAACTTCCTAAATGCAAGTTGCAACTTGTACAGTAATTACTAACTTTATCTATGGGAATTTACAACTTCGTTAATAGGATTTACAGCTTCCTCAATGCAATTTGCAACTTCCTCAATGGGATTTGTAACTTCCAAAATGCAAGTTGTAACTTGTACAGTAATTACCAACTTCATCAATGGGATTTGTAACTTCTTCAATGCAAGTTGCAACTTCCTAAATGCAAGTTGCAACTTATACAGTAATTACCAACTTCATCAATGGGATTTGCAACTTCCTAAATGCAAGTTGTAACTCGCATAGTAATTACCAACTTTATCAATAGGAATTTGTAACTTCGCCAATGTGATTTGTAATTTTCTCAATGCAAGTTGTAACTTTGTATAGTACTTAGCAACTTCATCAATGGGAATTTGTAACTTCGCCAATGGTATTTACAACTCCTTTAATGAGATTTGCAACTTCTTCAATGGGATTTGCATCTTCATGTTACTATAGTATCCTCTTATAATGAGGGCTATTTTAGTCTTTGTCCCAGAATTTCTAAAAGACATATTGGGCCTTCTGCCCAATGTGTCTTTTCCAATTTTTAGATGCCTAATCTATCCTTTTAATTTTTAGGTGGACTTTTTCTGTCATTTTCCCTTAAAAAAATTATGTATATTATAGACAAACTTAAAACAGTCTTGCTGCGCAATTTTCTGAACGATGTGACAAAGGCTAAGGATGAAGTTTTGGAGATGTACTAAAATATGTGATTTGTTCCGTATCAACATGTCCCGCTGGAAAAAGATACGTATTGATTACATTAACATGTCGGTTCCTTTAATTTAATTTTAAAATAATTAATTAGTTAATGTAATTATAATAATTTAATGCTTTATATTTTATAAGCGTGTGGGACCACCACTCATCCCTACTTTTCAATTTTTCTACGCTTGCCTCTTCAAGTTTCAATTATTAAATCCCGATTTAGTTTAATTTAAAACCTAATTTATAATTTGGATTAAAAAATTAAGAGAATAAGCATAAAATGTTAAGAATAATTTTTAGACTAAATTATAATTTTAAATAAATTTATGAGATTAATTTTTAGATAAAAAAATAGTTTTTAGATTGTATAATAATCATTTTATCCTTATATTTTTTCTATTATTTTATTTTATATTTTTTATAATAATTTACTTATCAAATAAATTATTCTAATAATAATTACTTAAATATTTATTTTTTTGAAATTATTTTTTTAAAAAAATATTCTCTAAAATATATTTTTTATAAATTATTGTTTAAAATCTATTCTCCACTACAATTTTTTATTGAAGTCAAACCAAACAGCCCTAATACTTCAGTCGTATTCTATCACATTCTTCATCATTTATTATAATACAAAGCCTTAATGGAGACGTAAGAGAGGAAAAATAATAATAAATCTAGAAAATAATAATTAATTTATGTTTTAATCAAATTGTTCTGTGTCGCTCTCAAGTTACCAACAGTAATAATATACTGTTATAATTTGTTTATATATAATATAATTAAAAATTTAATTTTAATCTCAATTATATATTATTTTTTATATTTATCTAATATTTTAAACTATTTATATTGATATTCTCTAAATACTAATTAATAAGAGAGGGGAAAAAAGAGTAAAGAAAATAATTAATATATTTTTAAAAATTATATTAGTTAATTTAATTAAATTAATTAAATAAATTTTATATTAAAAATGAGAGGATATTAAATTTTTTAACAGTTAAATTTTAGAGTCAAATCGAGAATATTTGGGAACATACGGTGTCTTTTGACCTATTTGGAATTTTTTAGTGCGTGTTTGGACGTAATTTTTTAAAATTAATTTTGGGCAAAATTATAGTTTGGAAAAATTTCATATAAACATTAATTTTTGTCTAGAATTGATTTTGGAACAAAACCTCAGTTTGAAAAAATTTGAACCAAACAGTCATTTTTGTCCAAAATTGATTTTGGGCAAAACCTCAATTTGAAACTATGGTTTTGAATAAACTACTGAAAATGGATTTTAGAACTGTAAAAGAGCTTATAGATTATCCAATTACTATTTTACCCCTACTTTTTTCCTATACTCTCTCTCATCTCTCATCTCTCATCTCTCTCCTCTTCACACTATCTTCTATTTCCTCTCTCTTCTTTACACTTTCTCCTATCTCCTATTTCTTCTTTCTCCTCTCTACACTCTCTACCCTCTCTCCTATTTCTCCTCTCTCCTCTCTCCTCTCTCATACTTTAATCAAATCATACCCTTTTTAGTAATTTATTAATATAAAAAGTGATTCTACTATTAATCATCCAAACATCTCTATTTTCAAAATATATTCTTCTCAAAATATATTCTTCTTAAAATATATTCTCTCTAAAATCTATTCTCTAAAAGTTAATCCAAACACACCCTTAGTTTGATATGAATTGATATGGAGAGTTAATAAATTTAATATGCTTAAATAATTTAACATATGATAAGGCTGAGAATTTAGGTTGGGCTACAGACTTAACTCGCTATCCTACCATTCTACAATAAGTTGGATTACCAAATTGGTAATTCATTTTAGTGAAGGTCAAAAGGCCAAACTCACCCGCGGTGAGCTAATCCGTCGAGTTGATGGGTTAGTTTTTTTATTTTTATTTTTATTATTTATATTATATTTTATTAATTTTAGAGTTTTAATCAAATTAAAATTTATATTATACTTAATTTATACTAATTTTATCTTATTAAATCATTTCTTTATATTATATATTTTATTTTATTATTATTTTACCTATAATAGATTTATCTACAGATAGTGATAAAATTAAATAAATAAATATTTAGACAATTTTAGATCATACTTTAAATCCAATTAATATTGATATATATAAATTGTTTTTAAAATATATATATATATAAATAATAAAAAAACTGATGGGTTGATAGATTATAATTGATATTATACTAACCCGTCTAGAAAAGGGCCGATTAAACTCGATCCGCTTTTAGACCAACCCGTATCTAACAGGTTAACCCGTATTTCCATCTCTAACCTACAGTATCTTTAATATGCTTAAAATATTTATAAGAGTTTTTAAAGTAAATTATAATTTTAATAATATAAAATTATAATTTTAAATAAGTTGGTGAGTTTAATTTTTGTATAGAAAAAAATTTAGATTGTATAATAATTATTTTATCTCTATTATTTTATTATATATTATTTTTAGTAATTTATCTATTAAAAAAATTATTTTAATAATAATTATATAAATATTTATTTTTTTATAATTATTTTTTTAAAATTAGTTTTTAGAATTTATTCTCCAACAATTTTTTTAAAGAAACTAAATTAAAGAGATCATAATACTTCAGTCGTATTCTATCACATTCTTCATCATTTATTATTTTATTCAAAATAATACAAAGCCTTAATGCAGACGTAGACGTAAGAGAAGAAAAATAATAATAACCCTACAAAATAATAATTAATTTATGTTTCAATCTAATTGTTCTGTGTCCCCGTCAAGTTAAATTTTTAATATATAACTTAATTAAAAAATTAATTTTAATTCTACTTATAAGAAATCTTTTTAATATTTATCTTTTTTCTTAAACTACTATATTAATACTCTTTTAATAATAATTAATAAAATAGAAATAAGAAAATTTTAAAAAATTATTAAATTATTTTAAAAAATATATATTATATTATATTAATTTAAATAATTTTATTAATTAAATAAATTTTTATTAAAATCGGAGAAGTATTAAATTTCTTAACAGTTAAATCTGAGAGTCAAATAGAGCATATTTGGGAACATACGGTATCTTTTGAACTATTCAGAATTTTTTAGTCTGCTATGAATCGGCAAGGAGAGTAAATAAATTTAATATGCTTAAATAATTAACTTGAGTAAATATTTTAGTATTTATTATCTTAACGTCTTATATCACGAAAAAATGGTAAAACAGGTAACCTCTTGCCTTTATTTGAATTTGATTTATTTTATTCAAAGTACATTTAAATAAGAGTTTAAAAAATATTTATAAAAAAATAAGTTTCTAGATAATTTTAAAAAAATATTTTTAAATAAGAGCTTATAGAAAAAATGTGTTTTGAATAAATGTGTGTTTGGATATTTATTATTAGAATGATTTTTATAATTAAAATATTAGTAGAAAATATATGATTTTATTAAAAATATGAAAGATGAGAGCTGGTGAAGAAGAGAGGTGAGAGAAGAGAGAGAGTAGAAAAGAGAGATGGTATAAAAAAATAATAGTAAAATAATAATTAGGTAGTATTCTAAAAATTAGTTTTAATAGTTTATCTAAAACTTTTCCTTTACATCATTGGTTCAAAAATTATTTTAAATAAATATAACTATTTATTTTAAAAAAAATTAAACCTAAATTTTGACTAAAATAATTTCTAAAATTATAGTTTGTGTATTTTCTAAACACACAATCAGTAAACAAATTAATTTATTTGGTATTATTTGATTGAAAATATGTTTGTTTATTAAAAATGCTAATAACACACGTTAAAATATTAAATTTTAATAGTTTTTCATTTTAAAATAACTATATATTTCAATTGTAACAAGTAAATAAAGTAATTAGATTATAAAAAATTACAACAGAGGAGTATACTATTACGGATGCTAAACAAAAGACCACTTACAAATTTTACCCACAAAAAAGACCACTTACAAAAAAGCACTATCAATTAGATGTACTCCGAAAAGAGGATGATAATTAAACTTCGAATAACTTCCTTCCTCCAAATTTTCCACCTCACTTTTTCTTCCTCTCCCATTTTCTCAAATTCAAACACAACATTAAGGAACAAGAGCTCCACCACTTATTCCAAGCTGAGTTTGTAATTACGATTATCTTCGATTAAAATATTCTTATACTAATTATTTGATCAATTATCTCTCTCTCTCATTGGAGAGTAAATAAAAATAATTATAAAATAATTAATGTCTACTTAACTTTTAAAATTAATTATCAACCTAATAGTTTTTTTATATTATTTATCAAATCTTACTATCAGGTATCTAATTTTAAGATTTATAACTATCTCTTTTATAAATAGAATTAAAAATTAAAAGAATTTAACAAGATTTTATAATGTTAGAATAACTCTTTATTAACTTTTAAAAGCAAAAGGTTTAGAGAGAAATTAAAAATAATATTTTGTCAATAATAAAATAAAAATAAATTGAATAACTGGATATTGAATATTGAATTTTCTTGGCCTATCAATATTGAGTGTTTAACCTATCATAGTCCCTGTGATCAGAAAACCAGTGACTTAACCTTCGAGTTAGTTCTCCCCTTACTCTTGTTGAGCCTAAAATAATGTAGCAGTATATCATAATTATATATAATTTATACATAAATATTCTATTCTATTTATTTGATGATTATATGTTCTTTATTTATATATTAGATTATATATAAATATTTTTATATATTTTAATTAACTTATATTATTTTAATGATATATCAATTGAAAAACAATTAGATCATTCACTTTTAAACCCTTAACTTAATGACCAATATAATTCTTATCATTCTTTGTTAGTCATATATATTATTTGATTAAAGAAAATTATATGTTTGAAACATTATTAAAAACTATTCGCATAAATATTTTTTATAATAAAAATTTAAATTTAAATTTATTATATTACTCTTATTTAGTATATAATAATAATAATAATAATAGAAAAAGAAGAAGAACAACGGCGTGATATATAGAGAAAAATGGAGAGATAGGATGTGCCTAGGAAACTATGGGCAGTATAAATAAGAGTTTGAAAAAGAGTTTATAAAAAAAAAGTGTTTTTGGTCAGTTTATAGAAAATGAATTTTAGATAAGAGTTTATGAA
Source organism: Leucaena leucocephala (assembly GCA_037074615.1). Classification (NCBI taxonomy): domain Eukaryota; kingdom Viridiplantae; phylum Streptophyta; class Magnoliopsida; order Fabales; family Fabaceae; genus Leucaena; species Leucaena leucocephala. The sequence goes on along the minus strand of CM073543.1, from coordinate 20,206,507 downwards.
AAAAAAATAGTTTTGAATAAATGAGTGTTTGGATAGTTATTTGTCGAAATATTTTTATTATTGATAAATTACGAAAAAGAGTATAAGTATTAAATGAGGAGAAATAAGAGATCAAATGAGAGATGAGAGATAGTATAAGAAAAGAGAGGAGAGGTGGTATAAGAAAAAGTAGGAGAGATGAGAGATAGTATAAGAAAAAATAGGGATAATATAGTAATTAGTTAATTTATAAATTAGTTTATTGTTTTATAAACTATCCTAACTAATTTATTTGAAATTTTAATTTTAAATTATAATTTATTTTAAAAATTTATTTAAATAAATATTATTATTTATTATTATTTTTAAATTTAAATTTTATTTAAAAAAATTTTTAAAACTATAATTTTCTGCTAAATCAAACTGGCCCTATAATTATAAACCAAACATTCGAAATTTCAAAGCTGGACTGGGGAATTCGATTTGTCAAACACCCCAATCCGAATTTCCCAGCTATTATAATTATCAGAGAGTATCTTCGTCGATGGTACTTTTGGCAGCTCAAAAATTTTCAAAGAAACTGGAGAATCACACCAATCCCACGCATCATCATGATCATCACCACCACCAACATCAATCGCATCAATTTTCATCCTCCCTTCAAGATTTTCGATCCATAGCTTCCAATTCCATTTCCCAGTTACCCCAATCTGAAATCCTCTCCCTCTCATGGATCCACAAGTTCTTGGGGCTCTTACCCTCAATCAACCACGCTTTCGCTAAGTTTCTGGTGGATATCGATTATCCCAGGAGCTCATGGGATTCTGAATCGGTTCAATTGTTTCTCGTATACAGCATGAATTTGCTTGATCTTTTCAATTCGATTTATTCCTGTCTTTCTCATCTCGGTCAGGCTCGGATGTCTCTTTCTCATGGATTGAGTCTCCTGGAGAATTCGCTCTCTTTGGCGATGAAGCATCTGAAATCGATTCCGCCTGGTAGCTTCAACCTTAGTTTCGGTGGGGATACGAACGCGGAGGATCGCGAGGCGAAGGATTACAATTTCTCAGCTAAGCAAATGGCTGTACATGAAGCTGTAAATGAATTGAAGAAGATTGGTTTCTGTGTATGTGGGATTTTCTTGTCTTGCTTATGCAGCGATTGGAAACCCTACTTGGAGATGAGAAAAATTGCTGGTGGTTTTGATGATTCTTCTTCAGTTTTCATGCTTGATTCCATAATCAGCGAACTGATGTTGATAGTGAAAATGCCTGTGTTGAAAGAGATTGAAGAGATAAATGGTTCTGTGGCTAAACTTCTTGCTGCTTCAGATGCTGAGAAACTTGATTCATCCATGGAATTGCAGAAACAGCTTCATATGTTGGAGAAGCTCATGGACGATGTGATCAAGGAGGTAGATGATTTGTTTGGCAACGTTATGACTCAGAGAAATGAGTTAATTGATTGCTTTAGAATAACCACACAACCCCAAAAATCTGTTGCTTGATCTGTAGATATTATGATGTTCTTGGTTTGTTTGATTCTCAATTTCTCATACAAGCTCGTTTTAAATTCTGAATCTGATTGATTTGTCTGCACATCAGTGTCTGCAAATACATTGATAGAATAGTTTCAGATTATATTTGGAACAATAGATTCAAATGTAAAAGGAGACAATTATTTCTCAGCCAATAGTGCAAGTATATCTATCCCCCTGTTCTTGATCTTTCTCTGGGACTCGTTCGTTTGGATGGAATGAAAAAGTCAACATAATTCATGTTCTTTTCTATAGTATACCTTACAAAATGAATTATCAAAATTCTTGCTATTATATGTAAGACATGGATGTGGAGGATTCCATTGGCTTGAATAATTTTTGGATTTTGCTTATCTCCACTTCTTTTTAAATGTTTTTGGATTTGGCCTCAAGTGTTTTATATTTCAAAACTTTTTTCTTGATCCTTTCTCTGGACTTTTTTAAAATATAAATATTTTTTTTAATAGATATTTAGATATTAGTTCATCTCATTATAAGTAATTAGTTCTTTTTACTAAATTCAATCCTTATTCTTTCTTTATGTTTTGTTCATTTGTTTGATTTTAAGAGGTGCAAGACTTGGGTTGGCAGGTTGAAATTACGCTAGTTCATTCTAAGAACATAATGCAACTTGTCATAAATTGTATAATATAAAAAAATTAAAATAGAAATATTTTTTTAACATGGTTATTTGACTAAATATTTATATAGATTTCAGCTTAGGATATCATATTTAATCGATTAAAATCTCTTTCATTTGGATAGATAGAATTGGTAAAATAAGAAAAAAATCATTCTTAATATCCTCAAGATTTTCGGCATTTATATCCTCCATTTCAGCCTAATATGGATATATTTTTAACTTTAATTCATAATAAATAGTAACGAGCATGCTTGTGCCTTCTTCACTGTCATTTGAAATTTGAACGAAGGCGTGATGGGGATTATTTAGCCATTTAATCAAAATAATAAAATACAAAAAGGGTGAAGGTTGCTGAGTTAATATCCACCAAGTTCTAACTTCTAAGCACATTAGGAACAGGATTACATTTCCAAACATGAAGTGTGAATGAAGTGGTTTTAGCCATAAATGTGCATAACATAGACAGACCATAAGGGGAGACTACACATTCAGCTTGCAACGTTTGAATTTTGGTTAAAAGGTAATCGTTTGCTTTGTTAATGAAGGTCTTGGTAGTCTCCAATATAATTTATTTATGGACATAAAAATGAAGGTCTTAGGAATTTTGATTGAAAGGTTGTTATATATATATATATAATTTGTTTCTGGAATATTCTAACGAGAGATGTAGCATATCCACGCCCATTTCTTACATAACTATAAATTTGTTCAACTCAAGTGAGAGCATTTAATAAAATTCAGAGATACCGCGCTCCTTCTAAAAAAAAATTGCTCAACTTGCCCTGATAGCATGCAACAATGAAGGTTGAAAACCAAAAACGACATCGGCTTAGGGTAACAAAAGAAATCAAGTGGTAAATCGCATACCATAAATCTATTTTTGTAGCTTTTATTGGGCCTTGGCCTCTTCGCTTCCCCCGAAAGATAAACATGAGTCCAAAACACAAAGCAAACGGGCTTCATCTTCTTTCTACATGTTTTTTCTTTTAAACTTATAGTATCAAAAAAAAAAAAACAACTTAACAGGCAAAACAACATGCCTTATACTACAGCATTTAGAGAATCATCATAACTCTTAAATATTTAGATTTATACCTAAGAGTAATTAATATCGCACTTTACCTAACATTAGTATTGCTTAGAAAAATAGGAGATTTAACCTTATCTTTAGATCGTGAGTGAGTCCAACACTTTTTTAAAAAAATTTTTACAAAAAAAATGCAAATTTCAAAGATAAATCACCAATCACTACTTAATAAATATTAAGAAAATTAGTAAAAAGTAATTAAATTAATTATATTTATATGAAACACAATTATTGAACAAATTTAACAAAAGGTATTTTAAAAAGAGACATTTAATGATAAAAAAATTGACTTATATTTTGGATCAACTAGATTTTCAACTTATATTTAAGAAGGGAGTATTTGATATTTATACTAAGACTTAATAAGAAAAAGAATTTATTTGGAGAAATCATAATGGAAGTCAATGGATAAAGTATCAAGCTTCTGCGACCCCAAAATAATGACTCTAAAAAAAAATCTGTCACTGCAAACCTCAAACCAAACATAATTCAAAATCTGTCAATGTAAACGTGATTACCAAAAACTTAGTAATCATAATTTTTTTTATATAACTATATCACTAAATTAAATTTAAATATTATCATACCTAATTAAAAATAATTCTTTCAATAACATTTTATACATTTACATCAACTTAAATTCAAAACCCTATAGTTAAGCGGCTAAAACCTTTGGACTAACACCCATCATTCTCATCTAGGTCGGCATAAATGATAATAACCTAGTGCTCTTTCTAGAACCTCCATCACCATTTTTCTATCCACCACTGTTGAACCTCCACGGCTCCACCAGTCACCAATTGCCTGCAGCAAACTCCCACCTCTCCACATGGTTCACCTTGACGGCGGCGGTGCCACTATCAACCTCCCTACTCAGCCGCAGCCACCTTTAACTCCACCTCCACAATTCCAAGTTTTGTCATTATAATTTTATTAGTATTTAACAATATATATCAAAAATAAATTTTATTTCACCTTTCTTAATTGTCATATTAAACAAATAATCTGTACTTATCATTCCATTACGTTTATATATTCCTTATCATTACAATCTATTATATTTCCATTGATTCTTTGAACCAAAGAGGTCATTTGACTTCAGAGTGGATCGAACAGAAAGAAGCAAAATATAGGGGGAAACTCAATCCAATATATACTCTGCAGATAGGGGAAAAGCCATAGAAGCAAAATTGATTTCCCATTTCACAACAGAGGATCTCACAAAGAGCATTATCACAAGACCAATAATATTCTGTTAACAAAAACCATCCTTTGACATGAATTAACTATTTCTTTGATCCAGTAGTAGTCTCTGCTGGAGGCTTAATAATACATAGTTGACCCCCATCCTTCTGAGCAACCGTGGCAGCTTTAATCTCATTGCAGTGGTTAATGAATTTGCTTACCTCCTGGTTAATTCAAAGATGAAGAAAAAGTAATTAATAATCATATTCCTTAACTCCTCACTCTTTTACTTAATTATTATTAAGGGATTATCAACAGAGATAATTTAAAAAATATATATAAATATAAAAAATAGATCTTATATTTAGGACTAATATTAAAGACCTGAGGAGTATCTAATAAGAAATAGTAGTACATGTACAGGGACAGAAAGAGTCCTTAATGTCCTTCCATTCTTGTAAATAGAGACAATGACAGTTGGGTCCAAAAGTTCAATTTAATAATAATTAGGCCCTAAAAAGTTTTGATGATCACGAGTTGCAAATATGGATTAGAATAATTGATGATCATGAGTTGCAAATATGGGATTTTCAGTAGTGAATCCCTAAAAGTAACTATAAAACTTAAATGTCAGATTTGAAATTAAGATTTTCCATCTTTGCAATTGTATGAATCAATATTCGTAACCCATCTTTGTGCAAAATTTCTTGGAACTTGACTATTATCACATTGATTTTTTGAGATCCAAATTTTATTCCCTAAATAAACAAGCATAACCTATAGGGTAAGTAAAAATTTCCAGGCAAAAAATATTTACAATCTAGGCAGTTTATAATACAATTTATGTTGCCTCTCGTTGAATTAGTCCCAAGTAAGAAGATTTCACTAACAGCAAGACTGAATAATCTTGATCAGAATGGAGCACTGACAGTGATTTTCCAAGAAAAACTCTTCTTTTTTCTGGGGAAAAAACAAAAACAAAACTGTCCTACTATCTTAGTACCAATTTATGTAGCTTAAAGTAGTCCAAATTCGTTGCATAAACCCTAAAGCAAGTAGTACCACAGAAATCGCAAATGAAAATTCTACCCAACATGATAATATATCGAATAGTAGTTTCAAAACCGGTGCTTCTCAGTGAAAATCTATTCTACCATCTAGAAAACGAATGCGAATTTGAAACTTATTGCACCTAAGTCACATCCCAAACATCACAAAAGAGAATAAAGCAAGAAGCGACGAGAGAAAGATAAACAAACAAAATCTCACCCGATCAACATCCATCTCCTTTGTGACCTTAGATGGCTTCACAAATTTCTTCCCTGCGAAAACCGTAACAAATCACAATAGCTCTCATACATAACATGGAGATGTAGAAAAGTAGGCTAAGAAGTACCTTTGCGAGTTTGAGGAACTTTTCCATGACGATTGGGCGGAATTGATTTCTTCTTCTTCTGACCTTTGAAAAGCGCAGCCTTCTGCGTCATTCTATTATGCTTCTGCTTGCTGACCTAAGGGTTTTGGTTTAGTAAATTCTATGAAAAAATTTGGCCTAAAATGCTTTACTTTCTTTGAAGTTCTCTCAATTAGATCAATTTCAGCAAGAGATTGGCGGGTGACCAGAGGGAGCTAAGACGAGAGGGGAAAGGGAACGAAGTTAGCGGCTGGCATGCGAACTGAGCAACAAGTTTGGGTACTAGGGTTTATATTTTTTTATTTTAGTTTTTCTATTTTTTTGGGGGGAAATTCACAATACATTCTTCTATCGCTGGCAAATCCGTCAAGGGACCAGTTTGGAATTTGTCAGTTGTGTTCTTACCATACAACCCCTCACTTTTTTTAAAAAAAAAACGTTACCTTCATATTGATTTTTGAAGAAGATTTTATAAAAAAATAATTTAAAGAAAAGAGTTTATAAAAAAAAAATTTATTGAATATCACTGTATCACTTAAAATAGGGGGAATTTTATGATTTTAAAATTTTTAAAAACTCATAAGATATATTTAAATAAAATTAGGGAGAAGAGTTTAGAATCATGTCACTATAAGAAGTTGTCGAAGAATAATTAAATAAGTAAATTTATATTAGTTATGTCTAATTCACTTGATCTACGTTCAGTCCTCAAAGAGGTTATCTAAGTGTTCCACTATTTTTAAGATTTTATGGGCTCTCAATGCCTCAGTATAATCGCGTGAGAATCCCCTCTTTTTTTTCCTTATAATCGTAAGGGAACAATATACTTAAGAGATCATACTCTTAAACAATTTAAATTATAATTAATACAAATGAAACTCTCTTAATAGAATAGATGCGATAAACACTTAAATTCTAATTTTATAAATTTCTCGCACAAAAATATAAAATACTCTGAATCAAAGGAGTAAACATTTGATGTATATTCTCACGTTGGCCAATTTCTTTAGCTTTCTCACTTTGACTTTTTCTTTTTTTATACTTTATTTTTTATAAATATGTTGAAGTAGTCATTGGGATAATTGTTGTTGAATATAGTCATTATTGTTGATATGGACAATTTGATGCTCTTGGGTTTTTTATTTGATCTCTTTGTTAATCTTAATTAAGCCTGTAAATAATTTTGAAATATGTTTTAGTAATGATACATAATCGATGTAAGCATAAAGCAAGTGATTCTAAATAATTTAGAATTAAAGATCAAATATGATAAAGTTTAGTTTAGAACATTTTTCGTAAAATAGCTTGATTTATTGAAGAGTTTATCGAACACTCTTATTAAAGAGTTATCCGATAAATTATTGAAGAATTGTATTCGATAAATCAACTTTATTGACATTAACTTCGATAAATCTTCTAGGACTGAGTAACAGGCGAGGCGAGTTGACCTAATGGTCAGCTCATGCCCTGCCCGTTTTTTTTTTTTAGCATAGGTTAGCCTATACCCTTGCCCCAGACCATTTAAATTCGTATGGCATCCTATTTATCAAAAATAAAAATATTTTTCTATTTAAATTTATTTAAAATTCTAATGACAATATAATAAAATAACAATAGTGCATGCATGATATAATTATTTATTCTAAAATCAGAAAATAAAACACCATAATAATACCTACAAGTTTAAAATCTGCTCACATAATATAATCATTCATAATCTTCATTATTCAATTGGATTATGATTATGCATAATCTACATCAAATTCACTTGTGATGGTTATAGACGGAGTTGCCTCTACCTCTACAAAATAAATTTGAAAAAATATATAGTATGCAATAAAATTAAATAAAATAAATATAATGCAATAAATTAAATAATAAATTAATAAAAATATATATGGGGCCTACAGGCTGCCCGATAGTTAGCCCATAGCATGTCCATATATTTTACTGTTTGAACTCGTTTAAACTCGCCTATTACAAGCCTATTTTAGGTGGACTTAAATGGGTAAAATGACACTAGGTTACGGTCAGGTGCACCGGGTTATAGTCACCTTATTCACCCTTAAAATCTTCAATAAATTACAAAGTGATAATTCCTGATTTATTGAATAGTTCTTTGATAAATGTCCTCGATAAACTCTTTCAAAATATATTCCTTTAAACATATGCTTTTAGAATTATTTATATATTTCACAATATATAATTTATCGAAGTATTATTCGATAAACGGATTCTTTGAATACTTTATTAATAAATATTTAAAAATATTATTTTAAACATTTTCAAATAGACTTTCAAAAAATCTTTAATCTTTTATAACATGGTAACATAATTAGAAATCCATATTCAAAATATCATTTATTACTTTAGATAAAAAATACAATATCATCTTTTAGCATATCAGAGCTTGTCACAAGATCATAAGTTCAACTAAGTTTATTTAGCATATCATAACAAGTGATGGGCATATAATTATTCAGCAAATAAGATCAAGATATAAATGAAGATCTTTCATCTAATCAAATTCAAAGTAACTCATATTCTCAACAGAAATATTCATAAACTATCAATTAGATATTTCAATGTAATTCAGTTTAAGCTTAATGAATGATATTATTCAAAATTTCTTTGATAAATGACCCTATTGAATAATTTATCAAGCATAATGAATCATACTTTAAATATTTTATAAATAAACTTATCTTCATAAATTCAAGACAAATCAAATCATAGGTGATTTAAATAGATCAAACAACATTATAAATAATGAATCATCTTCAATATCATTTCAAATAATCAAATCATCATCAAAACATTTATCAAATTAAAATTCCAGTTATTTGAATTTTAAACAACTTAACTTTTCTTTCTTTTATTTGATCTTATAAATTTGTGACTTGAGATTTTAAAGATTATTTTGAGAAGACAACAATTAGATCACTTGTACATTTATCAGAAAACTCAAACTCAGTGATTTGGACAGTTTGAACAATATTTTCAACAATAAAGTTTTAAACTTGTAAACATTTCTATTTTCTGATACTGAGTTTTTATAAAATAAGAAAATATCTTATCAAAAGTAGATAGTATGAAAATAATTTAGTTTACTGCTTTTGTAAACTTATACATTTTCTTTAATTTATTGAAGTGTTCTTAGATAAATCCCCTTATTGAATAATACTTGATAAATTGAGTCTTTGAAAATAGAATAACTTTTTTGAAAATCATATTTTATTTATTGAAGATCTTATCGATAAATTTCTTGATCAATTATTTATTCGATAAAGCTTTTTATAAAATATTTTCACAAAATCGAGTATTTACAAAATTTATGGAAAGTTTGTTCGATAAATAATTTTATCAAATATGTCTTCAAATAATTATAGTTTTAGAATAATGATTCAAAAATTTTATAAACTTAATTTATTGAAATCTTTATCGATAAGAATTTTATCGAATAAGTATTCGATAAATGTTTTTCAGAAAATATATTTTCCTTCAAAGGTTCTTTCTAATTTATCAAATAACTATCTCATCGATAGCTTATCGATAAATACTATATATCAATTATGTTTCTTTTTGAAATATTTTCTTAATTAATTGTTATTATTAAAACAACATTAACATTGGAGTGTAACAATTTTGAGTAAATTAGTGTTTGGATATTTATTACTAGAATAATTTTTGTGATTGGTAAATTACTAAAAATGATATGAGGATAACAAAAAAATAAAATAATTAGCCATCACTGTCCATCAATAACTCATGTCCCATCTGTGTTACTCCATCACATCCATTATTCATCTTCTTCCTCGTTAATTCTAGGTGGACGATTAGCCTCATCTGCATCTTCTTTGAACGACGACAATGGTTAAGAAGACAAAGTTGATGACAACGAGTCCAAAACTCTTCAATGACGAGAAGCACATAAATGATGACAAAAGGCAATGCTTAAATCTCTGTCTTTTTCTGCCAAAAAGAGAGAGAAGAGAACTGAACAAGAAGATGGAGGAGTAGTGACGACATATATCTACATAGAAGTAGCGATGATAGATGCTAGATGTAGAGCAGAAGCGATGATTGGGTACAGAGGATGGTGGAGATAGAAGAAAAAGACACAAGAAGAGAAGAGATAGTGGAAAAAATAAGAGTAAAATAATTAATGGATAGCCTATAAATTATTTTCTATTTTATAAGCTATTTTAAGGAACTTATCTAAAACTATAATATAAAATTATGATTTAGTTTATAAGCTATTTTAGACAAATAAAATTATTTGTTTTAAACTTTTTTCACACTATAATTTAAGTCAATTTTTTTTTTTTAAAATTAGTCTAGAGTTACCTAAACACATTTAAATCCAAAGAAATAAGTAACGATCAAAGAGTGAAGAGAAAAGACATTGTTGGTCTTCCTTTGTGGGTTTGGTGACATGCAGACACGTGTCATGCTGATGCTGTACACATGGGCACGCGGCTACATAAAATTGTTGGTCTAGATCTTTCATAAGCATATTAATAATTACTTAAATTAATTAAATAGATAATCTATTTTTTTTAATAAATATATATATCCTTAGATATATAGTCAAATAATAAATATATATATATTTTTTCTATTATATATATTGTGAGTATTAAATATATATTTTTTAATAAAAATTTAAATATTAATTCAATACGTATTTAATTACAATTTTTTTTCATTAGACTCATATTTATTGGTAAAAAGGTTACACGAAACCTTGTTTGGAGCCCAATAATCTTACACAGTTTTCCCAGCGAAGGCTATGTGATGTTCAAGTTCTGAGTTCAAACTAGAAAGCCTAACTTGAGTTTCTAGCCAACCTTGATTCATTATTTCAGTTTGAATTACATTTTAAAAGCATTTTTTTTAACAAATATTACTAATTTCCACTTTTCATAAAACTGTCTTAACTTCCATGCAAATGTGAAAAGCTAAAAAGCTAAACGCAAATGTTGTGTTTAAACAGGTTCACGATCATCTTGCACACTGGAATGTGGCGGGTCAAGTTTCTTTTCCTAGTTTGTGTGTTCATCACCAGGTTAATGTTTTTTTTAAAAAATTAAAATGACATGAGCTAATAGCATCAAGCTATTAATAGAATCCAACTCGCGATTTAGGCCACAAAAGGCATAAGATTTGAGAATCATCCTTGCATTTAGGTCAAGTTGAAGCAAGATATCTTACTCTTGTTAGGCAGGCGTACGCAGCCAACTTTTTCAAGCCTGAACCAGTGGCACATTTGACTTCAGGATATTGCTGTTATATTTATCTCGGCCGGGATGTAGAGTGTTCTCATTGCTTATTGCATAGATTTCATCATGGCTTATGCATCTCAATGGGTCTCCGTGTGTGTTTTTCTTGGTTCCCTACGATTCTTAATATAAAAATAGGCAATTAATTTATAATTATAAAAATTAATTAAATTAATTATTAATAATATAAGAATTAGATGAAGAGTCTATTTTCATCTTAAATACAATATACTAATCAAATTTATCTCATAAAATTATAATTTTATCCCAAAATAATTATATATAATTGTATGTATTAAGGACATTCCTGTTAATGGTAATTCAAATGTATACAAATAAAAGATATTGTATGAAAATCAACATAAAATTATTACTATTAACTAACTTGATTAATTTTTTTAATTTATCTAAATTAGTTAAGAATATCTTGTATTAAGAAATGTAGATAGTATGTGTTGATTTTCCTAAAATAACTTTTCTAAATTATAATCATCATGTAGGAATATTTTGTAAAAAAATTATAAATTTATAAAATAAAATATATTAAGATTTTATATTTAAAATTAAAATAAATTTTTTATCTAACTCTTATATTTATGATTAAAAGTGGTATTTTTTTTAGTAATATTGGACCACGTTATTCTTCATTTTCTCCTCTGGGAACCACATATTTATAGCTTTTGGTATCAATTAAACAATTTGTTTATACAAAAAAAAAATTAAACAATTTGGTCAAATGACCAGTCAAATGAAAGGAAGAGGAAAATGTTGTCTTGGAAGATATTATGGCCTTCGCCCTTTATGTACTATTAGTTTATATTACTTTAGTTATTATTATAAGTTTATATTACTTTAGTTATTATTATAAGTCTAACGTAAAAACATTTTCTTGTCCTAAATATGAATTTATATAAAAGATTATATTTTTAGTTATTATTATAAATCTAATATAAAATAAATTTTATTGTCTTAAATATAAATTTATCTTAAATACATATGATTTCTCGCAGAAACCCCTAAGAAAGAAGCCATATGAGCACGAACCCGCTAATAACAGAACCCTCCGTAACGCAAAAATAGGGAGTAATTCCCCCATAGCTGACACATAGAGACTTGGGAAATATACGAGCGCAGAACCAAGATTGAGAGACACACACACAGAGAGTCTTCACACTCTCTCCCTCACACACATTTTCTCAGATCGGATCGACACCATCTTCATTTTCTCATACAATTTTCAACTCTTAGATCCACCCTCTTTCTCTATACGTACACTTGAATTTGCGATTTAATTTTGCATAACTTGGTTCCCCGATTCAAATGGCGTGTATAAAAGGGGTAAATCGATCGGCGTCCGTGGCCCTGGCCCCGGACGCACCCTACATGGCGGCCGGAACCATGGCGGGGGCAGTTGATCTGTCCTTTAGCTCCTCCGCTAATCTCGAAATATTCAAACTTGATTTCCAGTCCGATGATCAGGAACTGCCATTGGTCGCGGAGTGCCCGAGCTCCGAGCGGTTCAATCGTCTGTCTTGGGGAAAGAGTAGTTCTGCCTCTGAAGGTTTCTCCCTTGGGCTCGTTGCGGGTGGGCTGGTCGATGGCAATATTGCCCTCTGGAATCCTCTCACTTTGATCCGGTAACTGGGTTTTGCTCTTTTGGGTTGTTTACCTTGGATCTTTGAGAATGAATGTATCTGGGGTTGATGTGAGTTCTGTGTGAGTGGAGGAGACCTGCTGGGATTGTGGTTCAACTGTGAATTCGGAACTCTAGTAACTTATTGCGACATATGTGATGGATGGGTGATGAATTGGTTTTGGGGATTTTGAATAATTCCACTAACTATTAGATGAAGGGTGATGGACGATTTTATTTCATTAATTCAGGAACTTGAGTAGGAGAAAGTTTTATCAGTTAACATGATTTGGTATAAATTAAAATCAACTTGTCATTGCTGTTTTCTAACATTCCTTCTCTATTCGATACTGTTAATCACGATTAGTTTGTTTGTTTTGAAGTGTGAGGGTTGTGCAATGTTGTGTTAAGAATTATTCATCAACTTAATGAGTGGGTTTGGTAGTCTCTGTTTAGCAAAACTATAAGAGTATAGGAGATATAGGTTGCTGATACAGCACGAGACAGTGGGAGGATTGGAGGACACTATTTGTTTTACTGGAAGTGATTAAGTGGATGATTGTCTGTTGTCAGTCAGTTGATGAATGTTGGAGATGATGATGTCTTACAGGCACTCCTATCTGATTAATGATAACTCAATATTCTCTTCCTTTCAAATCATTGCAGTGTGTTATCATGTAGAAAGAGAGGCTATGACTTCCTGTAAGGGAATTAATTTTTAATTGATGTCAAAAGTATTGGTAAAAATTAAGCATTTCTGAGTATTTGGGTTTTCTGTCCATGGCTTCGCACTTAATTGAGTCCACATACAAATCCCCCCTTTGTTTTTTGAAATAATTTATTAATCTATTAAATTGATGTATTTGCTCAGTTCGGAGGCAAAAGAAAGTGCTTTTCTTCAACATCTTGTGAGGCATAAAGGGCCAGTAAGTTTTCCTTTGCTGTTATGAGCAAGCCTTCAATTTGTTATTGCCTTTTGTTCTCTGGAATGTATATTCTATGCTTGACATATAAAACCCCTATCCCTTGCTTTAATATTCTAGGTCCGTGGTCTCGAGTTTAATACCATTGCTCCAAATCTTCTTGCATCTGGGGCTGAGGATGGTGAAATTTGCATATGGGATTTGGCCAATCCTTCAGAGCCATCTCATTTTCCACCGCTAAGGGTCAGATATCCTCCTTATGAGTGCTTGTGTCTCTCTCTTTGTTTTTGTTTGTTTGATGTCTAAATTTTCTTTATTTTGAAATCAACATATACTATCATTATGCAGGGTAGTGGCTCTGCTACCCAGGGTGAAATTTCATTCTTATCTTGGAATAGCAAAGTCCAACACATATTAGCATCAACTTCATATAATGGGACTACTGGTGAGGAAGAAATTATGTCACACTCCTCTACCCTGTTCTCTAACTTGTATTGCTTGGAATACTATTTTTTTCCTTTTAATTCTTTGCAGTGATCTGGGACCTAAGGAAGCAAAAGCCAGTGATAAGGTAACTTACTTTCCATTGCTTGGGTTGGTCTTCTTTTGCTCGTGTTTATAAAGAAGTCTGGTATTATATATTGAAAAATATTTATGATAACATGGTGTATTGTATTTGAAATCACAGCTTTGCAGACTCAGTTAGAAGGCGATGTTCAGTTTTGCAGTGGAACCCTGATTTTGCCACTGAGCTAGTTGTTGCATCAGATGAAGATGGTTCTCCTGCTGTGAGGGTATAGACCTTACAGATAAATTGGCTTTATCTATTTTTTGGTATGTGTTGAGCTCATGAACCTTTTGATGCAGCTTTGGGATATGAGGAATATAATGGCACCAATTAAAGAGTTTGTGGGACACAGCAGAGGTATGACACCTGTATTAACATCTTTATTTGTTTTTTTAACTAGTTTTGGTATCCCATAGCCATCATTTGGTTGTCTCTATCACTATATCCACTAGCATTTAACTTTTATCGTGAAGGTATGCATTATATGCCCATCATTTTTAAAGTCTAGATGATGTTCTTTTGTTTCCTGAATCCTAGGTGTAATTGCCATGTCATGGTGTCCCTATGATAGCTATTATTTGCTTACCTGTGCCAAAGATAATCGAACCATATGCTGGGACACAACTTCTGGAGAGGTGGTGTTTAACCTTATGTTCTCACCTGCAAGTTTGAAAGTTATCCTCTAGGGGCGAATTATTTTTTTGTATAGAAATTTATATGCATAATGACATTTTTCCGGGAACAGATTGTACGTGAATTGCCTGCTGGGACCAACTGGAATTTCGATGTGCATTGGTATCCTAAAATACCTGGAGTGATTTCAACATCTTCCTTTGATGGAAAAGTTGGCATCTACAATGTTGAGGTAAATACCTCTGATTTTGATGGTCATTACCAGTGATGAATTTCGACTGTCCTTTAAACCTTTAAATTTGATGTAGTTATTTTTTCAGAAAGTTTGTGATTGATGAAATGAGATGGATAATTAAATAGCTAGATAAGTGATATCTGCATTTTTACTTGCTCTATTAATATTATCATTGATTATAACTATAATAGAGAGTAGTTATATTGGTCTGTTCCAAAGCCATGTCTAATAATGCATATATGGATGGGACCTTTTCCTCCTTACTTTTTCAAACTTTAATATAATCATACAATTGTATTTTCAAAAATAAACTGGAGAAGTTGAAGGGATCAAAATTTATTATCCATGCTTAATGTGTACATGCAATTATTGGAGCTCATTTCTGATTTCTGATGGGGAACCGGCGTATATTATCTATTCTTTGTGGATTTTCTTCCTGGGGCTCTCTTTATTCTCCATATTATTAATTTTAGTATATGTAATTATTTGCAGGGTTGCAGTTGGTATGGGGCCGGGCAAAATGATTTTGGTGCAGGTGACACTTTTCTAGCTGCTATTGAACTTACCTGCATCTATTGTCCAATATTTCTCTAAATTAGTCATTTGTATTTGACAAGCACAAACCAAACTCTGTCCAACTTATCTTTTAAACCTTTTTTTCTGTGGGGATGAGGAGGGTTTGGTAGGCCAGATATTACTCTCTTCTAATATACCTTGGTCTTATATACTAGTTTTGGGATTTATTATTTTCCTTTCTTGGCAGTAGCTCTAAGAGCTCCAAAATGGTATAAACGCCCAGTTGGGGTGTCTTTTGGTTTTGGTGGCAAGCTTGTATCATTTAATACCAAGTCATCTGCCACAAATGCTCCTGCTGGGGCTTCAGAGGTATTCTTTTATTACTGCAACGCCCCTATCTTTGTTCTGCAAGATTTTAAAAATTCATTGTAGTTTTTTGTTGTATTATTTTCCAGGTTTATGTGCATAATATGGTTACTGAACATAGTCTTGTGAGTCGTTCATCCGAATTTGAAGCTGCAATACATAATGGGGAAAGGTCTTTGCTGAGGGTTTTATGCGACAAAAAGTCTCAGGAATCAGAGTATGTTCTCCTAAAGAAGAGCAATATATCGTGATGTTTGTTTTGATGCCTCCTGCCTAGGACAGTAGGACACTTGCATCTTTTGATTCCTTTCATTGTTGTGACAGATCTGATGAAGAAAGAGAAACATGGGGCTTCTTAAAGGTTATGTTTGAAGATGATGGGACAGCACGAACGAAGCTGCTTGCACACCTTGGTTTTACTGTACCTATTGAAGAAAAAGCATCTGTAGATGATCTAGCACAAGAAGTCGGTGCTATTGGACTTGATGGGACAGCTGTTGATAAAGTAGGACTTGGGCCTACTAAAGAATCCACAGTTTTCCCAGATACTGGGGAGGACTTCTTTAACAATCTTCCTAGTCCCAGAGCTGAGACTCCTTTATCCACTTCTGGTGGTAATGTGGATTATGCCAATCGTTTGGACAAAATCCAAGAAGAGTTGGAAGTAGAGGAGAGTGATGATCCTACATTTGATGATAGTGTTCAGCGTGCATTAGTTGTTGGGGACTACAAAGGGGCAGTTGAACAATGCATATCTGCAAATAAGTGGGCTGATGCTCTAGTTATTGCTCATGTAGGTGGTGCTTCACTATGGGAAAGTACACGAGACCAATACCTTAAGAGAATTAGATCACCGTACTTGAAGGTAGCGGATAAACATGATACATTATATCAATTTCTTGCTACCGCACTCTCATTTAATATGCCAAATTTCCAGTTTTTAAAATTGTTTCATCAATAAATTTTTTTCACTTTCAGATTGTCTCTGCGATGGTGAGCAAGGACCTCTTAAGCCTTGTGAACACTAGGCCTCTAAAATTTTGGAAAGAGACTCTTGCTCTTCTTTGTAGTGTAAGTTTATTGTTTTTCCTTGTTATAATTTGGACTTCAGAATACATTCATCTGCAAAAGGCTTCTATATCTGTAATATAACTTCAATCCTCAAGCTTTTACTATTTAAGATATTGCTTCAGTGAACACTTTCCTGGGTTATGATGGTTTCTGTCTAGCCTTCTTCAGCTTCAGTGTTAAAGTGGTCTGCATGTGGTGTTTGAGGATATCAATTGTAAAAGAAAAAAATAATTACCTTAATTCCTTTAGTTGTTCTGTCAAGTATTTCCATCGATTAGCTCTCTAATTGGGACTATGGTAGCGGATTAGGTTTAGAGAATTGTGAAATTTATGAGGAACCTCCTCTGGTTATGCGTGACAGATAATAACAGGGATTATCGCATCAGTTGGGAATTGGGAGGTTTAGTGTTAAAGTGGTCTGCATGTGGTGTTTGAGGATATCAATTGTAAAAGAAAAAATAATTACCTTAATTCCTTTAGTTGTTCTGTCAAGTATTTCCATCGATTAGCTCTCTAATTGGGATTATGGTAGCGGATTAGGTTTAGAGAATTGTGAAATTTATGAGGAACCTCCTCTGGTTATGCGTGACAGATAATAACAGGGATTATCGCATCAGTTGGGAATTGGGAGGTTTGCTGTAGGCCAAAGGAGTTAGTTCATGATAGTCTGGTGTCCTGAAACTTTATTGTGGCTGCAAAATGGATGTGGCCCTGTGTATCCTTTTCCATGGCTTCTAGTAATCTAGAGTATAATGTAGATCCTAATGGGTGGAATGCCAAGTGCCAATAGAGTGCTAGAGACCTCATGCAAAATCTTGAAGTTTACTTCTCATGGGTAATCTTCTCTTGCCGCAGGTTTCTCGAAATTCTGGTACCAGTGCCCCTATCAGATTCTGAGTGGGGCTGGTTATGCCTGGATGATAAAGGAAATAATGAGTTTCTGATCCTTTTTCCTTCACTTGAGTGTTCTTTTATCCCATATATTGATAGGTCAATTTGTAGTAAATTCTTCTGATGGCTTCCCTTGTAATTCCTATCTCTAGTTCTTTACTCATTCTCCTCATAGGAGGAGTCTTCTATTAAGCCCATTTGGTGGAACTCTAAAGCTTCTTCTGAGGTTAGCACTTTCAAGTTGAAGGTTTTGGGATCAGTAGTTTGGGTTTTCTTGGAGCACTACAACAACAATAACAAGCCTTGTGTAATCTAACCTCCTCTCCGGTGCCTCAATGACCTTCTTTGTATATGTTGGAACTACCTTAAACAGTTTTTCAGAGCACTGTGTTCATTTTAATACCTAGGAGGGCACTCTCTTGATTCACTTTAAGGTGGCATTTGTCAAGTGATTATTTTAATGTCCCAAGAACTTTCCAATCTACTAGGTATTTTGGAATGGGATATTAAAAATCAGAATGCACATATTCCGTAGCTTAAATGACATTCAGGTATCAAATTTTCCATATATTTTATATTCTGAAATATGATAAAAGTTCCACTGAAAATGCATTGTTGACATGGGTAAGTATGTTGTACATTAGGATGGCCTGTTACTAAATGCTAAGCTAAATGTTTTGGCGATAAAAAAGAAAGTAAACTTTGTGGCAATGTGTGGTTTATGTGATTCTTCGGCATATATGATTGGAGAGAAATGCCTGCACAACCAAGGGCTCCTCTCTGCCATTACAAATTTCATGGAGGGTGTGTTTATGGCTTTGCTTTGGCGCTCACCTCATGGGTGTTTAGAGGGAATAGCTGATCTGATATGCAGAATACATTTCTGAACACTTTGGCCCTGCTTTCTCAATGATACCTCTGTCTCTTCATTTTGGTTTACTGTTTTGTGTGATATTTTATTCTTCCCCCAGGTTGTTCTCAATTTATTCTTGCTCAAAATCCTTATTTTATCAGAAAAATAGTCATGAGGATAGCAGAATTTCCTGATGCAAGCTGAGGTCACTGTTAGGATCACTTTTGAATACTCGGAAAAATACATGAAAAGGGAAACGTGCTTTTTGTGATCAGAGCTTTGACTGGGGAATTCCAACTATTTTGGAGAAAGAAATAGAGAAATAGGGTAGCTATAGGGTGGGTTAGGCCAAAGGCTATGAAAAGGGTAAATTGGGGACTGTGTGGGTCACTTTTTGGGATCTATAAATCATCCCTTTGGTTGAGAAGGAAGGCAGAGGAGAACTTAGAAGTGGCTTGGCCCTTTGAGGAGTGGAGAGTGCCAACCCTCTTGAAAGATAGGCAAATCTGTTGTGTGTCTATGTTCTTGTGAGTTTCTGTCCAGTTGTGAGTGCTGTGTTTGTGCTTGTAATCTATAACTTTTGTGTGTTTGTGAGTGTAATTTGTATCTTTGTTGAGTATCAAGTTTTAATCGTTATTTTTCCCTGTATCAGTGTAGTACTGTTTTGTCTTTGAATGTAATGAGTTTTAGTTTTTAATCTTGTGTAATTTCTGTCTTAATATATTAAAGGTTTAGAGGTAATTGTTTGGGTCATAACAGTCACTTTTTATCTCTCATTCTGGTGCATTGTCAAGTAAACTTCTCTAACTGGAATTTCATAGTAGCATAAACTCCATTAATGAAATAAGTTTGATTATGGAGTTATTTTCTGTCACTTACACTTATTTTTGTTCTATTTTGACCTATTAACAGTTTGCTCAGAGTGATGAATGGGCAATGCTATGTGACACACTTGCTTCAAAACTCATGGAAGCTGGAAATACATTAGCTGCAACTCTCTGTTATATCTGTGCTGGCAGTATTGATCATACAGTTGAAATTTGGTCAAAGAATCTGCAGATTGAGCATGAAGGAAAATCGTATGTTGATGTTCTCCAGGTATATTGATGTGCCTGATGTGACAGAGTTTGATCTACAACTGACAGTTATAGATATTGCAGATGTAAAATTGATAAAATCTCGTATTGTTAGGATTTGATGGAAAAAACTATTGTTCTTGCCTTAGCAACTGGGCAGAAGCAATTTAGTGCATCTCTTTGCAAGCTTGTCGAGAAATATGCTGAAATTTTAGCAAGTCAAGGAATGTTGACTACAGCAATGGAGTATATAAAACTTTTGGGTTCTGCTGAACTGTCACCTGAACTTATAGTCTTAAAAGATCGAATTTCTCTTTCTACACAACCTGGTAAAAGCTTCTTTTCTTGCGCTGTTTTGATTGCTGTGCTGATGGTGAGAAGTTGACCTTTCACTGACAGTGTTGCTTGATGAATGCTTTGACTATTAGCATTTGCAATTTATTTACGAAGTGAGTGAAATTTAAGCATGGAAATGTTATATCAAAACTTTTAGGTCCAGGACAAAGTTGCTAGGATTACTATATGCAAAGTCTTCCATAGAACAATGCTTAATTGTCGCATGAAAAAACAGTTTCTTCTGTAGTAAGAAAGGGATGTTATTTCTGTTCCATTTAAGGATATTTCCTTAGTGTCCTTTTTCTCTGGCGGTGGTTCTACCCCTGCGGGATACCTTGCTCTGTAGTTCTAGGTTAAGATTTTAGATAACGTTTTCATGGTTGGTTTGCACTCCTAATTTTATCTGTTTCTTTAAATTGCCCTCAGTGAAAGTAAATTATGTGGGAGTAGTCTTGTGGAATATTAGTTCACCTTTATAAGTTTCCATCAATGCAGAACACGATTATTATCTCGGTGTTAGAGGATAAATGACTCCCAGTTCATGCAAACCTGGTTCTGTTGGTGGAGGAATATGGTCACTATTTTGACATTAAAGGACAACCAAATCTTGATTAGGAAGAGCTCTTTTGATGCTTGCTGTTTAATTAGCATTACTAATTGCACTGTTTCTGTTGGTTCTATAACTTCTAGACCTAGGGTCTGCTGATATGGCCGCCGGATAGGAAGTGGGAAATTGAGTGCTTTTAACTGACTGTCACTTGGGAGAAGAAATGGGGGTGTGAGAGAGAGTAGGTGGTTAGTGGGAAATATATGAGATGTTCACTCAGTAAAGGGGCTAGCAAGAATGAAGTATGATTTGGGAGGGATTCTAGTGTCTCTCAAGCTAGAAGAACCAATTCTGATATTTCTTTTCTTTCTTGAATTTTTGTCTTTTTTTTGAGGCTAACTCCTTAGCCTGTCAATTTCTATTTGTAGCTGTTTTGGGGAGGAAATCCTGCTTATCTTGAATAATATGAGTTGTTTGGGTTTCATCAATTTCTCAGCTGTGCAGTGTTTTGCTTTTGCTTTAGCATTTGAAGCTCTGAGAACCTCCACTTTTGTTTTTTACTTTAATTCCTAATAATAATTTTCAGAGAAAGAAGTCCAGACTACTGAGCTTGAAAATACTCAGCGACAGATTGGATCATTTTACAGTGCTGATACTTCCAATTATGGTAGAAATTATTATCAGGTATTTATTTTCTTTTGTTGTTTCTCTGGGATTTATTTTTTGTTCAAAGCATTTTGTCTTTGCTGCATTTGGAAGGTTTTCATTTTTATGTCTGTTTGTTGGTTAGGAGTCAGTTTCGCCACAAGTGCAGCATGGTGCTTCTGGAATTCCATATGATGAAAACTATCAACAGCCTTTTGATCCCTCATATGGGAGAGGATATGCTGGTTCTGCTCCATTTCAGCAACCCCAACAACCTAATTTGTTTGTTCCTTCACAGGCACCTCAGGTTCACCAAGCTCCTCAGGTATATTGTGGACTACATGCCATCATCAAGAATGGGCAGTTGTGGCCTACTGTTGATATTTTTTAATGATATAATTGTTTTATTATGAAAATCAAATGTCAGCCTCTATATTGTTTCATATGAAGTTACTTTTAAAATTTCTTCATAAGAAATATTGATGGATTGTGGACAGAAGGGTGATTTTGAATTAAAATGCATTTATTCAAGCACTTTGTTTTAGTCGATACTGTTGTACTTCCCATTGTATTTGTTATGTGGATGTTGCCACTGTATTGAAGGTGCTGAACATATTCTAGAATTTTGTTTGAGTGTAAAATTACTAACACAATAACAAGAAGTACCAAGAACCTGATTGCCATTTATGCTCTTAACGGATGTAGTAATAATCTGTATTAGGATATGATGTTGATTTTAAATTTGGATGATCTCCACCTTTTTCGCTCCTCTTCTCAATTTGGACCATTCAGGTTAAATTTGGATAGTTCACATTGAATGTTTTCTATTGATATGCTAAAATAAAAAAAAGTAAATATATAAATAAATAAATAAATCTAAACCATTAGAATTTAATACGGATGATCTGGAATTAAAATAAGGAGAGGAGAGAATTGAAGTGGAGAAAAACTTAATTGGTTAATTTTAATCTTTTCCCTGCAGTTGCTAGAAGTTGATTTGAAATGCATAACTGGAGACTGTGGAGTTATTTATTTTCTATTATTTGTTATCCTAAATTAGGCTTTGATAGCAATTCTTTTCTTGTATGCTATTTTTGCATTTATAACAATTAGTATGTGATGAAGTGTAGCTCTTTGATTAGAGGTTTGACTAGTTGCAGTCCTATATTCTGTACACATGGAGTTCATTGTTGTCCTTAAATTTTTATTTGTAGCCAAACTTAACTGCGCCTGTCACACAACCTCCTATGAGATCTTTTGTTCCTCACACTCCTCCAGCGCTAAGAAATGTCGAGCAATATCAGCAGCCAACATTGGGTTCTCAGTTGTATCCTGTCAGTAGATCCTTTTTATTTTTCATCTCTTCTTAACAGTTATCTGTGGGCTACTAATATATTGAACACATCATTTTTCTATATTTCAGGCAGCCGCCAATCCACCTTACCAACCTACACCCCCTGCCACATCTCAAATGGGTATGGTTCATGGCCAGAAATTGCCACATGTTGTGGCGCCAACCCCAAATCCAAGGGGATTCGCCACAGTCCCCAGTTCTGGTGTTGCGCAAAGACCTGGGATTGGATCAATTCAGCCTCCCAGTCCCCCTCAGGCGGCTCCTGCACAGCCAGCTCCTGCACAGATAGCTCCAGCACCAGCTGCTCCACCTCCAACTGTTCAAACAGCCGATACTTCAAATGTGCCTGGTAAAAGTTTTTTTTTTTCAGTTGGAAATTTTGCGTTTATTCTAAAGGATATATAAGTTTGTGTTTCACTAATCACTAGAACATACTGCTAGTTTTTCTTGACTTGTTAAGCAACAGTATCTACTATATTGTTTTGGTTACTTAAAGGAGCACCCTGTTTGAGAGAATATGTTAGGACCCTCTCCTAAACAATTCTAAAAACAAGACAGAAAATACAAATAGACAACAATGAACAGAAATAACTTGAGACTAATACTGATATTACTGCTTAGCTAAACACATTAAAGGGAAGGGAAGACTCTTACACCCAAAATACATAAACTGGAATCAAAATAACAGTTACAACTAGGAAGAAACAGGACACAAAAACATAATACAATGACAGAATAAGGTTGCCAACATTCGAGAGGTTGGCACTCTCCACTCCCCAAAGTGCAAGCCACACTTCAAATTCTTCTCTGCCTTCTGCTGAACCAAAGGGAACAATTTATAGAACCCCAAAAGTGACTTGCACATCCCTCAACTTAACCCTCCTGTAGACTTTGACCTATAGCAACCCTACTCTTCTATCCCTTTCTCAAAAATGGTTAGTCAAAGGTCTAACCAACAAAAGTGCCTTTACCTTTTTAGTGTGTGCTCCTATGTTTTCAAAAGTGGTCCTAACAGAATACATTGCACGTGTGTGTGTCCATGCATGTTTATTGAGCATAATTAAAGTCACTAAAGGAATTGATGTGCAATCATTTTTAAGTTAAGAATGTCTGGGCGATGCTGTATATTCTAATGATTTATTTCCCCTTTTTAATTGGTTTTCCTGGATTCGTTTCTGTATAGTTCCAGAACCATTGTAATTGAAATGTCTGAACGCGTTTTTTACTTGTTCATTGTTTTCTTAGGGAATGTCCTGTACAACATTTCGAAGAAAGAAGAGCTAATTCTGTACCTTTTTGTCTGAATTTTGTTCAAATTACGTGTAGGCAAATATTAGTGCAAGCATTTTATGTTGAGATTAGTTTAAGTCTTGATGTACTGGGCTTTTAATTGTGCCTTCTCATTTGTTTCCTTTTCCACTACTTGTTGCTTGCCCAATGGACTCTTCTAGCCAATCTATTTTTTTAGATAACTCCAAACGATTTGCCTATTTATTATGTATAATTGTACTTTTTCTCGTCTTTGTAAGTAACCAAAGTCTGAAATTACCTGATACCAACATCTGTTTTGTTTATAAAGGCAATTGTCTTTCTACACCTTTTGGCAATTTCCTTTTGGTTAACGGTTTTCCTGCTTTGACTGTGGTTCAGCGCACCAAAAGCTCATTGTCACAACATTGACAAGGCTTTTCAACGAGACATCAGAAGCACTGGGAGGTCCACGTGCAAATCCAGCTAAAAAGCGGGAGATAGAAGACAACTCGAAGAAAATCGGAGGATTATTTGCGAAATTGAACAGTGGGGACATCTCTAAAAATGCCTCTGATAAGCTCCTTCAGCTCTGTCAGGCATTAGACAAAGGCGATTTCAGTACAGCCCTACAAATTCAGGTAAATCAATTGAAGGTTAAGTTATTTACTCAATTGTGTTTATGTTTTTTCCTTGAATTAGAGAGGTAGACAATAATGGCCTTACAGACGGGATTGAACCTACGACCTCTCATTTATAGGAGGAGTTTTTATGTTACTAAGCTATAAGGCCATTGGCCTATAGGGATGATGTTACCAATCAAACTTACAATGTGACTATCTCTGGTGTGTTGCAGGTCCTACTTACTACAACCGAATGGGATGAATGCCAGTCGTGGCTAGGTTCGCTGAAGCGAATGATCAAGACAAGGCAGAGTGTGAGATAAATTAAAAGATATCACTGATCCTCCTTCCCTTTTCTGTTCCCAATATGGGAAAAGTTTTCACATGGTCAGCTTCTTACAGTGCTGCTGACTCCTTCATCCATGTACACAAGACTGCCTTGTATACTTGCAGGTGCAGGGTTTTGGTTCTTTTGCTCTAAATAGGACAATATCTTGCAGTGTCCTCGCTTTCACTGGGTTTCTTATCATTCAGGAATGTTATAACTATTTTTAGCATATTGTTTTTAATCCAATACTTGTAATATGGAAGTGTCTTTTTGTTTGATTTTACATTTTAGCCTGCTTTGAACGTCATAGATGGTTTAATCTTACACACTTTTATGTACTTTCATTTGATTTAATCCAATCTTTGTAACATGGAAGTGTCGCATTTATAGTTATTGACTATTGATTTGGTTGCACGTGGAAGTGTCGCATTTATATATGTATAAAATGGTCATGGCTTTTCTTTCCTAGTTTCAGGTTGTTAACTAAATCAAGAGTTTGTTAGTAAAAGTGTTTATATGTGGATTCAATTGGTAAAATGATGAGATAGATAACTATTTAAAATATATTTAATTTTTAGAGGGTATTATTTTATTTTAATTTTAGTTGTAATATTTAGAAAGGTATTGTTAAATATTTAGGTTTATATTTGAGGGTAATAAAAGAGGAAGAGAGATTTTATCATATTTTTAAATTATGGATGAGTTTAATTATTTTTTAAAAATTTTTGTATATAAAAAAAAGATATCTTACATCATGAAAGTTTAGAAAAGGGTAAAAGTGTAAGGAATATCTATAAAGTTTAACCGTACGGTGTGTAACACCATATGTTTTTTTTGGTATAGAAGTAATCATATTATAAAATAGAGTAAAAATGTCAAATTTCGTTAGTTGATTATTATGGAAAGAATTTAATTAAAAATATTGACATAAATGCATAATTATGACTTAGTTGATATTATTGATGATTTATTAATTAATATTAATTTATTATTTTTAAAAAATATATTTTTTAAAGAATGAATATAAGACATCAATCTAGTTTATCTTTAAATTTATAATTTTCCCTTAAAATATTAATTTTTGACTAAAAATATTGGGCATAAACTTAGATATAGTATAATTATGTCTTAAATAGTATCATCTATCATCTGCAAAAATAATAAATTAATATTAATTGGCAGATGATAGATGATACTATTTAAGACATAATTATACTATATCTAAGTTTATGCCCAATATTTTTAGTCAAAAATTATCTTTCTAATAGTTAACTTTGATATTTTTGTACCTATTTTATAACATTATAGTTACTTTTGCACTGAAAAAAATCGTATGATGTTGGGTGCGGCAGGGATAAAATTTCATGATATTTTTACACCTTTGCCTCTAGAAAAAAGATAAGTGAATAGAAACAAAAAATGGGCTTTATATATACTTTCGTATTTGTCTTAAAATGTAGTCTACTCTCTCTAGTTTTATATATAATATTCTCTTCATCTCTTTAAAAGAATGACGGGTGGAGGTTATTTTGGTAAATTATTTAAAATAGGTCATATTGGTAATTTAATAATATATCTTCTTTACAGCTGTTTGGTAGAAGGGATTTGAAAGGAAAGGAAGAGAAAATTTGTATAAGTTGAACTTTAAAATAACTAAAGAAGTGGGATTAAGAGTTTTTAATTAGTTTTTATTTTATTTTATATCTTCTGTTAATTAAGATTTTGTAGCCCTACTTCTTCAAGTATTTTAAATTCTAACTTAGAAAAATATCCTCTCCCCTTCAAATCCCTCGTAACAAAGTAGAGATATTCGCCAGACAAAACCGAGACATGTGCGTCCTATCCCATACCATCCCAATGAATAGGGATTGGGACAAATTTTGTCCTGTTTTCCATCTTGACTTAAAGGTGTTCGGGTCCCAATCAAGATGGGAATAGATTGGGCCATCTTGGTCTAATTTTTTTTAAAAAATAATTGAATCTAAATTGAAAAAAAGAGCAAAATGAAATACATTGATTATATCGTTCATATATTTTTGAACAATTTTTTAGCATTATCTTAAAAAATAGATTATAATGATATATATATTAATGTTAATATTATAATATATATATTAATATATAGATAAATAAATTTAAAATTATATATATATATATATGTGGGACATGACACCTTGTATCTTATCATAGTCTAATTTTTGTCATGTCTCGATATGACCAAATATGACTAGGGCGAGACACACTTGAATACCCCTGCTAGAGGGAAGGAGATTAATGAGTTAATTTTTGAAAAAATAGATAAGTGGAGTTATCAAATTTTAATAAACAAAATATGTAATATAAAAAAAATAAGAAAAATTAATTAAAACCTTTTAACCATTCTTTATTTTTTTTTTAAAATCTAACTCATTAAAATTTCACCACTTCTCCCCTCCACCCTAATTCCTTCATACTAAATAGACCCATATTTTGAAACTTCATCGCTATTTCTTGATTTGATGGGACTTGTAATAACTAGGAGGATGAAGATTTCCCCTTCCTCATTTATTGTAGCTTATCCATAGCCAGTCACTGTTCTTGTTTTTTTTTGTTGGGAAAATTACGTATAGATCTCAATAAACTAAATATAGATAAAATTTTCAAATTTCATTTAATACTAATATCTCTCAAGGATTTAATCTTTATATGTTTAAGATGGGACTCGACTTGTAAATATTAAATTCCCTTTGAATCTATTAGTATTAAACAAAACTTGGGAGACTAATTTATATTTAATTGTTTTTATCAGAGACTTATAAGTAATTTTCTCAAGGAGCAATGATCTTATATATATATATATATATATAAGAGAAATTATTTATGGATTGCATATTCCTATATACCTATTTAGGAGAGACAATAATAGACAATGATGTAGGAGATTGGTCGTGGTAGGTTTTAGGATTTCTTGCAAGAAAGACTCATGAAGCAAACATGAATTTGTTCCCTATATGAAATCCTCCTACTTTTTTTTATTTATTATTTACTAGATCATATTATTAAATATTCTAATAAAAAAATTTATTTTTTATTTGAAGGTATTCTAATAAAAAAATTTATTTTTTATTTAATATGTCTACTTGTGTAATCTTCAAGCTCAATGCTTCTCTTTATAATTTCAAAAAAAATTTCTATTTTTAATTAATTATTAATTAATCTCACTACGTCAATTATCCTATTTGCTCATTTTCCTTCTTACACACATTCTCCCCATATAACTATTTTTTAATTTAAAAAATGTTATATTTTTAAAATATTTATTGTCTTTACCAATGTTAACTTTGTTATCTGTTATTTGTATATCCTAAAAAAAAAAGATAGGAGAGTGCAATGATATAACTTTTTGGAGGGGAGTAGTAATATTTTATTCTAATTTTAAATATAAAAAATAATAATTGCCGCATAAAAAACAAAAACAAGACATAGATCACAACCTTCAGATTCTGCTCTTACAAGTTGATATTTTCATAGATTTAATTAAACTTAATTAGCACATCTAATATCATCTAACACTAATTAAACGCTTCAGAAAGATCGTCGACTATTATTTTGCTTCATTCAGCTGAGCGGCTGTGGCCATGGAAGACGCTACTCCGCCGGGCGTCGCAAGCATATCCGGCGAGTCCCTCCGCCATGGAAACTGCACCTCTGCCGCATACACAGCTTCCGCATCCTCCTTCGTCACCGCCTTGTCCACCGCCAGCTTCTCCGTCGCATCCTATATTCCAAAATGCCTCAACTCAAATGATACAAAAATCGTTCGTATATATATATACATATATGTTTGATCAAATATAATTACTGATATAATATTCAAACAAATTAAGATCCTCATAAGTCTCTTTTACAAGTAGAATTATTTTACCATTAAAACATCAGAGAGCTTAGTCATATCTTCCCGGCGTCTGGCGTTAGTGTTCATAGAGGCTGCGTTCTGAGCTGTATCAGCCACACCGCGGGAGGCTACTCGGTTGTTTCCTGTTGCTCTAAACTCTGCCGCCGTGATAGCGGCAGCATCACTCTGATCCACAGGTTTATCTGCGGCAGAAATCGCCACCGCCTCGAGCGCCTCACCAATGGAGATGGGGTCACCATCTATGGCAGCCGATCCAATAGTAGAAGCCACGGTGGGGGTGTCCTGCTCCATGTGCTGCCCCAAAACCTGGCCACCGACAGCCTCCGTGATGATACGCCGGCCGCCGGCCTTCGTTTCAGTCACCGACACACCTTGGTTCTTGGCAATGTCGGTGAAGTCTCGATGTTCGACATGGCCGGCCATCTCGTTGATGATGGCGGCGGACTGCATGGTGTCTGCCGGAGTGCCCTTGTGGGTTTTTCTCAAGACTTGGATCTCGGCTTCTTGCATGGCGGCTGCATCTTCAGGGGCAATAGGTTTGGAGGCTAAGTCGCCGGAGACCCTGAAAACGTCGCCGTATGTGATGGGATGTTGTTGGAGAGGAGAAAGAGCGGGGAGGTGATCATCTGATTGAGGCCTGAGTGGTTGACCGTGACTCATATTTTGGAGAGAGAGAGAGATCAGAGTGGTACAGTTAGGGTTTTGGGGAAGAAGATGAAGTATTATAAAAGAAGGGAAAGTGATGCATGCAAAAGTTGACGTGTCGGGCATAGAGAAAGAAGAAGAAGAAGAAGAAGAAGGAATTTGAAGCGTTGTAGGTGGCACTGTCAAATGCTTCCACCTTCTCCTCCTCCACCTTTACCTCCTCCTTTACACTAGGCTTCTCTTGATGCAATGAATCATCTATATAAAATACTACTCTAGTTAATATAATACTATTTAAATAATTTTATTAAATTAAATAAATTAAATAAATTAATTAAATTAGTTAATATAGTATATTTTTTATAAAACACACTAATTTTATTTAACTCTATCCTTTATTGGCTCTGTCTCTTACTTAATTATTATTAGGGAGTATCAATAAAAATAATTTAAAAAAATTAATAAATATAAAAAATATATTTTATATGTAGGACTAATATTAACTCATTATTTAAGTCCTATATTAAGGATTGAAGAAGTATCTATGTTATTGAAAATTGGACCAATCAAGGTAGTAGTTTAGCCTTATATTTGGATGAGAAGAAAATTAGAGAAGAAATACTACTAAGAGAAAAAACTCATAAAAATAGTAATTTTTTACCATTTTAAAAAATTTTCCTTTATAGTATTCTCCCCCTATTTTCTCCTCACTTTTCTCTGCATCCAAACATAGACTAAGAGTGGTTGATTCAACTCTAGTTAACTTAGAAGCAATCCAATTATGATTAAAATAGCACTCGTTCCTATTTACAATATAAGCCAATTCTAAAAGAATTTTTAGTCCATAATATGTCATTTGTAGAGTAATTAATGGTTATTGGTCAATATTGCCATGTAATTAATGCTTAAATGTGGGTAGTGTTAAAAAATCAATTTAAAACATATTTAATGAATTAACTTTCGTTTCTTGATGCCAATAATTTAGTTGAAGCTAAGAAGTATAATTTAATTAAAATATACAAAAACAATCATATATAACCCTAAAGAAAAATAATATTTAAATAGGAAAAGCATTTATTTACAAATAAATGAGATATTTATGTATAAATCACACATAATCCATCAAAATATGACTACTAAACCACAATTATTTTTCTTTTTTTTAAACATAAAATGATATCTTTTTAACCTTTAGAATTAGTAAAGGAAGAAAAATATATAAAATCTAACTTTATCGACATATCTATTTTTTTTTCTAAAACTAATTAGGAGACTGATTTACCGATCCAGTGATATGATTGATAGACTAGATTGAATTTTAATACCATGTAAAATATTAAAAAGTTTGTGAGGTGTATGATATCTATAACTATATAATAGTATAAAATTTATAAGAAACTATGTTCATAGGTGATGAGTGATATGACTCCTTTAAAACTCTAATATAATAGTAATACTTTTTTTAAGTGAAGTATGCCGATATCCACTTTATTTTATCTTAATGGGCAAATATACAAATTTGTAGTATTTTGGGGATGCATTGTTCTTCCAGGTGGAGTAGTGTTGTTCTGAAATTTGGGCAATGTTGTCTGGATGTGAAAATTACAAGTCAGTCCCATAAAAATTACAAATAAATCCCCTAATAAGTTTCATGAATAAAAAGAAATCATTAAAATTTTAAATACTATGATATTCCATTCGGTCTTAAATATAAGACCAGTTTTGTAATGTAAACTATATGAAGTATAATTTTGTGGAAGACTATTGTAGTTTGTGTTCCAATCAAAATTTTCCACTCAATCATAGGTTTTTGAGTTTTAACAATAGCTCCAAAGTGTGAAGAGACTATTATTAGGTGATGCGAGCTCATATAATGAGGCAGCGTTATCTATCTTTTCATCCTTTTCCTGTTTCCATAGCCTTTCCCAAAATATTATATGTTTCTAACTCATAAGAAA
Organism: Leucaena leucocephala; assembly: GCA_037074615.1. Taxonomy (NCBI): domain Eukaryota; kingdom Viridiplantae; phylum Streptophyta; class Magnoliopsida; order Fabales; family Fabaceae; genus Leucaena; species Leucaena leucocephala. Next base: position 20,175,036 of record CM073543.1, on the reverse strand, counting down.
AAGTGGACAACTGTTGAAAGAGGTAACAGGTAAATGTGAAATCTTCTTTTTAAGTAATACTAATTTTAGACAGAAGTATCTATTATTTTTAAATATAAACATAGACACTTAATAGATAAAATACCTCTCCAAACGTTATGATTAAAATTATAATAAAATAATACTCTCAAACTATTATCAAAAAAAACTTGTCAAAATTAGTATATAATTATATCTCTTAAATATAATATTTTAAGTTTGAACCAAATTTTAGAAACGGATAAAACTTTATTAGAATAAATAAAATTCACTTTAAAAATCTCTAGTGTAAATTCCCTCAAGTTTAAAAAGGACACTTACCATAATGGTGCTTGTAAAATATGAAAGTTCAAGAGAATAGGGCTACTTGAGCTCAGACCTTTTAAAATTAAAAAAGAAATCTTGCTTTTTTCTTTCAGTAAAGATTGATACACCATATGGACAATTGATTACTAATAACAGAAGTGGTTCCTATGATTTGTACGAGCTAACAGTATAAAAGTTTTGTTTTATACACAGAAGAGTGAGTTCATCCACACTATGACCAAGATTTTAGTGACAAGTTCCTCATCTTGGCCTGAGAATTGATGTAAGATCGGATCCTGTCCCAAAGTGTGAAACTATTATTACCTACATATCTAACCATCACTGACTTTTTTGAGCCTTCTCTCATAAATTCTAGCTCCTTGGCTATGCTGAATTTTGTACTATTGTGTGAGTCATCAAGCAGAGGCAGTGAGAATGAACCTTGAGACTCCAGGTTCTTTATCCACCCACGTAGTAAGAAATTTATTACCTGTTAACAATGGCATCTATTTGGTTAGTGACCATCTTTTTGAAACAAAAAGGCAAATGATAAGGAAGGATCACAACCCACAAAACAAAACTCGAGATATATGTAATACTCCTCTGGCCCTTAATGGAAGAGTCATTTAATTAATTTAGATAGATTAAGGAAGTAGATAACTTGATCTTCTTAAAATACCCCCAATATAACATTGAATCATATATCAGATTATAAGTTAGGTAAATTAATTTAGAGCAAAATAACAAATATGAAAGATAAAATATATTGATATTTTATATTTAGAACTAAAACTAACCGTCAACTATTCCTACATTTAGGATCGAATGAGTACTATACATGTATTATAAAGGATTTGGTAGCTTGTGAATAGTGTAGTTTGCTATATTTTTCATCCAATTCCAGTCTACTCTACATACTAAACAGTCCATCAAACTACTTGACTACTTTGAGTTTATAAGCAATTAGCACAAGACTGTATTTATATGCATGCTTATATCACCTAAAATTGATAAACCCCTACATCTTCTATTACTCGTTCAGACCACTTAACCAAAGAATGACCCCATTGCAAACTTAACACAATAGAAAAACCTTCCTGTTAATTCAGATGATCAGGACATATCTAAGAGTTCCATTCCTCTTAAGTTATACTCTCTCATGTAAAGAAAAGCAAGGTCCCAAAAAAGGGAAATCAGAAAGCATACTTTGAACACTGGAAATTAAAATCACCAGGAGCAGAATACAAATACAGAATCCAATCAGGAAGTAAAACATAAATATGTCAAAGGTGAGTCCCACAGAAAAGTATGCAGGATATGTCTACGTGTCTCTTTATTGGTTCGATCTACCTATCCTATATAGAATGTGCAGAAGAAATAACACTTTCAAACTAATTAGTGAGGAATTGTGAACCTCTGGAACTTCATCATGAGGACAATGACCAGCTGGGCTGATTTGATAATATGGAGCTTCAGGAACCTTCTTTTTAACCTGAAGTCCCCAAATTGGCCTCACCCAGGGATCTTCTTTACCATACATGAGGCAGATTGACACGTTGTTGGCTCCACATCTGAAATGCAGACATACTGGAAATCTTTATCTTTGGAACCAAAAATAAAGATAATGATAATGATCAAGAGCAGATGGAGCAGTTTATTAACTAGCAACAACGCCCACCTAGATAATGCGTCCTCGAAGGATAATTCTGCCTGAGGAGCAAACATAATTGAAGCAAATGATGCAGCAGCAGCTGGATGCCTTGTCGTTTCAACTATACGCAAAAACACATTATCTACCTTTGTTGAATGATCTGCATAAACCTGCTTAAGTATCTCAGCGATACTTTTTGGATCACTAATTTTCTCCCACCTAAAGATAGACAATATCAATTCTTCAATTCAAAAGCAGGTTTCAAATGGAGGAAAGGATTTCAAACACAAATCAAATCTTGTTTCTTCTAAAAAATGAGAACTCTTAAACCATTCAGAATACTCTTCTATCTAAGTTCATCACATGAATGGAAATGAAGGTTATATGCTCGAAATACAACAAATTAGAAGTTAACTTCTGGAAAGTTTAAAACAAGCCTAAAAAAACGCACAGGAATGAAGCAATTAGTAAGGTAAAGTGATACTCACAACAACTCTGTCAGCCTCTTCACACGAGGGGGTAGGGGAAATGTTCCTGCCCATGGAAATATTTTTGCAAGTCCTGGATTTCTCACAGGATTGGGCAAAAAACCCCAAAACGGTGTTGCATTGAGCAATGTGACACCCTTTACTAAATGAGGATTACATGCTGCAAAATACAACGCAACAAATCCTCCTAATGAGTTGCCCACAATATAGACTGGTTCGCCAATTACCTGAAAATAAAATCATGCCATTTCAAAAATTCATGCCAACTTCCACAAGCAGATTATTAACATAACTAAGGTCAAAGTAAAGTCACAGAGAACATCTAAGGTCCAACTTCACTTTATTCCTTATATGTATTTATCAATACCACAAGCAATTAAGATGATTAAAATCACTTTTGTAATAAAGATACTGAAGAAGAATATCAATTCTTACATACTTATTACATTCATCATAGACATAAAAAATAAGCCTATAAGCTAATTATAAAAAGACTGCATTAAGTTCAAGGCCTTGGAGGCAAAACAAGCAGTGCCAGAGCAGTGATGATACAAAGTTATTATAGCTTTTGAAATAGTTGAGCAAATCATGCTGTAGCGCAAAACATTAAAGGATTATATATCAATATCAACACAACCAAGATAGGAAATTTATTGTATTCAGTGAACGCAGTCTCAGAAAATATGACACAAATGGAAGCAAAAATGCTCAAAAGTAACTCAGATATTAGGGAGCAATTTGAATCAAATGACAACGCACATTGTACCAATGACATGAAAGCATCAATATAAACGAAAGTCAATAACTAAGTAATCTTAACTTTTAGCACAATTTTGAAGGTTTTGTGGCAGAGCAACAAAAGTCATGACTGATCAACACGAGATAATATCTGACAAGTAACATTCTAACATAAAGGAATGAAAAGAATTTTGAAAAAGAAATAATGAAGAAACGCCATTTGCTAGGTATGATTTGCAGAAAAGCCATTTGCACATATGGCTTTCAGCACAGCGTTTGCAAAACAATAAACTAGCTGGCACAACTAAAGATCGTTGTTATCAAATAAAACAGGAACACAGTAGATGAATCATTGTGTACATATTACTAACCTTTTCTATAAAGTAGCGAACTTGATCCTGCCATAAATCCATAGAGTACACAAGCTTTTCTGCCCATGGTTCAGTTTCATCGCCAAAACCCCACGAAGAAGTTTCGCCATTAGCTGCACTACCTGCTTTAGACTGAAGTGTGGGATCTTCAAAAGGCAGTGACATCCCTTGACCGAGGAAATCCAGAGCCCATACTCTAAAGTCACGGCCCAAATCCTTCATTTGCTTCTCATAATGGAAAGCACCAACACCAAAACCAGGAAGAAAGAGAATCTGTGGGGATTCTAAATTTTCACACCCGGCCTTTTCATAATGTACATTAAGCTTTGGCTTCCACTCCCAAAAGCAACTTCTTATCACAGCACCAGATTCCCCCTTGGGCTCATTTGGCAGACCAGGAATGAGAACCTTAGTAGCCGGTTGTTCGATTCCTGAGATATCTCTTACATTCCCTTCACCATCGATCACAAAACCATCATAGCCTCCGCTATAAACCTTGGAATTATTTTGTCTAGAGCCTTTAAGAGTATTTAAGGACCTATGACCTCTTTCAATGTTATAGAATCTAGAAACGGTGTTGTTATTATGAATTCCATGATTTCCCGCAGTGAGAAACCCTAATCGTCGGGAATTGAAGCTCCTTTCACTCAATTTGGACTTTGAGTTCGCTACATAACAACATGGTGCCGAACCATACGATAGAATTTCCATGCCGAGAAACTGTATTCTGTATCAAAGAGCCATAGCAATTGAATCAGAACTACTTCAACTCAATTTTCTTAATGATCATCATAGGTAAAGGAGGTGCAAAGTAGATACTTTAAATCGTTTTTCCAATGAAATTCAGGAACCTATACAACTAATTATACCAAGTACGGAAGGAAGAAAGCACAAAAGGAAATAAGCACAAACTCAAGCCATACTGTATCGTTCGAATTTTATCGGGAATCAATTCATGAATTCGTAGATTTCAAACAAATTTCAAACGAAATTCATAATTGTTAACCGGACACAGAATCAAGTAGCATTAAGAGATCTTAAGAATTAACAATATACCTTTAAATTAAAGAAAGAAGTGGTGAAGTAGCATGAGATTCTGCTGTACCCCAGGAGCTCACGGTTCATAAAAAAATTATTGGAAGACTCAGGAGAAGATGGTGCGAGGTATGTTCACCTACCTATGCTTGGAAGGTTCTACTTCCTTTATAAATCAAGAAAAAAAAAAACAGTTTTTCAAAGAAAATGGAAAATATCTGTAATAAAGCCAATCACTTGGAAGCTTTCTGAAATATAGATAAATAATAGAATGCAAATTATGACACAGAGGAGATCAACTCCACGTGGTGAAAGGATAAGAGCTGATATAGTGATATTACAAATTTTTCCCTGATTTTAAAAATATAAATTGTTATTTTATTTTATATTTCAAGATAAAGTACAATCTAATAGAAAATCCTGCTTGACTTCTGGAAACCTTGCATCAGTTATATAGTAATCTGACAATGCTAAAAGGGGTTATCATCTTATTAAACCTCATTTGAAACAAATGGAATGCGGTTCTTCATAAAGGTCACGTGTCGCCCTGAACAAACAATTAAGGAATTTTGAAACTCCTTTCGTTACCTCTCGAATATTTGTTATTGGCCAGGGCTTTTACATAATTTTATGATATTTTTTTTAGAATGTAAGACTTTTGGATAGAAATAGAAGTAAAAATAAAAATTAAACTATATTATAAATAGATTTTAAAAGTCTATTTGATAGGATAAAAATGAGTAAATAATTGATGCATATTTTTTTTATAACTCGAGATGAAATAGTTTAAAATATTTTTTTATAATTTCATAAGAGTTAAAACTGTCCATAAATTTTATAACTTGAGGTAAAATAGTCTAAAATATTTTATTTTTATTTTTATCATCTTATTTTTTTAATTTTTTATATAACTAAAATATCCAAAATATTATAAGTAGAAATGAAAGTAAAAATACTTTCTATTATATTAAATAAAAGAAGTAAAAGATTTTATTCAACTAAATCAGAGAACTAAAATATTCTATTTACACTTTCCTTATACCAAACATGCCTTAGTGCTCCATTCTTACCTTCTACCTTTATTCTACCAGGTCTGCATAGGGATGAACAATCTTTATAAGGAAGGTTTAATCCAGTGTAATATTATCCTCAGATAAGAGATGCAAAAAGAGACCGGGATTAGTAGAGAGCCTTTGCACCCATTTCAAAGTCTGTATTTCATCCTCGTCCAAAATCTGGCAGCATAGTAAGTGGTGAGTCTTCTAATATGTATGGATGTATTTTGGGGTATTTTATTTCTTGTGCATGCATCTCTTATTCTATTATTAACTAAAACACTATACATATATTTTTCAAACTATTCCAATCAAGCTGAATATAACCCTTTCGGTTCTATCACCAAGTATTTAATGCAATGGCATTTTAGTTTTGAGAACCCAAGTTTAAGACTTCTAATTAAACGGACACAAACTCATTTTCACTTAAGAGTTTGGTAGTATACACATCTCATTTTTATAAATTAGAAAAAACATATATGGTAGAGCGTTAGCTTCTGTGTTATGTCATAAAAGAATGCATCAAATGGACTTTTTTACCACTAAATTATAAGATCATTAATTTGGTGTAGACTGAATTTGGCTCCAAGATGAACTAGATTGGGTAGAATCAGACAATTTTGTATTTTAACTCACGGAAACTTATGCCTTACTTTTCATATGCTACAATAATCAATTAAAATTGGATATACCCATTATCCATGAATTCAATTGATAAAATGGTGAGATATGCGACTATTTTAAGCGTATTTAATCCTTAAAAGTATTATTTTATTGTAATTCCAGTCGTGATGATTAATGAGACATCTTAGCTCATAGATGTCTAGATTTACGCCTGAAGATAATTGACGGCTCGCCCTGCCTAATATTGATATCATCTAAGAAAAAGGGAAATTTCGTCTCACTCTTAAATAAAATGTGAGCATAACCCCTTCTAAAAGTTTTTGTACAAAAAAAATAAAATTGGATATTTATGGCTAATAAAAGTTAATGCAATTAGTAAGAAATGGGCTCACAACTCATAAGGTTATAAGTTTAAATTATGTTATCGATGTGAGAACCTTATGAATAGATAGTCTATAAATACCTCTATAAACGCTATTTACATTTAAAATTATGCTATCTAGTTAGCTCATGAGATTTAACTTTTTTTTACCAGAAAAAAATTAGATATTTATGAATAAAATTGCGGGCAAAAATAAAACGTGAAATTTTGAAAGAAAGATTTAAATTTGAAAGTATGGAAATGATGAGAGGGAATAAACCAGCAGCAACAACAATAATAATATAAATAATAGGCGGTGGGAAGGGCACCGGGTAAGTTAACGTGAGTGATTTGGCTTTAGTTTGCGTAGAGGGATCAACGACATTGAGAGGCACTATGTCGTTTTGTGTTCTGTGTTACTGTGTTCTCACTTCTTTTGCATCCACCTCACAACTCTCTTGTCGTTTTCATGGCGACGCTGAGAAACCAAACAGGCTTCAACAAGCCCTGCTTCATTTAATAAGATTAAAAAATACGTACCATGTGAAACTTGTTCCCAGATTAAAAATAATAAAAAGAGATCCTTCCTATATTTAATATGATATATTACTCGGAAAGTACATATATGGAAATTCTTGCAGTTATGCTTGGGAGAGAGTTTGTAGCTTAGTTGCTTTTCTTTAAACACAAATATCCTTCTATAAAAAAAATGATCATGTTTGGGTTACTGCCGGATATTCTGATATGCTAAACTGACTTTTCTACCACTGTTGGAGACTAAGTTAAAGATGACCTGATATGGGTTCCTCCATGATTTGAACAATTCAGTGCTAGGATTTTTGAAAGGCTTGGGATGGTGAAGGGAAAGTTTGGTTGGTTTCTATTGGTGCAAGCTTTGAGCATTGTTTCTATATTCACCTGGATTGCTTAGACCCAGTGGACTATGCTAATTTTGGCAAAGTTGTGATGCATACCAAGAAATTAAAACTTAGTTGCAGATTGAAGTGTTTGTGCAATTCTTATAGAGAAGTGCTCGATCGGAAGATTGCTTCAGCTCCTGGCAATCCTTATTAGGGAAGTTTCTTCTGAGTTTTGCTATTGTTGTACTGGGATTGTTTTTGGTTTCATGCTTGTTCGTTTTGACTTGGTTCATGTCGCTGGTTTTGTTTTGGCTTTTATAACCTCGTTGACTCTCAAGTTTGTTTCCTCTTGATTTAGTAATGAGAATATAGTCTTCGTTTTTAGCTAAAAAAATCATTTTGGTCCAAATGTTTGATTAAAAAAATTATTTTTAACTAATTTTCTTAATCTAATATTAAATACACAAGTAAATCAATGTTCAGGCTCAAAATCGGATTTGTTCTAAAAGGTTTAAGGTGACGTACAGCACAACTTGTCATTATTATTAGAGTGTATAAAATTTTAAATATATCTTATATCGTATTTTGACTCATTGAGATACTCACATCAAATTAGAATACTTGTTGTAAGCTCGGTCACTAAAGAACTTTGGACACTATTTAGGGAGAAAGGAGCAAAGAAAAATATAATATAGAATACAGAAACACTCTAGTACTAATTATCATATGTATAGAAGATATATGGATGATTTGAATGCCAAATAACTAATTTGGCTACTTGCTCCTTCGTTCTTCTGTTGAAGGCAATGAATGATAGTGTTATCTCCATCAACCAACGTATATATTTTTTTATTATATCAGACTCCGAATCCGTGATGTAGACGAGTTGGCAAGTTTGTCCCATTTGACTCCAACGCTACAGTGATCTCTCCACTGAAGAATGATGACGAAGATGCACGCATTGGCTCATTTCCTTTATGTTTATGAGTTAAACCTAACTCATTCATGGAATCATCCAGATTCCTTGTCACTGCCATCTGCGAGGTAATGGAATGTATGCCCACCAACACCCGAAGATTTTTGCAAACTCCTCTTATTCTTTTTCCCCAATCCTACCCGTTTTGCCTTTTTGCTATGATTCTCCATTGTATTTTCTGCTCTGGTACGTATGATCGACCTGTCATCTTCTCCACTTGAGCTTTGATTCTCTCGCTCGCCTATCATTTCATTCTCAGATTCGCCTTTTTCCGCTTGATTCTGCATTATTGTGCAGAGAACCTATTGGGATTGGGAGTATTCCCTAATTCGTCCAGTTCACTTGTTTCCGAATTCACTCATATTTATTGTTGAAGATCTAGGTAGAGGCATTGACTTCGATTCCATCTTCTCTTTGAACTTGGCCTGTTTAGCATATGCTCTACAATTATTCTCCTAGAGACTAACTTTTTGTCTGTGCCTTGGTTTCAATTTGACATAAAAGGGATTCATTTCAGAGTTATTTGTGTTATATTGCGTTTTTTGAGTTCATACTCCATAGTGATTGTTAATATTCAAAGATTGGATGTTCTACTGTACATACGTTATTCTATTGATTGGCTGTGATTATTAACATTCCTTCAAAGTAGAGAAAGAAAAACATGGATGATGGAGATATTCAGCTTCCAGCTAAGCTTTCAGATAATGCTATGTTGTTGATTCCAGAATCGTCCAGTGATTTCCAGGCTTTAACTTGCACACACACTCACACCTGCAATCCTCCTGGCCCAGATTCTGTACATACACATACATGCTATCACCCTCACACACAAGTTTTTGCATCAGAAGAAGATGACAAAGGGCATACCAAATCAAAGGCAAGGCCGTCTTCAAGTAACAGAGAAGCATTTAGAAAGTACAGGGAGAAGGCGGCAGACACCGGTTATTTGGAGGAGGAAGTTAAAAGATTGCATCTGCAGCATGTTCAACTAGTCAGGAAACTGCAGAAGCAGGCGATTCTTGAAGCTGAGCTTTCGAGGTTGAGGAGCATTTTGATAGATTTTAGGAGGAAAATTGACAATGAATTAGGTGTTTTCCCTCCTTATAAGAAGCAGTGTACCTCTCATGGTCAGACCAATTTCCCTTGCTTCCATAGTCCACATGCAGGATCATCATCTCAGGTAGCTATATGTGGAACTGGTAAGTTTTCAGCTCGATGGGAAGGAAACTTTCCACCTGCCATTGTAGATTGTCAAGTAAACGTAGATAAGAAGGCAAGTAAAGAAGAAGATGAAGAAAGCATCGAAGGCGATGGATAACTTGATTTCATCAGCTTCTCAAGCTGAGTGATTAGCTGGACAGGTATGTTCTGATCTTCTTTAATGGTTACTTTGTTAGATTCTTATTCTACTTGTGGTCGTGAAGTGAGTCAGGCATATCGCTGGTTTGTAGCTAGTCATAAAGGCTTTTGAAATTACTTGGCTATGGTATAGTTTCATTTCTATGGGAAAAGTAGTTTTGAAAGTTGTATATTACAGTATAGAAATTTTCTTTTTATAAGAACTTTTGAATTTATCGATTTTTTGATGGTGAAGAAATTGATTAAATCTCATCCTTCGCTGTTTTGCCTTTAGATTATAATTCCTTTCTATTCTGGTAACCTAGAATCTGTTATTTCATTTTTCTGCTCTTGCACATCAGTGGTCTAGTTATCTGATAAGACTCAGATTATTCTCCTTAATCATTTACAACTTCTTGTGGATCTATGTAATTTGCAGTATAACTCTAGATTGTTTTCCTCACATACTCTTATTTATAAAGTAAAGTTTTAAAACCTTATTTAGTCCTAAATTAAAGGCAAATATGTTGTGGTTAAATTCAATTTTTAGTATTGCTCTTTCTTAATTGCACCCGGGTTATTAACTTCCACTTTGACTTTTGTGAAGTACCAACACACATTTTTTAGGACACTTATTAAAGGCTGGTTATAGTACCAACAAACCAATATGCTTAATTCCTGAGGACACTCTGGTCGTAATTAACTTTAGTGAGGTATAAAATGGCAAAGTCATATTCTTTTTTAGTATTTTATCGTGTCCTAAATATAATAATTTGATATTAAATTTATTTTAAATTTAAATATAAAATCTCAATAAATTTTATTTTAAAAAAATTATTCTTTCTCTTTATGATTGCACATATAAATATAATTTATATTAAGAGTGGTTCAAAAGTATATAATTAAAGGGGATATTTTAGAAAAATTAACATACAATTATTATAAATAATTAATTTAACTAATTTTTTTAATATATTTAAATTAGTTAAGTAAATTTTATATTATGAATTGGAGGTAGTAAAAATTAAGAATATATTAACTACTACCCAAAACTACAGTAGAAATGGTGTACTCTTTTGGTCCTATTTATAGGGTAGAGTATACTGAGAAATTTTTTATATAAATGTACAAATTTACCTTTCATTTATTTATGTTAGCTTTATTTTTATTAGATATAATATATATTAAATATGGATAAAGTTAAAATATTATTGAATTTTATTGTATAATTAATAATGTTTATAATTTTATTTAATATATGTAAAACATATTAAAAATGACTTATAAATAGAACAAGAAAAATATAAGATAGGGCTACAAACACATGCAGTCTTATTTGCCTCCGGAACCAAGAGATGATGGCATACCAATGGGATCTTAAAAATAATAAAATCATTTATGTTCCTAGAAAATCTAGCTAAATTAAAGAAAAGGGAATTACATTTAAGTCTAATTACAAAAAAAAGTCTCATGAATTCATTAAATAATTGTAAAGTTCTATAGAATTTAGGATTAATTTTTTGAATTCTAAAATGATAAAAATACCCCTGAGAAGAAACAACTCAAACAATAGGAATGATAAATTTATTAAAAAAAATATCAATTCAAAAAAGAAAAAAAAATAACAACTCGAGTAATATGAATTATAATTATTAAAGGAAGAAATAACAACTTGGGATCAAAAAAATATCATAAATTCTATGAGATTTCACAATCATTTTATAATTTCTCAATATTTTTCTATAATTAGATTTTTTACATTGACCTAAATATAATTTTCCCATTAAAGAAAGCTTATCTAAGACCTCTTTTAGATATTTTCGGTCTTATTTGTGTCTTATTTGCGGAATTTGTTGTATTCAGAGATAGTTTGAGATTTAATGCCCACCTAGACTAGTTTCTTTTTTTTGGGCTGCTTTGTATCAAAAAACAAATTATTATTCTAATCTTTAATATAAGATCTACTTAATTAATTTAAATAGATTAAAAAATCAATTATATATAATAATTATATTAATTTTTTTAATTATGTATATTTGAACTCTCTTAATATATGTAATTATATAAGAATATTTTGTACAAAAAAATTATAATTTTTTGAAAAAAAAATATTAGTGTGTTATATTTAAAACTAAATAGAGTAGATTATTCATTTATCTCTTATTCTTAATAGTGGAGGCAGTATCACTTTTTAAGAAAGCCAAGATATCTAATTTTGCCCTAGAATTAGAACAGTAAGAAATACAAAAGTAGTTCAAATTTTTAAAAGGAAATTACAAGGACTCATAGTTATGAAATTACATAGACATCCTTCTTATTTATTTTATTTTTTAAAAAAAGATCAACTTTAACTTCCTTTAATTTGTCAAAGCTATTAAAGATTCACTTCTGTTATTCGATATTTACATAAATATCTCTTCAAATAAAGAGTAAACTATACAGCCTGTGCCTTTTGTTTTATTGAAATTACACTATTCTCTTTTCTATTTTAAATTATACAAATTCACACCATAAAAATAAAAAGAGTTTCTAAATAACTTCAACCAAAAATTAAGGACATTTTGGGTAATTTATTTTTTTATATTCCAAGGATATATTTTTTTCGCTGTGAAAAAATTATGTGTAGTTTCAAGTTTTAAATCACTAGGCTAAAAAATTGAGTATTTTTCTTTATGGGAGAAAGTTATGGGATTCATTTTTTATTTTAAAAAGACATTATTTGCATCAAGTTCTCGATATCCCTATGTCAACTTCTCGAGTTACACTTTGCCATGTGTACTACTTTTAATGTAAGCTAAAGTTAAATAAAAAAATTAAATATATAATAAAGTAAGTTTAGAAAATTTGACATAATAAATACAAAAATATTTGATGTAAGTTTTATCTTAAAAAAAGCAGCATTGGTAGTTAAAAGTGAAGTTTTTGAAGTTGGACACACACAAAAATTAAGTGGGTGGCTTGCATGAGAGATTAGACCAATCCCTGAGGGTATCATTGTCAGCTAAATGCTAATAACTATCATTATTCTTTTAATTTAATTAAAAAAGGGTAAAGATATTAGCAACATATTAATATATCTTGCTATTAATGCTAAGTCATTTGGGAGCTCTAAGAGAAATTTATACTTTTTCTCCAATTAGGCGAGGCGTCAATATCCTAATGATAAACAAACAATCATTCAAATACAGGTTGTATAGAAGACCTAGTTTCTATTTGGAAAGTTCATAAATCTTAATTTTAAAAGAAATTTTGGTCTAAATTGTAGTTTATTTTTTTAAAAAAAATAAATCGTTATATTTGTCTAAAAATACTTTTAGAGTATGGTCTAAAATTATAGTTTTGGATAAGCTACTGAGATTAGCTTTTGGAACTGAATTACTATTTTATCCTTACTTTTTTATTATACCATCTTTCCTTTCTACCATTTCTCATCTCTTCTCTCTCTTCTCTACCCTCTCTCCTCCCTCTTATTTTTAATAAAATCATAATCTTCTGATAATTTTTCAATTACAAAAGTTATTCTAGTATTAACTATCTAAATATTCATTTATTTAGAATTATTTTTTTTCATAAGCTCTTCTTCAAAAATACTTTACTAAAAGCTATACAAAAATCCTTTTTTCATAATTTTTTTTTAAATTCTTATCCAAATAGACCCGCAGATTAAACAAGACAATCCCACAATTATAAAATCATTAAAGAAAGAAACCAAACGCATTCCGATCCATAGGTAGATTAAACTAAACCTAGAAATTAGAAAAAAGAGAAAGATAGCCACACAAGAGGCTAACAAAAACACTAGAAGAAAATATTCAATACAATAATACACAATTTTTGGTACCTAGAAATACAATAAAACACTAGAAATACACAATAATAGGTTTGTTTAAAAAAAAAATTGGTACAAATTTTTTTAAAAAGGGATTGGATTCACCTATAATCTAAAGGCAGGATAAAGTCTCTCCTCTTCTTAGATGATACCAATATTAGGTAAGGTAAACTGTCTATTACCCTTAGATATATAGCTAAACATCCAGGAGTTAGAATATTTCCTCAAATACCACAATTAGAACCACAATAAAATAATACTCCCTAAAGATTGAATATATTTCAAATAATTATATGTCTCATATTTTTTTTAGTTGAACATACGGAGGTAGGTTTCCTTAAAATTGAAGTCAAAGGTTGTTCCAGTGAGGCCGACAAGAAGCAAATTGCATATAGGCTCATGAGCCCAATTTTGATGATGACTACTAGAATTTTTTTTTGTTTTTGAAAACAAAATTCAAAACATGAAAGTTGCACCTCTCCATTCTAGTGTCCCAATGCACATTGTTGAAACCCTCCAATTGAACCTGACACAGGAGGCCTGTTGTATTCCATAAACTGATGGGGGTTATCATTCAGCAAGCTGTACGCTCCATGTTTTCTTGTGTCCATATGCCTCCCTTTCATTTCATGGCGATCCTGTGAATGTAATGAAACTCACATAACTGTACAAGTCTGCCTAAAATTTCAAATCTAATAGTTTCTCAGTAATTATATAGGTCTTTGGCCATTCAGCACAATCCGAGTGAAGAATTTTAAGAAAAATGGATGGTATCATGCAGATTAAAAAGATAGATCTGAACTTTGAAAATGTTTAGCTTACACATATGGAACAATTATTACCTTGTCATAATGTGCTGCGCGCTCAGACAATTCATCGTCGTTCATTTCTGAGTCATCCCTTGTTTTGTCAATATTCCTCTTTTCCAAGCAAACTTCTTGTTCATAACGGTACCTCAGGAGTTTGTTATCCAACTCCACCATCTTCTTCTGGTATATCCAATTCATAAGAAAGTTCCATCGTCCTATATTAGAGCTCTTCAAAACCAGCTTCTTTCCCTCTTCCAACAATCTTCTTAAACTTTCTGCAACTTCACTTTGATCTGTTTCATTATTCATCTTCATCCGCACTTGTAGATCTCGATTCGATCCTATCTCCTCGGGCACATGAACCAGTGATGTCATGGTACCATCTAGTTGTTCGACTATCTTTTGAAGCTTATCAACATCTTTTATCATCATCCATATCTCATTCTCAGATTTTTCAAGCATTGACATGATTTTTTGCATAGCTTTGTAAATGAAAATTAATATAAAAGTGATTCTCAGTGTAATACTTATGCCAGGGAGAAGAATACCTAAAGCGAGTCCAATAGTGTCAATCCTTGGAGCTCTGTTGGGACCTGGGAGAGGTACTAGAGGACTGGGATCGTTGAGATCTAAGTCGCCTCCATCTAAGGGATAGATTTGTTCACTGTGACCGGTCGTATCATCTTCGACAGCTGAACTGGTAATAGATGTGTGAGAACTTGTAGTAGCTATTGCTGTTGAACGAGTAGAAGACCTTAGGCTTTCAATCTGATCGGAGATGCGATTGAAAGCCAAACTTTGTTCCAAACGTGCCCTCCTGACCTCCAGAAATGTGCTGGGTTGCATATATTTAATAATGAACCTTATGAGTTCGTTGTCCAGCTCCACCAACTTCTTCTGGTAATATGACTTCTTGACAAAGTTCCATGGCCGTCGCCGCCCTGATACGATATGACACTTGGAAACTAGCTCCTGCCCATCTTTCATAATTGATGTTAAGTGTTCTACTTCACTTTGTTCCGATTCATTATTCAGCTCTGTGTTCATTCTTTGTATATCTTGTATCTTCGGATTTAGCATTTGCAGTGTCCCTTCCAGCATCGTCAATTGGGATTTGAAATCTTTGAAACGATCCTTCGTTTCCTTAACTGCTTCCCACAATTCTGTAAACGTAAGCCCTAAAAGAGCACCACCCACCAGCTCTGCCATTATGGCTTCACACAATAACTGAAGAACACAGCTGGATAATCAACAAGAACCACACTCGAACTCTGCCGGGAGTGTTGAGGCATCTTGGAGCGAGGGAGCAATCTAAGGTGCGGGTCACAAAAGATTTTTCAATAGAATTATTATTTAATACTTCTTAAATCATAAATATAGTAGTGAAGAGTTAATCTTAATCTTAAATATAAGATATATTTTTTATATTTATCAACTTTTTTTCTCAAATTATCTATATTGGTACTTCATCAATAATAATAAAATAAAAAAATGATAGAGTTAAAGAAAATTATTAGGGTATTGTAAAAAGAAAATATCATATTAAATAACTTAAATAATTTTTTTAATATATTCAAATTAATTAAATAAATTATATATTAAAAAATAAAAAAGTAATTACTAATTAATTAGTTTGAATTCGTCAAAGCGTGTTTCATCCTCTTTTTCACTAAACCATTATGAAGTGTGAACTGAGACTTCTTGTCAACTTCAATAATATTACTCTCTCTAGTCATATATATAAGATCTAGATAATATATTTATTTTAGTTTTAAATATAAAATTATAATCAATTTTGTATACTTTTTTTGTGTGTAAAGTATCATATTGATTCCACATATTAAAGTGACTTCCAATCAAAAAATAATTCCAATACACATGATTAAATATGGTTGTTTATAAAATTAAAATAAATTTATTACAAATAACTAACTTAATTAATTTATTTAATACTCATAAATTAGCTAATGCACATGATTAAATAGAGTAGTTTAGGGAAATTAAGACAAATTTATTACAAATAATTAATTTAATTTATTTATTTAATATCTATAAATTAGCTAATACACATGATTAAAGAGAATAGTTTAGGGAAACCAAGATAAATTTATTATAAATAATTAATTTAATTAATTTTTTTAATATTTATAAATTAATTATTTAATTTTTATATTAAGAATATTTTTTCTTTTCATATACCATTTTCCGTAGAAGCATGGCATGACGTTGACAAAGTTGCTTGAAGTTTCGCTGGAAATTAACGAGATTGGAGTGTATTCAGTACTTACTCTCTGTGTTTCGCATGCCATAAACTATTCTAATAGATAAAGAAAAATAAACATATCTCAAACTATATTCTTTTTTTTTTAATAAAGTCAATGTAATATGTTTTAGATAGAGATTAATTCTCTCAGAATATAGAGATAACTAAAATATATTTTATGAATCCTCTTTCAAAAATGTATTTTCTATACAAATATTTTAATTTAAACTTAAAATATAATGTTTAAGAGAATAAACTATTTCTTAATTGTACCCTAAATTATATTGTAATATTGTCTTAACTTTTTTGTTTGGACGTCTGGAAGGTCCGGGATTCCCGGCTGTTACATAATACGAGCATGGTATTTTTTAATTCTTTGAATGGGGCATTTGCATACTTTTGCCAAACACGCGCATGTCAATATTTTAATTCTTTCAATGGGGCATATGCATGCTTTTGCCTAATACGCGCATGCCAATATTTTAATTCTTTCTTTATTATTTCCACATCCACAGGATATATATTTCCGCTGATAAAACATTTCTTAAAGAATTATTTAATAATTACTAACTACTTTTTTAGTCTTTAATACAAAATTTAATTTATAATAAATTTTATATTATAAATTATATCTTATATTAAAAATATAAAAAATATTTATTTTGGGGGTGATAGTGAAAAAGTTTACATACGAAAGTTTTCATGAAAACGGTCTGGTAGCACTAGTCTTGATTAAAGGAAAAACTCATAACCGGAAATCTGAACATGAATTCGTATGAGTTGGAATTTGGATTTTTGTGCAGGCTGGGATCGCTGCAACTGTGTCCTTCCACTACACAGAAAAAAAACAATTTGGCAGCAGTTGGTTTTTAGGGATTGTCAGGACCGCCAAATAGAGCTGGGAAAATGGACGGATCCAGCCTGTGAGTTAGACCCATTTTCTATTAAAATAGGACAGATTCAGGTTGATAAAATATTAGCCTATTTTGGGGCAGGCTGCATAGCCCACCAACCCACTTTGTTTTTTTAATATTATTATTTATTTTACCCAAATATTACTTTAAATACTTTTAATATTGAATACTAGTAAAAATAATTACCTATTTGTTAATATGTGTTAACATATTATAATTAATTAATATTATGTTAATATTTATTTAGATTTATAGTTATAAAATTTGATATTTTTTATAAAAAGTAAAAATTTTTAAGAGTATAATATTAACTATATTTTAATTATACTAATATAATATTAGAAATTTTGTATTAGTATTCTAAAAGTTTAAAAATAATTTTTTAAAAATATTAAAAATTAAAAGAAAAAAAAGAGGGGCAGGCTACGGGCTAGCCCGCCCCATTTAGCTGGCATTTTGCCAGCCCGTTTTGTGCAGCCCGCCCCTAAAGTGGGTTGGCCCGTTTTTTGCGGGTCAGCCCGCTTTCCCACCTCTACCGCCAAAAACTAATAGAATTTTTAGCATTTAGACAATTAATTATTAGAAATTTCAACCGTTTTTGACTAGAATAAATAAAAGTTTCAAAAAAAATTCCTGTTCAGCTCCAACTATTAGTGAATACAGTTAATAATTTGGATTAAGCCCGTTAACCTATTAAAAATTGATAGATTTAGTTATTAAATTTATAGTTTATTTTAGTGCGAGTTTTTTTATCCACACCCACAACTAGTATATTAGTCTATTTTTTTATTATTTATATTATATTTTATTAATTTTAGAATCTCTAAGTTAAATTAAAGTTTATATTACACTTTATTTATACTAACTTTATCTCATTGAATTATTTTTTTATATATTTTATTTTTTTATTATTTTACTTATGACAGATTTATCTACAGATAGTATTAAAACTGAAGAAATAAATATTTGACAACTTCATATTATGCTTTAAATCTAATTAATATTGATACATATAAAATTATAAATATTTTTTTAAAAAAAAGATGTAAATAATTTTTTAGAAAATATATATAAATATTTTTTAAACAAATAAAATAAAAAATGGCGGGTTTGTGGGCATAGCAAGCTCAGGTCAGTATTATCAATCTGACTATAAATAGGCCTCTTAAAATTAGCCTGCTTTCAATCCAGCTAACAGTAGATCAACTAGTATTTGGCATGTTGACCCACATTACCACCTCTACTAAAAAATATAAAAAGTTATCATATTTTTTATTGGTTTAAAAACCGTTAAAAAAGTTGAAGGAAGTTTTTAAAAAAAAATTCTAAAATTGTGAGAAATGTATTAATTTTTTTATCAGTTCTTACAACTGGTAGAAACTAGTGGATAGTTATCAATATTTTTAATAGTTATGAGACAATTATTAAAATTGTCAAAAGAAATTTGGAATAGTTATATCTAGAACCCCTAGAAATGTTTTGGGAATCAATGCATGAATTCAGCGCTTCTAATAAATATCGAGGTTAGTAAGTTAGAGTGTTACAAATCACTCCCTCTTCTTCAATGTTCCATATCATTCATAAAAGGTTCATTTAGCTTCATTTAAAATTCTTTGAAAGCTTCGTCCTTGACATGTTTGCTTCAGACACCGCCTTTAGAGTTTATAATGATCTGCTCATACTTAATCTAATCATGATTTTATTAATGTTCCCAATACTACAAATTTTTTGTTTATATTATTATACTTGGGATTTTATTAATGTTCGTACGTCTACTTAATTTAAAATTTAGGGCGTTTTCGTTCTCTTCTCAATAATAATAATAATAATAATAATAATAATAATAATAATAATATAGTGTGAAGTCTCGTGGGAGTCTTGGTTTTCACACACACATATATATTTATAATATTTTATTATCAGAATATTCGGAGACCATTTTCTGGAGATGCGTGACATGATGTTGTCGAATTTCCATGATGGTTCAAGGGGACAAGACTTGAACGTATTTAATTTAATGCTAAAATATAAATAAAAATCCTAAACTTTATGTTAATTGCGCATCTTATCCTTAATTTATAAAATTTTAAATTAGTAACTTTAATATTTTATATTTTAATTATTAAATCTGTATTGTTAAAATTGCCGGTAATTTTATACCTGACATATAATTTTAAATTTCTTCTAAATATTTAAAATCAACTACTTATAAAATATAAAATATTTAAATCACATTTGACATTTAGTAATTTAAAATATTTTTAAATATTTAAAATAAATACTTAAAAATATAAAATACTTAAAAAAATATGTAAAATATGTATTTGATCATGTATTATTTATAATATGAAAAAAAAATTATTAACTTTAACAGTAGTTTTAATGGCAATAATTTAGTAATTAAAATATAAAATATTATAATAATTAATTAAAAATTTTAAAAATTAAAAAAATATATATACAACTAATTTAAAATTTAAAAAAGTTTATGTATTTAAACTTTAATTTAATACTCCCTCTATTTCATATTCCTAAACTATTATAATAATTGTCTTAATTTTTTTATTTGTATTTCCACCTAGTTGGACTAAAATTAGGTATCATGTTAAAGTATAGCTATTATATATGTGTGTGTAGCTGTAGTTATTATTACACTTTGTGACTTTCATCATTATCTATATTAAAATTATAATTTTAACGTATAAAATTGATTTAATTATTAAAATAGAGTGTTGGGATGATTTTTTTTAAAAAAATATTTATATAATTGAAAATAAGGTAAAAATAATTTATGAGATAACCATAATTTTTTGTTAGATCATACTTACACCATATTCGTTACATTCATTTTGTCAAATTCTCTAACCATACTTAGTTAAACGTGCAATTTTTCCATGTGAGTTTAAATTAGATGCATATAGTAGAAAATAGGAAATATGACAAAGTGAAATTAGAAAACTTGATGAAATAGATATAAAGAATTTAATATAAATTTTCTCTTTTTTTAATAATTGGTTTTGACATTTACAGAAGGATTTTATAGTTTATAAAATAATCATGATTTTGAATTCATAATTAATTTTAGCATGTATATGGGTGTTTGATAATTTATGAGACAGTGATGATTTTGTGTTTAGAATTGATTTTAGAAGTGGGGTGGTTCTCTCGTTTGATAAGATAGAAGTTACTTCTATTTCAATTTCTAATATTTTGAGTCATTTCAGTTTCATTAGAAAAATTAAGAATTGAGATGATGGGAGTGGACGTGTAATTTATTGGATTATTTTATCCAAATTATAAAATTTCTAAACAATTTTAACCCTTTTCAAGTTATAAAAAAAAATTAGATCATTTTATCCCAAGTTATAAAAATATACATCAATTTTATACTCATTTTTATCCTACCAAACAAACTTTTAAAACACATTTATAACATAATTTTACTTTTACTTTCACTCCCACTTTTATCAAAAACTATTTCATACTACTAAACATACCAATAAGGAATGTATACTTTTTTTTTAGTTAAAAGTATCCCTACTATTTTAGAGTCTAAAAGTTTTATCTCTCTTAATAAATATATTTTTTAAAATTTAAATTTAAATTTTTCTCTTCTGTTTAGCCTCTTGCTCCTTTCATTTTCATTTGTTTTTATTTAATATATGATGTCTTTTATTTAGGATTTGTCCTCCATATACATTTTTCACTTAGTTTTAATGATAATTATTAATAAATGAAAATTATATTTAAATATTCATATCTTTTATTAAATTTTCATTTAATAATTTTGAATAATTTATATTAAGTTAGATAATTAAATATAATTATCAAAATGTAAATAGCTTTATAAAATAGAAAGAATCTAGATTTTTCCAACTAAAATACCAATATTCAAATCAAGGCTTACATTTTGAACAAACTTTTAATCAGGTCAAGAAGCCTTATAAATTAGATATTCAGTGTTTTCTATTTTCTCCCCAAAAGGCTCAAACT
Organism: Leucaena leucocephala; assembly: GCA_037074615.1. NCBI lineage: Eukaryota > Viridiplantae > Streptophyta > Magnoliopsida > Fabales > Fabaceae > Leucaena > Leucaena leucocephala. Next base: position 20,153,407 of record CM073543.1, on the reverse strand, counting down.
CAACCTAGTATATTATTTTCACTCGGCTTAACTGCTGTTACACAAGGGATAGGGATATGAATCTACTTTTATATTCTTTCTAGAAAAATGATAAGATATTTTGAATCAAATTATTTACAATCAAATAAATAAAAAGAAGAAGAAAATTCTCAATGAAATCCATTCTTTTTCTTATTTTTTACCTTTAAATATATTTGTTACTATATATTCTGATTAATATATATTATCAATTGTAAAAAGGTTAAACTCCCTGGGATAAAAAAAAATAATTATAAAAGATATAACATGAAAAAAATTGGCAAAGTCCTCAAAAAGGTAATATTACCGATTTTTAAAATCTCAAATCTATACTCATAATTAAATAGTAATTTCAAATTGTTAGTTCTTTCACAACTTTATCTCTTAATTTAAAAAATATAAAATATCCCAAAAAATTTGATAACCACTGAGCCACTAAAATGTCAGAGCTATGCTGGCCACCACTCCAGCAATGAGGGTGGCTGCCCACTCCGCAACCCACCGATGCCATAGTTTAGTTCTGACCGTAGACTTGAGATTTTGGAAATTAATGTTACTTTTTTAGAATATGGTTTGAAAATTCATGACAAAACTTTAATTTTAATTTAAATTTTTTTTAAATAAATAATTATATTTATTTAAAAATAATTTTAATTAAAATTATAGTTTAAAATTATAATTGTGAATAAGCTACTGAAAATAACTTTAGGAACAGTGAAATAGTTTATAGACTATCTTACTCCTATTTTTTTTACACACTCTCTCCTCTTTTATCTCTCTTCTCTACCATCTCTCTTATCTTATCTCTCTTCTCCACTCTATCTCATCACTCCTCTCTCTTTTCTACACTCTCTCATCTCTCATCTCTCATCCTTTTTTTTACCCTCTCTCTTATTTTCTACTTTTAATTCAATTATACCCTTTTTAGTAATTTAGTAATATGAAAAGTGATTCTATTACTAATCACTAAATATCTCTATTTTTAAAATTTATTCTTTCCAAAATCTATTATTAAAATTTATTATTCACATAATTTATTCTCTAAAAATCAATCTAAACAAACTTATGGTATTTTTTTAGGGATTTATGTGGATGTGTTTGGATTTTCCTTTATAAAATTCGTATTTTTTTATAATTAATTCATCAATAATAACTTAGTTTAATAAATGAAATCTAAACATAAACAATTTTTTTTAAGTGACTTGAATAAAAAAATATATCCGAACAAAAACGCAATTTAGGCAACATCACCACTAATCAATTAAAATTGACTATCATTCAAATTACATTTGTTGACCTGAGCAAACGCGCGCTATGTCTCCATCAATTGGCACAACAAAGCTTCGGTTCCCGGCAGTCTACTCGTTTCCTGCGATCTGAGCTCTGAGACGAGTGAGGTAATGGCTTCTTTTTTCTCAGATTTCTCTCTATTTTCTGAATTGCGTGAAACCTGCTCCATCGAACTTTACTGTTGATTCATAAGCGTTCTATTAATTAGCTTTAGCTTTAGCTATAGGCTGATGATATTTCCTGACACGGAAACCGAATTCTTAGCACGAATCTACTTCTTTTCTCTGTACCGGTTTGTTCTCCATTTTTATCTTCACTGCTTTGTTTTGAGGGTTTTGAATTTGCCACCATGTACAGGCTCATGATGATTCTAAGCCTCATTCTTTATGTTAGTATCCTACTTGAAATAATGTCAAAGCTTTTGATGATAAAAATCAAATTTAAAACACAACCTTCTTCTAACAAGAGTATTCTTGCAGTCCTAGTAACTGTACACGAGTTGTTGAACTCAGAAGGTTGAAATGGAGGCATTTGAGGAGAATAGCGAATTGTTCCCAATATTCATATTGGCAATAGTGGCCCTTTCCATTGTGCCATATACAGTTACAAAGTTATGTCGTGCTGCTACTAAGAAATCAAAAAGTATCCACCGTCACTGTTCTAAGTGCTCACAGTCAGGAAAATTCTCAGTATTTAAGAGGGTGGGTTTATGCTTTATGTTACATAGTTTTCTGTGGTTTCAACAGTTATCTTGACGTTTTGATTTTCCAGGTTTCAAATGTCTTAACATTTAGTAATCTGACATTACTACTGCTCTGGGGGTCCATGATTGTTCTGGTTTATTACATAAAAGATATAAGTCCAGCAGAGGTAAACAATTAAGATTTGAGATGAATTAGGCCACAGTCTGGTCTTTGCTGCATGATATAATATTAAGGGTTATTATTTTTGGATTATAACATTTTGGCTATTGATCGAGTCTTTCAAACGTTGCCCACCCTGAGATTTCTGCAGATTCAAGTTTTCGATCCATTTATTATTCTTGGATTAGAGCCTGGAGCCCCTGAGTCCAAAATAAAGAAAAATTATAGGAAGCTTTCTCTTCAGTATCACCCTGATAAAAATCCAGATCCAGGTTGACGGTGTTTCACACTTTAAATGTTTGCGATTTTGTAATTATTGCAGCTGAGATTTATATTGTACTCCTTTTGTTTCAGAGGCCTGCAAGTACTTTGTAGAGTCCATTACCAAGGCTTATCAAGCTTTGATGGATCCCATAGCGCGTGAAAATTATGAAAATTATGGCCATCCTGATGGCAAGCAGGTAGCATTTGGCGGTTTTTTTTACTGTTTATACTCATCTATCCTTAATATAGGATCTATTTAACTAATTTAATTAGATTAAAGAAGTTAGTTAAATTATTTAATATATCATATTTTTTTAAAACACCTTAATCATCTTCTTTAACTCTCATCTTCCTTCTCTTACTTGATTATTGTTCAGGGAGTGGGATAATTTATAAAAAAATTGATAAATATAGGAAATAAGTATTATATTAAGTACTAAAATTAATTCCCTAATTAGGTCCTACATTATGGACCAAAGTAGTAGTATTTTAATAAAGATGTCCTTAGTGGTTTGTGGTTTGCCTTGTTTGTTTCCTTGGTGGAATAGAATTATCTTGTAACCATGTACTGGAAATTTGGATGATAATTTTGTTGCAGGAATTTCAAGTGAGTGCAGCTCTCCCTCAGTTCCTGCTAAATACTGATGGGGCATCTGGTGGAATACTTGTACTTTGGATTGTTGGTGTTTGCATTCTCTTGCCTGTAGTTATTGCTGTTATATACCTCTCTAGATCATCAAAATACCATGTAATGCCTCAGACACTGTCCACTTACTATCGTCTTATGAAGCCTTATTTGGCTCCAAGGTACATTGCTGGTTTATCTTTGTTCTGTCTGAGTTTTTTGTTTTTTTGTTAAAAAAAATCTTTCCGTTCTTCCCATGGTAATTCAATGAGGATATGTCAAGAACCTAAACACTTTCAATCATTCTAAGAATATCATGATTTAAAAGCATAGAATTTTGGCATATGTTTAACGTTTTTGTTTACCAATATAATAGTATTAGTCTAATAGTGTAAAGGCCTGTTAAAACTCTCTACATCTACCTATACTATGCTGGGAGGGAAAACCACCTACCTTTAAACTGATAGTTGTTGGGATATTTGAAATAGGATTAAGAAAAAACAACAGATACTGATTGATATTATATAAAAAAACAAAACAAACATGATTGTGTTTGAATTTGATGTTCAATGAGAAAATTTATAATCGTTTAATATCAACATTGATCTAATATCCTAACAGTAAATTTAAAATTCTTGTGCCTTCTATATCATATACAGCGAAGTCAGGGATGTCTTCATACAGGCTGCTGAATATATGGAAATTCCAGCTCGTAGGACTGATCATGAACAACTTCAGAAGCTTTTTATGGTGGAAAAGACGTCTAACTTTTGGAAGCGACATCCTGCACTGGTTAAGGTATTACTTCTCTAGATTTAACTGAAGAGTTGGTCTTAATTCTAAATATAAGATTTTTTTCTTAACTTTATCAATCTTTTTTTTAAAATTATCTCTATTTATATTCTCTCAATAATAATCAAATAAGATGGGGAAATAAAGAGTTAAGAAAAATTATTAGGATATTTTAAAAAATATATTTTATATTAACTAATTTTATTAATCTCATCAAATTAATTAAATAGATCTTATATTAATAACCGGAAAAATACTTTATATGGAAGTCAACCAGTAAAAGTATCCTACTCTAATTCCTAATGTGCTCACATCACAACCATGCAATTTGTTCTGTTTTTGCAGACACAGCTGTTGATTCAATGTCAGTTGACTCGTGAATTTGCAGCATTGTCTCCGTCTTTGCAAGGTGATTCCAGGACAATTTTAGAAATGGCACCTCGACTTCTTGAAGAGTTAATGAAGGTGACTTTTCTAACTAATTTAGGGCTCCATGAAAAACCATACAACTTAGTCTAGAAAAAACAAGGCCGAAGCAATACTAGACTAGACCGGGTCCAACCCGGTAATAAGGTTGGACTGGACATTGGGTTAGGTGGTAAGATTAAATGGTTTAGCTCGACCCGGTATTTATATATTTTATTTTTATCAATTAATAATTTAATATATTTATGCTAATATTATATTATGATACTAACCAAACCACCCTTAAAACTACCAATTGTAAAAAAAAACACTAATAAAACCTCCTGGGTTGGTCTAGTAAACCGATAGACTAAATCCAACCCGTCTTAGTCCTGAGTTGATCCTCGAGTCCAAAATTTTAACCCAATATTTTTTTAGATTAGACTATGGGTTGATACTTAACTCGATCCTTCTCAGTTTTGATGTAATTCTAATCATATTATAATATTTGACTTCTACTATAATTTGAGTTTTGTAAAAGTCAAATTGAAAGAAAGTAAGTTATATCAACGCTAATCCAAACACATCCTAATATTTATAATCAAAATAAATTATTTTTTTAACTTTTATATTTAAAATCAATAATAATGTTATGTTTTCAATTATGTATATCTTTATACATAATTGAAAACAATTAGATATCAAAACATACCCTTATTTAAACGATTAAAATACCCTTATTTCTATATCAAAACACAAAACATATCTTTACCAAATACTTTAATCTTAAGTTATTTTATTATCTTCACATTAATATAATTTTTATTTTAATATTTAATTTTAAACATGATATATTTTAATATAGAGATATTGGTATTTTAGTCACCAAATATTTGTTTTTTTTTTCCTCTTTATTTTCTCCCATTCATCCAAGGTGATAATATTTTCTCTCTAGTTTTCTCTTCTTCTTTTTGTTTTTTTCAACTTTTCTTCTCACCTAAATCGAGCACCTCACAAAAATATGACTTGAAATTTTACAATTATAAATCAATTTTGTTTCCTAGTTATTTTACCCTAATAAGCAAATAACAGTTAAATAGGAGGTACTTGTTCCCTACGTGGCATTAGGAGCCTGAAGTAATCCTGCACTGCTATCTGGTTCAATTTGCTCACTCATTTGTTTTTTTTTTTCATCCGTTTCACCAGAGTTTTGGTCCTTTGTGCTCGTGCGTCGCTTCCTCTCTCTGCTATTGGGTCATTCGCACACAGCCCTCTCTCTCCAGTCCGAGACTCTACTTTGTTCAACGTCCAGTGATATTATGCATCGTTCATCGTCCCTCCTCTGTTATCTTTACGTCTCAATACAGAGTCCACTTCCGCAAGCGTTCATCCTTTGTCCAAGTGTGCTCTTCCTTTTCGGTCTCTGTCACTGTGCTAAACTCGTGCTGCACGCCACAAAAATAAATATTACTGTATAAATTAAAAAATATAAATAAATTAATTATAATTAATATAAGAGTTTATTGATTAATTTAAATAGATTAAAAAATATATAATATTAATTTGTCTTGATAAATTTAATTTAGTCATAATTAATTAATTTATTTAGTTTTCTTAATTTATCTAAAAAATTAATTAAATCTTATATTAAAAAATAGAAAGAAATAAAATAAAATCGGATTAATTTAATTCTACCTATTCAGTGAACGTGACTTCATACTTGGTACTCTATTCATCGGGTGATAACTAATTTATTGAGGTGAATGTTTTCAGATGCTAATTGTGATGGAAAAATACAAAGATTTTAGGGAGCTAAGACAAGAGGTGTAAGCCAACTAGATCCCTCCAAGTCTCAAATTCAATTGTGAGGAAGCACGACCACAAATTATAAAACTAAATAGTTGTTAATATGATCTATAAATAGTATCACAAAAAAAAAGAAGAGAATCTTAGATATTTGCAATATAAGATCGTTCCTCTAATAATTCAGGGTAAAGTTGTGTAACTTATGTTAGACATCATGGTACAGTTTTGATTGCCTGCCGCCATTGTCATATGAAGGATGTGATAATGACATGTTGCTGTTATTACTTATTTTATTCATAGTTGTGACCTTTGATCTTTCCATTTAACACTACATTCATCAATATTCTACTTACTGTAAAAGATGGCAGTTATACAACGCAATGGTCAGAGGGATGGATGGCTGAGGACTGCATTTGGTGTTATTAAGCTTTCTCAAAGTATTATTCAGGTGATAAAATCTGTGATCAAGCTAAGGATGATTACTATAATGCCAGCATTTTTTTCCTGCTAGCCTGATGCCTATTGGTGTAATGGCTTCTCATTTCAACACATTTAAAAAAAGTTATTTATCATAGTAGAAAAAAATTGAACCAATCACGAAAGATAACCATTATAGAAAAAGAGGTTAGTTGAACATAATGTTACTTAAATCTTAAAAATAAAAATATGGGAAATTACAAAGGTAATGAAAAGCTTTTTAGTTTTTCTTGATAAAAGGTTTTACGTATTGATATGTTCTTAGTTCTAGACGTCTTAGTGGTTTAAACTTTGGAAATATAGAATAAAATTGTGCTCATTCTTGTTCTTGTATAAGCTTTTATTTGTTTTCCTTATTTGATGCATAATTTCAATGTAGATATCCCTAACTATTATTTTTATTCTCCTTTGGATATTTTAAAGCCAGTGAAATAGGTTGGCAGAAAAAGCCGTTGAAATAAATAGTTCTTCTTGTCTTATGTTCTCTTATGCAGGCTGTTCCCCTCAGCGTGAAAAAGGCTACTGGTGGAATCCCTGAAGGCTTGACACCATTTCTGCAGCTGCCACATATAAGTGAGGCTATTATCAAGAAGGTAACCGACGAGGTAAGCCAACATAATTTGCATGCCTTTTCAACCAAATGCAATTGCCGACCATCATTACTTGTACTCAAAGTCAACGACAATCAAATTCTGCCAATTTTCCATAGTGGAAATTGGAAATTGGAAATTATTTACATGGGTTTGGTTAGCTCTTATCAATTTTGGATAGGGTTATCGTTGTTCAGCAGAGTTATCAATCTCATGAAATTACAGGAAAATGTCCCACCCCCCCCCAAAAAAAAACACAAAAAAAAGTAAAAGAAAGACGGACCAACAGAATTGTATTACTAGAAAGTTATTAATTGTAGCAAACGATTTCACTTCTATAAGGAGTAGAATATAAATTTAAACCCTGGGAAGTACACTTGTCAGGAGAAATAAAAATCTTTTGCATTCTAAACCAAGAAAAAGATTATACACTTGACTAAATCAAAATCAGAATTGTCTTTTGTTCTGGTGGCAGAATTGCGTGCAACTTCTTTAAATTTTCAATTCTACTAGATGAATTGAGTAGAATTATTGCTGAAGAGCAACCTTTGAAAATTTTGAATTTCCCATTTGTTCCAATAATCTTGTCCTAAACATTTTCCTTTCTGACCTGCAGAAGAAGGTGACAACATTTCAGGAACTTCGAGACATGAACTCACAGGAGCGAGCTGACCTGCTTATTCAATCAGCTGGGTTATCTTCTGCTGAATTACAAGACATTGAAGTGGTGCTGCACATGATGCCATACTTAACTATTGAGGTAACTTGTGAGACTGAAGGCGAAGAGGATATTCAAGAGGGTGACTTTGTTACAATACAAGCGTGGGTAAATATTAAACGGGGTAATAGCCTGATTGGTGCTCTCCCGCGGTGTGCCCCTTACTACCCATTCCACAAAGAGGAAAACTTTTGGTTTTTGCTAGCAGATTCTGTTTCAAATAAAGTGTGGCTTTGGCGAAGAGTCAGTTTTATGGATGAAGCTGCAGCCATTACTTTTACATCCAGGGCGATTAAGAAATCAATGGAGGGTTCCGGAGCAAATGTGAATGACACTAGTAGGGCGGTTTCAGCAGCTATTGAGAAGATAAAGAGAGGGTCTAGATTGGTAATGGGGAAGTTCCGGGCCCCATCAAAGGGTAACTATGATTTAACTTGTTATTGTTTGTGCGATTATTGGTTGGGTTGTGACGGAAGGACAGATATAAACCTAAAAATTTTGAAACGAACTTGGGCTGAGGAGGAGGAAGAGGAGGATCAGGATGTAGAATGTGATGATGGATATGAGAGTGAGTACAGTGAAGATGAAGAATTGGACGAAGAAAAAAAGAAAAAAAGTGAAGATGAAGAAGATGGGCGTGGGTCGAACTTGGTAGGTCCTTTGTCATACTCACACGGAGATGGTCAAGACAAAAAAAATAAGCATGGAACTGCAAATGGCACTGGCAATAAACATGGTGGAAGGGCATATAAGTCAAACACCGATTATACGACTGGCAACGGCAATAATAATAAACATGATTATTTTGAAGAGGAAACCAGCTACTCCGGAAGCGGGCAATTAGAGGAAGCAATATCTTTAAGGTTTGAACTTGCTCAAGTTAACCGTAGTTCAACTGGAAATCCCAGGAGGAGGCGTAAGAAACTTGCTTAATTGTCGTCTGATTTATGTTTTGGATAAGAAGACAGTTATTTCAGTTTCTATCTTGGGACTTGGTTGTTATATTCAGTCATGATGTTGAACTATTGAAGTGAGTTATGTACTTGTTTTATGATCATGAATGAAAGTATTATTCAGACAGTAGATTTCTCTCCCTCTCTCTAGGATTTCATATTCTGGTTATAGAGTTTCTCTTATCTTCCCTACCTTTTTCTCTCTTTCACTAAGCCTATTTTCCAGAACCCAAAAGAACTCAGCAAAAAAGAATTGGAAACAGATTCTAAATCACAATCTGCCAGCCAGAATGAAGAGGCAGCGGCAGTTGGTTCATCAGAAAACTCCAGATGAATTGATCTTTTTGTGAGAAAGACCTTATTAAACTCTTTGAAAATGGAAGTTAAATATCGCAAGCTGAATTCAGAAGAAATGAAGAAATAAAACAGAAGCTTGTTAAGGTCCAACTACCACACTGGAACTCAATTTCATAATATTGACGGCACTGATGCAAAAGCTACCTGAGAATAGTGACTGGATCTTTAAACCAATGAACATGCACATAGGTTTAAAGTGTTTGAGATAAATACTCTCGAAGAACAATAGGCGTAGGCCGATTAGATAAGAATTTGGAAAAAAGGCTTCTGAAACAAACAAAAAAAAAAAAATTTGGACAACTTTTAAAAAAAATACTTAGAGAAAAATTCATAAAAAAAAATTGTTATAAATAAATGAGTGTTTAACTAGTTATTGTTAGAATGACTTTTATAATTAGAAAATTATCAGAAAGGGTGTAATTTTATTAAATATAGGAGAAAGGAGAGAGGCTATAGAAGAGAGAGGAGAGAGAGTGTAAGAAAAAGTAAGGGTAAAATAGTAATTGGTTAGTTTATAAGTACTTTTACTGTTCTATAAGTTAATCTCAATAATTTATTTAAAACCTTAGTTTTAAATTATAATTTTATCTAAAAATATTTTTGAACAAATATAGCTATTTGTTTTAAAAAATTTCTAAACCAAAATTTTGTCCAATTTTTTTTTTAAATCACGTTTTGTTATGTTTACCAAACACACACCTAGTACCTATTGACCATCTTTCTATAAATATGACACATGAGGCCATATTACCATCCCATGACTTTATTTAAGAATATATTGATGAAAAAATATTGAAAAAAATCTTCCATAATTAAGACATAAATATTATATAAGCAATGCAATGACAGTCAACCTGTCATTAAACTAACAATGGCTTAAGGGTTAACGTTGGTTCAATTATGATTAAATCGGAGTCAATTTAGTCAATGGTTAAAATGGTTTTGGCTTTTCTCCACTTCCCATTTCAATTTCTCAACCCTTAGATCAAATTTTAAATGGTTAGGATTGAATATTTTATAAAAATATTTTTTATCTTTTCTCTTAATTATAATTCTAGACCATTTAGATGAAGTTTTCACAGTTTAAATTTTTTATTTATTTTCATAATAATTTTGTAGAATGTTAAATCCTACCCGTTCAAAATTTGATCTAATGTTTGAGGTGAGAAGTGGAGAGAAAAGGAAGTGAAGCGAAACTAAGTCCTCTTAAAATAATGTAATATAAATAAAATATACAATAGTATTCAGGTATAACATGGAAAGAGTAATATTTTATATAAAAATATTAATTATTATATAAATAGAATATTTATATATAAATTACATAATATAACAAAACAAAGTTACTGAAATATAAACTTGATGAATTCCTACGTTTTTAATTCAAAAAATGTGGCTTTAAACTCAATAAAAGTAAAATATAAAATAATTAATTTAGTTAATTAATCTAAAACTTTTAATCAAATTGATATGAATATTGGTTCATTGCTTCATGGATCTGACTAACTTATATTAAATTTTAATATTATGTATATAAACCATGTAAAGAAGTTGAATAAAATAAGGCCCAAAGAACCAAATGGGATTGATAAAGAGTTCACTAACTGGGCCTAGTTCCTTGATGACAGAGGTTGCTCCATCCCATTAAACTTACAAGTCTTTCTCTTTAGTCTCCTTGTGCTTCTTTTAGGCTTTCTGGACTCAACACTTTTTCTTTTTAGCACCTTCCTTTGAACAAGCTGTATATATGTTCCCCAAAACAAATCTCTATTCCCAGAGTTCATTCAGCCCAGGATTGGTAGAATCCATTGAGTTCCTAATTTTGATTAATATTACCAACAACAAAAAAGCATTTTTAGTCAAAAGTGAGTTTTTGAAGTTGGACACAGAAAATAAAGTGGGGTGGCTTGGATTAGAAATTAGAACATCCCATCATTGTCTGCTAAATGATAAATAACTACCATTATTTTTTATATTAAAGGTATTAGCCACACGTCAATATATTTATGCTAATAATGCCAAGTCATTTGGAAGCTCTGAGAGAATTTTACAATTTTACTAATCAAGAATTGAAACTGAAAGTGACATCATTAATTAAACAATAATAATTGTACTAGCCACCAAATGTGACTTTTCCTCCACTTTTATTTATTTATTATAATATATTCATTAAAAAAATATCTCATTAGATTTTTTTAGATATGGAATTCAAGTTCCATATAAAATATTTTTGTTAAAAGGGATAACTATAAATTTTAAAATTCTAATAATATAATTTTTAAAAAAAAAGCTCCGCACACCAGGTAAAGTATTAAACAAAATAATTTTTTTATATTTCACTTAATTTTGTTGAAATTATAAAAATTATTTTTTTCATTTTTAAAAAATATTTGTATACAGTTTAACAATAGATAAAAATTTATATAATTGTAACAGAACTAAAAAAATATACGCTTAATTTAAAATACAATAATCACAAGAATTTATTTCAAACTCCGTAAAATATAAAGTCATACTGAGAAATACTTACATGTAAGAGTGCGATGCCATGTCAATTATTATTATTAACTTTTCAAATTTTTGTGGAATTATATAGCATTATCATTATTATTATTATTATTATTATTATTATTATTATTATTATTATACATGAATTTGCACATGGCCTATAAGTCTAGTCTTCCTTTCAATCTGTCCCTATTATCTTAGGGATTGGATGTTTTGGGGCTTTGGAGTATTCGATGAAATGATAGGTTCAATGAATTAGAGACTTTAGATCCCCAAGTAGGTAAAATGGTAGGGACCAAAATGTTTGAAAAGTAAAAGAAAATCTCTGTTTTCCCCTCCCCATGATTTGCTGCCCCCTCCATTTTTTTTATTATATGTAAATCTTAAGCATGGTTTTCTTGTTCTTTTATATGTAAAATAATATGCTAAACAGTTATAATTTGTTTACTTTTAAAGTCAGAGAATATAAGATACGAGAAGATTCATTTAAAAATATTTAAATGAAAGATATTAAATTTGTCTTGAATAATGTAAAAAAATACGATTTTCATGCATATCGATCTTGTGAGCATAAATTTTAAATATTTGAAAGATTAAAATCTCCATATGTATACCACTCCATGATTTCACATAGAGATATTCAACATTATCCCATCTCACATATTTTAATCCGATCCCAATAATTTTAAAATAGAAAACTATTGGGACAGAATAGGTCTCAACTTGATTTCTAAGACTTCCATCCTGTTCTGATCTTAATTTTTTTATAAAAAAAATATATTATATTCTCTTATTTTTCTTACTCTATTCACTGATCTCAAGCTATCCGTCTCTCTTCTCTTATACTTTATTTGTTCACAGTCACAGGTCTCGCCAGTCGTCACTCTCATACAGATATTTTTATACAAATATTTTTATTTACAAATATTTTTATACAGATATTTTTATTCTTCCTTACTGTTATTTTTTCCTCTTATCTGGGTAAGTTATTATTTTATATTATGGAGAAATGTTGGTATTTAGAAGAAGTTATCGTGATATTTTATATAAAATAATTTATTGAGATAATTTTATTATAATATTTTTTTAAAAAAATAGGGTCGGGAATTCCCGTCCTATCTCGAACCCGTTCTAGTCCCATGGGGACGGGGACAAATTCGGGATGGTATGGGACATAAGACGCATTTTTATCTCGTATACTATACTGAGATAGGATACAGGACGGGGTTGTCCCGGTCCTGACCTGTCCTGTGAATATCCCCAATTTCACATCAAACTTTAGTGATATATTTAACTTAAAATTCATAGAATATGAAATTTTAATATTGTTTTTTACTTATTGACTCTCTTTAGATAAAACCAAAGCAACACAAGAAAAGAAATTGAAGGAAAAATTAGTTAAAACTCTCCTATTTATAAATTTTACTAATCATAATGACTTGAATTTGATCACTTGTAATTATTTTTAGTGAATATAACTTTTTTTAATTATATATAATATATATTGAGTTATGAATAAATAATTTTTATTTTAAAATTTTTTATATATAATTAAAAATATGTTTTATACTATCAAAAAAAGAATTGTATCATGTTCATTTGACTAAAAAAATTCTAAATATATCCTTTTAATCATTTTTTTAAAATTAAAACCAACTAAAATTAAATATAAGAAAAGGGTTATTCTTTTTACAATGTAACGAAACGAATTAAGTTAAAAATTTTATTTTAAGATGGGTATTGACACTTAGGGTTTGTTGCTCTCCTCCCTTTATTTGGCTCATTAAAATATTTATGAAGGGAGAAATTTTTTTATAATTTTCCCTCCCCTCCCCAACTTTACCTCCGCTCCAAAATTGAGGAAATTTGAAGGGGATATGTGATATTATTATTTTATAATATTAATATACCTATAATTTTTTAATATCTCAATATTATCTCTATATTATATTTTATTAAAATATTATATAAAATAATATAAGGTAAATTTGTCTATATAAAAATATTTTTTCTCCTCTCCCTTTTTGAACTAAACAACATAATATGAAAATATATCACCTCCTCTCCCTTAATGTTAATTCAAACAAGTTAATAATAAAATTTCTCTTTTTTTCTCCTCTCTCTTTTTCTCTATTAAAACCCCTCCTCTTCATTCTCTTATATTAAGCCAAACACACCCTTAATTAATATTTGGCTGAGTCTTGAACATATCTGTTTTTTGTATAAAATTTTTAAAAAGGAATTTGGCTCACTCACGATCTAAGGGCAGGGTAAAATTTCCTTTTCTCTTAACTAATACTAATATCGGGTAGGACGAGTTGTCTATTATCCTTAGGTGTAAACCTAGACACCTAAAAGTTAAGATGTCTTCCCAAATATCACGATTAGAATCACAATAAAATAATATTTATTAAAAATTAAACACACTCTAAATAATCTAAACATACATCTGCCTACGAAACAAAAGAAAAAAAATAAAGAAAGAAGGACAATTGGAGACAAGAACAGCATACAAGAATTCAGAGTCGTATTCATGAGAGACCCAACACTTCCGAGAAACACTAATGTCCATAGGACCCATCAAATTATTATTATCATTATTATCAATTTATTTTTTTATATGATTATCTGGGTTATATTCTTTAGCCTCAATTGACAAATCTATTTCTTTAATCCCGGGAGCACATGGATTTGCCTGCCATTTTTTGTTTCTAACTTGGTCCTCTCTTATTTTTTTTAATTTTTTGTTTTTCACCTTTTTCATGCAAAATTTTGAAACTTTAATTTGGTTCACAAATTTACACAATTTCATCTCACAGCTTATTCTTGAAAAATGTCATTTTTGGGTATATGATTCTTGAGAATATAATATTTTTTAGCATTTTTTCGCTCAATATATTATTAAAAAATGTTTCCCTAAATTCCCATGAATGTTTGTTCTTTTTGCATAATTGTCATTCTCTAGTAACTTTTTAAACTTTATAAAAAATTTCACAAGTGAAGAGACCAATGTAATTATAGATTTTTTGATAAACATGTTTGTTAAATTTAAAAAATATAAATTCATTTATATAAATTATTAGAATTTCATATGATATGATCTGTTTGTAACAATAATGAAGATGTTGAAAGAAAAACTCAGTAACAACAACTTTCAAAATGATGTTGTGGGGAATGAACATGATATGACCACAATAAAGATCATTATATATTATATTTAAATATAATATAATTTTTCTTGTAATTAAATTAACATCAATAATAAATAATTTTTTTGACAACGAAACTAGAATCCTACCCATTTATTATGGAGAAATTGCTTTATGAGGTATAATTTAGAGGAGTGTGAGTTATATATGCGTATATTCAGGGAATGAATATATATATATATATATATATATATATATATATATATATAGGATTATAAATAACTCCTTCCTAGTTAATTATTAGTTATCTCCATTGGCCAAAAAAAAAAGTTATTAAGTATTCCCAACCACCTTATCAAAATAGAAAAACTATTTTTGAGTTATCTATAATTTCTTTCAATTTTTAATTTAGTTTTAGTATATTTTTTCTCTTTAATAAATCCTTTAATTTTATTCCAATAACACAATTAGGTTTTATATATGGGCTAACGATATTAATAAAATAAAATTATAGGGGTTAACAGTGCTAAAAGAGTATAATTAAAGGATTTATTAATAATAAAAAAGCACACAGTATCAAATTAAAAATTAAAAAAAAACTATATATATATTAGTTTTCAATTAAAGAAAAGTGTTTAAATTATTAAATTTCTTTGAATCACATGTTGAGAATAAAAATTGAAAAATTTATCAAATTTTAAAAGATGACAATCGGAAAAGAATATAATTAATACTCATTTGATATTTAATATAAAACTTAATTAGAAAGCCTATCTTAATATTAATTATAAAATATATTTTTATATTTATTATTTTTTAAATCACTCTTATTAATATATCATCAACAATAATTAAGTAAGAGGGAAGAATTTAAGGAAAAATATATATTAATTAATTTAACTAATTTATTTAATATAATTAAATTAATTAAATATATTATATATTAATGATAGGAGGAATACATGATAATAAAAGATCACTCATATTTCTTCTAAAAAACATGTCTTATAAACAACATTGGAATATTAGATAGTTTCTAATAGAAGTTGGACCTAATTAAAGGAATTAATCTCTTACAACGTGATAAATTAAGGTTGAATTTTTACTGTAGGAGATATTCCCACGTTTAATACCCGATAATGTCGATTGACTCCAATGTGTGTATATAAAAAAACAATCCTTATTTCATACTTAAGATTAGAGTTAATTGAATAATTTAAGTAGATTTAGAGTGTATTTGGATTAGCTTTTGGAGAATAGATTTTAGGGAGAATATATTTTAGAGAATAGATTCTGGGAATAATAAATTCTAGAGAATAGATTTTAGGAAGAATAGATTATGAAAAAAATAAATTTTGAAAATAGAGATGTTTGGATGATTAGTAGTAGAATCACTTTTTGTATTGATAAATTACCAAAAAGGGTATGATTTGATTAAAGTATGAGAGAGAATAGAGGGTAGAGAAGAAATATGAGAGAGGGTAGAGAAGGGAGATGAAAGAGGAGATAGGGTGAAGAAGAGAGAAGAGAGAGGAGAGAGGAGAGAGAGTATAAGAAAAAGTATGGGTAAAATAGTAATTGGATAGTCCATAAGCTCTTTTCCTATTCCAAAAGCTATTTTCTGTAGCTTATTCAATGGTCAAAATTAATTATGGATAAAAATGACTGTTTGTTTCAAATTTTTTTAAACTGGGGTTTTAGCCAAAATCAATTTTGGACAAAAATTATTGTTTATTTCAAATTTTTTCAAACCGAGATTTTGTCTAAAATTGATTTTCAAACTTCATCCCAAAACAGGTACTTGATTATAATTAATTGATTTATTTAATTTTTTAATATATCAAAATTACTTATCTAATCTTTAATATATGACCTAAGTAAGAAATTGATCTTAATATTAAATATAAAATATATTTTTTATATATTATTTTTTTTAAAATTATCTTTATTGATACTCCCTTAATAATAATTAAATAAAAAATTAAAAGAAAAATTAAAAGAGATTATTAGGATATTTTAGATAGAATATATTATATTAATTAATTTAATTAATTTTTTTAATATATTTTATTAATTAAATAAATTATATATTAATAATAGAATGAAAGTATTACTTTATTAGACTCTTTGTATGTAGAGAGAGGGAGAAGAGAGAGCGGAGGAGTGGTCCCAGGATGGCAAGAAGCAATGAAATGCAGGCAATGATGCGTTTGCAGAGACAGAAATATGTCGTTTTCCTCCCCTTGAAACCCCCAAGGCCAGTTAGACATCTCACATGCATCCTACCGTGCAAGGCATTCTGTTTCTCTGTTTCCCTGCCTTCCCTCTTTATGAGAAACACCAACAAAAACAAATACCAATCTTCTAAAACAATGCTATCTCATTTAAAATATTTAATTATTTCAAAAATCTATTAAACTTACTTACATGTCTTTCTTACAAATTGAGATGATCAGATATCCCAAATTTTAGTTTCTTGTTTCATGCCATCAAAAGTTTAAAACACGTTTTTCTCAATTTGACTTACTCATTTAAATTTTTTTATTAAACTAATTAAGAAACTAATTCATCCTTTAATTGATCTGATCCATCAATTCGAGTTAAGTTTTCATACATAGTTGTATTAAACACTTAATGGGAAAGTTTTATTTTTTTTGTAGTTCTACCAACCTTTTTCTATGTTTGTAAGTATCTTTTGATTATAGATAATCTTGTTTGAAATACTATATATGCTAAATATAGATATTTTTTTAATGGAGATTTACAAACTTCAATTTGTCATATCATAAGGAGCTAACCAGTATGTTATATTCAGTCTCTATTGGTTTATTCTGCCCAACTTGAATGGAATTAATTTTTACCCATTAAATCTCTAGAGTGAGGTAGGCACTTGACATTTGGTGGTTCGATCATAACCAAGAAAAATACTTGGGTTATGGTTCTAAATATTTATTGGGATTTTAGTCATAGTATTTGTAGAAAATATCATAATTCTTGAGTGTCTAGGTTTATATTTAAAAGTAATAAACGAATCGCCCTAACTGACATTAGTATCGCTTAGAAAGAAGGGAGACTTCGTCCTGTTCTTAGATCGTGGGTGACCTTAACTTTTTTTCTAAAAAAATTTGTAGCAAAAAAAATAATACCAGAGAATTTTTTTTATGTTATAAAATTGTTTGAAAAATGGTTTAGTTCATCCACAATCTAAGAGTAAGGCAAAGTATCTCTTCCTCCTAAATGATACTAATATGAGGTAGGACGAGCCATATATTACTCTTAAAATTAAACATAGGCAACCAGGAGTTAGGATACATCCCCAAGTACCACGATTGAAACCACAACAAAGCGGTACTCCCTAAATATTGAATACGTTTTAAATAGTCATATTTCTTATCATTTCGCTACTTAAACCCCTATAGGTAATACCAGAGAAACTTTTTTTTTTTACAAATTTTTTTTAGAAATGGATTGGGCTCACCTATGATTCAAGGG
This sequence comes from Leucaena leucocephala, assembly GCA_037074615.1. NCBI lineage: Eukaryota > Viridiplantae > Streptophyta > Magnoliopsida > Fabales > Fabaceae > Leucaena > Leucaena leucocephala. The sequence continues at coordinate 20,135,100 of CM073543.1, read as the reverse complement.
AAGGGCGAAGTCTCTATTCCTTCTAGGCAATACCAATATCAGGTAAGGCGAGCTGTATATTACCCTCAGGCGTAAACCTAGGCATCCAGGAGTTAGGAAGCCTCCCCAAATACCGCGACTGAAACTACAATAAAGTGATACTCCTCAAAGATTGAATACGCTTCAAATAGTTGTATATCTTATCTCTTCTCCAGTTGAACTCACAGATAATACCAGAGAAAATTAAATGTTTGAAAATGACACATAAAAATTGGGCTTATTCATTTAATTGGGCCTCTAAAATGAGATTATCAAATGCCCCTAGGCCCAGAAGCAAGCTCCCCGCTCTACAGCCGTGTAGGGTTAGAGAGGAAGCATCCAGCTTAGATTCTTGATTCTGCGAGACGACGCTCGATCGCTAAGCTCACTAGCACAAGTCGATAGAGAAAGCTTCAAGCTTCAATGGCCGCCAAGGGTGCTTTGCAGCCTCTATTGAAATACTTGAGGGTGCCGGTTCAGCCTCTGCGTCAAAATATCTTCTCGCTTACCCCTCACTTGTTTCGAAGCTTTTCCTCGGAGGAGGTTAGAGGTTGCTTTCTCGATAAGTCGGAGGTCACCGATCGCGTCATCTCCGTCGTCAAAAACTTCCAGAAAGTTGATCCTTCCAAGGTACACTGTTCTTGCGCTCATACTTTGATTTGTGTGGGATGTTTAGCACTGGGTAAAACGTATGATGGAAATATTTTAGTGTTTTTTCTCTTTAATTCTCTTAAAAAACAATGATGGCGTGGGGATTGGAACCTAGATTTTCTTGACATTTATCGAGGCCCTCAAGATTCCTGATATATACTTAATGAGACTTATGAAAACCTTGATTTGCTTCTGAGTTATTCAAATCAGTGAAAGAAAGCTGAGGTCATTCAATAGTTGGTTGCAAAAGGGGGGAAACGATTTAACCAAGTAGTTCTCGAAATTGAAATTCTAGCGCGCTATTACTGGTTGTTCAATATTATCTTTAGCTAATGTTTTCCTGTCGAACATGAAAGTGGTTCGTAATTAGATTATGCGGCTGCATTTTCTTGTACTAAATTTATATTGACATGCCCTGTATGATGGGAAATGGGAAATTTTGTCTTGGTACTTTCTCTCATACCTTACAATGGGGTAATAATTCTTTCTATCTAGGTGACAATGTTGGCAAACAAACCTCTCTCAGAATGTGGGGAAATATCTTATTCTGAATTGGATGGTATTGTTGGGCTTAAGTCTGACTCCTTGATATCTTAGACTATGAAGATGGAGGTAGAATCTGGATTATATAGCGTAATAGCACCTAGAGTGCCAGCTAAATTTCGAAGCTCCACCTTTGAGAAAATGATTTCTTTCATTTACTATGCCTAATTCTGGTAAGCAACCTATTATCCAATAAGGCTAAGTAGACCAAACACTGACATTTGCATAGTTAGATTTTGAGATGATTTGCATGCAGCTTATTATTTGTCAAAATTGGGATTTTGATGAATTATTTGGAATGCAACTCCCGTGAAAATTTGGGTTGTGCCGCTTTTCATGGAAAGGTTATTTTTATAAAGCATTGCAGTTCAGGACAATGGATACTTCTATGAAGACAAAAAGTTTGTTTCTCAAGTTTTGGAATGCACAAATTTGTAGGTCATACATTTGAAGATTGATTTTATACATACTTGTTAAGGATAGTCCTTTTTATGATGAATTCTGGTCTAATATATGCATTATTGGCCTAATGAATGAAATTAATTTCATAACAAATGAAGCCAAGTATTTGATTTGAGTTGCATTCAAATAGATATGCTTTCTGGTATATTGCATTAGATTTGAGAAATGTACCATAGCGGTTGGCTGGCTGGTTGCATTCAAATAGATATGCTTTTGCTCAAATTTTATGTTGTTTTTTTAAATTTGAGATTTCAATCTTGAATTTTGTCAGGTTAATCCAAATTCTCATTTCCAAAACGATCTTGGATTGGATAGCTTAGATTCTGTAGAGATTGTGATGGCTCTTGAAGAAGAGTTTGGTTTTGAGATTCCAGATAACGAAGCAGACAAGATCAACTGCATTAATCTTGCCGTGGACTTTATTGCATCCCATCCTCAGGCTAAGTAAGGAAAAATTTATGAAGATTGGTGTCTTAATTTTGCAATAGTTTCATGAGGAACTTTTTTAGCTTCCAATGTGTAATCTTGATTTTCATTTGGATTCCGTATAGAAATGTTATATGGGGATATGCCAATATTAACTTCACTATATTTCTCAAACGGGGCTTCGTTTGAGAAATAATAAGGGCTGATTGGACTTGAAATGATTCCGAAATAAAATTCTTTTGGTTCTTTATCATGTTTGCATACTTGAAAAGGCAAAAATAAAAAATCGTTTTATTCTTATATTTAATTGAACAAAAGTGATATAAAGATGAAAAGTATTTAGTGTAATTTTTTTCCTAAAAGAAATTTCATCATTTAAACAACTAACACTGAAACGATTGGGAGGAACTGTATAATTCTAATTTGGTGCATAAACTAAAAAAACCTAAATATCCTTATAGATATGTGTTTTCCCTACTGTGAAGGTTTCTTTTGTGAGGAATCTTTTTTCTTGGTAATCTTTGGTTAATTTAGTATTCCTTTCCATTCTTAACCTATCTTTTGCTCACCTTTTCCTCATTTCCCTAATTTTTGCAGTTCGGCCCTATATATAAAGAAAATTGAGGGGAAAACAGGCTCAATTATTCCCCGACTTAAAGCTAGTGCCATCATTTTGATGGAATTGGCATCCACGTTAAAAAAAAAGATTCAATGATACTAAACAGCACAGATTTTGACTTCCAACCCCATTTGTACTTCCTAATTTTTGTCCAATGACAAGCTAGAGCTTCTAGAAGCATGATCTAATCTAGGAGCTATCAGTTTGGAGAGATGGCTTATGTGTATATCAAAATCATTATCGCCTCTTCTAGCACTCCGTAGAATGCCACCAAATAATATATCAACATGTTTAATTTAGCAAAATAAACTAATATCTTACCATATGCAAATAAAGGTTCATATTTTTGTTTAAACTAAGCCTTGGGAGTTCAACATACCTATAAAAAAACTAATTTGCATTTAACATAAAAAATTATTTAATTAATTTTTCAACTTTCAACTTGAAAAATGAGGAAAAAAATTATTTAACTAATGCATGTAGATACATAAATTTAACCCTAAACTTCTAAAATTTAAGACTAATATATGAAAAAATCTGTAACAAATGCTCTTTAACTTTTAACATGAGAATCACCTTTTAAAACTAATACATCTAAGTTCATAAATTTCATGTTATGTTTCCAAAATTGGCATTGATATATACAAAAATTTGCAGCAGATGTTTTAACATGATATTTTTAAAAGATTTATTGCTACTCATTTTTCTCAATTTACCTTCGATTATATAATAATTTGCAATTGATAGTCTATTTTTTTTAATCTAGAACATTGAAAGTAAAAAAAAAAAGTAATTGCATCTCATTCTCGAGAACTTTTGGTCCTTTTGTAAAATTTAAAATCTTTTAACTCCAAATTAAAAGTTAAATTAATATACTTTTTACCGAAAAAATAGTAAAATTAATAAGTTTATATAGCATATAATATTCTGATCTTATAATATATTAATATTATTTGTAGTATAATTTTACCCATAATCTTTTTAATTTAGTGTCATTTTACATATAATCTTATTTCTCAAGTATCAAAAATTCTACCAAATTAAAATGATTATGTGTAAAATTATATTACAAATAAAATTAGGATATTAGACGAATGTGAAAAATAAGATTAATTTTTTTTGTTGCCTACCTGATTCACCGGTGTTTTGCCCCGACAACATCCGGATCCGACCCGAGTCGCGTACCTGATTATAGTGGGTGAGTCTCCCAATGGGGATTTTTTGCATCCGCTTAGGCTCAAACTTGAAACCTCGTTTAAACGATACCGAGCCGTTTATCACTCGAATTAACCCCTGTTGGTAAGATTAAGATATTTAGTGTTATATAGTCTAAACTAATACACTGGTCCAAACGTGTCTTGCATAAACATATCCAACAAACAATTTGGCAAAATTATTAACCAGCTATAAATAAGCTTCCATCTTTGTAACAAAAAAAAAAAAAAAAAAAGCTTCCATCTCTGGCTCTCTACAACAACAAAATAAACTAGATAGTTGACCAAGGCAAGCCGAACGAAAATTATATGTAGCTTTCAAGGTACAAAGAGTCAAAAACTAATATAAACCAAAGTTAACCTACAAAATTATATTTTGAGTTTTTAATTTGCACGAAATCAAAGTTGATTAGTTTTTTGTATTTGCTTATAGACAATATGGTTTCTTTATTTATTTTATGAAAAGTTAATATACAAGTCCCTATAACTTTACCTCATCTTTACCTCTTATTTAGTTCATATACTCATAATGTGTTAATTTGTAGGAGAACGATGTTAGTGATTGATGACATGACTCACGCCCAAAATATGTTTAGACTAATTTTGGCATATAGATCTAAATAAAACCAAAATAAGCCATACTATAGTCTACATATTATATATGTAATAAGATTATTATGAGCATAATTATTTTTATTATTATTTTGATATAAATATATTTTTTAATTTATTCACGAGATATCGGATGTTACTAGCACTTGACTAGTCTAATTTATAGAAATATAGACTCACAATGATTGTAATCTCACTATTTTCAGTAATTATTACACCTGTATACCTAAGGCTCGAACACAAGATTACTGGTTAAATTAGAATAATCTATAGTCAGTCAATCCAAGTGCCCGATTGTAATAATAAATATATTTTATCTCATTACTTTATTTTTAAAAGACTCTTTTTAATTTTGTAAAAACTTACACGTAGCTTTGTAAGCATCTAAATAATTTATAATTAACTGATTATGAGTATTTTATTAATGACTATTTCTGGGAAAACTATAATAACCTAAATATTAAATAAAAAGAAAAAAAACTACAATGATGGTTTAAAAATAAGGTAATATTATAAGTGCAAATAAATTAATTTTCCTAATTTTATATTACATATATAGATTATGAGGCAAAGGAATTTTCTCATGCTTATTTTTGGAACAGAATATGATTTTCTTAATTTAAATAATAGATATATAGTTTGAATAACTTTAATTTAAATAAAATATAATTTAAAATTATAATTCTTATTAGATTTGAATGAGCAAATTTTAAAAGTTAATTATTGAAATGATTGAGGGAGGTGGAATGGAATGCATCCTTCTCTCTGGCATACAAATCCACTCCCACCTAAAAGGAGAAAAAGGTGATAACATGACTATGACTAGGGGCTTGCTGCTCATATAATTGATGAGCACAAACTTCAACCAATAAATCCTAAAAATCTTTGACTAATAAATCTTGAAAAAATAATTACTTTTATTAAAAAAAAAGCTAAGATATTTAACCATATTAAGTCTTGAGAACATTTTATGTATAACTATACAGTTTGTGAAGGGAGAGTGTACAAATCTATTGTGACTAGATAAAATCAAAGTATTACAAATTAGAATAGTTATTAAATTAGTTGAATTAGCGATTTGGGGGGAATGGTCTAACAACGAAAATCAACACAATTATAATTAAAATAATATAATTTAATAAAAATATATAAAAATATTAAATACAAATTTTTAAAAAATAATATTTAAATAAAAATATATTAATTGATAGATAAATAGAACATTTATATATAAATTATGTATAATCTAAATAAACACAAATATTAAAGCATAAATATAAGGTACTACTATTTTTTGAATTCAAAATAGTTTTGTTTCAAATTTAGTAGAAGGAAAAAAAATTATAAAATCTAATATGATTAATCTTCTAAAATTTATGATTAGACCGATTAAAGGATTGACTCTCCAATTTATTGGTCTGATCAGTTGTTATGTGTTGAATTTTAATATCATAAATCATTGTATCTATCTCTGTTCAACAACACAAACTACATGATTGAAAAATATCCTAATTAAAAATTTAAACCTTTTAAAAATCTTGTAATATGTATCATAAAACATGATTTTACTTTTATAAAAGATATATGTAAAATTCATTATTCAAGATCCTTTAACTTACCATTTTTAAAATAGGGTCCTTAGAACTAATTTTCCAATTAAACAATCGGTGTGTGATATTCTTGACAACTACATGGGTTGTTAAAATTCCTCATTCGGATTGTTGGGGCCATTTGTTTAATAATAAAAATAATTAAATATTTTAAGGGATAAGTGTTTTTTGTTTAATTTATTTCGAAGATAAAAGGAGACAAAATGAAAATGATTTATTAATGTAAAGAGATAAGAAAATTTTTCTTAAAGAGATAAGAAAATTTACTTATTGATTGATCAACTAAAAAAAGGTTACCATTATTAGAATCTATTTTCTAAATTAAATTCTAAATAAAAATATGTTGAAACTCTATTTTAAGTTTTTCAGTTGCCAAGATATAAGTCAAGCAATTAAAATTTTAAGGATTTAAGTATTAGGACTTCATTCAAGCTTTTGTTTTGGAAACTATGGTAAGTTTAATATTTTTTATTATAAAAATGCCATATTTAATATTAATAAACTTTAAAAATTTCTATTTTAAAATAGTGACAAACTATACCATTGTAATATTTTTTTATTAGACTTAAATTTAAAATTTCATTTAAAAAATATCACATCTTCCATTCAACTCAATCTTTATTAGTCAACTTTCAGTATTTAAAGTTTAGACTTACTACCAATTTAATTTATCATTGAAGAAATTATTATTTTAATATATATTATTTGGAAAAAGAAAATGTGCGTAATCAATCATTTGAAATTGCCAAATGAGGACAAAACAGGTTCGGCGACGTAGTAAGCTTGCAACCTAATTTTTGGGGACAATTACAGCTATAATGTTTGATATATAGAATTTCTTGTAAATTACTCAAAATATTTATTATTTACTCCATTTTAACGATTCAAAGTTCAAACTGACAGCTTAATTTTTTTTTAGTACAATTACTTTCTAAATGGACTTAAAATTAATATTATCAATTGGCTAAATTTCAGAGAATTCATCAAAATTTACTTAAATTCCAAATAAATGTTAAGAGTTTGATTTTTTTTTAATATAGTTATTTGAGTATATCGTGTTCAAGTATTATCGGATCCATTTGTGATAATTCTCCCAAAGATCTTTTTTGTATCTATATAATACTTAAAATTAAGAAAAAAAATTCAACTGATTTTTTTCATTAAGTTATCTTTTGTAATGGGTCTGTTTGGATAAGAGTTTAGAAAATGACTTATGAAAAAAAAAAGATTTTTAGGTAGCTTTTAGAAAAGGGCTTCTGAAAAATAGTTTAAAATTTTTGAGTATATCATATTCGGGTATTATCGAATCTAATTAAGATAATTCTCCCAAAGATCTTTTTTGCATCTATATAATACTTAAAATTAAGAAAAAAATTTAACTGATATTTTTATTCTTCAAGTTATTTTATGCAATTTGCCTGTTTGGATAAGAGTTTAGAAAATAGCTATGGGAAGAAAAAATTTGGGTAACTTTTAGAAAATGGCTTCTGAATAATAGTTTATAAAAAAAATTATTTTGAATAAATAAATATTTTGATAGTTATTTTCACAAGTACTTTTATTATTGGTAAACTACTAAAAATAGTATCATTATTAAATATAGAAGAGAGAAGATATGAGAGATGAGAGATGGTATAAAAGAGAGATGAGAGATGAGAGATTGTGTAGAAAATAAAGAAGAGAGATGCAAGAAAAAGTAAAGGTAATATAGTAATTAGTTAGTTTATAAACTTTTTTATTATTCTATAAGCTACTCTAACTAACTTATCTGAAACCTTAATTTTAAACTATAGTTTAGTTTAATTTTTTTAAAAATAAATATAACTATTTATTTTACAAAATTTTTAAATTTAAATTTTACTCAAATTTAAATTTTAAAATTTAAGATTTGGTAAAAACTAAAAACACACAATAACCATTTTGGATTGAGTTTAGTTGCACATGTGTAAAGCTCTCTCAGTGAAAATAAAAAAAAAATGTCAAAGAAGTATGATTGTGTCTCACAACTTTATGGGAAAGGTAATCAAATAAAAATTATAATTGCAAATGGGTCCATCTATGAATTCAATCCAACGTGATTGAAACAAAAAAGAAATAAGTAGCTATGCCCACGCTTTCCTTTTGAGCAGCTTTACCATTTCACAATGTCTAAAAGCCTAATTATCACTTTTTCCCTTCTCCATCCAATCTTCCTTATTTACTTTTCATGACTTTACCCACATGTTTTTATTTTCTATATAATATATGGGGATAAATAAAAATTGATTTTTTTTCTTCTTTTCGGAAAAGTAGTTCAACGTTTATTGTATTTACTTATCAATTATACAAATACTTTAAAATTCAATTATGTCATTTGAGTTCATCGTTTCAAATATAACAATATTATACTCTGTTTATTAATCATTTTTATAAAATGCAAAAACTGAATTTCGTATATATTTTTTTTAAAAAAAAAATTGAATCTTTGGAATATAATTTGTTTCCTTTGTATGCAGATTTGAATGTTGATGAGAATTTGCTTTCTCACTAGTCCTTATCTTGATTGCCCCACAACTACATATGAAATGATGATCGAACCTCTCTCCCTCTCTCTCTCACGTATTTTCTTACCTTTTCTCCAATTCCAAACACCAACTCATCATAGCTTGTGTGATATACAAATGTTACAGCAGGCAATTCAATCACTTTTGGTTAATGCTAATATCTCAGTGAAGGGTATCAGAAAAAAAGAAAAGAGAGAATGAATGAACGCTTCCCCACTTATGGAGGTGATTGGCAACCTTTGGAAAAAGTGAGGCAACTGTTTGATTAAAGGGAACTTTCAGTATTCTCATAATTTTTTTTAAAAAATAAATTAAATTATTTATTATTTCTCTTTTTATTTATTTATTTACCAGTATCTGATATTACTAGTAACATATTAGTCCGTTTTACGGCAATGTAAGCCCACAACGAGAGAACCTTATTATCTCTGAGTAACTATCGCGACTGCATATTTAAAGCTTAAACAGGAGACTATTTGTTAGATTTAAACAATATATAGCTAGTCGATTCATGTGCTTAGTAGTACTAATTATTTCTAAAGTCATTAAATAATATATTTAGGGCTACAGTCTATTTTTTTATATAAAAATTTAAATAAATTAGATCTTATAGCTTACCAGGGTCAAATATACCTCATAGTTCAAAAAATAATTATAGAAATATTTATGATTAATCATCAACAAAGTCATCTTGGTAGTAGAACTTGAATTCACGACTTTATGAATTATAATCTAACTCCTTATTAATTAGGCTAATCTTTATTACCTTAAGTTGGAATTGTGATTTTACATTTGCATGGACATATCATATTCCTCTGTTTCAAAGTACACGAAATCTCCTTTTAAAAATAATAGTAAACCATAGAACCTAAACAACAACCAACACTAAACTGAACAAACAAAAGCCAACACCTACCTCCATTGAAACAAAAACTATGTGAGAATGCGAAGACTAATTTCAAGATTACTATAACTCTTATGAATAATATGATTTTTTTTTATAAATTTCATATTATATGTACTTAACTCATATTACTTAATTTATTTTTTAATGTTTTAAAGATTTATAAATAATTATGTAGGATTTAATTAATTTTTTAACTATTATTATAATATATTGTAGAATACATAATTAATCTTTTCTCATCGTCTATGCTTTTATTGTTTTAATTAGCATAAATAAAACCTTTTGTTATTTTATAATTCCATAACAATATCTGACATTAAAATTTGGTTTAGTTTATCTTAGCCAATACTAGAATATTTTTAGAAAATTTACCGTACAAAAAAATTAGTTATTACTTCTAGCGATAGATACCTTTAAGTTTCCCTAAAATAAAATTTGGTCTGGTTAATTTACATTTTTATAAATATTTCACCAGTGTTTTTTTAATCAAAAAGCTTGTACTAACCTTAATGAATCCAATTCATTAAGCTTTTTCAGTAAACAGAACCAAAACAACAACGGCTCTTTATATTGTATAAACATAATTTGCTGAGAAATGACAATATTTTTTTTAATCATATGGCTCTCACAACAACAATGATGGACTGTAAAGAGAAGGAAAGTATTAAGTTGTGGGGCATGTGGACTCATATGACCATCGGTATGCTAGGGTATTTGTGAATTAATGTTTATAAAAGTAATTTTTATTTTAATTATATTTTATAAATTGAAATTGAGGTAGAAATCGACTAATGTAACATACTTTTTGTTTAGATATATATTTTTTTTAAAAAAGAAGTCAACTTGAATATTCATTCGGTCTAATTTGGCTTTGGGAAAAAAATTATTTGACTCCAATGTCACTTCAAATATTTTTTTTTATATAAATTTCACTTCAAATATAATATTTGGCTTTTAAACTAACTTTTGGGAGGATTTTTTTTTGGGTTACCAAAGTCAATACAAAACAGAAAAACAATATATATATATATATATATATATATTGAAAATTTTAAATTTGGAGGATTTACTTGCCATATGTAACTAGATTCTTGAGTAATTGTAATTATCTTTAGCACATGTAAATCTTTTATGAATATGCGACAAATTATCTTGTACTATGTGTAAAAAATTTTAATAAAAAATATTTATATATAATTAAAGATATATTGTTATACATATAAAAAAAGTTATACCTACTAAAAAATTAGGTCTTTAAACAAATTTTAAATATTTAAAGTAATAAATATTTTAATAGGAAGTTGTTTTTAAAAAATTGTTTTTTTTCTCACATGAATCAATAGACACAAAAATAGTTTAAAAATATTTAAATATAATCAATATTTTTGTTTTTCTACAAAATTTTTTAGCAGAAAGTTAAACTTACTTCTTTTTTAGCAGGAATTTTTTAGCAGAAAGTTAAGAATATAGTAAAATTATACCTCTTTCTATGTAATATTAATATTAAATAAAATAAAATATTAATTATCTTTAAATATAAATCTATATACTTAAAAATTATGATATTTACTTAAATATTACAATTTTTAAATATAATAAAATAATACTATTTAAAAATATAATATAATTTAAATAGTTATATATATCTCATTTTTTTTATTATTTAAACTTACATAGTGTATATTTGGATAAGATTTTATAAATGGATTTATAAAAAAAAGGATTTTTGGATAGTTTATAAAAAAGAGTTTTTTGAGAAGAATTTAAGAAAAAAAGTGATTTTGAATAAATGGGTATTTGAATAGTTATTTCTAAAAATATTTTTATTATTAGTAAATTATGAAAAAGGGTGTGGATATTAAATGATGAAAGATAAGATATAAGAAGAGAGATGAGAGAGATTGTAAGAAAAGAAAAAAAAAGAAATAGGTTGTAAGAAAAAAATAAGAAAGAGGAGAGAGGGTATAAGAAAAAGTATGAGAGAAAATATAAGAAAAAGTATGAGTAATATAATAATTGATTAGTTCACAAGTTCTTTTACTATTCTATAAACTATTCTGATTAGCTTACTTAAAATTTTAATTTTAAATCATAATTTAATTCAAAATTTATTTAAATAAATATGACTATTTATTTTATTTTATAATTTATATTTTATTAAAACTTAAATTTAAAATATAGATTTTGAGTGTTTTCAAACATACCTATAAAATGGGTTAATCGATGTTGGTACAAGGTTGCGAAGCTCTTCCTTAAGATTAGTAACTTTCAGCATTTTACTTTGAAGTTTGATGTTTGAACTCTTGAAAGATCACTTTCTCGAAAAAGACAATATATACATATATATACATATATATATATATATATATATATATATATTTATTTTAAATCATTTTCCCATAATCATACGTTTGCCTTAAATATGTCCGTACTAATTATATTTGCACAATGAAACAATTTGAATATCCATATACATAATATAGACTCTGTTTACAAGTAACAATGAAAAACATTAATATTGAGGTTGCTTCAATTCTTTTTTAAAAAAATTTGTATTAAAAAAATATTGAGGTTGTTGTTATCTAAAATGTCAATGAGAAGATTATTCTCACAAATAGTAGCAGCATAATATGCTATTTTTAATTGACTTCTATAATACTTAAATATAATTTAAAATATAATTTAATCAGACAATTATATAAAAAAAATTGTAACAACAAATACTCTTTTGATACTACTTATATATATAAGTCATTTACAACATACTTTATACAAACTAATAAAAAAATTAAATATTATTAACTATACCATAAAATTTAATAATTTTTTAATTTTATCTCTATTTAAATAGACATAAAATTAGCATAAATAAATGTTCATATAAATTTTTTTTCTTTCTATTTTATAAATAGGATTAAAATAAATTTTATCTCTCTATCTTATAGGTATGACCAAAATAACATATGAGTATATCGCTCCCTTTGTTACTATGAATCTCTTTTAACTAATTCTCAAATATTAAGATATAAACTCATTATAAGTATCTTACCAACTACAATTGAAAAATAATTGTTAATAACTCTTTAAATATACTTATATTTAGAATTTAGAATTAGAAAATTTTCTACAAGAGATTTATAATAATGACAAAAATGGTATATATTTGTGTATACTCTCCTATCTTTATTATAAAAAAAATCATTTTTTTTACAATATTTATAAAATATTGTGAAAGTAAATTAAAAAAGATTGAAGATTGCTAAAATGCTTCCCCTATCTATGTTATTCAAATTTCATTAAAAGGTACCAATAATTTTTAAACTATATACCATATATATAACTGTTAAATTATATTTTTGTTTGTTAAATATTTTTAGGTATATAAATATTATAAATTTAAAAAATAAATAAAATTATTGGTATATAGTTTAAAAAAAAATAATATTTATGTTTTTTAATTGTTATTGAATAATAGTTTTAAAATATAATTATTGTTAATTTATTGTTTGTTAAATTTTTAAAAAATAATTTTAAAACTATATACCAATAATTTCATTTATAATATTTATATACCTAAAAAAATTTAACAAACAATAAATTAACAATAATTATATTTTTTGTGATAACAATACTAGTATTATCTAATTCATATTTAAACATAGTTGATATATCGATGCATTATTAAAACAATAATTAACAAGTTATGTCATTTGATGGGGTCATTATCTAATTTTATATTTAGATACTTGATTGATGCTATTGATCCAGCATTTGATTCTTGATGTGTAAAGTTAATAATTTTTTATTTTTTTTTACTCTTGTTATATTTTATTAACATAACTGTGGAGAGGTGGCTACAAATAAAAACAGAACTGTAGAGAGAGCGTTCGAGTCAGAGAACGATTGTGAGAGTATTTTGATTGGAAAAGCATTAACTGTCCTATAAACGCACATGATGACCCAATCAAGGCAACGCCTTAAGCGCGCGTGCTTTTACTCTCCAATTAATGATATTATGGAATAGTTCGGAGGGCCCACAAGCATTCATTGGTGCGTGAAAACCAAACTCCTCTTAGAGCGTCAAACAAAAATCATAGCGTGAGTGTGCTCTGCACGGGAAAGAAAGGGACGGAAAATTGAAGTTTTAAAATAGTGTCAGAAGGTAGGGGCAAGTGAACGTGCACTATTCCAAGCACAGATCTAAATTATATAATATAATAATATAATAATATATATAAATTAAGTGAGAAAATTGGAAACAGGTCCATGCATTTCACATAGTACTACAATAAATAAGTGGGATTGTTAATAGTTTACAGATAATATGACTATTTTAATCTTTTTTTTTATTTTTATATTATGGATTATTGGCAGTACTATTATTTATGATTCTAATAACATAAAACTCTATTCTGTCTAATTTATAAGACTAAAATTATTGATAATTAATATAAAATTTAATGAAATATTTTTAAAATGCTTTTATCTATTTTATTATTTAGTTTAATTAAGGGTAATTTTTGATGATATTTAATTAACTTTAGTTAATTTTTTAATTTTTGAAAAATAGTTAATATGACTGTATAAAAAGGACAAAAAAGAGTTTTATTTATGAGGTTACAAAATACTACTTTTTTGTCCAACGAAGAGAAATTGATGCAGTGTATATGAGGTGACATGTAAAAAAAAATTGATGGTATGATTTTCCCTTATATAATGATTTAGTGGCTTATTAATTAACTTTTTCCAACATTAATGCTATTATACTTTATTAGAGGGAGATTTAATGTTTTGATGCAGCGTTTTTTATGCTCTAAAATAAGAGTAAAATTATTTTTTATTAAAGATACAGTTAATAAGTTAATCATATTTTTCTTGATTATGATGAGAGGGGTTACAAATAACATATAGTATTATAAAAAAAAATAACTTATGATAATAAGTAATTATTGATGAGTAAACTCAAATTAGCATACACAATTGAGTCATATTTTTTAAGTTATTGAAAGTTTTATTCTTATCAGTTTTTATATAAAGTAAATATATATATTTTTAAATATATGTATACTCCTATTGAAGATAATTCTATTACATATACTATTGAATATTAAATATAAATATTTTTTAATATAAATTTAAAATTTAATTTATCATATTACAAGAGACTTGTCATTTTCATTATTCTTAATTTTTATTGAAATATAAAAATTTAGATGAAGTAATTCTAAGATTTAGATAAGAGCTTACCTTCTTGCTGAAATAATAATATTTACAGAGTTTGTGAACCTCCTCATATTAATTTCACCACAAATCATCTATAAAGTATTAAAATTTTGGTAAGTTCTGAATAATATAAGCTAAATTTTCATGCTCTGTGTACAACTGGTACATGTATTTTTCCAAAACTTCCAGACAAATCTAATTTGGCTAAGTGATGATATACTCCTTTAATTTTTAATATAAAAATTAATTAATTTTTAAATAAATTAAAAAAACTAGTTATAAATAATCTATTTAAATTAATTTATTTTTATATCTATTATAATTAATTTGTTAATAAAATAATATAACTAATTAATTTATATAAAAAAATTAATTTATTCTTATATTAAGAATTCAAAAAGTGCTGAGCTTCTTCTGCTTAGAAATCAAGAATTAACTTGCACTTACAAACTTGAAGTGAAAAAAAAAAACTTGACAGTTGACACCTTTCACCATCCCATTAAGGTAAATTTTTTCTCAAAAGGACATTAATATCTACGGAAAACGTAGAAGTACAGCCTGATCACCCTACCCTCAAACACAAACACAAACCCAGACATTAAATTTTTATGTATTCAATTTTGGAAAAACATGGAAAGAAAGAAAGAGAGAAGGCTGTAGAGAGATAAGAAAATCTTAGGTGGCAGGGAGAGAGAAAGGCGTTAACTTCACTGTCCACACTCAGCCCAGAACCCCATAAAACAAAGCAGAGCAGCGAGCGAGAGTTGTCACAATTGCTGGTTCTTTCTTCTTCCTCTTCCTCTTCCGCATCTGGTTCTGCTCAGAAGCTATAAGGAAGAGGGTGCTTCGGCTATTGTAGTAAGGTTGACTGCTATTTTCTGTCTTGACCAGAGAAATCCAAACCCCATGAGGATCATATGAAGATTATCGGTCATGCGTAGGTCCGTACTCTTCTGCTCAGGCTTGGATTTCAATTTTAATTTGGAAAGAAAGAAAGGAAGATGTGAGATTTAGAAGCCGGAGAGGGAGAAGATGAAGTGGGAAGTGAAATCTTTCCTCTCTCTCTCCCCCCCCCCCTTTTTAAAAGATTAAAACTTTTATTATTTTTGCTGTTTCTTTCTTTTGTTGTTTCTGCAACTTTTGCACTCTACTTCTTTATAGAGAAATTCAACTACCATCTTATGTCTCCCTCTCTCCCTCTCTCTCTCTCTCTCACGCTCTCTTGTAGTTCTTCTTCTTCTTCCCTTCTTCCTTAGGTGAAAGGGTAAGCTCTTGGCATCCTCCATTAGTCTCCTTTTTAGATAACCACACGAGAATACACCTTTTAACACTTCACTTTCTTATTTCCCCTCTTTTCCTTCTTTAACTTGCTTTTCTTGGACTTTGGCTTTGCAGGAATATGAGAAAGCAAGCCACAGTGTCACCACTCATCCTCTCAAGTTGGTAGGTAGGTTGAGAAAGAAAACCTTACTTGTAGCAGCAGGAGTGAGAGACATACCCAGCCACTAGCGAGTTTAGAGAGAGAGAAAGAGAGACAAAAAACACTCCACTCATAAACAAACAACAAAGTATTTGGCTTAGTTGCATCCATGGATGGGTATGAGGCTACCAGAATTGTTTTCTCACGGATCCAAAACTTGGATCCTGAGAATGCTTCCAAAATCATGGGTTTGCTTCTGATTCAAGACCATGGTGAGAAAGAAATGATTAGATTAGCATTTGGTCCTGAAGCTCTGGTTCACTCTGTGATTGTTAAAGCTCGCAAAGACTTGGGATTATCCTCGTTCTCTCCGTCTACGCCTTCAAGTCCTCCTCCTCCTCCTCCTCCTTCTTCATCACCATCTTCTTTCCTTTCAAGGCAAAATTCTACTCCTTCAAGGCTAAGCAACACTGGAGTCAACTTTCCTCCTCCTGCTCTTACAATCCCAAACCCCTCCTCTTCGTCAGCGTCTTGGGCTGATAACTTGATGAGCCCAAACAACAATTTACTTGTTGGCTCTAATTCTCCTCATGTCAACGTTCATTCACCATCTTCTTCCTTACCCTTTTATGGGTCTGATCCTATTGACGAGTTTCAACTCCAGGACCAGCTTTCTTTCCTCAATGATGGGTCCCCTACCCTTGCCAGGAAAAACCCAGATTTGTTCTATCCCCAATCTGACTTATCTTCGAGTCCTTCCGGCGGCGACGCTGCCGGTTTTCCCTCTTATGGGTGGGGCGGGTCAGTCCATCGCCGGAGTTGCTCAGTCAATGAAGCTTGTTTGGGGTCTGAGGATCCGAATTCTGGGTTGGGTTGGAAGCCTTGTCTTTACTTTGCTAGAGGGTATTGCAAAAACGGTACTAGCTGTAGGTTCCTTCATGGAGGAGGAATTGGAGATTCTGAAGGCGTTTCAATGGTTGGGTCTCCTAGTAAGATTGAGATAATGGACCAGAGCAGCCATGAGCTTCTCAGATCTAAAACTGCTCAACAGCAAAGATTGCTCATGGCTTCTTCTTTGCCTTACTCTCCAAAAGGCATGAATTTTCTACTACAACAGCAGCAAAATGATACCCTGAGGTACAAGAGATGTGCTTTGAAATGGGTTTTCTTATATATCAAAACTTTTCCAAGTTTTAACCATGTTTTTCTGATATGATGGTATACACAGAGCTGCAGCTGCACTTATGATGAACGAGGATTTGCGCAAGTTTGGGCGATCCAGGCTTGAAAGAAACGATTTTTCACTTAATGGAGGTTCTGGAATAGGAAACCCAGCTTCGAGGCAGATCTACTTGACCTTTCCAGCTGATAGTACTTTCAGAGAGGAAGATGTTTCAAATTACTTCAGGTTACTCCTTGTTCTGCTTCGGTCTTGACATTAAATTATTGCTGGACGCAAAAATTAACTCTCTTTTTCTTTCTACTGTTTTCGAAGCATTTATGGTCCTGTTCAAGATGTGAGGATTCCATACCAGCAGAAGCGAATGTTCGGATTTGTCACCTTTGTTTATCCAGAGACTGTGAAGCTCATTCTGTCAAAGGGAAACCCCCATTTCGTTTGTGATGCTCGCGTACTAGTCAAGCCTTACAAGGAAAAAGGCAAAGTCCCAGACAAGTACAGGCATTCTCTCCCGCTTTTCTTGATGTGTGCTTTGTATTTCCAATCAATATCCTTGAGCTTTTCTAATATATTATGTTTCATTTGTTTTACAGGAAACAAGTTGAAAGGGGTGATTTCTCACCATGTGGTACTCCTACCGGACTTGATGCTAGAGATCCGTTTGATCTTCAATTTGGTAAGTTCCTTCTTTTGCCTTAGACTGTCTCAGATTTTGAGCTAGCCATAGGATGCCAACTGATCCTTAATACTTAGGAGGGAGAATGTCCTACAATACTCAAGATATGCTGTGGAGGAGGAAGTTGGAGGAGCAAACTGATTTGCAGCAAGCTATTGAGCTCCAAAGTAGGAGGCTCATGGGTCTACAACTTCTTGACATCAAGAAGCAGCACCATAGGGCGTTTTCAACTGGAGGCCCAATTCCTTCCCCTACGCAATCTCCCAACATGTTCAATCAGAATCTTGTTCTTCCTTCCTTTCATGGTGGCAACTCTGAAGCTTCTCTAGAGGGTATATAAGCTTAAGATATTTAAATACAGTTGCTTGCAACTGGTCTTAATTGTACTTGGTTCTTTCTGGGAATTGAAATGAACTGGTTGAGATTTATGTTTGATTCCAGAGTGTGTTTTGAGCTCTGCTCCTCCTACTAGCACGGCATCGATTTCTGTTGCTCAGCAGCCACCAATGCAGCTAAAGGTCAATATTTCTGTTGGCAAAGTGACAACCAATGGCGAGAATGGAGGTAGCAATGGCAGTAATGGCAATGGCAAGCAGAGCTCTAGTCATGGAGACTGTAATTTTCAAGAATGGTAGGAAACTTTTCTCGTTCAGAATTAACTAAAATGTTACTAGAATAGCAAACACCTTTATCTCCTTTAGATTCCGCTTTTGGTCCATGCTAATTGCGATCCTAGCATTTATTCCAATAATTCAAATTTCCAAATTTAATTGTCATAGGTCCAAATTTAATTGTCATAGGTAATCTATTTATCTATTTGGTTTCGTCAATAAATGCAGTTTGGAGCATAACCTCCCAGATAGCCCTTTCGCTTCTCCCACAAAAGCTGCTGGAGACATGGCTACCTTCTCCAATGGAGGGCCTGAGGCCATTGATTCCGATGGCTCAGCTGCATCTACCAACTCTGAATTTGGTACCACAAGTGCATTTCTTCCAGCGCCATCTTCTCTTGACATGGGATCTTTCAAGTCCTTTAACTGTCAGATACCAAGGTGCCATTATCTTCTGGAATCACTCCAAAGTTTTTAGATTTCATGGGGACTGAATAGTCCGACAAAGTTCACAGTAACCTTGACCTTAAAATGCAAATTCAATCCCATTATGACAATGAGTTCAATTATTTATAAATTTTAAATGTGATCTGGGTTTTAATGTAGGTTTACTTCTGGCCATGGAAATATTGAAATGTTTGCCGGCAAGGGTGGACCCATCGCCATTTAGCTTATTGAGCCCTTCAGGTAAATGACTTTGGATCTCTTTTAATTCTGTGCTATATTTATTGCATAGTCTTCAACTTGCATATGGCATCTGTGTTTCTTTGTTTATTAAATTTTTTGGTCTGTTTGGTCTTATTTTGTCTGTTTTGTGCAAATACAAACACAAATTTTACAGGAAGAGAGAAGTAATGGACCTTACAGGACCAGGAACAGCAAACAAATCTGTAGAGAATCACCACCACCAAGCCTGTCAACATCATCATCAATACTATACTACTTACTACCATACAAAATGCATACGTAAAAAGCAGTTTAGTAAAGGAAGTGGGACAGCCAGTCCGTTTTCTTTTATTGTCATTATTGTACCATTGTCCATCTCTCTCACCTCTCTCATCTGTAGGAGCTGAAAGTGAATGAACCACAGGTAAAAGAAAAAATAACATAGAAAGAATCTGAGTTTATTGGTGTTAGGAAAAATTAAAGTCCCTGGTACTGTAATTTCTTCCCCTTCCCGTTTAATTACCAGGGGTGTATGTATTCAAGTCTTAGTCCTATGATGTTTTAGAGCTTAGAGAGGCATAATTTGAGTCCTTGTATTGCTGGAGCACAAGCAGAGAAAGCATGAAGTGAAAACAAGAACAAGTAAAAAAGTTGAGTTATAACTACCAGGCTGATTCAATCATTCAAATTCCATTATGGACAATTTGACTTTTGAGGCCAGAAGTGAAAAAGGGAAGGGATGATTGTTATTCCTAGCTGGCTAAAGCTTCAAAGTGGAGATTGCAGACGTCAACCTCTATTCTGTTGTAGCTTGTCTGTAATTCCTACCTAGTTTATAATATACACAGTCAACAAAGCACTTAGAGATTACCAGAAAGCAAAGACTAAAAAAGAGAAAGGTTTAAAAGAAAAAATCACAGTAGAGTTTTTAATGCAAAATGGACTGTATCCGGGCCTTCCCTTCTCTTTTGTTATTATTTATGGATGAATTCTTGTCTCTTTGTTCCAGCAATTAAACTTCCATTTTGAAAATTTGTACCCGGGGGGGGGGGGTGTTGCGTCTTTATTTCCTGTGCCATTATTAGTGGGGGAAAAGGAGGTCGGTCCCACAGGGATACTATCTCCCTTGTATGGGGTTGTTGAAACTGCAAGTGAGGCGAACACATTTATAAGATGCCAGATGCCAGGTTTTGTTTGGGTCCAACCCCACCACCAACACCAAGCCATGTGAGAGCCTTTGCCACATTGTTTCTCCATCTCTCTCTAGAAAGAGAAAGAGGATGTTCATTTATATAGATTTGTATAAATATATAAAGCCCTAATGTTTCCTCCATCTTGTTGACAGTAAAGGACATGTACAGGTCTAAAAGCAGAAATAGATGCCCCCACGTATGACAAAATTGCACGGTTTCTGGAATCTTTCGGGGTCTGTGATGGTAACCACAGTCTCTATGTAGTTACTTTCGATTTTACTGTCCCCTAGGTGTTTGTGAAAACGCCCAACTCAATTCCTCAACTCCAGAAGTTGAGAACCCATCCATGAAAATTATAAACAAATCTCACAAGTGACAACAGAGGCTTACATAGATGAAGTAAAAATTGATATAATAAATGCCAGATCACGAAAAGTAGGCGAGAAAGTTGAAGAAAGAAGAAAGAAAAAAAGACCAGAATCGGAATGGCGCACCTTATAGATAAGAATAAGCAAAATCTGAGGGCGAAGGCGTGGCGACGTTTCGGAGAGGTTGGGTTTGACACGTCGGTAAGGCCGTGACTGAGACTGAGAACGAAAGATCACTAGAGGGAGAGAGGGAAGAGCTTGATCGATTTTTCGCGCGTCCTTGAAAAGTATGTAGAACAGATATTTTCCAATCGTTCAATTAAATATTCAAATTTTAACGGTCTATAATTGATATATTTTTTCAATAGAAAAATATTTCTTTTATTATCCTTATTTTTTGTTTTGTGATGAAGGGAAGGAATTGAAATGTCATCATACACAACTGTTCCCAATCTAATGTTTAAGTTTGTACCTTGTATTTTGTTGAAAAAAAAAAGGTTTGTACCTTATATTTAAGGTAAAAAATTGTTGAAAATTTTCCATTATAGAATTTATTTTATAAAAATATTTAAAATTTATTTAAGAGCTTAGGTATAACTTCTTTTTAGTGAGTGGATTTTTTTAGCAGAATATAATATATTTTTAACTATGTGTAAAATAAAAAATATTTATAAATAATTGAATATATGTTATAACAATTAAAGATTTATATATAGTTAAAGATATGCTACCCACAACTAAAGAAATATTATATTTGCTCAAAGATATGATAGATTTTACAATTTTTTCAACAACTTTCTCTATATTTAATTATTTTTATTTACTATCCCCAATTAAATATAGGGTATAAGTGGAATAATGTAACCAATGTAATTTTTATTATGATTTGAACCAAAACGAATATCCCACTATACTTTTATATTTAAAATTAAAATTAATATTTTAAATTTAAATAAATTAATAATTTTCCAAATCATATCTTTTTTTCATTAAAGTATTTTATTTTTTTATTATCTTTAATTATAGTTTAACTATTATTATTATAAAAAAAGAAAAAATAATAGAGGAATGATCATTACCAAAGTAAGAAAGCAATAAATTTGTGGAGGGAAGGTAGTGTTTGATTGATTGGATAATGGATGTAAAGTGTGACTAGATTTTGTGTTTTGGGGACAGATTTATTGTATCCATCAATGTTATAATCCTGTTCCCCAAATTTGATTACGACATGGTTTTTTTGCCACTTCATCTTTGTTAGGGGTTTGGACTTTTTTGTGGCGTAAGTGTATTGGACGACACCAAAGATGGAAAATTATTTTGAGCTAAAGTGTAAATTTATCTAAAAATTTTTTAGTTAGGAGTGTTAGATATTTAAAATTTTTTTAGGAGGAATATTGGTTCAAAATTTTTTAAATTATAGCAATATCGTTTTGACTATTATCTAAAATTAAGTTTAACTATTAGTTGATTAATATGTTGATGTGATATCCACGTCATCTTTTATTTTTAGTAAAGATGAAAATTTATTTAGAAAAATTTTTACTTCAGAGTGTTGGATATCCGAAAACTTTCTTTAGATTCAATATTGTACTGACTGTTATCCAGGTTTAATTTAACTATTAATTTGATCAAATATATTAAGCTAACCAATCCGTGGACCATTCACTTCATTTTTTTTCGAAGTTAAATTTATAAATAAGGAAAAACATAAAAAATTCATTCCTCTAATCTCTACTGTTAACAGAATATCACTCTTAAGAGACTATACTTCATTTTAGGACTTTTATATGTTATTTTCAGAGAGGTTGTCAGAATATATTTTGTTAAGAATGATACTATGATAACGACAGAGTTTGAAATGATACAATTTTTTAATTTTTTTTCTCATTTATAAATATGAAGTGAATGCCATGTATAATTATCAGTTTAGTATATTTGATCTAATTAATGGTCAAACTTAACCTGGATATTGGTCAAGGTTAAATTAAACAAAAAAAATTTATAGATACCCAATGCTCTTAAGTGAAAATTTCTAGAGTAAATTTATACCTTAACAACAAAAGATGACGAGAATGCTACGTGATATGTCACATCAGTATATTAATTAATTAATGATTAAACTTAACTATAGGTAATTGTCATAGTGATATTGATATAATTTAAAAAATTTTAGGATAAATTTACATTGTAAACTAATTATATTCTATAAACTTTTATAATTATTTTGTAATACTTCCTCTGATTCTATATATAAGATAATTTTGTAAGGATGACCTATTTATATTAATAAAGCATACTAATAGCCCATCCGAAATTTGTAGGAGTATTATTTTCTAGTTTTATCCCATTAATTTCTAGTTAGTTTCACTCACTCGTAGAGCCACATTCACTCTCCATAATAATAGTGTTTTAAAAAAAATTATATTTTTTATATTTAATTAAGTTTCTATTTATTTCAATTATTTGTATTTTATAAAAGGTGCGGAAAGGAGTAATATTAAAATTTTGGTAAAAACATGATAATTATTTTTTATTTCTCATTTTCTTTATCTTTATCTTATATATCATT
Organism: Leucaena leucocephala; assembly: GCA_037074615.1. NCBI lineage: Eukaryota > Viridiplantae > Streptophyta > Magnoliopsida > Fabales > Fabaceae > Leucaena > Leucaena leucocephala. The sequence continues at coordinate 20,111,589 of CM073543.1, read as the reverse complement.
GTGATATATATATATGTGTGTGTGTGTGCGCGCGCGCGTGTGGATAGTGTGTATATATATTTTTGGTTATCCACCCGATTCACAGAGCTTTGTTTTAACTACAACTAAATTTGACCCGCGTCACACACCTGGCTATAGTGGGTGAGTCTCCTAATAAGAATTTTTTAAATATGCCAATGTTCGAACTCGAGACCTCACTTAAGTGATATTAAGCCGCTTACCACTCAGATCAACCTCTATTAGTTTAGTATATATTTAGTGTCGGTATCACAAACAAACAAAAAGCCATTTCCATTTATTGTAGTTTGATTAATTAGTTAGTTGAGCCCATTTTATGATGATTAATGATTTTAAATATTTGCTATTAAATTGTTAAAAAAAATGAAAACGTGAAACTTCTTATAATTTGTGATTGTAAAGTCTAATGCTTTTATTGGAAGAATTATAGCAAATGTTTTAAGTAACAAAAAAAAATGCTATAAGATGATAAAACGTACTGCTAATTGTTTATTTAATCATATGGTTAATTTTTGTTATCATTTTACGAGATTAATCTAGTTAGATTAAGGAAAAACTTATTAGCTTTTGAGAGACTTTTAGATATTGAAAAGTGTAGATATATTATAAGATATATAAATATTCTATAATTAATATATAAGATTAGATATGATATTATTTTATTAATATATAGGATCATCTATTATGTATATATACTCATTTAGAATATCAATAAAGTATAAGTATTTTCTCTCTCTAAAATAATATGGTATCATAGCAGGTTAATTAAAAATAATTATTTCTAATATTTTTTTCTCCTTGGTGCTTTTTTTGAGGCCATCATCACCTTCCCTATTTAGATTCACTGAGTCTGTCACTATCATCGGCCCTTTGTGCGCACAATCACCACTGTTGGTCCTCTGTGTTTCCGTCGATCCTCTTCACATCGATGACATGCCCTTTTTGATCCTCTTGTTCGATAGTTTTTGAGTTAGGTCATCTCTGGTTTGTTGTCCTCTTTGTTGCCCCTGGTATGGCTATTGGTTCCCAACAACAAAGTAGGACACGCTCTAGGCAGGGAGGATCGCGAGGCTCCAATTAGCGTCTCCCTGAAGTTTCATCATGGTGTGTACACTGCCATTCTCACCGTTTGTTTCATGAGTCAGCTCGTGGAGCCTTCTCCTGTGACCTTTTTCGATGTCACTGCATTTCTTTGGGATCGACTCAGCCTCCTTGGCATATCGCTGGAGTATAGTGCCTTAGTTTTTGACTTTCTCGTAACGTGTCCTCTTTGTTTCATTTGTTCATATCCCCTTTATTCCTGTGAGACAAGTTTTTTATTTCTGATTTATTACATTTTCACTGATTGGTCCCTAGTGAGACCTTTGATTGCTTCTTTATCCCGATTGGTACTATTTTTACTAGCTGGTTATTTTTTGTTTCACATAATAATGTGCGTGGTATTCCCTGTTATGAAGCCTCGGGTATGGCTGTTGGAATTCAAGTCTTTAGTATGACTGTTATTCTCCTTGATATGTTTATCTTGGTTTAAATATTCATTGGCCATATGTCCCTAGTGTGACATCCTATTAAGTATTTTTGACTTGAGTATTATCTTTGAGCCAATAAATATTCTTTTGAGGTACTTTATGCAGGATAATTGCGGTTCATCTTATTATAATGATGGCGTAGTCATACTTTCTACTATAGAATATGCCCATTTCACCAAGTACATTGATTTATAGAAGCATGCCACCCCGCCTGCTAGAAGTCTTGTGGTGAGGAGTAATATTGATGTATGTCTTGTCTTTTTCTTCCTCTAAATAGATCATAGATTCGGGTAATCGTAATATTTTCTCAACTTATGATTCATATGACATTCCTTTAAGTTTTACCATTGCTAATGGTTCTTATTCTCGTGTCATTGGTTCTAGCATAATAAGTTTTACTCATTCCATTCAGTTACCTTTTGGTGTTGCATGTACCTAACTTACCATTTAAACTTCTTTCTCCGAGCAAACTCACTCATGATCTCAATTATTATGTTTCATTTTATCTTCATCATTGCTTGATTCATGATCTCTTGATGGAGAAGATTATTGATAGAGGTTACAAATCTAGTGATCATTACTTTCTTGATGATCAGGGGTCTTGTGAGGTGACTTGTACTTGTGGTATTGTAACATCCCTATTTTTATCTTAGGATTTAAGTAGTATTATGAGAAATTAATTTCTAATAGATAAAATTTTAATTTAATTACATAAATTAAAATAGTTTATCTTAAGTATAAAAAAATTGTTTTTCTTAATATTAAGAAAAAGAAAACAAAAGAGAAAGAGAAAAAGAAAAAGAAAACAGAGAGAGAGAGCAAACATGTTCCTCCTGAATATATATATATAATATAATATTAAAAAAGAAAAAGAAGAAGAGACGGGGAGCAGCTCCAAATTTTTTTTACAAATATAAATAATATATATAATATAATATTAAAAAGAAAGTGGGCCCCACATCTATTGTTTAAACATAGCGCACATACACTGCCAGAGCCACGCGATTTCTTTTCTTTATTCTTCTTCTTCTTCCTCCTTTCGGCTTCAGCTCACGGCATCTGCTCCTCAAGTCTTCCATTGATGAATATTAGATCCTTTTGAGCTCTAGCTTATTCTTATAAAATCTTTCAACTATCATAGTTATTTCTTAATTATTTTTTTATATTAAGATAGTTATTTAGAAGTATAATTTCTGTTAGAAAGAAAATAAGTTTGAGGATTAGGGTTTGGAGTAAGTGTAATTTTTTAACAAATAAGAACTATATAATTGTAGAGATAAGTAAATACTTGCATTTAATCGGTTTATAATTTTTCTATTTATATTATTTGAGAGAGTTAGAGTTATGGTTTAAATGTTAGAGAGTATAGAGGATTTAATATAAAATTTTGTTGATTTAATTTGTGTTTAACAATAGGAGTATGTTTATTGGAGGTATAATTGATATTTAATCGGTTTAGATTGTTGCTAGAACTTGTAAATTAAAAATGAGTATTTTTGTTGAAACTCTAGATTGGAGAAATTGGGGATTTTGGTCAAATTGAATAATTATGGATTAAAATGAGTTATTGAAACCTAGAAATGATGTGATTTAATATTGACATGAAGATTTGGATATTGATAGCATTTGAAATTTTGGGTGAAACTTTAAGGATTATAAATTTGGAGTTTTTGGGTTGTTTGAGAAGTGTGATATTGTATGAGAATATATATTAGTAGAATAAAATTGAGGTAATATAAGATTATTATGAAAATGATAATTTAGAAAATAGATGTGTAATTTTGATAGAGAAATTTGGTTATGGTATTGAATTAATAATTTTTAAATAAAATAAAGTTAAAAGAGAAGTGTGAGTATTTATTTAAAAGTATATGTTATGTCAAATTAACAACATATTGATACACATTTATATAAACTATGTAGATTGACTAGAGAGTTATGACCTAAGCCCTTGGCTACTCATTTATGGTATTTTTGTTAGCTTTGGAGAAAGATAACCACTTTCTACTCATTGTGTTTGCTAATATGATATTTGTGAGTGATTTGATATATATAATCTACTGTTGATAATATGATTATATTGAGAAAAGTTGATTGCTAATTTTATTGAAAATTATCTTGTGGGATTTGGAAAGTTATGATTTTGAAAAAAATCCTATTGTGATATTTATTAAAGTTATTGATTATCGAGCTATCGATATTTTGATTAGTACGATTATATGGATAATTATGTATATAGTGATTAGGATTGGTGATAACGAAGTTATCTTTCTACCACGTGGTATAGCCTCCATTGGAGCTCGATGGTTGACTTTCGTCCCACCAGTTTACCAAGGGACTTGCCCTACCAAGTTACCGAGGGGCAGCGACACCCCCACCAGTTTAACGAGGGGAATGAATCCATGGTCCAGTCTTGTGCTCTGTGAATTTTGGCCGATCCATAACAGTCAACTGGTTAGCTTTTTGAGTAGCTATTCATATGGTAGTTATCACTAGCCCATGGGTTCGGTCGGCAGGTATAAGGCTGTTCGATTGGTTTGATGGGTGGAATTAGGATGATATTTTTGATTGATTCTATTATGACAATATATTCTTTTCTATCTCGTATATTTTATTAACTGTCACACTTGACACCTCATGAGCACATGTTAATATGCATAATGAGTAGGATTATTGGTTACTGAGACATTTGTCTCACCCCGTGGTTATTAACATTTTTCAAGAGTTAGTTCAGTTGCTAGGTCTTACGGGAAGGTGTCAGAGGCATAACGGTGCTATTTGACTTGTATAGCATCATCCTCTCTCTATATGTGTTGAATAGATGTAAATTGCCACTATAGGGCATATTTTTGTTTATACTATGATAATTTACTATTTTAAAGATTATACTATACATCGTGTGCTGGTAAAAGGCTAGAGGCCTCAGGGTTATGCATGTGAATTTGTGGATCCACAGTAGCTATTTTTCCATATTAATTGTATCATACCGTATTTTATTGTGTTATGGGATTTGAGGTTGTTTACCCAAGTTCAACTCTCGGAGACTCCTTTCAAAAGTTAGAATTGATAATTATGATAGTGTTGGAAGAGTAATTTGGTATTTTCAATTATATTTATTGGTTGATTAAGAAAATCTTTTATAACCATGCAGTGTTTATTTTGGAATCTTTGTAAAGCTCTTTTTCTACCATGGTTAACTCTTTTGAAATTAAAAAAATCATTTATAAATATGGCTAGTTTGTAGCCAATTTTGGTACAAATGATTTTAAGTGATAAATTATTGTTATTTTAAGGAAAATTTTACAACTTGGTATCAGTTTTAAGGTTATTTCCTGGTTGTGGCATTGCATATCTTACATATTAGTGGCAATATACATTATTCACACATATCTTCCTTGTTAATCTTTGTTCTTATGTGTGATTCCTTGGTAGGTTGCATCCTTAGGTGGGGAGAGAATGGTACGGACTCGATCACGACAAAGTGCGCCTAGTGGTAATAGGCCTCAGCATGATAGGCCTCATCCAGATTATAGAGCAATAATAGAACATATGAAGGATGCAGTATTGGGTGCGGTTGATGAGAGGTTAAAGAAGTTTGAAGAAAAGATGCTAGAAAAGTAAGGATCAGACTATAATGGATTAGGGATCCATAATCAGATAAAAAATAGTTTTGAAAGTGAAGGCCATGATGGAGAGCATGATCAAGTGAGCATTAGGGGAGAATCATCTGGAGGAGTCTTATATCCTCTACTGTTGAATGGCATCACTAAAGTTTGGAAAGAAGTGCATAAACATACCCCTCCAAAGTTTAAGGGAGGACTAGAGGCTACAGAGGCAGAGAAGTGGATTAAAAGAATAGAGATGATATTCTCAGCAGTCCCTTGTATCTCACCATTAAAGGTAAAAGTGGCTATTACATATTTATAGGATGAGGCGAGAGACTTGTGGGACAGTGTGGGGCCAGCAAATACCTCACAAATGAGTTGGGAGGATTTTAAGGAGATGTTCTATGATCATTTCTTTCCTAAAGAACTACGTATAGAGAATAAGTTCCATATTTACTCCTTGCAGCAGAATGATATGCATGAAGATCTATTTATCACCAAGTTATTGAATTGGTTAGGTATGTTCCTTGACCAGAAAAGGTAAATTACTCTCTTTAGAAGACATAACAATTATTGTATCGTGCTAAGCCAGAGTTACAACAGACGTTGGCTTTATATAAGCCTAAGTTATTTGAGGATATGTGCATCAAGTTGAGAGTTATGGCTAGAAAAGGCCAACAGGTAGACCTAGCAAAGAGGGTGCAGGCTCTAGTTAGGAGGCCCAATTATTTGGGGCCTGTTGGAGGTGGAGGGAAGCATAATCAATTCAGTATGGGGAGCTTAGGTAATGTGGGTAAAAACATGAGTGGTGGTTAGAAGAGACATGACCATAGAAGGTCAGATCAGAAGGGCCCATTTTAAAAGAGTTATAGCAAGAGGAGCTAGCAGAGTGGGACCCACAATGGAAATAGAGGGTCGATGATGTCTACGCCTATTGTTATTGGCCCATGTCAGAAGTGTGGGCGACCACACCAGGAACAGTGCTAGGAGTGTTACAAGTGTCATAAATTGGGGCATATTGCCAAATTTTGCCCAGAGTACGGGCAACCCTCTCATAGCACTAGATCTACCCATTTAGGACATGTGTTTGCGATGACCCAGGAGGAGGCTGCAGCGTCTCCTAATTTGATCTGAGGTACTATTTTTCTTCAAGGCCATAAATTGTATTCATTATTTGATTATGGCGCTACTCATTCTTTCATATTTGTGGATTGTGCTGGGAGATTGAAGTTGCATATGACTAATTTACTTTATGATTTAAAAGTGTCAACTCCTGTGGGAGCTACTGTTATTACCGCCCGTGCATGTTTAAAACTTACTATTAAGTTTGGGGAACGAGAGTCTTCAATTGATTTGATTTGCTTGCCCTTAAAGGGCATTAATGTGATTATTGGCATGGATTAGTTGATAGCCAATAATGCCATTTTGGATTGTAAAAGGAAATTGGTGATTGTTTCAATGAGTACTACGCTTGTGGAGATGCTGAAGGGTCCTATATTATACTCTGATAATTTACTATTTTGAAGATTATACTGTACATCGTGTGCTGGTAGAAGGCCAGAGGCCTCTCAGTGTTATGCATGCGAATTTGTGGATCAACAGTAGTTATTTTACCACATTAATTGTATCATACCGTATTTTGTTGAGTTATGGGATTTGAGGTTGTTTACCCAAGTTCAACTCTCGGAGACTCCTTTCAAAAGTTAGAATTGATAATTATGATAGTGTTGGAAGAGTAATTTGGTATTTCCAATCATATTTATTGGTTAATTAAGAAAAATCTTTTATAACCATGGGAGTGTTCATTTTAAAATCTTTGTAAAGCTGTTTTCTACCATGGTTAACTCTTTTGAAATTAAGAAACTCATTTATAAACATGGTTAGTTTGTAGCCAATTATGGTACAAATGATTTTAAGTGATAAATTATTATTATTTTAAGGAAAATTTTATAGGTATCACTCCTCTTGAAGCACATTGTCATTAGGGCCATTTATCTTTATCATCTTTAAAAAAGGTTTATCCTGAATTCAGCATTTGTCGTCAATAGATTGTGAATCATGTTGCTTTGCTAAACATCATCGTCTTCCTTTAGTATCTCGACTGAATAAACATGTTTCATCTCTAATTGAGTCTAAAGCTGGTTTCAAGTACTTCGCCACATTTGTTGATGATTAGTCGCACATTACTTGGTTATATTTAATAAAAACCCATTCTAAGTTGTTCTCTCACTTTTGTGCCTTTATTGCTGAAATAAAAAATCAATTCCATACTTCTTTTACACCTTGCGTAATGATGATGTTAAAGAATATTTTTCTAAATTATTTCACTCTTTCATACTTCAAAATAGAATTATACATCAATCTTCTTTTGTTGATACACCAGCTCAAAATGGTGTTGTCGAAATAAAAAATTGCTACTTATTAGAAGTAGGCTGTGCACTTTTATTTCAAATGCAAGTTCTAAAGCCCTTTTTGGCAGATGCGGTCTCTACTACTTGCTTTCTTATTAATCGAATGCATTCCTCTATTCTTGATCGTCACATTCCCTACATTACTCTCTTTCCTTCCAAGTTTTGTTTTCCATTGATTCTAATATTTTTTGTTGTGTGTTTTGTTCAAGATGTGTGTCATACTATCTCTAAATTATATCATAAGTTTCTCAAGTGTGTCTTTCTTAGCTACCCTCAATCTCTCATATTCAGAAGGGTTATCAGTATTTCTCTTATACCTTTAATTGTTATCTAGTTTCTGCAGATGTTACTTTTCAATAATATATTGCATATTTTGGCTCTATCACTTCCGCTTCTCCTACTCCACCTATGGAAGATGGCACTTTTCTAGTGTATTCTATCATTCCCTCACAATCACTAACCCTATCTCCCATACTAGCACCTTATCAACCATATTTATCTCAAGTTTATATTAGACATTGGAATGAAATCAATTCTGCTATTGCGCCAAATTCGGCTCTGCCGTTGTCTACTTTGTCATCAGATCCTACAAAGAGCATTACTCACCCTGAGCTTGACTCAGTTCTTGACTTTGAGAAACTTCCTGTTCTAGATCCTGATCTGTACCTTGATTTTCTTATTACCCTCCGCAAAGGTAAATATACTTGTGCTTATCCTATCTCTTCTTTTATTCCATATAACCACCTCTCCATTGCTTCTCATGCCTTCGTTGTCTTTTTGGACACTATTTTATACCTCAGTCCCTTCTTGAAGCCTTGTCCCACCCGAGTTGACATTCTGTTATAGAGGAGGAGATGACAACCCTTGAATGTGCTGGCATGTGAACCTTAGTGGATTTATCATTAGGAAAAAAAACTATTGGGTATAAATAGGTGTTGACCCCTAAAACTAAGGTTGATGACACACTTGAACGCCTTAAAGCTCGCCTTATTGCTAAAGGTTATGCTCAGAAGTATGGTGTTGACTACTTAGAGACTTTTCCCCAGTGGCTAAGCCTTCCTTTGTTCATCTCTTCATCTTTTTAGCTATTACTTATGATTGGGATCTCTTTCAACTAGATATAAAAAATGCCTTCTTAAATGGTGATCTTCTTGAAGAAGTGTACATAGAGCAACAATCAGGTTTTGTTGCCCAAGGAGAGCGTGGTAAAGTTTGTTACCTTAAGAGATCTCTATATGGTTTGAAGCAAAGTATTGTTGTAAAATACTTTGGCCTGTGCCAGAGTAAATGTGATCATTCTATGTTCTATCAAAGAACAAGTGCTGACATGATTCTACTAGTTGTGTATGTCGATGATATTATGATTATGGGGAGTGATTCCTCAAGGATCTTATCACTTAAGTCATTCCTTAACTCTCACTTGCAAATAAAGGATTTGGGTTGATTAAAGTACTTACTAGATATTGAAGTTATGAGGAGCAATAAGGTCATCTTATTGACTCAAAGAAAATGTGTTCTTGATCTACCAAAAGAAACTGAAAAACTAAGAGCTACCCCAACTAGCTTTCCTGTGGTTTATAATCCTTTGCTTGATGCTGATAGTAGTATACCGTATGAAAATCCCATTGAAGTTGTTAAGAGTAAGCCGTTTAAGAAACCAAAAAGGTATAGGAGATTGATTGGCAAATTGAATTTATTCTATGGTGACCCTTCTTGATATCACTTATCTAGGAGTGTCTTTAGCTAATTTATAGTCTCGCTAACTGTTCGACATTGGGAAGCCTTAGAAATGTGTTACATTACTTGAAAGGATCTCCAGGTCATGGGATATTGTACAAGAATCATAGTTATATAGATATTGAGTATTTTTGTGATACCAATCATGTTAAATCAAAAGCCACAAGACGATCTACTATAGGATATTGTGTTTTTATGGGAAAAAATTTGGTATCTTGGAAAAATAAGAAACATAATGTGGTGTGACGATCAAGTGCAGAAGCATAATATAGAGCTATGGCGCAATCTATATGCAAGATTATCTGGATATATCAGTTACTAAAAGAGGTTGGTATTAAAACCTCGTTACTAGCAAATTTGTGGTGTGATAATAAAGTGACCCTACACATAGTTTCTAATTTGGTATTCCATGAACGTACGAAACATATTGAGATCGACTATCATTTTATTCGAGACAAGCTCAAGAAAAAGTTCATCTTTATAAGTCATGTTAGATCCAATGATCAACTAGGTGATATCATCATCAAAGCTCTCAATGGGATTCGAGTTTAATATCTGTACAACAAGTTAGATATGATGGACATATATACTCTAATTTGAGAGGAAATATAGAGATATTATAAGATATATAAATATCCTATAATTAGTATATAGGATTATTATAAAATACATAAATATCATGTAATTAGTATATAGGATTATATATGATATTATTTTATTAATATATAGGATTCTCTATCGTGTCTATATATACCCATTTAAAATATCAATAAAGTACAAATATTTTTCTTTATCTCTAAAATAAAAAAAAAGAGTCACTTATTTCTTCATTACGTTTGAATAGAAAATAGATAAATAAATTTGATACCAATGGTTGAAGTAAAATTATTTAAATTTATTATGGTTGGCAGTAGGCTCTTTTAATATAAATAAATATGTATTAATTCAAAAGTTGTTAGGATAATTAGGGAAAAGGACCTAAAAAATTAATATTTATTAAAAAAGATCTTTAAAATTACAATTATTTAAAAGGACTAAAATTAAAATAAAAATTTATAAAATGATTAAACTAGCCTTGCTTATACGCATACATTTTCTCTGATTAATCTCAATGATTTGACGGTTAATTATATCTCACTAATATATTTTTTATGGATTTAAATCAATATGAATCTCAGTGTTGCAATAATCTGACATCATTTGAGTTTTTTAATGTGGAAAATATAAGAAAATAAAAATGTAACTAAAAATTAAGGAAATGACAGTATCCAAAAATTAAGTATTAAAACTAAACATTTTAAATAATTGCCAATTAAGCTTTGATGCAACGTGAAGATCCTTAGAACTTGTGAGGAAGTAACTAATCCAACGTTCAGATGCTGTATATGTGGATGTCAAGTTGGGAAAAAAAAAACAGGAAGGAGCAGTTGTCAAAAGGACTCTCTCAATAGATGATACGTCAATAATTATAAATTTGTTTTAATTTTTAGTCTTTTTAAAATAAATACACTTTTTAATATCCTTTTTAATAATAATAATAATAATAATTTTTTGTCCTTCTCCCTAATTCTCCCAAAATAAATTATTCTAGTAAAAATTGCCTCATATTTGTTATGAATATTGAAGAATGTATGTTTATAACTTTCAACCCTTATGATTCATTTTCTCTTAATATTTTTAATTTCATAACTTCTTCAATGTCATTATATTCTTATTGTAAATGTTATTATATTACTACTTATTTTATTATAACCTTTGTATTAGTTTTAAGGGTTAGAGGTCTATAAATAGAGGTCATATACAAGACATAAGTAATATGAAAGACACATATAAATAAGAAATACTCTCTTGTTATCTCATCTAAATTATTGCCTTGCTATCCTCTTTTCTACTCTCTTACTTTTTTATTTTTATAACACTTTATTAGTAAGAGTTTGCTGTAAAAATATAAGATATGAGCTTCTTATATATTTATGTGTTATTATATTTTGTACAATGATATTCTATATTAGCTTTCCTTTCCCAATTATCTCCTACCCAATTATCATTTGCAATTTTAATTTCCTATATCTTAACAATATATTATATTATGTTGTTTCTTTTATGTTATTTATTCTATTATTTTTATATACATTTTAATTTGAGTATAAGCTTCTTATAGATTAGCATATTGACGCATATCTTGATATATGATTTCCAATCATATTATCATTTTTCCTTGGTTATTCATATTGTCATGGGTTTCCTCATTGCAACCCACCACAAGCATATTTATGTTATTTTTCTTTGTGATATAGTATGTAATTAGATATAGTATATAATGTGATCTATATGGTTATGGGTTTATTTGTTATTTATATTTGATTATGGGATTTAATTTATTTTGTCCAATATTATTCTTGTCATGATTTAAATTTATGCATATATTTATATTATTTAAATTGCTAATTTCCCCTCTCTCTATATATTAATTTACTTTTTAATAGATTTTTTTTATTTTTTTTATATTTTGTCTCTTTCTGTATGTATATATATTGATATTATAATTTTTGTTTTTAAATGGCTAACACCTATAATACTTTTATGATTAAATAACCATAAGTCGTATCACTTTTGATAATATTTCTTTGATAGAAGATCGTTTTGTAATTCTTATAGATGTCATGATGGATTAAAATATTATAAAAATTTGATGATATAATGATTATAAATATCAAAATCCTAAAGGCTAATGATTGAAATATTTAATTATACAAAAGAACTTGTAGTTTTGAAAGATTTTTAATATAGTCATGAATATCAATATCCAAAATAATTGATAATGTGCTATTGAAAGTAATAGAATATAACTATGATGGTGATTATCCTATGAGAAAATATTACACTACCAACAAAAGTCATATAAAAAAAAATAAATGTTACAATATGACTAGAAGTCATATGGATAAAAGGTAAATATTAAAATGTGACTAAAGGTTATATGAACAAATATACTTCAATTCATTCAAATTAAATGTTACAATTGGTGATGACAAAATGACTATGAGATTTTATATATAAAAAAAAGTAATTGTGACTCTCAATTCACTAAGTTACAGAAAAATGCCAAAAGCAATAATTATAAGTCAAGAAGGAAAACAAAAAGAAATAATTATAAGCCTAGAAGGCTATATAATTTTTAATTCTTATTATCACTTAAATTTATTATGATTAATTTTTGAGAGATAAGATTATATATATATATTGCTTTATTTAATCATGGTGCATTACATCATATATAATCTTATTCGTTGGTGTAAAATTATACTATATTTATTAAAATTTTATTTATGCATGATTTTGTGATTTGAGTTAAACATGATTTCATCTTAAATCATAAAAGTAAAAAATTTATATTCTAGATGTATGCTTTACTAAAGATAGTGAATACTAGAAATGGAGTAAGTAATAGAAAATAAATTCAATTAGCTGACTATTTGATGTGTGTTTCAAATAAGTCATGGGATAAATGATCATATATTCAACTCCATGGAATTAAACCGTGGTAATCACTAGGGATCATATTGCTTCCTAGATATTATTTTCAAAAAATTAAGAAAAGAATAAATAACTTACTTTGAACACAAAATATTTTGTGAAAAGATTAGAATGAAAGCAGCGGCTATTACAGGCAAGTGTTACAACATACAAATATATAGAAGAAACACTTTCTATCATTTTATTACTAATTATGCCTTTATAAGCATTAACATTCTATTGAAGTTAGAGTTCAAAGGAAATGTAGGCTTGTAATATTCTGCAGTATTATTGTTATGTATCATTATTGTCTTGATTAATGTCTTTCAATGGTGAAATTATTTCTCTAACAATCCTATATATCCCTAAGATGCATAAATAGGATTATTTCCATGAGTAATGAGGCAATAAAGAACCTTTAATTTGTAGGGCATATTGATTTTAGAATATATTATTTCAAATTACTAAGTCAATCTTTTCTTAATATCAATTTGACAATTTGTTGTTTACCGTATTCAATGCAAAGCGCAAATGGCTATGCTTTAGAAAAGGTACATTTATTCTCTGGAATTTTACATACACACAACAAGTGGTACATGTTTTTATTTTCCTTTGGCTAAGCATACATGGAATTAATCATTTATATTTATATTAATAGATGTATGGTAAAATCAAAGTATTACTAACATTTAAATTGACTAATCGATTTTTCTTTTATGGGCTGTTAATGTGATTGGATTTTATATATTTTAAATGTACATTTTATTTTCCATTTACTTTTAATGGGATTTGTTTTTGTTATGTGTATTATCAGTGTTTCAAAAGTCTATTAAAATGTTGAAATATTCGAGGGGCAATCAACATTCCTCAATTTAGTGGTTCACATATTTAGTTATATATATATATATTATATTTATAGAATGAGAAAACAAACGGTGAAGTTATTTCTAAAGAATATATTTGTGCCTATTTTATGTTTTGAATTTTGCTTTGAATACTATTTAAGTATGATGAATTGTCTATTGCAATATTCAATATCTCCGTGCGTTGGTAGTATTGATGATTGTAGAATCAAAGTTTGGTGTGCCAAATTCATCATGTTGCTTAATTTGTGACATTTAAAAGGGAGATAAATATTTATGTCTCATTTAAATTAAGAAAATAGAGATTTATTTTTATGAGAAAATTTATCAAGCATGAATGTTTAATTTATCTGTTCACTATATAGTTGTAAATTCAATGAAAAATATTAGTAATTTATTATTTCCTTTTGGTTAGTGAATATATTCAAACTTTTATTGTGTTTAGTTAATATATACGAAATTGATCCATATATATATATATATTAAAAAAAAGAATATTGTAATGGAAGGGGATGTCCCTTTCATTCCACCATTATATGTGATGCATTGGTGAAAATTATAATGAAGAATTTGATTTTAATTAAGTAATGGTTATTGATTAGTTTTATACTGTAATTTCTATAATTAGGATGTGAGGTACAATTATACTTATTATAATCTATCAATTTATCATAAAAATATTATGATAAAATATATATGTTGTAAATAATTTTAAATATTAAGTTTATTGCTTGTTATAGTAAACTAGAAGTTTACTTATTCAAATAGCTATATTGTTAGTATAACTTGTTGAATCATCATATATAATGTAATAAATTATTGAAAATTATACATTGACATCCATTGAAGAACTAAAAGATTCTTTATGAATAGCCAACATAAGAATTAACATGTGCTGCTTGTTCTCAAACAAAATTGATCATAAGAATCTCACTAGTTATGATTTATAAAATGGATATTTACATTTATGGAAATATATGAAATTCATATATATGGGCCTATTTCGAAAATATGTAAACCATACAAGTATTTAATAAATATGATAGATACATCGATAAGACAGTTACATGTGTGATTATTATGAGTTTGCAACTAAAAATTTGTAAGATTCTTTCAATAAATTATTATGTTGAGTACACAATTTCTAGAATATGTGATCCTAAAACAAATTATTTAGCTCTAGTGACATTATATATTAGCAAAATTATTTATTAAAGCCTCAATGAGTAGTTAGATCAATGTTTATGAGAACAAGAATTTTATTTTAGTATTGGCATATTTGATTTAATATATTACAATACACATCAAGCCAACAAAATTCTCCCAATTAAATTGGTTTTGGTCAAGAGCTAGATATTTTTTAAATGAGCAATGCTTATTTCTATTGATCTACCATAATACATATAGAAGACTATTAAAAAAAATTAGGATAAATGTTGGGAAATAACTTTATTCTTCTTGTTTGTCTTTAAATGAAACACAAAAATGTTTCTAAAAGAAACAAATGGATTTATGAGACTTATACTACATAATTAGTTGATTATCATTCGATAAAGTTTTTCTAATATGAGGGGGAGAAATTCAGTAGTTGAAAAAGAGGAACACAATGAATGCATTATTACTATCAAATGAAAGATCCTCAAATATAGTAGTATGAATTAGAAGTTCATAAAATATTGTATTGATAAAATATTACAAAATACCTAAATGAGGATTATGAAATCTCATATTACAGATGAAAAATCTCCAATTAGTATAAGGATCCATTTGGATAAGAGTTTGGAAAAGAGCTTATGAAAAAAAAGGGCTTTTCGGGGCAGCTTTTAGAAAAAGAGTTTCTAGAGAATAGTTTATGAAAAAAAAAAGTGGTTTTGAATAAATGATTGTTTGGATAGTTATTATTAGAAGTACTTTTATTTTTGATAAATTATGAAAAAAGGGTATGATTATTAAATATAGGAGAGATGAGAGATAAGAGATGAAAGATGAGAGAGGAGATAAGGTGTAAAAGAGATATGAGAGATGAGAGATAGTGTAGAAAAGAGAGGAGAGATAGTATAGAAAAAAATGAGAGAGAAGAGAGGGTGTAGAAAAGAAGAGAGAAAGGAGAGAGGGGTAGAAGAGAGATGAGAGAGGGTATAAGAAAAAGTAAGAGTAATATAGTAATTAGTTAATCTATAAGCTATTTTTCTATTCCATAAGCTACTCTGACTAGTTTATCTGAAATTTTAGTTTTAAACTATGATTTGGTCTAAAAACCCTTTTGAATAAATATAGCTATTTGTTTTAAAATTTCTCTAAACCTAAGTTTTGCCCAAACCTAGGTTTTAAAACTTAGGTTTGGCAAAACTAAACACACACTAAATCAAAGTGAGACATGTTTAAAACAAGGAAGGCTAATTAGTTTTAAATATAATGTTAGAAATATTAGTTCATGTAATTAAGATAATTATATTAAGGAGGCAGTACTTTAGAAGAGTGTCAAGACATAACTAATTGCAAAAATATCAAAAGAGGTTTAGGTACATGAAAAGTAATAAAAAGAGCTCGATAAGTTATGTCACAAAAAAATGGAACCAAAAAAATAAAGTTGACAACAATATTTTTTATAATAATATCACTTGATCAAATAGTGCTCTTATGTGTAAATATGCCATGTGAAGTAGACAAAAAAAAATATTTGGCCAAAAAGGAAAAGAAAGGACAAAGACACAATGAAAATAGAATTATATTCTTTTTAATATGTGAAAATTATGAATATGCAATCCGAACACTTGAGACATAAAGTTATTATGAAATATATAAATATTTATGTAAAAATAAATATTTTCACAAAAGCTAATGATAAATATGATGAGAAATATTATTTCGTGGTAGATGCAATAATTTTTGCATATATTATTAGTTTGACATTATATGGAAATAAAATATGTGTCTAATGAATATTATTAAAGTCTATACATATGGCTTACTAAATAGTAAAATTTGTATGATAATCTTTTAATAATTTAAAATGTCTGAAGCATATAAAGAAAATGTCTAGAGTTGGATATCCAATGATTTCATAATCTTTAGATTTTTTCTACGACTATTTTGTCTATAAAAATATATTAAATTTAATAGACTAGAAGTTTGATATATTTATTATATTATAATATTTACTTATTTTATAGATATTTTATGTTATAATTTTATTGGCAAAATTAATTTTTTTAATAGGTGTAGAAATGGATAATAAAACTGAATTTGATATGACTATTACATATAAGATCATTTTGTTAGGAACTAATTGAATATGTTGATGTAAGATATATCATTATGATTTTCATGATAACTTTTTTTTGTATTTCCATAGTTCATAAAGAAAGTGAAGAGTATGTTGGTAATTTAACATATCTAGAAGATATGTTGAAGAAATATATGTAAAAATATCAAATGATGACAATGGATCATGCATAGTTCGGCTAAAAGGAATATATGCTGAAAAAAATTTGAAAATAATCTACTTAAGAAAACAATACACTCTATTGAGAAAGAGATGTTGAAATGTCAATGTTATCAATAGCGGGAGCAAAAATGATGTTATTATCATGGGAGTAAAATTTATGCTGTACTCTTTTTTTTCCTTGACCAAAGTTTTATTCTATTGAGTTTTCCTGGTAAAGTTTTTAATGAGATAGCTTTAATATATATTGTGTATTCTTTTTCCTTCACTAAGTTTTTGTCCCACTAGGTTTTTACTAGTAAGACTTTAATGAGGCACAATATTAGTTATGGACATTCAATGGGGAGTGTTATAAAAATTGAAGAATGTATATCCATAACCCTAATCTTTAGGATTTATTTTCTCTTAATGTCCTTAACTTCATAACCTCCTTAATATCATTATATTACTATTTATTTTATTGTAAAATTTGTATTAGTTTTAAGAGTTGGAGGCCTACAAATAGAGGCCATATACAAAGCATAAGTAAGATGAAATATACATTGAATGAAAAATATTCTTTTACCCTCTCTCTGAAATTCTTATCTTGATATCATCTTTTCTACTCTCTTATTTTTTTATTTTTATAATAATATTATGTTTATTTTGCAAGATTTTAACTGAATTTCTATTGGTGATATGTACTTGTGAGCCCACCACGGTCCTAGTTAACAACCCTTGATAACATATTGTTATTTATGGATTTAGATTATTCTCACACTTGCAAACAATGTGAAACTTTTATTTTTTTTTACACACTCACATAATATACACAAATTCACAAAATATTACATGTCTTACACTAAATAAATGGTATCAGATGAAATATTGGGCTCTACTGTATGCTCCTAGTCTTGAAGTAATTCGAAGGATTACTTAGCAAAATAAGCTTTGTAAATCTTGGTCGAAGAGAGAGCATCACGTGAAAACCGTCGAGCAAGAGCCCTTAAGCTTTTTCTAAGAAAGGAACGGAATAAGAAATATCAACAATTGGTAACATTGATGTTGTCTGACAATTTGGATCAAAATATTTGTATTAATGGTTGACAAGTTAAGAAATTCAAAAGACTTGAAAAGGAAAAATATTCAAGAAATTAAAGAAAGGTTAATTGCTTGTAAAAATGATACATTGAAAGTGTTTTTTGTTGACGAAAATTATGCAAGATGCTCAAACAACTTAAAGGGCTCAAGAAAGGAAGTTTCAGTTACAAAGTAATTACACAAGTTTGTGTCGATAATTGTTAGAATGATTGACGTAATTTTGGAGGAAGGGGAGAGGAGGGGAGAGATTTTACTTTCTTCCCCTTGTTTGGCTAATCAAAACATTTAGGAGGAGAAGGAAATTTTTTTAAAATTTTAAAATTTTCCCTCCTCACCCCAACTTTACCTCCTCTAAAATGAAGGGAATTTGAATGGGAGATGTATTTTTATTATTTTATAATAATAATATACCTATAATTTTTTTAATATCTCAATATTACCCTATATTATATTTTATTAAAATATTATATAAAATAATATAAGATAAATTTATCTATATAAAAGTATTTTTCCTCTCCTCCTCATCCCTTCTTTAATTAAATAAGGTAATATGAAAATCCCTCTCATCCCCTCCTTTAATATTAATCCAAATAAGATAATAATAAAATATCTCTCCTTCTCTTCTTTCCCTTTCCCTCTATTAAAATATTTCCCCTTCTCTCCCTTTTGTTGAGTCAAACACACCCCTAAAAGAATTATTAGACTTTTCATGTTTATCTTATGACTTGTATTTGTCCAAAGCTTTTTAATATCTTATGACTTGTATTTGTCTTTCTTTTGTGTCTAATATTTGGAGAGAAATTATGTAAATGAATCTTGTCAAGAGAAGCTTTTGAAATACATTGTTTTTGCCCAACTGTTTCCTCCCCTTTTAAACTTGGAGTATATGGTGTTAAGCTTTTAAGGGTTTTGAAAGTAGTGTGGACTACTTCTACAAATAAGAGTGTTTTTTTTTTTTTTTTGCACGTAACCTTTTACCATATGTCATCCTTATACTATCAGCAGCATTTCAGAATCACATAGAGATTGTACTGTCTTTTAGATTTATTGGCACTCTTAGTGTACTAACAATAGTAGTTGACAATTTTAGGTTAAATTTTGAAGTATTAAATAATTTTTGTTAGACTGTGACTATTAGTTTCAGTCAATACAAAATCTAAGGAGGTATGACTTAAAATACGAGATGTGCTATTGGGATTTATGATTTTCCATGGAATCATTCTTCAATCTGAGAGATCTTCTTTCAATCATGATATTTTATCTGAAATACTCTAGTTATCTTTTTTAATTCCTCTCTCTTTATATTATTGAGGGAATATCAATAAAATTAATTTAAAAAAAATAATAAATATAGAAAATATATTTTGTATTAAAGACTAAAATCAACTCATCAATTAAATCATATATTAAAGACAGAAGGAATATTATATTTTTCTTATGGTTTCTCATACCAAATATTGATGCACCCTCCAAATTATTTTAATTAGATCCTACATCACCTCACAACAATCCATAGAAAATAGCTCTTGCATTCATTAAACTTCAATAAAATATTTGATGTTTAACCACAACCAACCAAGTAAAAGAAAATACCTAACTTCACAATCAAACTGTTCTTACAGTTTTTTTATCCTATCTTTATCATCCTCTCCAAAAGAGGTATCCTACAACTCGTCCGTTGCTTTAGTATCTAATTGCTTACGTGTTCTTCGGAATTTAAAACATTTTTTTATTTTCAATTTAGCTTTCCTTGAGGATTCTCAAGTTATATGTTTGTGAATAAGGATATTTTTGTTAATTGACCTTTTAATCATACTTCGGTTGATCTTGATTTCATAACAACTATAAATTTCTCCCCGTGTGTTGCAAAGGGAATGAGAAAAAAAATATATTTTATATATAAATAATTAATTATTTATGATTATTATAAATTTCTATTATGTTAGAAATTTAAAATGTCATATAATTGATTTATTAAATTATTGATTTATTATTATTATTGAGCTCAATTTTTTTTAAAAAATAAAGTGGTTTATGATTATGATATATAATTATTATTATTAGAAATTTAAAATATCATATAATCACTTAATAAAATTACTAACTAATTACTATCATATGACTCAAATTTTTTTAAAAATTAAATTGAAATGATTGATTGTGATTTATGAATAAAATAATTAAAAGTATTAAGTTAAATTTATCTAAATCTATTTTTAACTAAATTAGATAGTAAAAAATTTTAAGAATATAACTTATTGATGATTAATTTATAAGCCTTTAAACTATTTTCTCCACTAATTTAATAATCAACCCTACTTCCAGTACTTTACACTACAAACCATTGATTGTAAAGGGAAAAAAAAGAATCCATTGGATCCCTATTTGGATTATCATGTTTATAATTGTACGTGTTGAAATTTGAGTCTAGTATTACTTTTAATTCATCGTATTCAAAGTGAGATTTTTTTTTTTGCTACTCATTGCTTACACTTGACCAAAAACAAAAATTACAACTCAATGGATCAAGTGATTTTGTCTGCCATACGCTCAACATAAGGTCAAAGCAAGAATGTTCAATGATCACATTGCAACATGCATGAGTTTATGCATTTGTAAATTGAATAATATAACTGGTGGTTTAGTATAGTATAGTAGAAGGAACTCCATCTTCTTCTTTTAATGAAGGTTGACAATTGAAGGTTTAAACCCTGCAGATAAAAAAAAATCATGTCATAAGAGTCATTATTTATCTGGGTATGTCCGAGATGAATTACTTAATAGTAAGTTAATGAAATCTATCGAGACAGTAGTTTAAAAATTAATGGTTAAACCGTAATTGAATCAGAGATAACTCAATTATACTTAAAATAATATAATTTAATTAAAAAATATAAAAATATTTATATATGACCCTAAAAAATAATATTAAAATGCGTCAATTCACAAGTAAATAGAACATTAATATATAGATTATACATAATCTAATAAAATAAAATTACTAAAATATAAATATGACAAATTACTCTCTTTTTTTACTCAGTGATGACATTTCAGGTTCAACAAAAGAATAAGAATATAAAATTTAATTCAGTAGACTTGTCTATAACTCGACCAGATCGATTAAAGGATTTGTTCACAAATTTACTGTTCAGAGTTGAGTTTTAATGGCATGCTTAATAGTACATAATATTATATAGTAGTCAAAAGTAAGAAAAAGTTCATAATCATCACATGTACTCAACATGGACTTGTATTGAACTGAAGAGAAGGATGTGCTGCAATAGTGGTGTAAGTATATCATTATTACAATTTAGGGACAATTTTTGAAGTACATGTGTTTAAAAAGAGGAGATCATATAAAAAACATAAAAGAAATATTTAAGTACACTTTTGGTCTCTAGAATATTGTAAACATTTCAACTTAATTCACATTAACTCTAATTTGAATGAAACTATTGTTGTCTTTTCATATTTAACCATAATCAATAATAAGCTTAAACTCTTCCTATATTAATTTTAATGGGCCGTTTGGGGTAGTTAAAAAAAAGAAGCCTTTTCACACATTGCAGGACAACTTTTTTTTTTTTTTTTACATATTTACCTTTATACAGTTCAAAATTATTTAAAAGATGTTAATCCAAACACAATATTGAATAATTAAATATTTATTTAATTAAAATTCTGGTAAAACAATTAATTTTCAAATGAAAATGCTAACTAACTGAATGTCCATTTGTTTTTTCTTTTTTATATGTTCTACTAAATTAAACTTAAATCTGGACATAAATCTAAACCCTGTAGAAATTTAGTAGTGGTTGGGCCATCTATAAACAGGATACTCGTCATGAATTGATACGCAACTACATTGGACTTATCTATAACAGTTGCGGGCCTATGCAAGCGCATTGCATCAATATTTTAACTCCTATATAATGAAGTTGGGTTGCTGGACAATATTTTATCTGAGATCAATCAAAAAATTGGGTTACTAAATTTTTTATTAAATTGGGATCCTGCACTATTAGAAAAGTAGACCAATGGGCTATATATAAAAGATTTAATCTAATATGGGATTTAGGGTTTAAGAATATTATTCTAAAGAGAGATGCGAAGAATGTTGTGCAAATGATTTCTAATAAAGGTATTCATGCTTATAGTCTTTTACTTTTTAAGATACATAACCTGTTATTTCTCCCATGAGAGATTCAGATCAACTATATTTCCAGACAATAGAATAAAGTAGCAGATGCTCTAAGGAATGATGGGTTGACTAACACATCAATTTTACATTCCTATCCTCCGCATTTGATAAACCTTGTTACTGATGATATTTTGAAAATTAATCCCCACATATATTAATTGTTAGTAATTGCGGGTGTTAAACCCTCACTTACACAAAAAAAAAAACTCATATATACTTAAGTTTAACTTTAAAGATAATTAATAATTTATATTATTTAATATTAATATCGTTTAAAAAAAATAAAAATTTTATATTTATCTTAAATTATAAGTTAGTCTAATTTTTTTTAAAAAATTTATAATAATAAAAATTTTTGGTATTTTTATGGATTTTTATTATAAACATATATATATATATATATATACACACACACACATATACACACAAATGTGTGTGTGTGTGTATAAATAAAAGCAAGACAAGATGTGTCGCAATTTCTATACTTCTGCGTCATCTTGGTGACATGGTTAGAATTTCCGTAATGTCATGTTATACTTAAATAAAACCCATATTGATGTTAACTATATTTTGTTAATTCTTGATTTGGATAGGAAACTAACAGACATTATTCTAATATAGTGCACATGAAAAATTTTAATGATACTTAATTAATACTCCTCCAATATTTAATATAGAATATAATTAGAAAGTTAATATTAGTCCTAAACATAATATATATTTCTTATATTTATCAATTTTTTTAAATGACTCCTACTGATACTATCTCAATAATAATCAAATAAAAAGATTAGATTAAAGAAAATAATTTGGGTATTTTACAAAAGAGTCAGAGTGCAAATTTGTGTTAGAAGTTTCCACTTAAGAACTTTGGGTATTCAAAAGTATTTTTTAGAAGCAATATTATCTAGAAGTTTCAAAATCATAACAATTTGTTTAGATGGTTACCTTAAGTTAAATTTGACTGTTAGTTGAATAATATACTGATATGGTATGTCAACGTGACATTCACATCATCTTTTATTGATTTAAGGTATAAAATTACCCTAAAAGTTTTTCTTCAATAGCGTTGGGTATCCGAAAGATCTTTTTTAGTTCAATGTTCCTCCGACAGTTATCTATGTTCAGTTTGACAATTAGTTTACCAAATATGTTGAGTTGGCTAGTCCACAGATTTATAAATAAGAAAAAATAAAAAAAATATATATCTCTAAGTTCTGTTGTTAACAGAGTATTGCTCTCAAGAGACCATACTCCGGTTTGATACATTCTTTGAGCATAAAAACATAACAAAAAAATATAGAAGATAACATATATGTAGGGGACTCACAAGAATTTTTTAAAAGCATGAACGTCAAGTTCCGTTTAGAGAAAACTATGGGCATGTAATCTTATAAGTATAAAAAGATAATATGGGATTTGCCATTTGCTCATTATTTATAAATCTAATATAAAAAAAATAAAATGGATATTATGTAGACTAGTCAGCTTATCATATTTGGTCAATCATAAGTTCAACTGATAATGGATGGGGCAACACTAAACCCAAGAAAAACTTTTAAAATACCCAACATTCTTAAGTGAAAACTTCTAGAGGCAAATTTACAAATTAACCTAAAATGAAAAATTACTTTGATGTTCTGTGGGGATGCTATGTTAGCATAACGGTTAAATTTAATTTTGACTAATAGTCAAGGTGATATTACTAAGATTTGAAAACTTTTTGAATATTGCTTCTAAAAAACCTTCCAGATACCTATAGCTCATGATTATAAACTTTTAGAATAAATTTACGCATTAACCTTCTACAAAAATTATATAGTAAAATACATTAACCTCCCATCTATTTACTCTAAATGATAGGAACATCTATCTATTTTGAAAATATATATGAGGCTCCCTAAAAATCAAAATATATGTTGCATAAACCTCCCTTCTAATTTTGAGAAAGAATTTCCATCTATCTAACTATTAGTTGACCGTTAAATTATAACAATGATCTATCATTTTGATCAAAATGTTGCTCATTAACATAAATATTACTTAATAATCATTTAATCAAGTATTTTTATTCAAAATTTAAAATAATTTTAATATATATTTCAATTTTTTAAACTTTTAAATCGATTACCATAAAAGTTAATTAATTTTGTAATCATAAATTTTTATTTTTAATAAACTTAAATATTTAATCTCGTTTGTTTATTAAAATTTACTACTTATGATGTAATCACACATATGTTGACTAAAATGTTCTATAATTACATATATACAAATGATGAATTTTCAATTAAATTATGAGTCAGTTTGGATAATAGTTTGAA
Source organism: Leucaena leucocephala (assembly GCA_037074615.1). NCBI lineage: Eukaryota > Viridiplantae > Streptophyta > Magnoliopsida > Fabales > Fabaceae > Leucaena > Leucaena leucocephala. The sequence goes on along the minus strand of CM073543.1, from coordinate 20,086,857 downwards.
AAATGGCTTATGAAAAAAAGAATTTTTGTGTAGCTTTTAAAAATGGCTTCTGAGAAAAGTTTATGAAAAAAAAGTAGTTTTAAATAAATGGGTATTTGAATAATTATTTTTATAAGTACTTTTATTATTGGTAAATTATGAAAAATTATATGATTATTAAATATATAAGAGATAAGAGATGAGAGAGAGAGTAGAAGAAAGATGAGAGATAGTGTAGAAGAGAGATGAGAGAGGAGAGAGAGTGTAGAAAAGAAATGACAGAGAAAAGAGAGTATAGAAGAGAGATGAGAGATGAGAGAGTGTATAAGAAAAAATAGGGGTAATATAGTAATTAGTTAGCCTATAAGCTCTTTTACTAATCTATAAGCAACTCTGACCAGTTTATCTGAAACATTGATTTTAAACTATAATTTGATCCAAAAATCTTTTTGAACAAATATAATTGTTTGTTTTAAAATTTTTCAAAATTTAAGTTTTAGAACAAATCAAACATACTGTATAAAATTACAAAATGGTATGATTTTGAGATCCTTATATTAATATATTATAATTCAAAATTTTTAAATATATTTCATTAAAGATATGTTTGTTAAAATGAAGCACTAAAATTTTTTACAAGTTGTTAATATTTTCACATTAAAAACATTAAATTTAGTAAAAATATTAAATACATCATTAATAAATATTAATGTTAAAAGATAAATTAGGGATTTAGTATAATGAGGGGTAAATTGATAAACAATATTTATTCTAATACAGTTTTAATTAAGAAAATACTCTAATAATTTTTTTAGAATATTCTTTAATAGTATTAATAGTTTGGACTAAAATATATATTTTTAAAATAGATAAGAGGCCTGTGTAATTAAGATAAAATAGAAGAATAGTTAGAATGTTTTACTAAAAAATATATTAATTTAATTAGTTTTCTTAATCTAATAAATTTATTAAAAAAAACTATATCAACTCAAAACACAGGAAAGCAAAAAACTCAAAACTAGCCAACGCCTTTAGTAGACATGGCATTCACGTGATGATCAAGACTCAGGATCTAATAACCAGGATTAATAGCTCCTTTCAAGGGCTTCCAATCTCATCTTATTATTAATTAAAAAAAATTATATTAAGAACTGAAAATATAATAATATTTCTATAATACATAGTATGTTTTACATTTTTAATATAGTACACTTTATTATTATGTTGAATTACTACTATATAGTATCAAAATCTATTTAACAAAAAATTTTAATAATTGAAATTTGATATGAACCAATAGAGTTGAACACAATACTTATCCTGTATCCTGGATTAATATGAATTGAAACATAGATATAATAAATTTCAAATAATCATTTTTTTTAATTTCCTGCCAAATCAAACCCGAATCATCAATCCCCTTAAAATTTAAAGTCTCTTCAAATTAAGATACCTGCACAAAATTTATATCCATCTCACAGAAACTATTCAATTCATGTTCCTCCTACAAGTTTCATACATTTGGATCAGTTTCTTCCCCTACACAAGTTTAGAAGAAGAGCCTAAGGATGTGAATAAACTATGAAGTTGTCCATACTAGAGTAACAAGTACATATATAACAAGGCCATCCAAAGTTACAGTGCCACATTGAAGCTGTAAGTCAGTCACTCATCAAATAATTATGTGATCTCTATTCTCTAGTGAGCTGATGAAGGCTTGTTGGGCTTCTTGACAAATAGCTTGCCTATGTCTTCTGTAACAATGTTACTCCTGTACAATACATAAATCATAATTCCATGAATACTACTAAGTATCATTTTATAGTTCCATGTACAAACTGTAATCTTAGCTTTGGCTTAAACAAGAACAGAAAAACGTGAGAAGAACACCAACAAAACCATAGATTTATAATCATATCTATCCACAAAATTTCAAATAAACAGAATAAAGTTATAGTAAACCATTATGCGGTTAGACAATATGCTTCTGCTTCGTTTGGCATTTAAGAAATTTGACTGGCAATAATTTATTCTCATGAAAAACCATAACACAACAATAACAACAAGTCTTATTCTACTAAATAGGGTCGACAACGTAAGCTGCATGATGCTATTGTACTTTATCAGCAACTAAATCTTTATATATATTGTTAACCAAATGATGTGGTTTAGCAACTTGATTATTGAATAAAATTAAAATATTTTGGGCGGGGGGAATCCAAAATCAATAAGACATGCCATTTGGTAGAAGGTGAGCCTTAAGTTAACAATATGGTCACAATAAGAAAAACAGGTAGACATCAGACCTCTTCCGTGTTATAAATAAAGTTCAACACTTTAATAAAATGAAATCAAAAGAAGATACAATACAACAGCAGAAGAATAGGCTCCAGCCTCCAGCATACAAGTTTTCTATATAGCCAGGACGACATGGAGTGGAAAATTCTCTGCTCTCTATGGCAATAAGGCTATCAGTAATAAATATAGTTAATGGCTGCAGTGACAAGACGGAAGTTAAACTTGGATTGAAGATCATCTCCCATGAATACCCCCTCTTTCTTTCCTTTACATCCTATGCAAGTAGGGGTTGAATCCCAAATAAGGGTTCTTTTTTGCAGAATTCCCCCTGCTTGTATTTTTAGTCCGAAGTAACCATACCATTTGATCCCTTAAAACTTCAACTCCTCATGATTTAATCCCCGGAGTTATTTTTCTATGCAAATAAGTCCCTTCATAACAAACTACATGTGCAATTGAGTTAGTCCCTCGTAGTTGAGAGTGAATAAACAATTCGATCCAACGGTGGGATTAACATATGGCAAGTTACAAACTTCGAAGGACTAAATTGTTTAGAAGATGAAATCTAAAAAATAAACCGTTAAGGGATCATATGGAGTATAACTGTATATACTCTATATTCTACTCCCAATAATGCTCTGATATGATCTCCCCGTTCTCCTCAGGCTAAGGCCAATGTTGTGTGTTACAGAAGTTCAAAATCATGCTGATGTCACTTGGCAGTTGTAGGCAAGTTATTTGGGAATCCGGTACACATCAGATTTATCTGTTTTTTTTGGTACAAAGTTGGTTTTCCCCCATTTCTTGATTCGTGCAAGGCTTGGAGGGTTTGTTTGAACCAATTTATTTTTCTCCAATTTTTGTTTACTTTTGTTTCCCTTGGTGATACAAGCAAGAGAGATTCTTATCCTTTCACAATGTTTTCCTGTCCTCTCTTAATAGTCTTTTTTTTTATGATTAAAAATAACATTAATAGAAAGTTGCAGAACATCAGCCAGTAGTCTCAATAAAATCAAACAAAGTATACTAAACAAACAGTAAAATTATAATATTTTTAAAAATATAAAATGAGAAAATATCAGACTATAGAAGTAAGCTCATGCCAACTTCAATATATAAGGTTATTATTTACCAATTATGACATGATATTTCTATAAAAATAAAAAGAACTAGATTTTAAGAACATCCAGTGAGAGCAACATAAGCATACAGAAGCTAATAGAAGAATTCTATAATATTTCATAACTAACCTTCCTTTGAGCTGAGGTGGAACTAGAATACCACTAGAAGTATCTGGAACAGTCCGTGAAGGAAGCAAGTTACCTCTAGGAACTTTACTGCGAAGTGTAGAGGGAGCCAACCCATTAGAGTCTCTCTTACGCAAGGCATTTTCAGCCAGAGCGGCTGCTACTCGAGAGGAGTGGTGGCTAGCATTCATCATATTGAAAGACACCGCAGGTGAATTTAATAGAAGCGAAGCATCAGGAAGTTTCTCCAAAGAAGGAGGTGGCAAATCTAGTATTTTTTTTGGCTCCTGGTCTGATGAAGATCCTGATTTGGTCCTACATATTGAAAATGCAGCAAAAAAAAAAAAAAAAGGCATCCAGAGACCATATTCTTCGAGCGAGAAGCCTTAGGTAATGCTAAATAGACAATGTGTAAGCACATATGTTTCTCTTTGTCATATTTTGGGTAATACAGTCTAGCAAACAAGTGCTGCGCAGCATGATTACCTTCCATATTTTTTATACTCATATTTTGTATATAGAATGAAAAATATTTTCCAGAAAAATATTCATTTAAAGGGATTTTAAAGAGATACAGGAGTAAAACAAAAATTTTATTTGGTCGCTGGTCACTCAGAATATCCATCTAACTATCAAAGATTCCTTGAAGAAATCGTAGCAGAGCAGAATAAGAGAGACTAAAAAGAAATTCAGTCACTGAAAAGTTTAAAAGACATAAACCAAAACCATTGTGAATTCTAACATTATGCTCCGTCCAAGTAAACCAAGGCCTATTTACAAAACATATCACCACAAAGCCGCCTTTCCCCCTCCATCTGATGAAATTTGTTTAAAGAGTCAGCACTAAGTGCTCTAAATTTTATAGAATTTATTCATAAACAATCTTCCAAAATATTCCAACGTACCAAACAGAAAAAGAAAACCTAAAATTCATTTGTAGGGTATGGAAATGGAATTCATCAAGAAGTAAACATTCGCATCCTGCATTCATAACATGTTTAATCTATAAATTTTAAAACTACAAACATGAAATTTGCAATTGTCTGGATTGGAAAATTTTCCAACCGAAAAGGAGACCAAACCTACTGGACTGATGGACTCCCTTTAAAGAATATGAAACTAGAACAATTTTCAGTCATTTGACAAGTCTTTCCACGATTTAATCTTTTGTTTAGGTGGGTTTTATCGGTTTCAAACATCCTTAACGGAGGGTGTGATGGGTCGGACTGAAAAGATAAAGGTGGAAAATGGAGAAGTGAAGTTTGGCAGAGTATTGGAACTAGAGGTCTGAATACATCCCTGATATTAAATTCCTCCATTTTTTAACTTCCCAAAAGCACACGCTGATGTCTGAATTTCTACCAAGCACAACCCGATTCCCATATTCGCCAATAAAAGAATATCTACCAGTTTTCCATATATAAGCATTTTCTCATTTTCGCAATAAACAGTAATCGTTTTTATAATATTTACAAGCAATTTCTCAACGATCAATTTTTCAGAGACAGTAATATTAGCATGTAAGGAAAAGAAACTGAGAATTACTGCGTTAGAAAAGGTGGAGGTTCCGATGCCGGTGCCTGTACCGGTGGATTGTCTTGACGAAGATGGAGCTCTTCAACGAATCCGGGAGCTTCGTCGTCCGAAGAGGAAGCGTAGTCTACCAGAGACATCTTGCGCGTCTTATCTTAGAGTCTCTCCGCCTCCGATGGGGGAACTTCCGGGGGCCTTGAACTCCGCTAGTTTGTCTAGTTTTCCCTCTTATTATTTCTTTTTTTTACCAGTAGTTTTCCCTTCTATTTGGGTATTGCTGGCTTGCTGCTACATATAAATATATTATGTTTATATATAAGTATAAACATATTTATATATAAATATATAAATAATGATAAGTGAAATTGATTTTCTTTCTTTCTTTTTACCATGAAGGGTAGAATCTTTACACCCCTTTCTTCATTAATAAATGTTAAAAATGGATAGGAGGTTAGTTTTCATCTTAAACATCAAAATTTAATTTAATTTATTTTATCTTTTATATTTATTATTTTTTAAATTTAATTAATTTATAAATTAATATATAATCTAGTATTATTTTGTGATATCTTATTTTGTGATTTTTTAAGAAAAAATATCACTAATTAATTGTCTAATTCAATTTACTAAACCTTTTAGAAATTTAATTTCTGCAATAGATTTCCCCAAAATATTATAACGGGGATAGTTGTTTCATTTTTCTAATTTTTGATAAGATTAATTTTCAATATTAAAAGAAAAAACTATTTTAATTAAATTTTATTTCAATAAATTTAGAAATATAATATATAGTAAATAATAATAAAAACTATCCTGAAGTTAATTAGCCGCCGCCAACACAACTGCATGCATCATGCAGATCATCGCAAAATCTGAATAACAAAATGCAATAACTGACGGGGCTAGATTCCACTGTTGCAAATGAATCTTGTTCTTCAAGCCCAATATGATAATGCTGCAGAGAAACGATCTGAGAAGGTTCTGGCTGGGCTGAGTGCGGTGGCTCTCCGGCATGTGACAGACGGTGGGTAGCTGGTCTACGACGGCGATGACGACGAGGGATTATTTATAATTTGTCATCAAATGGTGGTTGATGGTAATCCCCGGTCTTAAAATTTCTACCGCAAGAAAATTAGATCCGAAAATACCTTTTCAAACTTCACATTCCACACAATTCACAAGAACAAGGAATGAAAATGGTTGATTTGGACGGCTTGTGATTATATATAGACTTGGGGGTTTAGGTCACGATCGCTTCTGGCCTTGCTCTGCATCTCTTCATCTACATTGTGTATGATACAGGAAAACTCACTTCGTCCTACTGTTTTTTTGGTCCATTAACGTGTGGTTATTGAAGGATCTGATACATTTACGAGAGCAATTCTAAGCTGATAGGGCACTTTTCCTTAGTTATAAACTTATGTAGATATGCTTGCTTTTAACATGGAAGGACCCTATTGCATACTACTTCAGTTCAGTATTTTCTGAAAGAATGCTCTATTTGTTTTGACTGTTAACTATTGAATTAAAGCATGTTTAAATAACTTAAATGATCATTATCTTCTGTTTTAGATCATTTGTCATGTCTTATGATTAAATCCTCCAAACTTGGTTCTCCAATTTTGCATGCTTTCGACTTATTTTTCTTTCAATTGTAACTACATCCTTTTTCTTCCATACTCAAACTTCAACTAACAGTTGATTCGGGGGTAATTTATTTTTCTTATCTGTAAACATGAACAATTCCTGAATTTCTAATTGGCCATAGGAACCGAAGGCAGCTCCCAAAAATGTCATGCTTATGCTGTTGATATGTTATTTTGGTATTAGGATCCTCTCAGTTGAGGGATATTAACCATTAGATTGTGGTCTAATGATGTTTAGTGGGAAGTTACAAATCTATTTACCTCAACATCATTAGATCACGATCTAATGGTTAATATCCCTCAATTGAGGGAATTCAAATTTGTTATTTTAAAGGAAGTTCCAAATTTCACAATTGCATGCCAAGTTTGTTTCCAGCATCCCATATCTCTAAAACCTACTGATGGATGGCCACAAGAGTGCATGCAATAGGAGCAACGTAATTGTAGGTATCAAATTATATTTAATAGAGAGATTATAGGAAAGATTATGAGATATGAGAAAATCCCTATTAATTAGGAGCAATCTGATTTCAATGTACAGATCAAAGAATCCCTAAAAATCAGATTCCAGAATCATCTCTACAGTGTATATAATGTATCTCTATGAATAGTGAAAGGTGTACATTTGATTCGCTGCAATCTCCGTCACAAATTCGCTTCATGGTATCAGAGTAGTGAAGCTCACCGCTGCTGTCGGCATCATCCCTCCATTCCCGTCACTATGCTGAAGGAGATGGCTCGCCTGTCCGTCACATTTTGGGCGACCACTCAGTCATCATTGTACCATACAAGCTAACAGGAGACAACTACCAAGAATGGGCTCAGTCCATGCCATTGGCCTTAGATGGCCGCGACAAGGTCAGCCATATCACTGGTGATATCTTTATCCCTACCGCGACTGACAGCAAGGAATGGCGATGCTGGAAGACGGAAAATTCAGTGGTCTCGACATGGCTCTTGAATTCTTTGGTGTTGACTGTAAAGAAGCCTTTCATGTTCCTCCCGACGGCCCGCGAGATTTGGGATGCTGTGAAAGACTCTTATGGATCATGTAGCAATGCATCTATGGCCTATGACATACGAGTGAAAGTGTGGCGACTCCAACAGGATATTCAGAGTCTCACGGCCTACTATCTGGCGAAGGTCTCCCTCTGGCAAGATCTTGACCTCCTCAAGGAACGTTTTTGGCACTGTTCCGAGGACGCCATTGCGAGTAAACAGGACTTGGAAGAGGAGAGACTGTTTGAACTATTGGTGGCCTCAATCTTATATATGACGATTCTCGTGGTCGACTCTTGGCCCAGGTCCCATTACCATATGTCCGAGAAGCTTTCTTATTCTCAGAAATGAGGAAGTCAGGCGCCTTGTCATGACATCAGGAGACCTCACTTCTCGGCCCACTGCAGTAGCTCCAGCAGAAATGTCTGCGCTGGCTGTTCAGAGTAGTAACTCCAAATCAGGTACCACATAACCTAGCTGTGACCACTGTAAGAAGCTAGGCCACACCAAGGAAACCTGTTGAGATTTGCTTGGGAAACCACCTGATTGGAAACCAAAAAAGGGAAGGAATCGCAGGTATGTTGCTGAAAGAACTAGTGAAGGTGCTGCTGTCCCTCCAGATCAAGGTGATGCCATGCAGAAAATTTTAGAAAGGCTGACTACGTTAGAGAATAACCGCCAACCTGTAGCAACAGTTGTCCAACGAGGTAATTTTTCGCAAGCTTTGACAACTATTAAAGGTAGGTGCTCTGGCCAGTGTTGGATTGATGATTCTGGTGCATTGGATCATATGACAGATGACCGATCTCTATTCTCTTATTACACTGCTCCTTCTTCACCTATGACAGTCAAGATTGCTGATGCTTCTACTACTCTTGTTACTGGCGTCGGCCGCGTCTAAGTGTCTGATTCTCTTACACTGCATAATGTTCTTCATGGCCCCAACTTAAAGTGTAACTTATTATCTGTAAGTCAATTAGCTTGTGAAGATAGATGCCATGCTGACTTCTTTGTCACTCATTGTGTTTTTCAGGATCTACTTACGGAGATGACGATTGGCAATACTAAGGTGTTTGACGGACTTTACTACCTAGATGAGCGTGCAGAAAAAACTGGTGCTTCTTGTCATGAAGTGTCCCTTTCTAGTACTAGTGACCTAGAATTATGGCACAAACAATTGGGCCACCTGAATTTTCAATACATGTCCCTGCTATTTCCTTACCTAATTTCTAATAAAAGTACCAAGTTTTATTGTGATTCTTGCGAATTGGCTACACGTCAACGTGCCTCCTTCCAGAGTCATTCTTATCACGCTTCCTCACCATTCATGACTATGCACAGTGACTTATAGGGACCCTCTTGCACTCCTAATCATACCAAATCAAAGTGGTTTATGACCTTCATTGATGGCCATACACAGGTTACATGGGTGTTTTTTTTAAAGGACAAAACAGAAGTTACCTCCACTTTCCAAAATTTCTATACTATGATTGAGATTCAATTCCAAACAAAGATTAAGACTTTACACACTGACAATGGTACGGGATACTTTAATCAGTCTCTAGCCACTTTTTTAGCTGAATGAGGAATCATCCATAAGAGTACTTGTCCTTATACACCCCAACAAAATGGTGTTGCTGAACGCAAAAATCGACACATCATGGAAACAGCCTGTGCCCTTCTATTTTCCTCTAATGTTCCTAACTCCTATTGGGATAACGTTGTGCTCACTGCTACCTTCCTCATTAATCGCCTCTCAAGCAAACCTCTCTCATACAAATCACCAATACAGGTACTATATCAGTACTATAACTTGTCTTTCCTCAAAAATACCTTTCCTCTCAAAGTCTTTGTCACCCAAATAAACTTGGTCCCAAAGCAATCAAATGCATCTTCTTGGGTTACTCTGGCACTCAAAAGGGATACAGATGTTATGATCCTCTTACCCGTCGTCTCTTTGTCATTTATGATGTGACCTTTCATAAGCAAACTCGTTACTATCAGTCCTCGATTCAGGGGGAGTCCTCTTAGAGTGAACCTCAGATATAGTCTCAATCATCGTCAACCGCACACCGTTATTCATTGAATATGATCCTACTCTTATTGAACCATCTAACAATAGTGCAGCGCCTAATCCAGGGGTTACTAATCTAGGAGGAGACATAACTCAACTTATTCAGGTTTATACTAGGAGGCCCATCCTAGGTAGAGTTCCTTTGACACCTAGCAGACACCAAAACTCAGAACCGAATGCAGTTCTAGGGAGAGCAGAGAACAATGATCTTGTACACACACCTAGTGATCTTAACTTACCAATTGCACTAAGGAAACAACCTCGGTCTTGCACACAACATCCTATCGAAAGGTTTGTGTCATATAAAGTTTTTTCATCAAAATATTGTGCATTTGTCTCTCACCTAGATAATGTTAGGATTCCTAAGGATATCAATGAAGCCTTTCTACCTCTTGGAGTGAACCTCAGATACAGCCTCAATCACCATCAACCGACACACTGTTATTCATTGAATATGATCCTACTTTTACTGAACCAACAACAACAACAACAAGCCTTATCCCATTAAATGGGGTCGGCTACATGGATCATACGACGCCATTGTGCTCTATCGAAAACTAAATTCTTAGATAGGTTATTGACCAGGAGATCCCGTTCAATGACCTCTTTGAGCGTTCTCTTTGGCCTTCCTCTACACCTTTTAACCGGTGTCCATATTATTTGATCCACCCTCTTCACCGGCGCATCCCTTGGCCTTCTTTGTACGTGTCCAAACCACCTAAGACGGTTCTCTACCATTTTCTCTTCAATAGGTGCCACTCCAACTCTTCCCCGTATATGTTCATTACGAATCTTATCTTTTCTTGTATGCCCACACATCCATCTCAGCATCCTCATCTCAGCTACCCCAACTTTATGCTCTTGCTGTCCTTTTAAAGCCCAGTATTCACTTCCATAAAGCATTGCTGGTCTTATAGCAGTGCGATAAAACTTTCCTTTTACTTTATCTGGTACTTTCGGATCACATATAACCCCAGTAGCCTTTCTCCATTTAAACCACCTGGCCTGAATTCTATGATTAACATCCTCCAAAATTTCACCGTCCTTCTGTATTATTGATCCCAAATATTTGAACTTATCTATTTGTGGAATAACTTGATTTCCCAATCTGACCTCCAAGTTACTTCTAACTTGTCTCTTATCAAAATTACAATGCATATATTCCGTCTTACTTCTACTCAGACGAAAACCCTTCGACTCTAAAGTACTTCTCCATAACTCAAGTTTAAAATTAATCTCTTCTCTTGACTCCGCCACAAGAACTATATCGTCCGCAAAAAGCATGCACTTAGGGATTTCTTCTTGAATAGGCTTAGTTAGAACATCCACTACTAGATTAAATAAATAAGGACTCAAGGCTGATCCCTGATGTAGACCAATCTAGGGGTTACTAATTTAGGAGGAGACACAACTCAACCTATTCAGGTTTATACTAGGAGGCCCATCCTAGGTAGAGTTCCTCCAACACCTAGCAAACACCAAGACTCAGAACCGAATGCAGTTCCAGGGAGAGCAGAGAACTATGATCTTATGCACACACCTGGTGATCTTAACCTACCAATTGCACTAAGGAAACAGCCTCGGTCTTGCACACAACATCCTATCGAAAGGTTTGTGTCATATAAAGCTCTTTCATCAAAATATTGTGCACTTGTCTCTCACCTAGATAATGTCAGGATTCCTTAGGATATCAATGAAGCCTTATCTAGCCCAAAATGGAGAAAGGCTATCATGGAAGAAATGGAAGCCTTGGAGAACAATGGAACTTGGGATTAGTAGATCTACCTAAGGAAAGAAACCTGTAGGATGTAAATGGGTATTCACTCCAAAGTACACAGTTGATGGCATGCTAGACATGTACAAGGCAAGGTTGGTGGCAAAGGGGTTCTCTCAAGTATATGGTATAGACTACACAGAAACTTTAGCATCTATAGCCAAATTAAACACTATTAGAATTCTACTTCCATAGCTGTGAATCTTGATTGGCCGCTACACCAGATGGACATAAAGAATGCCTTCCTCAATGGAGAGATGAAGGAAGAAGTAGACATGAAAATTCCTCCAGGTTTCTCTGGGGAAAAGGAAGGCCAAGTATGCAAATCGAAAAACCCACTATATGAGTTGAAACAATTACCTAGAGCATGGTTTGAACGGTTCTCCGAAGTATTAAAGAAACAAGGCTATTAGCAAGGACAAAGTGACCATACAATGTTCTTCAAGCACCCGAAGGATAAAATTACTGTACTAGCTGTATATATGGATGATATAGTCCTCACTGGAGACGATCCCACTGAAATCAGCCGAGTCAAAGGAGTTCTAAATGACGAATTCTAAATCAAGGATGTAGGAGAAATGAAGTACTTCCTTGGGATGGAAGTTGCCAGATCAACCAAGGGGATCAGTATATCTCAAAGGAAATATGTCTTGGACCTCCTAAAAGAAAAAGGAATGTTAGGATGTAGACCAAGCGACAAGCCAATACAAGTTGATAAAATTGAAGAGGATGAGGATCTAAGGAAGGATGTTGATAAAGGAAGATACCAACAAATGGTGGGTAAATTGATCTATTTGTCCCACACGCGACCTGATTTAGCTTTCATAGTAAGTGTCATGAGTCAACACTTCCATCATCCCAAACAAAAATATTTGAATAAAGTGTACAGGATCCTTATATATCTAAAAGGCTCATCGGGCAGAGGATTGTTGTTCAAAAAGACAGACAATAGAAGAGTAGAAATATTTACAGATGCTGACTAGGAGGAGATTAAGATAATAGAAGGTCTACTTCGGGATATGCCACCTTTGTCTGGGGTAATCTTGTAACTTGGCGAAGCAAGAAACAGAGTGTAGTTACCATAAGCAGTGCAGAAGCAGAATTCAGAGCTATAGCCCTTAGAATCTGTGAAGGTATTTGGATCAAACGGGTACTCGAAAAGCTGAAAATGATGATGAATCCACCTATGAAGTTCTACTCAGACAGCATGCCAACTATTAGTATCTCTCATAATCCAGTCCAACATGATTACACTAAGCATGTTGAAATAGATAGACACTTTATTTAAGAGAAGATTGATGAAGGGATAGTTGATCTCAAACATATACCCTTGAAAGAACAAACAACAGATGTCTCTACTAAGGGTCTATCCAGAGAGAAATTTGAATACTTAGTTGGTAAGTTGGCAATGATCAATATATATGAACCAACTTGAGGGGGAGTGTAGATATCAAATTACATTTATTAGAGAGATTATGAGATATGAGAAAATCCCTATTAATTAGGAGCAATCTAATTTCAATGTACAGATCACAAAATCCCCAACAATCAGATTCTAGAATCATCTCTGCAGTGTATATAATGTATCTCTGTGAATAGTGAAATGTGTATATTTGTTTCGCTGCAATTTCTGTCACAAATTCGTTTAAGTAATTCTATGCTTTGATTTCTCCAACATTAGATTTGTAAATTCCAATTAGCTTTGGATTGCTCACACATGTCTTTGCTTGCTTTGTCTTGAAGTGCAAATGATTTTTTATTAGAATATACCAGCAGTTATGTCAAAGCTCGAGTTATGATGCATAGTTTATCTGTGAGAAGCATTTGTTAGCACTTCAGTTTTTGATGATTCTATGCCCCCATGACCAATGCATGCATCATGCTCCATTCTTCCATATATCAGCTTGACTTCACTCTGCCAGTTACTTTCCTTTTCTGATCTCTGTTTTCTTGGACCAAAGGCTGAAGGTTAAAGCCTCTTGACATGGGTGGATTGCATGTTAGCTTGACTTCAATTTGCAAGCTACTTTCCTTTTCTGAGCTATGTTTTCTTGGACCAAAGGCTGAAGGTTAAAGCCTCTTGACATGGGTGGATTGCATGTTATAGCTTATGCAAATTTTCCAATTCCTTATACATTAACAGATGATTTCTTAATAGCTATTCAGAACAATAATATAATAGCCGGGAATAAATATACTGATAATTATTTTGGTTCAGTAACTACGCTCTTTTCAGTTCTGCTTCCTGCTGCTTTCAAATATTTAAGATTTTTGTAGACTCATATGGTTATTCTTCTTTCAGTTGTTAAGCTTGGACTGCATTGCTTCTGGTTGTTTGTGAAAATTCATGTTATGCTCAAATGAAAACTGAGCACTGTTTCTGGTGAGTCAACTGCGAATATCAACGAGAAATGTACAATGAAGTTACCTTCTAATCTTATTAGAGCAACTTCAAAATCATATTCTCAGAAGCCTGTCAGGCACTACATTGCTTTGATCATTAAATTCCTTTGTGTTGTGGCATCATTTGGGCAACATATGGCCCTGGATCATTAAATTCCTCTTGTCGTGAATAACTATTAATGCTCTCAGTTAGTTCATCACCAAAAGAGAACTTGATGACAAACTGCTTTTATCAGATTATAGACTTAGTGCAGGATCTTCCAAAAGGTTATGCTACTGTCATCAGTGAATCTACACAATAATTGGCAATAAATCTATGTGGGAAAGTATCTCCTGTATAAGGTGAATGCATTTATTTCCTTGGGCTTGTTTTACTACCATATGGAAATCTTGGATCTTCAATGTACAAATTATTGGCTTATTAAGCGTCTATCCTCAACTTCATTTACTTGTGCGTCTTATCCGAAGGCAAGTTGGGTAACTTTTGTAGAATGTATTCCCAAGAAAAGGATCTTCATATTCTTTGGCAAGTTACTTTATTATCTGACAAATATAATCATGTGAGCGTGTGTACCTCGTCGCTGAGTGCTTTCAAATCCAACATTAAATCTTCTGTAAGCTTTCTGCTATAACCTATGTGGAAAGTTGTGCTTTATTATTGGCAACAAAAGTGATCTGCATGTAGCTGATTATTGAGTGGTTTTAAAACCGTAGTCACGAGATGATTTGTCTGAACCAACGCTTTCTGGAGCATTAATGCAACTTGCGTTGTGTGATGGGTATTGCAGTGATGAATAGAAATGATCCAGAAGCTACTGAATGCCATTCTCCTCTGAAAAACAGTGACAAGAATCTTTGAACAGTAGCGCGTTTTGTTCCCCTAGTTCTCCTTTCATTGATCTTATCCTCTTAGTTGATGCTGAACAAACATAAAGTTATAAAACAAAGGAAGGAAAAGTATACCCCACTATTTCTTGAAAGGGAAGAAATACAAAAAAAAAATGACATAAAATGATCCCAATGTTTTTATAACATAGACAAAGCAAATGAGAGACAAACTGAATTTGATCACGTAGATAGCTTTAACTGTCAGAGTTTTGGCCTATTATTTCTCTTGACAAAGCATAAACAGTTTTCTGATATGATGTATTGTTGTTATCTGAGTTTTTATTTTTTTCACATAATTAATAACATATACACCAAAACATAATTCCGCCTAGCTGAAGCACTAGAATTAAAATTACAAACATAATAGCTGTTGAGAAGAAAATTGAGATTCATTGTTTTGATTTGTATTATACGATTGCTACAGTTGCTGGTGGCATGAGTTTTGTTTTATTGCTTTAGCACACTGTATATCTGTTAAGAACTTATGGCCGATTGCTCTAGCACAATGACATCATACAATCTATATAGCTGACATCACCTAGTAGGACAAAGCTTCTTGTTATTACTACTGCTACTCTAGCACACCGATATTATGGATTTTTATAGATTGATGTCCACTGCCTTTCCGAGGCATGTCTATCTTAATGTTGTTTTCCAGCATTTTAGCTTGGCTTGAGTAATGTTTACCAGTCGGAGTTCAATTCAATCTTATCCATATTGTATTCTACAGTATGTTGACCAACTCTCTTTTGTGATGTATATCTTAACCTTCAAGGAGTTTCTTGCAGTCTTTTATATTAAAACTGGCAACATTAGATTAGAAAAAAAAAATAGAAGAGGTCTGTTTACAAAATTGATATATGCACACCCTTCCTAGTGCTAAAGTTGTCTCTTTTAATCTGGCTAAACTCTAAACCATTAAGTATTTGACCCCTTTGTTGACCAGATCTCAGTGAGCCCCTTCTACCTCGGTGTTACACTCTGCATATATATGCCACAAGGGCGGCTTCTTTTATCAATTAACAATTGCTGCGGTCAAGAGAAGGATATTGCTTTTTGAAATATACGTTGGCCAGGAGCAAGTATTGCCAATGGGTCATAAGCATATTTTCTCTCCAGAAATGCTTCCCACCGAGGACCAAAGTGGGCCCTCCATTCTTCCTGTGTAGTGTAGTGGGGCAAATATTGCTTTACCCCAAGACGGGCACTTTCACAGTATTCTAGAATCCTTTTATTTTGAGTTAAAATATGTTGTAGGCCATCAGATCCATTGGAAGAAGGAACTGCAGAGGTCAGAAATGCCACTATGTAGAAAATGTCTTCGTCAGGAACAACTACAGAAGTTCTGTTGTCCCACCTGAGAACAACAACAATATATGTTAGTCACATGTTAAAGGCTAAAAATATTGGTGGAGAAATGAAGATCGCTTGTTTTATAGAGAACATTACTTTGATTTGTTTAATGGGTAGATGAGAATTGGACCGTTGCTTGTTTCTGTTAGCATCTTCCCAAAGACACCTTCAGCAAAGTCGTATATTTTGCTTTTGGGTATGAAAAGATTGAGCCAGGGGTGTGGAACGTCCCACAAGCCTTTTGACCGCAATTTGACCTCAGAGACATGAACTCTGTCTAAGAAATCAACATATGTGACTTCTGTTAGAAAAAGCGTTGTTGGGATATAGTTTAAATGGGACAAATGCTCTTCAACTTCCTGCATGCGAAAGAAATATAGTAAGAGGAAGTTGGTATATACTTTAATATTTTTTTATTTAACCACTACATGTATTAGTGATTTATATATTTCAATAATACGGATGTTTAGGTTGACCTGTTGCTTGCCTCACCTCATTTACTGCATAAGAGTCTTTCAGATTGAAGTATTTGGCCAATTCTAGGCAGAAGAGAGTTATTCCATCTGATTTGAACTGACTTGCTTGAACTGGGTCTTGTGGTTTGAAGGACGATCTCCAGTTGTTTAGCAGACCAGTTCTGTTTATTATCACAAATCCTTCAATGTAATCAAATTTGCTTTCTGAAGATATTAACTTCTCCTGATCTCTCGTGAATGCCGTGAAATCTGCATATAGCAATCTAATCCATTTTACCTGTTCAAAATAGAACTTTTCTTGTTGACTTCTCATAGTTTCAAAACACAAAGAAATCAAAAGACTTTTTTATGTCTCAGAATCATTTCTGATGCTTTACCTTAGAAGGTGCTGGTTCGAGAACTATTCTTGCCCTGGTTATGATGCCAAACTGACCAAGCCCCCCAAGTACACTGTGAAAGAGTTCACCATTCTGCTCCTCAGAACAATTTACCACCTCTCCTTTTCCTGCAGACATTCATTGATCATCTTTTAAAAATCAAAGAGAACGATATTTTTTTACTTTCAAAACTTTACTCATGGGTGATGACCAGTGATTTAAGACTTTCCCATGTCACCAAGGTAAAAAATTCAGAGTAGGCAAAAAAAATTTTTTATTGTTTATCTCTTGACCTTTTTCTTATCAGATATATGGGTTTCTCACCAAGTTACAAACCTGTTACTATCTCCAGCTGCCGAACGTTGCTTATTTGAGGACCATGACGAAATGCTTGCCCACTGATTCCAGCATTAGACAGAGTACCACCAACTGTCAGATGCAGGTAATCTGTCCATGATCTTGGTGCTAACCCGTATCTTAGACTCTCACGCAGGATGTGTATCCACAGGTCGCCACCATTGACATCCACATACGGGGAATTTCCTGTATAAACATGCATTTCAGGGAACTGGAGTGATTCCATATTGATCACAACTCCTCCATGAGCTTGTGACTGTCCCTGGAGTGAGTGGCCGTGGCCTCTGGCTGCAACTGTGAGCTGGGAACTAGGACCCATCTGCCAGATATGCTTGATGATGGCTGCAATATCAGATACCGATTTCGGATGCAGAACAGCTGTTGGATAATATTGGTACCTGTTACCAAAATCCCTGGCTGCATGGCTGACATCATCAAAATTGAAATGACCTTCAAGGGGAAATGAGTTTAATGAATAAGGGATACTGGAAACACAGAAGTTAAGTCGGATTGTTATGAAACTGAAGAACAGGATCATGAAGCCTTTAAGGAACAGAATGTTGTGTTCCCTAACTAAACCAAGTGGTGGGGGTCTCATTTTCCTGTTGAAGGATATGAGGGTAGTTGAAGGCAGAACAAGTCGAATCATGTATGAAGGGCTTTTCTTGTTTCTTTGTGAGAGCAAGAACAAAAGGAGGGAAGTGATGGAGAGAGCGAAGGAATTGAAGGGGTTGGGCCAGAATTTAAACAAGTTGTGGGTGATTGAGTCAACCCATTATCATCAATCTATGAAGACTGCTTACTTGGGAGGAAAGAGTTTTAAGGATTTTTCTTTTTCGGGGTTTGTTAAAAAGGGGACGCCAACGCCATCAAGTATAATCCAAGTTGAATCGGAAAAGTTGAAACAAAGAGAGATCTCACAAAATCTTTGCACTTTTTCCAACAGTTACAACCACTATTCAATATTCCCATCAACGACAGAAATGTTTCAGTGTTAAGGATGGCCTTTTTCCCAATTTAGAAAAGTTCCATTTTATGGAACTGTGCGTATATTTCTGCATCTACCTCACACGTATGTTTAGGAGATTGTTGCTTAAGGAATCTATAGTTGTCAGAATGTAAACATCGCGTATCCTGATTTAAGATTGGATGAGAAGAACTATGGGATTATTGGAGGAGAGATGGAACTCGTGGGGGTATGTGTTGGTCCATGAGACACAGACATTTTTGACATAAATATACCATTTTGATCATTTATTTATTTATATTATTTTTATTTTTATTTATTATAATATATATTAAATAGAAATAAAATTAAAAAATTGTTAAATTTTATGATATAGTTAATGAAGTTTAAGGTTTTATTTAGTATGTATGAAATATGTTAAAAGTGGCTTATAAATAAGATTAGAAGAGTATTTGTCAAAATTAAAGTAATTTTTAGTCAACAAAATTGATTCAGTTAGTTTAGATCCTGATATTGATAGATAATATATAAGTATATTTATAAGTATTTTATAAATTTAAATATATGACTAACTTTAATGAATTTAGTATCAAATTCATTTAATTATTTTTAGAAGGAAAAAAGAAAGTAAGTTTTAAAAACTATTGACATTAGTAACAGTTGAATATTTTGTCTATGTGCATATAAAAATGGTTGATGTGGGTGAGCTAGCTAGCTACATACATACACAACATGCATACCTACAAACATTTCAGCTTTTTTTGTGATATGTGAGGTAGCTAGGGTTTCTTAATGATAGGGCATATCATAACCTATATGAATTAAGTAATGTAAAGAACAACAGGGTTTTACCACCTTGTGTGGCTTAATGGTATTTGACGGCTTCCTTTTGTGGGGGGAGAGAGAGAGAAGAACTCAAATCACTTTTTTGGGTATTATAATTAATTATTAGAATTAGAAGCAAACAGACAAACAAAGAATCTAGAAAAAGCATTCAAAAATGGCATAATCATTGCAGCAACACCGACAACCACATGTATGGTGGGCTCCTATGTTCTATTCATATGTCCAACACCGACAACCACATGTATGGTGGGCTCTTATGTGCTATTCATATGTCCTAATCAACATATTCTAACTCTCTCACTCTCTCTCTCTAAAGAGAATTGGAGATTCCAATAATTGCCTCTAATACACTACACAATGATGTGTGTGTGATGAATATTTTGTAGTGTGAAAATATGTGAACAAATGCTGTGTTTTGTGGTGAAAAACCTAATCCTTAATTGTAATTGACTCTCGATTGATTTCTAGAGGGAAACCATTTGTTGCTACCATAGCGATTATCATGTGGGAACATATATTCCATAACATTTATTATGAGAGCCCCATTGAAAAGAGATGTGCTTCTTCTTTTTTATTGTTTACCATGTACGATTGTTTTAGTATAATTACCTAATATTTAATTATTCAAAGGTTTTGCCCTTTTTAAATATAAGATCTTAAATTTAAATGTGTAAATAAAAAATATGTTTTTAAAAGAGCTATCTTAAATTAAGCTAGTAATAATCGAATCGAACCCAATCAGATAATCATATCAAATACCACTTTTAGTGTAATTATCTAATACTTTTTTAGGCAAACTTAAAGGTATTTATTGTAAGAAGCAATGACTAATCATCTCGCACTGTAGACTTCTCAAAGGAGCTTTAGTATTAGCTATGAGACCCTCTCTATATATATCGCTAAAAATTGAACCCTGATTAGATACTTAAAAAATTCAGTTAAATGTCAAATATACTATACATGATAGTTCAATTATATAGTATTTGATATGGCCAATTAATTCAAATTCAGGCATTATATTACTTTAAATGATAGTGGTTCTGTCATGGTAGTTTTTTTTTTTAATACATAAGGTTCAAACACATAACTTTGATTAAGAGATATCAGGTGAATTCCATTAGGTTCAATTTTTTTATATATAATAGTACATTATAATTTTAGGTTAAATTTTGTACACAATTTCCTTAAACTTTATGTCATGTCTACAGATAACTTTTCTCATTTATAAAATTTTAATAAAACTTTTTAAGCTTTTACATTTACGTATATAACTTTTTTTTATTATTAATTTAATTCATTACTTATTTACATATAATTTTAAGCTTAAAAAAATTATATGCATATAATTAACTTAAAGTTTATAGGGATTATATATATATAAATAAAATTTAAGAGATATATAATTGACGTTATTAAGTTTTTAATGTTAAGGGATTTTTTTTTTGTACTTTAATTAGACTGATTTTTAAGGACATTCAAATTATAATCATTTTTATTTATTTTTAAAATTATATTATTTTCCAAACGATGCACTTTACAAAATTTCCTATAAATATTATAATTTTATTATTTAGACCAATATTTTTTATATTTATTTTTTAAAACAATATGCGACAAGCATAAAATATATAATATTGAAATAATTAATATTTTAACAAATAACTTTGTATTATTCTTAAGAGTAGACATTTTTTTTTATTTAGACAATTTAACACACCTCCCCATAGGGGAGGGTCCTACACCCAACACGCATGCCCTCATATTTGTCAACATGAGGGATATAATACATGACCTGCTTTATGAGAGGAGATATGTTATGCCAATTGAATTACAAGGCTCTTGGTTTTAAGAGACATTGATCAAATTTTAGTTTTAAAAAATTTGTGCATGTTATAGTAAGATAAATATTTATGTAATTTAAAAATTTACTCAAAATAATATAATTTATTATTATTAAAGTATATTCAATTTTGCTTTCAAAGAAAAATAAATTAAAAGAAATATGTTTTTTCTTCAAAAAAAAAATTGAAGATTAACCCTACTTCTTGAAACGTACATCCTCTCGTCTCTATTACAAACCCTTCTAATTTCCTCTCAAAAATTAAGAAAATGGTTAACTCATTAATTTTTATAGAAATAGAACTTTTTTCAACTTTTTTTTATATTTAAGAATATAGAAAAACAGTCCATTAGACTTTGGGTCTCCTCTTAGTAATTTGTTATAGGGATAATATTTTAAAAAAATAATTAAGGACCTACTAAGTAAATGTAACGAACAATTCCATTCCTTTTTGTAAGACGTCCTATAATATAACCGGAGTAATAAATAACTAAGATAACTCGATTGTTCTATTGTCAGGAAAGCATTACAATCTAGTTACTTAAATCATTTAATTAAACCCACTAAGACAAGAAATGCCACATCAGCACAGTTCAAGAAATTTTAAAATAAAATAGTATATAATATCTTGATCTTATTTATCATATACGGTCAATATCTTAATCTTATTTGTGTTATAATTTTACCTATAATCTTTTTAATTTGATAAAATTTCACAATTTTTTTTAATTTAGTATAATTCTTGGTATTTGAGAAATAAAAATTATAAATAAAATTGTATCAAATTAAAAAGATTATGAATATAATTGTACTAAATTTAAAAAATTATAGATAAAATTATATTATAAATAAGATTAATATAATAATTATATATAAGAAATAAAATTAGGTTACGGTGTAATTAACCTGAAATTCTATTGGCCAGGAAAAATTGCCGCTTAACATATATATTATAATAATATGAAAAAATCAAAATACAACAGGTGGCCTCCAAGTAAAAAAGACAAAAATATTAAATTATAATATTAATTAAATAATGTCTCAACCCTAATAATTATTATCATGGCAATGCAGTGAGAGATGAGAAGGGTCGGTAGGGCACAGACTAAAGTTGATTTAAGGTGTTCAAATTAATCACATCTATGAGATTATTATATATTTAATAATAATAATTAAACTTATCATATCTCCTTTTATCCCAACTTTTATTATCCTCTCTTATCAATGTCTCCTAATTGTCTCTTCTCAACCATATTCATCATCTTCAAATTTAATTTTGATTAATCCTCTTTTGTCCTTTTTACTTTTTTATTTAATCCATTCTCATTGATTACTTATAATTAATTATAGGTACATATGTGTACTAAATTGTCATTTATTTGTACTACAAGTCACCATTTTTCTTGACCATCCTATCCATAAGATATAAAAAACATTAAAATAAAGAACAATATCTAGGTACTAGATTTCATGGAGATTGATGTAGAATGGAAAGTGATAAATAATCAATTGAAAATTGTTTGAAAATTTTTCCATTTTAAAATTTTTTATTCAAAAATATTTAAAGACACGGATCTTTTAAGCTATAGAGTTAATAATTTAATTTAGGTCAATCTATTGACTCGCCAAAAAATAACAAGTTCAATTACTAAATTTGTAGTATATACACTCGATAAACTCACCTTTTTTAATTTTATTATTTTTTTTACTATTTATATTACATTTTATTAATTTTAGAGTATCAGCCGAATTAAGGTTTATATTAAACTTCATTTATATTAACTTTATCTTATTGAATTATTTATTTATATATATACACATTTTGTTTTATTATTATTTTATTTGTGAAAGATTTATCTACGGATAATGACAAAGTTGACAAAATAAATATTTTGACAGATCATGTTTTGAATCCAATGAATATTGATACATATAAATATTTTTTTAAAAAAATATATGTAAATTTTTTTAAAAAAGAAGATACATATAAATAATTTTTTTAAAAAATAAAAACTGGAGGATTGGTAGGTTTAAGTTGGTATAATATCAACCCGTCTAGAAGTGGGCCTCTTAAAATCGATCCACTTCTAACCCAACCAACATTTGGATGGTTACCCCGCATTAACACCTCTATTGAGCACACATAACTCATCTTTAATATGAGTAATTATTTTTTACTTATGTATAACATATTTTTAAGAAAAAGTATATTTAAGTCACATATAAAGAATCCAATTGCAGATAAGTCCTAAGAAATCATTAAATGACTATGAAGTCATATGAGATCTAAGATTAATTTTTTTTAATTATAAAATGATAGAACTATCCTTAAAAAAATGCCTCAATAATTTTTTTTGGTCATCCAGTTGTTATTCATTTACCTACAAGATGACATTCATATTGTTTGAGTTATTACTTTTTTCTTCTTAGTTGAGTTATTATTTTTCCCCTAGAGAGTTGTCATTCATATTATTTGAGTTATTTTGATTATAGATCTTATAGGACTTCACAGTCGTTTGATAAATTCTCGAGACTTTTTTGCAATTAATTTTTTATATAGGACTTAAATATAATTTTTTTTCTATTTCTAACTATATACAAATATATTTCATTTCATGTATAATCAATTCAAAATCTTTTGAAATTTTTTCCATTGTAAATTTTTTTTCTCAAAAATATTTAAAGACACGAATCCTTGAGCACGCATAACTCATCTTTAACTGGAGTAATTATTTTTTAATTATGTGTAATATATTTTTAACTATATACAAATATTTTTTATTTTGTACATAGTTAAAGATAAATTGTATATAGTTGAAGAGTTATACTTGCTAAAAATATGTTGTACATGAATCCTTAGGTAATAAATTTTGTGATGGGGGATTTTTAAGCAATTTTCCCAATAATCAAGTAATAAAGATTATAATCCAAATAAAAAAAGATATATAATAGATATTACATCCCTTTTTAGCCACTAAGTAAGCTAAAAAAAGTGTGTTTGTGTAGGAAGGCTATTGTGTTATGAAGTTAAGAGAGAACATCAATTTATTTCTTTTACTTTTTAATTAAGCTATTGCTTATTAATTAATTATGTGTGCATGTATGTTTTTCATTGTCAATATATTTATTTGTAACATAATACATAATAATTAGCCGTATCCAAATAAATAATTTGGATCTTAACATCACTATAAAATATAAAAAATATGGGATCGATATAAATAAATTGTAAATAATATGGTTTCTTTTAATTTTTTTTTACAAGTGTACAAGGCACACTTTCAATCAATTAATATAAAAATATCATAATATAAGCTGAGATTCCTTCACACATACACACAAGACAACGAGTACAGACACAAAATAGTACAACATCTATGGACTACAAGGATTTTCAAGGACAATTCATTTTATGAATGACACACAATATAATGGAAGGTAATAAAACAATCAAATTATAAAATTATATTGGTTAAGGTGGATTTCGCACTTGAAATATGTTATAGTGTACATAATATCTTAAAATATTTTTATATATATTTAATACCTTAAAGTATTTTTTGTGCTTTAGATATTGTTTGGTTGGGGGTTTTGGAGGGGAGAGGAGGAGAGATATAAGTGTGTTTGATTGAAAAAAATAGAGGGGAGGAGAGGTAAAAAATTTTATCTTTATGTACTCACCTCCCCTCTAAAAGTGGGAGTTTTCAGAGGAGAGAGATTTTTTTTGCCTAATTTTGACCAGATTGCTCTTTATATATTTTTAATATTTCAATTATACCCTTATAAGTTGAAACCTTTTTTCTTATTATCCTCACACATGATTTTTGCTTTGATTGATAAAACCTAATAAGTGTAGTCCATGAGATAAAAAAATTTAAGATTCATAAATTAAAAAAATAATAATTTTGATATGAATATTATAAATAAAGAATAAATAAATTTAAATAAAGAGATAAGAGTATATTTGTCAACTTTTAATTAACTCCCTTCCCCTCCCCTTTTGAACTAAACAAAAAACATCATCTCCCTTCCCCTACCTTTACACCCACAAACCTCCCCTATCATTTCCTACCCTCCCTTAAATTAACCTAACTTATCATCCCTTAAGTTGAACCAAACAATGCCTTAGTGTGGAATGTATCAAAAAAAAATATTAAAGTGTTGGCTGCAAATAAAAAAATATTTTTAGGTATTGGACACACTATAAAATACTTTATGATATTAGATATACTTAAAAAAATATTGTAGGATGTTAGATGCATCTTAACCCAAAATTATACTCCTCCTGTCATTAATATGTAACCTAATGAGGAGTTAATTTTAATCATAAATATAAGATATATTTATTAAATTTATTATTTTTTAAATTATCCCTACAGAAATTTCTTAATCAATAATCAAGCAAGATAAGGAATGAAGGGGAGAGTTAAAGAAGATGATTATGATATTTTAAAAAATATATATATTATATTAATTAATTTAACTAACTTTTTAATCTAATTAAACAATTATCAATGAGATTTTTATTATAGATAGCAAAATTCAAACTCATCATTTTGTATGATATGAGTTGTATCTTAAATAAATGTACAATAAATTTATTTACAATTGAAGCACATGAGACTTCAGAATATTTTAGTGATTTTAAAAGATTTTTTTATTATTTTTATGAAAGATTTGTTGTATTTTGAATTGTTACACGTGAGACGTAGGAGTAAAATTTTCCATAAAATTTTGTCCTCTTGGTAAGACATTCATACTCTGTAGGGTTTAAATGATATTTCCGATATAAACAGTATTGTCTTTTTCTTCTAAAAATCAATTAAATTATTTAAAAAATTATAAGTATATATGGATAATCATATAAAAAATCTTGTTGATTAATTAATTTATAAATACATCTTAAACACATTTTTTTGACTTAACTTCTGCTCAAACAGCCTAAATTTTATTATTCCAAAATAAAGAGCGTGAACATGACATATTTCTATATGGCTTTTTAATAATGATCTTGGTTTATATATTTTAAAAAAAATAAACACTTGTAACTTACTTTAATAGTTTTGGTTTATTATGAAAATATGTCTATCCTGCGCGTGATCCTCACTAAGAAAAGGTCCCCACTCCCAAGCGAGGAAAAAGCAAAAGAAATTTGAAAGCTTACCTAAGTTTTGTCTTATAATTAACATGCATATTTTAGTATGGTTATTTTTTCTAAGCAACCTTTTGGTTAATTAATTAATTAATTAATTAATCAGAGAAGATTCTGGTCGAAAACTTTGGTGGAAAAAAATATTATATTAAGCCATTAAGGAATGAATAAATATTTATAAATAAATAATTAGTTTGTGATATTGGGAGGTGATGAATAGATAAATGTATGTCTGCCATTTACTTAGATGAAAGGGGTCCATATTAGGGTTTGTTAAATTCTCATTACTTTGTGTTCTCACCTAAGAGCATCCAAATCTATTCTAGGTTCTTTTTACATTATTCCACTCTTTCTATCTTTTAAAAAATAAATTTATTATTTAACATCCTACAATCCAACAACGATATCAGTAAAAAAAAGTATATCAAATAATATATAATCATTTAAAAAGAAATAAAAGAAGACAAAAAAGAAATTTAGTATCATCAAATGAGATATTTTGATTAATAATAAATCTAAAGATTTAATTATTGATAACATATAATAATATCGTGCGATCTATATATCTGATCTCATATAGAAAAATAAGATGACATTGTTGTTATATTCATCCTCTTACAATCTGATAGTTGTATTTTTTGCTAATAAAAGTTAATGTAGTTAATAAGTCTAATTTCTAAAAATAAGTTGATTAAGATTTAATCTATAGTTCAAGTAGTGTGTGGGATGTTTTTAATATAACTCTCATTGCTTGTGGCATGTGATACTTTTGAATTAGTGGGGGCAGTTATAATAATTTAAGGTTATAGATGTAATTAAACATGTGATCTTTTATTTATATGAGAATATTTATATTATTAGGCTACAAGACTATTAGCATGATTTTAAATATTATTATGCTTTTACCAATTAGATAGTAAGACTAATCCAAAATTTTTATCTCAAGAGAGTTTGGTCTTTTCTAGTCCTTAGATGAGAAAAAATTATATTTGAGTCCTTAGTTGTTATTATCTAAATTGATTATTCTCTCTAGTTCTAGACATAAGAGCTAAATAATTAATTTATATAAATTTAAAAATTAATTAAATTAATTATTTATAAATATATATATTAGTTTCTTTAAAATTATCATTTTGATTATTTGTACTAGAAACTACTCTTTTTTTAATAATAATAATAATAATAATAATAATAATAATAAATCACACTAACATGTGCAAGGAGAATTTAAGAGAAAAAATTATAAAATTAATAGATAAATTAAATTGAGATATTATATTTAAGGCTAAAATAAATTTTTATATTAATTTTTATATTTAAAATTGGAGAAAATATAAATAAATTCTAATAATGAACTGTTAGTTAAGAATTAAGATAATATACAGTCTCATTTCTTTTAAAGAAAAAATATAAATTTAAGTTTTAAAAAATATAACTATTAAAAAAGTGAAAACCTCGTACTTTAAGACTTTGGAATTATTATACATTTAATTAAATAAATAAAGAGAATAAACCTATTCTAAATTAAAATGGAGAAGCAACGGATTCCACAAATTTATGTAGTAAGATATATTTACTAATAAATTTAAAACCCTAATTAAAGGACAACGGAGGCCATCAAATCAAGGTTGTGGAACACATATATCCATTGTGTGCTCAATTCAGACAATATTTAGTATAACTGGTTTTAAAAAGTTTTTACCTAAAATTTTAATTTAAAAAAATTTAAAATAAATAATTATATTTATTTTAAAAAATAAAATAAAATTATAGTTTAAAATTAAAATTTTAGATAAACTATTGAAATTAACTTTTGAAACAGTACAAGAGTCTATAAACTATCTAATTAGTATTTTGTTTTATTTTTTCTTACACCCCCTCTTCTTCACCCCCTCTCCTCTTTTTAATAAAATCACACCCTTATTAATAATTTTTTAATTATAACATTTTTTTGTGATAATTATCTAAATATTTATTTATTTATAATTAATTTTTTTATAATTTTTTTCTAATAATAATAATAAGGGTCAAGTGTGTCTCTGTGTGTTTCCAATATTGAAAGTGTACAAGTGGGTGTTTCAAGTACTCGATTTTCAACGTAATATAATGCTTTCTTTCTTTTCTTTTTCAAATTATTTCTAGAGTTTCTACAATAACAATATTTATTAAACTTTTTACGTCAATAATGGGTTCTTCATATGCAAGTTTAGATATCTCAGCAAAATGTTGATAATCCAAAGTTAGACTCATACCCATAAGCTGGAAACATAGTACCTTCAAGAGCATGCATAAAACTATACTTAAAAAAAACATGATTATGATTTAAGTTAATTATTTATAAAAAAAATATATATTTTGATTTTTTAAATTATTCTTTTTAATAATTTATATTAAAATTATCCCTTAATAAAAAGTGCCTTAATATTTGTTTTTGCTAGAGTATAGATATCTTAAAATTGGAGCTAGTTCTATTTAAAGTACTATTAAACACTAAATATGTGTTTTTATAAAAAAAATTTAAATTTTGATTTGTCACAATACAAAAAACGAACCCCTTACACTATACTCAATTCTAGTTAGTTATTTTAATATATACAATTAATATATATAATTTTTAAAAAAATATAAATTTAAAAGATAAATTAATAAATTGATATGTTATATTTATAATTAAAATAATTTAATTATTTTTTTACATTTAAGAGAGAAGGAAGGAGTATCAGTTGGCTAAGGTGCTTTGTCCAATTACAAAAGTTTATTGAGATTGATGATTAGCTAAATTACGCGGAAACTTATGGAAATATTGACCAAGTAAGTGGGGGTGTCTTTCATGACCTCAATTTTCAACGGAATGTTTTCTTTCTTTCCTTCTATTTCTTTTTATTTTCAATTTTTTTCAAAAATACAATCAATAAAATTTGGCATAATTGATAAATATGTAGTTTATGTCTTAAAATTAAAAGCATGTGCTTAATTCAGACTTTTAAAGTAATAACTTTATTAATAGAGATAATAATAATCTAAAAATACATTTTAAGTAATAAGACTTAAGAAAAATAATATAAAAATACTCTAGAAAATGATAAATAGTAAAATAGAATATTGTATTCATAATGCTTAATCTATTATTATTATTATTATTAATAGACCTGATTTAAAATTTATTATTTTTCATAATCTTTTTATCTCATTCTCCCTAAGAATTATATTTGAGTTTAATGATTTTTTGGAACATAGTTCGATTAATTTCTTTTTGGGGTTGAAAATGAGAAGTCTATGTAATTGGCAAAATGCTCTGTCCAATTATAGATATTAATGATTAGCTAAATTACGTGGGAACATACCCATAAAGAATCAGTCAAATTTAAATCCTACATGTCTAGTGTGCGTACATGTGCGTATATTTTTTAATTATTAAAATATTGTTTACTCAAAAAGTTATAAAAATATTTTCTTATTTTTAAAACATAGTTATACATAAATTTATTTTAAAAATAAAAATTTTTCTATTTCAGTAAAAATTAAAAATATGTTCTTTATTTAAAAATGTGTGATTTCAATAAAAATATTTTTTATTTGAATAAAAAATCTGTACTTTAAATTCATATTGGAAATTCTTAAAATTATAAATATTTCAAGACTAAACTTACTTTCAAGGTTTAATAATCTTTTAATACTAGGTTTACAAAACTGAGGTAAAAGAATACTTTTAGTCTTTTAATTTTATACTATATTTTTTTTTAATTTTTTAATTTTATAAAATATCTTTTTATTCTTCTAATATTAGCCTTATTAACAAAAAATATCAATATTAAAATTTCAAACGTTGAAATAAAATTTATAATTACTAACATGTTAAGTTTATATTTTAAAATAATAATGAATTATAAAAAAATTATATGACACAAATAGTATTAATATTAGAGAATTAAAAAGATATTTTATAAAATTAATAAGCTGAACTAAAATATTATAAAAAGTTAGAGCACTAAATATGTATTTTATAAAAGAAATTTATTATCAAAGTCATTTAAACTACAATTCGGTTAAAATTTGTAATAATTTCCTTTGCACTTAATTAAAAAAATTGAGGATAACTTTAATCTGCAAAATAATTAAATTCTTCAAGACCAGCCAACAAATAAGTGCATTGCTTATAGTGATATTTTAACCAAAATATTCCCAAAAATTAAATATATGTGCTCTGACTTTGAAATGTTGGTTAGGTCCAAGTCCAAGAACTAACGTTTGATGCCGTGTTTCTTCAACTCAAAGTCACAACTTTTTGACCCAAAAAAAAAAAACAAAGACTCACAACTCACAACTCACAACTCACAACAATATAATTAAGTGGAGGCACATCTTAACTTTCACGTTTCCAATTAGTACCATGTTAGCAAATTTTAATGTCTACTAGATTCATAGAACTTACTTTTATTTTGTTTTTTGCTATTAGATATTATAAAAAAATTACCAGTTAAGATTGAGTCTAATAAAAGAAACTAATATCTCATAATATAATAAATTAAAGTTCAAATTCTTATTGAATGAGACTTCTATATTTATAGTATATTTGGTATGGAGATTTGGAGGGAAGCAGAAAGGAGGGAACATTTTAATGAGTTCAACAAAAAAAAATCAAAGAAATTGAGTTATAAAATTTTATTAAGTAAAATATATAAGATAAAAGAGTAAGAAAAATAAATTATACGCTTTTATCTCTATTTCTTCAATTTTTTAAATTTAACTTATAAATATTTTCTATTCATCTTTTATACCAAATAGCCTCTTAATATATAATAATGTCTTAAATAGAGTTGACTCTCATAGAAAGATATATTTATCTAACAAAAAAATATAATAAAAAAAATTAATTAATAGTGAGCTAATCATAGTTTTAATTATGTAAATATGACTATGACTTGGGGATTTTTTTAACTTTGCCAAATGATTGTCACTTTTTTCATGTGTCATAATACTCAATAAAATAAATTAAATATAAGTTGCCAACTACCTTTGAATCCATGTTTTCATATTGCTTTTTTAGATTACTTGTCCTTTAAAAAAAAAACAGAAAACAAAATCTTGCTTACTTGAACTTGGACAAAAAAGTTAGATACAAATAATCTATTTTTGTTATTTTATAGCTTATTATATATTATATTTTTTTAATAAATATCAAATAAAATAAAATATTTCATAGAATGTCAGTTTCATGTGAGTTGTGACATTTTATTTACAAGATAATAAAATAGTGGATGCTGAAATTTATAATTTATTTATATCATTTGACATTATTTTATAAGCACATGATATTTATTATATTTGAATGTGTAATAAAAATATAAAGGTTATATAGCATAAAATATCATGATCTTATTTCTCATATGCGTCCAGTATCCTAGTATTATTTATGGTATAATTTTATCCATAATATTTTTAATTTAGTGTAATTTTAACCATGATCTTTTTAATTTTATATAATTTTATATATAATATTATTTATTAAGTATTAAGAATTGTATCAAATTAAAAATAATATAGATAAAATTATATCAAATTAAAAATATTATTGTTAAAATTGTATTATAAATAAAATTACTATATTGAACGTATATGAAAAATAATATTAAAATATTAAATACTATATAATCTAAAATATAACAATGTGACCCTTTAAAACTATTTAATATATATATATATATATAGCGACAATTTTGCTAAACTAAGAGAAAATAAGAAAATATAATTCTTCAAAGTTTATTTGGTTTTTGGAATTATTCTCCAATTATCATTTTTTCAGTCCATTCCCACATATTCAATGATATATCAATCCTCTCACAAAAAGAATATCAATTCTATCAATTTTGAAGAATCATCAAAACATTCCATGAATTGCAAGAGAAATTGTAAGTTCACCTTTATAAACATTTCATTGCCTTTCTGATTGCAAAATACTTATTGCTATGTTACTATAAATATTATTAATAGTTAAAAATATTATTTGTAATTTTTTTATGAAATTATAATAAAAAACTATAATCAAATTTTATATTTTGTTTTTAATTAGATGTGATATATATGTACACCTCACGAAAAAGAGCTTGATGAGCATAAATAAATTTACTTTTTTTTAATAAATACATGTATTTTTTATTAAAAATAATTTTATTTAAAATATTATCAGATATTAAATATAAATATTTTAATAAAAATTTAAATATTATTTTATTATATTATGAAGAATTAGTTTTCTGAGTGACCTAACATCGTTAGTGAATAAATGTAAATTCCGTGTACGTCCGATATTATTTACTACGAGGCCCATTCTGATTTTCCACTCGTCATCAGTAAGGCCCTTATACTTGATTGACATTTAACAACCCAAAATTCAGCAGCCACCTAATATTCATGTGACACTTTCTTTTGGGTACAATGACCAAACATTCATGTGAAATTTGTCCATAAATATCATTTTTATTGATGGGTTTAACTGTAAAAAAAACTGTGACACGCGATCATTTAAAATGTGTTTAATTTTTTAGAAGTATCCCTTTATTATAATTATAATCATATCGCTTGAAGAGACATCATAATTTCTAGATACCTAGATTTATATTTGAAAATAATAGATGGCATGCCCTACATTGATATTACTTAGGAAAAAAAGAAGATTTCATCTTGCTTTTAGATCATAAGTAAATTTAACCCATTTCTAAAAATTTCTTGTAATAAAAAGAGAGGAACTTTATAGTTTAACATGGTAAATTTAATTTATTATATTTTCGATACAATTTGAAATAAGAAATATATATATATATTTAAATTTTATTCTTTTTAATTAATAATGGTTAATAAAATTAGTATCATGGAAACAACTCTCTTGTCAACCCCTTACAAGATTGTATACATACATGCATACATACATATATAAGTTCATTTAGTACATGAAATGAAAATAGATGAAATAAAAAATAAAATAAAAATATGTAAAATGAACTTAGTATCTTCACTTTTATAATTCATAAAATATATAAAATAAAAAATATTAAATAATAATTACAAAGATATAATAAACATTGCGAAGAGAAGAAACAAAAGGAACTGATTGGCATTAGTCTGTTTTTTTTTTCCAGTAACTAATCTTCACATTGATGTTCACTCAAGTCAAAAACAATAATATCCACTCAAATTTACAAGGAACAGAGTCAAACTCTTCAAATCCCACAAAGTGATCTGTAAATGCAAACAGCAACAGAATCACAGCCTCATTTGAAGATACCTTGTCCATCCCAATCTACAACAGGAAAAAAATTAGGTTTAGCTTCTTTCTTCTTTTTTTTTAAAAAACAATTCTTTTAATACATTCTTCAATAAATTTGTAACAGTGTCAAAGGAAACTTTGACCGGCTTGAAGCCTCTAATGTGCCTTTCTTTAATGTTCTCTAATGCTCTTTGTAATACTCCAATTTTTCAATTTTATTTTTATTTTTTTTCTTTTGATTCTATATAAAATGAATGACATTTCGACATCTTATAGATATAAAATGGCGTAGTTTTGAGCTTTTTGATAATTTTTTTCTAAAAATGAAAAGTACACAATTTTAAAGTATTTTTTTCTTCCATAAATCGTAAAAAATTTTAAAACTGCACTATTTTAAGCCTATAAGATATTAAAATGTCATTAATTTTATGTAGAATTTAATAATCAAAAGAAAAAAAACTATTTGAGAAGTTGGGGCATTACAAAGGGAAACACATTAGAGCCCCAAACCCAAAGCAATTTTACCTCTGTTGTAACCGTACAGAAATGAGCTATCTGAGTTAATGCTGAGACCCTTCATTGTCCTGCTTGATCTTATAGGTCCTGAGACTCCCTTTAAACTTGGAGATCTCTGCTGGTTAATGGAAGAAGATACAAAAGATATATTCTTTTTGCATGGTGAGTTACCATCAAGTTTTGTTGAATCCACCACATTCACAGTTCTTAGTTTTGGGGAGCTTGAAGATCTTGCTTTTGCTCTGGCTGATTCTGTTGCTGACATGTATGTTGGAAGTATTACAGAAGGGCTTGAAGGCTCTTCATTTCCCAGAGAATGTTGCCTTCTGTGAGGAGAAGGTTTTCTTATTGGAGCAAGTTTTGGAGAATATAGGCCTTCAATAATCTGATTTTGTCTTTTACTCTGAATATTTCTCAAATTAAGCTGTCTTCTTCCTCCTACTACTCCATCTTCTTCCCCTGCTGCTCTGTAATGTGAACTGAAAAGTGAATCTAAATCTTCAAGTTCTTTGCTTTTGGAAAGTTGGGTATCTACCCACTGCTCCATCCAATACCTCCATCTTCCATTTACCTTCTTTCTATCTGATTCTGCTGATCTCTGGGATGATATTTCAAGTAAAGTAAATTTATCTTAAGAAACTATATACACATGCATTACTTTGAACCAAGGTATAGTAATGGAAAAACATGATATTGAAGAAAAATATGAAGATTTACCCAAAAGGTTAGCCTAGTTAGAAAAAGTAATATCTTTCTTTAACAATCTGAGATTTTCTAAGAGGAGACGAAAAACAAAAATCAAGAGCTTACTCTATGATTGAATGAGTATTCTTTCATTCGTTCTCTCTTAACTTCTGCTTCTTTCTTGCTCATGTAAGAAGCATCTGTGTCTTCCTTCAACAAAATGCTGTCATCCCACCTCCTTTCACTGTTTGAATCCATCTGAAATATGAATTTTTAATTCAGCCTTCACATTTTACAAGGTTATCATCTTGAAAATCACTTTTAAGGAAAAATGTCAGTCAAATACCCATAATTTATATTAATGACAATTAAACACTTTAAAAATCAAAATTATCTGCTCATGCTCCTTAAAGTTACCATGCTCTCTAAAGTTACAACTTGATCTTCTTGAAATTACAAACCTTTCAATGAAAATACTTTTGCAAGAAGATCATAACTTTGAGGAACATGAGTAATAATTTCAGGCTATACTAAAAGTAATTCATTTCTAGAGTTCTGAACAAAAAATTTGATTCTTTTCAACTGTCATTAATATAAATTTAGGAGTCCTTGACTATCATTTCCCCTTATTTTATATGTTTCCATGATTAAGTAAAAGAGGCATGGAGTGCATGAGAACTCCCCTATAAGTGAGAGGTCATGATCCCGCTTGTAACCTCAGACAGTTGGTGTCTACCGATCCCTCCAATTCGAAAAAAACAGAAGAAGAAGAAGAAGAATTCACAATGAGAAGAGAACTTGTGAGATTACCCTTATTATCTTGTCCCTAAAACTTGGAATCTCTTGCTTCTCATCATAATCCCATCTCCCTTTAACCATTTGGAGTCTTTTGGCACAGAACTGTGACTGGATATCAACAAGTGACTGCAAGCACTTGAGAGTGCTCATAGTTTGCCGTCTTACTGCTCTGCCTCTAATGATGGCTTGTAGCTTTACTATTCCCTTCAATGCCCTTAGAGCCTTCCTTGCCTGTAATGTCATACCAGTTAAGAAATGAGGAAATATGAATGAGAATCTATCAATCTTAAAATAATATAACTTCAGTTTCTTTTACTCATTGTTTCATCTATCATACTTTTTCAATATCACTTGCTTCCTTTACGTGAAGTAAAATTTAGAGCTAAATAAGGCTTTGGTTCTTAAAAAATGATGAGATTTTTGGATTAATACTTCAGACTAAAGTAGGGGTTTGTTTTTTTTTTACTTTCCTCAAATTCAAGAACGATGACTAAGAGTGATTTCTTCTCTTAACTCTTAAGCTTATCTTATTCTTGTTTATGAAAGTACTAATTAATGAAAAGAAATCTTCTGAACTGGTAGTTTCAACCTCTGAAATTTGTTCAACTTCAGTTTTTCAGTACTTGATTATACTTCATGAAACTTTCCAAACTCATCTGAGGCATTTAGCAGAAAAGATAAACATGATGGGAAAAAATTATTTAAGCTAACAGAACCTTTTCTTTTTCTTTGTTTTTTTTTAAAAAAGGGAAAGAGCTTAAACAAACTCACAAGGTAACCCCGAAATGTAGTTTGAATTATGATGGCTGAAGATTCTTGAATCTTCCTCTGGCATTGTAATGTGGGTTGAGGAGCCTCAATTCTGGTCTTAACAACAACTTGTAATTCTTCAGTTTCTTCGTGACATTGATTGCCATTATTATTGAGCTTTTCAACCTCTTGTTTTGTTTCTTTTAGTGTTGCTGGTGGAGCTGTAATAGAAGGTAATCTCTTTATCTTTAGTCTTCCAATTCCAAACATCCATTTCCTTCTTTTCTCTTTCTGGGGAAAAAAAAGTAGAAGAAGAAAAAGCTGAGTCTTATCAGTCACTAAGAATCACTTCAGAATTAATCAAAAGAGAAAAAAGCTTAGTCTCATCAGTTAGTTACAAAGAATCACTTCAGAATGAATCAAAAGAGAGGAAAAACAAAGGCAGAGGATTTTACTTTTACCTTCTCTGGTTTGGACTGTGAGTCCCGTACAAAGAGCCTCTTCACGAAACTAAACCAGCTCTTCCTCTTTGCCATTCAACAATCTCACATAGAACAACTGCAATTTATGTGATCTGATAATATGCCCATTAGATAATCCCCTCTTGTAAAACATCTAAATAACTCTAATAAGAAACAAACAAATAATTTGCAGAACATGTCATAGATTGAATGTTTTGCAGCAGTAGTGGTGTAGAAGAAGGCCAAGTATTGTGGCCATTAACATTAAAGTAAACTAAAAGGCAATGCACACAAGTCAAGATAGTGGATAACATGATGAAGGTTAAGAAGAGTTTGGAGTGAGATCTAAGTTTGATTGCTTACCCATCTCCTGGAATCCTGCAAAAATTCGTTGAAAAGGACAAGAACCACCGATTCAGGGGGCTTGGTGCTTTGAAACAAGTGCTAGTGGTGATGTCAGAAAACTCAAAAAGAATAAAGCCTTGAAATCATCAAACATTCTATATAATATCATATACCCAGAAGGTTGAGATTGATTCTCATCAGAAAAATGTAGAAGGATGCAGTCTTTTCCTTTGCTTATTTATTATCAGGAGGAGCTGAAATTACATACGCACTCAGAAAAAGGGGTCTGTGGGTGAAAACCAATCATTCACAATTTGCAACTTTTTTATTACGAGTTTCCCTCTCTTCAAAATGTGGGCCTTCAAGAGCAAGCATTGCACAGAAGAAAGAAAAGAAAAGAAAAGGAAGGAAAAAGAAAAAGAAGAAAAAAACAGAGCCACCTTGTTTTCATTTAGGGAGCCTCTTAATGAGTCATGAGAAATTCCTTTCAGTAGTGCAATGGGTCCTCTGGTTTTCTCAACTGTAGCAGGCATGTTCTTATGTCTGTTGGGCGTGAAATTACAAAACCACCCCTCCTGCTAGCCCTGCTTTTTATGAGAAAGTATCAAAACATGGCCAGGACAAGCTGCCCATCCTGCTATAATGTGAACTTGTTTTTGATTTAGTTTCGTTATCCTGGTACATAAGAATAATTACTATGATGATGATATATGTCAACGATATATCACTGACGATTAAAGCGCCAAAATCGCATATTTAAAGTTTTAAAGGACAGAGTTAAGTATTACTTTCGAGATATCTTTATTTAAAGTAAGGTATTTGATTAACCCTTGAAAACCAAATGATTTTAAAAGAGATTTCTAAACAATATATAACAGATTCACCAACAGTGAAATTATTGAATTATCATTTGTATGAAGTAAAGAGAAATCCATAAAAGGTGATGGAAAATATTTTAGGGTTATAAATGAATCAGAAATTAATATATGATATTGAGTACTACTAGAAAACTATGGCTAACTAAATCATTTAAAAAAAAAGAAAAAAAAAAGCTTTCAGAATAAGGTATTTAATTAATTCATAAACGCTAAAAAAATCTTCTAGAGATGACTGACCACTGGAGAAATTTATCAATATAAAAACTTTGCACATGGAAGTCCTAACTTGTGTTTTTTCCATACCATCAGCTTACTCATTTAATCCAAAAGATTAACTCTGAGAAATAGCATCTCAGAAAGAAAAGAAAAAAAAGACTACTCAAATTATCATAATATTTGTTAACTTTATTAACCTTCTAACAATATTGAACATCAAGTAAATATTATTTAGTGTGGATTAAATAAAATTACTGGGAGAGATTCAAACTCAACTCAAATTACCTTAACCAACCAAGCCAGTAATTGTTGACGAAGATTTTCTTTCTTTCTTAAGCCAAACAGTGTCAGTGACCATCTGATTGGGAAAATATTGGAGGCCTCAGATTCAGAGAATTGGCATGCCATTTTTGTTTTGATATCATGTGAGATTGGCCCAAAAAGGTCAAGATCTCTTATCTATAAGATAAAGAAGAGGGGAAAAAAGAAAAGGAAAAAAGGAAAAGGTACGATAATTACTTACAACGTTACACAATTTCAATGAGGCATTGTTACATACGGGTGGAAGGTGAGGCGGGGAACTGCATAATTGAGCCATTGTGGGAGACACAATGTGCAGAAGGTAAGAATGTGTGGAAGAAAACAAAGAGAACAGCTGTAAAAGGACCCGCGCTCCAAACAAAAGGATGATTCCGATTCGTGATTCGTCCCCAAATTTTCTCATAATTTAGCCCTAGAAACAAACACAAACACCAAACACGATTCAACTTGGCTGTTTTTTTCTTTAGGGCTCATAAATTCTGGGAAAATGAGTGAACACGATGTGTAGTTATGATTGTCTAAGACTAAGAAGAGAATTGAAGGAGTTTTCAAATATTCCACAGTAAAAGGACTGTTGAGAGATGATGAAAGAGATGTTTGTCCGGCGAGGAAAGAGACTTATCGATAGAAAGACGGAAAGGTGTTTGGGGCATTAATGGCGAAGAGGGAACCGGTGTGCAGGGAAGAAGAAAAACTTCAGAGATGAGGATTGGGGAGGGAACAAAGACAAGGATTGATCTGATGAATTCTCAAAATCAATGAAAGTGAAATTGCCTCCATTGGATCAAGCATTGTAACAGGCTGTGCAAGTGTAACCAAGACATACCAGAACCAACATGACCAAAGTAGTTGGCACTGAACTCCACGTTAGAATTTGTAAAATTCAGGAGAGTTGCTAGAGAAAGAGATTTTTTTACTAACAAATATTATAAAATTATTAAATAATTAAATAATTTCAAGAGATAAATGATAATATATTCAAGTTATATAATTATTAAGTTATCTTAATATAGAAATTACAAGTTATTAGAAATGTGACAACAACTAAAAGCAACACAAATAATAATTAAGGATAGGCGATAGAAATTACATATGACAATCATAGGTATATATTAATTATGCCACGTGAAGTTGTTATCGTTTATTTCTAGTTGTGATTTATATTATAAAGAATTTTCATCTCATTCCTAATAACTTTTTATTTGTGCATAAAGTAACTTAATAGTTTAACAAATTAAATTTATTTATTTTATATCTTTTGTGACTATTTAATTATTTGATAATTTTATGAGATGTTTTAGTAATATATTCTTTTATGAGATCCTTGAGTAATTCTTTTTAAAATTAATTTATAAATGGCTGTAAATTTGGCATGATTGTTGTTAATAAGATCTTTATAGTAATTTTTTTATCAAGTATTTATAACAGGAAAATCTCAAAAAATATTATTTAAATTCTGAAATTTAAAAAAGACATGCTAATATATAGCAAAGATAGATTGGTAAAAAATATTAATATATGATTTTAATATTTATAAGAAAATATAGTTATATCTTCTTATATATTAACATGCATTTTGAAATTTGATAATTCATGTAGTATTTTTAGAGGATTTTTTCCTTGATAGTATCATATGATTTTAGTAAGGTTTCTATTTTTTTTTTCATTTTATCATGTGCTTAAAATTTTATTCAATTTTTAACTAGGTCCATTTAGTTTCAAGTGGCTAATAAAAACCTAATTAAAAATTAGATAAAACTATAATGGTAGGCATATTATGGGAAGTTACGCTAGAAAGGGGTGTGCATAAGGAAGACATACTAGAACATAAGGAAGACATACTAGAACATGACCAGAATATGGAAAATTAATTTTTCAGTCATATAATTTTAATTTGATTATAATTTAATTCTTAAATTTAATTTTTTAATTTTAATTTAGTATAATTTAATATTCATAAAGTTTCTCTGTGATAAACTAAAGTTTAAGTTCATATTAAGAGAATTGTCTCAAAAAAAATTATCTTCAATAAAATAATAGATATGCTTATTAAAATATATGAATATATATATATGTACCCTCCTCCCATAGTACCTCACTCACCATAAGTAGTTAAGTAATTGAATCTGTTTAAAAATGATTTTTTTTATTTACCTATATTTAAAACGATGAATTACATAATGAAAAATAAAAAATAAAAATTGTGAAATATTAAATGGGGTTCATCTTAAAAAAAATTAATTAATACCCTAACAAGGACCACTTATTTTATGTAGATGTCTTATAATTGGGACGAGTTCACGAATCATAAGACAAGGTCTAATCAAAATCATTCTAAGGTGCCAATATTTTAAAATTATATAGATAAAAATATGGCTGGTAAAATAGGATAGATAAAAATATTATATATATATATATATATAATTTATGGGAAGTTATGCTGATCTTTAATTCTTATGCTAAGTGTTAACGACTAAGGACCAACATTGTGAAAAAAATATGTTAGGGCCTATTTTATAATTTTAACAAAAATGTACGCATAAATTATAAATTTTAATAACAAATAATTTAATAGGTTAGGGCTTGGGACCTCTCTCAAGCCCCCCTCCGCTCCAGACAAAAGAAGATGGGATGAAAAATATGTACATTTTGAAATCTTTTGCATTATATTTCAAAGATATTTTCAGCAAAAATTTACTGTTAACCACTGTTTATACAATGATATTTTTTTAAACATTTACATGCAAAAGAAAAAAAAGAAAGGAAAATAAATCGATTTGGTAAAAGACAAAAAAAGTACCTTATGCAATTCAATATTCTAAATAGGATATATGAATTTATAAAATGATATATTAGTTATAAGTACTAGGTTATAAGTATCAACATGTGTTTTCAAAATTTTAGAAAAATGACAAAATTATCCCTAAAAATGACCTCTTTCATTATGTATAAGATTTACAATTTTTATAATTATTTTATTATTATAGTTAAGATATTTATTACTTTATTTGATAAGTTAGTTATAAATAATTACTGGAGTTAATTACAACTCGTGTAATGAGATTTACTATTTTTGGTAATGAATTTTCCACTATAATAAAAATTATTATAAAAGTTATCAATCACATTACATAAGCAGTAATTGAACAATTTGGTTGTAAGATATTATTTAAATGAACCAATAAGATTTATAACTATTGTAATAATTTTGAGCATTGTAGTTAAGATATTTACTACCCTATTTAACAATTTAGTTATAAATAATTAATTGAATCAATTACTATTCGTATAATAGAATTTACAATTTTTGTAATAACTTTTACTATCGTATGAAAATTATTACAAAAATTATCAATCCTATTACATGAGTAGTAATTGACAACTTGGGTTAATTACTGCTGGTCTAATAGAATTTAAATTGTTGTAATACTTTTGACCACTATAGTTAAAATATTTATATTATATTTAACAACTTAGTTGCAAGTAATTATTAGGGTTAATTACTACTCGTGTAATATGATTTATAACTTTAGTAATACTTTTTATTACTGTAGTAAAAATTATTATAAAAGTTATCAATCACATTACAAGAGTAGTAATTGAACAACTTGGGTAAAAGACCTTACTTGGGTGAATTGCTACTCGTCTAATAGAATTTACAACTGTTGTAATGATTTTGACAACCGTAATTAATATATTTATTACTCTATTTAATAATTTAGTTGCAAGTAATTATTTGGGTCAATTACTACTCATGTAATATAATTTATAACTTTTATAATAATTTTTACTACTAAAGTTAAAATCATTATAAAAATTGACAATCACATTACATAAATAATAATTGAACAACTTAGGGCAAAACATTATTTTAGTCAATTACTAATTGTCTGATGTGATTTATAATTACTATATTAGATAAGACATTTACTAATATGTTGAACAACTTTGTTACAAGTGATTACTTTAGTCAATTATCACTCGTCTAATATGATTTATAACTTTTTTATAATAATTTTTATCACCGAAGTGAAAAATATTATAAAAATCGTCAATCTCATTATATAAGTAGTAATTGAACAACTTTGGTATAAGATATTACTTTAGTTAATTGCTACTCGTCTAATAACATTTATAATTTTATAATAATTTTGACCATATTAGATAAGATATTTATTACTCTGTTGAATAAATTTATTACAAGTGATTATTTGGGTCAATTACTATTCGTTTAATGAGATTTATAATTTTTATAAATAAGTAAAACTCAACCTTCACTCATATTTGTCATTAATAATAACACTTTTAATGACATTGACTATTTTATTTACGGTATTTACCAAAAATCAGACTACCTATAATAACAATTATATTACATATTGATAGAAGATGATTATAGAGAAGAAGAATTAGCAGCCTCATGAGAACCAAATAAAGTATGTGTTTAGGAAGAGCCTAAACCTAGGTTTTAAATATAAGTTTGAGCAAAATTTAGGTTTTAAGAAATTTTAAAATAAACGGTTATATTTATTCAAACGGGACTTTTGGACTAAATCATGGTTTAAAACTAAAATTTCAGATAAGCTGTTCATAGTAACTTATGGAACAGTAAAAGAGTTTATGAACTAACTAATTACTATATTACCTATATTTTTTATTATACCCTCTCTCCTCTCTCATATTTTTTTCTTACGCACACATCTCTTATCTCTCATCATTGAATATTCATACCATTTTTTGTAATTTACTAATAATAAAAGTATTTTTAGAAATAACTATCCAAACACTCATTTATTCAAAACTATTTTTTAAAAGTCCTTTTCTAAAAGCTGCCAAAAAATCATTTTCTAAAAGCTATTAAAAAATTATTTTTTTTATAAATAATTTTTTAAAATTTTATCTAAATAGGCGTAAAATAGATGAGATAAATCAGAAGGTAAAACTTATAAATTCTTCAATCAATTACAAGCCCCTTAAAAACAAATTCACTCTCTCTCCGTTAAAAACTGTCAGCAATAAACATTCTATTTGGTTAAACAAAACAAAACGAAAATATTTATTTGCATTTTCTTAGTATATATTATTTGACATATCATTCTCAAATTAAATTGCCTAATTCTTACTCTACCCTATTAAAGTTTAGCTTATACGCCAACTCTAAACATGACACATAGTTCAATTTGATAAGGGTTTTTGTTTATGAGGAGTCTATGTGTAGTATGGATATACTTTTAAAAAATGATTTTAAAAAAATAATTTTTAGATCATTTTTAAAAAAGTATTTTTGAAGAAGTGTTTATAAAAAAACTAATTCTGAATAAATAAATATTTGGATAGTTATTAGTAAAATAATTTTTGTTATTAATAAATTATTATAAAGATATAATTTTATTAAAAAAAATTATTTTTCTCTCTCTCCTCTTCTCTTCCCACTCCATTCCTACGAATAGAATGTGCTAGCAATGGTGAGCATTGATAACATTAAGCTAAAAGGTGAAGATGAGTTGGACAGGCGGCAGGGAGCATGAAGGCAACATCGAGCTGAGAGCGAAGGTGACAGCGAGT
Source organism: Leucaena leucocephala (assembly GCA_037074615.1). Lineage (NCBI taxonomy): Eukaryota > Viridiplantae > Streptophyta > Magnoliopsida > Fabales > Fabaceae > Leucaena > Leucaena leucocephala. Next base: position 20,042,850 of record CM073543.1, on the reverse strand, counting down.
TGAGCGCAAAGGCAATGGTGGATATGGAATAGGGGAGAGAGAGGAGGGAGGGAAAAAATATTAATTGGATATTTTATAAACTCTTTTAGTATTTTATAAGTTACTCTGAATAACTTATCCAAAATTATGGTTTTAAACTATAGTTTAGTTCATAAGACTTTTTAGATAAATATAACTATTTATTTTAAAAAAAAATTCAAATTAAAGTTTGAATTAGAAGTCATTTTAAAACTATGATTTTAAACTCTTTCAAATAAGATCTATAATGAAAACTATTAAATCAAAAGATTAAAATATGTAAGTTTAATTAAGAGGACATGGACCATAAATGCTAACATCTCTTTTGAGTTTTGAGTATTGCTATGTAGAAATATCTCTTAATTGATGATTAAATTTGCAGGCCCCATGAAATCAGTTAATGCAACATTTATTCATCAGTTACGGTTTTATCGGCATGAAATGTGACAATCAATATAAAAAAAAAAAATCAAATCAGTGTTTTCATATTTAAAAATTTTAATATACAAAATATATTTTGTAAATTAAAATTTAGTTAAACAACTTTTTAATGGATGGCAACAATTTCATCAAACCCGAACAACTACTTTCTTATGTTTGAAAAACATAATTTCAAAATTCGAACTACAACAACTTAACATAACAATATTCTAGAAATAAGTTGTCAATATATATGCTATCTTTTTTATATTAATTTGAATTTTGTTTATTTGAAGCAAGAACTGATTAAGTGTGTTTGAAACAAAAAGAAAGAAAGAAAGAAAATCATGGTATTATTCTTTCTATTATAAAAATATTTTTTTTTGGTACAAAATTTTTTGGAAAGGGGTTGAGCTCACCCACGATCCAAAGGCAGGGCGAAGTCTCCTTTCCTCTTAGGCGATACCAATGTCGGGCAGGACGAGCCGTCTATTACCCTCAGGCGTAAACCTATGCACCCAAGAGCTAGGATGCCTCCCCAAGCACCTAGACTGGAACCACAACAAAGTGGTACTCCTCAGGGTTCGAATATGCTCCAAATAATCGCATGTCTTAACCCTTCATCAGCTGAACCCACGGACGATGGATAAAATTTTTTTTTTTTAAATAACAACGTACTTGACATCCCATTTTGGGCTTAGGAAAAATGTTTCAAGAAAGGATTAAAGCAGCGTTTGGGCCGTTACAGTTTGATTGTCTTGCGGCCCAATTATTCAGAAACACTGTGTTTTGAATATAACAAGAAGTTTAGGTTTAAGTTTATCCATCGTCTAGCTTATGAATGGGTGAGATATATAACTATTTAAAATATATTTAATTTTTATAGAGTATTATTTTATTGTAGTTCTAATTACAGTACTTGATGAAATATTTTAATTGCTAGGAGTCTAAGTTTACGCCTAAAGCTCGTCCTATCCTATATTAATTTAAATATAATCCTATTTTCCTGTATCATTTTTTTGTAGATATAGATTTAAGAAAAAATAATTAATAAGTTCTTATAGTTTATCTTAATTTTAAATTATGTCCCTATATTTTCTTTTATTTAAATTGAGCATTTATACTTTGATTCATTATAGACTAGTGTAAAAATCCTTTAAGTTTAACTTACAGAATTTTGTTAACTTACTCCATTGTGCATTTTTATAAATAAAATTTTATAATAACATGCTTAAATTGAACTTAACTGATAAAAGAATAAGATTCATTCCATTTCAAACAAAATAAATTATAAGAACTTGATTCAAAATTGAAGTGAACTATAAGGATATGTAGACTATAAAATAAAAAAATTAAAAAAAAAATCAAATCTTCGTACCATCAATCAGCTTATTAACAGAAACTGATGGAATCATTCACCTGAAATAACACTAGAATTTTCTTCTGCATCTTCCTCATTGTTCATAGAAACCCACCAAACCCTCAAGCTTTTGTCCATGCTTCCACTATAGAGCAAAAAACCACCATCACTTGTACTTCTACAAGATGCATCCAAACACTTCACTGGCCCTTCATGTCCACTTATTACCCCAATTTTACAAAGCCTCCCATTAAATCCCTCTCTCTTCCAAATCCCTATTTTTTTATCTGAAGATCCACTTAACAAAATCTCCCCCCTTAAACACATGCACAAAACAGCCGTTTCATGTGCTCTTATCCCACTTATAAGCTTCCACGATTCACTGAACTGGTTAAGGCACGGGTTTATCATATCGGGGTTGGTCTGAGTGATCAAACCCCCCTCGATTTTCTCCCATTCCATTATAAAACCATTAGAATCCCCTCCATATATCCATTTCCCAGATTGAGAAACAACTACACAATTAAAGGACGAATCTTTATGATGGCCCTTTAAAACCCCTTTTAAACAATGTGATATCTTCTTCTTGTTCTTGTTCTTCTTGTTCTTTCCCTCTTTTCTTCCCCAAGCTTTGATTTTTCCATCTGCAGAAGCAGAATAAACAACCCCTTTACATGCTACTAAGCCATTAATGGCATCATCATGAGCTTTAATGGATTCTAAACACTTGAAGCTAGATAGCTTCCACACCTTAAGGGTCTTGTCCCATGAACCAGAATAGATTAAACCATTACAAACAGTTAAGCAGGAGATGCTATCTGAATGCTCAATCCACAAACGTTTGTGGTGTCTTCTTGTTTGGACATAGTTACTCTGTTTCATGAATTTCCCCAAATAATCCTTTGTTGTCGGCAGAGTTTCCACAAGCTTGAACACATTATTCTCTGTGCTCCTAGAAATCTTCCAGACTCTGATTTTCCCATCTTGATGAGCAGAGAAGATCTTGTTTCCTGTGGTGACGAGGGATTTAACGGATCCATCTCCATGTCCGAACTTGTTGAGAAGCTTGAAACCTGGGTTTTGATTATGCCGTACGATGATGTCTTTGCTCTGAGAGGCACTCAGAATGAAATCTCCACATAGAGATAAACAAGAAACAGAGGAAATATGTCCAGAAAGAATGGCCAATGGGCGATGTGTTGAGAAGGATTTAGAAATAAGCTTCGTGTGTTGCAGAGGAAAGGAACTGGTTTCTTCGGTTCCACTGCTGGTAGAGCTTGATGCTTCAGAGAGTAACAAGGAAGGAGAAAGTTTGGATTTTGAAACGTGGGAGTTCATTGGATTGTTTCAAGTTTGATGATCATAGAGAGAGAGAGATGGGAAAGGCAGAATCGAAAGAGGGAAGAGAAGAGGAAGAATATAAAGAGAAGGGGAGAGGGATGGTTTGATGAAAAAGGGTTTAGGTTAAGAAGAATATTAATGTAGGTGTAACGGCTAACAACAAAATGAAAACTTGTTCTTAGGCTAAATCTATGTATTAGCATGTTCCTTTAATGCGTCACTAACATTCCATTAATAGTGTGGTACGATATTGCTGTCTGCCCATTGCTAATTAAATTTAATTGTGTCCCTAGAATCCGTGTAGGCCACCACTATACAATGTTATGATTCTCAATCGACTTAAATAGAGTCTATTGCTATTATGCTACTATGTTATTTTTTTTATACTATTTATACTTTTTTTATATTTTATTAAATATTTGAATAATAAACTATTCTAATTTTAAGATTCATGATTATTTCTCAAAGTACAAATATTTCTTTTGAGACTCAAATTTGACCCAAAAAAATCTAATTAGACTTTATACTATTAGACCAATTCTGTTATAGTGATACCATACTAGCTTTATATCAGGCAAAATTACTATATGTGATAAAAAAAATATAATCATTAAAAAATTTTATAGTAACATTAGACATATTATCATTGTATACTGCTCATTTATTATAATTTTTTTTATAATTATATTTCTTTATTAGGATACCACAGGTAATTTTCTCTTTATATTATTGGACCTATTAGTGTATGCAACTTCTATAAAAGAGGACTTGTTTCGGTATACTCCATTTGGTCTTGATATTATAAAGCAACTCCAAATATTTCATTTGAACTAAAAAAAGTTGGTTAAGTCATTAAATTTGTTTAAAAATAAATTTTATTTTAAATTTTCCCATATCTAAAATAATGAATTTCCTCTTGAGAAGTCATAAAAAAAGAAAATTTTATCAAATTTTAAATATTAAAAAATCTAGAAAAAATGCAATTAATACAAAATTACATCAAACTTTAAATAGGGACAATTTTTTTTATAATGTAATTAATACCTACTTGATGACTTCTAATAGTGACACTCATTTGTTCTAAAAAAGTGTTTATAATAGGGAATGGGGGAGTAAGACTTCATTTGCCAATCAAGTTTGTAACATGTGAATGATCTATATCTCCTTTATAAATTAAATACTAAAAAAGGGAAAAGAAAACAAAATTTAGTGTATATGACTGCTTATAACATTGGCTGAGCATATAAGCAATGTAGATCTCAAGATGATTGATAAATACATAATCTGATACATATCACACAAACCAAATTTCTTTATATATTAAGAAAATATAAGTGCAGGGCATGTAGACCAATAGAGTCCATGTTTCTTGGAAACATGAACTTATTTGATTATCCCAAATAAATCTCACTTTTGCCAAATGTTACCGCATTCCTGGACCGCAGAAATATTAAACAGCAACAAAAGCAATATGGGAGAATGCATGTGATATCACTGTTTAGTTAATTAATTAATTAATTAATAATTTAATATGATATGGTGGAACATCACTTTTTGTTCTTGTTAGCTCACATGAATCGCATTAACCTCACGAGATGTGCTTTCTAACATCTAACTATTGTTTTTTTTAGGGTTAATATAACTTTTGATTCTTTAACTCTATACTTTATTTTAGTTTTGATTCTTTACCTTTTAAACAGTGAGTTTTAGACCTTTACCTAGAAACTGTTTAAGCCGTTAGTTTTTTTTTTTTTTTTGTTATTACCACCGTTAAGGATGTTTATTTGGTAAGTTGACTGTAAAAAAAGGGTTTATGATAATTTTCTGAGCTGTGTTTGATTTTTAAAGGAATAAAAGAGAAAGAAACCAAAACGCAGGTGCAACTCATAGCATACATACAAAGGGAAAACCACCATTTGAACCTTGGTGTAATAAGGATAAAGGGTTAGGTCAGGGAGGACGTCCCACGCACTAAAGAAATCTTACGTGGCCATCTCTGGAGCCGTCAACGGCCGCCAATCGTCGGTAGAGGTTAAACAATAGTGTTGTTGGCGTTTCATTCCGTTTCAAAGTGAGGAACAAATGTTTTTGCTTGTCTAGGGCAAACAATAGTTTTGCGTTTCATTGTCATCCCATTGAACATCTTCTTTCCGGTCACCCCAATTTTTAACTCCAGTAATCATTTGCCCCCTTTCATTTCGTCGCAGGTTGTTTCCATCAGATCACCCAGAAAAATTTTCCCACACCCAATAATTAATCAATTCATTCTCATCAATAAGATGACCTTGTGGGTATAAAGCACCAAACAGAAAGCAAGATCACCTTGTATCATCCTTTAGTTTTGAATAGATTAAAGAGCAAGTCCAAAATGCCCCACCTCTCACCTTCGCCGGCACCAACCTTCAATGCCCTAATTTTCCCTTTCCTTTTTCCTTTTTCTCAATTCAAATATCTATATCATAACACACTAAGCTTTTTTTTCCACATCTGATCTCCCATTCAGCATGCCAAATAAACATTTTAAATGGTATTAGTGTCACATAGGCAAATTTAACACTGTTAATTACGAAAAGACTAACGGTCTCAAATGGTTTAAAGTTAAAGATCCAAACACAGTTTAAAAGTTAGTGAACTAAAACTAAAATAAAAACATAGTTAAAAGACTAAAAATTATATTAACCCTTAATTTTATTTATATATAGATATTTATTTACTGGGTAAACCCTACCAAACACTTGATTTGGTGCCCATTTGGTTGGCAGAAATAATATAAAACTGAAATAAAAGAGAGCTAAGAAACAAAACCAAAGAAGAAAAGTTTTTTAGGAAGTGTCAGGTACATATATATAGATCTGATTTGGTAGAGAGCAATGATTTAGATCACTGTTTGTTACTCTAATTTGGTAGAAAGCCATAATTTAGTTGGGGGAAAAAATAATCAATACTTTATATGATCAAATAAAAAAAATAATGATTAACTTATGGCCAAACGAATTAAATAGTTTAAACTTCAAAGATTTAGTCACACTGAATTACATTTTAGAGATTAATTACATATTAAACTTATATATACTAAATAATTAGTAATTTTTTCATAAGTATTTTAGTTGATTTCTTTTTAATTGTTTAAAGGGTAAAGTAATACCCAATATACTGATCTTATTTTTCATATACTATCCGTATCTTAACTCTATTTATGATATAATTTTACCTATAATTTTTTTAATTTGATATAATTTCACCTATAATCTTTTTAATTTAGTGTAATTTTTAGTATTTGAGAAATAAGATTATGGTAAAATTACACCAAATTAAAAAAATTATAAGTAAAATTATACTATAAATAAGATTAAGATATTTGTCCCATATAAAAAATAAAATTAAAATATTATGTCTTTGTTTAAATCATCAAAATTTCTATTTGATCTTTTAAAAAAAATTAAGTGTTAAAAGACCATAATACTTTTTTTATATATTGGTTATAAATTTATACATCCAATTTCAAGTCATTTCTCTAGTTCACATTAATCAAATCAATCAAACCCAGCACCATAAACATGGGCATCGACAAATTGCTTGAGAAAGAGAGACACAAACACATTTTTAATATTTTTTTTAAAATATATATATTATTATATTAAAAATAATTCTATTTAAGATACTATCAAATAATAAATATAAATATTTTTTTAAAAAAAATAAATATTAATTTATAATATTTTAAGAAATTAACCTCTCTCTACTAAAATTAACTAATCCCGTTAATATTTTCATTGTTGTTTTGTTTCAACGAGGAGGCGGCATTAATGCTCTTATTCTTGACACCTTAATTCCTCTCTAGCTAACCTATCTTTTGATTGAAAGACGCCTTTCCACCTTAAATTATATTTAATTGATTGAATCAAATTGGTGGGCTGCAATCATTCAATTTCATTGTAATAATAATCAAATGGAAAATGGCACCCTGCTAGTGACGTGTCAGTCTTGCTATATTTTTCTAGTATTAACTTTTTGATAGGTTTGGTAGCATGTAGTATCAGTGTGAAACATAATTATTAACACACATGATATACTAAAATTATATTGTGGCTACTATTCTTTTAGGGAGTTTAGAATTAGTAGTGCTATTTGTATTGTTTATAATTGTGAATAATATATATTTTTTATTTTTATAAATTTTATTGTGTTTTATATATAATATCTATTTCTTCTTATCTAAATATAAGAATTAATCAGAGAGTTTACTTTTATTATAAATCTAAGATCTTAATCAATTTTATTTTTTAAATTTATAATTTTTTTCAACTATACATATACATATTAAGATAATTTCAATTAAAAAGAAATTCTAATACAAATGGCTCAAAAGAGTATTTTATAACTCACACAATTTTTATAAGTAACTAAATTAATTTTTTTAATTTTTATAAATTAATTATTTAACTCTTAAATTTATGATAAAAAAATAAAAAGTTTAATATTAAATTTTGGGTAAAACTGTAAAAGTCAAACATGGATTCAAAGATTTGAATCATCCAAGAAACTAGAAAACGCAAATTAGTTGTTATTATTGAATTTATTACATCTATTTAGCTAGTATATGGTATTTTAGAGTTAGGTTTGAGCATTCTTAGGGTTAGCTATAGGGGCAACCTTTTTAATGTATGATTTTTTTAAAAATATAAAAATTGAGCCCTAAAACTTGTTTAAGAAAAATCAAATCTCTTCTGACCACAAATTTATTATTAATTATTGTTTAGACCTTTTTCTTAATGGGATCAATATATAATTATTACTAGGAAGGGGGAGGGGTAGTGTTAGTGGACCCCTTGTGTCATATATTTACACACACACACATATATATATTAATGTTATATATATATAACATTAAAAAAGATCGTAAAAAATTAACAAGATGCCTCGCATGAATCAGTCCAAAAGTAAAACTAGATCATCAAATGTGCATAGTTAATTAAATTTTACTCTTTTTTTTTGTTTAAAATAAAACTGTTTTTTTTTAAAATAAAACTACCTTCCATCTTAATTATAAAACTTAAAAAAATAAGTTTATTTTAGTCATAAAATATTATTATAATTTTAATTCTTAAATTTATAATTTTTTTCTCAAAATATTATTATATGATCGCACGTAGATTGAGGAGTTTATATGAAGAGTTAGTTCCAATGCACATGATAGTATCAGGTATTTTAAGAAAATCAATACATAATTATTATAAATAACTAATTTAACAAATTTCTTTAATTATCCAAATTAGTTAAATCAATATATAATTATTATAAATAACTAATTTAATAAATTTATTTAATTATCCAAATTAGTTAAGTAGATTTTAGATTAAAATAAAGGGGAATATTAAATATAATACTAGCAAGTGTTAGTTTTAGTAGAAAGAATTATGATTTCTTAAACATGAGGTTTCAAATTAAATTAGTCAAAATCTAATGCGACTTTAGATGGATAGTTTGTTACCAAGATAATACAAACATTTAGAGAAGCTAAAATAGACCAAAGTGAAAAACTCAGCTGTGTATATAAAAAGCTTTAGATGCTATCAGGATTCAAGTTTTACAGAGACGACTTTAGAATGCAGATGAAGCCCAAGACCTGTAACTGAGTAATTTTTCACCTTTCAACAGTATCTGTGCATAGACATATATACATATCTATGTAGATACATCCATACATATACGCATTCTGTATGCCTCTGATTGTGCTCTTTCTGTTGACTTATATCTGTATATATATCTGAATGAGCTTAGCTTCACTTTGTGATGCGGAAACTGTCACCAACTTGTTTTGTTTTTGCGTTTACAAACTGCAATGAACAAAAGGACAGAAAAACTATCTTAGCAGTGTCTTATAAAATCATTCTAAACTGCTTAATCTGTGTATATGTCAACATTTTACTAAATAAGCTTTCTAATAACATTTTCATAAATACTAACCTCTAAATTTAAATCTTTCCTCGTTGCATGTACTCGTAAATAACCGAACTCGGAAATCCTTTTCAGACTCCAACTATCCGCCTGTGGATGCACAAGAACATATCGTTTGCTTATTATGATAAGAGAATATAACGTGTTAAGGATCACAACCTAAGTAGGATTAGGAACTTTACTCTAAAAATTAGTTGTTGAGGTGGAAGAATCAACTCATTTAAATACCTTAGTATACCGTAATATTCAATGTGGGACTTTATCTTATACTATCAGGTCTCTACCAATTGGCTCCCATGGAAAGCCAGTGTCTGGATGGCTAGTAGCCCCTCCAAAACTACTAACAACGTAACTCTGGTGATAATTGATGGGTAACTAAATAGAATAAGGAATACTATCCTTAGGAATTGCTGTCATGAAGGATTTGGATGGAAGGGAAGGGAAGGGAAAATATTTTTGAGTTGGATTTAAAAAAATTGGAGAATTGGGGTTCTAAAATTTTAATAACGAATAAGAAAAATTAACTAAAAACTTTTAACCTCAATTCTTTATTTTTTTTAAATCCAACTTAAAAAAAATTACTTTCACTCCCCTCCCCTCCTTTCCAAATCCCTCATAACCAATAGCCCTTTAAAGTTAGATATTGAGATAAGAGATCTAATTTATTTAAATATTTTATTAAATATCTTATACTATTTAACGTGAGATTTATTATCTGAGGCTACCAAGATCAATTCAACTTAAAAGCTCAAGTTCAGTTCTATAAGAGATTGAAGACAAAGTACAAGCTTACTATAGGTTACCATGCTCATCTCTTACTAATGAACAGAGAATTAATTATTACTTACATCGCTTGGGAATGTGTCTAAGGTGAAGCCTGCCATACCAATGACAGCATGAACAGGAGCACTATAGTTTCTGTTGTCATATGTATCAATTCCATTTGCATCTTTCCTTGGCAAGGCTTTACATGCGCTTTGATAGATAGAGCAAGTTCTCTCATAATTATGAACATGCCCAAACAGAACCAGATCAACCTGTTTAACATATTTCACCATCTTTATCATATACACACACTTATCTGCAACATGATGAAGAATCACCAACAATGGAGCTTAATGGACTTAATTACCTTATTGTCCAACAACAACGGTTCTACGGCTTTGACGAAATTGTCATCAACGGAGGGTAAGAATGCATTGTTAGAGGAACTGTACATTGGTCTATGTCTGAAATGTGAGAATGTTGCACTTCAAGTGAGTAAAAAGTATATAGATGTAACGAGTACAAGTCTTTAAGAGAATTATATTTTAAAAGTTAGCAGTTAAAGCTAGAAAATCCAAAGCCTTATAAGTTTTTTTTTTAAATTAACATTCCCAATATACTAGATATCTTATTCTGAGAATTTAAATTACCCCATAAAGATTAACCAAGGAGTTTTTTGTCGATTAACCGAGGCCATGTCCTTTTGCATCCATTGATACTGCAAGAGAAATGTTGAACATATTATTATATACACAGAAAGGCTGAACGAGAATCAAGCATATATATTACTCTTCTAATCCTTAATATATAATTTAATTAAAAAATTAATTTTATTCCTAAATATAAGACTTATTTCTTATATTTAATAATTTTTTCTCAAATTACCCTAATTGATATACTATCAACAATAATTAAGTAAAAGAAATAGGAAGATAATTAAGGAAGATGATTAGAGTATTTTAGACAAAATATATTATATTAACTAACTTATTTAATATAATTAAATTAATTAAATATATCATATATTAAGGATCGGAGGAGTATTACTTACCTGCTCAGAATTTTGTGACCAATCATGTTCAGTTGAAATGACAGTGAAATGAACACTTGCTTGTTCAATAGAGTACCAAGGCTTATCTTTTGCTGAGATTGGCATTTGAAAGTATGTCTCATAAGGTACCCCACATTCACCTCCTGAGTCTGGAGTGATATATATTGAACCAGAATCCACATAATCCCTGAGCATAAAAAGTAAGTAAAAAATGATCTGTTATAATAGAGCATTGTTTTACTTTTAACTTTCAATTTTGTTTTCCTGAGAATTGTTGCCTTAGTCCTTCAAGTGAGGAAAATATTTGAGGAAACTGATAGGTACCTAAGTGAGATAAGAAATTCTAATCCAAAAATTAAAGTAGGAGAATTAACTCATTTAAATACCTCATTGAGTATCTTATATTACTCAATGTGGGACTTGATATCTCTAAATATTAAGTCTCTATCAGACTCTGTTTTTGTTTGCCAGTAGATTCATTCCCTTCATGATAATTCAGTACCTTTCATGGTTTCCAATTGCTGTCATGTAAGAAACTCTGGAAGCTACAGGGGAAATAAGGTGAAGGAAGAAGTCCCATTCGGCGAGGAAGCCGGTCGCATAGCTTATGTCTCCAATGTGAAAGATTGAGTTCACACTGTTGGAATCTACATCAGAAGCCATGGCTTTAAGAACTGAAACAGCTCCTGGCTGTAATACAACAAACCAACATTATGAAACTGGTTAGTGCACATTTACATACTGATGCAGGTTCGTACATTTAAATGCATATGAATCTGCATCTATTTTTGCAAATGGGCGAAACTGAAAACCGTCATGAAAGCAAGTTTTAACTATAGGGATAGTGTTAACTTATCCGAAACTTGTGTATATCTCACCTGAATGTAGTGTTCTTCTGAAGCATCAAGAGGAGTCTTTCCCATATCTCCATAAGCAAGGAATCTGAGTTCATCTGATCCTCCGGCGGGCGGAGTCGAAAACTTAATTTGTGCACTCCAACCAGAAGAGTCACTGAACCATCAACAAAAGGAAAAGGACATAAAACATAATTGCAGTGTCTTGCAGTACAATTCTGTGAAAATACCTCTTAAAGAAAGCCTAAAAGCTCTATGTTGGTCTCAATATATAGCTTAATATTTTGGCAGTTAATTAGCCAAATATTAGTTATTGATATACTCTTCCCATCCTTAATATAGGTCCTTAATATAGAGCCTAATTGGAGTATTGATGTTGATATTAAATATAAGATATATTTTATGTATTTATCAATTTTTCTCTAAATTCCCTTATTAATACTCCCTCAATAATAATCAAATAAGAGGGAAAAAGAGGGAGTTAAAGAAAATGATTAAAATATTTTAAAAAAATATATCATATTAAATAACATAACTAACTTATTTAATATAATCAAATTAGTTAAATATGTCATATATTAAGGACCGGAGTATAATATAAGTTTCCATATACTGCATACCTCCCATATCTATATGAGAAGGTGCTTGAAGGTTTAAGCCCTCTCATAACTGCTGAGTGAATGTATCCTGGATCATGCCATCCAAAATCCTTCGCAGGGCTTTTTAGAGCTGAACCTGCCAATTTTGCAATTAAATGTTAATAAGTAAGTCATTCAATAGAACCATAGTTATTAATTTATCTAAAAATATAGTTATTGACAAAACGTAATAACACCACTATACGATCTATTTAGTCCATTCTACTCAGTAGGATAAGACTTGTTTTTTGTTGTAAGTAAATTGTACCCAGATTTAATACACATCTAAGATCCAACTTTTTTTAGACCATTCAAATTTGAGCTATGACATGTCACGTACAATAGTAGTGTTTGTGTTGTTTGTGGGAACTATGACCTAATTAGTTGTGTTCATGTTTGGCATATGTCAAAACTCATATTAAACATGATGCGTGACACTTGAAACTTTGACTACAAATGCCGTTTAGAACAAAAATAATTATCAATTTTTGTGAAAGAACACTTATTAAAGCTACTAATACTTACTGCACATATCATTTTGTGAGAATGTGGTGACTTTTGAAGTTTCTGTTTTTCCATCTGCATATTGAACTTGCTGAGGCTGTTTGTTTCCACTAACCCATGTCACTCTCATCTGCAGAACCCAAGCACATATATATCATTATATTAAAACTAAACCATATTAGATCAGGATTTCGTCTCAAATTGCACTATATTGTGTTTATTGTGTGTCTGATATACTTATATTATATACTCTTTACAATCCTAGATATCTAAATTAATTATAAGGTTTATAATTTTTTCTCATAAGTTCATCTGTTGATTACGAATGGTAAGGGAATTTCTATCAAGGTTAGTGGCAAGATATATGATTAGAAAGTGTATTCTAGGAAATCCAAGATACATTTATTACAAATAACTAATTTAAATAATTTTATTAATACTTATAAATTAGTTATGTAGCTCTTATAATAAAAATTGGAGAGAGTGAATATTTTTCTCAAACTATCCTATTAATTGTCTATATTAAGGATGAGGTTTCTATTAAAGTGGTAGTTTCAATACAAATGGTTAAAGAGGATATTTTTATAAAATTAATCCTCAAGAGAATAATAGGAATCTTGCTGAGTCTTACCGATGTGCCGGATGAATCCATGCTTGAGATGTGTGCATAGAGAGGCTTGTTAGGGTTGGCAAAGCTCAAAGGGGTGGATCTTGACAAAATGCAAGGGTTTGAGAATCCACCAGAGAAGAAGACAAACTCAATGTCAGTTCTAATGTTGATAACATGGAACTTTACTGAACCACTGCAAGTTGTAACAGTACACTTTCCATTCTCTGATTTCTTGCATTCCTTCTTCTTGCAACTCAGGTAATTGGGATCATTCTTCATATATTGTGCCTGCATTTTTAGTTTTTAATATAAAATCTAAATAGGGAGTTGATCTTAGTCCTAAATATAAGATATATTTTTTATATTTATCAATTATTTTCTAAATTACTTCTATTATTACTCCATTAATAATAATCAAGTAAGAGAGAGAGAAAAGAAATTAAGAAAAATGGTTATAGTATTTTAAAAAAATATTTTATATTAACTAATTTATTTAATATCATTAAATTAGTTAAATATGTCATATACTATAGTAGTATTTACTTAAATTTGCTTTATGAAAATATTATGATGTATGAGTAATACTTTAACATGATGGAATTTAAATTGCCTCATATCATGTGTAACAAAATTATTTCTATCAGAAAGAATTTGACCAAAGAAAAGGTACATTAATAATATTTAATTTTATGACTATATTTTATTATTATTTTAATTATAAATTGATATATAATCTAATATTATATAAGGGTATTTTAAAAAGCTTATGTCATATTTATTATAATTAATTACTACCCCCGATTCTAATTATAAGAGCCAGATCAACCTATCCAAATTAATCAATTAACTCTTATATTAGTTATAATTAACAGATTAATTTATTTTTATAGATCTATTAAAAAATCAATCAACTCTTATCATTAGAACTGGAGGTAGTAATTAATTTAGTTTATTTTCTCAGTCTACTCAAATTATAGTATTAGGGTAAACTCTTCTAAAGACATTTTCTACATTCACATAAATGTAAATTTAAGATTTCATGTTTAAGTGACCAGAGCCTCTTAAGACTAATGCCTATTGGTGAAAAATTGTAAAATTAATAAGATACATAACATAAGAAAAATATTAAATCAAAGAGAGAAAAATTTAAGGTCTTATAATCAAAACAAATCCTTGATTAGGTGGTTATATGTATGACTCGAGAGAGTATATTTTATTTCAGACCAAAAAATTGTAAAAAAAAGCTGCTAAATAATCAAATAGAAAAAACTATTTTATAGTACCTATGTTTTTTCTCAATTTTTGATTTAATACCTCTACTTATTTTTGTCCTTATTAAATCCTCTAAAAACGCCCCCAAAAAAATCATAGAGAAAATGATAAGAACAATCTTATAAATCAAAATGGAAGGAAGCATTATTCAATATCAACCAGATGGGTTAAGATTGTTCAAGAAAGGGATGAAGGCAAATATATTTAAATCAAATATCCGACCAAAGCATACATAATTACTCCAATTAAAAAATATGTTATACTTAAAATATATTTTTCAATACCGAAATATATTCCAATATAATTTTGTAAGAGAAATTGAAGAAAATAGAAAGAGGGAAGAAACCTAGAAATATTCGGCCACCATCGAAAACAAAGAGAAAAAAGGAGTAAACCTTTTGTTGTTGCCGATAGCATAAATGCGATATTCAATTGATGTCTAAATAAATAAATAGGTTACGTGAACGTAATGAACTTTTCTGCCTTCACGTCTCTTCGTTTATGTCGTCAAGGGACCATAATATGTCACTGACAACTCCTCTATGTTTTTATCTAAGTACTAAAATCTGCCCAACTCGAGTAGTTCAATAATAATTGAATTGCGATTAATCTAATTATAATGAAAATAATATAATATAATTTAATTAAAATATACATAATTATTTGTATATAACTTTAAAAATAATATTTAAATAAAAAATATTAATCCACAAATAGGTAGATAGATTTTTTTTTTTGTATAAAATACAAATAGTTAGACATAAAAATTAAAAATTTATTAAAATATAAATTTGACAGATCATTTTTTTCTCTATTTTTTTTAAATTTTATCGATAATAAGGACTTAAATTAAAATGTTAATATTTTATATGTATAAAATTGATAGAGTATCAATATTTTGTGTATATAAAAATATATTAGATATTTTTTTACCAATGAGACTTTTCTCCAAATTTACTTGAGAAGAATTTGGTTAAGTACTCATGAGAATTATCCCATTTAAGTATATCAATAGTTGAATTTGGATTAGCTAGTTTGTGTGGAGCACAAAATATGCCTTTTATACGTAACACCCATGAGTTATATATAAGGCTAACTTAATTAGTGACAACTAAAAATAAAATAGGGAATGGGAAATATAATGAAAATTCTAGTAAGATTAAGAAAAGGGTTTCATTTCCTTCACTAAATCATTAACAAATACAAATATTCAAACTAGGCAAGATGTTGCTTTCACTTTACTTTAACTCAACAAGCATATTGAAACTTGAAAGGTTGCAATATTCAAAAGGCACAAAAATAGGGTTTGGTCATGACACGTGTTGCACGCGCATATATATATATATATATATATATATATG
The DNA here is from genome assembly GCA_037074615.1 of Leucaena leucocephala. Taxonomy (NCBI): domain Eukaryota; kingdom Viridiplantae; phylum Streptophyta; class Magnoliopsida; order Fabales; family Fabaceae; genus Leucaena; species Leucaena leucocephala. The sequence continues at coordinate 20,026,698 of CM073543.1, read as the reverse complement.
GGCATGAAGCAATCAAGATTATGGAATATTGAAAACCTAGTTCGTCAACAGGAAGAAGATACTCGAATTAATTCCATGTCTCTTAGCACATGTTCTAATGTTCACACTTGTATAGTTGTATTTAACAATAAAGACAAGTAATCCATAATTAATTAATTAATCATGGAAGGTTTCGGGTTAATTAATGAAGTTCTGTTTTCAAAGATATTTTCGTACTTGATTGTCTCTTACTCTCATGTATGTATATATTATTTGAAATCCAAATTTCTGTGTGATCTCATCTCCCCAATTATGTGAAATTATTAAATAAAAATCATTATTATTATTATATTGGATTTGTTGATGGATCAATTCTAATGAATGAATAAATTGCATGAAGTTATCCCTGAAAAGATGGCTATCAACTTTTTTTAAGTATCAACCTTAAAACACGCTAAACTAAAACATTTTAATTATGAACAATCCTATACTTATATTTCATTTTTAAAAAAATTAAGTAATATATTTATACTATTAAAATTTTAAAAATTTCAAATTCACTTATTAGTTATAATTTTGTCCCTTATTTTTTTTATTTTGTAAACATTTTAACTACTAAATTGATTGTCAATAATTTAAATATTTTCGTGTAAAAATTAAAGAAGAAAATTTTTGAAGGATATATATACCCATAAAGGCCATTGACAGGTGGAGCATTAATGAGGCATGGCTGGCTATCATGAAATCACAGCGTCCACATTTAATTATTTTATTTTATTTTCTCCATTTTTTGTCATTGATCAACCTCACCAGGCATGGCATGAAACATGAACAATGACACTAAAATCATTAAAATAAATATCTTAAATTAAATAATAACAATAAAAAAATTAGTAAAATTTTTTTATTTAAAAATTTTATTAATAAAAAAATATGAGTTCGAGTACTAATATTTTGTATAAAAAATTTTCTCAGAATATATATTTTTGTATATAAAAATATATCAATTCTTCCCATCAATAAAAAATTTAAATTAAAATTAAATAAATAAATAAAGAAGCATGAGCATACCTTGACAGGGTAATGACAGAGAAGAGGGAGTTCAGCAGTATCCCCAGTTTGAAGATAAAGATACCGAATAAAAAGGCATTTTTTGACACTGTATTCAACAAATATTAATTCAATTAAAATATTTCTATAATTAATGTGGGGCCTATTTTTTAAATCATAAAGATACACAAAAAAAGGCACACAATAATTTAGTAACGTGGACTCCACAATTTATGCATATTTCCATATATAATTTCATAGTGTTCTCAAATCGCTTTTATATATCCACTCATTCTATATGTAGTTTTTTCCTTTCCATTTTTTTTATTTACATGGAAAATAAAACTATTTTTTTTTTTACTTTCTAAGTTCTACCAAATTTAAATTATTTATTATTTTAAAATTTTAATTTAATTTTTTTTAAAACTGGTAGCAGTTCTATCTATTTTTTTTAAAAAATAAAACTTAAAAAAAAAAGGTCCAACCAAATGTGTAGATTAGATTTGAACGACGACCTATATACTAAAGAACAAAAATGGCAGTGTTTGGCCGGTCACGAATAAATTCTAATTAAAATTTTGCATATATAATTAATTATCATATCAATGAGACTTGAAGCTTATCCTCAGCCTAAAATTATATGATATGATTAATTAATTTTATAGAAAAATAGACAAAATCATCCGCCAATAAAGTGATGAGACACATAGCCTTAAAGTAGATCACACATACTTCGTACCTATGTATATAATTTATCTTCGAAATTAGCCCAAAGAAAATAAGAGAATCAAACATCAAAATCAGCAAAAATGTACATTTTAACCATTTAATTTTACAATTTTTTAATTTTATGAAATATTTTTTTCAGTCTTGTAAATATAACCACGACAGACCTTTAGTCTCAAATAATTTTTTGTGACAATTATTTTTTTAATATTGATATTTTTTTTACTAATAAAACCAACAGTTTTATAATTCACGATTAAAAGAATATTTTATAAAATTAAGATACCAAAATGAAATAATAGGTAAAATTAAGGAATTAAAGGGCCCCTCTGCTTAATCAAAATACATCAATCAAATCAAAATGGAAATAGAAGGCGTAAAGTTGTAGTCTTACTCGGAGAATGAGGGAGAGATCATAGCAACCCAATCATCATCGGAAGGCTGAGAAACGCCGGAGACGGTGACGGTGACGAACTCATCATCTGATAGTCCAGACGAAGAAGAAGAGGAAGTCACATTCACTTGCAGATAAGGATTATTATTAGAAGAAGAACAATCCTCCAAGATTCTTCTGTTGAGTACTCTAAATTCAGATATCGCAGTGAAGTTCCGGTGATACGCGGTCGTATCATCCCCGGTCATAGGATGTAAAGGTGAAGAAGAAGAAGTAAGGAAGAAGAAAATCAGTAGAAGTATGTGTGAATATCTGAAAACGCAATATTTCACAGAACAATCCATGAAAGAAGAAGAAGAAGATATGTCTGATAATTAATGAAAACCAAACCACTTTGTGATTTTGGGGTTTATGCTGTTTGAAATCTGAGCATGTGTTTGTGTATTTATAGTGGAGAACGTGGTGTGTTTGACGATATTTTTGTTGTTATAAAGGCTTCATTTTTCACAGGCAATTGCATGGCTGGTAACAGCTTGTCCTTTTTTCCCCCTTTCATAGTTTTTCTCAGCAAATACAAAATATATGGGAAAATTATTCTTTATCTTTATGATTTTAATTTAATTATAATTTAGTTATTAAATTTTAATTTAATAAAACTCAAATTCTACAGTTTTAATTAAATTAAAACTCGACCACTAAATTTTAATTTACTCTAACTTAATTACTTCTTATAGATTTAGTTATTTAAACTTTTGTCTTTAATAAAATATATAATTCTATTTTAAAAATATATAGACTAATATTTTATATAATTAAATTATAGAAATTAAATCTCATAGAGTTAAACTTCAAGAACTAAATAATAACTGAATTAAAATTTATGGATATAAGTTATAATCGAGTTAAAATTATCTAAACAAAAAGATTAATTTTCTAAAAAAAATATAATATGCTATGCCGATCTTTTTAAGGTTGTGAATATATATTCAATTTAATTTTTGGATCAATGAACAAATTAAAAGAAAATACTCACCTCATCCACTATATAAGGAAAGTTTTTATATATGTTTTAATTTATAAAAATAATTAATGTTTTAACCCGAAAATGCTTCTCACAAATAAATTAGGTTACTTGATCCTTATTAATTTGATTCATTCACCATTAAAAGAGTCAATTGTATTGTATCTTTAGCACAAAGACATTTCACATTTATAATCTGATCAATTAAAATATAACAACCCATATCTAATTTAAGTTCTAGTTGGCAAACTCTATTTTTTTTTTTTTTTGAAAAAGAGAAAAAAACCTAAAAACTAGAATAACAATTAGTGTAGATAATTGTTGACAATAAATGTTATATTTTGATTAGTCAAAATACAGGGACGGTACTATAAGAATATATAAGTATTTATCGTCTTTTATTTTACCATATGCAGTCATCCTCCAACAAATACTACACTATTTTGGGGGTAAAGTATTGGTGTTCAATATTTATTTTAGTAAAATAGCATATAACATTTGAAATATTTTTTAATACTAATCGGCATTATAAACTAATTTTTACTATATTTAATATTCTAATTTTTTTTACAATAATACCTAGTATTTTAAAATAGTTTTAGTATAATTTTATATTTAAAATATTTTTTAGTAACAATGAATACTATAATTTTAGGATATTTTGTGTTACTAAAACATATCTTAAAGAGTTATATATATTAAAAATTAGTTTATAATACAAAGAGTTATTAAAAAATATTTTAAGGTGCAACATGTTTGATACTACGTACTAGGGGAAATATATTTAAGGTGGTGAGTGGACCAAAAAATATTTTAAAATATCATTATTACTAAATATCTATTTACTAAAAGCAGTGTTCAACATCAATATTTTAAACCTAAAACGGTGTAGTTTTATGTTTTGGGTAGAGGATGGCCGTGAAGGATAAGAGTAAAGGAGAGAGTTGAGCTCCATATACCAGTTTACTAAATAAAAATAAAAAAATATTCAAAATGAAAGTTCTAAAGGAAAGAAAATAGTTCTGGTTAAATAAGAGTTTAAAAAAAAAAATTTAGATAGTTTTTAAAAAAAAATTATAGAAAAAATTGGTTCTAGATAAATAAGTGTTTAGATGATTATTATTATAAAAAATTTTGTGATTAGTAAATTATTAAATATGGTATAAGATAAAAAAAATTATTATATCTTTTCTATTTTCTCTTATCTCTCTTTCATTCTCAACTGGAAGAGATGCAATAAGAAAAAGATGGAGTAGTTACGGGATCACAAAGATAGTGGTGATAATGAAAGAGGGAGGAGAAGTGACTGGGGTTTAAAAAGTAATAAAGCACAGAAGAAGAAGCATGGTAGAAGAAGATGACGGTAAAAGAAGAGAGATAATAGAAGGATAAAAAAGAGAAGAAAAAATATAGAAGAGAGAGAAGATGGGATAATGTAAAAAAATAGGGGTAAAATAGTAAGTGGGTAGTCTATAAATTTTTTTACTGTTCTAGAAATTAGCCTCAGTAACTTATCCAAAACATCAGTTTTAAACCATAATTTAGTACAGAAACTATTTTGGACAAATATTACTGTTTATTTTAAAATTTTATCAAACCAAAATTTAGGTTAGAAGCCATTTTAAAACTTTAATTTAAAAATTTTCCAAACAGTTATTATATACTCCTCTAATCCTTAATATAAAAGTTATTTAATTATTTAATAAATTTAAAAATTAAATAAATAAATAAATTATAATAAATATAATATAATTTTATTAAAATATATATACATGTCAGTTTATAATTTAAACAAATTAGTTAAAAAATAATAAATTTAAAAAATAAAATAAATTTATATTTTATATTTATAATTAAGATTAAATAGTATAAAATAATAATCACCATCCAAATAGAATATAGAATATATAAGCTGATCAATGTTTTATTCTTTTTTCCGTAACGTTGTTGCTTTAATTTTGGCATAATGTGGTTGAGCTTAAACTTATAATAGATAGTTTTCAGGTGAAAAAGAGAATATAATCGATAGTTTTGATGACAACGTAAATATATCAATATATAATATAAAACAAATGTAAAATATAAACACTATGTAAAACTTTATTCTGATTAATTAATTATTTTATCCTTTATAAAAAAAATGTATAATATAAAAAAAGACCATATTTATATCAAGTTCTTGATATCTATTTTGTTAAGTTTTACAATCATAATTTGCCATTTGTATTATTTATTTTTATCTAAATTTAAGTTAAATAAAAATATTAAAAAAAGTAAGATATATGATAAAATGAGATTAAAAAATTTGATATAAATTTTTTATAATATTCATATTCTTTTGGTCCTTGCAAGTTAAGGAGGCTTTGTCAATGTGATATGTCTCAAAATTTAAAAATTATAAAAAAATATTTAAAAATCATCTTTTAAAATATAATATATATATTATTTTATTTATTATTTATTATTACGTTTGTTATTATGTTTTTAGAATATATATATTAAATTAGGATAAAATTAGAATATTGTTAAATTGTGAAGGCATGGTTAATTATGCTTACTATCTTCCTTAGTTTTAATGAAAGTAATTTATAAATAAAATAAATATTAAATAAAGAAACAATATTTATATACTATAAAAGTGTTATATTATTTGAATTATATTTAATTAAAATATAATAATTTAATATATTTAAATCTTAGATTGATAATTTATTTAAAATAATTTATATTTTATTTTATTTTTAAAAAATTTAACCTCTTAATTTAATTCATACACATTTTTTAGTTTTTTAAATTCAAATATTTAATTTTTATAAAATAAAATAAATTATATTTTTTTTAAATAAATTATCATATTTTAATTAAATATAAATAGATATTTCTTTAATAGGGTTTCTAGTTTGACTTGAATAGGCTGTAGACTGTAATAAGTCAGGTAGTTGAATTCCGGCACCCATTGAGCGGTTGATAACCTCCCTGCATTTATTGACGATCCCCAGACAAATTCTTCTAATCTTCACGTAAATTTATAAATAAATTATCGAGAGTATCTGGTTTTAGAATTTAAAGTTTATAAAATAAAATGCTCTAATAAATTCACATATTTTTTGACCCTAATTTTCCGTATAGATATTTTTAAATTATTAAAAAATTTAAAAAAAATTGCATTTTTTATTTAAAAAGAGTATCCTTAAACCATTTTAAACTTAAAAATAATCTCCTTTAAGACTTAAATAAAAATTTTTATCTCTCTCAATAAATAAAAATATCAAAGTTTTCTTTTTCAAAACAATGGAACCTACTTTATTTTGTAACAAAAATTTTTAAAAATACGTTGGATTCATATATAATTTAAAAATAAAGTGAAATTTTTCTTCCTTTTAAACGATATTAATATCAGACAAAATGAATTGTCAATTATCTTTAAATATAAATACTTAAAAGTTAGAATAACTATCTAAATATTACTATTAGAATTATAATAAAATAATATTATTTAAAAATTAAACATATTTTAACTAATCTTATATCTCACAATTTTACCCGCGGAACGCACACGAAACAATAAAAATAATAATTGGCAGGCAACTTAAAATAGAAACAAAATAATTACATATATTGTATTAAAAAAATAATTACATGTGAGCTAAAATACTAAGTGGGCCCAAGTTCGGCCGTTGTCGGCTTACGCACATGACAGATTGGTGGTGCAAGGTTGCGTTGAAGAAAAGAAAACTGCGTACAAGGGACCTTTTCTTTTTCTTTACTTTTGTTTCAGTTTTATTCCCTTTAGATAACTAACTCTGTTTTGGGAACCTTTTCCCCACCCTCAACGAAAATACTATGAAAGATTTTGTGTTTTAGAAAATATTTATAGAATTAACCAAAAGTATATTTATAAAAATATTCACAAATAAATTATTTAACTGATTAAGTCCTCACAAATTACTTAAATATTATTATGGCATAAGAATTATATCTTAACTTTTTGTTTCTTAGATTCTTTTTCACTGTTCTTTAATTTTTGTTGTAAAAAAATTTTAAAAATTGGTTAAATTTATCCATAACTTAATCATAGAACGAAGTCTCTCTTTTTTTTAGGAGATACTGATGTCAGGCAGAATATGATATTTATTACTCTCAGACATAAAGTTAAACACTTAAAAATTAAGATGTCTCCCTAAATATCATAATTATATGATATATTTTTTTTCTTGATGTCATTTCTTTAACCAATAAAAAGGTTAAAAACGAATCCCAAATTCCAAATAACAAAAGCAACACATAACGTAAAGTACACGAAGCAAATCATTTGATCTGCATGAACGTTGTATACCAAATATGACTTTTGAAAATTGATTAGCACATAAATATGGGTTTTCTAATGATTATCGATAAGGATAAGTACCATATTTTTATTCCTTACCCAAAAATTATCATATTTATCATAATATTTTACACATTAAAAATGTTTTTTCTTTTTTTTTTAAAAAAAGCGAATTATGTATAGTTGGATTGCCACTTTACTTTTTTCTTCTAGCGTCAATTTTTTTGCATGTGGTTTCAAAGTCGCTTATCGTGTCTTCTCTGCTTTTATGAGTCATGGAATTTTACCAATAAATAGAATGAACTTCTATATGCTTTGCGTGTTAGAGCTGTTGTTTAGGTTTGCTTATTAAGCCAAAAAAAAAAAGGTTAAGAATAAAATGTACTTATTCTATTTTTAATATAAAATTTAATTTATTAATTTATATAGATTAAATAAATTAACTAATTATAACAAATATGATATAATCTTTTTAAAATACTCATATATAATATTACATTATATATTATTTTATAGGTTAAATAAATTAGTTTAAAAATATAATAAAATATTAAATATAAAATATGTTAAGGTTTATAAATTTTTTTGGAAAGGAGTTAGACTTACTTACGATTTAAGGGCCGACGAGCCGTCAATTACTCTCAGGCGTAAATCTATACATCCAAGAGTTAAGATTCCTCTCCAAGTGCTCAGAATAGAACTACAATAAATTAGTACTTTATAGAGATTTAATACACTCTAAATTATACCATATCTCATCATTTCGCTAGTTGAACCTACAGATGATGGGTAGAAAGAAATTTTTTTTGGTACAACATTTTTTTGAAAGGAATTGAGCTCACCCATGATCTAAGGATAGGGTAAAGTCTTCATTCCTCCTAGGTGATACCAATATTGGGTATAGTGAGTTGTCTATTACCCTCAAGCATAAACCTAGGCACCCAGGAGCTAGAATGCCTCTCCAAGTGTCGCGATTGGAATCACAATAAAGTGGTACTTCTTAGGACTCAAATATGTTCTAAATAGTCACTTATTTTAGCCATTTTACTAGTTGAACATACAGACAGGTAAATAATTATTTTTTTGATACAAGGGTAGAAGGAAAATTAAAACCCCTAAAATGAGCTCAGCTCGTTGGGCAGCCCATTTAAGCTTATTTAAGATTAGGGCTGGGCTTGTATCTTATCTTACAGATGGACCAACAAATATGAGCCGAAAGCCTTTTATATTTATAAACTGAGCACATCAATCCTATAAACCTTACCCAATGCCTATTTATTCTTCTTAGATGATGTCTTTTAGTCACATCCTTACACTCCATCTTTCAAATATTTCTTGATACATGTTTGAAATTCCACATACAAAAAAAAAAGAGAACAAATATTTTAAATTTTTACAAGAAGCTGTTTTGATCTTTTACAAACAAACCGAAAGGACTTCAAGTTATAATAATCCTGCTGGGAAACAATTTCATATAAGCGCATGAATATCCATTTCCATTTAAAATTTCACACATTTAAATTGAGGTCAATTTTTTTATTTGGTTTAGTTTTTGAAGTTTTCACAACAACTTGAAATTTTAATTTGCTAATATTTATAATTTAAATTAACATATTTTATAATATCTATTACTTTATTTCTGATATTTCAAAATTGTGAAAAACATCTACGTTTAGTACAAGGTGCTGAAAGCCTGCGAGCTCATCCTAAATCCGCACACGCGAGGCCGGACTGAAAAGCAATAGTTCTTTTTTTATTTAATTAAGGATTTTTTTTTTCAAAATTTAGAATATAAATAAATTTTACCTCTTCTCACAAGTGTTTTGTGGGATTTAAACTCTATGAGGTGATATTGAATGGAGTCTCTTTGAACAAGAGTTTAAAAAATAGTTTATAAAAAAAAAGATTTTTAGGCAGTTTTTAGAAAAGGATTTTTAAGGAAGAATTTATAAAAAAAATTTTAATAAATGAGTGTTTGGATAATTATTTACAGAAATACTTTTATTATTGGTAAATTATGAAAAATTGTATAAGTATTAAATGAGGATAGATAAGAGATGAGATGAGAGAGAGTGTAAGAAAAAAAGGAGAGATAATATAAGAAAAAATAGGAGATAAGAGATATGGTATAAGAAAAAATATGGATAATATAGTAATTAATTATTTTATAAACCCTTTTACTGTTCTATAAGCTATTCTAATTATTTTATCTAAAATCTTAATTTTAAACTATAATTTAGTCTAAAAATCTATTTAAATAAATATAATTATTTATTTTAAAAAAATTTAAAATTTAAATTTAGCTCACAAACACGCACAATATCACATTCTACCTTGCCTTTTTAGGGTTGAGCCTGGCCTAATCCTTACTGAGTCAACCTGGTTGTCAACTTTAGAGAAATTGGACGATGAGAGGGGCAAAGTAAGTCATATCTTAACTTAAAATCTTATATTTGGAAGTTCTTCCATCTTATTATATATTACTTATTAAGCTCAATTTTATCTAACCCTTTTACTTCTCACATGCACTCACACTTGGATATCTTTACATATTGATGTGATAATATTTTTTATTTATTATTTATTATTTAATAGTATTGATGAATTAAATTTTTTTGCCTCTAGTGATGACTTCATTTCCTTAACAATGAATCACCGCTTACTAGAACCGTAAACATGTTTACTTGTTAGAAGGTTCGAGGAAAAGATAGGGTTAGGTATGCTGATAGCATTAGAAGCGGAGAAGATCCAAAATGACCGCCGGGGGCATCGCCGCCGTCCATGAACCTGCACCCAAGTTAACACAATTTCGTCGGTATTTTAGGTTCATACAAATGTGATTTTCTAAGATGTATGACCTAAAAACCCCCAAAGCAGATCACAAACTCTCTATAATGTATTCATAATCAATATATAGTCCCTTTCTTTATTTTTCTTAAAATTATAGTTTAAAAAGTATTTTTAAACAAAAAAAATTAAACAAACAACCATTAAATATCTAAAAGAATTTCTAGAATAAATTATAATTTTAATATTATAAAATTATTATTTCAGATAAATTTATGAGACTCACTTTTCAGTTAAAAAAATAGTTTTTTAGCTGTATAATGACTCTTTTGCTCTATCATTTTACTATGACATTTTTAATAATTTATTTATAAAAAAATTATTCTGATAATTGTATAAATATTTATTTTTTTTATAATTATTTTTTTAAAATCTATTTTTTATAAACTATTATCTATAAAAGTTAAATTAAATGGGCCATAACCGTTTCATGACAAAAGTCATCTTTTCATATTTATAATTTACCTCAATTTTTAAATATAGGTACTTACTATTAAGTTAAAAGATTTTTAAAACTCATCGCTATTTACAATAATACTCTCTGATTATATTTAATTTAAATAAATTAAGTAAGTTAAATAAATTATTTTATTATAATATATATAATTTTATTTTTTATAGTATAATATTATATATTAGTTTATAAATTATATAAATTAATTTAAAAAATAATAAAAATTAGAGATAAATTAAATTTAGTTATAATATTTTAAACTAAGAGTCTATTTAAATAAGAGCTTAAAAAAGGGTTTTTGAAAAAAAAATAGTTTTTAGATAACTTTTAATAAAAGAGTTTTTAAAAAAGAGTTTATGGAAAAAAGTAATTTTGAAGAAATGAATGTTTAGATAGTTATTTTTAGAAATACTTTTATTATTGATAAATTACGAAAAAGCATATGATTATTACATATACGAGATATAAGAGATAAGAGATAAAATATAAGAGATGGGAGATAAGAGATGAGAAATGAGAAAGAGTGTAGAAGAGATATGAGAGAATAGAGATTATATAAAAAATAAAAGAGAGATGGGAGAGGACATAGAAAAGAGAAGATATAATATGTAAAAAAATAGGAGTAATATAATAATTAGTTAATTTATAATTTTTTTATTATTTTATAAATTATTCTGATCAGTTTATCTAAAATTTTAATTTTAAACTATAATTTAATTAATTTATTTTTTTAAATAAATATAACTATTTATTTTATTTTATTTTTAAATTTAAATTTTACTGTAATTGGAATTTTAAAACTTCAAGTTGAGGAAAACAAACACACACTAAGACTCACCACTTAGTTAGGTTCTAGTATTTAGCGCCAGAGGAGTATTATATTATTGAATAATCAGATTATTTTGTGTGACCTGAATATAGTTAATGCATGCTTGATTGTTTGATTGGGAGCCGTGGTAATAGGACAGACCTCGGCTTGTGCGTTCACCTTTATCCAAACGATAAGGAAAAATAACCTAGAAAGCAGAGTTCCAAAGTTCGGACCACGAGGGATCACGTGGTGGTTGTAAGACAGACCTCGGGGCTTGTGCATTCACCATAATCCAAAACATAACAAGTATGGGGTAGGGTTCTCAAAATTTAAATTTAAATTTTTTTTAAAATAAATAATTATATTTATTTACATAATTTTTAAATTAAATCATAATTTAAAATTAAAATTTTAAATAAATTAATTAAAATAATTTATAAAACAGAGTTTATACACTAATTAATGACTATATTATCTTTATTTTTTCTTACACCTTCTCTCCTCTTTCTTATTTTTTCTTACACAATCTCTTTTTTCTTTCTTACACCCTCTCTCCTCTCCTCATTTAATACTCATACCATTTTTCATAATTTACTAATAATAAAATTATTTCTAAAAATAACTATCTAAATACTCATTTATTCAAAATTATTTTTTTTATAAGCTATTCTCCAAAAACTATTTTCTATAAGCTGTCTAAAAGTCTATTTTTTTTATAAATCCGTTTCTAAAATTTTATCCAAATATATATATATATATATATATATATATATATATATATATATATGTTATATTTAAGGATTATCATGATCAAAGGTAATTTTTTGTAAACTCTGTTTTTTTTAATTCATACATATTTAAGCGATTAAACCTTTTTCTATTATGACCAACCAACTAATGAGGATAAAGTTAAACGTAGTTTATTGAATATAGAATTAATACACATATATGCATATTTTGAGAAGATAATAAATAAATTAATGATGATTTTTAACTTAAATTATTTGGTCCCAAGATTTGCCTTTAAATCGCTGCATGCTGTGAGACGCACATACACAAACAAACAAATAATTCACAAGTTGAGGGGGCACAAAGTCACAAACCTAGAGAAGCTATATTCAACTATGGCTTTAGATTCTAAACAGAATCGTCCTTATGAAGTAGAAGTAGAAGAAGAAGATTCATACTGCCTTTCTGCCATGCTTCTGTGTTTTAGCCAGACCTACAGTGCAGCTCTTAAAGCTTCGCTTGACCTCAACTTATTTGAGATCATAGCTAAGGAAGGAGGACGGCACGTGTCAGCCTCTGAAATAGCTTCAAAGCTTCCGATTTCATCTCAACACAAAGATTTAGCTTTCAGAATCGATCGTCTCTTGAGGCTTCTTGCAAGTCACTCTCTTCTGAACTGTTCATCTCGTGAGAAAGAAGATGGTGATGGCACTGAGATACTCTTTGGGATTTCTCCTGTGGGAAAATACTTTCTTAGCGATAATGGTGGATTATGTGATGTTGCCTCATTCAAGTGTCATCAAGCACTTGTTGATTGCTGGTAAAGACTTTTCTTTTCTCACCGAAATTTCCCCCCCTTTTGCATTATATAAACAGTCTAGGGAATGAGCCATGTACTATGGCTTGTGAATTTTAAATATATATATATTTTTGGTAGGTTGAATTTTAAGGAAGCAATCATAGACGAAGACAGTGACTTGTTCAAGAAAATTCATGGAATGCCACTGTACCAATATGCAAAGACAGATCCAACGTTGAACAAAACATTCAACAAAGCCATGGCCAATGTTTGCAACATAGAGATGAGAAGGATTTTGGAAATATACAAAGGCTTTGAGGGAATATCAACACTTGTTGATGTTGGTGGAGGCACTGGTCAAAACCTTAAAATGATTGTCTCCAAGTATCCTTCAATTAAGGCTATTAATTTTGATTTGCCCCAAGTCATTCAAAATGCACCACCTCATCCAGGTACATCATTGTGTTTATCTCTATTTAGTTACTGAAATTGTACCATCCAAAAGGATTTCAAATCATTCTTAGGCATCGTTTGGGTAGAAGAGAAAATAGGGAAAACTTTTAAAATAGTAAAAAATATTTATTATTTTTAAGAGTTTTTAAGATATTACTATAAGGTTAAATATTTATTTATTTTTAATAATAGAATATATCAATATAGTTGTTTTTAAGGAACTATCAAATTTTATGAAGGAATTGAGCATGTAGGAGGAGATATGTTTGAAAGTGTTCCAAAAGGTGATGCCATCATAATGAAGGTTAGTATGAATTTTCTTTTAAGTAGTCATGTGAGGATGACAATTAATGTCATTTTCTTTAAATATATTAAATTTTATAATATGGTTCTCATATACTCCCTTTCATCCATTTTATAATATATTTTTAATTAATTCATACATATTAATAAAAATAGTTAAAGTATTAATTTGTTTTACAATTTAAATAATTTCTAATATCATTCTTATTAACTACACTAAACTCTAACATTTTTACTCTCCTTCATTAATTATCTTATTATATATATATATATATATATATATATATATATATAGGGGCACATATGAGAATAAATATCCAATGCTTATTCAAACTATCAAAACGTTTTAGAAAAATGACCAGTCATACATTCTATAAAACTTCCTATAAAATGGACGGAAGGGAATATTCTATATAATATATTATCAGACCTCAATGAAAAGAATATATTTTGTAGGTTGTATGTCACAATTGGTCGGATGAAAATAGCATAAAAGTATTGAAAAGATGCTATGAAGCATTGCCAGAGAAAGGGAAGGTGATAGTGGTGGAGCTGTTAATGCCTGAAATGATTGAAGCAACAAAAGAAGCCAAGTTAGTAACAAGCCTAGACAACACGATGTTTCTTCATGATGGAAGAGAAAGAACTGAGAAACAATTTGAATCTCTTTGTAAACGTTCTGGCTTTTCTCATTTCAAACTTGCTTCTCGAGCTTTATCTGTTTTTGGAGTCATGGAATTCTACAAATGACCATTGGAATCTCATAATCAGTCACTTGGAACTTGACAATAATTTAGAGATTTTGTTAGATCTCTAAATAATAAATTGTTTTACATGGGATCTAAAAGTAATTCTTAAATTTTAATTTGTTATTATTCTCTGCCTTCTTTAATTTGACTTCTATTCCTTGTCCTTCCACATTTACTCTGTCATCTTTCTTCTCCTCTAATCAACATTAATTAGTCTCTGCTTTAATTAATATTCTCACTGCTTTTGCATTCTTGCTTCCTTTTAATTGCTCTGCTCAAGATTCAACGGCTACCTCATTTCAATAAAAAAAGTACCCTTCTCATCTTTAATATAAAAACTATTTATATAATTTTAATTAAATTAAATAAATTATTTAATTATAATACACGATATTCATGTATAATATTAAATTTTATATAATTCTATAAATAAAGTAAATTAATTTGAGACAATAATAAATATAAAATATAAATTTAATTAAAATTTTATATTTGAAATTAAAGTCAACCTTTAAGTAGATTCTAAATTTAGAACTAGAGAAATAATAATAAGAGGTAACTTTTGCTAAATTAAACACTACCTCAATGTTTTATCAAAAGCAATTCATATAAAGCTAGCACTTAGTCTAACTAAGCACTACTGTTATCTTAATAACTGACAAATTTTAAGGCATCAAATTTCCCAACATATGTGGTAGTGCTAGAATGCTGCATATAGATCAACCTGAGTTGATTTATAGTGGAAGGGACTTTAACTGCTTAAATATGTAATTTTAAATTTGAGTTTGTATAAATATAAAAAATATCTTTTGGAGAGACACTGCTAATTGTATTCAACAATACTTAAATATAACATAATTATATAACCATATAAAAAAAGAATGTTTCATATAGAATGAATTCATCCTTCAATTCAAAAGGCAAAATCATCATCTTTACCAATAGGGGTTAAATTTAGTAAAAACAGTTAGTCCCTTATAATAAAGTGAATCAATATTTAAATTCATGTTGAGAGAACTATTTACGTTGCTTGTTTGATAATATCTCTTAATTGCCTCAAATAAAATGATATTTGTGCTTAAAAAAATCCTCATTCTGCTTATTTTGATAGAGGTAAATTTAATCCATTAATTATGGAACAATAAAACCATTTTTCTCCCCACGAATCCATTTCAGTTTACAGATCTAAGAATCTTAAATTGGTTTGACGGGTCTTGGATATACAAAAAATGTTTGAACCATTTGCCATTAGTACTTACACTCCCTCCACCCTGGTCTTTTCGGTCAGAGGCCTTCTGTTTTGGGCCTAAAATGGAGTCCATTCCATTAATGTTTATATAAACAATATCCCATTCCTTCTACAAGAAAAGAAAAAAGAGAATTTATTCTACCTTTAAATTATAAATAAACTTAATCTCTTTTTAAAAAAATTTATAACATTTTCTTAGTCAATTAATATTTAAATTATTATTAGAAGATATATATATATATTTAATAATTGATAGTTTCTCAAATATGATTGTCTCTAATAAAATAATAATAATATGATCCAAAAGTGAAAAAATAAAAAATAAAAACCCCAAAATGTCAACAAAGAACTAATCAGGGAAAAATTGAAGATACAGCATAAACCAAACAAGAAACTAAATACAACACAGCTACTAACAATAAACGAAAAATACATTAAAGTGTTATTAAAGTAAGCCTATACTTTTTTAATGTTCTACCTCTAGTTCCATCCTTTGTACCCAGAAAAAGAAAAGAAAAAAAAAACAACAAAAAGTTCTGCCTCTGTCAACCAATTCAAGAGAGCACATACTGATGATATCGTCGAGGATAATTATGTCATTCTATATAATACTGGTCAAAATGGAAGAAAGAATAAAAGATACATAGATTAAATACGTTGGGCTCCAATGCATATTGTAACCTCTTGTCAAAATTAAATACGAGGTCAAAATCATATTAAACTTTCTACATGTCAAAATCAACTATGAAACTAAAATTATGGTTATCTCATAAACTATTACTTACCAGCTTTTCAATTTTTCTTTTTAATTATACTTTTTTAAAATTTTATCCAAAACATCCTGTTTTTATTAAGTACTGTGTGTTTGAATTAACGATGAAAATAATAGATTTTGAATAAAATTGATTTGTAATTTTGATTTTGAAAAAAAAATTGTAATTAATTTATAAGATTGATTTTGGGAATAACTGAAAGGTAGAATTTTTTTAAAAAATAATTTTCTTAAAAAAATTATTCATAGCCAACCCTCATTCAAACAAGCGTAAGCATTGGGATTTCCCCCCCAAAGTTAGGTGCAATTTAGAATGAATGAGGAAACTCAAACTTAAGTTTGAAAGTAATTATAAAACCTGATGCAAATACAGACTTTTCTTTGTTATAAATAATGTTTAGTATATACATTGTAAACTATGATGGTATATTTGAAATCGTATTGGACTATGCAGGTTTTAATCGTGTTTTAAAAATATTCATTTTGATCTTTTTTATAAGATCCTATTATCTATATAGATTAAAAAAATTATTTAAAGTTATTTAAATAATATTTTCCATCACGTACTCCTTTTCATTAAAAGAACAATTAAAATCTCCTCTTAAGACTTTAATATAATTAGTAATTTTACATTTTTCAAGGGGTTAAGTGTAAAATGGTTCAATTGTTAGTAGATATGACAAAACCCTTTATATTGTGGACTAGAGACAGATTCTAGAAGACATTTTATGTATAGAGACGGAAAAAGTATAGCTCATTGGAGAAGAGGGATGGAAAGGGAATTTTTGTAAAATATCTTGCTAATATTAAGAATAAATTGGACCTTATAAATAAAATAGGAGGAAGTAAGAAATATTTATCAACATCGGTTATTTAGCAAAAACTAACATATAAAAGTATTTGCATTGCATCAATCCTGCTTAAAAACCGATGTAGGAATTTGGATTTCTATGTTACAGTCCATGTGGAAAAAGCATATAATTATGGGAAAAAGATAAAAAAAATCTATTTAAATTTTAAAAGGATAAATTAGGCTTCTGAATATTGAAATGACAGATTAAGCAGGAGGCCCAATCTGTCATTTGTAAATTTGTGTGCAAAGACTAAATTAACTTTCACTTTTCTAATGGTATTTGTAAGTTTGACAATATGATTTACAACTTTGTCAATGGTATTTATAACTCCTATAATAATATTTATAATTTTGACAATAGTATTTATAATTTTGACAATGGTGCTTGCAACTTTATTAATGGTATTTGTAACTCCCATAGTGGTATTTACAATTTTAACAATGATATTTATAACTCTCGCAATATTACTTGCAACACCCACAAAGGAGAATAAGCAACTTTGCGAACGGGATTAATAACTTTATCAATGTTATTTATAACTCCTACAATAATATTTACAACTTTACCAATAGTATTTGAAATATCAGTCTGTCCTTTTCAACTGCCCAATAAGATTTTTAACTTTACCAATAATATTTGTAAATACTAGTAGGAGTTATAAATACTATTGATAAATTTATAAATACTATTGGTAAAACTGCAAATACTATTAAGGCTATAGAACTTAATTTATTCTTAAAATCTTAAAATAAGATTTTTTAGAACATAGAACTTATTTATTTTAAGGCTATAGATTGTAATAATATCTGGATGAGTTTAAATGCTTTTAAGGACTTTCTTCTTGTTTACTCTTTTTATACACATTAGACATGTTTGGATAAGAGTTTAAAAAAAAGTTTATGAAAAAAAATGTTTTTAGATAGCTTTTAGAAAATGACTTTTGGAGAAGATCTTATAAAAAAAAGTAGCTATAAATAAATATTTAGATAGTTCTTACTAAAAAGACTTTTGTAATTAGAAAATTATTAGAAAGGGTATGATTTTATTAAAAATATGAGATATGTGAGAGGATGAAGAAGAGAGAGGAGAGAGAGTGTAAGAAAAAATAAGGATAAAATAATAATGAGTAATCTATAAACTCTTTTAGTATTCTAAAAGTTAGTCTCAATAACTTATCTAAAATCTTAGTTTTAAACCATACTTTGATCCAAAAATCCTGATAAATAATTATTTGATCCAATATCTTACTAATATTAAGAATAAATTGGACCTTATAAATAAAATAGGAGGAAGGGAGAAATATTTATCAGCATTGGTTTTTTAGCAAAAACTAACGTATAAAAATATTTGCATTGCATCAATTCTGCTTAAAAATCGATGTAGGAATTTTGATTTCTATGTTACAATCCATGTAAAAAAAAGCATATAATTATTATATTCTTCAAATTCTTAATATAAGATATAATTTATATTATAATAATATTTATTATCTGTGTCACTTCCTAATACCGATATAAATGCCTTATATATAAAACAATTTAAATAAGTGCTTTCTACACAAATGAGTGGTTATAATTTGTATGTATCATTTACTGCTCTCTTTTGATATAGTGCATGCATGTTTAACATCAAATCTAACTCATTCAAACTAACTTCCTGCATTTTAGCCAAAAATTATATTTGGGATAACTTTTTTGAGAAAAATGATCCCTGACCTAAAAGTAATCTTAAAATTAAAGCATCTTTTTCTTTTTTTCTTTTTACATTTTACTTTTAGCTTTTCTTTATATTTTAATATTCTAAAACTGATTGTTTAATATATTATATAAATAAATTTATGTTAAGCTGGCTTTTTTTTATCAACGGTTACCTAAACATAAATCAAATTATATTAATTTTGACCCCAACTCCAATTTGCAAGAATCAATTTGGATAAAAGTAATTTTTTACATCCAACAAATATTAGTCTAATTAGTAAGGAGTTATCTTATAATCCGTAAGGTCGTGAGTTCAAATACTATTGATGATATAAAAATTTTATTAGTAGGGGATCTATAAATATATTTATAAATACTTTTTGACTATAAAGATATGCTATGACTGTGGTGAATTCTCATGACCTAACTCACCTAAATTTGTGGTGGTGGGGTAGTGGTAGTTCTGATCATGAACCTTAATTATAACAATACTTCTTTCATTTCTTATCTCAGGGATCCACTTCGGTCCACTCTTACCTCATGACGCGCCACTTGATTTTGATAAATGATAACTTAGTTTTCTTTACAGTTTTTTTTTATCAACATTTTGGGTAAAGTTCCTATTTATTACAAATTCTAGCTTATCTTCTGGAAAAAATAAAGCTTTGTCCACAAGTTGTAATACCATGATTTTTTTTATCCAATTAAGGATGTCCACAAGATTAATCCCTTTTAAAATTTAGAGTGTAAAATATTTTAACATCTCCTAACAAGTATGTTTTATATAAAGATTTAAATTTATATTCTTTTTTATAAAAGTGAGGTCGCATACTATTTTTATCAATAATTTGTTAGTCGTATGTTTACCAAACACGCAACTTGAGTCAATTCTTTAGAGCTGTCTCTTTTTTTTAGTTTTTCTTGAGGAGTAAAGTTTCTTTTCGAAACTCCTGGTTGTCTACTTTCGTACCAAAAGAAGGAGAATAAATAAACCAATTTCTCTTTTCTCAATTTCCATTCAAACATATGACATGTAAGAAACGACCTTAAAATTCATAACCAACATGACACTCGAATGTGGATTCAAACACTTGACATATGAGAGGATCTGACAGAACTAAATAAATTTGCCAGTTAGTCAAATAGCATGTTTTTGCCACAAGCAACCTGAATCTCAATAACTCAAAAGTTCCTTTGCAGCTTTTCAATTGCACGACACTTCATAGCTATCAAAATGACACAAACACTAACATGATTACGTGATCTCTAAATCAATTGCTTTTCAAAGTCCTCGTTGGCAAAAATAAAAAAAAGTTTTCATAAGTCCTCATTGATTAGGTGATCTCTCAATCAATTATAATAATTTTAAAAAGCTCTCACACACAATATTTACATTAAGTTCTTTAGATCTATTATGACAAATTTTTCAATCACGCTTTGTCATATATACCATTTTTATATGGGTTTAAGTTAAATGAAGATATTAAAACAAACACATGACAAAGTAAGATTAGAGAACTTGACGTATTGTATGTAAGGAACTTAATTTAAGTTTTGTCCATATATATATACATGAATAATTAATTAAACCAAATCAATAATTAAAGAAATATAAAAAAAATTACAACAAAAATAAAAGCATTCACAAGAAAAGCAAAGGGCATTTACAAAAATAAAAGCATTGCCTACGTTTCTATCTAATGCCTTTATTTTTTTTTGTTAATTCCCTTTTTTTCTTGTTAATGGCCATTTTTGCTATTAATCATTTTTTCGTTAATTGTTTAATATTTGTTGTAAATCCCCTTCTTGACAACAATGTTTGCTGGCAAACATTGATGTTGCCCTTTTTATTAAAAAAGGGAAAGAATTAAGGGCACAAATATCTTTTGACAAATAAAATTTAATTTCATCTTAGTCCAAGGGGATTAATAACTCTCATAAATACAAGTATCAATGTCTCCATTAACATGTGCAATAACTAGATTTATAACAAAAATTCAGACAATTAATAATAAATATAAGAGAATTAACAAATCTCATTAATGTTAATGTCTGCATTAACAAGAGAAATAAGGAAAATTCTTAACAAAATTAAGCGTATAACAACAAACATGTTTTTCAGTCATTAGAGCTTCTATCACTAGTGAGCAGAGGTCCAGTCGATTGACGGTGTCCGGAGGTCCGACGGATGGTTCCGGTGATGGTTAGCCCCTTTTAATTAAAAAGAAAAAGAAAAAGAACAAAGGGCACAAATGTCAATTTACCCGTACAATTTAATTTCAATTTAGTCCTTAAGGTGCAGTGAAATTTTAGAATTATTTTAAAAAATATAATATTAAATTGCTACAGTGGACCTATAATAAAAATTTCCCTAGTATCATCATGTGTATTAATTAAACAAATAATTGACATGTTTTTCAAGGCTTGAAATACATAATTACACTTTATAAAATTATAAATTAAAAAAATTTTAATTAAAGATTTAGAACCTTAACATAATATATTCTTAAAATCTTAAAATAAGATTTTTTTAGAACATAGAACTTATTTATTTTAAGGCTATAAATTTTAATAATATCTGGATGAGTTTAAATGCTTTTAAGGACTTTCTTCTTGTTTACTCTTTTTATACACATTGGACATATTTAGATAAGAGTTTAAAAAAAGGTTTATAAAAAAAAAGTTTTTAGATAGTTTTTAGAAAATAGCTTTTGGAAAATATCTTATAGAAAAAAGTAGCTATGAATAAATAAATGTTTAGATAGTTATTACTAGAAGAACTTTTGTAATTAGAAAATTACCATAAAGGGTATGATTTTATTAAAAATATGAGAGATGAGAGAGGGTGAATAAGAGAGAGGAGAGAGTGTAAGAAAAAGTAAGGGTAAAATAATAATGAGTAGTTTATAAACTCTTTTATTATTCTAAAAGCTAGTCTCAGTAGCTTATCTAAAATTTTAATTTTAAATCATGATTTGATTAAAAAGTCTGGATAAATATAGTTATTTATTTTAAAATTTTGTCTAAATCAAGATTTAGGTTAAAATTTTTTCTAAAACTTTAGTTTTGTGTTTTTCCAAACATACACGTTATATATTTAGTACAAAAACACACTCTACAAGTTGAACTGGAGACCTTGCCCATAGGGGAAGGTAGGGGCCATTGGACGGAGGTTTTATTTGGTTTAACTTAGGGGAAGATATATTATGTTAATGTAAGGGAGGGTTGAAAAAGGTAGAGGAAGTTATAGATATAAAGGTAGGGAAGGGGAGGGGAGTTAATTAAAAGTTAACAAATATATTTTTATCTCTTTATTTAAATTTATTTGCTCTTTATTTATAATATTTATATCAAAATTATTATTTCTTAATTTATAAATCACAAATTTTTTTATCTCATTTATATATATGATAAAATTAAAAAAAATAAAAAATCAGATAAAATTTTGATATTATCTCTCAATAATTTATAATTATTATATATATTAATATAATATATAAACTATTTATCATGTTTATTATGCCTCATCAATTAAAGCAAAAATTATAAGTGAGGAGAATTAAAAAAAAAATTAGCTCATCATGGTACGATTGACATATTAAAATAATACAATGGTTTGGTTAATAATGGATAAAAATTTTCTCTCCCTTCCAAAAACTCATACTTTTTGAGGGGAGGTAGAGGAGAGGAGGTGAGCATATAAAGACAAAATTTTTTAGCTCACCTCCCTTCATTCTTATCAACCAAACACACTTATATATTTCCTACCCTACTCTGCCTTTTAAAAACTCCCCTGAAAGTTCTTCTTGGCTTCTTATTAATTAATTAATTAATTGCATCTGAGTATCCAAATTATATGTTTCCTTAATAACTTGTTTAATGAAGTTAAGAAAGTTTTTGATCCCATCGATTTCAAAGAGAAAAATATACTTGCTTTCAACTTACTTCAATCCAATCCTAAATATAAGAGTTATATAATTAGTTTATAGAAATTAAATAAATTAATTATCTATTGAAAAATATGCTTAGTTTTTTTAAATTAACCATTTAATTATTTTCACTGTAGTTTTTTTAAATTACCCATTTAATTATTTTCACTGAAACCGTACCCTTATGATGGATGCCAATATTTAATATTAATAGTCTAAAAATTATAAATTTAAAAAACAAAATGAATTTGATTCGTTCGTGATTAAAGTAACTTCTTAGTTTTCATCTTTAGGAATAGTCTGTGTCCTCAACTTTTGTCTATAAATTTGTGAATGCCACGAGGTGCAAATCCACAAAAAGCAATATTATTGAACAATGGCTTTGGATTCTAAAGAAGATTCATATGGCCTTTCTGCGATGCTTCAGTGTTGTAGCCCCATCTACTGTGCAGTTCTTAAAGCTTCGCTTGAGCTGAACTTGTTTGAGATCATAGCTAAGGAAGGAGGAAGACACGTGTCAGCCTCTGAAATAGCTTCAAAGCTTCCACCTTCATCTCAACACAAAGATTTGGCTTTCAGAATCGATCGTCTCTTGAGGCTTCTTGCAAGTCACTCTCTTCTGAACTGTTCATTTCGTGAGAAAGAAGATGGTGTTGGCACTGAGAGACTCTATGCAATTTCTCCTATTGGCAAGTACTTTGTTGGTGGGGACGATGATGGTGGATACTTGACTCTCTTCCCATCATTCCTTTGTCATAAGACACTTATGGATGCTTGGTAAAGTTTTTCTTTTTTTACTTTTTGTGTCTCAAACTAATACTCCATTCAATTTTGTTTTATTACGTACTATCCTTAATATAAGAATTAATTAATTTTTTTAAATATATTAATAAAACTATCTAAATCAGTTAATTATACATAATATAATATCTAATTGATTAATTTGAATAGATTAATGAGTATATAATATTAATTCCTTATAAGAGGTTAGATTTAGTCATAAAACTATTTTATTTAGCTTACTTAATTTACTCTAACAAAATTAATTAGATATTATATTAAGAACTAGAAGGGATATATAACAAACACTTGAAAGAATCTATATAGGGGGAATCACTCAGGTTTTAATAAAAGAATATAATCACATAAAAGTTCTAATAACAAGTGAGCAATAAGTATATATTGTTATTAAATTATGCTTATAAGATTTTTTTTTAGTCATTACATTCCTTTTTTAGTATCTCAGTAATTCCCACACATATATATGGGAAGCGTATAATCAATTAAAAACTGGTGATTGATTGTTAAACAAAAACAACAATGCATGAGTTTTGAAATATTATGTGCTACCTTACTTCATAATTTTCTATTAACATGCCCGCCGTTTCTTCACAATACTTTTGGGTTAAAAAAGCTTTTTTCACCTTATATTTATAATATAAAGCCTATAATATTCTGTGTTACATATAAGAGCTAATTCAGGAGTTAAATTTAATCATAAATTAAGATTTTAATTTATTTTAAACTAATATATAATATACTCCCTCATTTTTTTATCACCTAATTCATCTAACTTATAAAATAATATATAATATAATATTATATATAAGTATTTTAGGAAATTAAATATAGTTAATTAATTTATCTCATTTTTTAATCTACCTAAAATAGTTAAGTAGCTTTGATATATCTAGAAATTGGGGGAGTAATTTATAAACAATATGATTTACCATAGATTTTGCTCAAAGCGTGGAATTTATAATCTAGTTATCTCATAAGAGAAGAATTCGTGTTGACTAAATATACTTGTTAATTGTGTTTATATATGTTTGGACATATAGGATGAATTTTAAGGTTGCCATTATAGAGGAAGACAATAACTTATTCAAGAAAGTTCATGGAATGTCAATGTACCAATACCCAGAGAAAGATCCAACATGGAACAACATTTTCAACAAAGCAATGGCCAACCGTTGCAACCTAGATACGAGAAGAATATTGGAAATATACAAAGGATTTGAGGGATTATCAACACTTGTTGATGTTGGTGGCGGCATTGGCCAAAACCTCAAAATGATTGTCTCTAAGTATCCTTCAATTAAGGCTATTAATTTTGATTTGCCTAGTGTTATTCAAAATGCACCACCTCATCCAGGTACACCAACTTCATTCTCTCTCCTTGTTAATAGAGAATAATGATTTCGTTTGATCCATATAATTAACTTCACCTAATGATGAGATAAAATTTGTTTTTGTTATTATTTTATTGACTTGCATTATTAGAAGCTATCATTTGAGCTTCAATTTTTATGAAGGGATCGAGCATGAGGGAGGGGATATGTTTGAAAGTGTTCCAAAAGGTGATGCCATTATGTTGAAGGTTAGTGTGAAAATTTGTCATCTTAGTTTCAACTTTTAATTATTAAATTCGTGAAAATTAACGATGTGGTATTTATTTCACCAAACTATACCTATTAATTAAACATATTAAAGGAAGATTTCCATATGGGGGTGGTTTGCATTGCGAATGTTTAAAAAGGGTGTCTTATAGGAAAACTAATACTCCTTCCATTATTTAATATAAAACTTAATTAATTAATTTAGTATAATTAATTAAGCTAAATAAATGATTTAATTATAACATATATATATATATATGTGTGTGTGTGTGTGTGTGTGTTAAGTGTTAATATATTATACATCAATTTATAAGTAAAAAAAATTATAAAAAATGATAAATATAAATACTTTAAAATAATTTATTTAACTTCTTTAATCTTCCCAAATTAATTATTAATTTATTTTATATTAAGGAAATGAGATAATAACACATGTTCTATCTTCCACGAGTTAGTTCTAACTCCTACGTTTAAGAGCTTTAAGAGTTGAGGGAGTAACATATTTGTAACTAATCTAAATAATTAATTTTTACTTTGTAGGCCGTATGCCACAATTGGTCAGATGAAAATAGCATAAAAGTGTTGAAGAAATGTTATGAATCATTACCAGAAAAAGGGAAGGTGATAGTGGTGGAGTTCATAATGCCTGAAGAAAATATGGAAAATGAAGAAACCAAGTTTGTAGCAAGCGTGGACAACCTCATGTTCATTCATGATGGAAGAGAAAGAATTGAGAAAGAATTTGAATATCTTTGCAAACGTTCTGGTTTCTCTGGTTTCAAAGTCGCTTGTCGTGCTTTCTCTGCTTTAGGAGTTATGGAATTCTACAAGTAATAATGTAGATTGATGTTATATATTCTCTGCTTTAGAGGTGTCTTTCATACTTGGCCTATATGATAAGAATAAAGTTCCTTAAGCCAACTGAAGCTAGTTCAAGTGGTTACAGTGAAGAACAAAGTCTCTTTTTTTTTTTTTTTTAATTTGGTCAAGGGTATCATACCCTTTCAAGGTTTAGAAACAAAGAGTTTTTACCTTTCTTAATAAGTACGCTTTTTGAAATTTGAACTTGTATTCTCTATCTATCCTAAAAGTCTTTTCTGATGGGGTTTTAATAAATTTGAATGTTTGTCATTAAGAACATTTTTGGGAAAAATTA